>OX463224.1:117896088-119146088 GCA_949820135.1 Sylvilagus floridanus | reverse complement strand
GACGGGGCGGGATTTGGCTGGGGCCGGCCCACTGGCGACTGCCGTGGCTCCGTCCTTTGTTTTCCAGCCACAGGGCCTGCCTGCCCTTCATGTCCCTGGGGCAACCCCTGGGTGCGGCTGCCATGCTCCAGGCTCCCCCTGCTGTCAGCGCTGCCCGTGTAGAATCACCTGGAAATCAGGCATGAGGCTCCACCCAGCACCGCTCGGGCTGCAGGTGCAGATCAGCAGATGGAGCGGCCACGCGCTCAGCACCGCCCCCTGGAGGCCGGATCACCACCTGCAGGCAAACTTCCATCTGCCCACAACAGCCAAAGCTGGGTGGGGCTAACCCAGGGGCCTCCGGGAAACCCCATCCGGGTCCCCCACGGGTGGCAGGGGCCAGGTACTTGGGTTATCATCCATTGCTTTCCCAGGCACTCGGCAGGGAGCTGGACTCAAGCGGGTGGGACGATGGCGTCACCCACGGGGTCACGATGCCAACCCCAAACTTGCCTTTAATTTCATTTTTCCATGAGGTTTTCAAAATACCTTCCTCGCTAATTCAGGAACTGGGGCATTAACCCGGGGGGCGTCTGTGAACCCAGGGCCCCACAGGGACTTGAACTTGGGTCAGAATTCCATTTATCCCTGGACCACGGTGAGCCCGGCTTTACCTGGTGACCACCAGTGCAGAGAGGGGGCGCCTGTCGCAGCACAGCAGGCTGGAGCACACCTCATACAGGGGAAAGGACTGGGGAGGGGGGGCGTTAAAAATGAGCCCCGCCCATGGAGAGCCAAAGGCGCCAGGTGGCTCCTCCCCTCCCCTGCCGCCCCGCCTGGCGCCCAGCCGAGAGTTCACCCGGAGGCGGCCTGGGCGCCAGCGCCTCTGTGATTCTGAGACCCTTCGAGGACACCGTGGATACTGACCCGAAGGTCAAGGCACTTGGTTTTAAAGGGTTTTTTTGTTTTAATTTATTTGACAGGTAGAGTTACAGACAGTGAGAGACAGAGAGAGAGAAAGGTCTTCCTTCCATTGGTTCACCCCCCAAATGGCTGCTACAGCCGGTGGCGCTGCGCCGATCCGAAGCCCGCAGCCAGGTGCTTCTCCGGGTCTCCAACGCAGGTGCAGGGCCCAAGCACCTGGGCCATCCTCCACTGCCTTCCCGGGCCACAGCAGAGAGCTGGACTGGAAGAGGAGCAGCCAGGATTCGAACCGGGGCCCATAGGAATGCCAGTGTCACAGGTGGTGGCTTAGCCTGCTGTACCAGTGCGGCCCAAAATCGGGAGTTTAAGAAAACGTGGGGCCGGCGCCATGGCTCACTAGGTTAACCCTCCACCTGCGGCACCGGCACCTCAGGTTCTAGTCCCAGTTGGGGCGCAATTTCTGTCCTGGAGTCTGTGCTCAGCAGCCGCGTAATCAACGCCAGGCCGGGGATGAGCCGCCTCCCTCCGCGGTGCGGCCGCTGGGCCCGGGCCCTCACCTGGGAGTGCAGGGCTCTCTCCAGCCCGCGCAGCGCGGCACACCAGGGGCCTGGAGACGCTCGCGGGACAGGGAATCGAAAGGTACCAAACCCAGCACTACATCTGTGCCGTGCATTTCCCAAGGCCTCTGGGAGTCACAGGGGCACGGGGGCCGAGGGGTGTCCCCTGGCGCGTGGTCATTCAGAATGAACTGCTCAGGCAGAGAAAGATGTTTTAGCCTTAGAGGAATGAAAAGGTCGCGATGCCTTTAAACCCACCTGCCCGATGGCTGGGGGGGGGAGGGCTTCCCGAAGCCGCTGTCCGTGGGGGTGGGGCTGAGTGTTCCCCGGCACAGAGCCCCAGCACCCTCAGTACCTGATTGGAGGGGACCCCCTGGCGGGGCTCGCCTGTGCTCACACCGAGCCCGGGGCTCTCACCCCCTCCGCACCCTACGTCTGCAGACCCAGCCCCGGGGAGCGGCCCCTCCCGCTGTCAGGGCACCCCGGTGCAGCCCAGGCCGCCGGCCCTGGAGCCGGGGTCAGGCTGGGCTCCGGAAGAGCGCAAGGCCCGGTGCCCTCCCTGGTCCCTGGGAAGCGACACTGCGGGCCAGGCCCTCCTCCCCCGTCCTGGCCGCCCCGTGCTCTCCCTGCCCCGCTTCTGCCCCGAACACCCCATTCCCCGCCTCACGGCCCGGAGGTCAAACCAGCGTGGAAACAGGACTGAGCCACGCAGGGAGGGAGGCCAGGGCCCACAGACAGCACCATGCCCCGGCCTCCCGCTGCCCCCAGGGGATGCGCCCCCTGCCGGGGAGGCCGGAGGCCGCGGAGTACAGCGCCACCGTGCGGCCGGGCTCTCGCCACATCATCCCATGCGAAGGCCGCGCGTGGCCAGCGTGGGCAGCCTGGACCCGCGCGGGGCCTCATGGCCTCGCACCCGTCAGCACGGCCGCTGGGACCCCACGCGCCTTTCCGGGCAGGTTGAAAGCACAGCTCCAGGCGCTGCTCCTGTGCGGACGCGTGGCTTGGCACATGGGTGGTCGCTGTCTCCCCGTGGTACCCTCACCCCGCTGCGGGGAGCCATGCAGTCGCCCACCTCGTGGGAACGGACCGCCCCCAGCTCACACAGGGGCCACCCCCAAAGTCGGCCATCCGGGCGCCAGGGGGCGGGGAGCGGCCGGTGTGAGCGGCCGTGATTAACTGCTGAGGGCTTCCAGAGCCGGGGACACGGCGCTCAGGTGTGTTGAAGCTGGGGTTGCGGTGGATTTCCTCTGAGAGGAGGAGCACAGTGGGGGCAAGAAGCTGGGAGTCACCGCACAGCCCCCAGAGTCGGAGTGGGTGAAAGCAGGCCAGAGGCGAGCAGCCCACAGACTCGTTTATTTCAGTTGCTACAGCTGCTTATATAGCCAAGGCAGCCAATCCGGTCAAGGGGCGGTCTATGCCCTAACCAATCACAGCCTGTTGCCAGGCAGGCTCTTGTTGCCAGGCAGTTTCTGAAACCATCCAATCACAGCTTGCTGTCAGTCAGGCTCTGCTGTCATGTGGTTTCCGAAGCCATCCAATCACCGCCTGTTGCCAGGCAGTTTCTGTTGTCAGCGGCCATCTTGGCATGATCTTCTCACCTTCTCATGACCTCCTCACCTTCTCATTCCACCACCCAGGTGCACAACACACAGATACACACCACACAGGTGCACACTGCACAGATGCCCACCTCTCACCAGACTGCAGCCAGAACACGGCCCCACGAGGCCCAATCAGCAGTGTCAGCGTGTGAGTGTGAGCAGGGCGTGTGCACACAGCAGTGTCAGTGTGTGGGTGTGAGCAGGGTGTGTGCACACGGCAGTACCAGCATGTGTGTGTAAAGGTCGTGTGCACACAGCAGTGTCAGCGTGTGTGAGCAGAGCATGTGCACACAGTAGTGTCAGTGTGAGTGTGAGCAGGGCGTGTGCACATAGTGTGAATGTGCACTCAGTGTGAGTGTGCCTGTCAGTGTGAGCACAGGTGTGCAGTCAGTGTGTGCACACAGCAGTGTCAGCGTGTGAGTGTGAGCAGGGCATGTGCACACAGCACAGTGTACGAGCAGGGCATGTGCACACAGTAGTGTCAGTGTGAGTCTGAGCAGGGCGTGTGCACACAGTAGTGTGAATGTGCACTCAGTGTGAGTGTGCCTGTCAGCGTGAGCACAGGTGTGTGCACACAGCAGTGTCAGTGTGTGAGTGTGAGCAGGGCATGTGCACACAGCAGTGTCAGTGTGTGAGCAGGGTGTGTGCACACAGCAGTGTCAGTGTGTGTGAGCAGGGTTGTGCACACAGCAGTGTCAGTGTGTGAGTGTGAGCAGGGCATGTGCACGCAGCAGTGTCAGCATGAGTGAGTGTGAGCAGGGCATGTGCACACAGCGGTGTGTGAGCAGGGCGTGTGCACCTGGCAGTGTCAGCATGAGTGAGTGTGAGCAGGGTGTGTGCACACAGCAGTGTCAGCATGAGTGAGTGTGAGCAGGGTGTGTGCACACAGCAGCGAGTGTGAGCAGGGCGTGTGCACACAGCAGTGTGAGTGTGAGCACGGCATGTGCACACAGCAGTGTGTGTGTGAGCAGGGCGTGTGCACACAGTGGTGTCAGTGTGTGAGCAGGGTGTGTGCACACAGCAGTGTCAGTGTGTGAGCAGGGCATGTACACACAGCAGTGTGTGAGCAGGGCGTGTGCACACAGCAGTGTCAGTGTGAGTGTGCCTGTCAGCGTGAGCACGAGTGTGCACTCAGTGTGTGCACACAGCAGTGTCAGCGGGGGAGACCGGGAGCTCTACCGTCCGCTGGTTCGCTCCACAATGGCCGCAGGGCCAGGGCTGGGCCGGGAGCTCCTGAGACCCCACCCCCTGGGAGCCGGGGTCCAAGCCCTTGGTCATCTCCCGCTGGTCTCCCAGGCCAGCAGAGGAGCTGGATGGGAAGCAGAGCAGCCGGGACGGGGACGTGAACCCGCGCCCTGGGGATGCCGGTGTTGCAGGCCGTGGCCTCCCCCCGGGTCACCTGCTGGTGCTTGGAGGGAGCCTCTGTCCCCGCAGCAGCCTCTCCGACCCCTGCAGCGCCCAGGCACGGGGACGAGCTTCCCAGGCAGCAGCGCCCACAGGCAGTGGGCTCTCCGGCGTCACCGCTGTCAGCCACTCCCTCTGGGCTGGGAGCAGCGCTGTCCACCGCACTCACCGCTGGGTGCCAGGTCGTGCCTGCACAGGGGCAGTGCCCAGCCAATGTTTCCTGAGTGAACCAACGACACTCGTGGGTTCAGCCGTTCCCTGGCCACCTTCCACCAAGCGTACAAAAGCCTCGTCCCTCCTCCATGCTCGTCTGGGGCTGCTGGTGCCACAGCCGCTCTGCCCCTGCAGGCTGTGTGACCTCGGGTGAGTCTCGCTCCCTCTCTGAGTCTCTGCTTCTCTGCTGGGGACTAGCAGGGCCCTAGTGCCCCAAGGAGGGCTCTCTGGACAGGGGCAGGGGAGGCGGGCAACCACTTACCTGCTGACCCCTCTTCTTCAGCCACCTATGTGCCTGGGGAAGCAGCGAGGATGGCCCCTGCACCCACAGTGGAGACCCAAGTGGAGTTCATGACGCAGCCAGCGTGGTCATCTGGGGAGTGACCCAGCAGACGGAAGGTTCTCTCTCTTTCTCTCTCTCTCTCTCTCTCTCTGTCTCTTCTGCCTTCTCTGTATCTCTCTGCTTTTCAAATAAATAAATCTTAAAGAAGAGGGGCTGGTGCTGTGGCGTAGCAGGTAGAGCCGCCACCTGCAGCACTGAATCCCATGTGGCCGCCGGTTCGAGTCCCGGCTGCTCCACTTCCGATCCAGCTTCCTGCTATGGCCTGGGAAAGCAGCTCATGTGTCCACACGCTCTCACTCATACTCACATTCATGTTCACTCAAGCCTGCATTCACACTCACATGGGCTCTCATATGCACATGCTTTGCTGACTCAGATGCTCACTCTTACATGCACACACTCACTCATATAAACACACACACGTGCTCACACTCACACATGCTCGTGTTTAAGCTCATATACTGACACTCGTGCACACATGCTCACATTCACATGTGCACATTTGCATGTTCACACATGCTCACTCATATGCACACACTCACCCTCCCACATGCTCAGTCATGTATGTATTCTAACGCTGTCTCATACACTGACACTCATGCACATGGTTGTGCAACACTCACATGCTGACACATGCACGCCCACCCTCACATGCTGACACGCACACACGACCACACACAAGTTTATGCTCATGTTCACATATGCACTTACACTCGTGCTCACTTCACACTCATCCACTCACACTCTTGTATACTCACTTGTTCAAGAACACACATGTAACATATGTGCAGTATTCATGTTCACACATGTAACACGTGTGCGGTGTACACACATAACACATCTTCACACACAACACACACCCATCCTCCCACACACTCCCGCCCTCACAGTCCTCACACTCACACACACCTGCACCCACACACACGCAGGCACTCACCCCCTCAGGAAGACGCACGCACACACACATGTACTCACACGTGCCTGGGTGTGTTCCCACCCCCCACTACTGGGTCCAGTCAGGGACAGGGCGACACCGGCATGCGCTGGGGAGGGCGGCGGGGACTGCCAGTCTGGCCCTCGCTGTGGAGAGCAGGGCTCAGCCCGGGCTGGCGCTGGAGGCAGAGCCTGAGAGCTGCAAGGCGGGGGAGCACGCACACACACACTCACAGACGTGCATACACATGCACTCAGACGTGCACACACATGCAAACGCATACATGCACTCACAGATGCGCGTGCACACACACGTGTGCACACACCCCGCCTCTGGCCTGGCCATGCATCCCTTCCCAGGCATGCCTGACCCCACCGTCCCCGTTCCCTGTGAGCAGCCCTCTGTGGAGGTGAGCGTGCCGGGCAGCTGGCCAGGGGCTCAGCCGGGCTCCCTCTGGCGACCCGGGGTGGGTGCTGTCGCGTCCCCACTTCACTCTAGAGGCCGTGCACACTCGAGCCAAGTGGCCGTGGTCAGGATCGCGTGGCCGGCCATGGCAGGGCTGGCTCAGCTGCTCCACCTCTGCTCGTGGCTCTGGAAGCCCCGACCCCCGGCCCTCACTGCACTCCCGGGAGACGCGGCGTCTGTCCACATGGCCATTCTCCACCTGCCCAGCCCGCGCCAGGTGCTCACGGCCCACGCGTGCTCCGCCAGAGGCAGCCCGGCCACACCCCGGGACGGGGAGGGAAGAGTCCAAGGGCTCTGACTGCACCGGGACCTCCAGGAAGAACTCAGGCAAGGACCTGGGCCGGGAGCCATGCCGGGGGCCGGCGCCGCACCATGCCATTGTAAAGGGGACAGCGTTTCTGGCCCCTTGCCCAGGCTGTGCTAGTCACTCAGCGAGACAGGCTGTGTGAGCGCAGGCCGACCACCTGTGTCCAAGGCCGGCGGGACGTGCAGGTGTGGGTGTCCCGGCCACCGTGTCACCTCCACTTCCAGGAATGCACCCCCAGGAAATGCGGAGCGGAGAGCAAAGGCGTGAGTAGGAGAATGTCCGACGCCTCTGTTTAAAATATTCAGGAGGAGGGGCCGGCGCTGTGCTGTGGCCACCGCCTGTGGCGCCGGCATCCCACCGGAGAGCGCCAGTTCGAGTCCCCGCTGCTCCGCTCCCGACCCAGCTCCCTGCTAATGCGACTCCAGGAGCCAGCAGGTGGCGGCCCAAGTCCTTGGGCCCCTGCTCCCATGGGAGACCCAGGTGGAGTTCTGGCTCCCGGCTTCAGCCGTGTATACATCTGGGTAGCGAACCAGCAGGCGGACAATCTCTCTGTCCCTCCCTCTTGCTCTGTCACTCTACTTTTCGAACAAATAAAATGAATCTTTCGCGGCTCACTAGACTAATCCTCCGCCTGCAGCACCGGCACACCGGGTTCTAGACCCGGTCGGGGCACTGGATTCTGTCCCGGTTGCCCCTCTTCCAGGCCAGCTCTCTGCTGTGGCCCGGGAGTGCAGTGGAGGATGGTCCAGGTCCTTGGGCCCTGCACCCCATGGGAGACCAGGAGAAGCACCTGGCACCTGGCTTCGGATCGGCTTGATGCGCCGGCTGCGGCGGCCATTGGAGGGTGAACCAACGGCAAAGGAAGACCTTTCTCTCTGTCTGTCTCTCTCTCACTAACTCTGCCTATAAACACACACACACACACACACACACACACACACACACACGAAAATCTGAAAACGAACACATCGAAATGTTAATGAGCACATTTTCACTTTTTTGCATTTTTTCCTAAAATTAGCATTTAATTACCGTGCCGCTTTGCGATGCACACACTGCTCCGCTTCCTAACCACAGAGAACGGACACAGGCCCGCGGGGCCGCGCGGCACCGGCGACACAACACCTGCACTGGGGGAGCCGCGCCCTCCGTCCACCGGCCTCTGCCTCCTCGCGGCCAGGGCGGCCCAGGCCTCGGCGGGACCTGCTCCCCTGCCCCTCCCCCTCCCAGGGCAGGGTCCCCCGCCCCCGGCCAAGGCCACACCTGCCCGGGCTGGCCCCTACCTCAGCCCTGCCCGCTCCGCCGGGACCTCGGCACGCGAGGCCCACGAGGACGCCGGGCCGCCCAGCACCTTCTCCACGACGCGCAACGCCCCGGACACGAGGGGCGGCCCACCACGACGTGAGGACAAGCTCCGGGGAGGTGGCCTAGGGCGGCGACCAGGAGGCCACTCCGGCCTGCGTCACAACCACGCAGAGGGACCACCCAAGGGGTCTCAGACGCCCACCCACCGCTCTGGACCACGCAGGCTCCTCCCTCCCCGCTCCCAGCCTCCTAAGGCCCGCCCCTTCCGCCCAAGGAGGGTGCAGTGAGGCGTTAGATTCGCGTCTAAGCCAATCAGCACGCTGCACCCCAGGACGCCGTGATTGGCTCAGCATGGGCACGTGACCTGACTGGATCCAATCAGAGCACTTCCCAGCAGGCCCTGCGCCGACTACCGCGCTTTGGCGCCAGATTTCAGCCTAGACCCCTGCAGTCCCCGGCGCCCCGCAGGCCTGCGCAAATCTTGCAGACCCCACCGAGGGGACCACAGAAGCGGGACCACGTGTTACTTGACTGAGAGGGCCTGGGTTTTGCCTGGGCGAGTCGAGGCTGGCTTTCCTGTCACAGCCGGGAGGCTCCTGCACGCAGCCGGCAGGGCTACCGGGACACACCCGCTGCTCCCCCCAAAGGAACCCCCCCGGGAACCAACGCGCACGCACAGCACTGGGTGGGCTTTTATTTCAAAGTCAAAGGCACAGCCCGGACGTGCTGAGGCAGTGACGGCCCCACCCCACCCCCCAGCCGGGAGCAGCTGTGCCATAGGGGAGGGGGTGGGTTAGAGGGGGGCTTCCGCCCTTAGCCCCCTGGGGGAGGAGCAGGTGACCCAGAGAGGCGCAGCGCCCCAGGGCGTCCCCCAGGGCCTCTTCCTCAATCCCCCCAACACAGGTCTTTGGTGGACAGAATTGCACGGTCCATAAAGTGACAGCTCAAGGGCGCCCCTCCCAGGAGCAGGGCCTGGGGGTGGGAGGGGTCCCGGTTCCCCCTCCGCGGCGAACTCAGTGCTTAGAAGTGGGGGAGGGGTCTCCCCTCCCCCCGCAGGCCCCTCCCCTGCGGCTCTGACTCCGTCGGGTTAAGACATAAAAAATTCTCTGCTTATAAAAATACTTCTGTCGGGGGCGAGGGGGGGGTCCCTGGGGATCTGGGCTCCCGGTCACAGTGGCGCAGCTAGGAGGGGGACAGGGGGCCGTTGGCTCTGCGCGGCGCCCCCTTGGCGGCGGCCGGCGCGGGGGAGCCGCGGCGGGAGGCGGCCGCGCTGCGCAGCTTCTGCTTCCGCCTCTTGGCCAGCGGCGCGTTCTCCACGCTCTTCAGGAAGAAGCCCTCGCGCCTGCCGCGGTTGAACGCCTGGCGGGGAGCGGGCGTCACTGGCCAGCCCGGGCCCGGCCCCTCCCGCAGGGTCCAGCCTCGCCTCCCTGCCCCGCTCCCGGCCTTTACCATGAAGGTGGCGTTGAGCCCGGAGCGCACGGCGGGGCCCGAGGACTCCAGCACGTCGGGGGTCCGCAGCGGGGGCGAGGAGCGCGCGCTGCCGTCCTGCAGCCACGAGCTGCCCCGCAGCCCCTCCAGCTTGAGCCGCTTGGCCGGGTCGACGGTCAGGAGCCCTGGCGGCGGGCAGGGGCCTCGTGGGAAGACTGCGGCCCCCGCCCCGCGCGGCCCCCAACCGCGACGCCTGACCCTGTGATCCTCCGGCCCCCGCGTAGCCTCCCCCTGCCCACCCGTGACCACGCACCTCGGACCAGCTCCTTGGCCTCCTCGGACACGCCCTGCCAGGCCTCCCCGTCCAGGGAGAAGCGCCCCTCGCGGATTTTGCACATGATCTCAGATGCCTGGCTCTGCCCGCCCTGGTCTGAGGCCCCCTGGAAGGGGACCTGCCCCGACAGCATCATATACTGGGGAGGTGGGGGGAGAACGCAGTGAGGCCAGCCCGGGGCAAGTCCTGACCGCTCCCTCCAACCCGCAACGCGCGGGTGCCCGCCGATCCCGGGTGCAGCCGAAACCCCGCCCCCCCGCCCGACCCCCAAGTTGGCCCCGCCCCAGGATCGGGAGACCCGGGCCCCGCGGCCGTACCAGGATGACGCCCAGGCTCCAGAGGTCACAGGACTCGTCGTAGCCCTGCTGCGCCAGCAGCTCGGGGGCCGCGTACTGCAGCGTGAAGCAGGGCGTCTGCATGGGCCCCGCCGGGCTCTGCGGCCGCAGCCGCGCGAAGCCGAAGTCGATGATCTTCACCGGGGCCCCGGGCGCCGCGTCCGCGTACAGGATGTTCTGTGGGGGGGACGGAGGGGCGGTCAGAGACGCGCCCGCGCCCGGCCCTGCCCTGCCCACCGCCGCCTGTGCCCTGCGCCCGGCCCTGTCCACCGCCCGCGCCCCACGCCCCGCGCCCGGCCCTGCCCACCGCCGCCCGCGCCCTGCGCCCCGCACCCTGCGCCCACCTCCGGCTTGAGGTCACGGTGCACCACGCCCGCCTCCTCGTGCATGAAGCTCACGGCCGACACGAGGCTGCGCAGGATCTGGCTCGCCTCCGACTCGCTGAAGTGCCGCTTCTGCCGGATGCGCTCCAGCAGCTCCCCGCCCCGCAGCAGCTCCAGGACCAGGTAGGTGTGCAGCTGCGGGCGGCGCGCGGCCCGGTCAAATCCCGCCTCCCGGAGGTCCTCGGGCCTCCCTCGTCTCCTGGGCCCCTCCCCAGCCCGGTGGGCGTTACCTGGTCGTGGTGCACCTCGTGCAGATGCACCACGTTGGGGTGCGACTGGCACAGCCGCAGGGCGGCCACCTCGCGCTGCGTGTTCGCCTCCAGCCTGCGGGGCGCAGCAGGCGGGGTTAGGGGTCCGGCCCGCTCGCGCCCGCCCGCCGGTCCCGGCCCGCGCGCACCTGCGACTCAAGATCTTCACGGCGAACTCCTGGCCGCTCTGGCGCTGGCGGCAGCGGCGACACACGGAGAAGCTGCCCTGGCCCAGCGCCGGTTCCCGCAGGTCCAGCTCGTACTGCTGGAAGAAAGGCGAGTCCTGCGGGCGCGCGAGGGACGTGGTCAGAGGTGCTGCCCCCGCGGGCGGGCGCCCCGGGCGCCGTCCCGGCCCCGTCACCTGCATCATGGCGCTCCTGGCCACGGCCGCGCGGCCTGGACGGTCTCCGGCGCCAGGTGCGTCCAGCACGTCGGTCATCACGGCGTTGTTGCGGTCAAACAGGATGGATGGTGCCACGAAGGAGTAGCCCTGCGGGTGGGGAGGGGGCGGGTGGGCGGAGGCCTGGGGAGGCCCGACCCGCTGGGGGTGGGGGCGGCAGAGGGAAGACGCCCAGAGCGGGAGGGAGAGGTCCTGCTGGCATCCTGGTGCCCAGCAGCAGTGGACACCTTGGACCACCTTGTTCGGTCATCACTTGGGACCACATCTGCCCCCCTCCCCCACATCTCCGGCCCAACCTTTGCGGTCACGGCCACCGCTCCCGCAGACCCTGCTTCAGGGGTCACTCAGGAGATGACCGGCCAGTGCACAGAAAGACTTTATTCGTCCCTCTCATCTTTATTTTTTAATCTACTTCGACTGCATTTGAAAAGCGCCCAAGTCGGGAGCCCTGGAGTCCATCCAGGTCGCCCGCAGGGCTGGAGAGACTGAGTACCCGGGCAGCACCTGCTGCCTCCCACGGTGTGCACTAGCCAGGAGCTGGAACCAGAAGTGGAGGGGAGGGGCGGTGAGTTAAGCTACCGCCCGCGACGCCAGCATCCCATGCGAGTGCTGGTTCAAGTCCCGGCTGCTCTCAAGTGCTGGTTCAAGTCCCGGCTGCTCCACTTTCAACCCAGCTCCCTGCTAATGCGCCTGGGAAAGCAGTGGAGGATGGCCAAGTGCTTGGGCCCTGTGGGAGACCTGGATGGAGTTCTAGACTACTGGCTATGGCCTGGCCACGTCCCAGCTGCTGCGGGCATTTGGGGAGGGAACCAGTAGTTGGAAGCCAGCTCTCTCCCTCCCTCTCTCCCTCAATCTCTGTCTCTTCCTCTCTAACTCTGCCTTTCAAAAAAAAAAAAAAAATTAGAAGTGGAGCAGGGACTCAAGCCCAGGCGCTCCCTTGTGGCCCACGGGTGTCCCAGGCAGTGTCTTAACCCCTGGCCGGAGGCCCTGCCCAGCTTCCCCCAGAAACCAGCCTTCGACCTCCCCTGTAAGGCGGGGCTACCGGAGAAACGCAAAGAGAAAGGACCATGTTCCAGCGGCTTACGGATTAGCTTCCTCTTCTCTGTCTCAAACATTTACCTAGTTACTTATGTGAAAGCCAGAGCCACAGACAGAGGCAGACACACACACACACACACACACACACACACAGGGTCCCTTCGCTGGTTCACTCCCCCACGTGGCCCCAGCAGCCAGGTCTGGGCCAGGCTGAAGCCAAGAGCCAGGAGCTGCATCCGGGTCTCGCTCGAGGGTGGGCAGGGCGGCGTCGCGAGCAGCAGCTCAACCCACTGCACGCCAGCGCCAGCCCAGGTCCCGGGATTCTCGGGGTACCTGGAAGCGTGTGTCCCTCCCCCTGAGTGAGTGCCTGGCCCTCACGCTCATCGCCAAGCCCTGAGAGAGCAGGAAAGCAGCCACGCCAGCCAGCGAGAACTTCCTCCTTAGAACCGAGTGGGGAAGCAGGCGCTGCACGCACGCTCTCGGGGCTGTGGCGGGGACCGGGCCGCCCGTCCGTGGTGGGGCCCCTCTGATTTGCTATTTGTAGACCGTGAGCCACAGGCCAGGCCCCGTGCACGGTCTACAGACAGCTTCTAGGGAGCTTCCAAGACCCGACCGAGGGCCCCCGGGCCCCCACGAGTGTGACATGCAGCGTCCCCAGGGCACGCAAAGCCGCGGCACGCACATGGGATCGCTTCCCAGAGGTCTACGTAAGCAAGTAAAAAAATGTGAAACAAGGGGTCGGCCTTGCGGCAAAGCGGGTGAAGCCGCCACTTGTGACGCTGGGATCCAGGTCAGAGCAATGGCTCAAGTCCCGGCCACTCTGTCTCATCCGGCTCCCTGGAGTGTGCCTGGGAGAACAGTGGAAGGTGGCACGAGTCCTTGGGTCCCTGCCACCCATGTGGGACACCCAGATGGAGTTCAGGCTCCTGGCTAAGGCCGGGCCCAGCCTCAGCTGCTGCAGGAATGTGGGGCTAAACCAGAGGATGGAAGATCTCTGTTTCTCTATCACACTGCCTTTCAAATAAATTTTTTTTAAAAGTTTATTTTTTAAAGCAGGGGCCAGTATTGTAGCATAGCAGGTTAAGCCACTGCCTGCGACCCTGGCATCCCATATGAGCGCTGGTTCAAGTCCCGGCTGCTCCACTTCTGATCCAGCTCCCTGCTGATGCACCTGGGAGAGCAGCAGAGAACAGCCCAAGTGCTCGGGCCCCCACCATCCACATGGGAGACTCAGAGGGAGTCCCTAGTTTCTGGCCATTGAAGCCTCTGGGAGGTGAACCAGCAGAGGGAAGATCCCCTCCCTGGCCTTTTAAATAAGTGTGTGTGTGTGTGTGTGTGTGTGTGTGTTTGTATTAAAGATTTTATTTATTTGAAAGGCAGAGTGACAGAGAGGGAAGGGGGGGGGCTCTTCTATCTGCGCTGGGCCAGGCCGAAGCCAGGAGCCTGGAGCTCCATCTAGGTCTCCCACGTGGGCGCAGGGGCCCGAGCACTTGGGCCGTCTCCCACGGCCTTTCCAGGTGGAGCAGCCGGGGCTCCAACCGGGAAGCCTGACTCGCAGGTGGCGGCATAACCTACTGAGCCACGCCGCGGCCCTCAAGTGAGTAAGTCTTTAATAAAATGAGATAAGCCATGAGCCATCAGACACAAGCCATGGAGGTCTCTGGGACCAATGACCCGGGAGAGGCCAGGACGGGGCCCACGGGCGGCCCACAGCAGCCAGGACCAAGGCCGGCAGCGGTGCCCGCCTCTCCTGTGCCTGGCATCCCCTGAGTGCTCGCTCACCTGGAAGATGCGAGGGTCCCCCGGCGGGGGGCTCCCGGGGGGCGAGTACACGGGCTCCAGCCGAGTGAACTCCTCTGCGAAGTTGCCCACGTCCAGCTCCGAGCGGATCTGGGGCTGGAACGGGGCCGGGACCTTCCTGGCAGCGAGAGCAGCCCAGTCCAGGCCCTGGGGAGACCAGAGCTGCGGTCTGACTGTGGCCAGGGCCTCTCTCCTGCCGCTCGGTTCTGCAGACCCGCCCTCTGCCACACTTGGCTCTGGACGTCTGTGCGGACCTCTCGCTCCTACCAGACTTAAATCTACAGAACTGCTGGGGACCCTCTCGGGGTCTCACAGTCAAGTCCTCGGGCAGAGACACCGCACCAAAGATGACGTCTCGGCACCTGGACGCAGCCTGGCCTGAAGTCCGACTTTCCCCGGACTCTCCACTTACGGGAGCTAAACCCTGCCCTGTTGGGCTTCGGTTAACGTGGGAGAGCTCGTTAGTACCCTGCTGCCCAGGACCCCGGTTCCCTGCCCTCCCTAGTGTCACGACCCCCATTTCACCCCAAGAACCAATACGCAATGCTAGAACTTCCTGGCAGCTACAAGTGACTGATGGCTTGTGGGTAAAACCGTCAGGTAGGACCTCAGGAAAGAGCCCCGGAAGGAGGCAGACAGTCGGCCAGTGCCCTGTCTGCCAATCTCCTTCTTCCTCCTGCCCCTTGCCTGCTGAGCAGCTTAGATGGCAAGAGCTCCCGCAGCCACTTTGGGCCCTGAGGCACCTCTGGGATGAAGGCTGGGATGGGAGGAATATTTAAGATATATGCAATATATGCAGACTGGCTGGGTTCCTGGAGACGCCACGGCAGTGAGGACCTCTACGCTGTTGCCAAACTGTCTCAGAGTATTTATGTATCTAATTTGAAAAGCAGGCAGACTCCTGCCACCCCCTGGATGCCTGTGACAGCCGGAGCTGGGCCTCACGGAAGCCAGGAGCTGGGAACTCGATCCGAGTCTCCCACGTGAGTGGCAGGGACCCAGCTACTTGGAACATCCCGTTCACGTCAGCAGGAAGCTGGAATGGGGGGTGGGCGGTGGAGGCAGAACTTAAACCCAGGTTACCACCATTTCCAACTAGATTTTTCTGTCCCCAGCAGCCAAGAGGCCTGAGCTGGGCACGAAGACCGGGACTCGGCCACCAGGGACCTCCAGCGAGAAGGGGGGCGGGAACGCCCCTCCCAGCACCCACACAGCACCCAGCGTGGGTCAGGTGGGCTTGCGCCGTCCGCTGACGGAGCTGCCCGCTCCCCACCCCCACCAAAGGGACCCCTGCTCCCTGGAGACCTAGACCCCTTCTGAGAGCACGCGGGAAGCCCCCTCCCAGGCCAGGCAGACGGGGAGGACGCCCACGGGTGACGCTTGACGCCGCAGCCAGGCCCCTGCTCCCGTGTCACAGAGGCCCGGCCCAGGGACCTCGGCAAACGCCTTCCCCTCTTGGAACCTCAGCTTCCCGGTTTCCAAGGAGATGGCGGGGAAGCCTTGGCTCAGGCAGGCTGGCTTCCTCTGGGACAGGTTTCCAAAGCAAAGCGGACCGGGCCGGCTCAGCGCATCCTCCAGCGCCCCCCCACCCCGCGCCGCACCTGGAAGAAGGCGTGGCTCTTGACGTCCAGCGCCCCCCACCCCGCGCCGCACCTGGAAGAAGGCGTGGCTCTTGACGTCCTGGGCCCCCTGGGGCCCCGCGCCCAGCCGCTTCCGGGGGTCCTTGCAGAGCAACCTCTGCAGCAGGTCCTGTGCCACGGGCCCGATCCGGGGGGGGAAGGGAGGGGAGCACTTCAGGATCCGTCTGGGAGGATGGGGGGGCTGTCAGGGGCAGCGGGGGCCCCCCTCCACGGCCCCGCCCAGGCAGGCCCTGCTGCCCCTCGGCCGCCCTCCGCGTCCGGCCCTCCTCACCGGGACACCTCGGCCTGCGTGTTCCTCTCGCCCTCCAGGGTGAAGGGCGAGGCCCCCGTGAGCAGCTCGAAGAGCAGGATGCCCAAGCTCCACCAGTCCACAGCCTGCGGGCCGGAGCGGGTCAGGGCCCCGCGCCCCTCGCGCCCCTCCCGGCCCCGCGCCCGCCCCGGCCGCCCCCGCGCCCACCTTGCCGTGGCCCGCCTTGCCGCGAATGATCTCGGGAGCCATGTACTCGATGGTGCCGCAGAAGGAGAAGGTCCGCTCTTTCTGGGAGGGCGAGAGGACCCGCGTGGACGCCGGGCTCGCTCCTCGTGCCCCCCCCCCCGCCCCCTGGGAGCAGTGGGCGGGGCGGGGGCGCTCACCTCCTCCGTGAGGAACTCCTTGCTCAGCCCGAAGTCCGTGAGCACCACGTGGCCGTCGGCGTCCAGCAGCACGTTCTCCAGCTTCAGGTCCCGGTAGATGATGCCCAGCTGGCAGAGCGGAGACGGCACTGAGGCTTCCCCCCGCCCCCGAGCGCGGGACAAGCGGGGCCCGCCTCCTGCGCCCCCCAACTCCTGCCTGCCGGGGGGGCTCCAGGGTGGGACAGGGGCGGCCTGGACAGCCTGGGGCTGGGCCGCTGGCTGCCAAAGGCCAGTTAAGGCGTGCAGGCCCAGGGTTCCAGGGAGAGGGGCCTGTGTGTGTGCAGAGGCCAGGGAGCCACAGCACAGGCCTGCGTTTGAGGAAGTTCTGGGAAGGTGGCCCCGGGTTCCCTGTGAGAGGAAAGCCCCTTCGAGGAGGCGCGTGGGGGGGGGGACGACACCCCAGCAGGCAGTGCCAGGAGGCCTGGGGCGGGAGGGGGAAGCAGCTGCCCACCCGGCCCAGGCAGCCCGGAGAGACGAGGCTGCTAGGCGGGAGCCCCTTCGCCAGGCCCCGGGGCCAAGTGCCCGCCCACCTTGTGCAGGTGTTCCAGGGCCAGCACGATCTCGCCGCCGTACACGCGCACCTCGGCCTCCTTGAAGTACTGGCGCTGGTAGAGGTGGGTGAACATCTCGCCGCCGCTCACATAGTCTGGGGCCACAGCGGTGGAGGTGAGGGCACGGCCGCCCCTGCCCCCCCCACCCCGCCCCCTGGCCGGCCCGCGCCGGGTCCTCACCCAGGATGAGGTGCAGCTTGGCGTCGGTCTGGAAGGCGTAGTGCAGCGTGACCAGGAAGGGCGCCTGGCGCACCAGCTCCAGCACAGAGCGCTCCGTGCGCGTGTGCTCCTGCGTCTTGGCGCGCTGCACCAGCGCCGCCTTGCGCAGGACCTTCATGGCGTACAGCTTCCCCGCGTCGTGCCCGCCCGCCTTCCGCACCAGGAACACCTTCCCGTAGGCTGTGAGAGACGAGGGCGATGAAGGGGGGCTGTGAGTGGGAAGGTGGACGGGCACGACCCAGGGTGGCGTGCAAGCCTGGGGTGGTGTTGGGGAGGTGTGGGGGGAGTCAGGGGGAGAGGCAGGTGTGCAAAGAGCTGGCAGAGCCTCCGGAGGAGCAGGTGTGCACAGCCCAGGAGCGGCTCAGCAGGGGCCGTGAAGGGATGTGCAGACCAGGCGAGGGAGGAGTGGGGGCGGGGCGTGTGCCAACCTGCCAAAAAGCATTTGGGAGGGATGCAGGGAGGAGGGTGAGCCGCACGCCTGGCCAGGGGAGGGATGTGCAAAGCAGGCTTGGGGGAGTCTGCAAACGCGCAAGGGGGAGTCTGCAAACACGCAAGGGGGCTGTCACGTGGGGAGAAGGGGAGGCGCTGTGCAAGCCACTTGGGTGGGGTGCAAACCCCCAGGACCTCCGAGCAGCCGCGCGAGGGGGCATGCATGCCCAGGACCCCACAGGAAGCGATGATGCCAACATGGAGCGCCCGGGAAGTGGGCACCCAACCCTGGGATGGCCAGGTGGAGCCGGGAAAGGGTGGGGGCCTTCCCAGAAGCCTGGCCCCAGCCCCGGCGGGTGTGCGGGCAGCAGGCCCCGGGACGCCGTGCCTGGGACCCCTGCCCGGTGCCCGGGGTGCTCACCTCCCGTGCCCAACACCTTCAGCAGCTCGAAGTTCTCCACGCTCACCTTCTCCTCGTGCCCGGTCAGGTTGGCTGTGGGCACAGGGGCCGATGAGCCCAGCCCGCCCGTGACTCCTCCCAGCCCTCCCCGCGCAGCCGGCGGCCGGCCCTGCACCCACCTTCCGTGATCCGCAGCTCCACGGCGCAGCCCTCGTCCTCGTCCTCGTCCCCCATGTCGGGCGGGGGACGAGTCGCTGGGGCCCCCCCACGCGGCTCGGGGCTCCGGGCGGCGCCGGTTACATGGCGGCTCAGGCCGGGGCGGGCGCTTCCTGGTGCCGCCTCCGGGGCTGAGGCGGGCGCCGGCGCCGCCTCCCGGCTCCCCGCCTTGCCGCGGCCTGAGTCAGGCGGCTGGAACGTGACAGCGGCAGGCGGCGGCCAGAAAGGGTTGGCCCTGTCTCCTGAGCGGGGTGGCGGTGGGGGGCTGCGGGGGTGGGCGTCAGAGTTATGCACTCTGGGACCTCAATCAACCCTCCCAGGGACCTGGACACAGCCGGGAGCCCTGGCGGGGGCCCGTGGGTGACCTGGAGACCCTGCTGGGGGAGCACAAGCCAGATATGCGCCCCAGGACACCTGCTGCTGCCAGGGGTAGCAAGAACCTTGGGAGCCCATGCCCCTGCGCCGGCCTTGTGGACGGCCGAGCATCCTCCTGGGCTTTGTGCAGCCCTGCCAATCACACCGCCCCGTCCCCTTCAGATCACTTCTTGTCCACAGCAAACAGGAGAGCGGAGTGGTGTGTCCACTCGACAAATGAGCAGCACGAGGCCAGCTGACAGCGGCCAGCGCCCACCGCCGGCTCCTCGGCACCACGCCTCACACTCAGCGGCCCCGGCTCTCCGTGCTGGCCAGGCTAGGAGGGTGCTGGGATTCAGCCAGTGCTGGCCAGGCTAGGAGGGTGCTGGGATTCAGGCCGTGCTGGCCAGGCTAGGAGGGTGCTGGGATTCAGGCCTGCTTTGTGTTCCTGGACCAGCTCCATCACCCCTGGACTCCCGATCCAGCCTCTCTCCCCGCAGTGGCCTGGGCTCTGCAGGGAAGCTGGGGGCTCAGCCGCTCTGAGGCCAGGACCTGCTATGGCAAGGGGCCAGTACCAAGCCCCGGACCCTGCGGCGGGGAGGGGCAGCCCCGCCCCCATTCACAGCCCACCAGAGGCCATGCACACCTCCTTGTCTTGCAGTACCTACCCCAGATCCCCAAAAAGGGGCACTAGCGTGGTTCAGGGGAGTCCCCCTCCCATGAGGCCCAGGGCCCTTGGCTGGCCTGTCCTCCCGGGGGGTGGTGAGAGGGGGCCGCCGCCAGAGGCCCGGGGGCAGTTTTAGCTCCTCTGACAGCTGGGGCAGGGCTGCACCGCCCCACACTGCCCTGCAAAGCCTCTGTGGGGAGGAAGAGGACACGGGGCTGCTGCAGGAGGCCCTGGGAAGGCTGGGCTGGCTGCCGCCCTGGCTCCGCGCCTCCAAGCTCAGGCCACCTCCTGTCGGCTCGGGCAGCCCCACCCTGCCCTGGGTGGCCCCAGGTACCCTGACTCACATCCTGCTGCCCCGCCTAATTGCCCCCTTCCCAGGGCGGTAACCCCGGGGCCCTGCTCAGAGACTCCACCCACCCACCAGGCTGCGAGCTCCCCAGGGCAGGGCTTGGCCCCACAGGGCTCTGGGAGAGAGGATGTGGAGGCTGGACAAAGGCAAGGAAGGGAGAGAAGAGGGTGTGAGGGGGTGTGAGGGTCGTGGTGGCCACACCCACTGTCCCCATATTGCCACTCCTCTCCCCGCCCCCGGAGACGCCCTCTGCAGCTGTGTCCCCGCCGGGCCGGCCGCTGTGTCCCACTGTGTCCTCAGTACCTCTAGGCTCCAAGATACAGCCAACAGACTCAGGGCAGGACTCAGCTTTATTTTTATGCCCCACTGCGTCCCAGGGAAGGCTCAGAGGTCAGCCCAGGACACGGTCCCCAGGGAGTGGTGGGCCTTGGCTCCCCGCCTAGCCGGGGCAGGGGGCTCTCCTGCCCACTCCTTCCAGTCCCCCTGTGCTGGGGGATCCTCCGGAGATCGCCACCTCAGTGCAGGCCGCA
Organism: Sylvilagus floridanus; assembly: GCA_949820135.1. NCBI lineage: Eukaryota > Metazoa > Chordata > Mammalia > Lagomorpha > Leporidae > Sylvilagus > Sylvilagus floridanus. The sequence continues at coordinate 119,126,063 of OX463224.1, read as the reverse complement.
AGGTCGGCCCAGGGCCCCAGCCGTCTCCCCTGTCCACAGGCTCACCCCAGCTCCGTCCCGGGACCCCGACACAGGCCGTGGCAGGCTGGAGAGCCCAGGCCTCCTTGTCCAAGTGCTCTCTTCGCGTGCCCCATGTGGACGGGCTCCCCTGGCTCTTGGGCTGCCTGGGGTCCCCCGCGACACTCCAGTGGCCAGTGGGCGGCCCTGCCAAGCTTCGGGGCCCCGCGGCGTCACTGGCTGAGGGAAGGGGTGAGGGGGCGCTTCTCCGGGTCCTGCTCCTCGAAGCCTGCAAGGCGAGACTCCGCTCAGGAGGGCACCGGGGCCACAGCCTGCCACCCTCCACCTCCACCTCTTCCACTCTGGAGCCCCCACTGCCTCGCCAGTCCCCCGCCACCAGCACCAGCCCCTCCTCAGTTGTCTCCTCTGCCCGGGGTGCAACGGTCCCCTCCAGGTCTCTGCTCCCAGCCCCACCCAGCGCTCACGTCCTCTCCCTGAGCCCAGTCACCGTCTCCTCCCGGTATTCCAGGTACCAGCCGGCCAGAGGCAGGGGTCTGAACCCACACGTGCTGTGGGTGCCATGGCCTCTGGCCCTCAAGGACTCAGTGTGGAGGGGCTCCCTGGGGACGCTGACACCAGCCACCTGCTGAGTAGCCAAGCCACGCCATCACCATGCACCTGACCCCCCCCCGACGTGGAGCAGGCATTCGGCCACTTGGGATGTCCCTGCTCTGCTCCCAGTCCCACCTTCCCTGCACCCTGGAGGGGAGGGGCAGCAGCCCTGGCTCAAGTAGCTGAGTCCTTGTCCCCAGACTGGGAAACCCCGATGGGGCTCCAGGCTCCTGGCCTTGGCCTGGCCCGGCCCCCTGGCCATTGTGGGTGTCTGCGGAGTGAGTAGGAGACATTCAGTGTCTGTCTACCTGACTGTCTTTTTCCAATAAATAACATTTTTAGGGGCCCGCTTTGTGGGATAGCGGGTAAAGCCACCAGCTACCAAGCCAACATCCCATGTGGGTGCTGGTTCAATTCCCAGCTGCTCCACTTCCGGTCCAGCTCCCTGCTAACGTGCCTGGGAAGGCAGTGGAAGATGGCCCAGTGCTTGGGCCCCTGCACTCACACAGGAGACCGGGAAGAAGCTTCTGGCTTCAGCCTGGCCCAGCCCTTACAGCCATTTGGGGAGTGAGCCAGGCGATGGAAGACCCTTCTTTCTGTCTCTCTCTCTCTAACTCTGAATTTCAGATGCATGCATGCACACATAAAATGTTTAAAAGAAAACCTCACACATCGACCTGCGTGTTTCCACGGGACAGCGCTGCTACAGACAACCACGGTTTTGACTCCTGCTGTTTACCATCGCCTCCCCCGGCTGGCACTGCCTGGCCCTTGGCAAATGTTCGTTGGAGGTCTGCGGGGGTCCCAGGCCGGCCACATACCCCCGCTCCTGCCCAGGACCTACTCACCCTCGTGGCTGCCATCTGCCTTGTGTTCCTGGAGGGTCTCAACGGAGCCTTCCCAACCCACGCCACATCCTGGGGGACACAAGGCAGCCACTGGAGCCACAGGACGGGACGCCTCTTCCCCAGTGGGCCACAGGGAGGTGGGGCTGGCGGGGGCTGCGGCCCTGGTCCCTCACCTTTGCCATGGGCGCTGGGTGCCCCCAGGGGGCCCGGCCTGCGCTGTCGGAATCGCTGCCGGGGGGTGTCCCCAGGGCTGAACGACTCAGAGCTTCGCCCCACGGGAAACCGCGAGCTGAGTTTCCGCCGCTGCCCACCTGCCAGGGTCTCGTCCCGCAGGCAGAGGGAGCTCTGGGCCCGGCGCATGGGTGCTGGTGAGCTCGACACTGTGAGAGGCACACATGGGAGGCGTCAGGGAGCCAGGGGCGTGGCTGGCCGGGCAAAGGGACCAGGAGCAGAGGCAGAGCGGGGGCTGGGGGCAGGCAGCCACAGGAGGCTGGGCCCTGGGCTGGTCTGACTCATTCTAGCAATGTGCCTCCCCCACCCCCATCCCTGCCTCAGTTTCCTTAGCAGGATAAAGGACCTCCCCCTAAAGTTCCCAGTGGCTCCAGGTCCCAGGACCACTGTGGAGGGAGCAGAACAGGATGGGTGGCAGCACAGGCGGGAGGGAGGGGCCCCCACAGGGCCCAGGGCAGAGAGCAGCCAAAGGCAGCAGGGTTGGCGGGGGGCGAGAAAGCCAGTGGGGGCACACGTGCAGGCTGGGCAGGAAGACAGGTGCTAAGGCGGTGGTGGGGACACAGGGGAGAGACCTCCTGGTCACCTGGCCCCCAGACCCACCTGTCCCATCCGCCTCCCTGCCCTCGGGGAGCTCCGTCTCCGGGGGGCTTCCCAGGCTCTCGGTGCTGCCAGCCCCATCGGCCCCCAGGCGCAGCCCCCCTTGGGGGCCCCCCTCCCGCCGGGGCCGCATCAGCCTCTTCACCTTGTCTGCCAGCCAGCTGCCCTTCCTGGGGCAAGAGGGCACAAGACGGGGACGGGGAAGGGCGGGGAGGGCGGAAGGAGAGAGAGGAGGCTCGTGTTGGGGAATGGCAGCGTCCAGGCCAACCCTCACGGCCTGCACCGGAGCTGGGCCGGGGTCAGAGGGCAGAACAGGGCCCCGCCCCAGGGAGGAGGGGCCTCACTTGGCACGGGGCAGGGGCCCGGGCTCCAGCACTCGGTACTGGTCCATGATCTTCTCCACCAGCTTCTGCTTCTCCCGGCGTAGGGCATTCAGCTGGTCCCTGTGGGAGGGGGGACAGGCGAGGTGGACATGAGACCTTGCGAGGCGCCGGGCAGGAGCGAGGCCCAGGTCACAGCAGGTATGCACAGGCACACCTGCCACGGGTGAAGCCGCGCACGGGTGGTCGGCTCCACCGCTTCCGCCAGGACCTCCCTGGGTGCTCCCTGTGACCAGCCCCCACCAGGACCTCCCCTGGCCCCCGTGACCAGCCCCCACCAGGACCTCCCCTGGCCCCCATGACCAGCCCCCCACCAGGACCTCCCCGGGCCCCCGTGACCAGCCCCCTCCAGGACCTCCCCGGCCCCTGTGACCAGCCCGGGGAGGGCAGCCCGCTCACAGGTACTCGCGCTGCTCACGGTGCAGGTGGTCACGGCTCTCCAGGCTCCGCTCTAGAAGCTGCCTGTTCTCCCGGCTCAGGGCCTGCACCTCGGCCAGCAGCTGCCGGTTCTCCTCCTCCTGGGCGCTCCGCAGCTCCGTCAGCAGCTGGCAGGCAGGCGGCACGGGTCAGGGTGGAATGGGGCGCCCGTGGCCTGGGTCTGCCCCTGCCTGGTCGCCCTGCACCGTGGGACGCACCTCGCACTGCGTGCTCAGCCGGCAGGCGCTCAGGTCCAGCTGCTGGTTGGACTCCCGCAGCTGCTGGCTCTGCGCTTCTAGCTGTGCCCGCTCCAGCTCCAGCCGCGCCAGCCGGCCCCGCAGCTCCCCGCGCTCGCCCTGCAGCTCCCCCCGCTCCCGGGACACCTCGGCCAGCAGCAGCTGAGCCCTGCGGAGGCAAGGACGGAGGCAAGGACGGCTGCACTCTGGGGGGCCGGGCAGGGGGCGCAGAGCAGGACCAGCGGGGACAGGGACAGGGGCCTGATGACTTCCCGCCCACCTGGCGAGGGGAAGGGCGAAGGCGGCCCGGCGGCGGGGAGGTACCTCTCGTGCTCGCTCTGCAGCCTCCGCAGCTCCTCCTCCAGGTCCCGCTGCCGATACCCGTCCTGCATCAGGCGCTCCCGCTCCGCCAACAGAGCCACCTCCTGCGCCTCCACGTTGGCCCGCTGGGCCTGCAGCTGCTCGTGCCTGGGAGGGAGAAGAGAACAGGAGGGCTGCAGGATTCTGGGGGCCTTGTGGGGCAGCTGCACGGCCTGGACCAGGCACTGGTCATCTCCTAAGCAGAGCTCCCACGCCCCCGCTGCCCAGGCCAAGCCACCTGCTCCGACAGGGGAGTCGCCCGGAGGAGGTGCTGGGTGGTCGGTGCCTGGTGGGTCAGACCTCCTGGGGAGCCAGGTCGGAATGGGGGGACGGCTCACCGGCCCTGCAGCTCCCGGTGGGCCAGCTCCAGCGCCCGCATGTTGGCCTTGAGGTCCCGGTGCCGCACCAGCAGCCCCTCCAGCTCCGTCTCCTGCCGCCGCTGCAGCTGGGCCAGCGCCTCGTGGTCCCGCAGCAAGGCCTGCTGCTGCCCGCGGGTCTCCTCCTGGGACTGCCGTGCCACCCGCACCTCCTCCTCCAGCACGCTCAGCTTCCTGTGCAGCTCCTGGCCCTGGATCTCCAGCACCGACTTCTCGGCCTGGGGCGAAGCAAGGAGGCAAGAAGCGCTGGCTGGAGTCCCAGCCTGGGAGGCGGGAAAGGACAGGGCCAGAGGCAGAGGGCGGAGGGCAGTGCAAGGAGAGGCTGGAGGGTGATGGGGGTGGGCAGCAGGCCACTGCAGGCCAGGGCAGAGAGGGGGAGGCACGGCAGTGGCTGAGTGGTGGCAGGCCACGGAGAGGCGGGCAGGAGCCTCAGGGCATGATGGGACAGATGGGGCCGGGCCTGCCAGCTGTGGAGCAGGGGCTGCGATGATGAAGCCATGGTGTCCGGTGAGGAGCCGGGGCTGGGAGGAAGGTGCCGAAGGGTCAGCGGTCTAGGGGAAGTGGGACCAGGGAAAGAGGCTGGGAGCCGGGGTAGGCAAAGGGGCAAGAAAGCAAACCAAAGGGCAGGAGCGGCGGGAGCAGCGGGAGGCGGCGGGGACAGTGCCGGGGACAGTGCTGGGGAGGGTCGGTGCCGGGGACAGTGCCGGGGACAGTGCCGGGGACAGTGCCGGGGAGGGTCGGTGCCGGCCGCGCGGGAGCCGCCCACCTGCAGGCGGCTGCTGTGCTCGTGCGCCTGCTGGCTCTGCAGCAGCAGCTCCTGGGCGCGGCTCTGCAGGCTGCCCAGCTGCCCCTCCAGGTGCTGCAGCTGCCCCTGCAGGGCCACCTTCTCAGCCACCAGCGTCGCGTTCTGCCGGGAAGAGGCGGTGAGCAGGGGCCAGGAGGTGCGGGCCCCCCCCCCCCCCCAGCTCAGTCCAGCCCCTGCCACCGTCCAGCACTCACACTGCGCTCCACCTCGATCAGCCGCCCGCTCTGGGTCGCCGCATCCCAAGGCTCGGGGCGCTCCTTCGGGCCCAGCCCCGGCGGGCCCTGGCGCAGCTGCAGAGGAGAGGGCGCATCGGGGTCACGCGGGAAGCGATGGCGGCTCGGCCGTGGCGCGGGGACCCAGGGCAGGGGACGCTGCGCCCTCCACGGAGCCTCAGAAAAAATCCAACACCAGCAACGGAGCTCGCCAGGGAGAAGAGGAGCCGGCCCGGTCCGTCTGAATGGGGAGGCAGACCAGGCCCCCGCGGGGCCTCATGGCCACCTGGGCCCCAGCACAGGGCTCCCTCCGACAGCCCCCAAGCGGCCCGGGAGGCAGAAGCCCGCGGCCCGGCTCAGGCCCGGCCTCACCTGGAACAGCTCCTCTTCCAGCCGCAGGGCCCTGGCCTTGAGCTTCATCAGCGCCTCCTCCTTGCTGGTGGCCGCCGCCTGCAGCTCAGCTTCCAGCCGCTGCTCCAGGCCCTGGTACCTGCCGGCAGAGGCCTTGGCACCCAGCCCCCCTGCACCCCTGGCCGCCCCTCCGCAGCCACCAGGGGCGGCCCCACCTCTGCTGCTGGGTCTCCTGTTCCTGCAGAAACTCCTGGCGCTCCCGAGCCGCCCGCTCCAGCTCCCGCTGCAGGCTCTCCAGCCGGGCGCCCAGCTCCTGGCCACGCACCACGGCCTTCTCCAGCTCCTGCGGCCAGGCAGGGGGTGCTCAGGGTGCAGGCTTCCTGCCCCTGCCCTGCCCCCCTGGGTCTGCTACCTCTCACCCTTCGGGCCTCAACGACCTTATCTGTAAAATGGGAGCTAAGCCTGCAGGCTCTGCAGGGTGGGGCTGTGTGCAGGGAAGGAAGCCCCTGGGCCGGCGTCTTCACCTGTCTGAGTCCGTAGTTCCTCGAGGACACAGTGCCGGGGGCATGCGCCCTGCGGACTGCCATGTGCGAGCAGGAGGGGCCCGGCCCAGGGTCACCGGGCACTGGTGGGCCAGAACTTGGGTCTCCCCGGGGCCTAACCACAGCGAGGGCTGGGGGGGGGGGCAGGCCGAGATGCTGCCAGCCAGGGCCCAAGGTCTTTGGCGGTTGGGCCACACCAAGTCGGCAGGAGGTGGGAGGCCGGAGGGAGGTAGGCCAAACCATTCTGCCACACGGGGGCCCAGCTGGGAGGAAGTCTCGAGCAGGGCCACAGAGACCGGCCGCCTACCACATGCCGCAGAGCCTCTGTGGCTGCAATGATCGTGCTGGCTTAGCCCAGGCCTCGCCCTGGAGCCCTGCAATCCTGGTGCCCGTGGCCGGGGCCTCTCGCCAGAAAACTACAAGTCCCATGAGGCACTGCTGCCTGGCGGCTGCAGGCCACCAAGTCCCTGGCATCAGGGGTAGGAGAGGTGCAAAGGAAGGCGGAGGGAGCCCAGAGCCCGGCCCCGCCCTCCCAGTGCCCGCTCCGCCCAGCACACGTGGGCAATCCCAGAGGCCCGTGTGCCCGGGCCTCCCAAAAGCCAGTCACCTCCACCTGTGCCACACCCAGACAGCACCAGGAAGTGTTGCAACCAGGAAACCTCGCAAAGTTCCCCTTCTCCCTCGGGTTCTTCTCCTGCCCGGTCCCAGAGCTGCCTCTTCCAGCCCAACAGCCCCCACCCCACCCTGTCTTGTCTTCTGGAGTTCCCGCTCCGTGAGGGGCCCCATGAGGTGCCAGGCACCCCAGCCCTGCAGGCTCCGGGGGGCAGTGAGGTTACTATTCTCCTGCAGTGGGAATCAGAGAGGTGAAGTCACTTGCCCTGAGCCACACAGCTGAGAAGTGAACTCTGGATGTAAACAGGTGCCTGCCAGCTCGCCTCACTCACACCCTGAAGATCGGGCGCCACACCATGCCCCACCTGCCCCTCTCCCGCCCCCCTACTTCCCTCCCTGGGGTCACCCCACCACCACAGTGCCTCCCCCACCCCTTGCTGCCCTGAGCAAGCATGGCCTCGCCTCTGATGTCAGTGCCCTGGTCTGCACAGGGAGCCGTGCCGTTCAGCTGCCTGGTAGGCCCCCGCCACAAGACCCTGCTGGCCCGGACACCTCCCTCCACCCGTGCCGGCCTCTGCTTCCCCAAGGCGGACCTGACCAAACCCTCCAGCAGCTCCCACGCACGGGAGGAGCTCGGGGGCTGCCTAGGAGGCACCTGCTCAAGCCCCACCCTCTCCTCTCCGCCACCTCCCACTCCACACGGCCTCTCCCGCCGCCCCCAAACTCCTGCCTGGGCCTGCACCCTCTCCTCCAGGAAGCCTCCCTGACCACACCCAGTCTCCATCCCGGGGGCTCGCTGCACTGCCCTGCCTCCACCCAGGCTGTGAGCGCCAGGCCCCCAGCACGTGCCACAGCTGCCCGTACAACACACCAGAACAGATGAATGAATGGGCTCCCAGGCCTTCTCTCCCCTCTGTCCCCATTCCCACCCCAGTCAGCCTCACCTGCCGCCAAGCCCACTGCACAGCCTCCTGACGGCCGCAGCCCCACCCCCACCAAGGCGACCCTACACAGATCTGCCCGCACCCCCTGGACCAAGCTGCCCACCTGCCCCCACTCCTCCCAAGCACTGAACATCTGGAGGGCAGTACAGGTCTCGCACAGGCTGTGTCCCCGTCACCAACTCCCTTCCCCAGCTCATGAGACCCCTCCCTGAAGCCTCCTTGCCCCCCCCCCGTCCACACCTGCCCAGGGGCACAGAGCACAGCAGGCCTGTTGTGCAGGGGTGGCCCCAGGGTGGAGGGGAGCAAACTGCTACAGCCAGAGCATCAGGACCGCACCCAGCACGCCCACCAGAGACCACGCAGCGCAGGCGGGGTTCTGTGGCCCAGGCCAGGCAGAGTGGCCTTGGCGCTTCCGTCTCCGGTGCCAGCTCGGTGGCGGGCACTCAGGGCGAGCCCAGCCCCGGCCGGGAGCCCCGACCTACCTCGCCCAGGGCCTGCTTCTCCCGGCGCGCCCTCTCCGCCTCCTCCAGGTGCCGGCGGCCCTCGCTCTCCAGCGCCTGCATCCGCTCTTCCGCAGCCTCTGCCCGGGCCCGCAGCCGGGGCCCCTCGCGCTCCCACTGCCTGCGCTCGCGGCCCGCTGCCGCCAGCGCCTCGGCCAGCGCGTCCCGCTCCCGGGCCGCGGCCTCCAGCTCCCGGCCGGCCGCCTCCACCGCCTCCCGCAGCCGGGCCAGCTCTTGGGCCCGGGTCTCTGCCTCCTGGTGGGCCTCAGCCTCTGCCCTCTGCACTCGAGCCAGCTCCTCGGAGAGGCGGGCGGCCTCTGCGCCCCGGGCCTCCAGCCTCCGGCTCTGGGCCTCCAGCTCAGCTCCAAGGGCCGCGGCCTCTCTCCTCAACCGCGCCACCTCCTCCCTGAGGGCCTCTCTCTCGGGGACAGCGCTGGCCAGGACTTCCGCTGGGACCGGCTCCTCCGCGGTCCGAGCCTCAGGAGCTGCTTCCGACTTCCACTGTGGCTTTGGCTGAGCCGGGTCCCCAGCCGGCCCCGCCGGCCTCTGTTCGAGCTCTCTGGCCTCTGTTTGCTGATGGGGCAGCTCCAGCCCCCCATCTGGGGTCTCGGGCGCCTTGGGATGCACTTGGAGGCAGAGCTCCGAGGGTCCCGGCTGGTGTTCAGGGCCCTCCTGTCCCAGCCTAGGGACCAAAGCCTCTGACTGCCCCCCAGGACCCTCCCTCTCCCCGGGTTCTCCCCCTGCCAGGCGCTGCGTCTGACTCCGCACTCCTGGATCCTGGGGTGAGGCCGTGGAGGAGGGCGTCCAGAGTGGGGCCCCATGGCCAGCCTTCTCCGGGGCCTCCTGCGTCCCCACAACAGGCTCTGACTCTCGGGGGGCCTGGGGAACAGTGGCAGCTACCTGCGGGGGCCTCTCCACCCCCTGCGGCCCGGAATCGGAAGCCTGGGGGCGCTCGGCTTTGTCTGATGTGGGGGGAGCCAAGTCCGAGGCCTGGGGGTTTTCATCCCCGACCTGGGGGCTGGGGGCCGAGGCCGGGACCAGCAGCGTGGAGTCCTCACTCTGTTTCTCCAGCAGGGGGTGCTGAGGGCACAGGAGAGGCAGGTGTAGACGCAGGGGAGGGCGGACCAGGCAGGAGTGGAGAGTGGGGCAGGGCTCACCTGGCCGCCTGGCTGCCCCCGCAGCGCCTGCAGCAGGTCCCGCAGCTCCCGGTTCTCCCGCTCCAGAGCCCGCAGCCGCCCGGCCTCTGCCTCCCGCACCTCATCTTGCAGGGAGGGCAGCGGCCCTGGTAGGGGTCCTGGGGGTGTGAGGCGAGGTCAGGACCCCTCCCACCCTTCCTGGTTCCCCCCCCCCGGGACCTGGGGAAAGGGGTGAAGACGGCGCCCCAGCCCTTGTCCTGCCCCCCTCACCGTCCCCGGGGGAGTCGGGGGGCGGCTCCAGGCTCCGCTGCAGCTCCAGCTCCAGCTCCAGGTTCTCCCCCACCAGCTGCTCCACCTGATGCCGCAGAGAGCACAGCTCCTGGGGGCGGTCAGGGTCAGACCTGCATGGCCGGAGAGCCACAGAGGTCCCGGGGGTCCCGCAGGAAGCCTCACGAGGCGGGGGAGGGGGGGAGGGCTATGGGTCAACCCAGCCCGGGTCACCATGGCAGCCTCACCCCGTGGGCCTCGCCCAGCCGGGCCCGCAGCAGCAGGTTCTCTCGCTGGGTCTCGTGGAGCCGCGCACAGCGCTCCCGCGCGGCCTCCAGCTGCTCCTCCAGCAGCGCCTTGGACGCCTCCAGGGCCCCTGAGAGCGCCCGCTCCTCCTGCCCGGACCGCAGGGAGACCCGGTAAAGCGATGAGTGGGCGCCGCGGCCTGGGGGTCCCACTCCCTTCCCCCGGGCCCCCCAAAGACCCCACCCCCTCCCCCACCAGACCCATCTCCAAGCCCCACTTCCGCTCTCCAAGCGCTCGCCCCTCTGGGGGTCTCTCCAGGTACCGCTTCCCCAGCACCTGACCACGCCCCTCTCCCGCAGGCCCCGCCCCCACTCTCAGCCATCCCTACGGTGAGGGTCTCTCTCCAGCCCTGCCTGCCCTGCCCTGGGGCCCACCCCCTCACCCTGGCCTGGCCTGACCAGCCCAGCCCTCTGCTCCACCTGCGCCATCCTCAGAGCCCCCCCCCCACTCCGCGGTTGTCCTCTCCCAGTCGGGCCTGGCAGAGCCCCCTGACCGTGGCCTGCAGCTCCCGCACCTCCAGCCGGCCCTGGCAGGCCTCGGCCGCCTGCAGCCGCTCCCGACAGCGCCGGAGCTCCTCTTGCAGGCGGGGCAGGCGGCCCGCGCGTTCCCGCAGCGCCTCGGCCTCCTCGCGGTACAGCTGGGCCCGCTTGGCCTGTCCCGACAGTGCCTGAGTCTGGGCCAGATATGGAGTTGGGACCGGCCAGCCTCCGGCCGGGCAGCGGGGAGTGGGTAGGGACCCTGGGGCTCCGGCTGGGTGAAGACAGTGGGACCAGCTGGGGGGGGGGGGGTGTGCTCTGAGCGCACCTCCTGGCGGAGTCTTCGAATCTCGGCCTCTGTGCCCTGCAGCTCGGCCTGGGAGTCCAGCAGCAGCTCGGCCTTCTCCTCCCTGCGGGGAAGGGGCTCTGCCGGGTGTCCGGGGGACCACGTCCCAGGCCGGATGCCTCCTGTCTCCCCCGAGGACTGGGGTCCATGCAGGCCCCCCCGCCCCTCACCCCCAGGTGCCCCGCCAGCCCTGGGCACTCACAGCTCCTGCCGCAGGCGGCGCAGCTGGGCCTTGGCGTTGGCCAGCTGCAGGGCCAGGTGGTGGGAGGGTTCCTGGGCCGGAGCCCTGGCCGGAGCCTCCAGGGGCAGGGGGGCCAGCTGTCGCTCCAGCAGCAGGTCAGCCAGCCGCTGCGGGAGGTCAGGGAGTGGGGGTCAGGAGTAAGCCAGCCCACCCTGCCCACGTCCGCCCCCAACACCGCAAGATGGGTGGTGTGACAGTCCTGCTGGCCCAAGCCCCAGACCCCAAACTTACACCTTTCAACATCGGGTCCGCCCCCTACCTGGGCCCCCAGGTCACGCTCCCGTGCCAGCCTGGACAGCGTCCCCAGCAGGCTCCGGGTCAGCGTCTCCAGCTCCGGAGCTGTCAGCTCCCCAGGCTCCGGCCCAGCCAGCGCCAGCACTGTGCCTGCCCCGGGCTGGGTCACCTGGAGGACACGGGGCTCAGTCGGGCAGAGGAAGGGTGGTGAGGGTGTCCCCCGGGAGGCTGGGCCCATCCCAGGCTGTCGCCCGCCTCGGTACCTCCTGAATGGCAGTGGCCAGCTCGCTCTGGACGTCCAGGCTGAGGCCCCGGATGTGCCGGATGAAGAGCTCCCGGTGTTCACACTGAAGGGCGACAGGGGGCGGTGAGGCTGGCGCGCCCCCCTCCCCCGCACCAGAGCGGCGCCGCCCTCCCCTCCGGAGCTCACCTGCACGGATGCCCCTAGCAGGAGCCGCAGGATGACTTCCAGCTCCTCCACCGCCTCCTCTGCGGACACGGGCCACACGGGGTTAAAGGGGGCTTGGGGTCTGAGGCAGGGGGCGTCAGGGGGGGAGAGTACCTGAGAGGGGGTCCAGCGCCAGCATCTGGAGGTCAGGGGGCCCTGACAGGATCAGCAGCTGCAGCTCCTCCTGCAGGAGGGCCCCGGTGAGAGGGGCTCCCGGGGGCCGGGCTCCCTGGCTCCCCTCCCCCTGCAGACCCCTCACCTGGTAGAACTCCCGCAGCCGGCTCCACAGCTGGCTCAGGCTCCACAGCCGCCGGGCCGCCGGGCCATTGTGGCCCGGGATCGCTCGAGGCCGCCCCCGGGAACTGGGAGCACTGTGGGCACACATGGCCTTGGGTGGGAGGCGGGAGAGACCCCACCTGCTCTGGGTCTCCCTCCCCAGACCCCTCCAGGCCTCGCCCCCGGCCTGGTGCCCCTTACATGATGCCCAGCACCCGGAGGAGCAGGGCGCCGTCACAGAGACGCAGAAACCTCTTCTCGGGGCAAAGGGGCCCCTCCTCCTCCTCCTCCTCCTCCTCCTCCTCCTCCTCTCCCTCCAGCTCCGCGGCCTCTCCCACCAGCCCGGCCAGTCCCAGTGCCTGTGCGGGGCAGAGAGGGGTCGGCTGGGCCTGGGGAGGCGCCCCCACTGGCGGCGGGACCCCCCTGACCCGCCCCAGTATCCCTGGGCACCACCCTCCCCAAGCCTGAATGCCTCTGGTCTCAGGCTGCCGGCCCCAACCCCCTCACCGCAGCCCCCAGGGACATGGCCACCACCACAGCGAGTCCGCCCCTCCCCCCAGCCTCCCCCCAGCCCGCGGTGGCACTGGCGGCTGCTCACTTCCCCTCCCCAGCCCGCCGCCACCTGCCCCTCACCCAGGTGGCCAGGCTCCCACTCAGGAAGTCCCGGACCCGGGGCCCCCTGCATCCCTCCATGCCAGTCAGGGTGTCGTCCAGCTGTGGCGGCTACACCTGCCTGGAGAGGAAGAGGAAGTACCCGGCGGGGGGATCCCGGGCCCAGCCACAGACACCCTGCAGCTTCCTCCTTCCGGGTCGGGGCGGGCCAGCGCACCCCCAGAGTCCCACCGCAGTCCCCGGCCCCCACCGCTCCCAGCGCACGCTGCAGAGCCCCCGGCCCTCTCGGCCCTGCTGCGGTGACGGGCGAGCGCTTCTCTCTGGGCCTCGGCTTCCCAGCTTGAAACCAGAGGGGACAGCCTCAGCCTGGCCCCCTCCCCTCCAGGGCCTCAGAAGGGGCCCTGGACACCCACACGTGCCTCCCCCACACACCAGGCCCCACTCCGGGGAGACTGCTTGCCTTTGACCTCGACATCTCCCACCCGCTCCCCTCTGTGAAGCCTGCCTCTGGTGCCACCTCCCCCAGAAAGCCCTCTGTGAACTCCAGGCGGACGTGAGCGCCCCTCCTCTGGCCCCATCACACCCCCGCTCTGCCCACAGTGGCCTGAGACAGGGGCATGGGCCAGGAGAGCTGGGCCAGCGGGCTGGGCCTCTGTTTGCATCTGTAACGTAAGCAGGTTGGATGTCAGCCCGAGACAGCAGCACGAAGCCGTGACCAAGAGCAGGTGCTGGACGCTGCGTGGGATGCTGGGATGTAGTAAAAGGTCACCCAGCCCCCGCCTCCACAGGGGAACAGCACCCTGGGGAGACAGCCGCCCTGAGCACCCGACTGGAAACCTAGTCTCAGACAGCAGGTTCTGGGAAGCTGCTGGTGGGAGGAGGCCCGCGGCCAGGGATGGCGGGGGGAGGGAGCGCATCTGCGGAGTGGGAGCGGGATGTGCAAGGGCCCCGAGGCCGCGAGGCGAGGCGAGGTCAGCGCTGAGATCAGAAGTGTTCCACCCGCTCCCTGCGCTCCCTGCGCTGTCTTCTAGTTAACAGCTCCAGGCCGAGGCGCCTCTGCGCTTGCTGACCTGGTTGTCAAGGCCAGCACGCGTCAACAGCCCAGCAGCAAAATCCCACAGGCAAGTGTGGAGTACCCTGTTCCCGTGGGACCCAAATGGTGGGAGTCCCTCGGGGCGGGGGGGACCAGGCTGGTCAGCAACATGGCCGAAACAGGGCAGGGCCCGCTGGCAGCTAGTTCTGGGAGGGCGCAAAGCTGCCCCAAGGTGGCAGGGAAATCCACCAACAGCATGGCTGTCGGCCAGACAGGTGTGCAGGTCGGGCTCTAAACGGAGGGAGTTCTCTGGATGAGGTCACCCTCGTTGTGTGCCCATCAAACTGTATGGGGGGGGGCGGCGCTGTGCAGCGGTTTAGTGCCCTGGTCTGAAGCGCCAGATAGGTGCCGGTTCAAGTCCGGCTGCTCCACTTCCGATCCAGCTCTCTGCTGTGGCCTGGGAAAGCAGTGGAGGATGGCCCAAGTGCTTGGGCCCCTGCACCCGCATGGGAGACCAGGAAGAAGCTCCTGGCTCTTGGCTTCGGATCGGCACAGCTCCAGCTGTTGCAGCCAATTGGGGAGTGAACCAGTGGATGGAAGACCTCTCTCTCTCTCTCTCTCTCTCTCTCTCTCTGCCTCTCTTCTCTCTGTGTAACCTGACTTTCAAATAAATAAGTAAATCTTTAAAAAAAAAAAAAACTGCATGGGAGTTGAGACTTAGTCACGTGCCGCTCTTTCAGGAACTGTAAACTAAACCCCTGGGAAGAAAGCATCCTGGGATGCGGCTAACCGGCACGGCCATGACCTCTTCCTCAATGGCAGGGAATGATGACAGCGACTGGGCCGACCCGAGCCATGTGCACAGAAACACCAACCGCTCCAGTCTGCAAAACACGGATGGCGGATTCTCTCCATCCATTTCTAGTCCCGACTGCTCCACTTCCGATCCAGCTTTCTGCTATGGCCTGGGAAAGCAGTAGAAGATGGCCCAATTGCTTGAGCCCTGCACCCGCATGGGAGACCTGGAAGAAGCTCCTGGCTCCTGGCTTCGGATCAGCCCAGCTCTGGCCATTGTGGCCATTGGAGAGTGAACCAATGAGTGGATGACATTCTCTCTGCCTCTGCCTCTGTGACTCCACCTTTCAAATAAATAAATCAGTCAAAGGGAGGAAGGAGGGAGGGAAGGAAGGGGAGAAAAGGGGAGAGAAAGCAGGCAGGCAGGCAGTAGGCCCAGAGGTCGAGGCGAGCTGGGCCTGCCTGGGGCCCCTGGGCCGAGGTGGCCCATGGCTGCTCACCCCCTTGAAACTTCTGGAAACGGGAATTGGTGTCCAGGACACTCGGGAGGGTTCTGTGGGCCGGTGCCCAGGCCAGCCTTCATTCCCCAGCCAGCCGATGGTATGGTCATGACCGTCAGCGTGAGCGACGCCAAGGTCCACCCAGACGGGGCCCTCAGCAACGCTCACACCCACCTGCAGCCCCCCTCCCCCCGGAGAACCCAGCCGCAGCCGTCTGGGACGGGAGGGGGCTTCCTGGGCTGCTACACGTGCCAGGCGGAAGGCGAGCAAAGGCGGGACCCCACAAAGCCAGCAGGAAGCCACCTTGGCTAGGGCTGAGTGAGGCGTTCAGGGTGGGGACAAGGATGGGACGGAACCTGCGGCTTTACCGAACACACGGGAACGGTACCGGTCCACCTGCCCTTCCCCGCCCCCTCTGCCCCATTCCTCTGGAGAGCCTGCTCCAGGCTGGCCCAGCAGGTCTGCCCACATCAGCCAAGTGTGCAGTCTTAAGACTCCCCACTGGCCACCGAGCACGCACCCCCCCCCCCCCCGTCCTGTCTTGCTCAATGTCCCTGAGCCACACGCTTCCTGGGGCTTCCGAGGCAAGGGCCGTGTCGCCGATTGCTCTCACATCCGTCACTCCAGACAAGCTTGGCCGCACTTTTTAGCAGCGTGCAGCCCGGCTGCAGGGAGGGGCGAGGCGGGGAGGGGCTCCCTGGCCTGCTGACGCTGAGGTCCCGTCCCGGGATGCCCAGGCTCGATTCCCTGCAGAGGGGCGTTCAGCAGAGCCTGTCGGGGGTCCGGTTCCCCCAGTTAGATTTTTCCCTTTGAAAACTGCTTCAGACACCTATGCCTGACAGCAATGCCAAGAGTGCCCCAGGGAGGGGGGTAGAGGGAGGCTCCAGGCTCGGGCCCCCATCCTGTCCCACCATCCTGTGCTTTTCCTTCCTGAGCCCGGGGAGAGGAGCGTGGAGCAAGCCTGGCGGCTGGGCACAGGGCAGGCGCCTTCCTGGCCTGGCAAAGCATTTTGCAACATTGTTGCTGTTCTATACCCGCAACCTTGGCCTCTCTAACAGCTGCTTTCCTGGAAATGGTCTTCTGCTGATTTTTTTTTTTTTAGTTAGTTAGTTATTTTGAAAGGAGGGGGCACAGATCTTCCACTCCCCGAAATGGCTACAACGGCCAGTACTGGGTCAGGCCAAAACCAGGAGCCAGAGCTTCGTCCGGGTTGCCCATGTGGGTGCAGAGGCTCAAGCACTTGGGCCATCCTCTGCTGCTTTCCCAGGTGCATTAGCAGGGAGCTGGATCAGAAGTGGAGCAGCCGGGACTCGAACCGGTGCCCACACAGGATGCCGGCACTGCGGGCTGCGGTTTAACCAGCCGCACTGCAGAGCGAGCCCCTGACAAAGACTTCACGGCGGGCGTCTTTGGCTGTTCCGGTGGGGATCGTGACCCTTCCTCAGACGTCTTTTCCTGGTAGCTTGAAGAGGGGGCTCAGTGTCCACTGCCCACAGCGCAGGGACCCGGGAGGCGGGCAAGGAGCAGAGACAGACAGACGGACAACTGCACGGCACAGCCGACCACTGCCTGCGGCCCGCACTCTCCTGGCTCAAGGCCCAGCCTCCCCGGCTGCCCAGGGAACCCATTCCCCACCCCGTTCTCTTTTGCTTTAGAATTTTCCGGACAGTCCTGGTCCGTCCCCAAAGGGACCTGGGGCTTGAGGGGCAGCAAGAGGCTAGGGAGTGGGGGCAGTGGGGCCCGGAGCAGCCAGGACCCCCCTCCCACCCCCATTCCCAGGCTGGGTCACAGAGATTTTTTTTCTCTCTAATCAGATGCTTTGAAGCCCCAGGCTCAACAAATAAAAACAAAGAGGCAGGCTTGGAGGTGGTGGTGGGGGGTCTTCTGGGCACCTGCAGGTCCCCACCCACCATCGGGGGGGGGGGAGTGGAGGATTTGGAGCAGGACGGACAGAAATGCCCGGTGCAGTGGCCCAGAGGAGCTGTCCAGGCGGGAGGGGCAGTGGGAAGCCAGAACCACAGAGGGAAGGCAGGACGTCTGCCCCGTGTGCCCAGGGTCCCAGCAGCCGAGGACAGGAGGCGCCACCGTCCCTGCCACCTGCCACCTGGGGAGCTCTGCCTTCCCACCCCCCAGCACCCCACGCTCTGCCCTTCCGGAGCCTCTGAGCAGTGCTGGCCCCCAGGGCCCTGTCTTCCTCTCTGAGTGGCCCAGCACTGAGCCGTCGCTCAGACACCGGCTGCTCTGCTCCCAGCTCCAGGGGCTTCCCCTGCACGCTGAGTCGAGTGCACGGCCCTGTAGGGGCCAGAGCTGTGGCACAGTGGGTAAAGCTGCCGCCTGCCGTGCTGGCATCCCATATGGGCGCTGGTTCGAGTCCCGGCTGCTCCACTTCCAATCCAGCTCTCTGCCACGGCCTGGGAAAGCAGTAGAAGATGGCCCAAGTCCTTGGACCCTGCACCCACGTGGGAGACCAGGAGGAGCTCCTGGCTTCGGATCAGCTCTGGCCATTGCAGCCACCTAGGGAATGAATCAGCAGATGGAAGACTGACCTCCCTCCCTCTCTCTCTCTCTCTCTCTCTCTCTCTCTCTCTCTCTTTCTCTCTGCCTCTGTAACTCTACTTTTCAAATAAATTAATTAATTAATATTTTTAAAAAAAAAAAAAGGCCCCGTAGAGAGAGGCCCCAGCTTAGCTCCAGACCTCATCCTCCCCCCGCCCACGCAGGCCACACGGGCCCTCGGCCTCCCTCTGACCACTAGCAACTCTGCACCTGCTGTTCCCTCAGCCTGGAACACCCTCTGTCCCCCTGCCCACGTGTACAAACACACATGCACACACTGCGCACGGACACACACACACAGGTACCCTGCTGGCCTCGCCCACCTGCCCCTTCCTCGCACAGGGCAGACCCCTGCCCTGTCCCCAACCCCCCTTATCCCATCTGCGTCTGCACTGACCACCTTGCCTGCCCCGGCTAGCACAGGGCCGGGCGTGCAGAGGGGCTAAGCCCTTGCTCAAGGCCACACAGCCTGGACGCGTGGAGCCAGCTCACAGAAGGCAGCAGCGTTAGTGCATTCAAGAGACGAATTCCAGTTCAGAGATGGGGAAACAGAGTCCGAGGGCAACAGGGGTCACAGCGGCTGAGGGTAAACCCCAGTCCTCGGGCTCAGGGAGCCCCCCAGGCCCTGAACCCCCTCCCCTGCCTTCACCCCCACCACTGCTCCCAGCCACCCCCATGGCTGCCTGGGGACAGCAAGGCCAGAGCCTGGCCCCCAACTGCCCAGCAAGGCAAGAGCCAGCCTCATACAACCTCCACCACTGGGAAACCAGATGCAGAAGACAGAGCTCAGGCCGGACCAGCGCGAGCACAGACGTGGCCCCCAGCCCAGGCGGCCTCCCCTGCGGCAGTTCCCGGCCCCGAGATAACCCCAGAGGCTTCCACCCCGCACACGCGTCACAGTAGGAGCCCGGGGGAACCGAAACGGATCCACGTGTCCCGAGCCGGCCCAGACATGCACCATCCGCCACGGGAGCCCAGCCGGGCGAAGGCACAGGCACGGCCCCGTCTCTGTCCTCTCTCAGCCTCCTCGCCCAGTGCAGACTGTTCCTACCTCCTGGAATGCCCTTCCCGCCTCCAGTCACCGGGTCACGGCTGCTCAGTCGAAGCGAGAAGGCACTCGCTCCCTCCCGCAGCCCACGGGGCAGGTGGGGTGGTGGGCGGGGTGCCCTGTGATCCCACCCCAGCCGCTGCCCTCACCCCTGCACTAGACCATGAGTGCGTTGAGGGGAGACCACCTGGCTCGGGGGGGGGGGGCGCGGGACCCCTGAGCGCTGGACACGGCCGCCTCGGTCTCTCGGCCACTGCCACAGGCGGGCCATTTGTGAGGGGGAGGTTTGCTTTGCATCTCAGCTCTGACCAGGGTCGGGGGCTGCATGTGGTGGGGGTCTTCTTGCTGGCGGATTCCACAGGAAGCAGGGAAAGACCGGGGGGGGGGGTGCAGCTGGCGGTGTGGCCTCAGCAGGTCAGGCCACTGCTTGCCATGCCTGTGTCCCGTGTCACAGCAGGACGCTGGCTCAGAAGCAGAGCCTGGACGGGAGCCAGCCCCTCCAACGCGGGATGCGGGTGCCCCACGGCGTCAACCACTCTGCCGAACGCCCCCTGCCAAAGGCGCCACCCTCAGTACCTCCTGTTTCAACATGAGTTCCAGGGGCGTTCACCGTGCTCACACCACAGCAGCGCCGACCCACCACGTGCGCCAGCTCTGCTCAGCCGACAGAGGAACCTGCTGGCTAAGCCTCCACCTGCGACGCCAGCACCCACACGAGGGCCAGCTCCCCAAAATGGCTGCAATGACCAGGACTGAGCCAGGCCGAAGCCAGGAGCCAGGAGCTCCTTCTGGGTCTCCCACACAGGTGCAGGCGCCAGGGACTTGGGCCATCTTCTACTGCTTTCCCAGGCCACAGCAGAGAGCTGGATCAGAAGTGGAGCAGCTGGGACTCGAACCAGCACCCATATGGGATGCCAGTGCTGCAGGCGGTGGCTTAACCTGCTATGCCACAGTGCAGCCCTTGAACTGTGCATGTTTAAGGGGTAGATTTTGTGAAACTGGAATTGTGTGTCAGTTTGAAAAATCCTTCTTTGGTGCAGCTGAACAGTGTCCACACGCAGACTAGCTCGGAGAAGGGACCAGGAACCAGGGCCCAGCTGTCCTCAGAAAAAGGGGCTAACTTCGGGGAGGGTGGGGCCCCATGGGCGGTGAGCTCTCCTCGGTTCCGCCCACGCCTACAGGAGGCGCTGCCCGCCCACCCACCACTCAGAGGCACACAGCAGGGGCTCCGTGGCCTCACTGCATGTAATAACGGCCCCAGGCACAGGAGTAGGGGTGTTGGCGTTTTTACTGCAGCTCAGGATGTTGTTCTAATTGTTCCATTTTACTGCCAGTTACTGTTGTTAACCTCTGACCCTGCCTGATTTATACACTGCACCTGTCCAGCGCACATTCAGATCAGCTTTCAGGCATCCACCAGGGGCCCGGGCCTCACCCGCTATGGGTAAGGGGCACTGTTACTGCTTCCAGGAAACCTTGGGATCCAGCCGGCCAGGAGCCCGCACCGCGGCGCAGGGGGCTAACCTGCACCGCCAGCTTCCACGGGAGCGCAGCTCCAGTTGGGCTGCCCCGTTTCTGATGCAGCTCCCGGATAACGCACCTGCGGAAGCAGCAGAAGATGGCCCCAGTGCTAGGGCCCCTGCGCCCCCGTGGGAGACTTGGAGGGAGCTCCGGCCTCCTGGCTTCCGTCTGGCCCAGCCCCAGCTGTTGCTGCCACTGGGGAGTGAACCAGCCGACGGAAGACTGGAAGAACTCTCTCACGCTCTCTCTCCCCCTCTGTAATTCTGCCTTTCAAATAAATAAATAAATAAATAAATCTTAAAAAAAAAAAAAAAAAAGTTCTTGAGCACTTAAACGTGCCGGTGCTGAGCTAATGCATCTCACGAATGCCTGGTTGGCCAGCACAACCCCAGCCTCGAGTCTCGGCAGGGGCAGGCCTCCTGGAGCTCCTGGAAGGTCCTCGAAACCCCCCAGGCACAGCGGGGTCTGTCTAAGCACTCGGAGACCCGGAAAGGCCGCTGGGTCTGAGCGGCTGCAGCTTGGGCAGCCCAGGACCCACGGGGTTTGGCCGGGGGTTCTGGTGCACGCTGGGATGGATACGCGTGCGCAAGCGCGTGCTGCTGCGAGCCGCGGTTTAGTGACTTGTGCAGCGCGGGCCGGGGGCAGCCCAAGGGGCACACACGCGGTCCCACGTTAACAATCGTTCAGTTCTAAACGTTTTATTAACAATTATTCTTTGTCCCGTTCTCGTTTATTTGAGAGGCAGAGAGAGAGGGAGGCAGAGAACCAGAGAGTTCCATCCTCTGGTTCAAGTCCCCAAACGCCCACGACAGCCGGAGCCACGCCAGACTGAAGCCAGGAGCGCCATCCGGGTCTCCCGGGACTCAAAGCCCTGGTGATCATCCGCTGCCTCCCAGGGTGGGCGCTGGCAGGAAGCCGGCAGTGTCTGGGGTTCCCCGGCCCCACCAGGGTCTCCCTGGCCGAGGCCCGTTGCCTGCTCCGCGATGGGAGAGGCTTCCCGGGGCGGGGGCTGTGCTGTCTTCCCCAGAGCCCCAGCCTTGGGAAGAGCGGCCCAATGGAAGGCACTCAGGTCTCCGTGAATGCACTGGCGTCAGTACTGTGGGGGTGGGTTTCTGTGGCCCTCATGCCCACCGCCTCGGGGCAACACAGCAGGAAGGTCCTCATCCACCGTGGGCGCCTTGACCCTGGAGTGCACGAAGCAGACCCGTGTCCTCGCGTGCGGCCAGCCCCGGCCTGAGACCACAGGTGGGGCTTGCTGTTTGGTTTTGAAATGTGGACCCTCTGGTCACCAGGGTCACACCAGGAAGCCACACCCAGAGCCCTGCAGGTGCAGCCCCGGCCGCCCTGGTCCCCTGGCCGGAAGCCTGGCCTAGTCGGAGGGGAGCAGCTCCCAGGGCCAGGCCCAGGCGCCCCCCTCAGTGCACACTGAGCCGTGTGCTCAGCATCAAACCCACTCCCCCACACTAGGCTGCCCTGAGGGACCACTCAGGCCCTGGAAGCCCCCCACCCTTGCCTAGTGGTCCAGCCCGTGGCCACAGACCCTGGAGGGGCCACTTCCTCTCCGAGGCCTCCTGGGGCCTCAGTCGGCCCAGGTGAGAGCCCAGAATGGAGGACGGGGAGTGGGGAGTGACAGACGGGGCTCTCCTGCTGGTGGGGGCGGGGGGGGGGGGCGGCACAGGTGGCGGGACAAGGGAGGGGCGCAGACGCTGGGCTTGTGCAACCACGTGCTGTCCAGGCAAGGGGAGGAGGAGAGGTGGCCGGGTGTGCAAGAACCACGGGGTCAAAGTTCAGTGGGCAGGACCCAGGCGCTGAGGCCGCCCCTCCACAGCTGCCTGCATAACCGCAGCCTCTTGCACTGACCACCCAAGGCCTGGGGGGGGGGGGGGGCACGTAGGAATGTGACCTGTCACTGTCCTGTGCAAGTCCTGCCCTGGCCCCAGGGCCCTCGGGTGGAAGGCAAGCAGCTTCCAGCCTCCCCTCCCCCTCCCTCGCCCCCCCCACACCATTCCCACAGCCTCTAAGAGGCCTGCACCTGACCTATGGCGGCGTGGGGGTGGGGGGGCTGAGCTCTCCAGCACCAGCAGGCAGGGGCTGCTCCGTGGGGCCTGGCGCCCACAGGGTCCACATCAAGCAGCAGCCAGCACAACCCAGGCCAACCGAACTGCTGCAGCGGGACTCCCCGAGCGGAGTGGCTCCTCACAGCTGCAGCAGCTCCTGCCCTCAACGCCTAAACCCCAGGGGCCGCTTCGCTGCAGCCTGCACCCTGCCTGTGGCTTCCCAGGGCCTGCACAGCTACAGCCCCCAGCCCCAAAACCCTGCTGGTGTCCCTGGCTCCTGGCTTCACGCCCACCCACCCACCCAGACTCCTCCCCCCAGAGGCCCTCTCGGACCAGTGCTGTCTCCACTGATGGAGGAGCCCCCCCTGGGGCTAGGACCGGGGGGAGGGGCAGGAGTGACCAAGGCCAAGGGCCCTGCCCTGGGGTGCCCAGCCTGGGATTCAGCCAGCAGCAGCCAGAGATCATACAAAAGGTCACAGTGTGCGCCAAGCGTGTGGCCACCAGCGTGTGCCTGCAGGCTCCCCTGGCCGTCCCTCCCCGCGCCCTGCACCACTGGCTGCACCCCAGCTTCCAGACGCTGCTTTCTCCGTAACTGTCAGGAACCCCCGACTCTCCTCTTCAGCCCCCGCCCCCGGCCCACGCTCTGACGGGGCCAAGGCCCTTGACGGAGCTGCGTTCCCAAACCACGGAGACGGACGTGAACCGGAAGCATTTATTGCAGAAACGCGGCCGAGGCTCCAGGTGGGAGACCCCAGCCGACGCCGGGCGAGACCAGATCTGCCCTGGCGTTGGCAGGCAGGCAGGCAGGAAAGGGGAGAGGGAGGTCTGGGCTGGGCCTTCAGAGCTGCGAGAAGATGTTGGGGGCCAGGCTGCAGGTGAGGCCGGTGCCGTCGGGTTCCACGTTCAGCGCCTTCACCACGCCGTCCTCTACCAACATGGAGAACCTACGGCGGGGCCAGCCGCGTGAGCCAGGGCCATGCTGGGGCCCACCCCCAGGAACCCCAACCAGGGCCCTCCCCCAGGAACCCCACCTGGGCCCTCCGCCAGGAACCCCACCCGGGCCCTCCCCCAAGAACCCCACCCGGGACCCACCCCCATGAGCCCCACCCAGGCCCTCTCCCAGGAACCCCACCTGGGCCCTCCCCCAGGAACCCCACCTGGGCCCTCCCCCAGGAACCCCACCCGGGCCCTCCCCCCTTCACCTCTTGAGCCGTCGGTTCCCAAAGAGCGACACCAAGGAATCGTCCAGTAACAGATCTGTCTCCTGAGAGAAGAGACAGCGTCAGGACCCCCGGGAGAGGCCCGCGTCCCACAAGAACCCGCCCTGCGGGACACACTCACCTTCCCAAAGGCCCCGGTGGGGTCAGCCAGAAGCCGGACCTGAGACGGCAGAAGGCACAGGTCAGGAGGAAACCCACTCCCAGGCCCCGCCCCCGCAGACCCCACTCCGCACCTTGCCTTGGGCCTGGTGGGCGCGCCCCCACTGGCCCATGACGAAGACGTCGTTGACGCTCAGACATGCCAGCACCTGCACCCCTTTGGCCCTCAGCGCCTCAGCCTGCTCCACAAACCCCGGCAGATGAGTCTGCGAGGAGACAGGTGCACAAAGGGGTCAGCTCCACCGGCCTCTCAGCCCGCCAGGCTCTCCTTTTGTCTGGGCCACTAGGAAGCTCAGAGCCCAACTTGTCCCATGGTCAGGGCTGTGAACTGTGTCTCACTTAGCCAAGGCCCCAGGTCCCTCCCAGACCAGTCACCGAGCCGGCAGGATCTACTTTCCAAACGGCCACCTCACCCACAGGCTCAGGACTACCCAGGACCCGCCGAAGGGGGGCCTCACCTTGGAGCAGCCAGGGGTGAACGCCCCAGGGACTCCAAACAGCACACCCTTCTTGCCCTTAAACAGCTCCGCCAGGTTCACCTTGTTCCCCGGCTCCCCTTCAAACACCTCCACGGCGGGCAGGGCGTCCCCCACCTAGGAAGGAGGCTCCAGGTAAGTGGGGGAGAAGCCGGGGCGGGGCAGCCACCCAGAGCCGGAGGGAGAAACGTTCCCAAGGAGCCGGAGGGCAGGGTGACTCCAGGACATGGTCCCTGCCCAGCAGGAAAGTCCAGTCCCTCACCCCCTCCCCACCTGGCTACCCCTACCCTCCAGGTCCTAAGGTGGCCCTGCTCCTTCGAAGGGCCCACGGGTGACAACGGAGAAAGGGAGACGCTCCCCCAGTGTGGTGTGGGCCGCAGGAAAGGGTGGGCTAAGAGCAGAGCGCTGTATGTGGGGGTGGAGAGGAGGCCCCAGCCGGCAGGGCCGGGACCCCAGCCAGGCCTCAGTGTCTTGCCCTCAGCTGCCCACAGGCGGAAAAGCTATCGGGGGTGTGGATAAGAAAGGAAGTGTGCCTGGGAGTGTGTGCGGGGTCCAGGGCCCAGAGGAGGTGGACAGAGGGGAGCAAGAGTCCCCCGCGTCTCAGGGACCCTCAGGGCAGAGGCTGGGGCTGGATCCCGGCAGAGGGGTGGGCATCGGCCCTGGAGGGGGCCTGGGGCACCACTGGGCTCTGGGCCAAGGCGGGGTGCGGGGTCCCAGCACCATCGCAAAGGCGTGGGGGACACGAGGAGGGGAGGCCTGGGGCAATGGAGATGACTTAGGGGGGAGGCCATGGCATCAGCTGCCCAGAACAGCGCGGCGCCGCAGGCTCGGGGCGGTCCCAGGCAACTGGACACCAGGCCCCTGGAACCTGCGAGAACAGCGGGCAGCCAGGGGTCCGGAGAGGGGACGAGGCGCAGGTGGCAGCGACTCTAGGGCGGCGGGGAGGCGGGGAGGGGTCTCCGAGGGAACCCAAGGGAAGGAAAGGCGACGACACCCCAGACGAGCGTGCCGGGGGGCGCCCTTGGGAAGACGGGGTGCCGGGGGCGGTCACCTTGATCGGAGCCATCACTATGGCAGCGCCGCTGAAACTGCGGGTTCCACAGCGCGCACGCCCCGCTCCAAGTCGCCGTCTAGCAGCCGCCGCCGCAGCACTCTCGCGGACAACCGCACCCGAGAGCACCGAGCCCGCTCGGTGTCCCAGGACGCGCAGCCCGGCCAGTCCCATGCCCTCTCCCGGCCGCAGAAGCCCCGCCCCTCGGCGTGGGCGGGGCGTGGGCGGGCCCGTGGCCACGTGACCGCGGTGGTCGGGGCACCTGCTGCGCCCCGCCCCCGGCGGGCCGCCTCCACCGCGCAGGCGCGGGCTTCCGGGACGCCAGGCTCCTTTGCGTTGGGGGCGGGGCTCCGCTCAGCGGCACTTGAGGAGGCGTGGTTTACGGGCGGGGAGAGGCCGCGTGAGCAACGCGTGGAGGAGCTCCACGCGTGCAGCGGTTGCACCAGCATGCACTCGCATCCCTTGTTCGACGCGCGCCTCGCAGCCGTCGCCCGAGGCGCTTGCGGCGCCAGCGCGTGACCCGCCCGGGTCCCCCACACGCCGCCTGTTCCGGCGAACGCGGGAAGTGCCCGCACGTTCGCCACTTCCGGCCCGCTGGGGCAGCCCCGGAAGTGGCGCGCTCGGGGCGGCTGGCGTTCCGGTTCCGGCCTGGCGAGCGCGCCGGCGGCGACATGAAGCTGCTCACCCACAACCTGCTGAGCTCCCACGTGCGGGGGGTGGGGCCCCGCGGCTTCCCCCTGCGCCTGCAGGTACGGGCGGGGGCGGCCTCCGGCCCCGCGCGCGGCTCCCGCCCCTGCCCGACTGACCCTCTCTGCCCCGCAGGCCACCGAGGTGCGCATCAACCCTGTGGAGTTCAACCCCACCTTCGTGGCGCGGATGATCCCCAAAGTGGAGTGGGCGGCGCTCCTGGAGGCGGCCAGCACCGTGAGCCCCGGGCCGCGCGGGGAGTGGGGGGCCGGGGCCGGCGAGCCGGGGGCTGACGCCGGCTTCTTGCCCGCAGCTGCACCTGGCGGAGGTGCCCACGGAGCCGGTCGAGGGCTACGAGTGCGACGAGGCGTTTCTGCGCAAGATGCACCACGTGCTGCTGGAGGTGACAGCCCGCCCGCGCGAGCCGCCCGCCCGCCCCCCGCGCCCCGCGCCCCGCCGCTCAGCCGCGCCTCCCGCCCGCAGGTGGAGGTGTTGGAGGGCACGCTGCAGTGCCCGGAGTCCGGACGCCTGTTCCCCATCAGCCGCGGGATCCCCAACATGCTGCTGAGCGACGAGGAGACCGAGAGCTGACCGCCGCCCGCGCGTGGCCTCGCCGCCGTCCTCCGGGTGGATCCGGCCCCTCCCCCAGTGACACACAGCACACACGGTGGCTTGCGCTCCGTAGTATATATATATTTTTTTCTCATTAAAGGTTCAAAACCAAAAGCGGTTTCTCTTTGCAGCAAATATACATTAAAATAGAGTCTCTGTACAGCCGCGGGCTCTGGGCCCCGGCCTGCCCCAGGTCCCTGCGCCTCCCTGGCCAAACCCAAAAATAAATATAGTGTTATTGCTCTGCAGGGCACAGAGGCGGTGCTGTCCCTGCCCCCTGAGGAGGCGCAGGAGCTGGGGGGGGGGGGCCTGGCCACCCCAGGGGTCCAGGGGCTGGAGCCTGCTTGGAGTTATTGCTTCAAGGGGGGCACGAATGCCCAATGCAGATGAGGAGGAGAGGAGCGAGGGGGCAGGGCCTTTGCTCTCCGCGGGCCCCTCTGCTCAGGAGAGGGGTGGACTAAGCAGCAGCAGAAGCGTCACCCACTGGGAGCCTGTGGCCTCCATCCCCTTCCCTCCCTGAGATCGGCATCTGCCTCCCCGCCGCCCGGCAGCCCCCTATGGCTTCCGCAAGTCCCCCTCAACTCTGGGGGCTCGTTATGGCTTGCAAGGGGCAGCACTGTGCCCGAAGCCTGGGCGCACACGTTCCCAGCTTCCGACACCCCTAGGAGGGGGAGGGGAGGGTGTGGGGCCTGCTCCCAGGGGCTGATGGCATTGCCCGGCCCTGCCAGCAGGCTGTGGCACTGCCCAGACCCCAGCTCTGCCCCCTCGGGGGCGGACCCCGTGCCGGGCAGGTCCCGCCAGCACCCCGCCCGTCCCACCCCGAGCCTTAGTCCATCATGGCTTCGAGCATCTCCAGGAACAACTTATGCATGGGCACCTTGCCCTCCAGCTTCACCCCGTAGAAGTGGGCCAGCACTTTGCCCGCGGTCTGGCGGAGGAGCGGGAGGGTGAGCAGCAGCCTGCCGGCCCGCCGCCGCTCGGCACCCCCTCCCGGGCCAGCCCGGCCCGCTTCGTACTCCAGCAGCGCCTCGTGCAGGGCTTCTCGGAGCTGCTCCACGGCCTCGGCGTCCTCGATGTGGACAGAGTCTGCAAGGAGAGGGGACAGCTAAGGCCCGGGCGCGTTGCGGAGGAGCCAGACACGCGTCGGCTGCCCTGAGCCGGGCACCCCAGCCACCTCCTGTCTCCCCCACTGAACTTGACACACGGCTCAGAATCCTGTGTGCCCTTGGCGTGATCTGTGACGGAGCCAGTCACCACTGCTCCGCAGCCTCAGGTCCCTCTGCTGCTAATTGGGACTGTGCCGCCACCCGCATATGAGCGGTGGAAGGGGCCGCGCGGTGGCACAGCGGTAAAGCCGCCACCTGCAGCGCCGGCATCCCGTGGGGCGCCTGTTTGAGTCCCGGCTGCTCCGCTTCCCACCCAGCTCCCTGCTGTGGCCTGGGAAAGCAGAAGATGGCCAGGGTCCGGGGGCCCAGAGAAAGCTCCTGGCTTCGGATCGGCCCAGCTCTGGCTGTTGCAGCCATTTGGAGAGAGAACCAGTGGATGAAGCCCTGTCTCCCTCTCTCCCCGCCTTTCAAATACATAAACAAATCCTTAGAAAGAAGCGGAGGGAGCCTAGCGCTGAAGGTGCCCGGCTCGCACACTGGCGGTTCCAGCCCCGCCTCCTGCTTCCCGCCAGCAGATGCGCCAGGCAGCGCGGGCAGCTCAGTGCGCTAACGGCCCCGCCGTCCACGTGCGAGAAGGCTCGCGTGCCCGGCTGGCCGCTGTGGCCCCCGTCAAAGGTGCGAACCAGTGGTGACAGCTGCTTCTCTTCTCTCCCCCTGCCTGTGGGAAGAATAAACCGCAGGGCCTCGGGGACCGGGCAGGGCCGCCCCGGACGCTCACCTGAGTTGGCGAGAGCCAGGGCCTTCAGCAGGACGTACTCCTCTCGCTCCAGCCGCAGCGCCTGCAGTCGCCTGACCAGCTGCAGCAGGGCCGCCCCCAGCTCCCCCAGGCCAGCTGCCCGCGCCCCCTCCTCATCCAGGACCAGGTCCTCGGCGAAGGCGAGCTCGTCCTGCAATGGCAGTGAGCGCTGGGCCACACCCAGCACCAGGACCTCCATCCACACGCTCTGCAGCACCGACATCTGGTCAGACAGTGACAACGACGAGAAGCCTGCAGGGCAGAGGGTGGCAGGCCGGGCTGAGCGAGCGCGCCGGGCCGGCGAGGCCTGGCCTGCTCTGGGCAGCCCCGGGCTACCAAGGCCCTTTACCTGGGATGCTCTTGGCCCAGCTGATGGTGACCACGATCTCTCGGTCAAAGAGGTCGCAGAGGGTCGCCACGGCCGGGAGGTGTCCGTCGGGGCCCGCCGGGTCGGGCATGGCATACAACTTCTCAGGCTCAACCACCAGCAGGTGAGACACGAGCGCGTTCACCGGGGCTGCAGCAATGGTGGAAAGACTAGAATGAGGCGCCCTTCCAGCCCGCGGGCCTCACGGGCATCTGCCCAGAGTCTGTGCCCCGTGGCCTTCCCCAACTGCCAGCGGCCAGCCCGGCAGAAAGCGCCGCAGGGGGACAGTCTCAGAGTCGTAGAAAGCTTTTTCCGGGGGCTGGCGCCATGGCACAGAGGGTTAAGCCACTGCCTGAGAAGCCAGCATCCCGCATGGACACCAGTTCGAATCCCAGCTGCTCCACTTCTGATCCACTTCCCTGCTAATGTGCCTGGGAAAGCAGTGGAGGATGGCCCAAATGCTCAGGCCCCTGCACCCATGTGGGAGACCTGGATGGAGCGCCTGGCTCCTGGCTCTGGCCTGGCCCAGCCCTGGCTGTTACAGCCATTTGGAGAGTCAACCAGCGGATACAGCGTGTCCCTGTCTCTCCTCTCTCTGTAAGTCTGCCTTCCAAATAAATAAATAAATAAATCTTAAAACCTTTCCCAGTTCGCAGCCGTCCCACTCGGTGCCTGGTGCAGAGAAGCGCGTTTGCACAAATGCTCCTTGGGGAAGTGGGTGACGCCCGCTAACTGCCACGCTGCAGGCTGCTGCCTCCCGGGTCTGCCCCAGCCCGCCCCGGACCCAGGGTGTTCTCACCTGTCTTCCGGGGGCCTCCAGCTACAGCCAGGGGGCCGGCGGGGAAGGGGCCGGGGAAGGGTAGCGGGTCCACCTCTGGTCGCCGCTTGTACTTCTGTCGCCCACCCCGGACGCGGTCCAGGCGCACTCCTTGGATGGCACAGCAGGGCGGGCGGTGAGCAGGGGCTGGGGCAGTGAGCGTGTGCCCTCCCTCCCCGCCCCCCCCGCCTACCCACGCCCAGGCCCGCGGTGCTCACCCTCCTTGAGCATGCCCACCCGCAGGCACTTGGTGAAGCGGCAGGCCTGACAGGCCTTGCGTCTCCGCTTGGTGATCTCGCACTCGTTGGAGGCCGGACAGCTGTACTCGATGCTTCCTGCCGGGAAGAGGCAGCGGGCTCCAGTGGCCGCCTCCCCGGGCCCACGGCGGCCCGGCTGACAGGCGGGACAGCCCCGACTCGCCCCGGGACTGGCAGAGGTCTGGGGTGCGTGAGCAGGAGTCAGGGGAGGGACGGGGGCCCGCCTGCGGGCAAGCCACACCTCGCGGCCCGTGGCCCTGCGGCTTCTCACGGTCACCTCTGTGTGGCTAAGTGCAATGGTCCACTCAGGCCTCAGCTCGCCTGGCCGGCAAGAAGCCCCCGACGCCTGGGATCTCCCCCTCCTGGAGACACTGCCTCCTCTCTCTGCGCCTCTGGGACGCCCAGGTCGCCCCCTCTCCTGCCACCTCCCTGGCCACCTCGGGCATCTCCCTGCCCCTCCATCAGCCCCAGACTCCCCACTCACATGCAGCCCCCTCCTAATGGGTCCTCCAGGGCACTGGGCGCCGCGCCCTCAGCCTGTCCGGCCACTCAGGCAGGAGCCTGTACCGTCTGATTCCCCCCACGCCCCACAGCGGGCCAGCCCGGGTGGACTGTAGCGTCCAACGCCATCTGCTCCCACCCTTGACCCCAGTCCTGGTCACAGCGCCTCCCCCCCCACACACTGTCCCCACTTTCTACACAGCACAGGCACGGGGAACCTGTTCCAGGCGGGAAACCTTGTGTCTGCCGAGGCCCACGTGGGCTTCCATAGCATCCTTCGTGGGCCACGGAATTCCCAGCTTCAGGACGAGCCTGCGATAGACTTGAATTCTGAGTGCCACCTGCACAGGCTCCCTCGGCCCAAACCCTTCAAGTCCAGCCAGGTGCTCCCTTGGGCTAGAGGGCCTGCGCGACCTCCACGCCTCCACTGTGTCCCTCGGGACAGCCGTGTCCTGTCTGGAGCCCCCACACCTCTACATCTCTGAGGCCTTGCCACGGCGATGCCCCCTCTGCACACAGCTCCTGGCTTCTGAGCCCCGCTCCGGCCACTAGCACAATCCGCCATGCTCCATCGGAACTCCTTGCCGGGCCCCGGCTCCCCAGCACTGGCCACAGCCTGGGATGCAGTGGGTGCTGGCGGCACGCCCAGCCTCACGGGTTACTGCAGGACGCGACGGCACGAGCAGCCACCGCGCCGTCAGCCCCATTTCTCCCCACGATGGGCTTTCTCTTAGCCCTGCTCGGGCTGCTGCCCTCGGGTCAAGACACCTCCTCGGGGAAGCCCTCCAGATGACAGACCCAGCCCAGTCCTTTGGCACACATCTCGCGCCTCCCCTTCCAGCATATACCACAGACATCCCAGGACAATTCCGTGAAGTCATTGTTCTTGTCTCCCTGCCTCAGTCCCTGCCGTGTCCCCAGGGCCCAGGACACTCGTCTGAGCAGCAAAAGGCTGGGTTGGTGAAATACCACGGCTTCGAGGGGCTGCCTGGGCCGGCCCAGGTGCGACCTCGCCCTATCCCTGCGCCCAGTAAAACCAGACGATTTCACTCTGCAAAGGCAGCTAGAACGTCTGGCAGGGGTCACAGCCCCGAGAGCGGGCACACGACAGACACCTGTTGGCAGGCAACACAGAACCAAGGGAGACACCGGGCCCGGGCCTGCGGGCTCGCCGCTCCTCTGAGCCACCAGGCAGCACGGAGTTGGAGACCGGTGCTTTTCCACCGAGGCAAAACAAAACTCGCTGCCATGTCACAGCCAGCCATCCAAAGTCCAGTCAGTGGCAGGAGGTAGGGGTAGGCACCGGGCACCGGCACTGACCCAAGTTCAAATCCTGGAACCGGGGCGGTGCTGTGGCGCAGCAGCTAGGCTGCGGTTTGGGAAACGTGCGGCCCGGAGCGGAGTTCCTGGGGACAGGCCCTGCCTCTGCTCTGACCCAGCCTCCTCCTCTGCCCAGCTGAGGGCTCAAGCCCTGGGTCCCGGCCACCCACATGGGAGACTTGATTACAGTTGCAGGCCTGGCCCAGCCCTGGCTACTGGGGACACCTGGGGACAGGGGTGTGAACCAGCAGATGAAAGATCTCCATCTCTCTACTTTCAGATAAACAAATCTTAGAAAAAAATAAAATCCTGGTTCTGCTCTTTTCTACAAAAGCCCGTCTGCACCTAAGGCGCGACACCGGCGGACACCAGGAGGCTGGGGGGTGTGTGTGCAGTGACGTCATGAGAACGTGCAGCGGCCCGCAGCCCAAGGCGGGCTTTGTTGTGTTTTACGTTATCTCCAGAGTCGCCATAGTTATATAAAAACAAAAACAACAAGCCACTGACGTCCGCGCCTCGCTCACTCCCCTGAACTCGGACGTGAGGATAAAAACCAACGACTTCCAAGCGCACGGATGCCTAGCGGTCTTTCCAAGCGC
This sequence comes from Sylvilagus floridanus, assembly GCA_949820135.1. Taxonomy (NCBI): domain Eukaryota; kingdom Metazoa; phylum Chordata; class Mammalia; order Lagomorpha; family Leporidae; genus Sylvilagus; species Sylvilagus floridanus. The sequence continues at coordinate 119,094,222 of OX463224.1, read as the reverse complement.
CTGCCTGGGCTCGGGACTGCTTTGGGGAAATGCAAAACAGGGGGGACATGACCCTCTCTGGGCAGAGTCCACGGCCACCAGGATCAAGAACAACGTTTGGGGACACGCAGGGGCCACCCTGAGATCTGGGGAACCCCCGGGGAAGATGAGGGGCCCCTGTGTCTTGTCTCCCGCCCCACCCCGATCCACCTGCACTTCACCTTTAGGGGGGCTACCTCACCTGGAAGCTGCAGCCAGGGGCCCCATGACACCCACAGGGAACAGGGCAAAGGGCGGGGTGGGGGCTCACCCTGGATGGTCCTCTTGAAGAAGGCTTTACAGGCCTCGCAGGACGCCACGCCATAGTGGTAGCCGGAGGCCACGTCCCCGCACACCAGGCACAGGCGCTTGGGGAGGGAGCTGAGCACCAGCTTGCCCCCCCCCTGCTCGCCAGGCCCGGCCCCCTCCCCATCCTCCTCCTCCTTGTGGCCGGGGAGGCAGCGGGCAGGGGCTGGCCCAGGGGCCAGGGTCACGGGGGGCTCGGGCTCAGTCTCCGAGGAACCCTTTGGACTGTCGGGGCTGGCTGGCTCTGCCTTGATGTAGAGAGGCTCAATGCCCACCACCTGGCTGGACATGGCGCTGGTCACCTGCAGGGAAACACTTGTCAGGCCGTGGAAGGCACCAGAACCGGGGTGGGGGTGGGCGCTGGGGACAGGCTGCCCAACCCTGGGCCCGAGGCCAGGCTCCCAGGCCCCACGGCGGCGGGAGAGACGGGGGACAGAGTCCAAGGCAGGGCTGCCCATGAAGAGAGGGTGCCCCCAGGTGTTGCCATGGGAACAGACTCCAGTGCCCCCAGGGCCAGTAACTGACAGCAGGACTCACTCCTGGGAGGCTGGGCGGGGCTTGGACGCCCCCTGCTCTCCCCAGGCAGGGGCTACAGCCTCAGCCCCCAGGGGAACCACCAGGGGACCTCGTGATGGCCAGCATCTGGGCCCCTCCATTCAAAGGAGCACTCGCAGGTGTCCTGCTCACACCCTCCCACCCACCTGGGTCCCCAGTGGCCCCAACGTGCCCATACCAGGGACTTTCACACTCACACCCGGCCTTCCCCAAACCCCAGCCCCCGCCAGGGCTCTCCCTCTCCTCCTGCCGGCACGCTGCCCGCGGAACAAACTCCCACTGCAGGTTAGAGCCACACGCCGGCGCCCACCCCTCTCCCCAGGCCCTCAGGGTCCCACAGAACCTCACACCTGACACCCGGACCTCCAGTCCCAGACCCCCGGCCGGGCACGCGCGGCCGCCTCGCGGGGCGCCAGCCCCCCACCCCGCGCACACCTCTGGGAAGTTGCCTCAAGTTGCTCGCCTCCCCTCCCCCTCCGCCCGCGGGGGACCTCTATCAGGTTATCAGGAAGTAAACGGGGAGAACCGAAGAGGAAGAAGTCCGCCCCGGCCGGTGCGGCGACCTTTGACCCAGAGCGGAGGGTGGCCCGAGCCCCTTCGAGCGCCCCCACGTGGTCCTCCGAGCCCCTTCCCAGACCGAGAACCCTCCCCATCTGCCTCCCCGGCCCGCTCCGGTGCCGGAATGGACCTGCCCCGGGGCTGGACCGGGGCCCAGGCCCGGCCCGAGCCAGCACCCGCAGCCCAAGCAACGAGCCAGACCCTGGCCCAGGCCGGCCCCCCAGGACCCGGACGCGGATCCCGCCCGGACCCTGACCCCGTCTGGCTCCGGACCAGTCCCGGCCGTGACCCGGGCCGGCCAGGAGCCCGCCCCCCGGCCGCCTCCCCGCCCCGCTCGCACATGGCCCCCGCGCCCCGCCCGCCCGCCCCCGCAGCAGCGCTCCCCTCCGCCCCCGGACCTGGGGCTCCGGCAGGGCGGGCGGGCAGGCATGGGGGCCGAGCGGCCGGAGCGGCGGGGTGAGCCGGGGGCTGCGGCGGCCCCTCCTCCGTCGCCTCCGCGGGCCGCGCCGCCCCGCCGCGCCGCGTCCCCTCACTCGGCGGCGCCGCTGGCTGCTTGTAGGACACAAAAGGACATCGCGGCCGCTTCCTACTCCGCTTCCTCCAGCTGACAGCGGGGGCGGGGCCGGCCGTGCGCATGCAAAGCAGGGGGCGGGGCCCGGCGCGCTATGCTAATCAGACGAGCGGGGCGGGCGGCGCCTGCGTGCCCGGCGTTATCAGGGCGGAGCCTGCCCTGCCAGGGGGCGGGCCTTCGCGCAGGTCACGCCCCGCAGCCGCGCGCTTGCGTACGCGGCCGTCGGAAGGCGGGGCCGGAGGCGCGGCGGGGCGCAGGGAGCAGAACCCGGAGAGGGTGGGGCCGGGAGCGCGCTTTCGTCACGGAGGGGGCGGGGCGCACTGTACGCGAGAGGGGCGGGCGAGGTCGCTCAGTGGCCGCAGGGGCGGGGCAAGCATATGAAAATGAGAGGGTGGGGCGAGCGGGAGCCCGGGATATCTGCATATGGATGAGGGGCGGGGCTTACAGCTGCCCCTGCAAGGGGGAGGCGCTGCCCCTGTCTCTCCCCTTCCCCCAAGACGACACCCACGGGCGCTTGAGCCGCAGACGCGGTGTCCCCACCAAGCTCGTGGCCCAGGGCGGGAGAAGCAGACCTCAGGCCCGTGGGGCGCCCCGGATTGCGAGTCCCGGGAAGGCAGGGCCGATAAGACGCGGTCGGCGACAGCTCAAGGTCACTGCGGTGACCGAGTGAAGGTCATGGGGAGGGGCGGGGCCCCGTGCGTCCGCCTCCCGCGGCTGCCACGCACTGGCTCACGCACATGCAGACTCTTTTATTGCTTTCGGGCTCGAGTTCTACACATTCGGGGTCGGGCTTGGGCTGGGGGCCGGGGAGGGCAGGGGCGCGCGGGCGGCGGCGGGCCGCCCCTCCTGAGTCCCGCGGTGTGTCTCAGTTCTCCGAGACCTGGAACCTCTTGCTCCGGCGCCTCTTGAGCCCTTCGATGTATCGCCTCAGCTCTTTGGTCAGGAAGTGCTCCCTGCCAATCTCCCGCCGGTAGCCTAGGAGGCGGGCAGGGCTCAGCCCGGGGCCGTGCGTCCCAGCCAGGCCTCCTCACCAGCGGCCGCCCATGGCGGGACCGCGAGAGCTCTGGGGCCTGGGTCTGTCTGCGGGGGCCTGGGCTCTCCAAGGCGCTGGGCGTCAAGGGGGAGATGGGCGGGGGCCAGCAGGTTTGGGGACACCCACTCTGAGCCCTCAGCTGGCCACTTGGCCGGCTGGACACACCTAGCAGCTGCGGGACAAGTTCGCCCAGGTACCCCACTGACTCCCTAGCCCCGCCCCCGGGGAGGGACCCCAGGCCACCATGGCTATCATCCTGCCTCCCTCCCCCCCGTTGGGTCCCCGCCAGCTCGGCCCCTCAACTTTGAACTTGTGCGGGGCTCGGGGGTCTGCGGGGGCCTGGAGCACAGCCTGCAACACCCCACGGAATCCACCGGAACCTTTGGCGGGCGCTGGTGGCGTCGGGGGCTCACTGTGGAGGGCCTTGGTGAGGATCTCCAGGGCTTCGTTCTCCATGAGTTCCATCAGGGGCAGCGGCAGCTGGAGGGGCAGAGGGGCGGCTCAGACGCCCAGGGACCCCGCCCTGCCCACAGCCCTGCTGCCCTACTCCTGGGGCCACCCCGCCTTCCCAGGCCCGTCCAACCCTGTTCTGCTGCTCTGTCCAGTAGGCTCGGTGGGGGGTGTGCTTGGAGACCCGTCGCACGGACACCAATGAAGACTCTAGGAGAGAGAAGAGGGTTGTGGGAGATGGAGGGAAGCTGGGTGCCTGGCGCTTAGCGGGAGCGCCTATCCAGAGGTGGTTACACCTGTTACCGTTCTGATCCCTGGTGTCGAAGGGGGAGGGGCTGGCGTTGTGGCACAGCAGGTTAAGCCGCCACGTATAATGCCAGCATCCCTTATGGGCAACGGTCTACTGCACTTCCAATCCAGCTCCCCGCTAATGAGCCTGGGGAAACATCTGAAGATGGCCCTAGGGCTTGGGCCCCTGCACCCACGTGGGAGACCGAGAGGAAGCCACTGCAGCCTTCTGGGGAGTGAACCAGAGGATGGAAGATCTCTCCTCTGTCTCTCCTTCTCTATATCTTTTTTAAAAAAACAAATCTACAAAAAAAGAAAGCATATGGCATCTACACATAAATAAATGTTAAGAAATACTAAAAAAATAAATAAATTGGAGGGGAAGGCACAGAGAAGGCGGATGCAAGTCCCGAACAGTGGCAGATGCTTAAAAATCGCAGCCCACGCCCAGCAGTCGCATCAACAGGACAAATCCTCGCCCACGGATGAATTCCCCGCTCGCCATGCCCGCCACCGGCCGATGCCCGGAGCAGGATCGCCGGTAGGGGGCGCTCCAGGAACGTCCGGCCGCTCCGCCAGAGGCAAGGCGGGCACCGGCGCCCCGCGCCGGGAATCCCGAGAACCTGGGTGCCCCACGCGTCTACCCGCCCCCGGGATTGGGGGCTCCTGCCAGGCCCGCCACCCGGCGAGGCCGCACTGACCTGTCGTGGTCTTGGACTCTTCGTCGCACTCCTCCAAGCCGCTTTCCAGGGAGCTTTCGCGGTGCAGCTCCGGGTCCAGCGCCTCGGACTCGACGCTGGCCCCGTCGGCCGGGGCGGCCCCCTGCTCGCCCAGCTCCCACCGGTTGTCCTGGCTGTGCCAGGCGGCCGCCGCGTTGCGCACGGCTCCGCCCTCGTCGAAGCGTTCGCAGAGCTGGGCCAGCGGCAGGTGCAGCTGTGACTGCGACAGCGTGGCCGTGGTCCACAGGTTCCGGATGTCGTCCTGAGGGCTCGCCCGGCCGGAGCTCGGGCGCTCCAGAGGCTTGACCGACACCTGCGGGCCACACACAGCGAGGGGAGCCCGGGGGTCCGGGTCGGAGCTGGGGGGCCCGGGAGGGGGTGCTGGGAGCAATCAGGGGCCCGGGAAGCAAGCCTCACTTTGAAAGGCTTCTCCTCCATGGTACTGCCTCCAACGGACCCAGCCGCCTCAGGCCTCTCGGGGTCACGCTCCAGGACGTGGGGAGTGATGGGGCTCTCGCGCCGGGAGAGTTCCAACTGCAGCCCCCACCTTGGCTGCCGGTGCCTGCCCTTCTCCACCCCTCACCCTCCACCTCGGTGTCTGTGCGGAGGCGGGAGGCACGGATAGCCCATTGCGGGGCTGACCCAACCGACGGACCCTCCCCGGGGCGTCGGCCTAGGGGTCGTGGCCGCACATGCCCGCGGTGGCCCGAGGAAAGCACCCCGCTCCCCCCAGCGCGCACGCCCGCTGCGGTGCAGACCGGTTCCGTTTATTGGTTGCAGGCTTTGAGGCACAGTCGTGAGGCGCTGTGAGGGACAGGCCCGGCCCGGGCAGCGACACAGAAATGGGTGGCAGTGAGGAATGCGAGGGGCGGCGGGCAGGCACCCCGCGGCCGCCACCCCAGGCTTCGACGCCGGCGCGTCGGAAGCGGGCTCTTTGGTCCAAGAAGCCAAGCATGCCAGGAAAGGGGCAGGAACGGAGCCGGAGAGGAGGCCCGGGCTGGGGGTCCCGCCCCTACACCTGCATGCCTTTGTCCCGGGCACGCCCGGGGCCCCGGGGCCGAGCGGGCCGCCTCGGGGGGTTGGGGCGGCGGCGCCCCCGCGGCGCGCGGGGCTGCGCGAAGCCGCGCTCGCTCTGCGTGTCCGAGGACTCGTCGATGAAGGCCAGGTTCTCGCTGGGGTAGTCCAGGGCGGAGGCCGTGGGCGGGGACGGCGTCTCGGGCTTCTCCGCGGGCGCGGGCGCGGGGGACGGGGGCTTGCTGACCGGCTGCGCGGGGCAGGGCGGTGGGGGCAGCAGGGGCCGCTCCTTCTCCAGCGGTGCGGTGGGCCCGGCTCGCTGGGTCACACGCGCTGTCACCGTGCCGGTCCAGCTGGCAGCCTGCGCCGTGAGGCCGCCCATCTGCGTGGGGAGGAGAAGCAGTCCTAGCCCGGCGGGGTCTGGACCGCGGGTCCCCGATGGGCTTGCCCCTTCCCAGGCCGGCCATCGTCTCTCTTGGCCACGTGGTTCTCGGGGCAGCCTCTCTGGAGGCCACGGCGTTTACCGCAGCTCTCCCTCGGGCACCCCACCCGGGGCGTGGCAAAGGGCAGGTCCCCCGTGCAATGTGAATGTCGGATAAATAATACCGTTTTTGTAATACAAAGGTGCCCCATGCTATTGCATGGGCCATACGCACACGAAGATTAACTAGCTGTTGGCCTGAAATTCACGCTTAACGGGCAATACGTCACCCGGAAACCGGTCTGCGTTCGCCGGTCAGAGCACCCGCAGGGGCTCAGGGCTGTCCCTAGACGCCCCTACGGTGCGTGCAAGGGAGACTGATGGTCAGCTTTGGGCGGGTGGCGCAGCGGAGCGCCACGACGCATTAGTGCGCAGGCGCGGCGCCACCACCCCCCGCCCCCGGGAGGGGCGCATACCTCTGCCCGAGTTCGCCGGGACACCACTCGCAACCAGTTCCCGATGGTGGTGAGCACCGAGGCAAAGTAGGCCAGGCCGAGCAGGATCCAGAACCACACCAGCGGCTGGTAGGCTGGAGAGTCCTGCCGGGGGTCAGCGCCTGGGACGCGGCCAGGAAAGGCGGGAAGAAGTTGACCGCGCGCGACAAGTGTGTGCACCGCCCTGGTCCCCTGCCCCTCTCCCCAGCTCTTAGGTTGGGGGAGGGGGGACAGTGGGTCCGTGCTGGAGAAAGGGAAGTGTGCATGAAGAGTGTGCAAAGTAAGAGCACGCGGAAGCATGCATGGGACACAGCGTGCAGGAATGAGATGGTGCATCGGTGATGGGTGTGGGGGTTGGAGCACCCGCGTGGCTGCATGGACAGCCCATGGCATTTGGAGGGACGGGAACTAGGTAGATGGGGAGGCGCGAGCCCGGGGACGGCGGCCTCACCGGCCACATAGTCGCCGAAGCCCACAGTGGTGAGCGTCACTATGACAAAGTAGATGGCTTCCAGCTTGCTCCACTCCTCCATGTAGCAGAACACGAAGGTGGGCGTGAGGACAAAGAGCAGGCAGCCGATGAGCAGAAAGAGCATCGCCGACAGCACTCGCACCAGCTCCGGGGGCACGTGCCACTTCTGCAGGGAGGCCGGTAGGCAGGGCCGGGCAGCCGCTGCCCGCCCTCGCACCCATCCCCACCCGCGGCTCCCGGGAGTTGTCCGCAGAGCTCCGGGGACCTCGGTAAAGGGTCTTGCGAGCCCAGGGCAAGGGCTCACCAGGAAGACCGCTTCGATGTGACCGATGCCACGGCGCAGGGAGGAACCCAGCCGGTCCCCGACCCCCGCCAGCAGGATCCCGAACAGCGGGATCCCCACCAGCGCGTAGAAGATGCAGAACAGGCGCCCAGCGTCGGTGCGGAGGGCTGCGTTGCCGTAACCTGGGCAGGGAAGTGGGGCAAGAACTCGAGGGCCCGGCACGCCCTGCCTCTCCCTGCGCCTCCTCCCTCCTCCCCTCCCGGGGGCCCTTGCCCGCCACCCCCTGCCCCAGGCCGCGGCCTCTCCCGCACCGATGGTGGTGATGATGGTGCCTGAGAAAAAGAAGGCGCTGCCCAGGTCCCAGGCCGAGTGGCTGCTGTTACTGGACGAGTTGGTCTCTGGGTCCGCGCCCCCTCCCAGGGCGCCGGCCACCTCCTGCGGGACAAGGCGCAGGGGGAGGAGCCTCAGGCTTCCTTCTAGTCCCGGCCCCGCCCTCTCAGGGAGGAGTGCCTTTTGGCACACTGGGCGGGCCAGACCCACCAGCAGGCTGCCCCGGGTGACCTCTACCATGGTCTACAAACACTTATGGGCCCCCCCGGCCCCGCCCAGCAGACGTCCACGCTTCCCGGAGCAGGGTCCCTAGGACCAGCTGCCTGGGTTCAGATCTTGGTGCTGTGCGACCCTGGGCAAGTTGGTTTTTGTTTTTGTTTTTTGTTTGCATTCTCTAGTGGCAGGTGCCTCACAGACAGACGTGTTGGGAAGCTCTTGCAACAGAGTTAAGCGCTGAACTTGTTAAATACCTTCCCATGGCTGGGGGGGGGGGCGTACTCTGTGGTCTCCAGCTTTGCACAGACCCCGCCCTCCCGCTGCCCCTACTGATGCTGACTCTGAGGCTCTCGCCTGAGACAGCCAAGTTCAGGAGCTTCCTCCAGGAAGAGCTACACACACACACACACACACACACACACCCTAGCCTGATGAGGTCCCCGCCAAAGCTCAGTGGACATTAATACCGGAGTGAGAGGCTGTGTGTCTGTCCCTCTCTCTGTCTCTCTTGTGGGTCCTGGCGGGCAGGGGGATGTGTTTAGAGAGTGCTTGCAGGGAGGGGTCCTGCCAGGGGCCCTCCCCCTAGGAGCAGACCTGTGCAGAAGGTGAGAAACACCTCTCCCCTCTCACCACAGTCCTCATTAGCAAGACCCAGATTAATTTCCGGAAAGTGATGGCGGCGCCAAACTGCCCTGGCTGCTGCTATCTGAGGCACAGAGCTGACCTTGCCAGCCCAGCACACGCCCCCTTTTCAGGCTGGTCTCAAACCTCCAGCTGCCCAGTCTTCTCCCCCAGGGGCCCCAATTTGCCCATGCAAGGTGCAGCATCCTGCCAGATCTCCCGACAGGTTTCTATTTCCTGTACAAAGCTTTTTTTTTTTTTTTTTAATAAAAGCAAGAAGTGAAGTGTCTGATGAAAAGCGATTTCATTTTTATTTTTGCAACACTTTTTCCAATAAATTCACTCCTGAGGGTGCAAAAAGCCCTTCGTCATCCTGTGTGTTCTAATTTTTGCTTCCAGTGACTGGACATCTGCCACCTTCGGCGTATGCACAGCCCTGGAGCTCCCCGGCTCCGCCGCCTCTGTCCGTGCTGTTTCTCTCCCTGGCAGTCCCTGGCCCCCCGTCTCCACCCTTGGCTCACTTCCATCAGCAGCTCTTCCCAAAAGCCCCTGCAGCTCCCTCTGTGTCCCCAGCACCCAGCCCAGGCCCAGCATGCAATGGGTGCTGAACAGAGAGGGAGGGAACAATGCTCCCTCTCCACCACACAGGAACTGCAGTGATTCGTCCGTGTGCTGCGCCCTCCCCTGGAGGGCATGGCCTCCCTGCACCTGCTCCCTGGGGTCCCACATGGTGTGACACGGCACACCTAGCACACAGTATGCCCACATGGCTGCATGACTAACTAACCCAGGGAACGGAAGAGAAATTAAGCAGAGGTCTGCCACCCTTCCGGGTTCCTGCCCTGTCCTCTTCTTTCTTATCCAGGGAAAAACCCACTCCGGTTCTGAAGATAAAGTAGGTCAGGTTGCCGCCCTTCCTCCCTGGGCCCTGTGGTGTGGCCAGCCACTCTCTGCCCAGACCTCTCCGAACCGCAGCCGTGGGGCTTTCTGGAAATGTCGGGTCGCCTGTGTCCCGGCCCCACCCGGAGTCTCTGTCCCCTTGGGAATCAGATGGAACACGGAGGCCCCTCCCTCCATGAAGGACAGGCAGGGGACAGGGGACGAGGGGTGCTCTTTGAGGGGGTCGCAAGTATTCATTTATTACAGGTACAGCTTGCTCTTGTCTTTATGACAACATCTCAGAAAGCAGAGAGCCACAGAGGGGCTCACCTAACTGTACCCCAAAAGGCTGAGGTCCCACACTTTTGGTCCTCATTCGACCGAGGCTGGCAGAAAGTGGCTCAGGTAGCCGGCCTGCGTTTCCCCCCACCCCCAACTCGCCCACATGGGAGGAAGGGACTCCTCCCCCCCCACACACCGCCGCGCCTCCACACTGGCAGAGGGGGCGCACCCCAGTCACCAGCACACACTCGCGTGGGGAGCGTTCAGTGCTGCTGGGCTTCTCCAGGGCACCTGTGACTCCAAAGACGGATAGGAGCCAGTGGAGGCACGGATGCCAGTTTTAGCAGAGTGAAAGATTACACGGGACCTGCTTGTATTTCAAAAGGCACCGGTTGTTCAGCTGACACTCACGGGTTAGCTGGGCAGCCTGCAGTTTATCTGGAAACCTATGCAGGTGAGTCAGAGCCGGCAGAGGTCACGCATCCCCCAGGCTCCGGCCACGCCTCCCTCCCTTCCTCTCCCCTTCATCCAGCCCCCAGCACACAGGGAAAGAGATACTCCAGGAACACAGTCCCTGGCCGGCTCAACAAGGAAAACAAATGACCGCAGGGTGAGAAACACAGTAGCAGCCAGCCCCTGTTGGCGTCCCCTCCACCACCCCTCGGGGATGCTCCCCAGAAGCCCCCTGGCCCGCAGTTAGTGCCCGAGGGGTGCTGGCGCCCACCCACCTTGATGAAGAGCCCCAGCTGCTGCTGGCTCACACACGGGTGGGCCCTCAGGAACTTCTCGCTGAGCTCACCCAGTTCCCTCTGGGCCTGCTGCTCGTGGGGCTGCTCCAGCGCCCGGAACACCAGGGCACCCAGGACCAAGTACAGCAGGACCAGCGCCAGCAAAGCCAGCAGCGTGGTGCCGCGCATGGCGCGCCCAGGTGCAGGGCCGGCTCCACTGCCCACCTGGGGAGCCGGGCCAGGGGGCTCCTGCGGAGTGGCGGTCACTGCGGGCAGAACCAGGGGTGCTGGGGTCAGTAAGCTGGCCCGAGACCCCACATCCACCCTCGCTCCTTGCCCTGCTGTCCACAACTCCCAGGCTGGACGCTGGGCTGGGGCGCACCCAGCCCCCTCCCCCGACCTCCCCCTTACCTGCCCGGGGAACTCCAAGGTAGGAGAAGAGAGGAGGGCACCGGGTAGGGTGGGGAAGGCGGATGGGAGGGGGAAATAGTGGCCGAGCCTGTCTAGGGAGAGGCAGGGAGAGCCAGGGGATGCGGGAGGCCTGGCGGGGGCGTGCGGGACCCGCCTTCCGGGAGGAGGCAAAAGGGACGCCCAGGGAAACTCAAGGAGAGGTCGGCAGCGCAGGGCGAGACAGGGGCTGGCGGGTCCATCCCCCGCTCGCCGCTGCGGCATCTTTGCCGCTTCTCCCTCCCGCGTCTCCCTCTCCGCCCAGAGCCTCCCGCGTCCCCTGCGCCCCGCTGGGCTTTCGAGGAAGCCAGGGGCAGGTCCCGGCTGCAGCACAGAGGAGAGCCGGTAGCGGGGGGAAGGGCACTCGGTTTCCAGAAGGAGCGGGGCGCGGAGCGGGAGTGCCGGGCCGCCGCAGCAGCCCCCGGGACGGCTGTCAGCCTCTGGGAGATCGGGAGGCGGCGCCCACGCGCACGCTGGCCCCGCCACGCTCCGCCACGCGCGGGCACAAAGGGCCGCGCGCCCACGCTCCACCCCGCCACTGCAGGCGCCGCGCCGGCCTGACTGCATGCACGCAGCCGCGCACTCCCGCACACTGCGGCGGGGCACTTCGCGGCACTCCCGGCTCCGGGCGCGCCGGCCATGCAGAGGCATCCTGCACCCGGCACGCACGTGTGCGCTCACGGAGCCCGCGCGCCGCGCCTGCCGCCGACACCGCGCACCCGCCTCTCTCTCTCCCACCGCCTCCCCCGCGTCCTCACGCCGACGCCTCGGAGCGTGACGGGCGGCGGGACGCGCTGTCACCCCGCTCCAGGAAGCGCCCACGAGCCCCAGGTGGGCGCCCCCGCTCAGGAGGCCGCCCCGGTCCCCGCGTCCTCTCCGCACTTACTGTCGGCCCCGCTGCGGCTGCGGCCCGGACTCCCGCGCGGCCTCGCCGGTGCCGGCTGGGCCGCGGAGGCGGCGGCGGCAGCAGGGGCGGAGCGGGCGGCCGCCGGGGCTGGGACCCCCCCCTCCCGGCGCCGAAGCCCCCTCCTCCCGCGTTTAACCCTTCCCGCGCCGCGCCTTCTTCTGTGCCGCGCCCTCGCCGCCGGCGCCGCCACCCCGAAGCTCTTTTACCTGCGCCCGCCGGGTTCCCCAATCCCGGCCGGTGGGGAGCAGAAGGTGGTGGAGCAGCCGAAGAATCGCCGCTGGGTTCGACCTCCTAGCCTCGGCCGGGACCCCCAGTGCGGCGAGCGGCGCGCCCCGCTCCGGGCAGCCCACGTCTCTGGCGGGCACCGCGTTCATCTCCTGGCATCTTCCAGGCCATTACAGGATCGGGAAAGGCCCTCATCTCCCCGCCCCTGGGGACCGCCTGGCACTTGGGCCCAGCGCTCATGAGGGAGGGGCCCCCGCGGGACAGCAGGGTGGGGGGACCTCGCCGAGGCCGCCCGGAATCGGCCGGCTGGGGACCGGGCGCCAGCACCTCCATGCCCGGGAGTCCGCCCCAGGGGCCTGGGCTGGAGCTGCCTGCGGATTCGAGCGGGAACTGGTGCCAGCATTTCCTCCTCACCGCCAGAACCGCAAACCTTGGCCCTCCTGAGCCGCCCCTCCGGGCTCTCCAAAACCCCTCCTCTTGCCTCTTCCGGTCCCGGGGTCCTGGGGCGCTCTCACGGTGGGCGTTTGAAGCCTGGGCTTCACCGCTGACCACCGCCTACCTGTAAGGGGTCAAGCCCTCTGCAGTCTCCTTTGGCGGCCTTTGGCGAAAGGCGACATCACTTCGGGTGCTGAGCGTTACGAGCTCAGGGCTTATAAATGCTCAAAACAGCCTGGGATGCACAGTGAGGTACTCTAAAATGTTAGCGATTTTTAAAAAATGAATTTATTTGAAAGGCAGAGAGACACTCCCCAAGTGGCCACAACAGCCCAGACTGGACCAGGTCAAAACAAGGAGCCAGAAGCTTCTGCTGGGTCTCCCACGTGGGTGCAGGGGCCCAGGCACTTGGGCCATCCTCTTCGGGAGCTGGACTGGAAGTGGAGCAGCCAGGACTTGAACCGGTGCCAGCGTCGCAGGCAGCAGCTTAGCCTGCCATACCATCATGCCGGCCCTAGCAATTTTTATTTCAACAAAACTGATTGTCAAGGCAGGCATTTGGCCTCCTGGTTAAAACGCCCACATCCTGCATCAGAGTGCTGGGTTGGAGTGTCGGCCCCACTCCCCACTCCAGCTTCCCGCTAACGTGCACCCTGGCAGGCAGTGGTGATGGCTGAAGCGGCTGGGTCCCTGCTACCGCCGGGAGACCCAGACTGCGTGCCCAGCTCCTGGCTCTGGCCTGGCCCAGCCTCAGATGCTGCAGGCATTTGGCAAGCGAACCACTGGCGAGGAGCTCCCTGTCTCACCTCACCTCTCTGTCTCTGAAGTAAATAATTTTTAAAAAATTTTAAAAAATTATTTAGGGACCAGCACTGTGGCGTAATAGGCTAAGCCTCTGCCTGAGGTGCCGGCATCCCATATAGGTGCTGGTTTGAGTCCCGGCTGCTCCACTTCCAATCCAGCTCTGTGCTATGGCCTGGGATGGCAGTGGAGAATGGCCCAGGTCTTTGAGCCCCTGCACCCTTGTGGGAGACCTGGAGGAAGCTGCTGGCTCCTGGCTTCGGATCGGCGCAGCTCTGGCCATTGCGGCCGTTGGGAGTGAACCAGCGGATAGACTTCTCTCCCTGTCTCCCTCTGTCTGTGACTCTCTCACACACATAAATAAATCGTTTAAAATAAAATTTATTTATTTAAAAGGCAGATTTACAGAGAGAGGGAGAGACAGATCTTTCAACCGTTGGTTCACTCCCCAAATGGCCACAAAGGCCAGGGCCAAGAGCTTCTTCCTGGTCTCCCACGTGGGTGCAGGGGCCCAAGCACTTGGGCCATCTTCCCCAGACACATTAGCAGGGAGCAGGATCGGAAGTGGAGCAGCTGGGACATGAACCAGGGCCCATATGGGATGCCCAGCCCAACCTGCCACGCCACAACAGCAGCCCCAATAAATACATTTTTAAAAGCTTTTTTTTTATTTTTAATTTTTTTTTGTCAGGCAGAGTGGACAGTGAGAGACAGAGAGAAAGGTCTTCCTTTTGCCGTTGGTTCACCCTCCAATGGCCACCGTGCTGTAGCCGCTGCACCGTGCTTCTCCTGGTCTCCCATAGGGTGCAGGGCCCAAGCACCTGGGCCATCCTCCACTGCACTCCCGGGCCACAGCAGAGAGCTGGCCTGGAAGAGGGGCAACCGGGACAGAATCCGGTGCCCCAACCGGGACTAGAACCTGGTGTGCTGGCGCCGCAAGGCATAGGATTAGCCTACTGAGCCGCAGCACCAGCCTAAAAGCTTTTTTAAAAAATGTTTATTTGGAAGTCTGAGTTAGAGAGAGAGGAGAGGCAGAGGAGAGAGAGGTCTTCCATCCCCTAGTTCACTCCCCAAATGGCTGCAATGGCTGAGGCTGGGCCAGTCTGATGCCAGGAGCTTCTTCCGGGTCTCCCACAAGGGTGCAGGGCCATCTTCCACTGCTTTCCTGGGCCACAGCAGGGTGCTGGATCAGAAGTGGAGCAGCCGGGACTCAAACCGGCACCCATATGGGATGCAGGCACTGCAGGCGACAGCTTTTTCCGCTGCAGCAAGCGCCAACCCCATTTAAAAAAAATAAATCTTGTCTCAGAAAACTTTCATTGGTACAATGGCAGGAATGGACATGGGCTCAATTTTCCATGAGAGAGAGAGAAAGGCGGAGAGTGTGTACCATCCCTGGTTCACTCCTCAAATGGCTGCAACGGCTGGAGTTGGACCATGCCGAGCCAGGAGCTTCTTCCAGGTCTCCCACATGGGTGTAGGGGCCCAAGCACTTGGGCCATCTTCTACTGCTTTCTCAGGCCACTAGCAGGGAGCTGGATCGGAAGTGGAGCAGCCAGGACTTGAACTGGTGCCCATATGGGATGTCAGCACTGCAGGCGGGGGCTTTACCCACTACGCCACAGCGCCGGCCCCTCAATAAATTCTTTAAAAGTTACAAATGTCCAGGCCGGCGCCGTGGCTCAACAGGCTAATCCTCCGCCTTGCGGCGCCGGCACACCGGGTTCTAGTCCCGGTCGGGGCACCGGATTCTGTCCCGGTTGCCCCTCTTCCAGGCCAGCCCTCTGCTGTGGCCCGGGAGTGCAGTAGAGGATGGCCCAGGTGCTTGGGCCCTGCACCCCATGGGGAGACCAGGAAAAGCACCTGGCTCCTGGCTCCTGCCATCAGACGAGCGCGGTGCGCCGGCCGCAGCGCGCGAACCGCGGCGGCCATTGGAGGGTGAACCAACGGCAAAGGAAGACCTTTCTCTCTGTCTCTCTCTCTCACTGTCCACTCTGCCTGTAAAAAAAAAAAAAAAAGTTACAAATGTCCACCTCCCAGCTGAAGTCCTGGACGCCCTCTTGGAGGCCCCACTGGCCTGTTGCCCGGGGTGGTCCCGAGGGAAGGATTTGCAGGCTAGCTCAGCGCTAGGCCCCAGGAACTCAGGGCGGCAGGGGTTTGGGCTGGGAGACAGACCCTCAGGTAAAGGCCTGTCAGCCCCAAGACACACCTGCCAGGGCTGGAAGGGGAGGCAGTCGGAAAGGGGGCCCCCAGGACCCCCAGGCAGACACAGCCAGTGCCGTCCCCCCGTGTTTTCAGCCACCACGCCAACGGCTCCTCTGCAGGTCCTGGACTAACCCTGGCACCCGCAGCCGGCATCAGGGAGGCGGTAGGGAAACGGCCCAATCCATGAGGCTATGACGTATAATGGCCCCGGAACCACGAGTGGGGGTCCAGCAGGGGGGCCTGGAGTGAGACGGGGCTGCCGTGGCCAGGAGAGCTCCGGGAAGCGAGTCTTTCCCCACATCCCTTCCCTCCGGGACTGCAGGCTCCTCCCCCTGCTGCTCGCCAGGCCACAGCGTGGGATCAGGTGAGGGGACCCGGGGCAGAGCACCGACAGCGGACACCGGTGGGGGCACAGACACTTTATTGAGTGGCAGCACAGGAGAGGTAGCTGACTCCGGACAGAGGCGGAGGTGCCGGCCATGCCAGGGCGCTGAGGGCATCTGGCAGCCAGGGCTGTGCCCGTCCTAGGGGGGTGGCACAAGCTCACTACGATGGGAGCAGCAAGGAGCCGGCCGGGAGGGGTGGGCGGCCCCGGCCCCGGGATCCTGGGCAAGAAGCGGCAGGTGAACTTGGCACAGGGGCCTGGGGGCAGGGGGGCCGGGCACCCGGGGGGGAGGGGGAGAGTCACGTCTGTGGGGTGGAGTAGAGGCTGTGGTGGTGGCCGCTGGGTCCCGGCACCTGGGAGAAGAGCAGAGGAGTGGTCCTCGCCTGGCTGCCCCCGCACCAGCCTGGCTCTCGCCCGATGGCACCGTACCAGCTGCCAGAACCTAGGCTGCCCGACATGCTGCGGGCAGAGAAACAGGGTCAGTCCCGGGGCCGCGCCCAGGAGCGGGAGGGGCAGGGGGCTCCCGACAGAGCTCCCGGGGCCCAGGCTCCTGCAGCTGCCCTGAGCACAGAGGGGAACAGAGGCTCTAGGTGGCCCCTGAAGCCAGGAGGAGCCGGGGGGGGGGGGGGGCCTCCTACCTGGTGCTCTCGGCCTGGCTGTGTTCCCACGAGCAGCCCTCATCCTCACACTGCCCAGCCCGGTCGAAGAAGTAGGAACGGGAGCCGAAGCCCTGCCCACTGAGGATGCGGCTGGCGCTCTGCGGAGAGGGAGCCCCACTGAGGCTTCCTCCTGGGGCCCCACGCCTCGGCCCAGGATGCCCAGGGCCCCGCCCTCGCCGTTCGCCGCCCACATGGGGGAAGGGGCCCTCACCAGGTCCTGTGGGGGCCGGTGCACCCGGAAGAAGCCCACCAGCAGGGTGGTGGGCAGCAGCTCCCACACGAAGAGGATGAGGCCGAACACCAGGTAGCCCTTGTTCCCCAGGTCGTTCACCAGGTCCGCCTGTGGGGGGGCAGGGGCTGTGCCAGTCAGCGACCGAGCCGGAGGGGCGGCGGGACGGGGCCAAGGGCCGCCGGGGTGACAGGGGTGCCGACTACCCACCTGGTCAGACACGTTGTACCAGTCGTAATCGAAGGCATCCAGCCGGCTCCGGGGGGCCAAGGCCAGGGCCGCCAGGTTGTAGCAGGCCCGGCTGGCATAAAGCAGGACCATGGCACCGCCCATGGCAGCTGCCTGGCACACGCTGGTCCCCTGGCACGGGTGACGAGACTCTCAGGCGGAGGCGGCATCGGCTTCCTGTGCCCCCGCTGCCCAGAGCCCCAGGGACACGTGGGCCTGAGCCCGAGGGGGCCTTACCTTCGCCTCCAGGTAGATGCTGGTGGAGGGGGCCCGCCGGGCGACCAGGCAGAGGCAGGCAGCGAGAGACAGGGCGCAGATGACGAAGAGGGAGTCGCTCACCAGGACACGCACCAGCAGCAGTGCCCAGGGCTGGGCCCGGCGCCGGCGGGACAGCACGGCACACAGCACGTTCACCAGCAGGAAGAGCAGCGAGGCCCCCACGAAGGCCCCTCGGACGGCCAGCCTGCAGCCACGGCACAGTCAGTCCCGGCCGCCCCTCGGACGGCCAGCCTGCAGCCACGGCACGGTCAGTCCCGGCCGCCCTCGGACGGCCAGCCTGCAGCCACGGCACGGTCAGCCCCGGCCGCCCCTTGGACGGCCAGCCTGCAGCCACGGCACGGTCAGCCCCGGCCGCCCCTCGGACGGCCAGCCTGCAGCCACGGCACAGTCAGCCCCGGCCGCCCCTCGGACGGCCAGCCTGCAGCCACGGCACGGTCAGCCCCGGCCGCCCCTCGGACGGCCAGCCTGCAGCCACGGCACAGTCAGCCCCGGCCGCCCCTCGGACGGCCAGCCTGCAGCCACGGCACAGTCAGCCCCGGCCGCCCCTCGGACGGCCAGCCTGCAGCCACGGCACAGTCAGTCCCGGCCGCCCTCGGACGGCCAGCCTGCAGCCACGGCACGGTCAGCCCCGGCCGCCCCTCGGACGGCCAGCCTGCAGCCACGGCACGGTCAGCCCCGGCCGCCCCTCGGACGGCCAGCCTGCAGCCACGGCACGGTCAGCCCCGGCCGCCCCTCGGACGGCCAGCCTGCAGCCACGGCACAGTCAGTCCCGGGCTGCCCCGCTTCCACCCCTACTCAGAGCACGCCGCCTGAACCACAGGTGGGGAAACTGAGGCCCACAGAGGTCGGAGGTGCCCGACGAGCGCCAGGTGGGCGGTGAGAGACGCTGGCCAGCTCCGTGACCTTGAGCATGGGGCCCTCCCCCAGCCCACCTGTGCGTTAAGGCTCTGGGGGAGCTCCAGTTGCTCCCATCACAGGCCACAGGGAGACCCTCCCCTCGCGGTCCACGCCCCCACACTGCCTGGGCTGCCCTGGCCTACACCTGGGGGCCCGCGTCCACCAGCACCCCGCGTACTTACAAGCCGCGGCTCATCTCCGGCCGCCGCTTCGCCTTGGCCTTGAACACCACCTGCAGCAGAGACGCCGTCAGCCCGGGGCCCAGGGCCCCCCCCGCGCGCCGTCCCCCCTCCGCGCCGTCCCCCCCCGCGCCGTCCCCCCCCCTTACCTGCGCGAAGTAGAGGTTCATAAGCGTCAGGGTGAAGAACTGCAGGCAGACAGGGCAGCAGTAGAGCAGCCAGAAGGGCAGGGGCCCCAGCCGGTTGGCCCGGGGCGTGTCTCGGAAGTAGAAGGAGAAGAGCGTGGTCCGCAAGGCCGCCCAGAGCAGACAGAGCGCCAGGAAGACCGTCTGGTAGCTGAGCCGCTTGTGCCCGTACAGCAGCACCAGCCAGAGCTGGGCATAGACCGAGAAGAAGAGCAAGGCGTACAGCGTGGTGTAGGCGGCCGTCAGTCCCAGGGTCACCGCCGGCGGGAGCGCAGGCACCAGTCCCGCGGCCGGCACCAGGCCGGACAGGTTACTCTCCATGGCACGGAGGGGGCCTGAATCCAGGAGACAAGGGGCCGGGCGAATAAATACAGAGCCGCGGGGATCTGGGGGTGCAGGGCTCGGAGCGGAGTGTGGCAGGCCCTTCCTCCTCAAGGAGAGACTCTCGCCCTTGACGGGCCTCTCACTCCATCTCTCTCCCCTCCAGGGCAGACCGGGTCGGGGGTGTTCCCTCCCCAGAGCCCCAGAGCCAGGGATGCGGGGTGCAGGGTGCAGGGGCGTCCCTGGCCTGGGTCTCTCTTGCCGTCCCGGTAGGAGGGGGAGAGCCGGCCGAGGCCCATCGGCTCGGGGCAGCGGCCGCTGCAGGGGGCGACCGAAGCCCCGCTCTCCCCCTCCCCAAGCTGGGGGAGGGGCTTTCGCCCCTAAAATTATCCAGATGGGGCCGGGGCCTCCTCTCTGCCCGCGTCGTCGGGGTTCCGGACGCCGCCCCCTCCCACCGCGTCCACTCTCCAGCCGCGGGCGGCGGGAAGAGGCCGATGCCAAGTCCTCAGGCCGTGCGCGGCTCGGGGGAGCCGGCTCCGGTCGCCGGGACCCCGGGCTCGGGCACCCCGGCTCCCGCCGCTCCGCCCCCTCCTGCGCCTGCGCGGGCGCCGTGCGCTACGCCGGTTGCGCAGGGGCCGGCCCCAGCTCTGCGGCCCCGCGCCGCGCCCGGCGTAGACTCAGTCGAGAATCGGCGCGCGGTGCGCCGCCGGCGGGCGCCCCGGGTTACAAGAAGCGGCGGGCGGAGGGGAGGCGGGGGCCGCGCCGTACCTGGGGGGCGCCCGGCTGGGTTGCGCCCTGGGCCGCCAGACCTGGCTAGCCTGTGGAGGGCCGCGAGCCCCTACACCTCTCGCCCCCATCCCCAAGTCAGTACTGCGCCGCCCGGCCGGAGGCGGCTCCGGCTCCCCCTCACTCAGCCTCGGAGGGGAACTTCCGCCCGTAGCCAAGATGGCCTCCGGGCCCCGCCCCCGGCCCCCCAACCGCGGGACCCCGAAGCTGCCCGCGGGCCGCCGGCGCGCCCCACGCCCTGGCCGCGCGGGCCCCGCTCACCTGGCCGCCGCCCGCGCGCCCCTGCCGGACGCGGAGCCCCTGGAGGCCTGCGGCTCGCCCTCACAGGGGCCCCCGTGCCTTCTCCCGCGCCCGGGCCCTCATCCTGCCGGGGAGGAGGTGCCCGGTCTTATCTCGGCGATCCCGAGACGGCGCGAGGAGCCGGCCCTCCGGCGGGCGCCCGAGGCCTCCACGCAGGGGAGGAGGAGGAGGAGGAGGAGGAGGGAGCGGGACTTCCCGCCCGGGTCGCCCAGAGCGGGCGGGACAGTAACGATAGCAACGACAACTGCATCCGACCGCGGAGCTTCGGGGGCGGCTTTGCCAAGTCCTTTCACCCACAGTAATCACCACTGTTTACGAGTTTCTTGCACTTGGCTCCCGGGGAGAGGCGCCTCGCCGCCGTCGCCCCACTCCGCAGTGGGGGCCCCCGAGAGAGGCCGAGGGGCTCGTCGGCGGAAGCGGCCCCCGGGCCCCACACGGGGACCCCAGGGGCTCCCTCACCTGCTCCCACCACGCCCAGGGCGTGAGTAAGTCAGGAGCTGAGCATCGGGCGGCCCGGGGGGACCGGGAGGAAGGCGGCGGCCGGGCAGGTCGCGGGTGGAGGCGGCCCCGCCTCCGGGCCGAACCCGGCTTCCACCTCGAGAGCTGATTGGGCCGGGCCGCTGACAGTTCCCGTTGCCCAGGCAACGAAGGCTGGGCGCCCTCGGTCCTGGAGGGAGGCGGCGGAGCGGGGTCCGGGCCGTCGGCCGGGCTGTGCGGCGTCGCCCCCCGGCGGCTTGGGTCGGGCTGGGGCCTGGGTAAGGGCCCGGGGCTGCCCCTACAGCACCAGGAGTCTATGCCGAGATTCGAGTCCCCTTGCCGGGCCAGGCCTAGAGAGAGAGAGACGGGCCTGGGGAGACCCGGGGGCCTCGGGGTGCCGGGGTGGAAGAGGGAGCCAGGCGCACCTGGCCGCCGTCCCCGCCAGCGACCGTCTGCCCCTCCTGTGTCCTGACGCCCTACTGTCTTGTCCCACAGCCCAGAGCATGTTCCAGATCCCAGAGTTTGAGCCCAGTGAGCAGGAAGACTCCAGCTCTGCCGAGAGGGGCCTGGGCCCCAGCCCCACAGGGGACCAGCCCCCAGGCCCCCGGGGGGACGCCAGTCACCAGCAGCGGCAGCCGAGCCGCAGCAGCCACCATGGAGGTAGGTTCCGTCCCACTGCGGAGCGCCAGTGCCCCTTAACCACCCCCAGCCCAGCAGTGGCTGCCCACATGCTGACCGCGACTCACTGAGGGCTTTGGGCAAGGCCCGGCGCCCTCTGAGTCAGTCTCCCCTCCTGTAACACTGACCCGTCGGTTACCGCCATGGCAGGAGTGCTGGGTTGCCGAGCAGGTGTATGGAGGAAACACTGGGTTATCAATCTGGTATACTGTACATGGCCAGGAAAAAAAGTCATTGTTATGGTGGGGCGGGGACAGAGCAGTGAGAGGTGGACAGTGACCCAGAAAGGGGAAGTGACTGGCCTAAGGTCACACTCCGGGAGGCTCTGCCCCGGGCTGCTCTGCTGGCCTGGGATTGGGCCTTGTAGCTCCCGGGTGTGTTTTTCCTGTCCTGTGCTCACACCCAAGGGGAGGCTCGCCTAGCCCAGGTGAGTGGCGTGGCAGGCAGCAGGCCGGGAGGGGGGGTAGACGAGAGCCCTGGTATGCCAGGAGCGCGGCTCAGGAGGCTCCGAGCGTGACCTTGGCACCTGGAAGGGCCCACGGAGATCCGGGAGCAGCAGCCAGGCTGGTCACTCACCACTCCCCATTCCTCTCTGCACGGCGTCCAGCTGGTGCTCAGAGCCCCCACCTGGTCTCCACCCCCACCTGGCCATCGGTCCCCATCAGCAGCGTCACCGCCCCCCCCCCCACGGCAGCTGCTTCCTAGATGCAAAGGGGCAGGAACACAAAATGATGTATCCTGAAGGGAGAGCCCACAGGGCCTTGCTGCTCAGAGTAAGGTGCGAGGGAGAGGGAGGCCCCTAGGACGGCGGCACCCAGGCATTGGGCCCGAGCCCCCAGAGGGTGAAGCTGCCTTGACAGAGGGGGGCACGCAGGGCGGGGAGGGAGCAAGGGAACCCGGGTTGGGCCCAGGTGGAGCTCAGCTGCCTTTGAGCCCTCCAGGTGGAAGCCCCAGCACTGGAGGCCGCAGGGGCGGGGCCGGGCCAGGAGAGAGCAGCAGAGAAGGGGCATCTCCAGGCCCGGAGGAGGCCAGCAGGGTGTGAAGGCCCTAGAAGCAGCCAGATGGGGGGGTGAGAATGGCCTGCAGGAGGTGATGGTGATGGTGGGCCTGGGCAGGAGGGCTGCGGGAGGAGGGAAGACAGCAGACAGTGGGCCCAAAGCAACTGATCGCCCATACCAGGTCCGCACAGGTGCCTGGGCCCCTGCCCACCGCCCAGCACGCTCAGCGTAGGAGGGGACAGGCCAGCGGGGAAGCCACTGGCCCAGACTGTGGGGTGCAGGGTGGTTCCGCGAGAGCCCACGGCTGTGATCGCCTCGAGGGGTTCCGGGTTAATAGGGAAAGTGCTAGAAGCTGTGTGGGCGTGGAGGCAGGGCCGGTTCACAGTGTCTGTGCTTGTCCGTGTTACCCGGCAGTGGGTGTTACACGCCTGGGTGCTCTCACTCGGCTCCCAGGGCCCCGCCGAGGGCCCGGAAGGCCACGCCAAGGCCTCTGGAGTGTCTCAGTCAAGTCCAGCGGGCAGGGCTATTGAAGGTTTGGGTAGGCTGGTCGTAGGGCGGGGCGGGGCTAACCGTGGCCATAGGTTAACTCCTGTTTGTGTACAGCCCGTGAGCTGACAGTGGTTTCCCCACTTCCCAGTGGCTGACAAAAATCCAAACGACAGTATTTTGTAACACACGAAAATGACATGAAACTCAGATTTCAGAGTCCCGAAGGTGTCTGTGCACCCAGCACGGTGCCTTCATTTACATGTTGTTCATGGCTTCCCTGAAGCCCAGACCACAAAAGCGAGTGACTGTCACCGAGATTACATGGTCCACAAACCTACACAGGCGCAGGCGCTCGGTGCGGTGGTGAAGTCACTCTGGGACACCCACAGCTAGAGCGGGGCGCCTGGTTGGAGTCCCAGCTGCTCCGTTCCTCAGCCAGCTTCCGCCGAGGTGCCCCCGGGATGGCTCACTACGGGCCCCTGCCACCCACCTGGGAGACCCGGATTGAATCCCTGGCTTCAGCCTGGCCCAGCGCCAGCTGTTGCAGGCTTTTGGGGAATGAGGCAGCCAGGGGAAGATCTCTGTCTCCCTTCTCACATTAAGTGAAATGGGGTGGACGTGGTGTGGTGGTCGACCCCTGGGACACTGCGCCCACGTTGGAGGACCTGCCGGAGTCCTGGCTCGGCTGCTTCCTGCTGCCCTGTGTCCGGGAAGGCGGCCGAGGGCGGCTCACTCTGGGCTCCTGGGCTCTGCAGGCCCAGCCCTGGCTGCTGTAGGCAGTTAGGGAGGGAACCAGCTGATGGAGGATCTCTCTCTCTCTGTGTCTCTTTGCCTTTCAAATCAAATAAAAATAAATATTTTTAAAAGAGAAACTGAAAATAAATAATATAGTTTGTTTTGGTTAAAAAAAAAAAAAAAGCCCTGACGTATTTCCAGGAGCGCCCACCCCGTATCCAGAGGTGTCGGCTTGTGGGTGCCAGGACGCGTGGGTGGTACTGCACTCCGATGTGGCTTCCTGTACAAGCCTGCTGCAATAAAGTTTAATTATGAATTAGGCACATGAGATTAATAACTAACCACAAAAAGGTAAATTATAATGCGAATTATAATGCAGTAAAAGTTGTCTACAACCTAGGAATCGTTTCCAGGCTTTCCTTTTTAATTTTTTAAAGATGTATTTGTATATTGGAAAGGCAGAGTTACAGAGAGAGAGAGAGAGAGAGAGACAGAGAGAGGTCTTCCATCTGCTGGTTCACTCCCCAGATGGCCGGTCAGGAGCCTGGAACGCCATCTGGGTCTCCCATGTAGGCGGAGGCCTAGGGACTTGGGCCATTTTCCACCACGGTCCCCGGTGCACTAGCAGGGAGCCAGATCAGACACAGAGCCCAGCTGGGATGCTGGCACTGCAGATGGTGGCTTAGCCCAGGTGCCACAGCGCCAGCCCGTCTGGACCTTTCTGTGAGGCATGTGGGGCCCGAGGCTGGCCACAGACGACAGGAACTGTGGGCGAGCGAGGCCGGCCGCGCGCTCTGGTCCTTTACAGCAGACATCTGCCGTCTTAGGGCATCCTGTTTCCTCTTTCAGATTTCTGATTGTGTCAGGGGCAGGGGGCGGGCGTTGTGGCGACAGATGAGGCCACCTATCAGGACTCCCACATCCCATGCGAGTGCTAGTTCGAGTCCCGGCTGCTCTGCTTCCTGTCCAGCTCCCTGCTAATGCACCTGGGAAGGCAGCAGAGGATGGCCCAAGTGCTCGGGCCCCTGACACCCACGTGGGAGACCAGATGGAGCTCCTGGCTCCTGGCGTCGGCCTGGCTCAGCCCTGGCGTTGCAGGCATTCGGGGAGTGAACCAGCGAGTGGAAGATCCTTCTCCGAACTGCCGCCCATCCCCTCCACCCCAGCCCCAGGTCTCTTTCTTTCTCTCTGACACTCTGCCTTCCAAATAAGTAAATAACCCTTTAAAATATTTACTGTAATTTTCCTGAATTTGCATTTTGTAAACTTGTATTTGATAGCCAAAGAGACAGAGATAGACAGATCAATCTTTGATCCACTGGTTCACTCCCCAAATGCCCACAGCAGCCTGGGCCAGCTAGGTAGAGGCCAGGACCCCAGAAACTCATCCCGGTCTTCCTCACGGGTGGCAGGGCCCCAGAACTGGAGCCGTCTCCTGCTGCCTCCCGCGTGTGCAGTGGTAGGAACGCTGGGATGGGCACAGAGGCAGGGCTGAAGCCCAGGTACTGAGCTGTGGGATGCAGGCAGCCCCAGGCTGGTCTTGACGGCTGCACCAAATGCCCCCCGTTCCCACAGCAGGCCTGGCTGGACCTGCGAGTTCGCAGGCAGCGCATGGTCTGCACATCCCAGACAGGATCCAGACCTGGCCAGGCCGCCGGCAAGGCCACAGCTCCTCACCGTGCCCGGATACCACTGCGTTTGTTTTTGTGTTTTTGAGAAACAGCTCCCATCCGCTGGTTCGCTCACCAGATAGCCACAACAGCCGGGGCTGGGCCCGGCCAGACGCCGGGTGCTCCGTCTGGGTCTCCTAGGTGGGTGCAGGGGCCCAGGTCCTTGGGCCGCCCCCGCTGCTCCCCAGGGGCACTTGCAGGAGGCTGGATTGGAACTGGAGCAGCTGGGATTCAAACCAGCACCCCGATATGGGATGTGGTGTCGCGGACGGCGGCCCCTTAACCACTGGGCCAAGTGCCCACCCCCACGGCTGAATTAAGTGCATAGGGTGCTCAGGGACTACGAGCGTGGACGTGGTCGATTCCACCCACTCACCCAGAAGCCCAGTGGATAAAGAACTTCAAGCTGGACCTTGTGGCCCTGCTCGGACACTTCCAGCCCCGCCCCTCCCAGGGAGGGAGTCACCTGTGCTCACCCCTCCCTTCACGAGAGGGGAGAGGCTGGCCCGGGCCCCACACACCAACCCCCTTCCCCCCCGGGGAGTTCACAAAACAGGCCCCAGGGTTTTTTCCCCAGTAAATAGGACACTATCCTTAAAAATGTATTTATTTTCATCCTATTCAAGAGTTAGAGACCCTCCATGCACTGGTTTACTTCCTAAATGCCCACAATGGCCAGTGCTGGGCCAGGCTGAAGCCAGGAGCCGGGAGCTCCGTCCAGGTCTCCACGGCGATGGCAGGGGCCCAGCACTTGAGGGAGCCAAGCACCTGTCGCCTCGCAGGGCGGGCGTTCACCAGGAAGGTTGGGAAGTGGAGCAGCTGGGGCGGGAACCAGGCATCGGATATGGGGTGCGAGGACCTAACCTCTGGCGGAGCCCTCCCTGATGACGCTTAGAATTCGGTCTACACAAGCGGGTGTCATTTGGACCACGGCTTGGCACTGGTGACGAGCTACTGCTGCCTAGGATCAGGTGCAGGCTGGGCTGGGCAGGGGCGCCCTTCCCCAGCCGGGGCCCCCGGGGCAGCCATGGAGCCTGAGGCCCAGAGCCCAGCTGGTGGGGTTTGGGCCCTGCCGTCCAGTAGCTTTGTGACCCTGGGCGAGTCACTCAGCCTCTCTGCCTGAATGTGATGGAGACGAAGGAGTTAACACACAGGTGGGCTTCTAGCCAGGCCTCGCTGTCTGCGTGTGGTCACTCCTGGGCCAGGGGCAGTGCTGAGCCGGTGCACGGCCTCCACCGGGGCCTCAGGCCCCCAGCCTCATCCGTATTTCTTTTTTAAATGTACTGTTTGAAAAAGCAGAGCATTAGAGAGGTGGCCTCAACAGCCAGGGCTGGGCCAGGCCGAAGCCAGGAGCCAGGAGCGCCACTTGGGTCTCTCATGTGCGTGGCAGGGGCCCGGGGCACTGGAGACGTCTTCTGCCCACTCCTCTCCTGCAGACTCCCAGGCCAGGATGGGAAGTGGAGCCCAGGTTAAAAGCGCCTCTGTGCCCCAGGCCACATCCCCGCTGGTGTTGAATGCCATCCTGGGTCTCCGGTCATCCTGGGGGCAGGAAGCGTGGGGGGGGGGCACGCACGTTAGCGGGAGGCTGGGTTGGAGGCAGAGGCGGGACCTCAGGCAGCCGCTGGCAGGGGGCGCAGGGGTCCCCAGGGCGGCCTAACCACTGCCCCTCAGTGCGACAGCGCGAACTCAGATCTCTGCCTGGCCGGGCGCCGCGGGCTCCCTGTTCCCACGGTGGTCCTGGGAGATGGGGCTGCCCAACAGCCCAGAGGCGAGCAGGCCCTTCACTCAGCTCCCCCGACCCCTGTCTTCCCGCAGGAACCGTGGGGGACCCCGACCAGCGGCGGGGAGACCCTCCGGGTGGCTGCCTGGCGCAGGTCTGCAGCCCGGGCCCCTGAAGGCCCGGAAGCTGACCTCCAGGCTCCGCCCCAGCTCTGCCCCAGCTCTGCCCCGAGCCTTCCCCGGGGCACACCTTGCTGGGAGCGCTGCTTTCTGCTTCCGGGAGTGGTTCTAGGTCTTTCTAAGCCTGGGGGAGGGGAGGGCTGGCGGAGCCGGCGGACAGACCGGGCGCAGGTGCCCGTTACCGAGCGGCTGAGGGCCAGGACTAGCGCCCCGTCCAGGGCACCCCAAGATGCCCACCTCCTAGGGCGATCGGGTGAAGAACCCGAAGTGCTCCGGCGCCCGCGCGCGCACCCCGCTCGGGCGGCCTCTGCAGGGCTCGGGACGGGGTGCTCCCGGGGCACGAGAGGCCCCGCCGGGGGCGCGCTCGTCGCCGTACCCCCTCTTGCTGTGCCGGACGCTATGCGGCGCACAGTGCAAACTCATTTCTTGCACGAGGCCTCGTTCGCTATTGGGCCTCGGTGAGGACGTGGGGGACTGCTGAGAGCTGAACCGTCCCTCGGTCCGCGGAGGGGTCGGGCGTGCGGCCGGCGGAGGTGAGACCCACGCCGCCGCGCCCCAAACCCCTCTCCGCAGGCGCCGGAGCTATGGAAACCCGGAGCCGCCACAGCTCGTACCCTGCGGACGCGGACGACAGTGAAGGGGCCGAGGAGGAGCTCAGCCCCTTTCGGGGCCGCTCGCGCTCGGCGCCCCCCAACCTCTGGGCTGCACAGCGCTACGGCCGCGAGCTCCGGAGGATGAGCGACGAGTTCGAGGGCTCCGTCAAGGTGAGCGCGAGCCTAAGAGAAGCGGCAGCTCCAGGCTGCCTCCCAGCAGCTGGCCCCTTCCGGGGTCCCAGGGCATGCCGGGACATGTAGTCCGGACCAACGCTCTCTGGGGCGCGAGGCATGCTGGTATCTGTAGTTCTGGCCAGCCCCTTCCGGGTGCCTAGGTTCTTTAGCTCCAGCTTCGGAGCCGCCACTTTCACTTTTGAATTGCGGCCTCGTCTTGTAGATGCTAGTCCTCCGGCTCTTAACGGATTCTAGGCGGCGTCCCCAGTGGGATACGGCCGGTTCGGCCAGTTCCCATTCCCAAGGTCCCAGCATCCTCCTGTGCGGTCCGCTCAGTGCAGGGCACGCTGGGAACTGTGGTCTTTATTGTTCTCCCGGGGATTCCGGAAGTGAGAGGACCCTGACCGGAAGCGCCAGGGAAAGGCGACTCATTTAACCCTTTCCTCTTCCCATCCCAAAGGGACTGCCTCGCCCGAAGAGCGCGGGCACAGCGATGCAGATGAGGGAAAGCTCCAGCTGGACGCGCGTCATCCAGTCTTGGTGGGATCGCAATTTGGGGAAAGGAGGCTCCGCCCCTTCCCAGTGACCTTCGGCCCCACAGTCCCGAAACCCAGTCCGCTGCCGTCGCCGGCGGCGGCCATTTCGGCTGTGGGCGGAAGTCTCCCGCAGTCTGGACGCCCGAGCCCCTTCCGGTGCGTGCGGCAGCCGTCGGAGTCCCCGCGTTTCTCCGGAAGTGGCCCTGCGACCCCGCCCGGCGCCGGGGCCCACGGCTGCTCCGCCCGCACCTTCCGCCGCGGGGCGCCAATAAAGCCAGCCTCTGTGCCGCCGAGTGTGCGCTGTCCGTCATTTGGGGCCCCGAGGCCCAGGGCCGCGCCGTCACGGAGGCTGGGCGAGGGCCGAGGCGGCGCGCGGCCGGACGCAGGGCCTCGTCCCCAGGGTGGCGGCCGGGCTCCCCGGGGAGGTCACTGTTCCTCTCTGGGTCAGGCCCCGCGAGCGGCTACTGTGCGGCCGGCCGCGGCCAGCGCCGCCAGGGACCCGGCAGGAGGCGCGGCCCCAGGATTCACTGCCGGCCCGCGGGGAGGGGACCCACGCGCGGAGCCTCCGGCGGGGAGCCGGGGTCGGCCGCGGGGCGCAGGAGGAGGAGGGCCGGGAGTGACCCTGGACCCGCGGCCCTGCTCCTCCGGCCACCCCGCCCCGTTTGCCTGAGGATGCGGAAAGAAAAAGCAAACACTGGACTGGCTGGATCAGGCCCGCTGGGAGGCGGCTTCCGCGGGAGGGTGCCAGCCTGCCCGGCCCGCGCCGCGGCCCTCCGGGCTGGCCAGCACGCCGGACTTCGCCCTGGGCCTCAGTGCGCTCATCTGCGAGACAGGCACAGCTCCCCCTCCGGCCGGGTCCGAGCTGGCCCGGCCCGCACCGCCGGCCCCCGCGCGGCCCAGCTGCCCGGCGGAAGAGCTGGGTGCTCGGGTCACGCCAGGCCACAGGAAGGGGGGGCGGGGAAGGTTTCCTGCGCTGAGGCGGGGACGGGGGAGGCCGGCGAGCCCCTGCCCGTGAGGAGCGTCCCGGGGCTGACCCGCACCCCGCCAGCACCCACAGCCCCCAGGAAGCGGCAGAAGCAGAGCTGGGGCCCCGAAGCACGCTGCACACAGGGTCCCTGAAATCCACGTTTATTGGCGAAGCGTCCCAGAGACTAGAGGGAGCCCCCCCCAGCGCCCACCTGCGGGCCCAGGCCCCTCCCAGGGTGAGGCTGGGGGAGTGGGGTCTAATGGAGCCCCTGGAGCAGGAAGGAAGGGAGTGAGTGTGGGACGCTTGCCCAGGGCTTAAAAAAATAAAATTTCTAAAGATAAAAACGTTTTTTGTTTTTTTGTTTTTTTGTTTTTTTTTTAAAAAAGAACGCATTAGTGTCGTGGCCTCCGCCCCCGCCCGGCGCCCACCCTGGCCCCGCGCCACCTCGCCCGGCCCGTTCACAGCTGCGTGTTCTCCTCCTGGCTCTCGGAGTCGGCGCCCGACAGGTGCCCGCCGCTCCCCGGCGCGTGCCCGTTGCTGGCGCAGGCCGCCAGGGGCCCGTCCCCCAGCCCCTCCAGCGTCCCGCCCAGCAGGCTGCGGCGGATCTCCTGGGGCAGCCGGGCCCGCCGCTCCTGGCACTCCCGGGCCAACTGGGCCAGCAGCTGTGGGAAGAGGAGGCCGTCGGAGGAGGCCGGGCCCGCGCCCGCCGCCCCGGGCCTGTGCCCGCCGCCCCGGGCCTCACCTCGGGCTCCTCCTCCGCCAGCTGCTGCAAGACCTGCTGCTGCCCGGCCACCAGGCGCTCCAGCCGCTGCTTCTGCGCCTCCTCCAGCTGTGGGGGCGGGAGGGGCAGACCTGGACCCGGACGTCAGTGCGCAGGGGCAGGCCTGGACCCGGACGTCAGTGCGCGCGGGCAGGCCTGGACCCGGACGTCAGTGCGCAGGGGCAGGCCTGGACCCGGACGTCAGTGCGCAGGGGCAGGCCTGGACCCGGACGTCAGTGCGCGGGGGCAGGCCTGGACCCGGACGTCAGTGCGCGGGGGCAGGCCTGGACCCGGACGTCAGTGCGCGGGGGCAGGCCTGGACCCGGACGTCAGTGCGCGGGGGCAGGCCTGGACCCGGACGTCAGTGCGCAGGGGCAGGCCTGGACCCGGACGTCAGTGCGCGCGGGCAGGCCTGGACCCGGACGTCAGTGCGCGGGGGCAGGCCTGGACCCGGACGTCAGTGCGTGGGGGCAGGCCTGGACCCGGACGTCAGTGCGCGGGGGCAGGCCTGGACCCGGACGTCAGTGCGCGGGGGCAGGCCTGGACCCGGACGTCAGTGCGCAGGGGCAGGCCTGGACCCGGACGTCAGTGCGCGGGGGCAGGCCTGGACCCGGACGTCAGTGCGCGGGGGCAGGCCTGGACCCGGACGTCAGTGCGCGGGGGCAGGCCTGGACCCGGACGTCAGTGCGCGGGGGCAGGCCTGGACCCGGACGTCAGTGCGCGGGGGCAGGCCTGGACCCGGACGTCAGTGCGCGGGGGCAGGCCTGGACCCGGACGTCAGTGCGCGGGGGCAGGCCTGGCTCCTGCACACCTGGGAGCCCCACGTGGTTGCCCCAGCCCCCGCGTGGGACCCAGACTTGAGTCCCCAGCATTTGGGGAGTGAACCAGCAGATGAAAGACCTCTCTCTCTCTCTCTCTCTCTCATCTGCCTCTGCCTTTCAAATAAACAATTTAAAAAGCGATCAGCGGGCAAGGACTGCGACATGCCGGCCCCGGGACGCGGGAGCTGCTGCGGAGGTGGCTTTCGCCATGACGCTGGCACCAGGGGGCTGCCGGGTCCAGGGCGGAAGGTTCTGGAAGCCCCTCAAGGGCCGCATGGCTGCAGGCCAGGTCCCCGAGAGATGGGGCTCACTCACCCTCCGGATGGAGTTGACCGACTCGGTGATGTGCCTCCGGTTGATCTCGGTGAGCTCCCTGTGCCAGGCAGACGGGGGAGGGGGCTCAGCGCCAGGCCCGCAAGGCCCCGCCCCGCCCCGCCCACGCCCCGCCCCCTTACGCCTCCTTCTTGTGTTTCTCCCTGGTCCTGGCCTCCGAGATGCTGTTGTGGCGCTTCCGGTCCAGGATCTTCTGCAGCTCCTTCTTCTCCCTGGCGGAGCACGAGTGGGGGAGAGGGGTCGGCGGCAGGGCGGGGGCTCTGTCTCCTCCTCCCGGGCACCAGGCCCCCACGGCCCGCAGCACCTGTCATTCACTTCCTTCAGCCGCTTGAGCTGCGTCGAGTGCGTGTCCAGGACGATCTCCCGGAGCCGCTGCTGCACCTGCAAACACGGGCAGCCCACGGTGACCCCGCGGCCACGGCGGGGCCCCCGGGAGACGGGCTCTGCCTGGGCGGCGCCCCAGGCCCGGCTCACCTGTCTCAGGTGCTCCAGCCTCCGCTCTGCTTCTGTGTCGGCCTGAGCCTCCCGCAGCTCCAGCAGGCTCTGCACCTGCTGGTTCTGGAACTCCTGTCGCCGCCTCCCGTCCTCCACCACGGCAGCCCCGCCCCTGCGGGGGAAGCAGCCTGCGTGAGGGTCCACGGCAGGGAAGGGGCTGGGAGGGCAGAGGAGGGCAGGGAAGGGAAGGAGGCTGGGAGGGCAGGGGTGGGCGTGGGCGGGGAAGGGGCTGGGAAGGCAGGGGAGGGCGGGGAAGGGGGCTGGGAGGACAGGGGAGGGCGGGGAAGGGGGCTGGGAGGACAGGGGAGGGCGGGGAAGGGAAGGGGACTCAGAGGGTGGGGGCAGGCAGGGGTGGGCGGGGAAGGGGCTGGGAGGGCAGGGAGGGCAGGGAAGGGAAGGGGACACAGAGGGTGGGGGCAGGCAGGGGTGGGCGGGGAAGGGGCTGGGGGCAGGGGGGGCAGGGGAGGGCAGGGGCAGGCAAAGAAGGAGGCTGGGAGGGCAGGGGTGGGCGGGGAAGGGGGGGTGGGGGGCAGGGGGGGCAGAGGCAGGCAGGGAAGGAGGCTGGGAGGGCAGGGGTGGGCAGGCGTGGGCAGGGAAGGGGCTGGGAAGGCAGGGGCAGGCCTGGAAGGGAAGGGGACTCGGAGGGTGGGGGCAGGCAGGGGTGGGCGGGGAAGGGGCTGGGAGGGCAGGGGGGGCAGAGGCAGGCAGGGAAGGAGGCTGGGAGGGCAGGGGTGGGCAGGCGTGGGCAGGGAAGGGGCTGGGAAGGCAGGGGCAGGCCTGGAAGGGAAGGGGACTCGGAGGGTAGGGGCAGGCAGGGGTGGGCGGGGAAGGGGGTGGGGGCAGGGGAGGGCAGGGAAAGGGGCTGGGGCGGCATCTCGCAGATGGAGGGGAGGCCGGGCCAGGCAGGCCAGGAGGCCTGTTCGCTGGAACCAGAAGCCGCACTGGGGGACAGGGTGGGCCCTAGTGGGCAAGGTCTGGAGCCCGAGGGACGACCCCTCCCCCCAGGGTCCCAGGAGGAGCCCTGGGGGGGCCACCTTTGGCGTTGCCTGGTGCGGAGACCCAGGTGCGCACGCCCCCTGCTGCGTTCACGCCCGGCACGCAGCCCACGCGGCACTTACGGGACGCCGGGCCGGGGCTGGCCGCTGCCCTCGGCCTGGGCCAGGCTGCCGAGCAGGCGGCGGGTGAGCGCGGCCGCCTTGCGCTGCTGCTTCTTGATCAGCTCCCGCAGCTCGCGCTCCTGCCGGCCCCGCAGCTTCGCCAGAGCCTTGTGGCTCCGCAGCTCTTCCAGGGGGGTGGGGGTCACTTCTGCAAGCCAGAGCCAGGGTGGCAGGTGGGCAGGGCCTGCCACCAGGAGCCCCGCCCCCAGGAAGGCCCCGCCCCTACCTGAGAGGATGCTGGCGATGAGGTCATCCCGCTGGCCTGGGGAGCAGGAGTGGACATGTGAGCAGCTGGAACAGGTGGCACGGCACCCCCACCCCACAGCACCCCTCCGTGGGGGGGCGGGACCAAGGCCCCTTACCTGGGCTGCTGAGGGACGTGTTGGTGGGGGAGGTGGCAGGGCCCGCTGGCCGCCGGGGGGACGTGTCCAGGGGGCTGGGGGTAGGGTTTGGGGCCGGCTGGGCCCCGGGCTGCTGAGGCTGGGTCTCCTGGCTCGTGTCTGGGCCAGCCTAGGGGGACAAAGCAGGACACCCCCTCCAGCACCGCTGCCCCCCATCCCAGGGCTCCCGCACCCAGCTCAGCACCCTGGCTGCATCAGGGGGCGCTGAGAACTAAGAAGCATAGAGAAGCCTCTCGGGCCCCTCCCCACGCGGGGCGTGCTGCAGGCACAGGTGCACCAGGCCCACGCGGGAGGTGGGGGCTCCCAGGCCCTTCCAGCCAAAGCTGCTCCATCCCTGAGCCGTCCCCTCCCGTCTGTCCACTGGCTGTCCACTGGCCCGCCATCCCCCGCCAGCCGCTTAGCTCATGATTTAATCAGCGGAGGAAGTGACCACAGAGTGGATGCGGCTGCTCCCGCTGACAGCTCCACTCGGCCCCTAATGGCAGCTGCCTGGCCGCCCGCCGCAGGCCCCAGGGGGACTGGGCCTGGATGTGCGGGTGAACCCGGCGCCCCTGGGTCTACACTGGGGATGGCAGAGCCAAGCTGGGGGCGGGGAGGCACAGAGTGCTCAGGCCCGGCCTGGGTGAGACAGCAGAAGCCAGGGAGGGCGGCAGACTCTCTGGGCAGGGGGAGGGGGCCTGCAGCAGGACTTCGGGAAGACACCGGGGCCGAGCCTGGGTGCCTGGGCCTGCAGCTCCACACAGGTGTGGGCACTGGAGAGCAGGGAGGCTTCGGGTCCTTCTCTGCCCTCCCCACACCCACGCCCACGGAAGCCACAGCCCGTGGCACAGGGCTCACCTCGCTCTCGCCAATGAGGGCGGCCAGCTGCTTGGCCCGCTGGTCCATCAGGCTAACGTGCTTGATGGGGTTGATGAGCGCTTCTGCGTAGTCTGGGGCAGGCGCGAGGGGGGGCTCAGAGACAGGCGCCCCGGGCGGAGGAACCTGCCTCACAGGCCCGGCAGGTGCAGGCCTTGCCCCGCCCCCTCCCCGGCTAAGCCCGCTCACCCTGGTGGTCGTCGGGGATGTAGTCGGAGGCCTCCGTGTAGATGAGCAGGGCGGGCAGGCACAGCGGCTGGTTGGCCTCGTTCCGCAAGCAGACGTAGTGGTACCCTGGGGGGGGCCGAGGCACTGAGGTCAACCAGGCCCCGCCCACCCCCTCAACTCCACCCAGGGCCCACGGTGGCCTCACCTGAGCGGATGGCAGATACAGGCAGGATCCGGTGCCCCACGAATTTGCCGCCCTCTTCAAAGGCCGCAATGCGAAGCGAAGCCAGTGTGGGCAGCACCACCTGTGGGCCCAGACGGGTGCTGAGCCACCGGGCCAACCCACAGCTGCGTGGCCACCACGCCACAGCCATCGGCACCTGATGCTCTGATGAGCTGTTGACCGGTCACCTGTGCCATTGAGCGGATGGCTGCTCACGCCTCTGTGGCCCTGGTCCAGGCCATGGCCACAGGCCATCAGGACCCCGAGCCGAGGACAGGCAGAGCCTGGCGGAGTGAGCTGGGGTCAAAAACTGAGGCTGGCCCCTAGCTCTGATTGGCAGCTGAGGCCCCGGGGAGGCAGGGGTCAGCTGCCCGGGCTCAGAGCTCACCTTGGGGAAGTCGAAGGGCTCCTCATCCCACACTGGGTTGAACGAGTTGCCTTGCGAGGTCCGCGTGCGGTACTTGCGGCGCGTGTCCACGGGGAGACCGAACATGTCCACCTCCACGTAGATGCCCACCTTCCTGTCGGACAGGAACTGTCCCGAGATCACCTGGGGGCAGGCCCGGGACAGTGAGGTGGCTGCCGAGAGCCCCGCCTCCTCTCCCACCCTCTGGGGGCACCCCCGGCCCAAGCCCTCCCAGGCCACACCTTGACCCGCAAGGCGTTCGCCACGATGCCGTCCACGATGACCTCAGTGAAGGGATCGAAGGACTTGTCCGGCCGCCGCATGAACTCGGGCTTGAGCAGGTACCCGCTGCGCCCGTTGTATTCGAACACGCCCGCATTCAGCTGCATCGGCACGTCTGGGGGCCACAGCGCAGGACAGGGTCAGGGTGGGGTCAAAGGGCATCAGGGTCTGGGGTCAGCCAGGGTCTGCGTGCGTCTGGGTCTGGTTCCAGGTTTCTGGGATTAGCTGGGCCAGAGGTCCGCTCGGGTGGGGCTAGCGGAATCAGGGGTCAAGGTCTCGGGGGGCCAGGGCTCACCCAGGGTCTGGAAGTTGAGCGCCACCAGCTGGCAGCCCACGTTCCAGAAGAGCTGGGGCATGTAGTTGGAGGAGTCCACGCGCGTGCCCTTGGGGTAGATGCGGCTCAGCTGCTGCTTGTTGTATCTGAGGGGCAGTCAGGGGCCACACCTGCCTGGAGCCCGCGCCCCTGGGCCTGCCGACCCCCTCTCCGGCTTCTGCTCCTGAGGCTCCCCGGCCCGGCCCAGACCCCCGCCCCGCCCGCAGCCCTGGGCAGGATACTCCACAAACTCCATGGGGCTCTTGGTGAGCTGCTCCATGGCCTTGGTCTCCACAAAGGACGACATCTCGAAGCACTTGTTCCTCTCTGCGGTGGGAGGTGGGGCCGCGTCAGGCCTGGGGGGGCGCGGGCCTCCTACCCCACCCCCCACCCCCGCACTCACTCCGAGCAGCCTCAAAGGACTTGAACTTGACAGGCTCAATGTAGTTGACCAGCGTCGACATCTCCTCCGTCGCGTTGACCTCGCTGCTGGCCGTGCCCTGCGACCCCAACCCCGTGTCACGGTGCCGGGAGCTCCCGCACCTGCTCTCCCAAAGGAGGTGCTGACCCCTTCCCCGGGCCCGAGCCCCGAGTCTGCATTCCCAGCCACTCCTTCCCATCACCACCTGTTGCTCCCCTCCAACTCCCGGCCCAGTGAAGGCGACCTCTGGGCAGCCCTGCCACCCGTCCCCTCTCTGGGCCCCCAAAGCCAGAGCTCACGACAGCCAGTGGACAGACATGAGATGGACAGAGTCACGGCTTGCCCACACCTTTGCCCTCCCCGTGACACCAGGCCCCCCCGCACCCTCCCCCGGCCCTAATGCAGCACCTGTAGCTCCTAGCGCCCAGCCCCGCCCGCCCCAGCTCCCAGCTCAGGTCAGCTCAGCCCCCGCCCCCCAGCCACACCATAAACCTTAGCCTCCTCCCTCCCCTACCCTCACCCTCAACACATACACCCTCCGGGAGGGCGGGACCCACCCCCAGTGCCCGGCCTGACCATAGCGCTCTCAGCCCCTCCCCCGCTGCCCTGCCTGGACACCGGACCTCATCCGTGGTCGGCTTCTTGGGGTCCGCCTGTTCCTCGTCTTCCTCCTCCTCCTCCTCCTCCTCACGGTCAGCATAGGGGCCTCGGCTCGGGCCCTCCTCACCCAGGGACTTCCGAGGCTCCAGGCTGGGCTGCTCCAGTCCCGCCTCTTCCCCATTGCTCAGGCCAGGGCAGCTGTCAGAGCTGGGGGACCCTGCAGAGGACAAGGGCCACACACAGATGCCCGAGGTGTGCCTAGTGCACATGGTGGGACCATTGCGGGGACTCTGCACAGGGCAGTGTAGCTGGGGACAGGAGAGGCCAGGGGCATCAACACAGCGGTAGTTCAGGGTCATGGGTCAAAGGTGAAGGTCTGAGTCACATACAGCAGGGGAGGGGTGAGAAGTCAGGAGCTGGGTACAACAGCCTTAACAACCAGGGTACAGGACGGCCTGGGAGGTCGGCGGCCCGGGCTCCGACAGAGGCACACCCAGCCGGGCAAGGGGTCAGAGGGACCCGCACAGAAGGAGGGCAAGGGTCAGCTGAGATGAGACCCAGCGAGGTGCGTGACAGTCAGGGAGGTCCCAGCACAGGGGTCGGGGTCTGAGGGTCACATCCAAAGCGTGGGGCTGCGCTTCGCTGAGGTCAGAGGTCAGAATTCAGAGCCCGAGCTGGTTGGGCGATGGCCCCCCTGGGAGTGAGCGGCTGAGGGGGTGCAGTGTAGCGAGGTGGGGCTGGGCCTACCGAGCTGGGGCGAGGAGGGCTCGGTGGCGGCCGAGCCCTCACTCAGGGCCGAGTTCCTCTGCTCCAGCGGCCGCTTGCGCACTGAGCTGTCGGGGCCGCGAGGGCTGGGCCGGTGCCGCTTCTTGTTCTTTACCAGGATGCGGCCCATCAGGTCCTGGGGGCTGGGCAGGGGCACACCGGGGGCCAGCTGGGGGGGCACAGATGGGTCAGGGCCCATGGGGCGCCGCCCACCTGCCCGCCACGCACCAGCCTCGGCCCCCAGGCCCCGTACCGGGTACTTGTCCAGCGGGTCGATGAGCAGGGCGTCCCCAAAGATGGAGCGGCAGTACTCGGCCATCTTGGCCTGCTGCTTCGCCCTGTAGGGCCAAGGTCAGAGGTCAGAGGTCCCTGGGGGCAGCTGCACACAGGACAGGTGAGCGGCCCTGGGTCGGTGGGGGAAGAGCCCGGGGGTGGGGCCCCCACTCACGAGTCCACGTGGTTCTCGAAGGACAGGATGACGGGGTAGGGCGAGGTCTTGAAGGCAGTCTCGGCGATGGCCTCCAGCACGTCGCGCAGCGGCACCTCGGTGGTCATGGTGAAGCCGTGGGTGATGAAGGGCTCCTCCTCGGGCGGCCGCCCCTTCCACACGTCCAGCTCCACACAGCGGCAGCCCCACAGCAGGGCCTGTCGGTACATCTCCACCGAGGACGTCCCGGCCAGCTGCCCCGCTGAGGGCCAGGCGGCGTCACCACAGCCGCCCGCCCGGCCCCGCTCCAGCCCCGCTCCAGCCCCGCTCCAGCCAGTCCCCAGCCACTCCTTAGCCCCAGGAGGCCCAGCCCCGTCTCCCCACGCACTGGCCCCGGCCTCCCTGCCTGCCAGCACCCCCAGCACTGGTTGCTGAATGGGCGACTGTGCCGAAGGCCCTGCGCCCAGCAGGGGGGTGAGGGCGGAGGGTGTGGGCGCCGTCCCCACGCTCACCCGTGAGATAGGTGTTGTGCGAGGAGTTGATGAAGTAGGAGCTCAGGGGCTGGGTCATGTCCACACTCAGGTCAAGGGCTTCCAGCGGCAAGATCCCGTTCTCCTCCCCTCCCAGGTAGCGGCTGAAGCCCTCCATGGACATCTGATCTGGAGCCGGGTGTCAGGGCAGGTGTCAGCTGGGGCCCCTCCCACTGCTGGGAGCACCTGCCCCCCCCACCTTCTCCTGGGAGCACCTGCACCCCCCACTCACCTCACTCCCAGGAGCACCTGCCCCCCCACTCACCTTCTCCCGGGAGCACCTGCACCCCCCACTCACCTTCTCCCGGGAGCACCTGCACCCCCCACTCACCTCACTCCCAGGAGCACCTGCCCCCCCACTCACCTTCTCCCGGGAGCACCTGCACCCCCCACTCACCTTCTCCCGGGAGCACCTGCACCCCCCACTCACCTTCTCCCGGGAGCACCTGCACCCCCACTCACCTTCTCCCGGGAGTACCTGCATCCCCCACTCACCTTCTCCCGGGAGCACCTGCACCCCCCACTCACCTTCTCCCGGGAGCACCTGCACCCCCCACTCACCTTCTCCCGGGAGCACCTGCACCCCCCACTCACCTTCTCCCGGGAGCACCTGCACCCCCCACTCACCTTCTCCCGGGAGCACCTGCACCCCCACTCACCTTCTCCCGGGAGTACCTGCATCCCCCACTCACCTTCTCCCGGGAGCACCTGCACCCCCCACTCACCTTCTCCCGGGAGCACCTGCACCCCCCACTCACCTTCTCCCGGGAGCACCTGCACCCCCACTCACCTTCTCCCGGGAGTACCTGCACCCCCCCACTCACCTTCTCCCGGGAGCACCTGCACCCCCCACTCACCTTCTCCCGGGAGCACCTGCACCCCCACTCACCTTCTCCCGGGAGCACCTGCACCCCCCACTCACCTTCTCCCGGGAGCACCTGCACCCCCCACTCACCTCATTCCCGGGAGCACCTGCATCGCCCCACTCACCTTCTCCCGGGAGCACCTGCACCCCCCACTCACCTCATTCCCGGGAGCACCTGCATCGCCCCACTCACCTCACTCCTGGGAGCACTGAACCCCCACTCACCTCACTCCTGGGAGCACTGCCCTCCCCACTCACCTCACTCCCGGGAGCACCTGCCCCCCCCACTCACCTCACTCCTGGGAGCACTGAACCCCCACTCACCTCACTCCTGGGAGCACTGCCCTCCCCACTCACCTCACTCCTGGGAGCACTGCCCTCCCCACTCACCTCACTCCCGGGAGCACCTGCCCCCCCCACTCACCTCACTCCTGGGAGCACTGAACCCCCACTCACCTCACTCCTGGGAGCACTGCCCTCCCCACTCACCTCACTCCTGGGAGCACCTGCCCCCCCACTCACCTTCTCCCGGGAGCACCTGCCCCCCCACTCACCTCACTCCTGGGAGCACTGCCCCCCCACTCACCTCACTCCTGGGAGCACTGCCCCCCCACTCACCTCACTCCTGGGAGCACTGCCCCCCCACTCACCTCACTCCTGGGAGCATTGCCCCCCCCCCACTCACCTCACTCCTGGGAACACTGCCCCCCCACTCACCTCACTCCTGGGAGCATTGCCCCCCCCCCACTCACCTCACTCCTGGGAACACTGCCCCCCCCACTCACCTCACTCCTGGGAGCACTGCCCCCCCACTCACCTCACTCCTGGGAGCACTGCCCCCCACTCACCTCACTCCTGGGAGCATTGCCCCCCCCCCACTCACCTCACTCCTGGGAACACTGCCCTCCCCACTCACCTCACTCCCGGGAGCACCTGCCCCCCCACTCACCTTCTCCCGGGAGCACCTGCACCCCCCCACTCACCTTCTCCCAGGGCACCTGTGCCCCCCTCACCTCGTTCCAGAAACTGCTGGTTGGGCTCATACTTCTCAATGAGCAGGCGAGCCTGGGAGGGCCGCAGGGGCGGGTACAGCACTTCATTGAGCCGCGGGTCCCGCTGCTTCTGGTTGATGAAGTCCATGAGCTGCTCCAGCGTCAGATATGGCTTGCCCTTGGCACCGCTGGGGGAGGAGGGGGCAGGGGGTGCCGGGTCAGGCTGCAGCCTCGCCAGCCTCGGCCCTGGGAGACAGAAGGGCTGCAGCTGCCCCCAGCGTCCGCTGGCTGAGACGCAGGGCCTCGGGTGCCCCAGCAGCTCTCCTGACCACTGGGTGCCGTCGGGGCGCCAGACGAGTTGGCACTCAGCCACCGTCCCAGGCCTCGGATCGCCTCCAGTCCTCCCGCACTGCATGCTGGACCTCAGGCAGGTCCGATGCAGCGGAGCCCTGGGCCCTCGTCCGGAGTGAGCTGACTGAGGACAGCACCAGCAGAGGCCAGCCCAAAGCTGTCTGGAACAGGAGCCACGGCCGCGCCCCCGCCCGGCCCCTGCTGCTCTGGCACACGCAGCGCCCTCCTGTGCCTGGGGCTGAAGGCGCACTCGGCAGAGGCCGGCCGGGGGCGCCAGGAGCCGGCGGCCGGGCCAGCCCCACTCACATCTCCAGCAGAATCTTGTCGATGTCCGGCCGCAGGCACAGCTTGTTCAAGAACCGTTCGAAGATTTCCAAGGAAAACTCATCAGGCCGGATGGACTCGCTCTGAGGGCCGAGGGGTGTGTGGTGAGACCCCAGCGACAACAGCCAGCCCTGGGCTGGGGTGGGGGCGCCCTGCCCTCCTGCCTGCACCCCACACACCCGGTTGAAATTGAGGCCACAGGATTCCAGCGCGGTCTCCACCCGCTTCTTGTCTGCCGAGAACATCTTCAGGATGCTGTGGGGGGGGGTCAGGGTCAGTGCCGCGGGGGGGGGGGGCAGGAGAGGTGTTGGGGGGAAGTGGGTGCTCACTTCTTGACTGGGATCCGTCCATCCTGGTTCACCTGCAGCTTCAGCTTCGTGTATCTGGGGGTGGGGGTGGGTAGGTCACATCCGGGGATGCCCACCTAGACCCCTCCCCCCAGCAGCCCAGGCTCACGCTTTGCGCAGGAAGGTGTTGCGGGAGGCATTCTGAGCCAGGATGTTCATGGCCAGCTTGAACAGCTCCTCGGACCACACCTGGGGGCAGCGGGCACGGGGCAGGGTGGGGTGGGGGGCCGTGGTGAGTGGGGGCCGGGGGCTGGCCCGCACCCAGCAAGTCAGAGAGCGGCGACTCAGCCAGGGGGGCGCCCCCAGCCCCAGCTCACCTTGGCAGTGTCATCCTGCACGGCCATGAAGTTCAAGAACGTGGTGTTCACCGGGTCCGGCCCAGCCACCACCGTCATCAGCTTCTCCTCCAGCCGGGCATCGGGGCCCCCGAAGCCCAGCACCTCCCGGATCTTGGGGTCCTGAGTGGAGGAGGGCCGAGGGTGAGGAGGCGCCCCTAGCCCGGTTCTCATGCTCCGTCCCGGGCCCTCACTCACCTTGGGCAGGCGGGCGTAACGGCCTATCCGCGTGTCCCTGATGGAACTGATGTCCAGTGTGTCCACTTCCTGGGGAACCAGAGGCCACGGTGCGTCTGCGAGGCTGCAGGGCAGGAGCTAGGAGCCCCCCAAGCTCCACACCCAGCAGGGAGTGGCCACCTCCTGGCTGTAGCCCCAGCCTCAGCCCCCACCCTTAGCACTTCCTGTCTGGGGAGCCGTGGGAGAGGTCAGAGCCAGCAGCCGGGCCCCACCCCCAGCGGTGGGGGTAGGGGTTCAGGCAGGGCGCAGGTCTGGGGCAGGGGCCCTGGGCCTAAGTGAGCCGCGCCAGCGCCAGCCCTCACCATGTTGGGTCCCGTCCAGTACAAAAAAAAGCCATTGGGGTCCACGCGCAGGGTCACCAGGTTCCGACTGGAGGCCTCCTGGGGATAGCACAGGATAGCAAGGGTCAGGGAGTGAAGGCTGCTGATCCCCTCCAGCCGCCACGCCACGGTGTCCGGTAGTGGCCAAGACGGCGCCTACTGTAGCCCCCCCCCCCTCCCCCGGCTGCCCAAGGCCCTCAGGACAAAACCAAATCCTGGGTGCGGCCTGTGTTCTGGCCCCAGCACCACCTTAAGGTATGGCCACCTGGGTCACTCACTACCCTATGTCCCTTCCTCTTAATCCAGGAAATCCAGCCTACCTCCTCAGCCCCCCGCCCTGGGCTCTGCAGACCCAAAAGGCCCCAGGCCCTGTGATGGTTGGAGCCCCCACTCCAGCAGCCCCCGTGGTTCTGCCCACCGTGGAATATTGATGGGACAGAGGCTGCGAAGCCTGACCCCGCCAGCTGCCGAGTCCCGTGGGACCCCGTGCTGCCCAGGCTCCCCAAGGCTCCACCTTCCAGAAGCACCAGTCCCCCAGGGGGATGCTCGCCCCGCCTCGGAACCAGGCAGGGGGCTCCGGCTCGGGTCATCCCAGCCCCTGGCGGGCAGGGGGCAGGGGGGTCTCAGCCCCACTTTCTGGGGGCCCAGTCCCCA
Organism: Sylvilagus floridanus; assembly: GCA_949820135.1. Taxonomy (NCBI): domain Eukaryota; kingdom Metazoa; phylum Chordata; class Mammalia; order Lagomorpha; family Leporidae; genus Sylvilagus; species Sylvilagus floridanus. The sequence goes on along the minus strand of OX463224.1, from coordinate 119,051,918 downwards.
GCACACTCCACAGTCACCGCGTGACTCTGGGAGCTGGGGAGACCTCTCCTGCCTCAGCGCCCACCCACCCCAGGGGCCACCCCCAGCGGGCCGCTGTCTGGTGGGCGATGCCCACATCACCGTGGCCGCCCTCCGCCCTCGCAGCTCCGTGCAGTGCGTTCCCACTGTGCAGGCCAGGAGACCAGGCTGCCCGGCTTGGTGCAGGCCCAAGGCAGGGCCAGGCAGGCCGGGCCTGGGACCTGGGAGGCAGAGAAGAGGACCCTGCCCCCTGCCGTTCCCACCTCAGTCTCCTCATCCGCAGAACGGGACAGCACCAGCCCCGCCCAACCTTGCTTAGAGACCGGGGTTCAGGGGTGGGGGTGGAGCTGGGGACAGAAGGCACAGGAGCCCCTGGAACTTTTGGGGTACACGGGCCTCCCCAGCTCAGGGTGCTGACACCCAGCGCCAGTCCTGCTGGGATCCCCGAGGCTGCCCTACAGCTGAAGCCCCCAGTACCGAGGGGGGTTCTGTGGGCACCCCCAGGCCCCTCTCCAGCCCTTTCCCAAGGGTCTGGCCTTCCAAGACAGCCCAGGCCCCCAGCCCCAAGCCCCAAGCCCTTGGCAGCACCCCCCTGCCCCACCCCCAGGGCCCTCTCCCGACTTCCACTTCCTTATTTGGGTTTATCAGACTGGAAGGCAAAGGAGAAACTTCTCCATTCCGGCCCGCCTCAGGGCAGGGGTCTCCCCGAGCCCCCCACGGGGCGCCCGGGCGCCCGGGCCGGCACACCTGCCGCCCGGGCCACGCCCCCAGCCCCTCCCCCCAGCTCCCACGCCTACCCGCCCCACCCAGCCGGAAAGGAGCCGAGTCTTCCAGGCCTATGGCCTGACTGGGAAGGAGCGAGGAAGCCGGGCCGGCGGGGTGGAGGCCCCGGGGGCCAGAGAGGGGCGGCGAGACCGTGGGTGGGGCTCAGGCCGCCGGCGGCAGCGCAGGTGGGAGCCTGGGCGTCCGGGGAGCGGCGAAGGCAGACAAGGGGCGAGGGTTCGTTGGGGTTCAAAGTCCCGAGGCTAAGGAGGGGGAGCAAAGTTCCCGGGGTGGGTGAATTGGGGGGTGACACGGGGCGCCGGGCCCGGGCACCAGCCCAGGGGGGTGGGGAAGGTTTGAATGGGCCGGCGGGGGCCCCAGCGGCACCCACCAGAGATGAGGATGCCCCGAGCCAGAGTGGAGGTCGGGGTCCTCCAGCCAGGGAGCCCCGTGCCGGGCAGGGGTGTGGGGGTCAGGCAGAGGCGGGGAACCAGAATTCATGTGACAGGAGTGAGACCAGCGCGTGGGGGGGCTGCATTTATTGGGGTTCAAAGTCTCGGCGCGAGGAGCGGAGGCCAAATTATCCGGAGCTGAGAGATGGGGTGTCTTGGGGGACAAAGTCTCATCCTGGGGACAACTCGCGGCTTGGTTCCTGGAGTGCAGCGAGGCTGGGACGGGGGGCGTCCGGCCAAGCTCGAGCGGAGGAGTCCCCGGATCTGGGCGGAGCAGGGGGGCCGCCACGCTTACCTCGTCCCATTTGATGAACTTACTCCCGCGCCGCAGGGTCTCCACCACGGTGGGCGGCTCCAGCTGCAGCGCGTGGACGCCGGGCCTGGCGCCCGCCATGGCCGGGCCAGGGGCGGGCCGGGGACGCACGGAGCCCCGACGGGGACCGACGGCGCCGCTGCTCCGCCCGCGCGCTCCCGCGCGGCCCGCTCCAGCCCCGCGGCGTCAGCGTCCGCCCGCCCGCCAGTCTGTCCGGGACCGACCAGAGACTCGGCGGGGCCCGGGCGGGGCGGGGCGGGGGCGGGGCCCGGGCGGCACCGCCCCTCCCTCCGCGCCGGGCCCGCCCCCTCCCGCGCCGGCTCCCCCTGGCGGCCGGGGCGGTGACTGCAGCCAGAGTGGGCGTTGAGACAGTGCAGCGGGGAGCAGTGCGGGGCTTCGCTGGGGTGGCTCAGCAGGGAGTGATTCTTCAGGCTGTCGGGGCGCAGCTGGAGGGATGGGGGAGGGGGCGCTGAGGTTTCTGAGATACCAAGCAAGGGTCTAGTGGGGGGGCGGCCCTTGGGCCAGGGGAGGCAGAGCCCCGCCCCTGCTGCTCTTAGCGGAGTGCAGAGAAAGCCCACCCCCTCTCGGTGCCCTCACTTCGCCTCACCCCCTCCTGCAGCAGCGCTGCGCCCCTCCCTGGGAGCACTTAGCAGGCTAATGGGCCTCCCGCGGGCAGGCGGCCCTCCCCCATCCCCATCCCTGGGAGCCAGGCACCTGCCTCCTCTGAGCACCCGGGCATCCTGGCCTCCAGAGTGAACCCTGGCACAGCCCCTTTCTTGCGCCGTGGACCCCTAGACCGGCGGGGCACTGCTGGCCTGTCAGAACCGCAAAGGGCTGTTCACCCAGAGGGATGGGAGCCTCCCGGGTGTGCCCAGAGGAGGGAGTTGGGGAGGGGGCGCTCTGCAGTGCCTGGCCCTGGGTAGGTGCCCTGAAATCTGTGTCCCAGGCATGGGAGGAGGGGCAGGGCTGCAGCCCCTCCCGCAGGGCTCAACCGGGGGGGGGGCACCTGCCTGGGGGCCCCTGTGGGAGCCCCCCCAATACAGAGGCTGTGGCAGCAGCAAGTTTAAAGTAGAACTCATCCAGAGGGGCCAGCCAAGTCACCTAGAAACCCAGAAAGAGGAGCCGCTCTGGGGGAGGAGGGGTCAGCTGAGGAGGACAGGCCTGCAGGCCCCCTTGCCCCGGGCTCTCGTACCCCCAAGAGGAGCCCTGCCTGGCACCAGCCTCCCTCCAAATCCCCACTGTGTTGGCCGCCAACCCAGTGAACCTCCCAGGCTCTGGCTTTGGCTCTGTAGGCTGCGATTCTCATCTCCACCTGGGACCCAGAGGGGGCAAGAGGCTTGCCCAAGGTCACACAGCTTCCTGGGGGGTGTCCAGCCTCAGACTTCTCACAGCCGCTCCCTGCCTTGGGAAGACAAAGAAAGGGGGACAGGACTCACGACCATTGCCTCCCAGGGGCTGCAGAGCCACCCGACACCCGGACACCACCAGCCCTCCCTGGGGTGCAGCTCAGCCTCTGCTCCCCCCACCCCGCCCCGGGCCTGGGTGCAAGTCCTGCTCTTGCTGGAGGCAGAACCTAATCTCTGTGACTCGGCTCCCTTCTCAGAGCTAGCACAAGATAAGCAGGTGGGCGGAGCCTCCTCCACGTTGAGGGGCTGGCTGTCTCCGTGGATGCCAGGTGGCGAGGGCATCGGGAGGCAGGACGGCGGGGCACCGCGCAGGGCTGCTTAGGAGAGCACTGAGCAGCTGGTCCTTGGGGAGGGGGGGCTGTTTCCTGGGCCTGAGTCTCCTCTCCCCGCCCCACCCCCGTCTCCTGAGGCCAAGGCAGGTCCCCATTAGAGGGCTCCTTCCTCTGATGCCTGCTTCCAGCCTTGGGAATGGTAATGGGTTCTCGGCAGACAGTCATGGCGGAAGGGTGCAGCCCTCCCCAGGGCCTCTGCGCCGGGAGGCAGGCACTGCAAGCAGCCCCAGCTGTCCTGTGCTGGGAGGGGGGCTGGGACCCTGCAGGGGGTGGGAGAGGATGTGGAGCCAAGCACAGGCCTAGGGGCTGCTGTCACTCAACTCTGGGGCCCGGGTCCCTGGGCGGAGTCTCAGCCTCTCAGCCCACTGGACAGAGTCAGGATTTGAACCCAGTTCTTCCACTCCAAGGCTAAGGCTCTAGGCGGGGCAGGCCAGCATCCCCCTCCCCCCACCGCCTGCTCTCAAGCTGGCTGGCTGTGGGCAGGGGCTGCCCAGAGAGGTGGGCCCTAGGGAGCCGGGTGTGGCCTGAGAGCCTCACGGGAGGCAGTGAGTTGGGAACAGCCCAGCCCAGGGGACCCCAAAGGGGCCCCTGACATGTGGATTGACCAACCTCCGCATTCTGAGAGAGCTGGGGCTGGAAGGGGCCTCGTGCAGCAGCTACGGCACTGTAGGGGCCACTCAAGTGTGCCCCCTCTGATCCAAGAGCACCCATCAGTGCTGGGGTTCAGGAGCTGCCCTGCCCCATGGGGCGAGGTGGGCGGGCAGAGAATCTGGACCTGGATAAAGTACTCCTTCCGTCCCGTCAGGCTTGGAGCAGGCATCCAGGCCGGGCAAGCGGCCCCCGGTGGGGGGCATGGCTCCTTCCCTGGCCCCCCGGGGCTGGCTGAGGGACCCCAAATCCGAGAGGGGGCTGTGGACAGAGGTATTGCTCACTCTTCCCTCCCCCACCACCTGGGTCTCCTCCTCGCTTCTCCCCTGCTGCAGGGAAAGGAGGGGGTGCAGAGGCCTGTGCCTGGGCGTGGGTGACCCGGCACCAATCCCAGCCCCCCTGCGAATCCCACCTGCTGCCCAGGGCTTCTCTGTCCAGCGTCCAGAGAGGGGCGCTCGTGAGGGGCCAGCAGAACACAGCGTTGCTCAGCCTCTGACCCCTTGTTGGCGCGGGGAGAGGCTGCATGGCCGTCCCGGGGTGTCCAGGCGTCCCGGGGTCCAGCCACTCGGCCTGCGTCCCCCGTGTTGGGAATCCCAGCTCCCCCTTCGCCCAGCTTTGGGGCGCAGCCTTGGTGGCTAGCGATCCAGCTCCCTGCATTTTCGGGTCCAAGCCTCCCCAGGACCCTCTGCCGAGACAGGCAGGACGGGAGCCGTTCATTGTCTGTCATTTGTTCGTGTTGGGTCTCGCGTGGTCGTCTGCCTACGCGAACACCCGTGGGGCTGAAGCGGGGTGGGCAGACTCCCGGCTGCACACCAGCAGCCCACAGGGTCGGAGCGGGGGCTGCACGGGTTCCAGTCTGCAGGTGGGAGGCACGTGGCCAGGCAGAGAGGCAGCAAAGCCAGCCGGCTAAGGCAAAGGCCCGCCCGAGCTGCCGGTGGCCCGTGAAGGTCGGAGGAGCTGCCCGGAGACCTCACGGGAAAGCGCCTGGGTGGGGGTGCAGGGGCCGGCGCTCGTGGTCACCCTGCTTCCGCCAGCCCCAGTTCCTCGCGCCCGAGTGCCCTCCTTCTTGTGCTCACACCGGCTGCGGGCCTGGGCGGGGCGGGAGGCGGGTACGCCCGGTCCGGTCCGGCCCAGTCCGCGCGGCGCGGCTCCGCGGCCGCGGGGGAGGGGCGCCACGCGGGGCCGCGCCGCGAACTACATTTCCCACAGTTCCGCGGGGCGCCGCCATCTTGGGCCGGTGGGCGGTGGCCGCCTCAGGTCCGGCACCTCGGGCCCCGCCGGCCGGCTCCGCTCTCCACCCGGGCCTCTTCCGTGGGGGCGTGGCCGCCCCCCGAGCGGGGCGTCGGGGCGGCCCGGGCCGCCCCTTCCACTTCTCATCCCCGGAAGCCCGGTCCACACGTCGGCCCGGGCAGAAAAGCCCGCTCGCCTCTCGCTGACCGAGGGCCGGGGGACCCAGGCCTCCGGGGCTCTGCCGGAGTCCCACGGACAGTGCCCGCTCCCCCTCCGCCCAGATGGCCCCGTCTGCTTCCGTGAGGACACGAGCAGGCGGCCCAAGCAGGACTAGCGTGCACAGCCTGGTTCCGGGCGTCTAGGACGCCTGGCGTGGGGGCCGGACGGTCACATGAGGGGGCGCGGACAAGCAGGCCCCAACCCCTGCCCAGCAGACCCTCCCCTGGCTGCCGCCCGGGGGCGGGGTGGCGGCGAGCGGGGCTGGCCCTTTAAGGGGGTGTGGTCGAGGGGCGGAGGAAGAGAGCGAGACAGAGAAAGCGGCTTCGGCGGCGGCGGCTCGGGCGGCGGCCGCGGGGGACAAAGGGCGGGCGGATCGGCGGGGAGGGGGCGGGGCGCGCGGCCAGGCCAGGCCCGGGGGCTCCGCATGCTGCAGCTGCCCCCGGGCGCCCCCGCCGCCGCCCGAGCCGCGGAGCCGCGCGGAGCCGAGCCCGCGAGCTAACCCGCGCCAGTGGCCCGGAGCCAGCCGGCGGGCGTCCCGGAGGCGGCGGCGCAGGGAGGGGCCCGGCGCGCGCGCACGTGGCCCCGGCCGCCGCCATGGCGGACAGCGGCCCCGCGGGGGGCGCGGCGGTGGCGGCTCCGGCCCCCGGACCGGGCAGCGGCGGCCCAGGGCCCCGCGTCTACTTCCAGAGCCCCCCTGGGGCTGCCGGCGAGGGCCCGGGCGGCGCGGACGACGAGGGCCCCGTGCGGCGCCAAGGAAAGGTCACCGTGAAGTACGACCGCAAGGAGCTCCGCAGGCGCCTCAACCTGGAGGAGTGGATCCTGGAGCAGCTCACGCGGCTCTACGACTGCCAGGTGCGCCCGCCGGCCCCGCCCCCTCGGGGTGCGCCCCGTCGTCTGACCTCAGTCGCGCTCGTCTCCGCTGGCCGCAGCCCCGGCCCCGCGTGCCACTCCCCAGGTCAAACTTGGTGTCCGCGGGACACCCGGGAGACAGCCTGGGCCCTGGGCGGAAGGCAGGGGCTGACCCCCGAGGGCAGCTGTAATGGGCTAGCCTGGAAAGCCATCTTCGCCTCTGGGCAGGCTAGCCCATCCTCGGGGGCCCCGGTTCTCCACCCCATGACTCCCTGTTTGCTCAGACGGTGACTCAGGCCCCGGGGGGCAGGGTGGAGGAGTGGGTTTGCCCAGTGCTGCCTACCCCAGCCCAGGCGTGCACCGCAGCTGCCTCGAACTGGCCGCGCTGCTTCCTGGGGGGGAGGGGTGGTGGGCGCCCCCTCCCTCACCGAAGCATGGGCTCTTTGTTCCCTCCTAGCCGGCTTGGGTCCTTCCCGCTGACCCCTCACCCCCAGGAAGCTGTGACAGGTGTTTGGGGGAGGGGACCGGGCTGTGATGAACTGGGACAGCTGGTCCCACCGGTGCTCTGGTGAGCCGGGGGCCTCCGGATGTTGGGGAGACACATCGGCCCGCTTCCCTGGTCCCCAGCCTTGGCGGTCTGGCCTTGCCTGGCACCCCGGGTGCCCACTGGCAGGGACAGGAAGCTCCCCCCCCGTTGGGCAGTTTGCCTTGGCACAGGGCTGATCTGTTTTCCTTCGCGGAGCAGCTGCCGCTGTCTGCCCAGCCGAGACGGCAGGCAGGGCCCAGCCCAGAGCCCCTCTCATGCCCTGTCCCCCCGCCCCCAGGAGGAGGAGATCCCGGAGCTGGAGATCGACGTGGACGAGCTCCTGGACATGGAGAGTGACGAGACCCGGGCTGCCAGGGTCAAGGTGAGGGGGCGGGGGCCGCTGCAGGGCTGCCTGGGCACTGCCTCTTGGGCCTTCTCTGGTCTGTGGCTGTGACCTGAGCCTCAGCTCCCGGCGTCCCGGGAAGTGGGCCTGGCCCCAGTCCTGCATGCTCACTGCACGCCCGTCCTCCCTCCCTCCCCACCAGGAGCTGCTGGTCGACTGTTACAAACCCACTGAGGTGAGTGCGTTCCCGGGTGGGAGGGCAGGGCCGCCCGGGCCTCCGCCCAGGCCTGACGTCCTCCTCCTGTCCAGGCCTTCATCTCTGGCCTGCTGGACAAGATCCGGGGCATGCAGAAGCTGAGCACGCCCCAGAAGAAGTGAGGCTCCCCGACCCGGGCGAACGGGGCTCCCACAGGACAATCGCTGCCCCCGACCTCGTAGCAACAGCAATACCAGGGGCCCTGCGGCCAGGCCTGGCGCCATGAGCAGGGCTCCCTGTGCCCCTGGCCCAGGGGCCTCTTCCCAACCCCTCGGTTTTCCATTTTGGGGTTTTTTATTGTTATTATGCTGACGGGACTTTTTGTGTTTTTATATCGACGCTGCGGCGCGGGCCCTTTAATAAAGCTAGGGTAAGCCTTTGGTGTGGCCGCTGGTCTCTGTGGGGGGGCAGCTTCTCCCCAGGTGACCCCAGGCCTTCCTGAGGGCCCGTACCCATGGCGATAGCTGGCTCCCAGACCAGGCCGGGTGGCTGGGGAGGAAGACTCCCTTTCCCTCTGGGCAAGGAGCCGGGACCCCAAGTCAGAAAAGCTGAGACCTCGGCCTCCCAAGACCCCTGGGGCCCCAAACACACACACACACAGCTCACTCCTGAGGCTCTGAAGGTGTTTCTCTTTTCTGAACAGTCTGGTCCCTGAGGGGCCCTCCCCGCCCCCGCCCAGCCTGGCGCGGCTACAGCTCTGCCCGGCGCTCGATCTTGAGCAGCTCCACCTCGAACACCAGGGTTGCACCACCTGTGGGGGGAGCAGGGTTGGCATCAGATCCCGCCCGTGGGCGTGGGAGAGGGAAGCCGCGTGGGAGAGGGGAGAAACGCGCTCACCTGGGATCTTGGGAGGAGCGCCCCGCTCGCCATACCCTGCAGAAGACGCACAGAGAAAACAGTGAGCTAGGCCAGGCCTCTCCCAGCTCGGGCCAGTCGTGGAGATGCCCAGGGCAGAGCGGGGGGCAGGGGGCGGGCACTACAGCGGCGTGGCCAAAGGGCCTGGCCCTGCTTGGAGTGCTGGGCACAGCCAGACTCGGGAGAGGCACGGACTGTAACGAACGCACGGGGTGCAGGCGGAGGGGGGACTGCCCTCCTCAGACACACCCGAGCCCCCCAGCGCCCCAGGGACCTCTTACCCAGCTCGGACGGGATCACCAGCTTCCGCTTTTCCCCCTCACACATCCTGCAAGATGACGCACGCTCAGCGCCTGGCGGCTCGGCCGGGGGCCCTGGCCCTGGGACTTGCCTCCCACCACTCCCCTCCCCGGAGTACTCACCCCAGCAGCCCCTGGTCCCAGCCTTTGATGACCTGGCCAGTGCCCAGGGAGAAGACGAAGGGCTGCTTCTGGGGCAGGCTGCTGTCAAACTCCGTCCCATCCTCCAGCTTCCCCTGCGGGGCCGCGGGAAAGCCGGTGAGGAGAGGCGGCCACTGCTGACCCCTCGCCCGGTGCCGGCCCCCCAGGCCCTGCCCGCACCCACCGTGTAGTGCATGTGCAGCACGTCCCCTTTGCGCGATCTGATCGGACAGTGGTCCACTCGCTTCTTGACCCCGATCTGCAGCTTCCGCTTGCCCTCGGCCCCCGTGGCCGTTGCCAGGGCGCTCAGGCAGATGGACAGTACCGTCAGGACCCAGCTGAGCCTCATGTCTCTGTGGGCACAGACCCCGGCAGAGAGGGTTACACACCGCCCACCCCCACCGGCACCTGGCCTGCCCTGCCCGGGGCACCGCCCTCTCCCCCAGGCTCCGAGACCACACTTACCAGTCCAGTGAGAAGGGGGCTTGGCCGAGGACCCCAGCAGCGGGGGGAGGGGGTCAGGGGAGGCCACAGCAGCCAGGGCCCCGCCCCTTCGATCGCCCCCAGCCCTCCCCTCCCTCCCGGCCCCCACCTCCGCTCTTCAGTTCCCTCCAGTCCCTTTACGCAAAGTCCAGACCCTGTCCGGCTGCACAGTAGTCCCCTCGGCCGGGCGGCCCCACTCTCGCCACACCCAGCTGCCCCCGGCCCAGCACACCCACACCTCAGAGGTCGCTGCAGGGGGCCGGCCCCGAGGCACCCACACGTCGCCATTGGGTGGCTCTGGGGAGCCCCGCTCCTCCTGCGGTACCCCCCAGGCCGCCCCTGTACCACCGGCCGGGGCGCCGCCCCAGCTCTGAGCCCTCGGGGGTCTGCGGGGCACCCAGACCGGTCCAGTGTCTGCCGGCCTCCGGGCCCGCTCCACCCACACCGCTTCTCCTGGGGGCGTTCGCGGCCGCCCGCGGCCCCACGCACGGCCCCCACGGAGACCGCCCCCGCGTGGACGCCCCGGGCCATTACTCGCGCCCAGCCCTTCACTCGGCTCCTTGGCTCCGCCCCTGAGAGCGCACAGTTCCGCCCCCGGCCCTACTGTCCCGCCCTCACCAGAACTAGACCCCTTTTCCGGAACCCTAGACACGCCACTCACCGGCTGAAGCCCCGCCCCCGGGGCCCGGGCTCCGTGCCCCTGGGTCTCCAAACCCGAGGCTCCACCTCCCGCCGGTTCCAGTCCCTCCTCCAGGAGCGGGGCCCCGCCCCCCGGCTCCGCCCCCAGCCGCCGAGCCCCGCCTTTCGCTGGCGCCCGCGGGGCGGCCCCGCCCGTCTCCGTCCCACTTCCCGCCCCGAGTACCAGGGCTCCGCCCCGTGCGGCGTGAGGACCCTCCCCCTGCGGCATCTCCGACAGCTCCAACCCCAACCCCCTACCCCCTCGTCGCCTCTCGCTCGTTGACACTCGGCGCCCCAGCCCGCTGCTGCCCGACCTGGTCCAGCCTGCCCTCTTGCACCCCAGCTCCCCCGGCCCGGGCTGTGGCCCCCGCTCACCTCCTCGCCGCGCCCCCGGAGTCAACCCCGGTCGTGCTGCCGCCTCTGCGCAGGCGCGGCCTCGTCACTCCCAGGCCGGGCCACGCCGCCCTCCCTCATTGGACCCGGCGAAACCCGCCGCAGCCGCCCGTGGGCGTGGCTTCGCCCTAGCCCCGCCCCTCCCGCCGCGCGACCGGTACGTCACTTCCGGCGGAGCCTTGGTCGGTCTAGGTAGAGGCGAGTGAGCGCCCGAAGGGCCGAAGGCACTTCCGGCCGGCGTGACAGTGAGGTCAGGCGGGCGTGAGTTCCCGCTGCGCGTCGCCCCGGCTTCTCGCACAGCCCCGGCCAGCCCCGGCCTCTTCGCGCTAGCTGCTGCGGGAAGCGCCTGGACTTCTCTGGGATTGAATGCCGGGTCTCCACTCGTGGACAGGCTGCGTGACCTCGAGCAGAATTTCGGTCCGACAGGATTCTGTAGTAGGGCTTGACAGCAGCCCGCCCGCAGGCGCCTGCTCCGCCCCAGGCCCCAGGCCACCCCTGCCTCCCGTGAACTTAGTGAACCTGCAGTTGGGGCGCCTAGGCCGGGTGGAGGGGACGCTGGGCTGTGGCCAGGCCTCCAGGCCTAGTCCCCGTTGCGGGAGTGCCGGCCCGCAGGCCGATGGTTCAGGAGGGAGCCCACGGCTGCTGGACCTCGTCTGGCTGGGACCCCCTGGCTGGGAAGGCGACCTGAGGCTCCAAGGTCATGGCCGTACCCTCCCCTTAGGGAAACCTCCGGGGGTGGGGGCTGCTTCGTTCCTTCTGCCCCCGGATGTCCTGCCTCCACAGGACGAAGCACTGGCGGCCACGTCTGGCCTCGGTCTCCTGCCTCGCGCCCAGCCCTGGGCACCCAGGCCGTAGGGGACGCATGGCCACTGAGCTTGGACTGAGCCCTGGTCTCAGGCAGCAGCGGCCCAGGGTGTGGGGCGCCGAGGTGAAAGTGGAAAAACACCGTGTGGGCTGCAGCCAGGGGGATGGGCCCTCAAGCCAAGACCGAGCTGGGGACAGGGCAGGCGTGTGGCTTCAGGGCTGGGCAGGAGACCTGGCCGTTCCATCCGATCCCCACACGTGGAAGCAGGCTCAGAGCCAGCGGCCGCTCAGCAGACCCGGGTCCCCTCCCAGCTCACTGAACCCTGGTGAGAGCAGGGGGCGGGGCGGGGACTCTGCACGGACCGGGTTCTGTCTCAGTAACCTGAACGCCCCGAATCCAGGCTTCCGGCCCCATGGGCACCGTGAGCCCTGGTCTAGGAAGCTGTCTGGACGCTGACACAGTGACACAGGCAGGAACAGCTCCTTACGTCTTTTATGGGGGTTGGGGAGGAGGGTCACAGTTTTCATGCCACAGCCCAAATCCCATTGTTGGCAGATGTCTGGGGTCCTTGGGAGGGGAGGGAGGAGCCGCTTGTAAGAGGCTCATGTGCACAGGGTGGTTAAAACCTGAGGCAGTACCCCATGCCCCCCGAGGCTGGTAACCACTGCTCTCCAAGTCCCTTTGCCCAGCCCTGTGCACCCTGCCCCAGATGGCAGCCTCAGGGCGACACGGCGGGCGGGAGCGGCGTCGGCCCAGGCTGAGGTTGGCACCTGGGGTGGGCGTGTTCCCCCAGGTTCCGCTCCCTTCCCCACAGGCGTGTGGTCTGGAAAGCAGTGGGTCACCTTCGCAGCTTCCGGCACCTGCGGGCGGGCGGGCGGGTGACGGGGAGCTCAGCACAGCTCGTCTGGACACACGGCTGTTGCCCTCCGGGAGCCCGTCCTCTCCCGGCCCACATGCTGCTGCCCACTGACCTCTCTGTGGGATGCAGGGGTACACAAGGGTTCCCGCAGGTGGGCCAAAGCTTCCCAGAGGCGGCCGCTGGGAAGGCCCAGGGCTTCCCAGGTTGGAAGGCTCCAGGCAGGTGCCCCCACCCCAGCCCTGCGCATCCTCTGCTGGCATCGTTCCCCCTCGTGCCCAACACCCGAACTGGAACGGGAGCCTTGTTTATGCCACGGCCCGTGCCAGCAGACACTTAGTAAATATTTGTTCAACACATTCAAGAGCTTCCCCTTCGCTGGCTCTCCTCCCACTGGCAGGCTCACCCTGGACCTGCTCCAAGCCAGGGCCTCCATGCCTTCCCAAGCAAGCGCCGCCCCGCAGACCCCTCACCTGCAGGTGTCTGGGTTGAGCTCTAAGCCCCGCCCTTGGCAGCGGAGGAAGCTGCGGCGTCGGCAGCGGCAGCGGCAGGTCTGGGGGGCAGGGCGCTGGCGGCGCTGGGCGCAGCGTGGGCAGAGGGGCCTGGGGCTGGAGTGGGATGAGTGACGTCAGCTGGGGAGGGTGCCCCAGGGGCGGAGTCCCAGCCCGGAACGGAGCGGGGCTGGGGACGGTGATGGGGAGTGGCAGCCCTAGGAGGAGAAGCGACATGTCTGGGGCGGGAAGGAAGAGTCTTCCCGGGAGCTGGGGGGGGACAGGTGGGAGGAGAGAGCAGGGAACCAACCGCAGTTGCCTCCCCCCACTCCCACACCCCTGGCCCGCCCACGCAATCACTCACCTGTCGGCCTTCACAGCACTCTCTCTCTTTTTTGGTCTGAAAAGTAATAAGAGAGAGACAGAGACAAAGGGGAGGCGAATCAGGAAACCTATGCATCCCCCTCTTTTTTTTTTTTTTTTTTAAGATTGATTGATTTGAAAGGCAGAGTTACAGAGACATCTTCCATCCACTGGTTCGCTCTCCTAGTGGCTCAACAGCCAGGGTTGAGCCAGGTGGAAGTCAGGAGCATGGAACTCCATCCGGGTCTCCCAGGGGGACGGCAGGGGCCCAAGCACTCCAGCCATCTTCTGCTGCCTCCCCAGCACATCAGCGGGGAGCTGGATTGGAAGTGGAGCAGCTGGACTTGAACCGGTGCTCGTGCGGGCTGCGGCGTTGCAGGCGGTGGTTTAACGCGCATTGCCACGACACAGGTGCCTGCGTGCACCTCACTTGCAGCACGTCCCAGGCCTACCTCTGGCTCTGCTGGCAGCCTGATCCCGCTCTGGTGTGACCAGCACACACACACACACACACACACACACACACACGCCTGGCTGGCACCTGCATTCACACTGGCTGTGTTCCTCCAGGGACATCTCCCCCAGCTGACTGCTCGGGTACCGGACCATGAGGATCTGCGCAAGAGAAAGGTGGGGGGAGAGAGCTTGAGAGAGAGAAGGGGTGCCCACGGCCCCGCCCCGCAGGAGTGCCAGCCTGTTCCACCTCGCCCGTACCTGCATTCGGACCTGGTGCTGCCCCGTGGGCACGCACTCCAGGCCATCGTCAGGGCAGCAGCCACCGCAGCGTTGCACGGTCACACAGCTGGGCACCAGCTGCTTGGCCACAGTGCCTATGAGCTCCACGGTCAAGGGCACCACCACCTCCCGTGGCTGGCAGGTGGCGCGGGCATACACGTCTATCCATGACACCACTAGAGGCAGACGGTAAAGGTTAAGTCCCCACTGGGTTTCCTGCAGCCGTTCCCCAGGGCGTGTGTCACGTGTCACGGCCACCCTCCCCGCTGGCCACCTCCCTGCCCTCCCAACCTGTCCTTTCTCGTCCTCAGTCTCCTCTCTGTGAGGTGGGCAGAGTAAAAGCGTGCGCCATATAGGGGAGCCGTGGTTAGACGAGCCTGGGGCCTGGGGCTGGGGCAGGCCCTCTCCTGCCGGCTAGCGCAAAGCAGTGCAACATTACCTTTCTTCTGGTGGCCAGGGGCATCAGGCGGGGGGACAGGGGCCTGTGGGAGAGAAGAGAGCTGGATCCAGGGTGCACTTGGGAGGGGCTCGCCCTGGGCTGGCAGCAGGAGGCTTCAGACTGCGGTAATCCTGGGCTTCACTCTGGCGTTAGCGGTCCTCTCGGGGCCACCTGGGACCTGCCCGGTCCACTTCTGCCAGCTGCGGTCTCCCGGCAGAGTCAACTCTTCGGGCCTCTGCCAGGCTGGTGCTGGTGGCTGCAGGTCAGAAGCGGGCACAGAGGGCACCGAACCAGGTCCGGCAGGCACTGAGGCAGCTCCCGCTCTCCTCGGCGCCCAGGGGATCAGGCGGGGCGGGGCAGTGGCCCCTGGGCGGGCTGGCGGGCTAGCAGGCCGCGGGCAGGGGCACCTCCTGGGGGATGCCCGGGCCGGCCCCCGCGATGCTGGAGTTCGAGGCTGGACCCTGTGGATCCCCTGGCGGAGGCCGCTCGGCGCCTCCCCACTTCCGCCAACCTTGAGAGGGCACGGCGGCTGGCGGGATGTGGAGGACGCACGTACCTGGGCGGGGGCCAGCTGCAGGAGCGTGGCGAGCAGCAGGCGGAGGAGCAGGGGGCTCATGGTGCCCGCGGGGGCCGCGCGCCGGGGTCGCCCGCATTGCCCTAACCCGGGGGCGCTGGGGGCGGCGGCAGCCAGAGCCCCATGGCGCGGGCCCGGGCGCGGCGAGCGGGGGCCGGGCGTGGGGGGCGACTCCTCCGCGGCCCCCTCCCGAGCCCTGGGCGCAGGCAGCGCAGCGTAGCGCGGCGGCGGCGGCCGGAGGAGCCGGGCGGGCGGGCGGCCGGTGGTGGTGGCGGCGGTGGCGGGCGGCGGCGGCGGGGACGGCGGGGGTGGCGGGGGGCCGGGCCCGGGCTGGCGGGCGGGCGGCTCATGTGACCCAGACACGCGCTCCCCACCGGGCCGTGGGGCGGGGGCGGGGCGGGGGTGGGGGGGAAGCCGCTGGCGGGGCCCGCCCCCTCCACACACCCCCTCCCGGCGCTGCAGGGGAAAGGGGACGCACCGCCCAGGGGGCCGGGCTCTCGGGTCACCACTGCCAGATCCCAGAGGGCGGGGCGCTGCCCCTGGGAGAGGCCGGGAAGGGGGCCTGGACGCGAAGGAGGGGGCCAGACTCCAGCTCTGAGAATCACTTTATTGCACGCGTTGTGGGGAGCGCGGAGCCCTGGGAGCACACGGCAGGCCCCATCCAGGGGAGCCCCTCAAGGGCTGGGGGCCCCCGGCACGATCCTGGGGTCCTGGGGAGATCCGGGGGGCGCTGGCTGCTGCCTCTGTAGTCGCTCCTGCTGGAGCCTGGCCCTGTTTGCCCTGGGGAGAGAGCACCTGAACGTCCGTGCAGGGGTCCTGGAGGGTGGCGCTAGGACAGGGGTCGGGCAGAGGCGAGCAGACAGACCTGGCCCTGGCCCGGGTGTCGTTGTAGATGGCCGTGATGATGCGGTCCTTCTCATCCATGAAGCCACGGTGCACCTGCTCCAGCTTCCTGCGGGCGGTGGGCTACAGTCAGCCCTGCTGTCCCCCCACCTCACTCTAGGCACTCACGGCTTTCCACCTGTGGGGCCTCACCTAACCCTGCCCATCACAGGTGAGCAGAGGGGTGCAGAGTGGCCAGGGCGTGGCCAGCATCAATGGCACCCCAAGGCCCCTGGCTGTCCTGCTCACAAGGTGTCACAAGGTGACAACAGCCATGGACATGAGGGTCTGTCGCTGAATGGGGCACTGGCCCCCGGGTGTCTTTGCTGTAGGAAATCCATGTCATTACGTGGGACAGCGGCTGAGGGGCCCGGTGACAATGCATTTACCTCCTGTGCACGGTTTTGGTTGGCTCCAGCCCTCCTTGGCAGCCAACACCACGGATTAACATTCAAATTATGTAGGAGTGGAAAGTGACAGAGGTAACTCTTAGCAAGGAGTAGGCCCAGAGCCCCAGTTCCTGCAAGTCTTCCGTTGGGAGACACAAGGCTGGGGGCTGTGGGGTGCGTTGGCCGGCTGGCCGCACTGGGCTTCCCCCGCCCTAAGCCCGACGCCCGGGAGGCCGGGGACGCACCTGAAGGCGGCGTAGTGCAGGCCCATGCCAGCCAGCATGAGCAGGAGGCAGTAGCCCAGGACCCGCTGGTTGTGCTGCTTCTGCTGCCTGGCCCCCGGCCCCTGCGGCCTTGCCCTGTGAAACTGGGCCCAGTACTGCGCATTGGGGGGCTCCCAGGAGCTGCTGGGAGGCAGAGGAAGGGTCAGGATGGGATGAGTCTCCCCCAAAGGCCTGAGCGTAGAAGCCCGCAGGGGCAGGACTCCGGTACCTGTGTGTCTGGCGGGCAGGACTGGCATGGGCTGTGGTCCCTGCAGACTTTGGGGGGCTAGCTGAGCGGAGCTGCTGGTCATAGCTGCGGCGGCTCTGCTCACGGCTGAGCACGCGGTACGCCTCACTCAGCTCCACAAAGCGGCTGTGCAGCGCTGGGTTACCAGGGTCTCTATCCGGGTGCAGCTGGGATGCAGGGGGCTCCCTTACCTCCCTCCCCTGGGCCCATCCCAGTCACGTCCACCCACAAGGGGTCACATCACTCCCGGAGGCCCTGTCTGGGCCGTGACGCCAATCTCAGGCCTGTCCACCCCTCCAGAAGCCCACAAGGTCAGCACACGCAGCCTCCCGGCCCCTGCCCTCAAGTCCTTCCTGGCTGCCAGCCCCCTGCGCTCACCACAGGTCCCGCCCAGGTCTCTGAAACCCAAGCCCGACCCATCAGATTGGCCCCCTGGCTCCTGCCCCCCTAGCTTTCCCAGGTGGCCGGACCCCTGCCCCTGGAGCACTGTCCCAGCACCCATGCAGGCTGAAGGGACGACACGGGTCTCTCCAGGGCACCCCCACCCGGCTCAGACCTCCTGCCTGGCCGTCGGGGCACCGGTACCTCTTTGGACTTGGCGAAGAAGGCGCGTTTCACTTCTGCAGCGCTGGCACCAGGATGCACCCCCAACAGTTCATAGTAATTCCTGGGGCTGGATCTATGGAGAGAGGCCCGAACCTGCAGGACTCCCCTGGGCTGCCGCTCCCTCCTCCTGGGCCACACCCTGCACTCAGCCACTGGGAGGTGGAGGAGGTCCCAAACCGGCCGACCTCTGGATCACCCCTCTCCTGGAGGGTGCCTCTGGCTGCTGCCGGTCAGCCCTTTCTACCCCGTGCGTGGAAATCTTGTGCCACCTGATCCGGGGCCCAGGAAGCTGCATGCTCGTACCCGGCCTCCCCCTGACCCCCAGAATGAAGCCTGACAGCCACTGTGGAAAGAGCACTGGGTTTGGCTTGGGCTCAGGGTCCGATCTGCCACTTCACTCGGGGCCTTAGGGGCAGGCTCCTCATCTCCCGTCCAGTGTCCTCGGCACTGAAGGTGAGGGTCACCTGGGCCGAGCCCTGAGGCGCGGGCCCTCAATGCACACCCACCGAACAGCCAGCCGGGCCGGCGCCCCACTCACCGCTGCGCGGCGGCCGCTCCGAGGAGCCGGCAGGGAGGGCTGCGGGGCCACCGGCGACATAGGCGCGGGGGCAGCAGGGACCACAGGGGCGGCATGGCGACGGGCGGGCAGCTGGGGAGAGGAGCCCAGCAAGGGGAGTGCATGGGGGCCAGGCGGGCCAGCCTCCCAGCGGTCCGGGCCGAGGCACAGGAAGGAGCCGGGCCCTGTTCCTTACGGAGCAAGACGGCCGCGGGGAGGGCTGCCTCCTGGCCTAGGATCCGATCCCTGAGTCCAGGGTCCTGACCCCGGCGTCCGGGGCCCTCCCCGCTCGGCCTCGGCGTCCGCACAGCCCGCCCAGCGCGCCGAGACCCCTCCCCACCCAGGGAATTAGGGAGCTGGCGAAGGAGGGGCCGCGGTCAAGCCCCGCCCCCGCCGCACTCACGGACTCCGCGGCCGCCGCCATTTCCTGCTCCCCGTCAGGCGCCGCCCTGCACCTTTATTGGCTGAAACGGCCGGGCCACGCCCACCACGCAGGAAGGCCCCGAAAGCCACGCCCCCGTGCCTATTGGCCCTTGACTCCTCCCACCGAAGCGAGGCGTGTCTAGGCGCTGACAGCCGCCGGCGCCGGCCGGAGGGCAGACCCGGCAGAGCCAGCCCTCACTGGGGTTTCCGCTGCCCCTCGCTTCCGCGGAGTGGGCCGTGGTCCCGCACTGCAGCGAGGCAGAGTCCACGGAGCTGCTGCCACTCCACTGGCGCCCGGGCGCGCGCGTGCGAGCATGTTGCGGCAAGTCCCTTGTCCTGTCATGTCAGCCGCCTGGGGCTCTCCCTGCAGCCCGCTCGAGTCAGGGACACAGCAGATGCTAATGGAGTTCAAGAAAAAGGCCTTTATTGTCTCCAGAGCTGTGGGGGTCCAGCGGGGGCCTAGGCGGGACTCCCCTGCACTCGGTTGTAGAGAAGGATGGCGCCCTTGGCCGAGGGGCAGAGCTCGGCCCACATCTCCGTCTCCTGCAGCCTCCACACGCGCTGCGGGGACACGGGGACACAGCGGGACTCAGACACCCGGCGCCCGCCCTGGCCCCGCCGCCCTCTGCCCCCGCGGCCTCTGCGGGTCCCGACCCCAGGCCGCACCTGTGTCTCCACAAAGATGATCCCTGTGGATTCGTGGGCCTCGGGTCCGCCGCTCAGGTAGTACTCCCTGACCTGCTCAGAGGTCAGGCTGCACCTGGGCAAGGACAGGGGGGTGGCTTGGGGGGTTCCCAGTCCTGGTGGAGCTCCCGCCTGCCCTGCCCCTCACCACCCACCTCCCCCAAAACCCAGAACTCACTGGACGTGGAACTCAGCACTGGCACGGCCGGCGCTGGTCTCGTTGCGGGCGATGCCCAACAGCAGGGGCTGGCTCAGAGTGGACAGCGGCAAGTTCACCTGGGTGGGGGTGGGGGCCCGCCTGTCAGTGCGCCGCCCACATCTCCGCCCCTGGCGGTCACTTTGTGGCTTCCCAGAACATCAGCTCCTGGGTGTGTTCATTTTACAGAGAGACAGAGGGAACAAGCCGCTCTGTGGGAAGTCAGTTCCGTAGCTGGCACTCCCACTTCAGCAAACTCCGGAGTAGCAAGAGGTGCATCCCCACAAGCCCCAGGGCATAGGAGCTGAGGTCGAAATTCGCACTCAGGCCTCGCCTCCACTCCAGAATGCCTGCAGGCCCTCCGGCAAACACAGACCTGTAGAAATCCCCCCCACCCCCACCCCCGTGCCCACCAGGCCGTCTGCACCACCCCGCACTCACCTCGTCACAGATCTCCTGCAGGACACTGGAGAAGAGCTCACGGGCCACCAGCTCCCCAGGCAGGTCCTTGTGCTGGGGGCTGTCACCAGGGCACAGGGCCTGGGAGAGATCAGACTCAGCTCCCGCCCCCCCCCACTTGCTGGCCCCAAGGGCCTGGGGTGCTAGCTCCTTGGCGACCCTCTTACCCCACAGCCAGGGGCTGGGGCAGGGGGACAGCATCTCCTTCCTCTACCCACCTCTCCACCCCCACGGTTCCTGGCTCCCCACGGGTCTGGAGCAGGGGAGGGAGGGCAGGCCACGGCAGCAGGGGAGGCTGTGGGGCTGTGCGAGGGGCAGGACAGGCTGAGTGGCACCCTGCCCGCCAGCTCTGTGCGCTTCCAGGGGGACACCAGGCCAGCTTTCCCGTTCAGGATTAATGAAGCCAAAGCGGGGAGAGCTAAGAGCCCCAGCTCCCTGAGCTCTCCGGGTCTTCGTGCCCAGCCTGGAGTCTCACCTGAGGCTCAGGGTGCCCCCCGGGCACGTCCACCAGCCCAGGGGCCTCAGCCACTTGCTGAGAGCGGCGCAGGAAGACCAGGAAGTCGTCAGCAGTGGCCAGAGCCGCACCCACTCCCAGGGGGTCCGCCAGATAGGCCTGCCTGTCGCCCCAGTCGGCGGCCCCCTGCTGTTGCAGCCAGGCGGCCGAGCTGGCCCAGTTGGTGCCCAGGAAGTCTCGGTAGGATGTAAGGCCCAGGCGCAGGAGCAGCTCTGGCTCCCGAGAGCCAATGGGGACGGTCAGTGTGGCCGAGTGCAGGCGGAACTTGGGGGCGTCAAAGAGCCAGGGTTGGGTCTGGAGCCGGCTCTCCCAGATGGCAGTGATGGCCTTGTCCCCTCCTGGCAGTGGGCGGCGGTCGTGGGCTGGACTCAGCTCCACCCGCACCTGCTCCTGGGGCAGGCCCCCCGCAGGGCACTGCAGGAGCAGGGACACCTCGGCGTCCATGGTCTGGACAGGGCAGCTCTGGAGGACACAGCCAGGCCCGTGAGGGGTGAGGGGACCCGTGGCCGCGGCGCCCTTTTCACAGACCTCCTGAGGGTGCCCCAACCCTCCTGCACCCCACTGACCGCTCCACGGACAGTCCGCAGGGTGCCTGGGACTCCCGCTGGCAGAAATCCCTGGAGACTCTCGGGCATCCCTACCACCCGGACATCCCGGGCCCCCCCAAACGCCCATGTTCCGCAAACCCCATGGTCCTGCCTCCAACCCGGGACGAGCGGGATCCCCTCCCGGATCCGGGATTCCAGCCCCCAAAGCCGGCACACGGAACTCACCGGCCGGCTGCGCCCGCAGGCCCCGCCCCTTCCCTGAAGCGGAAGTGCCCGCCCCTTCGCCTGCGGCTTCTCATTGGCGGGCCGGGGAGCCCCGCCCCCGCGTTGCTTAAAGCGATCCCGGCCCCGGCCCCCGGTCCTCGGCGCTTCCGCCCCGTGGGCCCTGCCCGGCCTCTGTGCTCCTGGCCCGCCTTGCGGGGCGCACCCGCCAGTCTGGAGCGCTGGGCTCGGCCTCTCCGGCCTGCGTGACTACCAGTGTGACCTTGGGCAAGTGTTGCCTGCTGGGTCTTCGTTTCCGTCCCTGCACCAGAGACTCGGGGTGGGACGCGGGTGTATTCGCCTCCCAGCCCTGACATCCTGAGGCTTTGTGACTCCGGGCACGTGGGGACCTGGGAGGGTGCTGGAAGCGGTCCCCACATCCCCCTGCTACCCACAGGTCTGGCCATGAACTCTGGAGGAAGGAGGCAGGAGGCAACAGCACCCAAGGGTAGAAGGGCTCACAGACCCCGGGAACAGGTGCGCTCCCCACCACCCCGCCCTCGCGGGACAGCGGAGGGGACTTTCGGAGCCCTGGCTTCCTGACGGGGGTGGGCTGATGGGTCTTAGAGTTCCAGGAGACCACAGGGGCTCTGCCCCCTCTGCCCTGCCCCTGCAGGGACCGGTCACTCCAGGTTCAGGGTGGGCAGCGGGGCAAGGTCTCCATGGAGGCCAGCGGCCACCTCTGGGCTCTTTCAGGACCGAGATGTGCAGCTGTCCAAGGCTCTGTCCTATGCCCTGCGCCACGGTGCCTTGAAGCTGGGGCTTCCCATGGGGCCTGGTAAGTGAGGGACGTGGAGGCGGGGTGAGGAGCAGCCGGGGCCATCTGAGCCGTGACCCCTTGTACGGGCCTCTCGCTTCCTCTGTGAGGAAGGCACAGAGGACCCCTCCCCAAGGCCCAGGGAGGAGCAAGGCCCTGAGGCCTGTGTCAGGTCCACGGGGCGGGGGAGCCCGGGGATGCCGCCTCCAGCCAGGTAGCCCACTAAGCGCATCCCAGGGGTGGGAGCTTGGGGGTCATTTGGTGTCCTGTCTGGGCTAGGGGACTATGCTAAGCGCTGTTTCCTGCCCCTGACACCCCCCCCCGGCAGATCCTTCTCCCTTGTCATTTGGGGGAGCTGAGGCCCAGAAAGGGGAGCCCACACAGCGGGGGCCTGGGCCCGGGCTCTGTTCCCCCCTGTCCGCCTGCAGATGGCTTCGTGCCCCTGGGCGCCCTCCTGCAGCTGCCGCAGTTCCGCGGCTTCTCAGCAGAAGACGTACAGCGCGTGGTGGACGCCAGTGAGAAGCAGCGGTTTGCCCTGCAGCCGGGGGATCCCAGCACCGGCCCTCTCATCCGGGCCAATCAGGGCCACTCCCTGCAGGTGGGGCACCGGGGACGAGTGGGAGAGCCGGATGGGACCCCTGCCAGGGTCGTGCCGGGGGTCTGACTGTTGCCCGTCGCAGGTGCCGGAGTTGGAGCTGAGGCCTCTGGAGACACCACAGGCCCTGCCGCAGACGCTGGTCCATGGTACTTTCTGGAAGCACTGGCCGTCCATCCTGCTCCAGGGCCTGTCCTGCCGAGGAAGAACACACATCCACCTGGCCCCGGGACTGCCGGGGGACCCTGGCGTCATCAGTGGTCAGTGCCCCCAGCGCATAACTGGCAGATTGCACCTGCTGTGTCCCTCCAGGTCCCTCCAAGGGTCACGGGCTCCCTCGTCCAATGCTGCCGCCCCATGCCCTCCGTGAGCACGCCCCTCCCATCCCCCAGCCCGGGGTCCTGGCCCCTGGGCTGCAGCTCCGGTGGTCTCCGCAGGCATGCGGCCCCACTGCGAAGTGGCGGTGTTCATCAACGGGCCGCTAGCTCTGGCAGGTGAGTCTGGATGTGGAGAGTGACCACCCCGCCTTCGGGAGGGCCGGAGTCCTAGCTGTGGCTCCCTCGCAGATGGGATCCGCTTCTTCCGCTCGGCCAATGGAGTGATCCTGACCCCAGGGAACGCCCACGGCTTCCTGCCGCCCAAGTACTTCAAGGAGGCGCTACAGCTCCGCCCCACCCGTGAGCACCCCCCCACCCCTGGCTCCCTGCTCCCGTCCAGTCCCGGAACCCTGGCCCCGCCTCCTCAGCTCTCCCTGTGTCTAACCATCTCTCCCAGGAAAGCCCCTCTCCTTGGCTGAGGACAAGCAGACGGCGGGTCAGAGCAGCCCCGAGCGCTGCCCCAGATGAAGCAGGATGAGCAACAATAAAAATATTTATTTATAAAAATGAATTTTAAAAAGGTAACAAGAGAGAAACTCCAGTGGGAAGCCATGACTCCTCATCCTTTTGCTACGTCCATGGGTCCTCCGCGCGGGCCCGGGGCTGCACAGGGGTGGGGGAGCTGATCTTGTGCGCTCAGAATAAGGCGGGGGCCACCGTGTGCACCCAGGGCCCAGCTTCCCTAGCCTGGGTGATGGCGGGGTCAGCCCCACCAGGGCCCCAGCCTGCACAAAGCCAGAGGCAGCCGGTGAGTGTGTCCAGCTTGTGCGTGCCTGCAGAGGGCGTGGGGCAGTGAGTCCCAGCGGGCGTGGGCTGGGGAGTGGCCGTGGCAGGTGGTGAGCAGGGCCAGGGCAGGCACGCAGCCCTCAAAAGGCCTCGTGGCCCCCCGTGAGCTGCAGAAAGAGATCCTCGTCCAGCTCCTCCCCGCGGGCCCGCTCCCGGGTGGACAGGAAAATGTAGCCGCCGATGTACTCGTGCACGATGCGGCAGCTGGCCGACACGCAGCTGAAGGCCACGTTGATGTGCTCGTCAAACTCGATGGCCACCTGCAGGGAGCGCCGTGAGAGGGCTGGCCTGGCGGGGGGGGGGGGGGGGCAGCCCGGCCCCGCCCCGGCCCTGCCCTCACACCTGCCCCGCTCCACCAGCCCCGGCCCCGCCCTCACTGCCCGCACCTGCCGGATGTCCCAGTTGACATTCCACTGGCGCATGTTGCTGAAACGCCAGGTCTTCACCACGTCGCCCACAGCCAGGTCGATTCGGATCAGTCGGTTGTTGGCGATGCCCAGGATCTCGTCTTTCCTGCTGCCCTTGAACCTGGGGGGTGGGGGGGCAGTGAGCAAGGGTTCCACCCTGCAGGGCCCGGGAGCCTGGCACAGTGAGCCAGGGCTGCCTGTGTCCCTGCCCCGCGGCTCAGCAGCCGGGCCGCCCTGAGCGAGTCACGGAGCTCGGGAGGTGCCTGATGCGCTGTGCTGAGAGCAGTCAGCAGATCCGGCCTTTCAGTCACGGAGCTGCTTGGTGTCACTGTCATCAGCCCGTGCCTCCCCACCTTTGCAGGCTTGGGGGCGCTCCACATTCGCCTTGGCTCCCAGACCAGCCTACCGGGGCCCAGCCCGGGGCCGTCTGGGCAGAGCTGGGACAGGAGCTGGTCTCGCACCTCCCTGGCCCGAGCCCTGTCTCCTGTGTTTGCTGGGGGCCTGTGGAATGGAGGGAGACACAGGGTGGCCTGCCCAGGACCCACTCGGGGGCTGTGGGCACAAACCGGCCAGGCGGCAGGTGGGGGCGGAGACCAGACTCAGTGGGTGGGGCGGGGCCTGGGAGCCCACCTGACGGTGACATAGGAGATGCCGAAGTCGGGGAGCGACTGCCAGGCCTGGATGAAGCGCAGCTGGGCCTCGGTCAGCGAGAGCTGGGCCACGTTCTGGTGGGCTTCCAGGATCCGCGGGGTGAGCTGCAGGGGCCGGGCTGGTGAGGGGCTGCCTGGCCCTCCCCTGCCTCCCCGCAAAGTTCCAGAGACCCCTGCTTGCCTCTGTCATGGGACCAGTTAGCTGAGCCTGCGGAGGGGCCACGCCCTGGGGGCCACGTGGGCGCCAGCACCGCGGCCCTCCCCAGTGGGTGGGGACCTGGCTTCCCGAGGGGAGGCCAGGTAACCGCCATGGATATTCCCGTCCCCCACTCCCTCCTGCACCTGCTTGGCCTTGAACTTGCGCTGGAAGCGTGGGGCGACGAGGCCGTAGGGGTTGAGGCCCTCGGCCGAGGCGTCAGGGCCCTGGGGGTGGTTGCCGGAGCCCCCGCCGCCCGAACGCTGCAGGCTGAGGAAGGCCAGAATGGCCTGCACCTCGCTGGCGTAGCTGCTGTCCGCCATGGTGCGGCCCTTGGACGCCAGCCGGCAGCCGGCCATCCAGCGGGCATACTGCTGCTCCTGGGAGGGGACAGGGTGGGAGTGAGGGGCCAGCCAGCTCAGCCCCGCCCCTGGCCGCATCTTGCTCCTGTCCTGCCCACCCTCCCAGGCCCCGCCCCCGCCTCGCTCACGTCCTGGCATCGCAGGTAGATCTCGCTCATGCCCTCGGGTGAGGGCACCAGGAGTTTGATGCAGAACTTCTGGCCAGAGACGTTGACATCGGGGACCACCTCACAGCCTGCAGGGAGCAGAGGGGTGGGCTGCCCTGAGGAGTGCCCCTGGCCCCAAGGCGAGTGGGAGCAGCCGCAGGTGGGCCTCGGGCACTCACCCTTGAGGTTGAGCTGCTGAACGGGGTCTCCCGGGGCCTCGTCCTGGCTCTTGTAGTAGGACAGCGTGGTCTCCTTGAACACCACCCAGTGCTGGCGGTAGCCCTTCAGCGTGAGCTTGCGGGGTCTGCGGGGCGGGGACGAGGTCTGTGCCAGGCCGCCCCCACCCGGCTCCAGACCAGGCTCCCCCACCGCCTCCAGCCCGGGGCTGGACACTCACCGGAAGATGCGGAGGTGGTCCTTGAGTTCCGGGATGGCCGTGAGGCTGTCCTGTGGGCACCGAGAGGAGTCAGAGGGAGGCCCGAGACCCCGGCCCCGGCCCCCGCCCGGCCCCAGCGCCTCCTCACCAGCACATCCGCGGGCGCTGACCCCTCCAGCTTCACCTCCAGGTTGCTCAGGGCCGCGTCCAGGTCATCCAGCCCCGGGTCCGCGCCGCTGGCTTCACCGGCCTCCCCGCTCTGGGACAGCTTGTTGATGTGGTACTGGGGGTGCGGCCAGGGAGGGTGAGCCAGCCCCCGCCCCCCCGCCCCGCCCCGTCCCTAGGAGGGCCCCTCCGCTCCCCGGGGACCCCGGGCACCTGCAGAGCGGCGAACACCATCATCTCCTCCTCCGTGCAGTCGATCTCCTCCAGCAGCAGGTCCCAGCGGGCCTGCTCGTACAGCTGGGTCAGCCGCACCGGGTCTGTCTGCAGTGGGCGCGAGGCTGGTCAGGCGCAGCGGTCCCCCAGGCCCCGCCTCCCCAGCCTGCCGGCCCCGGCTGCTCCGACAGGTGGCGCTGTTCCCCCTGCTTGGCTGAGCCCACGCGTGGCACCTGCCAGTTCTCGAGGGAGACCACGGCAGCCACACGCGTGGGACAGAATTGTCGAGGACATCGCTCCCATGAGACAGCTCACCCATGCCCTCCGTCAAGGGCAGCACAAATGTGATGGTTGTGGGGAAGCGATCCGGGAAGGCTTCCCTGAGGAGGTGACATGCTGAGCAGAGATGAGTAGCATGAAGGAAGAAGATTCCAGAGAGAGGGGACAGGAAGGGCAAGGGCTCAGAGGGGTCCCGGCTGCCCTCAGAAGAGCCGGGACCCCTTGGGGGCCGGACCAGAACTCAAAGCAAAGGCATCAAAAAGGAGCCTAGAAAGACAGAGGGAGCCACAGCAGGTGAGGGAGTGAGGTCAGCAGACACCCGGACACACAGGGACCAGAGCCAGGGCCGGTGTGGGGCGCCGAGCTCAAAATGCTGAGTTGACAGGAAGCGGGGGGCTGGCATGCGGCATCAGGCAAACTTGCCGCCTGTACGCTGGCATCTCATAGAACCCCGGTCCTATTCGAGTCCCGCCTGCTGGGCTTCCAGTCCAGCTCCCTGCCACGGCCCGGGAAACAGTGGAGACGGCCCGCGTGGGAGACCCCCTGCTCCAGCCTGGCCCAGCCCTGGCTGTTGTGGCCCTTTGAGGAGTGAACCAACACGTGGAAGAACTCTCTCCCTGTCTCTCTTCCTGCCTTTCAAATGCCTAGATAAACCTTTAAGGATAAACACAGAAATCTTCAATAAATAAATAAATAAAGCCTTTACAGAAAAACATAATGCTACCTTTTAAAAAATTGATTAATTAATTTAGGGGCTGGCACCGTGGAGCTGTAGGTTAATCCTCCACCTGCAGCGCTGGCATCTCATATGAGCGCCAGTTCGAGTCCCGGCTGCACCACTTCTGATCCAGCTCTCTGCTGTGGCCTGGGAAAGCAGTAGAAGATGGCCCAAGTGCTTGGACCCCTGCACCCACGTGGGAGACCCGGAAGAAGCTCCTGGCTCCTGGCTTCGGATCGGTGCAGCTCTGGCCGTTGTGGACAATTGGGAAGTTAACCAGTGGATGCAAGCTCGCTCTCTCTCTCTCTGTAACTCTGCCTTCAAATAAATAAATAAAATATTTAAACAATTTTTTTATTTATTGAGAATGCTATCTTGGTGATTGTGGGGCAGAAAAGATTTTTTTTAACAGGACACAACACGTTTTGTTTTTAATGTATTTGAAAGGCAGAGAGAGAGCAAGCGAGCGAGTTTGCACCCACTGGTTCACTCCCTAAATGTCAACAACAGCCAGGTCAGGCAGATAAGCCAGGAGCGCAGAACTCCAGATGGGTCTCCCAGGCGGCCGGCCGGAGCCAGGGATTCAGGCCATCACGCTGCTCCAGGGGCCACGGCAGCAGGAAGCCGAGTCGGACGCGGAGCTGGGACTTAAACCCAGCGCTGTCCCAAGTGGCATCTACAGCAAACGCCTGCCCCAGACACAACATTTTTTTTTTAAAGATTTTATTTATTTATTTGAGAGGTAGAGTTACAGACAGAGGGAGGCGGAGACAGAGAAAGGTCTTCTATCTACTGGTTCACTCCCCAAATTGGCTGCAATGACTGGAGCTGCGCCGATCCGAAGCCAGGAGCCAGGAGCTTCTTCTGGGTCTCCTACATGGGTGCAGCGGCCCAAGGACTTGGGCATCTTCTACTGCTTTCCCAGGCCACAGCAGGGAGCTGGATAGAAGTGGAGCAGCCGGGACTTGAACCAGCTCCCATATGGGATGCTGGCATTGCAGGCAGCAGCTTTACCCGCTGTGCCACAGCGCTGGCCCCAAAATGTTTTAATCACAAAAGAAAACACAGGGAGGGGCTAGCATGGTGGAACAGCTGGTTAGGCCGTGACCTGCTACACGTTGCTGGTTTGAATCCCGGCTGCTCTGCTTCCGAAACAGCTCCCCCTGGCGTGCCTGGGAGGCAGTGCAGGAAGCCGAAGTTCTGGGGTCCCTGCCCTCCATGGGGGAGACTGGATGTAGTCCTAGCTCCTGGCTTCAGCCTGGCCTGGCACTGGCTGGTGTGACCATTTGGGGAGTAAACCAGCC
Source organism: Sylvilagus floridanus (assembly GCA_949820135.1). NCBI lineage: Eukaryota > Metazoa > Chordata > Mammalia > Lagomorpha > Leporidae > Sylvilagus > Sylvilagus floridanus. The sequence continues at coordinate 119,024,093 of OX463224.1, read as the reverse complement.
AACGGAAGATCTCTCTCTGTAACTGACTTTCAAATAAATAAATAAATGTACTTTTAACAATGTATTTATTTAGTTATTTGAAAGGCAGAGTTACAGAGAGAGAGAGAGGTTGGCTTCCACCTGCTGGTTCACTCCCCAGATGGCTGCAACAGCCAGGGCAAGACCAGGAGCCAGGAGCTTCCTCCAGGTCTCCCACGCGGGTGCAGGGGCCTGAGGACCTGGGCATCCTCCCCGGGTTTCCCAGGGGCATCAGGAGGGAGCTGGATCGGAAGTGGAGCAGCCGGGTCTCCAGCAGCACCCATGTGGGATGCGAGTGCAGCAGAGGCAGCTTTACCCACTGCGCCACGGCGCCGGCCCCAGCAAATCTTTGTTCAAGGGGCAGTGGGGGGGGGGGGAGCCGGCACTTCAGTGTAGCGGGTAAAGCCGCCACCTGCAGTGCCGGCATCCCATATGGGCATCAGTTGAGACCCGGCTGCTCCACTTCCGATCCAGCTCCCTGCTGTGGCCTGGGGAAGCAGTGGAGGATGGCCCAGGTCCTGGGGCTCCTGCATTCATGTGGGAGACCCGGAGGGGGATCCTGGCTCCTGACTTCACATCAGCACAGCTCTGGCCATTGCAGCCAATCGGGGAGTGAAACAGTGGGTGGAAGACCTCTCTCTCTCTCTCCCTCTCTCCCTCTCTCCCTCTCTCTCTCTAACTCTGCTTTTCAAATAATAAATAAACCTTTTTTTTTAAAAAGAAAACATAGTTGTCTTTATCAAAATTACGAGCAGCTGTTTGTCAAAAGAAACCATTAAGAGAGTGAAAAGGCAAAGCAAAGCAAATAAACCCTCGACATATCCATTCGACAAAATGCTCATGCCCAGAATATACAAAGAGCGTTATAAATCAATAAGAAAACCAGCTCAGCGTACAAACGGCTGAGAGCCTGCACAGAAACTTAACAAAAACAGCATCTCCAGATGGCTAAGAGCCTAACGAGAAAGGGCGCCACTGCATCAGCCACCATGGCAATGCAAATTAGAGCCATGTGACAACCAGATCCGTGGTGTCCAGGCCGGTGTGCAAGGAGACAGGACTGCAACGGGCACGGGGATTGCTGGGGCACTGGGAAAGTTCTAGAAGCAGATCATGGGGATGTTGCGCGGCTGTGTGCATTCACGATAAACCAGACTTAGTAATTCCTGGGGTCGGTAAGCCATGCTTCAATAAAGTGGCTCAGGCCGGCGCCACAGCTCACTAGGCTAATCCTCCGCCTGCGGCGCCGGCACACCGGGTTCTAGTCCCGGTCGGGCCGCCGGATTCTGTCCCCAGTTGTCCCTCTTCCAGGCCAGCTCTCTGCTGTGGCCCGGGAGTGCAGTGGAGGATGGCCCAAGTGCTTGGGCCCTGCACCCCATGGGAGACCAGGAGAAGCACCTGGCTCCATCAGATCAGCAGAGTGTGCCGCGGCGGCCATTGGAAGGTGAACCAACGGCAAAGGAAGACCTTTCTCTCTGTCTCTCTCTCTCACTGTCCACTCTGTCAAAAAATAGAAAAAAAAAAAAAGCGGCTCAGACAACAAAATGGTTCCAGGCGACACCGTCCCACACCCATGTGAAAGACCACCAGGAGACAGGATGCGGGGGAAGCTGGGCCACTCTGGCACGGGTCCAGGGGCGCACAAACATGGCCCCTGCAGCTACACAGCACCAGCCGGGCCTGGCACCTTCCGCTCTGCGAATCCACGCCACAGGAGCAGTCTGCGTGCTCCCCGGGGGACCTGCGATGTGGCGGCATCTCCCTAGTCAGAGCCCTTGCCCGGCAGCAGAATGGAGGAAGCACTGGTGGTACAGAGATGTAAGGAGATGCTGGACCCAAGCGAGAAAATCCACTGCAAGTTTACGCGGCCTGGGTGAATCTGACAACAGGGCCAGAGGCCGGACGCACAGGAGTTCAGGCTGGGAGCCGGCGCTGTGGCATAGGGGGTATCCCACATGGGTGCCGGTTCCAGTCCCGGCTGCTCCACTTCTATCCAGCTCCCTGCTGTGGCCTGGGGAAGCAGTGGAGGATGGCCCAAGTGCTCGGGGCCCTGCACCCGTGTGGGAGACCCGGAAGAAGCTCCTGCCTGGTTCCTGGCTTCATATCGGATCGGTTCAGCTCCGGCCGTCGCGGCCATCCGGGGAGTGAACCAGCAGATGGAAGACCTCTCTCTCTGTCTCTCTGTGCCCTATAGCTCTTCAAATAAATAAAATAAATCTGTTAAACAAGAACAACCACAACAAAGTGAGTGATGAACCTTAAAAAACACAGGTGCAGAAATTAAAACTTCAATAGATATTTTGGAAGCTACATCAAGGAACTAGACAGAAAACAGGACAAGAAGACAAAGGGGTGAGAAACACGGCACGAATGTCCATGTCGCTCCTTTAGGAAGCCGATCAGAGAGTCTAACATCTGCCGAGAGGCCCAGGGGACACGAGGAGTGGGAGAGGCAACGAGCCAGCACGCGGCCAGCATGAAGGGCAACGAGTGAAGGGGCCACGCAGGACAGACTACTGACGACTCTGGAGGACCAGGGGCTAAGGCAAGGATTCTAGAAGTTTCTGGCACCTCCCTCCCTTTCATACAGCCGTCACCGGGAAATAAAAGCAGCAGCAGACTTGTCCTTGGCAGCTCCGGCAGCTGCAAGGTGAATCCTGCAGAACAGCGCGCTAAGGCCGGGCGCTGGCCCTGCCCAGGTCTCCCAAGGCCCGGCGCTGGCCCCGCCCAGGTCTCTCAAGGCCGGGCGCTGGGCTCAGCCTCCGCGGCAGGATGCGGCAGGAGGTCGGGAAGGGGACCACAGGGCCCAGGGGCTGAACTGCGGCCATGCCGTGGTCTGCAGGGCAGGCGATGCGTGCGGCTGGGGGCAGGGCGGGGCCTCCGAGCAGGTGCAGGGGGCCACTGGGGGCCGCTGCGGGTGGGCCCGGGCAGTGCGCACAGGCAGCCAGCGAGGAAAACACGGGAAGCCAACGGAGCTAGGGCGTCAGAGCTGGCAGCGGTCACTCAGCGCAGCGAGGAGGTGGGGACAGGCACGGCGCTGGCACCCAGAGCCAACGTGGGGATCAGCGGCTCCAGGAAACAGAAGGGTGCCTGGCACTGGGAGCAAGCACCGACTCAAGAAATTTAAAATCAGGAGAACAGCCGAGAGCCAGCGGCTCCTAGACGCGGAGAGAGAGGAACAAGCAGGCGCTGGCTGCCACTGCGCCCGGTGGCCCAGGCCCCCGCCTGACCTCCAACTGGAGGGTCCTCAGGACAGGGCAGGAGGCCAGGCCCTGCAGAGAGACAGTTCTGGAACTCACACAGGTATATATATATATATATATACACACCATATATATATATATATATATATATATATATATACATACCATATATATATATATACACCTTATATATATAATATATATATTTAATGTTATCCCCAGTAATGTACTTATTTAATTTTTATATGTATTTGTTTGAAGGGCAGAGAAGGAGAGAGAGAGGAAAAGATCTCCCATCCGCAGGTCCACCCAGCTGGGGCTGGGCCAGGCCAAAACCAGGAGCCAGGGACCCCATCCGGGTTTCCCGAGAGGCAGGCAGCAGTGGGAGCGGGGCAGGACCCACCCCAGGGCCTCTGGAGTCTGGAATGCAGGTGCCCCGACAGCTGCTCTCCGGCCCAGCCCCGCTCAGTGGGTGCACGCAGGGAACCACCTAAGGCCTGGGGAACTGGGGTGGCGTCTGGGGCCAGGGGTTAGGCCACCGCTGGGGGCGCCCACCTCCCACACGGAAGGGAGTGAGGGTTGCCGTCCTGGCCACTCCTGCTGAGCTGCACCCTAGGAGGCACATGAGGAGCCCCCAGAGAGGGGACGCGGCTAGTGGCACGTGGGGCATCCGACGGCGAGCTCAGGGAGTGAGTGACCCCGAGACGTGAGTCACCCGGTCCTGCCTCATGAGGGTTAACAATGAGCCCTGGAAGGCCCACAGTCTCCCTGTGCCTTTTTTTTTTACAGGCAGAGTTAGACGTGAGAGAGAGAGACAGAGAGAAAGGTCTTCCTTTTGCCATTGGTTCACCCTCCAATGGCTGCTGCGGTCGGCGCACCGCGCTGATCCGAAGCCCGGAGCCAGGTGCTTCTCCTGGTCTCCCATGGGGTGCAGGGCCCAAGCACTTGGGCCATCCTCCACTGCACTCCTGGGCCACAGCAGAGAGCTGGACAGGAAGAGGGGTGACTGGGACAGAATCCGGTGCCCCGACCGGGACTAGAACCCAGTGTGCCGGCGCTGCAGGCGGAGGATTAGCCTAGTGAGCCTCAGCACCGGCCATCCTGTGCCACTTAACGTGTCCTCAAATCAGGAAGACCCGGCAGACTGGGGCAGTGGGTGGCCTACAGTTAACATGCCAGTTAAAAACCAAAAATCAAATAAATCAACACAAATTTAAATATTAAAAAAAAAGACACCGGTACACGATTGGTGAGTCTGAAAGACAGAACTGGGCACGTCGGATGCCGGCTGCGGGTGGGGGGGGGGGGGGCGGTTAGTGCCCGGCCACAGGTCTCTCGGGTCTCCACCTGCGCCCCCAGGAAGGAGGCCTGTGACTGGTGTTCAGCTGCGACTTTGGGAATGGGGTGGCAATCGCACTCAGTGCACCGTGTGTGAAGGGAAGAACACTTCCCCAGAGCGCGGGCTCCCTGTGCCCCAGGCCATGACACAGCTCGAGTGCAGGGGCTGGCGTCGTGGCGCTGAGCTAAGCTGCCACCTGCGAAGCCAGCAGCCCGGAGTGGACACTGGGTCCAGGGCCAGCCCTGCTAATGCGCCTGGAAAGGCAGCGGGAGGTGGCCCCAGGGCTCGGGCCCCTGCACCCACCTGGGAGACCAGGGTGGAGTTCTGGGTTGGCTTTGGCCCGCACCAGCCCTGGCCACGCAGCCTTTTGGGGAGTGAACCAGTGGGTGAAATCTCTCTCCTCTCCTTGCCTCTGCCTTTCAAATGCCTTTAAAAGATTTACTTATTTATTTGAAAGGCAGAGTCACAGACAGACAGAGAGGAGGAGAGAGACAGAGAGGTCTTCCATCCGCTGGTTCACTCCCCAGATGGCGTAACAGCTGGGCTGGGCCAGGCAGAGGCCAGGGTCTCCCACGTGGGTTCAGGGGCCCCAGGACGTGGGTGAGGCACAATTGTCAACAGTCCAGCATTCCCGTAGTTGGAGCACCCAAAGGGGAAAGGCACAAAATCGTTGTAAAGATGTCCCCAAATTTTCCAAGTGAACTCCAAGTATAACTGCCTGAAGGAGGGGCCAGCACTCTGGCGAAGCACCGGCATCCCACATGGGCGACGGTTTGAGTCCCGGCTGCTCCACTTCCGATCCAGCTCCCTGCTAATGCACCTGGGAAAGCAGTAGAAGATGCCCGAGTCCTTGGGCCCCTGCACCCATGTGGGAGGCCTAGATAAAGCTCCTGGCTCTTAGCTTCGGCTTGGCCCAGCTCCAGCCATTGCAGCCATTTGGGAGTGAACCAGTGGATGGAAGATGTCTCACTCTTTCTCTGTCTGTCCTTGTCTCTCTGTAACTCGGCCTTTGAAATAAATACATAAATTAAAAAAAAAAAAAAAGGTAGAGATGGAAGGAAACCTAGCTACATGGTGATCAAATTATTTAAAACCAGTAATCAAAAGAAAAACATAGGGGCCAGTGCTGCGGTGTAGGGGTAAAGCCGCCGCCTGCAGTGGGGGCATCCCATGGGGCACCAGCTCGAGTCCCGGCTGCTCCACTTCCGATCCAGCTCCCTGCTATGGCCTGGGAAGGCAGTGGAAGATGGCCCAGGTCCTTGGGCCCCTGCACCCACATGGGAGACCCGGAAGAAGCTTCTGGCTTCCAATCAGCACATCTCTGGCCACTGCGGCCATTTGGGGAATGAACCACTGGATGGAAGACCTCTCTCTCTCTCTCTCTCTCTCTCTCTGCCTCTCCTCTCTCTGTGTAACTCTTTCAAATAAATAAATAAATAAATAAATAAATCTTTAAAAAAGAAAAACATAAAAGCAGTCAGGAAAAGACAGGCATCGCACAGGAAACGGAGAGTGACAGCAGACTCTCGGGAGCGCTGCTAGCTGCCTTTACACACGATCGAAGCATTCAGCAAACAAACTGGCCCGCGAAAGGAGATGCTCCTGGTAGAAGAACCTCTCGGCTGGCGCCGCGGCTCACTAGGCTAATCCTCCGCCTGCAGCGCCGGCACACCGGGTTCTAGTCCCAGTCAGGGAGCCGGATTCTGTCCCGGTTGCCCCTCTTCCAGACCAGCTCTGTTGTGGCCCGGGAGTGCAGTGGAGGATGGCCCAAGTGCTTGGGCCCTGCACCCCATGGGAGACCAGGAGAAGCACCTGGCTCCGGGCTTCAGATCAGCGCGGTGCGCCGGCCGCAGCACCATTGGAGGGTGAACCAATGGGAAAAGGAAGACCTTTCTCTCTGTCTCTCTCTCACTGTCCACTCTGCCTGTCAAAAAAAAAAAAAAAGGAAAGAAGAACCTCCTTCCCACAGGTGAAAGACTTGTCACCAACAGATCAGCGCCCGGCACTGCTGAGGTCCCGGGGGAGGGCGAGGTCCCCTCGGGCCGAGAGCACAGGAGATAGGCAGGGAGGGGCAGGCAGGACCGACCTGCAACAGTGTCCAGCGTCCAGCCCGTGGGGCCAGCCTCCTGCGACAGTGTCCAGCGTCCAGCCCGTGGGGCCAGCCTCCTGCGACAGCGTCCAGCGTCCAGCCTGTGGGGCCAGCCTCCCTTCCCAGGGGCCGGCTGAGTCCTGGACACTCTATTTCTCTGTGACCCCTGCTCTTGCGCGTGGGAAGGCAGTGGACGACAGCCACGATGTTAAGCCCCTGCCACCCATGCGGGAGACCAGGATGGAGTCCTTGGCTCTCTTGTCCTCAGCCTGGCCCAGATCTGGCTGTGGAGGCCATTCGGGACGTGAACAGTGGATGGAAGGTCTCTCTCTCTCTCTGTAGCTCTGCCTATTAATTTTTTTTAAAGATTTATTTATTTGAAAGGTAGAGTTACAAAGAGGCAGAAGGGGACAGGGAGAGAGACAGAGACAGAGAGAGGTCTTCCATCCGCTGGTTCATTCCCCAGATGGCTGCAACAGCTGGAGCTGCGCCGATCTGAAGTCAGGAGCCGGGAGCTTCCTCCGGGTCTCCCACGTGGGTGCAGGGGCCCGAGCACTTGGGCCACCTTCCACCGCTTTCCCAGGGCACAGCAGAGAGCTGGGCCAGAGGTGGAGCAGCCGGGACTCGATCCGACACCTATATGGGATGCCCACACTATAGGCGGCAGCTTAACCTACTATGCCACAGCGCCGGCCCCACTCCGGCCATTAAATTAAAAGCTATCTTCTGTGTTTTGAAAGAAAAACAAAGCAATCGTCGTGCTAAGTGACAGAAACCAGTCGGAAAAAGCCACAGACTGTACCATTCTGGTTAAGTAAGATGCCAGGACAGGCACGCAGCCACGGAGACGGAAGCCACCGGAGGGTTGCCTGGCGCTGAGAGGGTGGGGAATGCCCACTGCCAGGCGTGGGGTTTCCCTCGGGTGAGGAGAATGTCCCGGGCTTCATGGTGACACTTGCACAATTCAGGGCGCGCGTGGCGCTGAGCTGTGCCCTGCAGATGGGCGTGGCCGGCGGCTGAGAGATTTCTCAAGAAAGCTGTCAGTGTGGGAACAAGGCCAGCACAGTGACGCCAGCGCTGGGCGCAGGTCACGTGCGCGGGCGCCGAGGGTGTGAGCCTCAGAGCTGGGGGGAGGGGGCGGGCTGGGGCGGGGCTCACGCTCGCGGGGGAGTCACGGGCAAGTACAACTCGGTGGTCCCTGTGCCGCGGTGCTCCAACCCCTACACAGCCACAAACCGCAGAACCAAATGGCCCATGGGAAGGGATGATAAAGTCCTTAGTCCATGGCGGGGGTGGGGGTGGGGAGGAAGTGGGGGGGGCAGAGCGCCAGGGAAGGGCAGTGACGCAGGAGGAGGAAGGAGCAGAGAGGAGGCCAGCCTGGATGAGGGGAGCAGGCGGGACAGGGAGGTGCCCCAGGCCAGGGCGGCAGGGCCTGTGGCCACGGTGGGGTGCCACAGGCAGGCGCAGGAGCCATGGGTGCAGACACGCTTCCTCCACGTTCTTGCCAAGGCTGGGAGGGACCAGCGAGGGAGGCCCTGGTGACCCTCGGCCATGGCCCCGGCCTAGCCCAGCACAGATGGGGAGACAGCACAAATGGGCAGCTGGGAGTTTGTCCAAGGGAAGATCAACAGAGGGGTATGTGGGAGCGACACGGAAGGATCCAGAATGGGAGGGGGCCTTGGCAGGGAACCCATGAATGGTGGGAGGGGCCCCCAGACAGGCCAGGGCACCAAGGACTCGTGCTCAGGGCAGGGAGCCCCGCATCCCAGATCAAAGCCAGTCCAGCTCTCTGCTGTGGCCTGGGAGTGCAGTGGAGGATGGCCCGAGAGCTTGGGCCCTGTACCCGCATGGGAGACCAGGAGGAGGCTCCTGGCTCCTGGCTCCTGCCCGGGGCAGCCCTGGCTGACCCCGGCACTTAGGGGAGTGAACCAGTGGATGGCAGATCTCTCTTTCAAATAAGACTCAGTGAGCATTTCGGAGAGCTCCCCACCAGGCACGAGAGGTGTGCGGGCCTAGAGGCCAGTGGAGAGAGCAGGGGCATGGCTATGATGCGTACTGGGAGGGGGCAGAGCCTCGGGAGAGGCGCTCACTTGAGCAAACCACAAAGATGGGAGGGGGAGGGTTGTGCATGCGGGGCTCTGTGGCTGGGGGAAGCAGACGACATGCAGGGCGGGGTCAGGGCGGGGTCACCCGGCAGCTGCATTTCCAGCGCGTGGGTGGGGACAGAAGAGGCGGGAACAGGCCTGGCTAGGGAGCGAGCGGGAGTGGGGGGGTACCCTCAGGAAGCTGGGACGCAACGGCAGAACGTGGGGAGCAAGGGCTCCGCGGACAACTGTGCTTAGGCAGAGGGAGGGGCTCACTTGGACGGAGCGTGGCTTGTGGGGTCCTGGGCAGCCATGGAGCGTGGAGCACTCAGGCGGGAGCACTCCACGCAGTGGACGGGACACAGCACGGCCCCTGCAAAGCTTACACGCGCACCTACACCTGCTTCTGCCCCCAGTCCCTGCAGGTCTAAGTGCTGCCCCCCCAGCCCAGCTTCCCCGAGCACCAGGCCGTCCACACGCATCTGGCTGGCGGCTCCTGGGAAGGCGGACTCCCGCCGGCCCACCGCTGTTTGCATGGAAGGACACACAGCCCACCTTGGGGTCCAGGTCGAAGAAGCTGTAGTACTTAAAGCGCAGCCAGAGCGTGTCCCCGGCCTTGATCCCCTGCTGCATGAGACATCGTGAGGAGTCCAGCCACCTGGGGGGCACGGGACCGGCGCCAGGGTCAGGTGCGGCGGAAGGCGGGGCAGGAGGCGGGCAGCGGGCGGGGCGGGGCCTGGGACGAAGCCCCGCCCCCGGACCCAGGGGACGCCTCGCGGAGCCCGCGCACCTGCTGTGGAGCTGGGTCTTGTCGGCCAGGGAGCCGGGCCGCGGCAGGCGCTGCAGCAGCAGCGGGTCGGGCGGGGGCTGGGGCCGGCTCAGCATGTGGTAGCAGGCCTCGGTCTGCGCGCTGTCGGAGAAGTGCGCGGGCATCCCCCGGAACCGCGCGGGCGCCACCCCTGGAGGGCAGGCGGGGGCGAGAGGGGGTCAGCGGCCGCCCTCACCTGCCTCGTCCCCCCAGCCCTGCCCGCCTCGCTCACCGCCGGCCAGGACGACCCGGGTGAGGTCGTGCACCTCCTCCTCCGGCTCCTTCTCCTTCTTCTTCTTCTCCTTGCGCTCCGGGGCCCGCAACAGGGACAGCTCCTCCGGGTGCCGGATACCTGGGGGGAGCTGGGGCCTCAGCCGGGAGGGCGCCTCCCGGGGCCTCCCCGCCCCTCCCCCGGCACTCACTGAGCAGGCGGCAGATGGCAGCCACGGCCTGGAAGAGGGGCTGCGAGAAGCTGGTGCGGAGGCGCAGGGCGCGCCGATTGGGCAGCCGCAGGAGGACCGGCCGGTGCTGGGGCCCAAAGAAGAGGCGGGCGTCGGCCAGGACCCCGTACTTGTCCAGCGTCCAGTGGGTCTGCAGCAGCCACTGCCTCTTCTGCTCCCACCAGAGCGCGTGGTCCGACCAGTCCTGCTTGCGATCTGTGGGCCACGGCGAGGGCTGGGTGCGGGGGGCCTCTGCTGCCCCCAGCACCCAGCACGGCTCCACGGCCCTGCGGGGAGGGGGGTGGTCCCCTCGGTTCCCGCCCAGGGCCTCCTGCTCAGCCCACCCAGGGGCTCCAGGAGGTGAGGACCCTGGCTTGGCTCTTGCTTACCCTAGGGCTTGTCAACACTTGTAGGTCATTGGCCGTGTGACCTTGGGCAATGCACTTGACCTCTCTGGCCTCACCTGTCCCGTGCATGAGCTGGGAGACTTGTCCGGGCCCAGCCGGTGTCAGCGCCTCACTACCAGGCGACTGGACAAGGCATTTTCAAAAAGTTCATGGTAAATGTGTATTATGAAGCCATGTGTGGATTTCAAAATCTTTTTTTCACCAAAGTAAGCTAATCTCATTCCGTTTTCCATGAACTTTGAAAGGCAGAAAGACAGAGAAAGTAGGGGGATCTCCCAGACGCTGGGTCACTCCCCACAAGCCCGAAACAGCTGGGGCTAGGCCAGGCTGAAGCCAGGAGCCAGGAGCTCCATCTGCGTCTCCCAGGGGCCCAAGTAGGTCCGAGCACACGAACCGTCCCCCGCCGCCCCCATTAGCAGGAAGCTGGATTGGAAGCAGAGCCGGGACCCTGACCAGGCACTCGGCTAAGGGATGTGGGCTCCCTAGGCAGTCTAACCACTGCGCCCAGCACCCACCCCTCCCGGAACCCCGGAGTCCCCTCCGGCACAAGGGGTATTCAGTGGGGAACAAGTGAATTCCTGGGGTCTCACGGCCTCGTCACCACCCTCGGCTCAGCATGGAGACCCAGGGGGGCCAGAGCTGCTCTGGGGCCTGTGTCTTGTCCAACTGTCCCGTCCCGGCTGTCCCTGGCCTGGGCCTCCTGCACCCCTCCTTGACCTTTGCCCTGTGTCCATCCTCATGAGCCCCATGCCTAACCTTACTGGGCCTGTCTGCAGCCTTGGAGGTCCCCTAGCACAGGCAAGGTGGGCACAGGCGGCCGGGACCCTCCTCACCACCCCCAGCTGCGGCACCGTCCCCTGCAGGGGAGCCCGGTCCCTGCGTCTTGTCACACTCCAGGTGCGCTCCCCGGCACGGAGGCCCTAATTCAGAGCCCCCCGAGTCCCAGGTGTCCCCGCCCTGCTGCCCCCACAGATTCAGTGGCTTTGCTGGGTGCAGCCCCTCTCCTGGCTCCAGGCCCTGCGGCCAGCCCAGGAGGCAGAGGACTGGCGGGAAGCCCCGCGTGACCCCGGGAGTCTGACGCACTCGGGGATGACTGGGCGTGGGGGGCAGGAGCGCCACGCGGAATGACTGGCCCCCACCCACACAGTGGAGCCACGGGTCTGTCCGTCTGTCTGTCTCACGCCACCTTCAGGCCTCTGCGCTGCCCGGAGCAGGCCCGCGTGCCACAGACCTAGTGTCCCGAGGGACCCCCGCCTCGGGCTTCCGCTTTCACACAGCCGCTCCGGGCCCTGCCGCTCCAGGCGCCCCTTAGGCCTCTGCCTTGTGGCCAGGCAGCCTTGGGCCCACTCCCAGGCTGCCTGAGAGGCCTCCCAGCACCCAGGATCCAGGCCTTCCGGCCCTGGCTATCTGCTTCCCGCCACCCTGCCAGGCAGGCGATGCCAGCCTTCCCGTCCCTGGCCCTGGGTCTCTCCCCTGACAGATACCACAGGCCGCTGTGCAACTTCCTGTGGGGGCAGGGCCCGTGCCCCAAGGCTGGGCCAGCCTGCCGAGCGCTTCCGGCGCCTGGGTCCTCCAGACCTCAGGCCTCCCCCTGGTGCCCTGGGAGTGACGGATGGACCAGGCTCGAGGGCCTCGGCAGACCCCGCTGCGGTGGAGCCGGGGAAGCAGGGGAAGTCGAGGAAGTGTCTTGGAGCCGAGAGATTACGCGGGTGCCTGGGTCTCGGGGCTGGTGGGGGGGCAGCGGGCACTCACTGATCTGCTCCACAACCTTCAGCAGCACCCCGCCGATGTGCGACTCCCCGGTGACGCGGAGGGTGACGGTCTCAGCCTCGGGGTCCTCCTCGCCCACAAACACCCGCAGCTCCCAGGACGAGTCGATGTAGTCCCCGGAGGCCGTCTGCATCCCCGCCATGGCTGCGGCTGCTCCTGCACACGGGGAGGAGGGAGGGAGGCGAGGTGGGCGGGGCCCCCGGAGCCCAGGTAGGTGGGGGGCCCAGACCGGCTGCAGCCGGCATGCTCAGGGCAGCAGCGATGCCCAGGCGCAGGACCCAGCAGGCAACCTCAGCCCCTCACCAGCACGAATGGCAGAGACCACGTTGACCAACCCACTCCCAACTTACAGACAGGAAGATTGAGGCCTGAGAGACGGGGCCATCGGGATCAGCCTGCTGGAGGCTAGACCCGGCCCCAACCCCACGGCTGCTTTCCTAGCCCAGAGCGTGCCCCCAGGCCCCAGCTGGCCACTGCCCACGTGGATGTGTGAGCCCCGCTCGGGGAGCACTCCCAGTCCTGGCCCACGGCTCAGATACAAACATCTCGAACCGGATGGAGCTCTCCGGGGCAGAGGTGAGGGCCGGCTGCTGCGCTGAGGGTTGGGCAAAGGGCCCTGGGCTCCTAGCTGCTGGCCAGAGCTTACCTGGTCTGCTGGGGCAGCGGGGGCAGCGCCAGCGGCCGGCACCAGGCCTTCCCTCTGCTTTCTCTTTGAAGGGCTGCCTTATGACTGGTGGTTTGGGTTGGCTCCTCCCCAGGGCGGTGCAGGAAGCACCAGCCTCTGGCCCTGGAGCACAGGAAGCCGAGGAGAACGGGGCCCACCGGCCCCCAACACAAAACGTCCCCACCGCCTTGGAGGGAAGCTCAGCCCCACCTACAGAAGCCCCCGGTTTGCGCTCAAAGCAAGATCCACCCTTGGTGGAAGCACCTCCCACCTCCCAGCTACCGAGGGCTGGGGTCTCAGCCCTGAGACCTCACCGGGCTGTGAGCATCAGTGTGGACACCTTAGCAACTCTGAGCATCCAGCGGGCCCAAGCCCCCAGCTGTCCCTCTCCTACCAGAGACCCAGGGAGAACAGGTGCAAGCTCTCCTGTCCCAACAGGGTCTGCGTAGCATGTCAACCGCAGAGCTAACCAAACGGAAACTGACCTCTGACCACTCAAACCACTTTGGTCTCCACTGAGGCCTCTTGGCCTCAAACTCACAGCTCCTCAGCAACAGAGGCTCACGCAGGTCCCTCAGGGCTCCCGCGTGGTCACCTGTGCTGGGACGCGAGCTTCGTCTGAGCAAGGCCTGGCCCATGCAGCCTGAGCGAGAACTCAAGAACTCCCCTCCCCCGCATGCAAAAAAGCAGTCGGCAGCAGAGCCCACAGGGACCCAGCACGGCCAAGGCCAGGTGAGGCTCGCTCTGAGCTGGGGGACCCAGGCTGGGAAAGGGCCTGGGGGATTCCCCTGGGGGGGCAGGGCCTAGGCTTATGCAAACGCCAGGCAGTTCAGCCTGCTGCTGACCTCAGCGTCTCCCCTGCCAGAGAGCAGGGTGAATGAGGAAGTGCGCCGCCTGCTCTGGACTCCTCCCGGCGCAGAGCGCCCGGGAACAGCTGTTGCAAGCATGGAGAAACCTGATGGCCTGTGGCCGAGGCCCTCCGACGAGCAGGGGGCTAAGAACTCGACCCTGGCACCGGGGCTGTGGCGCAGAGCCCCAGCTCCGCTCATGCGCCCAGAGCAGCGGTGATGGGGAGGCGTGGTCCCGGTGTGGGAGGCCCAGAACTCCATCCGGAAATCCTTGGCTTCAGCATAGATCCACCCTGGCCATCGTGGTCATTTGGGGAATGAACCAGCAGATGGAAGATTTGTCTTAAAAACAAAACTGATGCTCCCTAAAACCCAGAGAGCAGCGACGGCAGCTCTGCCCATCTCCCACACCCAGAGTTCTCTGGGTCCCTGTGTTCTCTGGATCTGGGGCTTGAGACTTTCTGCAAGATGTATTTACTGGAAAAGCAGAGCTCTCCCACCACAGGTTCCCTCCCTGGGCTGCAATACCCAGGCCCAGGCAACACCAAAGCCAGGAGCTTCTGGGTCTCCCGCGAGCACAGGGGCCCAGGCGCCTGGCCCGACTGCTGCTGCCCCAGGCCATTCGCAGGGACCCCCCAGTGTGCATACGGGAAGCTGGCCCCTTCTGAGACTCAACTAGGATGTGGAGAACGGTGGGGGCCACCCGAGGTCGGCCTGAACCTCTCGGCAGTGCCACACTGGGCAGGAGGAAGCGCCAGGTCCCTAAAGGCACCGAGTAACAGCGCCACCTTGTGGTGACCTGGGCAAAGTCACGGCCCACAAGCTCACACGGCCCGCACGTGGACAGGAAGGCAAGCCATGGCAGGTGGGCACAGGCGCCCCTCACAGGTGCAGCTCCTGCAGGACACTCTGGGGGAAATCACCCGAGGCCACAGTAACGTACAGCCACGCCCGACTGGCTTCTTTTATTGGAGGGGCTCGTGGAGTTAACAACAGACAGCTGGGACCCAAGGTCGGGAAGAACGCCCTCCCCTCCCCATACGTGCCCACTGCCCCAAATAAAAAATAACCCACTATGGGGGAGCAGGGAGGGAGACCCGAGGTGGAGGGCAGCAGCGGAGACCATGCGTGTGCTGGGCGGGCCGGAGGCGCGCTGCTCTCATCCACGCGGCTGTACAATACACGGACGCGCTCCCCCCCTCCCCGCGGTCCCAGCTCTTCCACAGGAGGCGCTGAGGGAGGGCCGCACGCGGCATCACCGGATGGCAATGAGCCCCACGTCCATCAGCTTCTGGATCTTCTGTGCTATCACGGGGTTCTTCAGGTGTCTGCGGAGAGAGTGCTCATGTGAGACTCTGGGCCCCCAGCAGGACCCACGAGGGGCAGGAGGGGCCTGCATGAGCCGCACACAGCGCGCTCCCAGCACAGGCCGCCTCTCCAGGTGCCTGCGCCACCACGTGGGCCGCTAGCGCCCGCACCCACCCCCACTTTCAAGATTCCCTCCAAAGGCAGAGGGAGAGAAGGGGACAGGAGACAAGTGCTCTCCCATCTGCTGGTCCACTGCGGGATGGGCCAGGTGGAAGCCAGGCGCCCGGCACTCCACCCAGCCTCCCAGGTGGGCACAGAGGCCCGAGCACTGGGGCCATCATCCACGGCTACTGAGTCAGTGCAGGGAGCTGGTGGGAAGCGGGGTAGCCACAGCTGACGAGCACGCCCACACGGGGTGCCAGCACCCTAACCTGCTGTTTGTGGCTGGCACCATGGCTCACTAGGCTAATCCTCCACCTGTGATGCCGGCACCCTGGGTTCTGGTCCCAGTAGGGGCACCATATTCTGTCCCGGTTGCCCCTCTTCCAGTCCAGCTCTCTGCTGTGGCCCGGGAGTGCAGTGGAGGATGGCCCGGGTGCTTGGGCCCTGCACCCCATGGGAGACCAGGAAAAGCACCTGGCTCCTGGCTTTGGATCAGCCTAGCTCCGGCCGTTGTGGCCATTTGGGGAGTGAACCAGCGGATGAAGACCTCCCTCCCTTCCTCTGTAACTGCCTTTCACATAAATAAATAAATTTATAAACAAGAGTGCTACAGCTCCCCGGAGACGGCTGCGAGCCCACGCCTCGGAGCCCACTGCCCTGCTCGCCGCCCCCAGCCACACGCACTCGCTCAGGGCTTGGGGGTCCTTCTGCATCTGCTCCAGGATGAGCCGCATGGCGGGGTCGCTCATGATCTGCTGCACCTCGGGGTCGGCCATGGCCCGGCGCTTCACGTCCTCGGGGCTGTCGTGCCGGTTGTACTGGGCCATCATGCAGCGCTGGTAGCCGTCCGCTGCCTCCTGTGCTCCAGGGGACACGGGGGAGGGGTCAGCACCATGGGGGGGGGGGTGAGGCTGACAGACGCATGCACAGGAGCACAGCCAGTCTCCTCTCCAAGACTTTGGAGAAGGGAACTAACAGACGAGCCGCTCTGGTGGAGGGGAAGGGAGCTGCGAGCCCGTCAGGGAGGAACAGGGAGCCCGGGAGGACAGCGCAGGCCGGGCAGCCCCACCTTGCAGCCGGAGTCCAGGTCCAGCGCCTTCTGGTACACGTCCATGGCCTTCGTGTAGTCCTTCATGGCTTCCAGTGCGGCCGCCTTCCGCGTGTAACCCTTGACTGCAGAAGACAGGGCGGGTGAGGCGCTGGCAGGCAGGCCCCGCCCCGCCCCGCCCCCCAGCAGCCTCCCCACCGCTGGGCCCCGGGCCAGAGGCACTTACTGAAGGTGGGCTCCAGCTGGATACACTCCTCGCAGTCCTAGGAGAGAGCAGAGGACAGGGGTCAGGCTCCTCTCCCTGCCGGGACGTCGGCGCTCCTGGTGCTGCTGGCACTGGCAGCCGCTTACTCGGGAGCAGGAGACGGCCGGGCCCTGGGCCCAGCACCGCCATGGACCCCTCCAGAGCACGGACACTCCACCCAGGACAGAGCCTGGACCGCGCTAGAGGGTGGTGTTGGGAAACACCAAGGCGGGAGACTTCTCCTGGGAGGACCCGAGCAGCGCATGACCGTGGCGTGGGGCAGAGGTGTGGCTGCGACCTCAGGTCTCCGTACAGTCCCAGCAGCAGCCAGACGCTGACTCAGGGAACCAACACCGGCAGTGACGGCGGGGCACTGGGTGGGCCGTGTGCACCCTGCATCCTGCAGCTCTGGCTCCCTGTGTCGGATGCAGCTCCTGCCGAGGCACCCTGCGCTCAGGGCCCGGCCGCCCACGTGGACGAGACGGAGTCCAGGCTCCCGGCTCCTCCTCACCCAGGCCTGGCAGCTGCAGGCAGCTGAGGTGAACAGCAGATGGGAGCGCTCCCCCCCTGCTGCGCTTTTCAAGCCAATTTGAATCCACAGGAGAGTGAAACCTCAGGAGCTGGCCTGTGCTCGGCGGGCTACGCACCCCCTGGTCCACAACCAGCCCCCGCGTCCACTCCGGCTTGCGGCACCGCACTCGGGAAGCAGTGGACGGAGCCCGAGCACATGGACCCCAGCCGCCCACACGGGGAGACCAGGACGGAGCTCCCGGCTCCTGGCTCTGCCCACCCAGGCCCCAGCTGTCGCAGCCATTTGCCACGCGGGCAGTCAATCAGGAGACGGGAAAGCCGTCCCTCCTCCCTGTTGCTCTTTAAGGACAGAAGCCAGCACTGAGGGCTCCAGACAGATGGCGCGGGGTCAGCTTCCTGCCGCATCGGCCACGTGTCTGCCCGAGCCGCCAGCGGCACAGCGCCTCACACCACGAAGACCCCACAGCGACAGAGCCCGGAGCGGGGGACAGCGGCCTGCCCGCAGCAGGTCGGACACTAGGTGGGACACTGAGCAGGGGTGGCCACTGTGGGGAACACCGAGGGTTCTCAAACATGAAAGAGATACCCCGCACCGTGTGCCTGCTGGCTCCGCCTGTGGGCTCAGGCCGCCAGGAACTGAGAGCAGGGATTGGAGGAGGTTCTGACAGCCACGTTCACAGCTGCACTAACCACGACGGCGGGACACGTGGCCTTAGGCGGGGGATTCAGACACACACACTGCGGTGCGCATGGGCCGTGTGGAGACCCCCCTCAGCAAGAGAGACCCAGGCCAGCTGAGCGTCCACTCACAGGAGCTTCCTGGAGTTGTCAACTGACAGCAAAAGTGGGGGGCGGCGCGCGGACGGGGAGGGGGCCTGGAGTTACACCCCTGGAGAACAGGTGAGCGGGCGACTCAGCACGATGGACCTAATGCCTCAACGTGCGCTGAAAAACGGTTCCGATGACGATGGAGAAAAAGGTGGCGGGCAGGGCTCCTCCGCCCCGCCATAACCCTGCTGCACGCACGCATGGGCGCCCACCGCGAGAACCTGCCCGCCCCTCACGCACGGCATCACCTTGAGCGCGAGCTGGAACTCCAGGAGCTTGGTGTAGCAGGCGGCTCTGTTGCTGTACAGTTTGGCATCGCGGGGGTTCCGTTTGATGGCTTCTGTGTAATGCTTCATGGCCTGGGGATAGTCCCCTGCACACGGAGAACAGTCCGTTTTCCCGTGGGCCTGAGCCCCCTCCCCGCGGGCCCCGCCCTGCCTGCGCGGAGCCTACCTTTCTGGAAACACTCGTTGCCTTTGTTCTTCTCCTCCAGAGCAAGGTCAGGGTTGATGTAGGCCAGCCGCTCCTGCTCCTTCAGGATTTTCTCTGCCTGAAAAACAAATCCTTGCAAGAGTCACCTAATCCCCTACAACATCCAACCAGCGGGCTTCTCGGATCCGTTTCGGCAACACTGAATTCTACCGTGCCTCACTGGGGGCCGGTCTCTGGGACCTCGCAGCCTGGAGCAGGGCCTGGGTTGAGCGCTGGCTCTGCTTGTCACCACCGTAAGTTACAGACAGAATCGTGCAAGGCGAGCAGAGCCACTCCTCAA
Source organism: Sylvilagus floridanus (assembly GCA_949820135.1). Taxonomy (NCBI): domain Eukaryota; kingdom Metazoa; phylum Chordata; class Mammalia; order Lagomorpha; family Leporidae; genus Sylvilagus; species Sylvilagus floridanus. The sequence goes on along the minus strand of OX463224.1, from coordinate 119,005,530 downwards.
CAAGACCCGGTGCACTCTGAAGTGCGAGGCAGTTCAGCCACGCCCGCCGCCCCACCCACCTGCTGGCACTTCTTGAGCACGTCGGGCGTCCGGTGCTCCGCCAGGGACTTGTTGTAGAAGTGGATGGCGTCCTTGTACTTCTCCTCTTTGAAGTAGGAATTGCCGATGCGTGCGTAAGCTCTGAGGAGGATGGGGGAGAAGGCTGTGCCGAGCGGCCCCTGCAGCAGAGCGGGCGCGGCGGCGGCTGCTGGTGGGCTCCCAGGCCCGCCTGTCCTCCCAGGCCCTGGTCACATGGCAACCCTTCTCCCCTCTCACGCACTTGGCAATCTGCCGGTAGTCCTCGCGGTTCTCCCTGCCCACGTCGATGGCCTTCTCGCACAGCTCCCGGCACCTGTTGTAGTCCCCCTTTTCAAAGTACACGGCTACCAGGCAGGACAGCGGGGTCAGTCCTCGCTCCTTCCCGAGAGGCCCCACCTCCGCCCCGGGCGCCGGGCTCACCTGCTTGGTTGGTGATGTAGGTCATGTTCGTAGGGTCCAGCTCCTTGGCTTTGTCGTAGTGCTTCAAGGCCACGTCGAAATCTTTCTTCTTGTAGGCCTCATTCCCCAGCTCCTTCTCCTTCAGCGCCTGGACAAGGTTTGGGGGAAGTGAGTGCTGAGGCTAGCCCAGGCAGAGGGCCGGGAGACCAGGCATCTGCGACCTGGCAGGGACCGAGCACAGGCCACCCGCAGGTCTCTGCACATAGCTGGCAGCCTACGTGGGATTGCCGGTTTGAATCCAGACTGTTCCGCCTCCCATCCAGCTCCCAGCTAACGCACTTCCTTGGGAAAGCAACGGAGGATGGCTTAAGTTCTTCGGCCCCTGTCACCAATATGGGTGACTTGGATGGAGTTCCAGGTCCCTGGCTTTGCCTGGATAAGCCCCAGCCATTGTGGTCGCTTGAGAAATGAACTAGCAGGTGGAAGATCTTTCTGTCTCTCCCTCCCTATCGCTCTGCTTTTCAAAAAATAAATAAATAAATCTAAAAAAATAATAAATAAATTAAAAGCACTTTCCAATCTGCCACCTACTCTCCTGGCTGTCAGAAAGCGCGGGCTGCTTTGGGGGGAGATGGTTAAGTGGCTGCCTGCAACACCCACACCCCATACAGGCGCTGGTTCAAGACCGAAGTTCCACTCCTGATCCAGGTCCCTGCTAAGGTTCCCGGGAAAGCAGTGGAAGATGGCCCATGAGCTTGGGCCCCACCACTCACGTGTGAGACCTGGGTGGAGTTCTAGGCTCCTGGCTTCGGCCTGGCCTAGCCCTGGCCGTTGCAGGCACTTGTGGATGGAAGACCTCTATGTCACTTACCCTCTCTCTGTAACTGCCTTTCAAATATTTTTCTAAAAAATGCACAAAATGAAAATAATGATGTAAAATTTCAAAATTTTTGCTCAAGCAGGTTAAAACCATGGCCTGCAGCTCCAGCATCCCATAGGGGCACTAGTTCGGGTCCTGGCTGCTCCACTTCCGATCCAGCTCTCGCTGTGGCCTGGGAAAGCAGTGGAAGACGGCCCGAGTGCTTGGGCCCTATACCAGACATGGGAGACCCGGAATCAGCTCCTGGCCACTGCAGCCATCTGAGTCGGCAACCAGCAGACGGAACATCTGTCTCTTTTTCTTTTCAAATAAACAAATTTCCCCCCAATTTTTTTTTTGCTCCAAAATGGTCTGTTCTTTTTTTTTTTTTTTGACTGGCAGAGTTAGAGAGAGAGACGAGAGACAGAGAGAAAGGTCTTCCTTTTCCATTGGTTCAGCCCCAATGGCTACTGCGGCCGGCGCGCTGCGCCAATCCGAAGCCAGGGGCCAGGTGCTTCTCCTGGTCTCCCATAGGGTGCAGGGCCCAAGCACTTGGGCCATCCTCCACTGCCTTTCTGGGCCACAGCAGAGAGCTGGCCTGGAAGAGGAGCAACTGGGACAGAATCTGGCGCCCCGACCGGGACTAGAACCCCGTGTGCCGGCGCCGCAGGCGGAGGATTAGCCGCAGCCCTTTCCCACCAACTTTTTGATTTGCCTCCTCAGTGCACGTTTCCAGCCAGCCCGGCTGCTTACAAACGACAGTGAGGAGGAAAGACCAGAGACCTGCTTCTTGTTCTCCGGGAGGTCTTCCTCCATGGGCTCTGGCTTCGACTCCTTTTTGGGAGGTGGGGGTGGAGGTGGCGTCGCTGCCTCTTCCTCCTCGTCCATGCTGCCGAGGTCGACGCCAAGGAGGACGCTGAGGGTGGTCATGACCCGGGGATCTTGCAGTTTCCTGACGTTGATTAAAATACACAGATTAACCATCGTTCCTGCCCAATGAGTTTTTAAAATTTTTATTTATTTGAAAGGCAGAGTTACAAAAAGAGACAGATCTTCCATCCGCTGGTTCATTCCCCAAATGGCCACAACCGCTGGAACTGGGCCAGGCTGAAGCCGGGAGCCAGGTCTCCCGTGGGGACGCAGGGGCTCAAGCACTCGGGCCATCCTCCGCTGGGTCAGAGGGGAGCAGCTGGGACTCGAACCAGAGCTCGTATGGGATGGATGCTCTGCAGGGGCAGCTTTACCTGACCCCACAGCACCAGCCTCCACCCCCACAACTGATCCTAACCCCCCATTCCCTGCTCAAGGTCAGCCTGCCCCACACGGAAGCCTCTCCTCCACCAAGGGCTCCAGGGGCGTCGGCTCCCGGTTCAGCAGCGGTGGGACGGGGGGAGGGGCAGGTCTGTGCTGCAGATCTCCGACCCGCGCCCTGCTGACCCGTCCAGCAAAGAAGCAGAAGAGCGCTTGAGCCTCTGCCACCAGACGAGACCCAGGTGGGGTTCCTGGCTCTCGCCTGGCCCGGCCCCGGCTGTTTCTGACCATTTGGGGGCTGAACCAGTGGGTGGGCATGTACCCCTGCAGCTCTGCCTTTCAAATACTCGATCTTGAGGGTGGGAGTGGATAGAGGGCTGCCAACGGGGCAAGTCGGCCCTTTACCCCGACGAGAACAGAGTCACCAGGGCCAGTTCAGCCACCCTCACGTCTGGGGGCCAGCAGGAGCGCGAGAAAAGCATTCCTGCCGGCCGACCTCACTGACCCCGGGAGCCAGGACTCGCACGGCAACAGGCCCGAGCGACTCCTACGGACCGGGGGCCGGGCTGCGGAGAAGCGCATTACGCTGCCACCTGGGGCACCCACCCATCCTGGAGTGGGGTGCGCGTCCTGGCTGCCTGCTACCAACCCAGCCCCTGCTAACCTGCCGGGAGAGGCAGCCGGCAGCTCAGCTCAGCTCGCGCTGGTGGCCCCGCCCCAGCTGTTGTGCACACCTGGGAGGGAACAAGCAGATGGAAGAGCTCTCTCCTAACCCTCCCTGTCTTTCAAATAATCTTTTTCTCTCAAAAATTTATTTGGAAGGTACAGTTACAGAGAAGGACAGACAGACTTTTCCTTGCATCCACTTCCATCACTCCACCGAGGGCCAAAGCCAGGAGCTTCACGTGGTCCTCCCACGTGGGAGGCAGAGTCCCGGGCACTGTGTCCATCTGCGGCTGCCTGCCCCAGGCCATTAGCAGGCAGGTGGACCCCATGAGATGCCGGCACTACAGCACAATGCCCACCCCTCAAATAATCCCAGCAGTGCAACTGTTCCTGTTGCAAAAATCCCAACAGAGAGCAGCAGCGATGGAGCTGGTCTCGCCCAGAACTCTGAGAGAAGCGGGAGGAGCCATGCGCAGAGTGCACGGAGACTCTGCTCACTGCAACATATGCTTCCACGGCCCCTCCCTTTTTTCAAAGATTTATTTACCTCAAAGTCGGAGTTACAAAGCAAGAGACAGAAAGAGAGGTCTTCCACCCACCAGTTCACTCCCCAGGTGGCGGCAATGGCCAGGGCTGGGCCAGGCTGAAGCCAGGAGCTGCCACATGGTGGCAGGGACCCAGGCACCTTGCCCAGCAGGAGCGGGATGGGTAAGCGGAGCAGCAGACACGACCGGCACCTACGTCACAGGAGCCAGCTTTACCTGCTGCACACAACGCCGCTCTCTCCCCGAGCCTCGCTACAAAGCAACCCCACACGCCAACCTCCACTGCTAACAGAAGTCAAAGGTGGAGGCTGGGAGGGAAAGAAAGGTTTCTGGATACATAAGAAACAGGAGAGTGGGAACAGTTTATCAGTTGTGACCCGGACACCAATCGAGATGTCAATGGGGAAACGGGGCGAGGGGCACAGGGGGACTGTACCACCACCCGCCCTGCCCCGCCCCGCCCTACTCACGTGCCCAGGTCGGACGGCTTGTGCCGCAGCTGCTCTATGAGCTCGCGGTAGGTGGGGTCACTGAGCAGCGTGCGGGTCCTGGGGTCGCTCTCCAGCTTCTGGTACAGATTGGGCATGTTGAAGGGGTTCATGAACTTCCTCTCTGTGGGGACACAGCGAAGCCACCTGTGAAACCCGCCCTCGCAGGCTAACATCTAACTCGAGGCGAGGAGCCGCGTCCCGGCGCCCACCTGCCAGGCGGGCCTCCATGTTCTGCAGGCCCTCTTTGAGCTGGGGGTTGCCGGCTTCATGCTTCAAGCCCTCCTCGTAGGTTCGCTTGGCTTCTTCAAATCGGTTCAAGAACTCAAGAGCAGCTGCTTTTCTCGAATAGCCCTGGAGCCAGCAAAGACAGACACAAAATAAATACAGCAGCCCCGAGGCAAACTCCCAGAGACGACTCAAGACCCCGTCTACACGTTCAGCAGCAAACCGGACATTTCTACCTAGGCCACCGAACAGGACAGGACGCCACGGCTGATGATCGAGACTTGCCCCGCCCCACCCCGCCCATGGCCGGCAGCGGCTCCCTTCTCCCAGGACAGAGGACGGAGCCCAGGCCTCGCTGCGGTCGGGAGGGCCCGTGTGGACAAGCCCGAGCGCCACCCCGGCGCACCTTGCCCCAGTCGGGCTTCAGCTCCACGGTCCTGCAGCCGTCCTCATAGGCCTTCTGGTAGTCCCCTTTCTTGGCGTAGGCCGCGGAGCGGTTGCTGTAGAGCACGTGGTTCCGGGGGTCTAACCGGATGGCCTCCGAGTAGCACCGCACGGCATCGTCGATGTTGCCGGCGCTCAGGGCCTGGTTGCCCTTCTCCTTCAGCTCGCTCACCTGCAGAACAGCAAGCTCAGTGCCCCCAGGCCTTCCCGAGCCCCCCCAGGCCTCCCCGAGCCTCATCACGCCAGAAGGGGGAGCAGCTCATCCACTCGTCTCCCACCCCTCCGGGAGCCGGCAGGGCACAGCGGGCCCCACTCTAACCCGTCTCCCTGGAGCCGAGGGAGCTGCTCCCGGAGGGGCCCTTCCAAGGACAAGTGAACCACGCTGCAGATTCCCAGTCCACATGACACGCCAGGCACAGGCTCTGCCCTTCGCGGGAAGCAGGCACACGGATCAGCGCTCGCGGCACAGGGCCTGAAGGCTGTGGAGAGCTCCCCAGAGCTCAGGATGCCAGTCGGGGCTCCTCTGCCAGCCCCTCCTGTTCACCCCAGGGCCACGTGGCCACACCCAGTACCGCTGTCCCGAGCGGGGAAAGCTGACCCCTAGCTTCTTCCCCGGGGCCACAGGGGACGGAGAACGCAGACACACTGCCCTGCTTTGGTCTCCCATCCCTGCCAATATTCAGAAGCAAAGCGTCGAAGAAACCAAGTCAGAAGGTCCTCACCAAGGGGCTTCTTGCTGGAACTGCCCAGGGAAGGCCGGGTGCCCTGGGCAGCCCACCGGAGGAGGGCCACACCCCAAGCTCCCTTTGAAATGCATCCCACACCAGAGCGCTGGAGTCCTGGCTGCCCCAAGTCTGATCTAGCTCTCTACTAATGCACCAGGGAAAGCAGCGGAAGATGGCCCAGGTACATGGACCCCTGCACCCATGTGGGAGACCCGGATGAAGCTCCTGGCTTTGGCATGGCCCAGCCCCGGCCACTGGGAGTGAGCCAACAGATGGAAGACCCCTCTCTAACTCTGCCTTTCAAAGGTAAAAAAATAAAAAAAAAAAACCAACACATTCCCTGGTACCAGGCCATGTCACAAAGTTACTGTACCACTCTGCCATTCGATGCCACCCAACCTGCCACAGGGTATCCACGACAGAAACACATCAGGGGCCAGCACTGTGGCGCGGTGGGCTGAGCTTCCACCGGCAGCACTGGCGTCCCAATGGGTGCCTGTTCGTGTCCCGGCAGAGCAGTAGAAGATGGCCCACGTCCTCGGGCCCCTGCACCCGCATGGGGGACCCAGAGGAGGCTCCCGACTCCTGGCTTCAGTTCAGCCCAGCTCCGGCCATTGTGGTCATTTGGGGAGTGAACCAGCAGATGAAGACCTTTCTCTGTGTCTCTAACTCTACCTCTCAAATAAGTAAATAAAATCTTAGGAAAATAAAGAAAAAAACTGCATTAAGACAAGGAACTTGACTGTCCGGGCACAGCACCCAGGGACCCTCCAACAGGAAGGAGTGCAGAGCCAGAAAAGACAGAGGAAAAGGCCTAACAGCGTAGCAAGGCAGGGAAAACGCCAAGTCACAGACCTCATCTGGTGAGGCGGCACCGTGACGCAACGGGGTAAGGCCCCGGCCCACAGCACTGGCATCCCAGATGGGCGCCGGTTCGAGTCCCAGCTGCTCCACTCTGATGCTCTCTGCTGTGGCCTGGGACAGCAGTGAAGATGGTCCAAGTCCTTGGGCCCCTGCACCCGCATGAGAGACCCGGAAGAAGCTCCTGGTCCTGGCTTCAGATCAGCTCAGCTCTGGCCATTGTGGCCATCTGGGGGGTGAACCAGCGGATGGAAGACCGCTAACTGGGTTTCAGTAAATCTTGAAAACAACCACAACCTGGTGCCAAGGGGCAGCTGAGGAAGTCTGGCGAGTTCGTGACTACGCCGAGGAAAAGCACTTTTCAAAGCAAGGACTGAGCCGCGGCAGCAACTCTCCAGGCCAGGACCAGCGCTCAGCACACCCGGGGAAGGGACAGCACAAGTGTTACTCAGGGGCCGGCGCTGCGGCACAGCGGGTAAAGCCGCTGCCTGCAGTGCAGCACCCCACATGGGCGCCAGTTCTAGTCCCGGCTGCTCCACTTCCAATCCAGCTCTCTGCTGTGGCCTGGGAAAGCAGTGGAAGACGGCCCAAGTCCTTGGGCCCCTGCATCCGTGTGGGAGACCCAGAGGGGGATCCTGGCTTCAGATCGGTGCAGCTCTGACCGCTGTGGCCATCTGGGGAGTGACCCAGCGGATGAAGACCTCTCTCTGCCTCTCTGACTTCCCACAGTGGGATGCGCGCCCGGGGTCGGGTGTGCAAGCGTGAGGCCGGGGCGGTGCAGCAGGCTAAGCCGTTGCGTGCAGCACCAGCTTCTCCACTCCCAGGCCAGCGCCCTGCGAATGCACCTGGAAAAGCAGAGATGGGGCCGCCGCCAGCAGCGTGGGAGCCCGGGGCGGGGTGCCCAGCTTTCGGCCTTGGTCTGGCCCAGTCCCGCCACTGTGGCTACTTGAGGAGTGGACCAGTGGATGGAAGATATTTGTGCCTCCCTGTCTATATAACTCTGCCTTTCGAACAAGTAAAAGTACAGCGTATCCTGAGACGTGAAAGGTCCTTGTTTTAAAACACACCCACGGGGCAGGGCTGTGGGGTAGAGGGCTAAGCTGCCTGCTACACAGCAGCCCTGCTGGTTCGTGCTTGGGCTCTGCACCCGCGTGGGAGCCCTGGGCGATGCCTCTGACTTCCACCTGCTGAGTCCGGCCTTAGGGCCACGCGGGGGGCGAGCCAGCGGGTGGGCGCTCCCTCCCACCGCCTCCTCACTCTAACCGGTCCACTCTCATCTGTCTCCTAACTGCAGTACGGACTTCACAGCCGAAATCCAAAGCCGAGGGCCGAGCAGTCCCCCGGCGCTCTCGGGGCCTGGACTCGGAGGGGCGGGCGGCTCAGGAGAACCGCCCACAGCACCGACGGGCGCTTCCACACCAACAGACCAGGGGCTTCCAGTCCACGCCACGGCCTGCTTCGGCCCGGACGCAACACTACGGGGCCCGAGACGTGCACCACCCGCTCCAGCCCTGCCCGCAGGCGCGCCCCGCGCCAGAACAAAGGCCCCCGCTGCAGGGGCCCTCCCCAAGCCACGGCGCCCGGCTCCCCGCTTTTTCCCCCATCCACCGCCGCGGCCCCACGGCAGCCGCCTCGCGAGGCCTCGCGCGCACCTGCAGCCCCCGTGGGCATCGTTTCCAACGCCGCCGGCCACGGCTGGGGCCGCCTCCCGCGGGGTCAGCCCCCGACTTCCCGCACACACCCGCGAGGCGCCGGCCGGAGGGCACTCGTCCCAAGGACTCCGGCGACGCCCCGCCGGCCGCCCGGCCCCCGACCGCGGACGCAGCCGGGAGGTCCCTCCTCCCCCCGGGGGCCCGGGCTGCAGCTCCCTCGGACTCCCGGCTTCCCCCGGGGGCGCCGGCCTGGCCGGCCTCTCCGGCCCCAGCCGCTGCCCGCCCAGGCCGCGACCTCCCCTCGCCCACCCCGGCTCGGCCCGCAGCCCCTCTCCGCAGGCCTCACGCCCAACAAGGCCTCCTCCGGCCGCCCCGGCCTCCCTCAGGCCGCGGCCCTCACGCCCTCGCCTCCCGCCGCCGGTCAGCCCGGCCCCGGCCCCGGCCGCCCCGAGCCGGCGCCCGCCCCCGCCTCGCCGCCGGGCCCAGCCCCGCCGTCCCCGAGCCGTCCCGGGGCCACGGCCGCCCCTCCCCCTTCACCTGCTCCATAGTCCGGCCCGGAACCCCGTTGAATCGAACCCGTCCGCTCCGCGTTCCCAGCCGCACGCGCCGCCTTCTGGAACCTACTAGAAGATGCCAGGACCCCGGCTCCCGCCTCTTCCTCGCCTGCTCACTGGCCGAGTGCCTCTAGGGGGCTCCCTCTGCTCCTCTGCAATTGGCTTGATGTCCAGCCTATCATTTTAACTTCTCTTTCATTGGCCGGAGACGAGTAATCCCGTCAACCCGGCCTTCCCCGCACCTCCTGATTGGCTCTCTCGGGTGATCCCCGCCCATCTCCGGCCCTACGGATGGAGGGAGGAGCGTACGTCTGCGACAAGGATTGGCTGGTTGGTTTGTCAATCGCGGTCGAGCTGGCAGCGCCCATTGGTTCTGTTCTTTCTGGAAATTTCCACCTTTCCCATTGGGCTGCCAGACTCCATGAAGGAACCGCCTTCAGAAGAAAAAAAATTTCAATTGGGAGGAGACTTGCCAACACTTTGCGCTGATAGGTTTAAACGGCTGCCCGTCAAAGAGCGGGGTGCCGGGTGTCGCCCCGCCGGTGGTTTGTGGGAATTCGGGGCTGCCCTGAGCGCCCTGTTGCCGGGGCTCTGGGGACTGCGGCCGAGACGACCCCGTCCTCGCGTGGGCGTGGGGCGCGGCTGTCTGCGCCGGCGCCGGGAGAGCGGCTCGGCCCTGCGCTCCAGTGCCGCGTTGTGCGCCCACCTCTTAGACCCTGGGTCTCCCAGAAGCGCCCGTGGCCGAGAAGGCGCCGGGGCTTGGCCGGACGCGGGCACTGGAGGCCGCGGCCGGGGGTCCAGTCCCGGGGCTGCCCGCAGGGCCGCGCTGGGGGTGGGGGAGCCGGGAAGACTTGGCGGGAAGGAGATGAGTCTGGCTGCTTTTGCGTGCAGGCCCCGTGTGTGGTTCGGGAAACTGGGTGGGTTCGCGCGAGGACCGCCCGGGGCCCCGCCGTGGCCTGTGAGACCCCCCACATCCCAGCTGGTTCCAGGTTCGAGGCCCAGCGCCGCTAACGCGCACCCTGGGGTGGCAGGCGGTGGCTCAGATACCTGGGTCTCTGCCGCCCGCGCGTGGGACCAGGGTGGACGCCCTTCTCAGCGTGGGCCTGGCTCAGTCCCAGCTGCAGGGGCTCTTGGGGAGGGAACCAGCTCGGGGTGGGTGGGCGCTGGCTCTTGCTCTTTGCCTCTGAACGGGGGTCCGTGGCCCGCCTGTGCCGGTGGCCTCATCCGCTGGCCGTCCGCACGCCTGGCAGGCCCCTCCCTGTGCAGGCTTTGGGATGCTGCTCGCTCAGTGTCGGGCCACCCTGCCTCCCCGCACTGGGCTGGGTGGTTCCCGCTTCCCCCGGCCCTGCCACCTCCAGGCTGCGGTGCCGCCCCCAGCAAACACCTGTTACATTGCTCTGCCGGCGCTGGGCTGGGCGCGAGCCCCATCAAAGGGGCGACGTGGGCCTGGGTGCCGCGGTCCGGGATCCAGGACGGCCTGGAGTCTCCTTTGCCTGCATTTCCCAGCGTCCAGCCCGCAGTGGGCACTTGTCAGTCCACGGAATGTGGCTGGACATGCTGTCCCCTGTCGGGGGTCAAGGTGGGCTCAGAGAACTCCCTTGCTGGTGCCCCACACTTTGACCTGAAAGCCGGGTCAAGTTGTGGGGCCCGGCTGGCTGGAGCAGGCTAAGCCTCTGCCTGAGGCGCCGGCATCCCATACGGATGCCAGTTCAAGCCCCAGCTGCTCCTCTTGCGACCCGGCTCTCTGCTGTGGCCTGGGAAGGCACCGGAGGATGGCCCAAGTGCTTGGGCACCCGCGTGGAAGACCCCGAAGAAGCTCCAGGCTCCTGGCTTCAGATCGGGCCAGCTGCCACCATTGCGGCCATTGGGGCAATGAACCAGTGGCTGGAGGATTTTTCTCTCTCTCAGCCTCCCTGTAATTCTGCCTTTCAAATAAATAAATAAAAACTCTAAAAAACAATTTTTAAAAATCCCCCTTCTTGCCTTTTCCTGTCCACTCCCTATGAAGCCCACGTGTACCTGTGTGTAAACCTTACCACGATGCAGGCCTGTGTGAGCCTGGGCTTAGAATTCTCTAAAGTGCTACAGGCTGGCAGTTTGGAATTCTGGGAGGGCTTCAGTTTGGAGCGGGTAAACACCCCCACACTGCCCCACCCTCAGTCTCCTCCCAGAAAGAAAAAACCCTGGGCCTTGAGAAACTCCTACAGGTATCTCCCGCAAGACTGCAAACATTTATTTGAAAGACAATGACAGGGCGGGGGGGGGGGGGGGGGGTGTAGGAAGAGAGATCTTGCATCTGCTGGTTCACTCCCCTGACGGCTGCGGTACCTAGGCTGGGCCAGGCCAAAGCCAGGAAGCAGGAATTCTGTCTGGGTCCCCCACGTGGATGCAGGGACCCAAGCCCCCGGGCCGTCTTCCGCTGGTTTCCTAGGCACGGGAGCCGGGAGCCGGGTGGGCAGCAGAGCAGCCGGGACGGAGCCAGCACTGTGGTCTCCCCCAGCACGGTGCCACCCGCCCCCAGGAATACTTCAGTTTCCCGTTTAACTGAGTGACCCCCATGCGGGGACGTGATGGCAGAGCGCGTACTGCGGCCGCGGTTCTCGGTCTCACGTGGAGGAGCTCCCGGGCGTCGGGACAAGCAGGTTTAAGAGCGAGATTGATTAGCCAGAGGCCTCCAGCCGGGGGGAGGGGCACAGAGGGGGCTGTCAGAGGCCCCGCTTGGGGTTTTTAAGCACAATTTTGGGAAAAAAAAAAAAAAAAGAACTTGACAATCGTCTCTGCGTTCAGTTACAGGGCGGGACAAAAGGCCTGGTTGGAAATCCGTGCTGTGGGCTGGCTCACTCCGGGTGAGGTGGGCAGCTTGTTTTCACCATCAGCTGTGCCCTCAGCAGGCTGTAGCCTCCACTCCCTCCCTATTCTCATGGTAAATTTGGAGATTCTTTGGGAGGGAGGGTGGGCATGGTTCTTGCCTGGGAGGGGGTGCCTGCACTCCACCACCCTAACTTCCACTGGGACCGTCCCGACCGCCTGTTAACCCGTCTGAGTGCTCACAACCCCAGCTTCCGCCGAGCCGGCTGGCGAATCCTGCTCCCTGGGGCTGTCGGGGTGGTGACCTCGCGGGCAGGCGGGCCGCTGGCTGCTGCTTGAGCCCCAGGAGGCGGTACTGAGGTAGTCAGGCATACAACTTAAAATCGACTAGGTTTGTGAGCTGGAAGACCACGCCTTCGCCACGCCGTTGTGTGACCTCATCCCCCTACCTGGCCACACCTGGGTGCCAACCACCAGCCAATCAGGATAATTAACCACTCCCCTTTGGAAATGGGTTAAAAGCCTGGGACACGGTGTGTCCGGCCTTCCGGTCTCTCCGCCCTAGCCTCTTGCCAGGAGGGGGCTCACTGTAGCCTTGCGCCTCTGGGGCCTTCGGGCCACCGCTTAGGCTTCCTGGCCTAGATGCTCCTCCACGTGGCTGGTTCCTGGTGCTCGGTATGAACCCAGATTTACCTCTGTCCCTCAGTAAAGCCCTCACTCTCCTATGCACCTTTCGCACCAAATAAAGGCCTAAAATGTCCCGTGCTGCCTCGTTTATCTGTGCCAGTATTTAAAATTCTCTAAATATTGGGCAAGAACCCTTTCGGGCTTATTAATGTTGGGGATTAATAAGCATATGGTGAAATCCTATGGCACCCCAAATTCTGGTAGCATATGTGGCACCCCAGATAGCACTTCTGGCGGACTTTACAGGGCCATATCTTTGTATGAATTTTAGGGGTCATTCCTGATTTCAGTACCTGGGTCTGGTGTGGGGAAATTAGTTACACGAAGCAATTCAAAGATGGTGCCGAAAGGAAGTAAGATGGTGGGCGGAATCCAAAGTTGTTTACCACTAAAACTGGCTACGCAACATCAGGGGAGGTAACAAAACTAGTAACAAGTGTATAGACATAAAGCTAGTCCTATAGCAATCCCCCCATAAGGTGACTGTTTAAGTGATTGGTTGGTCCTTAGCCCTGCCCCAATGACTCTGCAGTTTTGTGCTATAAAAGGTTCTGTTATGCACGGAATAAACGAGTCCTTGCTAGACTTGGCTCCCCGCTGCGTCTGATTGTCTCCGGGATCGGGAGGCTGGGGAACGGGCGAGCGGCGCACTCACCTTTCCTCGGACCCAGTCCATCCTTGTATGGGTGGACTCAGACCCTGCAGGTCTGGTGCCTGGCTCTGCCAATGCCCACCCTGAGAGGCCACACTGATGGCTCAAGTAGTTGGTGTCCGGCTGCCTGAATCAGAGACCTGGATTGAGCTCTGTGCTCCTGGCTTTGGGCCCCACTTGGGAAGTGACCCAGTGGATGGGAGCTCACTCAGTCGCTCAAGTAAATTAATCCAGTGTTTAAAAATAGTGTTCTACTCTGGTGAATTTGTCTGCGAAGCGAGGCGCTGTGCCGTAAGCTTCAAGGAGTAAGACGATGGTGATTATGGTTCAGGAGCTATCCCTTAGAGAGCCACAGGGCTCCATCTGGGGCCTGGCTGTCCACACCCACAACCTGCGGTGGGGGGGGGGGGTCGTCTGGGGCCTGGCTGTCCACGCCCACAGCCTGCAGTGGGGGGGGGGGTCCCAGCCCCTGTCAGGTTGTGAACAGTACCTCTGGGGACACTCCCACCTCTCCAGCCTGCTCCCAGGGGATTCCCACTGGTGCCCCAGAAGGTGACCCAGGTCTCCTCCCACCCCCCACCACAGTCATGCTCTCTGCATCCTCAGTGCTGGGTGATTTGTTTGTCCCGCGTCTCCCACACCAGACCCTGGGTCCCCCAGGTCAGAGACCAGATGCTGCACTGTGTCCCACAGACCAGGTTAAAGATCAAAGCGGCGGGGCCGACGCTGTGGCAGAGCGGGTTAAGCTGCTGCCTGCAACACCGGCACCCCACATGGCCGCCGGTTCAAGTCCCCGTTGCTCCTCTTCCGATCCAGCTTCCTGCTGATGTGTCTGGGAAAGCAGTAGAGGATGGCCCAAGTGCTTGGGTGCCTGGACCCTGGGCTCCTGGTCAGCCTGGCCCAGCCCTTGCTGTTGGGGCCATTTGCGGAGTGAACCAGAGGATGGAAGATCTCTGTCTCCTCTCTCTCTCCTTATGGAGAGAGACCCTGCCTTTCAAATAAATAACTAAGTAAACATTTTCTAAACACAGCAGACCCTTGAGAGACTCTCAGGAAGCAGGGATGCCCTGGGCTTCCAGGGGCAGGAGGGTTTGGGGACCCCACCCCCGTTTGTGTTGACTCCTCCTGGGTCCCGCTCTGGGCCTGAGTCACAGAGCAGAGGCCGAGAGCCTCAGTGCACCTGGGCCACGCCTGCTCCTTGGGTGCCTTCGACTCTGCAAGGCCTGAGGCCTCTGGGCCGCAGCCCCACTGTGCCGGCAAGCTCGGGGTGACGGCGCTGCAGGTGCAGGGCTGTGTCCAGCAGCTTTTGGGTGCTGGGAACGCTGGAGACAGCTGTTCGGAAGGGAAGAGGGCTTTCCTCAGCCCACGGTTTGGGAAGCTGATGCCGGCTGTGGTACGGCTACACGGCAGGTGGCTGAGTGCTGCCGGCCTGGGAGGGATCCCGTGGGGAGCCAGGAGCAGGGCGGGACCGTGTGCGCCCTCACTCAGGCCTTTGGTGAGACCCTCCTAAGGACCGCCCACGGGCCCCACCTCTTAGAGGTCCCACCACTTCTCAACAGCGCCACCCAGAGGACTGAGTCTGGAACACATGGGCCTCTGGGGGACGTCAACAACCAGGGCACCGCAAAGGGACCCAGGCGCCCACCACAGAACCATCAGCTGATCTCATTCCAAGTGGCTGACGTCCAGACACTGCTATTTGTCTTAAAGATTTATTTACTTATTTGAAAGGCAGAATTAGAGAGAGAGAGAGGTCTTCCATCTGCTGGTTCACTCCCCAATTGGCTACAATGGCCAGAGCTGTGCTGATCCAAAGCCAGGAGCCAGGAGCTTCTTCCGGGTCTCCCACGTGGGTGCATGGGCCCCAGGGCCATCTTCTGCTTTCCCAGGGCACAGCAGAGAGCTGCATCGGAAGTGGAGCAGCTGGGACTCGAACTGGTGCTCATATGGGATGCTGGCACTGCAGGTGGCGGCTTTACCCACTATGCCACAGCACCAGCCCCCCCACTGCTATTTTTAAACCGGTATGGTTTTTTTTTTTTTTTTTACAGGCAGAGTGGACAGTGAGAGAGAGAGACAGAGAGAAAGGTCTTCCTTTTGCCGTTGGTTCACCCTCCAATGGCCGCCGCGGTTGGCGCGCTGCGGCCGGCGCACCGCGCTCGTCCGATGGCAGGAGCCAGGAGCCAGGTGCTTTTCCTGGTCTCCCCATGGGGTGCAGGGCCCAAGCACCCGGGCCATCCTCCACTGCACTCCTGGGCCACAGCAGAGGGCTGGCCTGGAAGAGGGGCAACCGGGACAGAACCGGTGCCCTGACCGGGACTAGAACCCGGTGTGCCGGCGCCGCAAGGCGGAGGATTAGCCTGTTGAGCCACGGCGCCGGCCCCGGTAT
Source organism: Sylvilagus floridanus (assembly GCA_949820135.1). Classification (NCBI taxonomy): domain Eukaryota; kingdom Metazoa; phylum Chordata; class Mammalia; order Lagomorpha; family Leporidae; genus Sylvilagus; species Sylvilagus floridanus. The sequence continues at coordinate 118,990,244 of OX463224.1, read as the reverse complement.
GGTTTTTGTAAAATATTTATTTATTTTATTAGAAAGAGTTAGAGAAGAAGAGACAGAAAGATCTTCCTTCTGCTGGTTCACTCCCCCAAAAGGCTGCAGCAGGCAGGGCTGGGCCAGGCCAAAGCCAGGAGCCTGGAATTCCTTCTGGATCTCCCACGTAGGTACGGGGGCGCAAGGACCTGAGCCATCTTCTGCTGCTTTCCCAGGCCACAGCAGAGCGCTGGGTCAGAAGGGAGCAGCCAGACTCAAGCCAGCATGGGATGCCGGCACTGCAGGCGGCGGCTTAACCTGCTGCAACACAGCACCGGCCTCTAAGTCAGGTTTTTTTTTTTTTTTTTTTTTTTATGATTATAACGGTCAGCATCTCCTTTATGAGACGTCTTCGATCTATCTATTGGTTCATCCCGCCAAATGACCACAGCAGCTGTCTCAGCCTGGTCAGAACCAGGAGCCGGAGCTCACTCTGGGCTCCCACGTAGGTGGCAGGGACTCAGGCCCCCAGCCTCCTCAGCTGCCTCTGCACATCAGCAAGACGTTCAATCGGAAGCGGAGTAGGACTCAAACTGGGCCCTCCAGTAGGGATCCAGGCTCTCCAAGGGGTGTCAGCCACTGGGCCAAGTCCCCCCCTGGGACACGGCAGGAAAAGCACCTGGCTCCTGGCTCCTGCCATCGGACCAGCGCGGTGCGGCGGCCGCAGCGCGCCGTCCGCGGCAGCCATTGGAGGGTGAACCAACGGCAAAAGGAAGACCTTTCTCTCTGTCTCTCTCTCTCACTGTCCACTCTGCCTGTAAAAAAAAAAAAAAAAAGAAATTATGCTCATTAGGGGTGTAAGTCTCTCTCTCTCTCTCTCTCGACAGAGTGGACAGTGAGAGAGAGAGAGAGACAGAGAGAAAGGTCTTCCTTTTTTCCGTAGGTTCACCCCTCAATGGCCGCTGCGGCCTGCACTGATCCGAAGCCAGGAGCCAGGTGCTTCCTCCTGGTCTCCCATGGGGTGCAGGGCCCAAGCACCTGGGCCATCCTCCACTGCACTCCCGGGCCACAGCAGAGAGCTGGCCTGGAAGAGGGGCAACCGGGACAGAATCCGGTGCCCCAACTGGGACTAGAACCCGGGGTGCCGGCGCTGCAGGCGGAGGATTAGCCTGTTGAGCCACGGCGCCAGCCAAAAGGTGTATGTCTCTTTAGTTGGGGGTTCCAGGTGTTGGAGAATTTTAACAGTGATTCTAACTCTGGAAGATGTAGTTTAAAATCTATTAGGGAATTTAATTACCTAAGTTTGTAATCGGCATTCATTTTTAGGAGAACTTAATCTGTTGGATTTATGAGTTAATTAAATATTGATCAAGGCATAAGTAAAGGTAATTGTTCTTACTTTACACTAAATTATTAGATTTATAAATAGAAACTAGATTTGTAAGTTGCACTCGGATGTGTAAGAAAAGCTTGTCCCGTTTCTAATGTATGAGTTTCATAAGCACAGTATTCACGGACACACAGCAGCGGGAGGTAGCTCCCGTCTACACACAGCCCCGCCCGTGGTATAAACCCACAGCGCCCTGAGCTGGAGCCCCAGGACAGCAGCCCACAGACTCCTAACTCTGTGCTTCCGTGGGCGCCCGGCCTCGCACACCCCCAAACAGCACTGCAGGTTCTCGCAAAATCGTCCCTTTCCCACAAGGCCCAGCTCAAATAGTTAGACCCGCGGGTCCTCGCCCAGGGCCACCTGAGCACAGGGAGCTGTAGCTGGGGCCGCCACCATCCTGGCCGCCTCGTGGAACACGGCTGGGTCTCAGTGCTAAGAAACAGCAGTAGGGGCTGGCGCTGTGGCGCAGTGGGTGAACGCCCTGGCCTGAAGTGCCGGCATCCCATATGGGTGCCAGTTTGAGTCCCAGCTGCTCCACTTCCAATCCAGCTCTCTGCTACAGCCTGGGAAAGCAGTAGAAGATGGCCCAAGTCCTTGGGCCCCTGCACCCACGTGGGAGACCTGGAGGAAGCTCCTGGCTCCTGGCTTCGGATCTGCGCAGCTCCGGCCGTTGTGGCCATTTGGGGAGTGCCTTGATCGGAGTGGAAAGCTAGTGGGATTTCTTCCTTTCTTTTTTTTTAAAGATTTATTTTATCTACTTGAAAGGCAGAGTTACAGAGAGGCAGAGGCAGAGAGAGAGAGAGAGAGAGAGAGAGAGAGAGATCCTCCATTCTGCTGGTTCACTCCCCAAATGACCGAAACGGCCAGAGCTGAGCTGATCCGAAGCCAGGAGCCAGGAGCTTCCTCCAGGTCTTCCATATGGGTGCAGGAGCCCCAAGGACCTGGGCCATCCTCTACTGCTTTCCCAGGCTGTAGCAGAGAGCTGGATCGGAAGAGGAGCAGCCAGGACTAGAACCGGCACCCATATGGGATGCCAGCACTGCAGGGTGGAGTTTTAACCGGCTGCGCCATAGCACCGCCTCCGCCATCTTTTTTTTTTTTTTTCACGTTTTTATTTACTAGAGAGGCAGAGTTGCAGGGAGAGACAGAGATCTTCCATCCACTGGTTCACTCCCCAAATGGCCGCAATGGCCAGAGCTGGGTTGGTCCAAAGCCAGGAGCCAGGAGCTTCTCCTGGTCTCCCACATAGGTGCAGGGGACCAAGCACTCGGGCCATTCTCCACTGCTTTCCCAGCCCACAGCAGAGAGCTGGACTGGAAGTGGAGCAGCCGGGTGCCCAGCAGCCGGTGCCCATATGGATTCCGGCACTGCAGGCAGCAGCTTTACCCACTGTGCCACAGCACTGGCCCCTGCTCCACTTCCGATCCAGCTCTCTGCTGTGGCCTGGGAAAGCAGCAGCAGATGGCCCAAGTCGTTGGGGGCCCTGCACCCATGTGGGAGACCGGAGGAATCTGCTGGTTCCTGCTTCAGCCAGGCCCAGCCCCGGCCATCAGACATTTGGGGAGTAGACCAGCAGATGGAAGATGTCTTTCCTCCGTGCCCTGCCTTTCAAATAAATAAATAAATAAATAAATCTTTAAAAAAAAAAAAAACCCACTAGATCTGTTATTCCACTTATCAAGCATAAAAATAATATAGAAATGTATACAATATTTATAATAAAAAACTCTGTCCTCATGGTGTTTGTAAAATGTTATGAAGGGCTGGCCTTGTGGCTCAGCTGGTTACGCCGCCCCCCGCGACACCAGCATCCCAGCACCCAGCTGCTCCACTTCCAGCCCAGGTCCTTCTACGGGCCTGGGAAGGCTGCAGCAGATGACCGCAGTCCTTGGCCCTGCACTCACATAGGAGACCTGGAAGAAGCTCCTGGCTCCTGGCTGCAGCCTGGCTCAGCCCCAGCCATTATGACCACGTGGGGAGTGAACCAGCGGATGCAAGAGCCCTCTATGTCTCTCCCTGTCTCTCTGCCTTTCAAATAAATAAAAAATAAAATTTTAGAAAATATCTTTACTAAAAAAAAATAATAAAAAAATCGGTGGACATTTGGCCCAGGGTGAGACGGGTCTGCTGATGCCAACGCTGGGTCCCTGCCACCCCCACGGGAGACAGGGTTGATGGCGCGCTCCCGGGCGTTAAGCGCACTCTCTGCTTCTCAAATAGTAACAATAAAAAAAATTTTTTCCCCCCCGCCGGAGAACGACACTTGGCAACGAGTCTCCTGCCTTGAAATCCCACTATTTTCCACCCTGGCCCAAGAGGCATCGGCGCAGAGCCGGACGCACCGGTTCGCGACACCTGTCACCTCCCCCAGGCGGCCCGGGACGCGCCGCGCGGGGCCTGGGGGAGCGGTGGGGAGCGGGGCGCGGCGTGCGGACCGCGCCGGGACTCCCTCTGGCCGGGGCAGGCGCGGAGGGCGCGGGGCCCCGGCTCGAGCCAGGCCGTCGGGCGCCACCGACGCCGAACCGCAAGGAGGCGCCCGCGCGGGGCGCGCACGTGTGCATAGGAGCGCGCGGGCCCGGCCGGCGGCCCGGACTACAAGTTCCAGGGTGCCCAGCGGCGCGCCCGGGTGTTGTGTCCGCGCCCCCGGCAGGCTCGGAGCAGGTCGCCACGGGCTGGCACACGCCACCTGGCCCCGAGTAAATAAGGCAGAGACTCTCCCGAGCACCGTAAATAGAGTCCGAGTGGGCGGGGAGCCGCTCCGCGCCGCCCGCTCATGTCCCTGCCGAGCCGCGTGTCCGGCCGCCTGGCACAGCTGCGCGCCGCGGGGCAGCTGCTCGGCGCCCCGCGCCCCTGGCCCAGCCCCTCGGCCGGTGCCACGCGGACCCCCGGCAGTGCGTGCGGACCCCCGGCGTCCCTGGGCGCGTTCGCCCCGCGCGCGCGGGCCTCAGCGGGAGTTGGGGCTTGGGGGGCGGTGGCGGTGGGGCCGAGCGCCGGGGTGCGCACCTGGGCCCCCCTGGCCATGGCGGCGAAGGTGGACCTGAGCACCTCCACCGACTGGAAGGAGGCAAAATGTAAGTGGAAGGGCGAGGGGCGCGGGCAGCCCCGCGTGGGTCTTCCTGGCTGGCCGGCGCCGCGGAGCTGCCGCTTCTGCCCGGACGCCCGGGGGAGCTGACACCCTGGAGTGGCTCCCGCCCCTCCCTCGTGTGCCCAGCCCGGCTGACCCCTTCAGCCCAGACCAGGGCCAGGTCTCAGTCAGGGGCAGCGTGAGGAAGGCGGCCTAGCCCGGCCGGAGTGGGTCTCAGGACACCCCCAGAGATCAAGCGGAGCCCCCCACGGCTACCTCCACTGTGCAGGAGGGAAACTGAGGCCCAGTGCCCGCCCCCTCCTCCTGGGCTCCCCAAGGTCACTGGGGGAGTTCTGGGCAGACCTGAGTTGGGCCTCCCCGGCTCGGCTCGCTGCAGTTTGCATAGTTCGCCTTGGAGGCTGAGAGGTGCTGGGGACAGGCAGAGGGAGGGCGCCAGGGCCAGTGACCCAGCTGGTGGGCTCGGAGAGCGCCAGCCGGCCGCCCTGGGCAGGCTGCCTCACCCCCACCCTCGCCGCCCTGGGCAGGCCTCCCTGGGCATGTGATCCGGTGCCCTTTTACCCTCCCCGCTGGCTTCTGGCCACGTGAGCACTCTGTCCCATTTCTGGGGGGCAGAAGTCAGAGGAGCTGGAAGCAGGGCTGGTGTTGGGGTGCTGTGGCTGGGAGAGCCAGGGACACCCCTTCCCCGCAGAGACTCAAAGCACTGCCTGCCCCCCTACCCCCCAGCAGGTGGGGGAGGGAGCCGACCTGCAGAGCCCCAAGTAGCCCCGAGTGGGGCCAGCTGCCCCTGCCTTTCATGGCCTGGCCCTGGCCTCGGGACTCCCGGCTGGATCCCCTTTCAGAAGTGCAGGGCGGCTGGTGGGGCCAGCAGGTGGGCACCGGGCAGGGCAGCCTGGGGCAGGCGGCGGCTTTGGAGCTGGTGCCTGGCGGTGGAGATCACAGGGACCGACCCATGGCGGGGGCACCGGCCCTGGGATCTTCTCGCGGGCAGAGAGCGCCTGACGGGAGTCCCAGGGCCAAGGCCGAGACTGTCACACTGTGCCACCCAGGGCGGGAGCCGGGGCTGGCAGGGGCCTCGCCGGCCCCACCGGGAGCCCTGCTCTCTCTGCTGTGTGGAACAGCAGCCCAGGGTGGCCAGGAAGGGCATGGATCCAGGCGCTCGTCCCCAGGCCTCGTGACGGGACACTGATGGGACATCTGCGGGGGGGCTGGGATTGCCGTCTTTGTAGCTAGCTCGGTCGTAGTCAGATGGGTGGGGGCCCTGCCCACATGGAGCGTGTGATCTGGAGGCAGGAACCGGGGACAAATGGGTTCCGGCCGCGGGGACCTGGTCTGGTAAAATCGGTGCGGGCATGGAACTCTGGTCTGCCTGAGCTGGCTGGGCGGGGCTCTCCAGCCCCCTGATTGACAGCTGTCAGTTGCCCCAGAATCCCCTAGGGCCACCCCTGCGTTTGTTTCTCATTGGGTTCAGGTTCTGCCTTGGGCTGAGGTCGGTGCATTGTGGGTGCCGTGTGTCCAGCTGTGCCACCGCTGCTCTGAGCCCTGCCATGCCCCGACAGGCGCCCCCTAGGGCTAAGCACTCTTATTTTTCTAACAAAATTATTTCCTTATTTGAAAGGGGGAGAGAGAGATCTTCCACCCACTGGTTCACCCCCCAGAGGCCCACAGCAGCCAGGGCTGGGCCAACCGGAACTCCAGCCGAGTGAGTGGCAGGGCCCCGTTGCTCCAGCCGCCACCCGCTGCCTCCCAGGACGCTGGGATCTGAAGTGGAGCCAGGACTGGACCACTGGGACACACACCTGTCCCCCCATCTGATGACCCGCCTCTCTCCTGTCGTCCTGGACTTCCTGTAGACGGGAGCAGGCACCGCGTCCAACGCTCACCCTGGCGTGTGTGTCTTAGGGAGCTGCGTGATGGTGTCTGGGCCACGTCTGTCTCCCGTCCTGTGTGTTGCCTCGTAAGCAGCGCAGTGCGCTCGGCACAGCCTAGGGTGATGCACGCACAGCTCCGGGTCACTGAGCACGCGTTCCTCCATCACAGTCTCTAAGCTGACAGCCCCTGTCTGCCCACACCCCTGCTGGCCGGCGCAGGGCTTCTTGGGCATGGGGCTGTCCCCAGCGCTCTGACGGCTGTGGGCCTGCATTTCTTTCCGGCATGTACCAGGGAGGCCTCTCAGAGCTGAGATGGTCTCATGTAACTCTCAGGAGTGCCCAGGCTCACGGGAGGCTACTGGACAGGGCCCTCCACGCGGGAAGTGGCCGGCAGTGGCTGTGCCTGGGCAGGCCCTCCCGTGCTCAGCAGACGGCCACCTGGAAGCCAGGCGCGTGGCTCCGCGGCGGTGGTCTCAGCGGGGGAGGCGGTCAGCCTGCTGGCCAGTCGCTGCGTGTTGCAGTGCGTGTGTGGTGGCGGCCACGGGCGTGGGACAGCGCAGCCCACGGCCGGTCCTGTTCTCGGGACAGGTGGCAGCGTTTAGCTGCCCTGGGTGCCCCTCTGCTGCCAAGCCACTGCCTGTTTTTCTGGATCCATTCTCCCCCGGGGAAGCAGCAGTCACCAGGCCGGTCTCCCGGCCAGAACTTGTGCCGGCTGATTTCCCCGCCTGGGTTCCGGGGCCCTCGTCCTCCTGCCAGGCTGGGCCTTTGGAGTAGAAGATCATGGCGGCACTGCTGGCCAGGCACTTGGGTGTACAGGGCCTGAGGGTTGGCACCTGGGTGCACCCGGCTCACCACAGGCAGGGCTGGGTTCTGGAGAGGGAAGGGGCGTTGGTGCCCCACAGGGACTGCCGCCACACTGCCAGGCCTCAGTGTCCTCATCTGTAAATGGGACCAGTAGCGCCGCTCAGAGGCTGTGCAGGGATCACAGAGTCCATGGCCCACAGAGGCAGGTGCTGCGGTCTAGCAGGTTAGGCTTCTGCCTGTGACGCCGGCATCCCACATATGGGCACCGGTTCGAGTCCCAGCTGCTCCGCTTCAGTTCCCGCTCCCTGCCAATGCGCCTGGGAAAGCAGTAGAAGACGGTCCCTGCACCCTTGTGGGAGACCTGGAAGAAGCTCCTGGCTCCTGGCTCCTGGCTTCGGACTGACCCAGCCTTGGCCGTTGCAGCCATTTGGGAAGTGAACCAGGGGATGGAAGACCTCTCTCTCTCTCTGCCTTTCAAATAAAAAAATAGATAATTCTAAAAAAAAAAAAGAAAAATCCATGGCTCACAGAAGGGTCCCTGTTCCTCATTGCCCACGGCCCCGTCTACTCTGCTCCAGCTGTGGTGACCTGGGCTCCTGTAGACCTGTCTCCAGGTGGGGGTCAAGGACAAGGCCAAGGTCCCTGAGCTGTGTGTCCTCTCCCCGATGCTGCTGCCCCAGTCCTCATTCCTGCCGCCGGGGATTCCTGGCAGGCACTGGTGCGTCCCGGTGGACTGACGGCTGAGCAGTCCCGGCTTCGGCACAGGCAGAGCCAGGGGCCGGGGGCCAGCAGAAAAGCAGCGAGGCGCCTCGTGCTCTCCCTGTCGCCGTGAGCACCGGTGATGGACGCTCTGCCCAGGAGCCCCGCCCACACGTGCGCTGCCCCCAGCTCTCCCAGCAGCCCCCGAGCAAAGAGCCATAAAGACAGTTCTTAAAACACATCATTGAATTCCCGTTGGCTCAGCGCACTTTATGGTCCTGGCCAGGCTGCTTCCTCCCGCCGGCCGCCGCGCCCGGCCGCCGCTGGAAGCGCGCTCTGGGGTCAAGCCTCCCCATCAAAATTTACTGCGAACATCTTTTTACAACACCTGTCTCGCGGAGCTGTGAAATAGTCTCCTCTTCAAACATGAAGGAAAGCGAAAATGCATGTTTCTCGTCTTTTATAAAAAAATAAATGAAACTGCACTCGTGCATGGGGTGTGGAAACTGCTAGAAATACACAGGCCATGGGGTCCAGCCAGAGGGAGTGAGGGGCCTGGGCCCAGCTGACGGGCGGAGCCGGGGCTGTGAGTGTGGCTTTCTTTCCCTCCCTCCGTCTCGGCCCCACCACGCCCCACTCCCCGGGCGTCCACCAGGCCACACCTGGTTCTGGAAATGGGGCTGCAGCACCCCGCCTGCTGGCCTTGGGGACCTCAGGCTGGAAGGGACAGGCTGACAGATGTCCCCCAGGTCGGCGGAGCCCGGAGGCCCAGCTGTTTAGGGGGCCTTGTGGGAGAGGGGGCCGTGCAGGTCATGGTCACCCGCTGGTGTTGGGGATGAGTCTCGACCCAGGTTCTTCGTGTTTACCTGAGACGGGGCAGGTGCACCTGCACACGATGTCCTCCAAGGGGCCCGGCGGCGGCTCTGGGCGCCAGAACTGGTTCCGCAAGGCGCCTGGGAGAACCTCAGCTCGCCGAGGCCTGTGGGTTGGCCGGGGCCTGGCAGTGGCCCGGCCGGTGTTGCGGCTACTGCTTGCCGTGGATGGCTTTGCTCACGGTGACGCACGAGGCCCAGTGTGGGGACCCGAGTGACCTGGGAAGCTCCTCCACCTGCAGTGGCCGCCAGTGGGAGGGGAGGGTTCCTCCCGCCCAGGTCTGTGTGGCCGGCTTGGCTCCCGGTGGGCTGTTTTCCACGGTGTCTTCCCAGCCACCTGCTCATCCGAGCCCGGGTGCTGGGGAGGCCGGTCTCATCCCCGTCCTGGAGACGCCAGACGGGGGGTCAGAAAGGGCGCCCAGCCCTGAGCATGAGTTAGGGGCTACAGGAGCCCAGCCCCCGAGGGTTCTGGCGGGAAGAAGGGCTCAAGGTCACAGCCACTGCCCGAGAGGGGCCCCGGAGGCTGGCCCGGCCTGGCCTTCACTGGTCTGGCTGTTCTGGTCTTCTCCAGCCACATGGTGAGCGCAGGGATTCTGCACACACCGTCCCCCCTGGAAGAGGGCTCTTAGCCACCTCCCCCTCGGCCTGCCAACAGCAACTCCATTGCTGCCCACGGACACCCTCGTGTGCCGGGCACCGTGCCAGGTGGGGGGATGCAGTGCAAGACTGCCTGACAGGCCACGAAGGCCAAGGTCAAGGAGAGAGGAATTAAAGGCGCCTATCCCACATCCCTGCAGGAAGCAGAGGGGGAGGGGCTGCTCTGGGGAGGGAGGGGCAGTGGGGAGGGCACTGTAAAGGAAGAGTTCCAGCAGGGACACAGCAGGTGCAAAGGCCCTGAGGCAGGAGACACCAGTGGCTGTTCCTGACGCTCAAAGGTGGCCCCTGGGGGCAGATCTGTGGGCCTGGGTCCAGGAGGTGGAGTTTCAGACAGAGAAGGCTGGTCGTCCCAGCACCCCTGGGCTGCTGTGTGGGGAACGAGGATGGGGAGGGAGATGACAGCCGGCAGTCAGGAACTTCGGGGGAGGGGGTGTGTGGGACAGTGTGGGAGGGGTAAATGTCAGACCTGCAGCTGGATGGGGGTGGGAGGGGGGGAAGGAGCCAGGTGAAGAGGGGCAGGGCGGAGCGTTGGGGTCAAGCTCAATGCACAGGAGGCGGGGCAAGAAGAGGAAGGAGAGGCTGGAGCTGATGGCCCAGGGAGGGGTTGGGGTGGGGGGAGACTGGAACTGATGACCCAGGGAGGGGTGGGGGGGGAGGCTGGAACTGATGACCCAGGGAGGGGTCAGAGGGGGAGAGGCTGGAGCTGATGACCCAGGGAGGGGTCAGAGGGGGAGAGGCTGGAGCTGATGGCCCAGGGAGGGGTCAGAGGGGGAGAGGCTGGAGCTGATGACCCAGGGAGGGGTGGGGGGGGAGAGGCTAGAGCTGATGGTCCAGGGAGGGGTTGGGGTGGGGGGAGGCTGGAGCTGATGACAGGGGGCAAGGGGGGGGAGGCTGGAGCTGATGGCCCAGGGAGGGGTCAGAGTGGGAGAGGCTGGAGCTGATGGCCCAGGGAAGGGTCAGAGGGGGAGAGGCTGGAGCTGATGACCCCGGGGGGGGGGGTCAGAAGAGGGGGGAGAGGCTGGAGCTGATGACCCAGGGAGGGGTCGGTGGAGGAGGAGGCTGGAGCTGATGGTGGGGGGGTGTGGCCAAGAAGAGGTGAAGCCGCAGGCAGGAGACTTCCTGGCCCCCCAGGAGGACACAGTCCCTTGACCTTGATCTCAGTGGAGGGGCAGGTGCAGGGCCCAGGCTGGGTGTGTGGAGGGAGGAGGAGCGTGGACAGGCTGAGAAGGGGGCTGTGGCTGTGGGCACATGTGAGGGTGGCGTGGAGGGGTGCTGTGGGGGCGAGTCCTGGGAGGGGCAGGCGGTGACCCCTGGGAGGGGGACGGGGCACTGGCAGAGGCAGTGGCTAGAGGCGGAGCAGAGGAGGCTGGGCTTGGAGGGGAAGGGGGCGGGTGCCGGGCAGAGCCCGAGTTGGGAGGGCGCCTCTCTTGGTGGCCGGAGCCCCCTCGCCTGGCCCCAGCCCATGCCCTGTGTTACGTATCAGCAGCCAGGTGCACGTTCAGACTGCCCGGCCTGCCTCCGGTCACCTGTCCTCGGGACACCAGGACAGGTGTCGCAGGGGCCTCTCTGACCCTCACGCCGGTCTTGGCTGAGGCCTCTGCCCGCTGCCGGCCTGGCTGACACGGTGATGGGTGGCCGCTGTGCCCCTCCCCCCTTACAGAACGTCACCTGGCTCCTTCTGAGTCCCCCCCCCCCCCGTCCTCTACCCCCACGGGAAGGAAGGATCCAAGCAGGAGCCCGTGGCCACCTGCTCGGGTCCTGCTGGGGTCCCGGGCAGGGGGAGGGAAGCGTGGCCCCTCAAGGAAGGGGCACGGAATGGCCGGTGTGTGGCGCAGTGGGTTAAGCCGCAGCCCGCGTCGCCAGCGCCCTATAGCGAGCTGTGGTTCCAGTCCCTGCTGCTCTGCTTTTGGTCCAGCTCCCTACTGGACCAGTGTGTGTGCCCTGCACACTGCCTGGTAGGGCAGCGGACGATGGCCCAGTCCTTGGGCCCCTGCCTCTGTGTGGGAGACCCGGAGGGGCGCCAGGCTCCTGGCTTCGGCTGGGCCCAGCTCTGCTGTTGCAGCCATTTGGAGAGTGAACCAGCAGTTGGAAGATCTCTCTCTCTCCCTCCCTCTCTCTCTCTCTCTCTCTCTGCCTTTCAAATATATAGATATATTTTATTTTATAAAGATTTACTTATTTATTTGAGAGGCAGAGTGACAGAGAGAGGGAGAGGGAGAGACAGAGAGCGAGGTCTTCCATCCTCTGGTTCACTCTCCAGTGGCTGCAATGGCCAGCACTGAGCTGATCCGAAGCCAGGAGCCAGGAGCTTCTGGGTCTCCCACATAGGTGTCTGCTTGGTGGCCGGAGCCCCCTTGCCTGGCCCCCAGCCCATGCCCTGTGTTAGGCAGGAGCCCAAGCACTTGGGCCATCTTCCACTGCTTTCCCAGGCCATAGCAGAGAGCTGGATCAGAAGTGGAGCAGCTGGGACTCGAACCGGTGCCCACATGGGTACAGTTTTACCCGCTACACCACAGCACCGGCCCCAAAAGCAATTTTTTTTGAAAAAAATATTTATTTGCGAGGCAGGGAAAGAGACACAGAGAGCCCCCTTCTGCTGGTTCACTCCCGAATGCCTGCTGTGGTCAGGGCAGGGCCAGGCTGGAGCTGGGAGCCGGGAGCTCTGTCCAGGTCCCCGACGTGGGCGCAGGGACCGAATCCCACGGAGCATCTCTGCCGCCAGCAGTCTGCAGTAACAGGACCCTGGTGTCAGGAGCCGGGGCCGGGCACTCCATCCAGGCACCCGGCGTGGGGCTGTGTCCTAACTGCACTCGCACCAGGCCAGATGCTCACCATGGCGAAAGCATTTGCAATGTGAGCGTGGTCCCCGGCACCCCCACGCTGAGCCTCTGCCTCCCAGGGCCCCGTCGTGCTGCGCTTGCTGCAACACCGGGCCCCTCCTCTCCTCTCCGAGTCTCACCGACTCTCAGGACATCGTTCGTGGCACGCCCCGTGGGGGTTGAATTGCTTGGCTGCACCATGCCACGCCGGGGTCAGGCCTCTGGGGCCAGGACCGTGGCTGTCGTGGTCAGCCGGTCCAGCGTGGAGTAAGAAGTGTCTGTGGCAGGGCGTGGGACGTGGCCGCCGGGAAGCGTGGCTCGGGCTGCCCTTGACGAAGGTCTCACCACACCCCGAGCACGCTCAGCATCTGTGGGTGTTGTCACCGCTGCCACCCGGGGCGACAGAGCAGGAAAAAGGGCGGGTGGGGGCTACCCCTCCCTGCCCCTTCCAGCCACTCCCCTGGAAGGTTCCAGAAGGTAATCCACGCCCTCTGATTGGCCTCTGAGCTCTACACATCTCCTGTGGGTTTTGGGTTCCTCCAAGGGGGCTTTGCCGTTCGTTGCCCCTCCCAACCAGGCAGTCCGTGGTCGCTGCTCCACGAGGCCATGGCCGGCCTAGAGCCTGGTGTGCAGGCGGCTGTGGGCCAGCAGGGGGAGCCCGTGAGCCGTGAACCTCCCAGCAGCCTCTGAGGGGGGCTTAGGGTTCTTGCCTGGTCCTGCCGGGCGGAAGCCTGGGGGACACACCTGGAGCAGGGGGCCCGGAGCCCATGAGCGGGTGGGGGCCTGGCTCCTTGCTCACCAGCTGTGTGGTCACTGCCAGCCTCTCTGAGCTCCTGGGACAAGTTCACCCTGGGCCCCAGCGCCCTGTGGCTCCTGGGGGAGATTGGGGGGGATACTGCGACTGGCTGATGATGTCATCAATTGAGTGCCGCCATCCTTCACGGAGCCACAAAGTCGGCATTGGGGTCAGAGAGGGCCCGTGGGACACCTGTCCTGGTTCCTTTCTTTAGGGGAACCTGAGGCCTAGGCTTAGAATTGGGCTGGGCCGTTTCCCGGCCACCTCGCAGCTCCGCTGACTCCCTAGGAGCCACTGCAAGTGTGTGCGGACCTGCTGGCCCCAGGCCGAGTCCCTGGGGGGGGGGCCCAGCCCCCTCCTGCAGGCACCGACTCCCTGCCCCTCCCCACAGCTTTCCTGAAGGGCCTGAGTGACAAGCAGCGGGAGGGACACTACTTCTGCCAGGACTTCGTCAGGCTGAAGAAGATCCCCACGTGGAAGGAGATGGCGAAAGGTAGGAGCCCCAGGCCTGGGAGCCCCGAGCCCGTACCTCATGGTCAACACCACCTGCGGCCAGTTCCCTTTCTAGTCCCCAGACGCCACTAGGGAAGGCGGCCCCAGGCCGGGATTGCTTGGTTGGCAGGAGCTGGGGCTGAAGCCGTGGGGTGGTCAGGGGCAAAGCCAGGCCCCTGCGCCCGGCTCCTGGTCCACTCCAGCCTCAGTCTTCCTCACTGTCAAATGGGGCTGGGCGCGTTCATTGGTGCCGAGGCCGCTCGCTCCCAGCCTCAGGACAGAGAGTCGAGGTGGCCGGGGCTGTCCCCACGCTTATGCCTGGCCACCTGCTGGTGGAGGGAGGCTGACAGGGGCACAGCGGGCACTCCGTGACCCCCTCCCCCGTCCCTGCTCTTCCAGGGGTGGCCGTGAAAGTGGAGGAGCCCAAGTACAAGAAAGACAAACAGCTCAACGAGAAGCTCTCTCTCTTCCGCGGGGACATCACCAGACTCGAGGTGGACGCCATCGTCAACGCCGGTGAGTGGCCGGCCCGAGTCGGGGCCTGTGCGCCATCGCCCTAGCACCTCTGGCTCCAGCGAGGCTGGGATGCCGGGCCGGGCCGGGCCGGGCTGGGGTGGCCTGCTGGTGCCTGGGAGCCCCTGACCTGCGGTGTCGGGACCCCCGCACTGCCCGGCCGGGCTGACTCGCTGCCCAGAGACCCGTTAGCAGCCAGGGCCAGGGGAGAGCATGGCTGGAGCCGCACCAGGTTGCCCTGCCAGGAAGGTGGGGGCCCGAAGCCGGAGGTCTGCTCTTGGGGCGGCGCTGGGTGCCTGGCTGAGCTCAGAGGCTCCGGGGGAGGGGCGGTGCTGCTCAGGAGCCAGGGCCCGGCGAGTGGGCCAGTGGCAGCGAGTCCCGGCGCTCAGCGCCCGCGGCAGGCTCAGCAGGGGGCGCCGTCGGGAGCAGAGCCTCTGGCTCGGTCCCACTCACCACTGGCAGAACCCAGCCATGCTTCCCCTCCCCCAGCTTCTCCGGGCTCCCGGGTCTCACCTTGGGGTGTGTCGCCCCGCTCTGATCTCCCAAAGAGCCTCGGCTCTGGTTCGGTCCTGGTTCGGTCCGTGGGCTCTGTCCTGCTGTTTCCTTGTCGGGCCACCGTCGGGTCGGCGGCAGTGAGGTCGGGGTCCCTGTGGGGAGACCAGAGCTGAGGCAGCCCCCCCCCCGGGTGTTGGCAGGTGCCACAGCGGCCCCCCTGCTCCTTCCAGCCGGGGGTGGGTGGGACGGGGCGCCGAGGTGGGCCTGCGGGAGGCACGTAGCCCCTGCTGAGTGGCCTGTGCGTTCCGCACCTCCGTCCTTGCCTCAGTTTACCCAGCACCTCTTCCTGAGTGTCCTTTTCTTCTGGTCTCAGCCAGGAGCACCGGGAGCCCTCGGGAATGGCCGAGGCAGGATCTGGACGCGGGGCTCCCCACGCAGAGCCTTGCCCCACCCCCACCCCGACCCCAGCCCCAGCCCCCAGGGCGGCCTTGGCACTGCTGGGCTCAGGGCTTCGCCCTCGCATGGCCCCGCCCCGCTGGCCCCGCCGTCCACCAGGGGGCAGCAGAGATCGCGTCTGCGTGGCGGCGCCGTCAATCAGCCTGTTTATTAGCAGAATAAAAGTCGTGGGTAAGGCAGGGCTTCGCCGAGCTGCATAAAATCCGCTCTGGCCGCGTGGAACCCATATGCGCTTAATTCATATGTGAAGTTTCAAGCAGGGAGAGAATACGTGTCCATTAAATTCTATTTGACTTGATTATAATCATTAGCCGTGAATAATTGCGGCTCGGCTCCGACCGCAGAGCCGCCACAATAGGCGAGGGGAGGGAGCGGTTACCTCGGGTGGGGGTTTCTGCGTTTTGTGTTTGAGGCCGTGGCAGTGTTGGTCCCCGGGCGTGGGTGGCCCGTGGAGAGTGGTGCCCCTCAGACTGGGCGGGGGGCCCGGGACCTCTGCCCGAGCTGCAGGATTTTGTGTGCGTTGGGGTCGGGGGGAGGTGTCCTGTCCCTGCTCCGGGTGGGCACCATGGCCGCCTGGATCTGGCTCCGGCTGCGGGGACCGTGGCGGGGCGGACACTGGAGATCAGAGTCACTGATAGAGTACGCATGGTCAGTGTGTGATGGTGTGTGTTGGGGTGAGTGTATGAAGGGGTGTGTGTGTGTGAGATGTGGCAGGGTGAAGGGGGGGCTGGAGCAGAGAGCGGGGAGGGGTGCACAGCTAGTGCCCCAAGGTCCCCTGAGTTGTTACCGGCCTCCCTGGGCCACCTCGGCCCTGCCCGCCAGGCTGCTGGCCAAGGCCGCTTGCTCGGGCAGTGCCCGGGAGAGGCCTGGGCTCGTGCCATCTGTGCCCGCCATGGCTCCTGCCCACGGGGCACGCTGCATCCATCTTAATTAAATTGGGGCTGCCACGCTGGTGAGATAAGCCAGGGGTCCCGCTGGCCCCTGTTGCGGGGGGAGGAGCGTTCCGGGGGCAGTGCCCACCTCTCCAGCTTGGCCTCCGACCCCTGAGCTGAGCCTGGGGACAGCTTGGGGCCAGGGGCCTGGGGACACCCAGGGATGTTTGTGTCTTCCCTGCCACGGGGGCGCGACCTCGGCTGGGCTACTCACGAGGCTAACGGGCAGCTGAGGCCCAGGCCGGAAGTGTCCAGGCACAGAGAAGGGCCCCATTCTTGCTGGTCCAAGGGTCTGGCGGCTCGGCTTTGGCCTCTGGGGTGCAGTGGGCCAGAGTGGAGATGAATGTGTGGCTTTGTGCGGAGGGAAAGGAATCGGGCGCATCAGAGCTGTCCCGTTGTCGTGGGATGACCCCGGGCCCAGAGGCCAGGCTTGGGGGGAGATCCTGGGCCCCCCGTGCCTCCGTGGCCTCGTCTGAAGAATGGCATCGGCCCAAGCCCGGCCCCACGGGGGCTGTGAGGTTGACAAGTGCCTGCCAGGCTCAGGGCCCAGAGAGACCCTGGCAAATCGCGCTGCGCCGCCCGGTGGGGTGTGACGTGTCCAGCGCCGGCCACGCAGGGAGGTGGCGGGCGGCGCGGGGGCCAGGGACGCTGGTGATCGGGTGGGAAGCCGTGTCTCACAGCGACAAGCTGGCCTCGCCAGGAGATCTTTAAGCTGCTTATGGATTTAAAATCAGGCATGAAGTGGTGCTGTGTTTCCTTAAGACTTGGGGCTTTGATTTGTGAAAATCTGCCAGCCGCGCCCCCCCCCGTCCCCGCTGTCCCCGCTGTCCCCACTGTCCCCACCGGCCAGGCCTCGGAAGCCCAGGTTCCGCCCCCTCCCGCCGCCTGGAGCGGCCGCTGGAGCCGGTGATTTAGAGACCGCCGTGATGGACTCGGAGCAGGGGGGCCGCAGGGACGCCGACTGCCTTGTGGGAAGTGATCTGACGCTAAACTGTCGCCGTAAATCGCTTTATCTGTCACTTCAGATTTAAACGTGTTTGCTGAGGCCAGCCGGCCAGCCGGCGGCTACACCAGCACAGCCCTCGCCGTGCCAGCGGGCCTGGTGCTCGGGCTATGTAGACGGACAGACGGACGGATGGGAGGACAGACACGGCTCCGTTCCCTCCTCCCTCTCCGTGATCACCCGGCCAACAGCTCGGGCTGTGCGGTGCTGTAGGCGGCTCTGGCCGGCCCCCAAATTCCAGCTTTTTGGCCCATCCTGGGTCCGGCACGTGAAGACCCACTGTGCCTGGCGTGGGGGCGGGCCTGGGCTGCCAAAGCTCTCCAATCTCACCGGTGCAGGGACGGAAAGGGCGGGGCCCCCGCCCCCTGCACACCTGCTGGTCGTGACACTGGGGGGCCGAGGTGACCACGGGGGGCGGGTCTGGGGCTCAAAACCTCGTGTTTCTGTTTGAGGGGCACAGTCGAGCCCCTGGGTCCAGTCTCGGAGCGAGGGCCGGTGGCTCGGGGAAGCCTGGGGTCCCTCTCTCCCCCCGCCCGCCGTTACAGAGCCTGGAGCAGCCAGCCCCTGGCAGGGCCCGAGTTCAGCCCGGAGAGGCGGCGGCTCGTTCCCACAAGGTCGGGCAGTGGCTGCATAACCCATGAATGATGGATCCCTCCTGAATTATTGAGATGCCCTCCTGGCGTGCAGGGCCGTCCAGCGCGCGGAGCTGCGGCCGGGGGCGGGAATGTGGAAGGACCCTGGAAGGTCCTTCCCTCCCCCGAGGACTTTGCCATCCCCTGGTTGTGAGCCAGAGCCTTCCAGCCGTCTCCAGGGCTGGACCCTGGACCCAAGAACTGTCTGTCCTGGTTTCCAGACGTGTGTTGACTGAAGGAGTGACCGATTGCCCTTGAGAGTTGGTCAGATGGCACAAGGGCCTACAGGAGCCCTGGTTCCCCTTGGGGCTCCCCCTCCCTGCTCTGGCTCAGCCCCGTGGGCCGGAAGGGACTCCTTGATTTGACATTGATGGGGCCCTCACGTGCTTCCTGGGTTGTGCCGAGGCTCTGGGGGGCCAGGGCTCTGTGTGACCCAGCGCCCGCCCTCAGGGCAGCTGCAGCCCTGCGGAGCAGATCGGCAGCGCACCTGATGCCCAGAGAGGGTGACTGCTGCTCGGGGTCACACAGCAGGATGCAGTGGGGCGGAGCCTCAGACCAGGCCTCCTGGCTGCCGGCTGCAGCCCCTATGTGTCCGTCATGCAAGACCTGTGGACAGGACCCCCAAGCAGGGGGCTGCTGCCCACCTGCGGAGTGACCCTGGAGCGAGTTCTGTGTGGCCTCGCCTGTCCTTGGAGCTGCCTGGCTGGGCCCCCGCGCCTGTGTGCCCGCCCGCGTCCCCGAGGTGCTGAGCCGAGGAGGCCGGAGCTTGTGGGTCCGTGTGTGTTTTCAAATTAATGGGGGCCATTAAACTGCCCAAGCATGAAAAGGACTGGATCTGCAGCCCTTGGCTGGTTGTCCTGGATCATCCACCTGTGCCCAGGCAGACGGCGGCCGCTGCCACGGGCCCCTCCAGGCGCTGGGCTCACCTGCCTGCCTACGGGGTGGCACTGGGGGTCCGCGCCCCAGGCACCTGGCTCTGGGCAGCCGGCGAGGCTCAGAGGTCCTGGGCTGGGCCCAAGCATGCTCCCGCCCTGAGCCTGGGGAGGCCGGGCCTGGTCCCAACACGGGGTGACCTCGGGGACACAGTGCGACCCGACAGAGTTGGGGATCCAGGCCCTGTCCCCTCACCTCCCACATGGGGCACCGTGTAATTTTGAAGTTAGATTCCTGGTTCTGAGCCCCTCCCCGCTGTGCACCAGCTGCCTGGGGCTGGTCCCTTAAGCTCTCTGAGTCTGTGAAATGGGGAGGAGTCTCGTAGGACCCGCCCCCTGGAATCATGTGTCCATGGAGCAGGACGTCCATGGAGCAGGTGTCCATGGAGGCACCCACTCTGCTGCTGCCACCACTTCCCTGGAGGGCTGCTCAGCCCACCCAGCCCACGTTCCGGCCGCCAGCGGGCTGGGGAGCAGGCCCAGGGTGCCACCAAGTCCCAGGCTGATGGTGGTGGCCGAGGGGAGGGAGGCCCCTCCCAACCACCGGGCTCTTTCGGATGGGGGTTGTTCTTGTTTTTGTTTTTCATTTGAAAGGGAGAGACAGATCTTCCTCTGGCTCACTCCCCAGAATATCGATGCTGGGCTGGCCCACAGTCTCCCACGTGGGTGCAGGGGCCCGAGCACTCGGGCTGTCCTCTGCTGCTTTCCCAGGTGCGTTAGCAGAGAGCTGGGTCGGAAGTGGAGCGGCCACTTTGGGTCTTGTCTCTGGTTGGGGCTTTGGCGTCACCTGCAGTGACCGTGGCCCGGGGTGTCTGCACTGCCGGTCCCCACGAGGGACAGGAACGTCCAGGAGTAGACAAGTCATCAAGGCTGCAGGCTGCCCTGGTGGGCACGGCGGGGTGGGGTGGGGGCGCCTGCTCTCTGCAGCTGTGTAGATCTTTGTGGGGGCGTCAGGAGCCAGTGAGGCCCGGCGGGGAGGGGGGGAGGCAGTGCACAGAGGTCGGCCCGAGGGTGGTGGGGTCACCATGCTGCGCGCTGGGGCAGCTGCGGGGTGCAGGCGGCTGTCGGGGGGTTCCCTGCTGGCGGCTTTATTACTGCCGCCTGCCTGCGTTTCCCATCCGGCTTCAGCATCATCAAACGCCACGTCCCTCGCTGGGGGTGGGGTGTCGAGGGGAACAGGAATGTTGAAATCTGCGGAGCCAGTGGCCCAGAATTGCACCAGGAGCTCCGGGCAAGTGGGGGGGGGGTCCCTGCCTCCCTGGAAGGAGGAGCGGGGGCTGGGCTGTGGCGGGGTACTCTGTGGGCCACCTGGTCCCTCCCAGTGCCTCCCCAGGGTCCCTGCGCCTGGGACTCTGAGCGCGGGAAGGGGGTCATGGTCGGGGACGCATGGGAGGGGAGCGGGGTCCCCAAGTGGGAGGCGGAGCCTGTGGCTGATTTCATGACAGGTGCGTGTTTGTCCCCTGCAGAGGAGGATGTGTGACTTATGGGCGCAGGGCTCCCGGAAGCCAGAAGAGCCTCCCCACGCCCCGACCTGGTTCTGGGGGCTATTGTGGGTGGGTGGGTTCAGCGGATCTGCCCTGAAGAGGCTTTTAGTCCCCGGATGCCTGGCCATCTGATCATCCTGCCTGGAAGGGACTGGTGGGGTCGTTCGGCACACACCGCTTCCTCCAGGCAGGCCTGCCCCTCTGCCCCGGGAGGTGGCCGGGGCTGTTCCTGCAGGGATGGGGGTGACTTGGCTGGGATCTGGGACCCAGCAACCCAGACCTTCTAAGCGTGTAGCCTCGAATGAACGAATGAGCCGTGAATGAGGCGGGGTGGGCACGCGGGAACCGTTCTGGGTGGTTTTCTGGATTTCGGGTTTGTCGACTGCCTGGGATGGGAGGGTTGGAGGGCCTCGGGGAGATGAGCCCTCCAGCCCCCCGCCCCCGCTACCAAGAGGTCCTGGTGCCAGCGTGCCGCCCGCGCACGGCGAGGAGCAGGGCGTCCCCGGGCCGCCCTCCACGTGGGCAGCCTGCAGGTCCGGACACAGCAGGGGTGACCTTGGCCTGCAACCTGGGACCCCCACAGGGAGCTTAGTTGCGGGGGTGTACCTGGGGGTGCCTGGTTCTTGGGGAGCAGCAGGGCCGTGTGCAGGCAGGTGTGCCGAGTGCTGTGTGCCTGCCGCCTGGTGAGGGAGCCGCAGGCCCCGCCCCCAGCTACAGAGAGGACTCCCGGCCGTCCTTACTCCAGCAGCGGGGGCTTTATTTTCCTGGCTCCCTAAATGTTATTGCTGTTATAGGCTTCGGCAATCAGCGGCATAGCCTGCGCGCGTGTCTGATGAAATACGGGAGGCGCTGGCGGGAAGGCAGACCCCAGGGGTGACGCTGGTCCTGAAAGAGGGGGCCAGGGCAGGGGGCAGGTGCATCCTCGCTGGCAGTGGGGGCAGGGAAGGTGTCTACAGGGACTGTGAGCCCTGGAATTCTGGGGCGGTGGCCCCTCCCAGAAGAGCCTGGGACAGTGACGTCCACACCAGGCAGCTCCGCTCGGGTGGCGGCCGGGCACCTCGTCACTGGCAGTGTGGGCTTAAGCTCCCTCTGGGTCCGGCCAGCTGGGACACAGGCCTGGGGGGGGGGTCCTGCCTGCACATGGTGTCCCGTCTTCCAGCGGGGCTGGCGCACAGGGAGCCAGGGCTGGGTGGGGCAGAGATTTGGCGGGAGCATCCCGAAACCCACGCAGGTCCTCCTCTGTTGGCGCTGGGGACCCTCCAGCCCCCAGGAGGAGGCTGCCACAGTCCTCCTTGCTTCCTATGTAAAGAGTTCCTACAAATCACTAAGAAAAACGGGGAAGGAGGCAGAGGGCAGTTCCCAGGAGAAGAACCGGAGAGATGCGGGTGCCGCGGGGTTGACGCACGCAGGTGTGGGGTGGCCTGGGAGACAGTCCTCGCAGCAAACCGGCCCCAGCAGGTGCTCAGACTCGCATGTAAATGACCAGAACTGTGCCCACAGCACCTGCTGCCGTGCCTGGCCCCCACAGGGGGCTCCGCTCCCAGCCTCGCCCCACCGCCAGCTCACGCTCTGACCCTAGGGGTCTGCGTGCTTCCTGCACTGTGGCTGGGGTCCTCCTGGCTCTGGCATCTTGTGGGTTGGAGGCTGTTTCCTGCTTCTGGGTGAGAGCCCTATCTGTAACCTCGTGGGTGGTGCTGGGGGAGGGGGGTGGGGGTGGGCCTGCGGCCCCTGCAGCAGGGACCCCGGGGCCCAGCCTGTCCCACGGTCAGGGACGGGGCACCAGCAGGGCGTTCGGGAGAGGCCAAGGCGGCCTTGTGTGTGTGTGTGTGGGGGGGGGGCAGTGGCAGAAAGGAATCAGAGGGAGGCGGGGCCCAGCCCTCCCTGGGGGAGCCGTTATCTGCACAGCCCAGCGTGGCTGAACACAGTGGCGCCGCCTTTGATGTTCAGCTCCAAGGGAGAGAGCCCCGATCACGCTGCCCGCCGGCTGCAGTCCAGGGGACCCCAGGGCTCTGCGTCCTCAGTCGCCCTCAGCCTGCCGGCCCCGAGCCCCTGCCTGGGGGAGACACCCCTGGAGCTCCACCCTCTGGGAATGCCAGCCGCTCCCCCAGCACCCAGCCTCCTGCAGCCTGCTCTCTGCAGGCCCCCAGACCCTGGTGGATGCCACCTTCTAGCCCTCCTCGAGGGGGAGTGAAATGGCCCAGACCCAGCTCCTGCTTCTAAACAGCTTGCCTTGGCGTGGACCCTGGTACTGGTGCTGAGTGATGGGGCCTCTAGGGGCAGTGTGTGCTGGTCAGGGAGGGCTTCCTGTAGGAGGCTTCCTGGTGAGGCTCACACACTCCCAGTCGTGAGGCCTCATGGGGCCAGGACTTGGCAGTGGGAGGAGCCTGGACAGACCTGGTTCTGTGCTAACCTGTGCCGCCATGGACCCCAGGCAGGCCACTCATGTCTACGCCCCACTGTGCTCACTTCAAAATGGGTGTAGGGTCCGGCATTGTGGTGTAGCCAGTTAAGCTGCCGCCGCCTGCCAGGGCTAGCACCATATATTTGTACCAGTTCGAGTCCCAGCTGCTCCACTTCCAAAAGCCGTAGAAGACGGCCCAGTGCTTGGGCCCCTGCGTCCACGTGGGAGACCCAGCAGGAGCTCCTGGCTTCGGCGTAGCCCAGCCCTGGCCGTGGCCATGGCCATCTGGGAAGTGAACCAGTGGATGGAAGACCTCTGCCCTCCTCCCTCCCTCCCTCCCTCCCTCCCTCCCTCTACCTCCCTCCCTCCCTCTACCTCCCTCCCTCCCTCTCCCTCCCTCTCCCTCCCCCTCTCCCTCCCCCTCTCCCTCCCTCCCTCTCCCTCCCCTCTCCTTCCCTCCCTCTCTCTCCCTCCCTCCCTCTCTCCTTCCCTCCCTCTCTCTCTAATAAAAATAAGATGGTATAAACAGCCCCTCTGCACCGCTCTGCTGTGTGAGATGCCTGGTGCCCGAGGCTCTGCCGCCCGCAGGTGGGCACCTCCTGGGGAAACCCCCTGATTATTGAGGTTGAAGATCCGGTGGTCCCACGTGGAGGCACCATGTTTGTGAAGAGCCCTGGGCGCCCAGCCCAGCCCTGCCCCGCCCGCCTGGGGGTGGGGACCAGCTCCCCTGCTGTCCCCGGAGACCAGCCCCGGCCCTTCACCCCCGGGTTTGTAATCTCGGCTGTAAAGAGGCCTCTGATTCCTTTCTCCTGCCCCTCACCACGACGAATCCATTTGCCAGGGCCGGGATCCAAGAGAAAGCTAATTAAAGAATTTCTGCTCTTGGCGCAGCCTGAACTCTGAAGATTCCGCTCAGTCCTCCTGGAGTATCTGAAAACAGGCAGAGAAAAGGGTGCCGGATACACCCCCAGGGCTCCCTGGTCCCTGGCTCTCTGAGAGGGGGAGGCTTTGCACCTCCTGGAGTTTGGGGGAGGGGAAGGGGACAGTAATGGGAGTGGGCCCCGCACCTGCTGTCTGGCCCAGGGCAGCCCCATGTCCGGGGTGCGGCCCAGGCTGCCCCCCCGGGGCCCCCACGCCATTCAGGAGCTTGTGGCTTCTCAGGGGTTTGCTTTCTTTTTAAAAGGCTTTTTATTTATTTGAAAGAGTGATGGGGGGTGGGGAAGAGAGATCTCATCCACTGGTTCACTCCCCAAATGCCCACAACAGCTGCGGCTGGGCCAGGCCAAGGCCAGGAGCCCAGAACTCCATCCGGGTCTCCGACATGGGAGGCAGGGACCCGTGTTCTTGAGCTACCACCTGCTGCCTGCCAGGATGCATGTGAGCAGAGAAGCCGGGGGTGAGACTTGGTCCCGGCACTTGGATGTGGGACGCAGGTGTCCCGAGGGGCGGCTTCCCTCTCTGAGCTGTGACGCTGGCCCCCAGCGTTTCATCAGCCAGTCCTTGCTGGCAGGTGTCCTGTGGGGGCCGGGGGGCGCACTGGCCTGGCACAGGTGCGCAGTGAGACTTGTGGATTGTGATTGGTGGCAGCTGGTGCGAAGGGGTCAGGTCCTTACTCTCCTGCTGCTTGGGACCGGGGGTCTCTGAGCCCACCCACTCTGCCACTGCGGGCTCTGGCCAAGCCTGCCGTAGCCCTGGGCACACTGTTGCCACTCAGCCCCCACCTGCGCCCGATCGGGCCTCCGCTCGCCCCCGGTGTCCCTCCCCAAGCACTTGGACCCGCAGGTCCCTATTCCGTGCGTGGGGCACTCGCTGCATCATGGAGATGAAATGATAAGCAGCCGCCCGCGGAGCTCCTGGCGCAGTAAATTACTTAACACCTGAGGCAGGTGCAGATGTGGCCGCCGTGGCTTTTAATAAGCGGCTCCCTGGTGCCGCTGCCTCCGCCGGGAGCCGGCCGGTGTCGTCTCCAGGCGCGATTTCATCGCGTCCCAGGCTTGGCAGCCGCGCAAATAAGATTTCACTTCTTGGCGGGCGGGCGGGGGGGAGCGTGGGCTCTCACTGGTGCCGCCGTCAGTGCATGAGACCCCAGGCTGTGCCGGGGAGGAGGGTCCTGGGGGTGAGTGGGCGTGCAGGGTGCACACTGCAGACCCACTTGTCTGGGAGCCTGGAAATGGACCAGGCCCCATCACCCGCACCTGCCAAGGCAGTGTCTCGGGGCTGGCTTGGGGGGCTCCTATCCATGCGGGACCTGCTCGGGATCCACCCCATAGTCGGTGTGTGGGCCGTGGTTTGGGGAGTATTGACCCCTCCTGGAAAGGAGGGGAGGGAGAAGGGATGTTTCTGGAACCCGGTGGTGGCCAGGTAAGAGCAGGGCCAGGTGCAGGAGGGTGGCCTGCTCCTCCCAAGTCTAAGCTGGAACTTTGAGTCCCGACTCTGCCACAGCAGGTGGGGTCAGGGCCACAAAGCGGGGCGCTGGGCCATGGGGAGCCCAGCCTCTAGGGGTTGTGCCTGCCACCTGGTCACCCGCTACTCCACAGCGCGGCCCCAGTGCGGTCTTTTAACTGCTAGGCTCGGTGCCCGCCCCAGCACTGAGGGCCGGGCTCAGGACCCAGGCCTGCCTACTAGCACGGAGGTGGGGCTGTTAGCACGCACACGAGCTGAGACAGAAAAGCAAGACAGGGAGCAAGTGGTGGAGGGCCTGGGTCTAGGCCGGGCCTCAGGGGCTCGGAGGCCCTGCCCGAGGCACTCTGCAGGACAGCACTGGGTAACGCAGCCGTTCCTGGAGTCAGATGGACGTGGGCCCTGTCTGGGCAGAACCTCTGCTAGCTCTCGGGGCTGAGGAGGGTGTGGGGGCCGGGGCGGGAGCGTGCTGTGCACCTGCGGGGAACGCGTGTGCGCAGGCACCCAGCTTGTACCCTGCGTGGATCAGCGGCGGGTGATCGTCGGCCCACTCTTCACTTACCGAGTGCAGGGGCCCTGGCTGGTGCCCTCTGGGGATCTGAAGGGCACTGGAGGCACAGTGACCCGCACAGCACAGGTGTGGATGGGCCTGGGGCCGGTGGGGACCTCTCCTGGGGCGAGGCCTGGCTTTGAACCCTCCAGGGCCTTTCCTGGGAGGGGCACGGGGCTGAGGGGTCAGCACAGCACGGCCTGGGAGCCCCACACAGGACAGGGCCTGCTCAGGTCTGGCCAAGGGCCTGGGCTGTCTGAGATGGGGCTGGAGCTGAAAGGGGAGGCAGCCAGGGGTCTGTGTTTGCAGCGGGAGGCGTGGAATCGAACCTGCCCTCCCCATCCCTGGAGAAGGCCTCGGTCCAAATCTTCACCCCCCCCCCCCGCCCCTGCAGCCTCGCTGGCCAGGCAGGGGCCTCTCACTTACTCATTCCTCCCCCACCCCACAAGGAGAAAGTGACCCCGCAGCCCAGCACACAGGAGGCCTTCAGCCAGTGTCTCCTGCCCGGTGGGCTGGTCAGGGTCTAGAAGGATCCCCGCAGCTCCCGAGAAGGGGTCTCGGGTGAGAGCAGGCAAAGCCTCCTGCACCTGCCACGCGCTGGGCCCGGGAGGGACCTTGCGCTCCAACGGGGGGGGGGGGGGGGGGCCCTGGAGGATGGTGGGGGAGAGAGACCCCGGGGGGCCACCGGCTGCCCTGTGTCATCCCGGGGCACCACGTCGGGAAGTGACTGCTCCCTCAGAACAGCAGGGAAGAACCCAGCGCCCCCAGACCCAGCACCAGATCTCGGGCGGAAGTGATGGGTTCTTACTTTAGGCTAGATTTAGCAAGAAACTGCTGCTGTTCTCATGGCTGAGAATCCTGCCCCCGCCCCCAGCTGTGAGGGATGGGAGCACAGCGGGCCCCGGGGGAGGATGAGGAGGGCCGGGCGGGGGGTCCACAGGGGCGCTGGGCTGCGCATGCGAGCCCGCCACCCGCCACACAGCTCCGCTCTTATCTGGGCGCGCACATGGCTGGCGGCGCCTCCGACCGGATAATCCCCAGCTCCTATTAGCGCGTGTCCGGGAGGAGAGCTGGTCGGCTCTGCGGCCGCTGGGTGCCCTGCGTGGCCCGGCTCGGAGCCCTGTGGTGGCACCGGCTTTGCTGGGGCCGTGGGGCCCCGTCCCTCCTGGCTGCCGCCTCCCGGCTGCTGGAGTCCAGGGGCAGCAAGGCCCATGCCCGGGGAGGGTGGGGAGCCCCCGGCCACCGCACCCAGTGAGCAGCCGAGACACCCATAAAAGTTAAATCTATTTATTTCAAGAAAGGACAAGGCAGGCGGACCTGGACGTCTCGTATGAAAACAGACAAACAGGGCGTAGGACCAAGGAGCTCATCACATTCAGTCAACATCGAAGTGTCAAGGCACCAACAGGAGGAGGCCAAGGCGGCTTGCAGTGCACTTTGGTTTGTGTCGTCGTCGTCGTGGGTGGTGGTGGGTGTCCGTGTGTCTCGGCCTTCTGCCGTGAGGTTGGGAGTGAGGCGGACGGGCCAAGGCCAGGCGGTGATGGGACCGGGTCTGTCCCCGAGAGCCCCACCCCAGAAGAAGGGAAAAGAGCATGCGGCTGAGTGCTCGCCCCCTGCCCCCAGGGCTGGTTCTGCAGGTAGGGAAGTGGGGGTGCCAGAAGGAACCCTGCCCCCGGGCCTCTGGCCGAGGGCTCACCAGGACCCGGCCAGGAACCCCTCCCTGGCCTGCTCCTCCTCTGACCACTGGGAAGGGGCTGACAGTGAGCGAGCTGCCCCAGAATCAAATGGGATCCAGCGAGGCCTTGGCTGTCAGGAGAGAGACTCGGGGGGCCAACGGTGGCCAAGGAGACACTCGCCCTGCCATGCCCACGTGGGGCTCTGGCTCCGGCCAGCAGGATCACCCAGCCCATCAGCCTGAAGCCAGCCTGGGTTTAGCCCGTTGGGCCCCTGCGGCCAACACCTGCCCTCGCCTCCTCTCTCCCTCTCAGCCACCCTTGGAAGGTCCCAGGGCCCCTTGTCCTTGTCCCAAGAACTCCCTGGACGCCCACATAGGCTTCTCAGCCAAGGCCCCTGGCCGTGCTGGCTTGGGCGGAAGATATCTAAGGCTGGTTTCAGGTTTTGTGGGCGTCACTTCCCCCTGCGTACCCAGAACCTTCTGGAAGGGGGCCAGCTGGGGCGAGAGGTTCAGAACCCGCAGGCCCGCGGCGCCGGGAGACAGCGGGGAGACGAGCGGTGGCGGCCCCGTGGCGGCCGCGGCTTTGATTGTCGGCTCATGTGGCGCTTGTTTTCCTCTGCCTTGAGGAGGCAGCCTGATGAGTGAGTTCCTGTAGGCAGAGGCTCGGGGACTCGCGGCGGGCGGCTTCCCGGCCTCAGCCCCTTGCAAGGAGCAGGGATCTCTCCAAGGCGGCCGCGTTTTCCCGTCAGGCTCACAGCTGGAAGTCGGTGGGTTGGGGGCGGAGTGCGTGAGATGCTGTGGGTGCCCTGCCGGCCACGGGGCAGGTGCGGGCCGGGTAGGCGGCCACCTGCAGCTGCTGGAGAAAGGGTGGGGCACTCCTGGTGCTGTCTGCTGTGCCGGAACTCTGGGACCCCTGGCAGGGCAAGGCGCCGACCCCGTGGGCCCCTGGATCTCACCGTGGGGACCCGTCACCCTGATGGGCCTCGAAGGGGTTTAGGGCGGGGGCAGCTAAGTCCCCTTCCTCGAGGAGGAGGATGGGGCCAGGCCGCTGTGCCCCCAGGGACCGGTTGGCCCCTGCACAGGCGCCCTGAGCCCTCTCTGGGCCGGCATCTGCGCCAGCAGCGAGGCTAGTCTGAGAGCCCAGGGCAGGTGCTGGCAGGAGCTGCCCCGCGGCTGACAAGCTGTGCCCTGGGGAGGGGCGGTGCAGGGAGGGCTTCCCCTGCGCGCAGGGTCTGGGCAGCCCTGCAGGTCGTGCGGACAGCAAGGAAGTGGGCCTGAGCCCTGTAATGGTGGAATTTGCCAAACTGGAGAAAAAACATCCATGTAGGAGCGCCAGGGGAGGGGGAGCAAACGAAATCTTTGCATGAGTGTTTTTTTTTTTTTTTTTAAGAAGCCAGCGTGGATATTTCAGGCAACTACTTGGAACATTTCAAAAGAGCCGTAAATGCTGAAAAACGCAGAGTGCGCCGTGCCCCAGGCACTGTCAGCTGCCCGTGATGGATGGATCAGCCGGCAGCGCCGGTGCGTGCCGCTGTGGCCTAGCGGCAGGGTGGCGGCTGCAGGGTCCCCGTCCTGGCTTCCTGCTGTGGGAAGGGGTGACGTGGGAGGCACTTGCTCCCTGGGGACCCCAGGATGGGCGCTTGGCGGCCTCTCTGGTGGCACAGTCTGCCCTTTGATGGAGCGGCCCTGTCTTGGGGTTTTCAGGGGACACTGGTCCCATAGGGCGGCACGGTGAGCATGTCTGCCTCCCTGCCGTGTCCTGGGGGTGTCTAAGGAAGCCCAGGAGTGGACGGCGATCTCCCAGTCAAATCCCCCAGAGCTCATCTCAGGCTGGAAAACACCTGCCACAGCCCCATCTCACGCTTGAATGCTCCCAGCGATGGGCGGCTCACTGCCTGCTCCTGTTGCTGGGCCTGTGTCCCTTCTCCCGCCTCTGGGTGCCCCTGCGCCCGGGGCTGCACACCCCCTCACTGCCCACAGACCCTCCCTGGGACAGAAGCTCAAGGCTGCAGAGTCCTCTCGGTGACCAGCCAGGCCTCAGCTGAGGTCACCTGTCACCCTTGCAGGCAGATGGAACTTGGGGGGCAGGGCCAGAGCATCTGCCTGGGAGCTGGGGCAGCTTCCGTCCACCACTGAGGGCCACGGGAGCCCCTGGTGTCCCCCAGGCCTCCCTGAAGCTGTGGAGCCCCCGGCAGCCAGTCTGGGGGTGCCTGCTGTGTGCGCAGCCCCTTGGGGCAGGTGCACGCGCCAGGAAACATCGCCTCTGCCTTCAGCTCCGGGGAGCTAACCTCCCCCTTCAATTTAGCAGACTCACTGGGTTGTAAACGCGGTGATTTGCGTCTTTGAGCCTTTTTATCCCTCCTTAGGAAGGAAAAAAGAATGCCTCCCCTCTCTGCCTCCTGGAAGGCCTGCGACCCTGGTGCAGGACCAGCGCTGATTGCAGTGCCAGAAGAGGACAGGCCCCCGGGACCGACGGAAGCCCTGGCCTGGCCTTGGGCCTGAGAGCGTGGCCCTGGCCGCCCCCAGCCCCTCCTCCCGGCTGCCAGCCCCATGGTGCCTGTCAGCCGCATCCGATTTTCCTTGTTGTATTTTTCATAAGCCCACAGCTCGGCCCCGTCCTCCTCCCTGGCGCGTTCAGCAGGAGGCAGATCTGCAGAGTGGGTTGGCTGCCGTCTGCGGGGCGCCCGGGGGAGGGGGAGGCGGCGGCGCTGCCCTGGGTGTGCCTGAGACCTCTTCTCCCCGCTCGCATTGCCCGTGCCCCATGCCAGGTTCCCAGCAGCCTTGCAGGGACCCCTCGCTCGTCTCCGGGGACTAGAACCTTCTAGAATCAGTGGAAGGGAGGGGCCTCCACTTGGCCTCTGGAGCTCCTGGCTCCATGCACCCCCACTTTACAGAAGGGGAACACCGAAGCCAGGGGTCCCCCAAATGCTCTGTCTGGCAGCACCTCCATCAGTGTGGGCTGGTTGGCCTGGGCGGGGGCCAGGTCTCCAGGGACCCCTGAGAGTGCCTGCAAGAACCAGGGAGAGGAAGGGTACTCCCCCTTCCCCAGCCACCACCATCGTCCAGGGTGCTGTCCCCTCCAGTACTAGCATCACCCAGAGCCGGGAAGCAGCCGCCATCCAGGCCCCATGTCCGCCTCGGGCGCCCGGGCTGTGGAGCCCGGGCCGGGGAGAGATGGAGGGCTCTGTATGAGGCAGGGAGGCACGGGGAAGAGGAAGGAAGCAAAGCAGCTTTTGATGCACATCATGTCTGCGGAATTGAGTATGACTAATTAATAGATTTTATTCTTAGTAATCTCTTAAGCATTCCATACGTTGGGCCCCACGCCTGAGCTGCTTACAGGAGGCCTCATTCGCAAAATGCAAATGATGCCGGCGGCTGCCTTGCCTTCCTCCCTCTCTCCCTCTCTCTCTCTCTCTTTTTTTTTTTTTAAAGGGGAAATTTAAAGGAAAATTGCCATGTAATAGAAAAGAGATTCCAATCACTACATCTAATTACCACGAAGGGTAAAACCACTTAACCAAGAAGTGTCTGTCGTGGGCTTTTTTCTTTCAAACTTTAAACCTGCTGTAAATGCCACAAGGCCAGTGGGGTGGTCCCGGCTGGTGAGCGGCTGCTGGAGGCAGTGTGGGTGGGCCCCCGAGCCTGTGCGCCCCGGGCATCGTCCATCTTGCTGGGTGCCCAGGCCAGCCTAGAGGGGCTGGGGGCTCTGGGGTGACCCAGGAAGACACTGCCGTACCAGGGGCCAAGAGAACGCGATGGGATTCTCCCAGGGGCCCCGGCCTGGCTGGGGCAGGATGAAGCCCACCACTCAGGGAGGGCCTGAGCCCAGGCCTGGGGTGGGGGGTTAGGTGAGGTGGGTGCAGGGGAGGAGAGGGGGCTGGCTGCTTTCCTGGCCCCCACCGGGGCATGATGGGATTGGTACCCTTGGGGAGGGGGGCTGGGGTGTCTCATGTCAGAAACAACAGAGACCTGGGCCCCCTGGCCAGCGCTGCAGCCCTCCCCTCCCGCTGCCTGCAGGGACTCCCCTGTTTCCAAGGAACGGCCAGGAGCTGGGGAGGTGGGGTGTCACAGACCGCGTCACAGACCGCGGGGAGGGCAGCGCCTGGAAGCGAGAAAAATGCCCTCTGACCTCGTGCCTGTGCCTGCCACCCCATCTGCCACGGGTGGGCCTGCGCCCCTCCCCCTGTCGCCGCCGGCCGTGGTGCCCGTTTCTTTGAAGCGCTTTCCCGCGAGGCCGGCAGGGTCTTCTCATGTCCAGCAGGTGGCCGGCACCGGGGCACGTGGTGGCAGCCCCGTGGCTGCTCCAGCCTCCTGTTCGGCCTCGGCTTTGGTGGAAGCGACAGGCCTTTTTAAAGCGCCGCCTCCGGGCCGGCTCCCTCTCATCCTCTGCCCTCGGCCTGGCTCGGGGACACAGGGAGGGGCCGCGGCCCCGCCCTCCCGCCCTCCCCAGCTCCACTGCCACTGTTTCATCATCGTTCTAATCTCCTGGCTCGCCACACCGTGCTGTCACTTGATAAATGATCACCTTCGCTCTCCCCAGGGCCCCGGCCCTGCTCTTGCGCTGGTCTCGCCCCCCTCCCCCCACCCCCACCCTGGATGGCAGAGCCCCAGGCGCTGGGCACGGCTGACGGGTGTCAGCCTCCGGGGCTTTTCTGGACAATTCCCTGCCATTCTCAGGCCTACGTTTGAGTAGCCGATAGGTCTAAGCAGCTCAGGTTACCAAAAAAAGCCTCTGTGTTAATTACCTATCCCAGGATAGGGGTAGGCGCGCAGAAGGTAGTGGCTGGTTGGAGCGAATGCCTCTGGGAAGGAGGGGAGGACACAGCGGTCAAAGTTTTTCCTGGTCATCAGAAAGGACAGTGGCCCAGCTGCTGCGGCCCTCACCCAGCCCCTCCCTGCCACCCAGCTGCCAAGGACACGCCTCTGCCTCTGGGAGCAGCAGTAGCCGCCCGCCTGCCCAGCTGCCCACCCACCGCGGTCTGCTCCGCCCGTCTGCCCCACCACCGCCGGTCTACTTACTCAATGACTTCTAGGAGCAAGAACGTTTTCGCAATTCTATTGTCTCAGGAAATGTAAGGACCCAGGAAGTACTGGGAGGACCCGGATGCAGCTCCGGCTCGCCAGGGGCCTCTACGGGGTGCGGGGCGCAGAAGAGCCGTGAGCTTTTCCTTCTGTGACCGACCGTGGCCCATCCAGAGGATGCACTGGCAGACCCGGCAGGGAAGCGGCGCAAGAGCCGGCCAGGGGAGCGATTTCCAGCGTCTCCTCGCCAAAGACCTTTTCTTCCCTCCCTGCCACCTGCAGAGCCCGCACGGCTCCCGTGAAGCATCACGGCGAGCGATGGCAGTGGCAGAGCCACGTGGGGCCCCGCGGGCAGCCGCGTCTCCCGCCGGCTCCGTGGTGACGGCCCAGGATGCACGTGGATGTCATCATCCGGTTCCGGAAAAAGCCCCAACCTGGTCCTTCTGACGGTACTGTTTTTAGCACTCCCCTCCCCCACCAGCACCATTTTATGTCCACAGCTGTGAACCCCCTCCTGCCTTCTATTCTTCTAAAAAAAAAGTTCCCTCCCCCCACCATCGCGTTCTGCGAAATCGCCACCCCTCCCCAGCCGCGGCCTTCTCTCTGCTGGGGCGGTGACCTGCGGCCGCCCACTCGCTCTCGCTCTCGCTCTCTGGGATCGCGGCAGGCGTGGCCAGCCGGGGCCTGCATCATGTGTAGGAGTAGTCTACGTCGGGGATGCCGCCGTCCCGGTAGCCCCGCGTGGTGCCGTAGCCGATGGTGTGCGTGCCCTTGCACAGGCTGCTGCCGTTGGAGGGGAAGATGGTGTGGACCACGTACTCCTCTTTGGCGCGGTACGGGTTGACGGGCAGCATCTGCAGCCCCGGCCCGCGGATCTCCAGGATGGAGTTGTCCTTCTTGGTCCCCGACTCCATGTAGTCGTCTTTCTTCCTGCTGCCCCGGTTGTAGGCCCTCTCCCGGCTCAGCAGCTCGCCAGCCCGGTGCACGTACCAGCAGATGGCCCCCAGAACCAGGAAGAGGAAGACCAGGGCCACGGCGCCCCCGATGATGCCGGCCAGGGGCAGGCCCGCCATGGGCCCCGCGTTCTGCTCCTGGTTGAGCGTGGTGGTGGGGCCGTAGCTGTCGGCGGTCTCCGCCTTGGCGCACACGGGCGTCTCATCCGCCACGTAGGTGTTGCCCGTCTCCATGGTGACCATGCAGATGATATAGGTGGACTTGGGCTCCAGGGCCGTCAGCAGGTACTCCGTCTTGTCCCCCTGCACCAGGGTCTCGGTGATGGAGCCCACGGCCGGGCTGTGACCCAGGCGCAGCCAGCTGAGCCGGAAGGAGGCGGCCGGCAGCGTGGCCTTCCACGTGATGCGGATGGAGTCCGCCGTGAGGGGCTTCACGTGGATCACCAGGGTCTTGGCGCCGTCGCCCGTGGCCATGGGGTAGTCGATGTTGGAGTCAGGGAGGCGCAGTCCTGGCCTCTTGGCCTTGAGGGTGAACAGGGAGCCCTGGGGCGTGGTGGAGGCGGCTTGGTGGCTGGCGGTGGTCTTGGCGGCCACGTGGGCCGTGCCGCCGCCCTGCGACCCCGCCTCCAGGCACTCGTCCATCTCGCTGGTGATGTCCTTGATGGCCATGCCCCGGACCTTCTCGGGGCCCTGGCACATGAGGCCCCGCACGTTGACCACGGCTGCCCGGGCCTTCACCCAGTCCCGTAGCCACATGAGGTTGCAGCCACAGAACCAGGGGTTGTTTCTGAGCAGCAGCTGGGCCAGGTTGCCCAGGTCGTCGAAGAGGCCGCGGGGCAGCGTGGTGAGGTTGTTGTTGGACAGGTCCAGGCGCTCCAGCTCGCGCATCTTGGCCAGCGTGTTGTAGGGGATGTGGCTGATGGCATTGTCCTGCAGGTAGAGCTTCTGCAGGTGGGCGCTGGGCAGGTTGAGGGGCGGCGCGGCCAGCGAGTTGCGCACCAGCGAGAGCTCGGTGAGGTTCTGCAGCCGGCTGAAGGTGTCGTCGGCGATGCGCTGGTTGGCCAGCAGGTTGCCGTCCAGCACCAGGCGCCGCAGGCTGTTGAGGCCCTTGAAGGCGTGCAGCGGGATGGTGGAGATGCGGTTGTCGTCCAGCCGCAGCTCCTCCAGCGTGTGCGGCAGCCCTGGCGGGATGCTGCTCAGGTGGTTCCGGCTCAGGAAGAGCAGCTTCAGCCGCTTGCTGTCGGCGAAGGCGTCCTCCTCGATGCTCACCGTGGACACGGAGTTGTCGTCCAGGTGCAGCTTCTCCAGCAGCGGGATGCGGGCCAGCGAGTCGCGGGCGATGGTGCGCACGTTGTTGTCCTGCAGGTGCAGTTCCCGCAGGGACCGCGGCAGGTTG
This sequence comes from Sylvilagus floridanus, assembly GCA_949820135.1. Taxonomy (NCBI): domain Eukaryota; kingdom Metazoa; phylum Chordata; class Mammalia; order Lagomorpha; family Leporidae; genus Sylvilagus; species Sylvilagus floridanus. Next base: position 118,955,945 of record OX463224.1, on the reverse strand, counting down.
ATGGGGAACTCGTCCAGGTCGTTCTCGTACAGGTAGATGACCTGCACGCTGACCTTGGTCTTGAGGTCCTGGGGGATGCCGGCGTTGTTGATGTGGTTGTTCTGCAGGTAGAGGGTGGTGGCGTCGGCGGGGATGTCGGCGGGGATGGAGGTGAGCCCGCGGTCGTTGCAGTAGATGAAGCCGCCGTCGCAGCGGCACACGGAGGGGCAGGTGGTGCTGTCGATGGCCTCGGTCAGGAAGGCGATGAGCCCGTAGCACAGGAACAGCCAGTCGCGCAGGTCCATGGCGGCCGTGGTCATCACGACGGTGGTCGTGACGGTGGTGGCGGGCGTGGTGGCGGCGGCGGCGGCCGGCTGTGCCACCACCATGGTGCACGGCTGGGGGAGCCTGACTCCCCCGACCTGGAGACCCTCAGCACCTGCAAGGAGCACAAGACGGGGCGGTGAGAGCCAGGCAGGGGGCAGCGGCCTGAGAAGTCAGCCGCGCGCCCGCCTCCTGCCATGGGGCTGCCACAGGCAGCTCCCACAGGGGCCAAGGTCAAGTCCAAGGTGTAGGCTTCCTGGTGGCTAGTGTGTGTCACGGGGGCCAGCCATCTAGCCATCCGTCCACACACATCCCTATCCACTCATCAACCTACCCACCTACCCACTAGTCCATCCATTGACCCACCAACCCATCCACCCACCTACCCATCTGTCCACCCACCCACCTGTCCATCCATCTACTCACCCACCCCCCCATCCATCCATCTGCCTGTCCATCTACTGGCCCACCAACCCATCCACCTACCTACCCATCCTTCTACCCACAAACCTTGTCCACACACCCATCCATGTGTCCACCCACCCGTCTATCCGTCTATCTGAGAGATCTTGTTGGGCAGCCCCGTGGGCTCCCCTTCTGCGAGTGGCCATTCATGGTAGGATGGAGACTTTGCTTAGGGTGTCCAGAGTGTGTGCCATTCAGCCCCAGTGAGTGTACAGCCAGTGCCTTTCCCACTGAACCCTGCAGCTTGGCGGTGTGCGCTCTTTCCAGGCCACCAGAGAGGAACTGAGTGGGAACCCAGGCCGCCTGGCTCGCAGCATCCTGGCCACCGCTGGACTTGAGGCGCCGTGTGGGTGCAGCCCGCGCTGTGTGGTGCCTGGCACTCAGGAACAGGGGCTGTGGTCTGTGCGGGCCCGGTGTGGCTGGGTGTGGCCACCGTGGTGGCGTCCGTGGGCAGAAGGGCCCAGCTCTGGGCTTGCACGGCCTTGCACGGCCTTGCTCGGGCTCCACCTGCATCCATGGAGCACAGCTCATGCCTCAGGCCGGGGGAAGTGAAGAGAAAGGAGGGCCGACCCCTGGGGGCCCTCAGCCAGCCTGCGTCCTGGCGTGCTCGTCCCTGCCTGCTCTCAGAGCCCAGGCCACGTGGTCATGGCCTCCCTCACGCCCCCGCCTTCCAGCCCCCTGAGGCTGGCTCACTCAAGTGGGTCTGGCTGTGTCTTTGCGCCCTCGGGGGCTCCTGCCTGAGGCCATGGCACCCTCGCTGTCTCTGGCGGGGCCGCCCTGGTCCTCTTCCTTCCTCCCAGCACATCCTCCTCTTCCTGTCACCCGGCGCTCAGAACCTTCCAGTCATCTGTGTGGCATTGGGTGGCGGGCAGCGGGCCTGGTGGCCTCGTCCACTGCACCCCCTGACCGCAGCAGCCAGGCACAGCTTGGTGCCCCAGGGACCTTGTACGTGTCCTCTGTCCGTTTCTGCCGCACCTGTGGCATCCACCATGTGCTCTTCCCCCAGGGAAGGGAGGGGTTTGTGTGCCTTCCGGGGTATCCCTGGGGGCACAGCCCAGCAGCTGATGCCTGTTAGACACTTACTAAACATTCCAAAGAAGCAGCTCCTACTAGTGACCCATTTTGTAGATGAGGAAACCGAGGCAGGGAGTGAGCCCTGGTTCCCTGGCAGGAGGTGTTGGGGTCTGCATTTCACCCCGGAGCTGTCCAGCTACAGGACCCCAATCCCCATCCCCTGGCTGAGGGCTCGCAGAGGGTCACAGGGCGCCCACCCTCCCATGAGCCTCCTGCCTGCTTTGTCCAGGCTGCTTGGCCCTCACATAACCAACCTCACCTCTCGATACCTCTTGGGTTGGGCGGGGCGTCGGCCTGGGTCACGGGAGAGGGCGGGCTTGGAACAGAGGACACCGTGCACACCTAGCCCAGCGGGACCTCGGGGGCCAGGGAGAGACCCAGGGGGACCTCCGGCCAATCCTTGCCCACTCCCCTTGCACGGGCAGCAGCTGAGAGGCGACTACCCAGGCCCGGCTGTCGCGTGCAAGGTCACGGGGCCGGGACAGCAGGGAGGTGGGCGCTGAAACAGGGAGGCTCAGGCCCGCTGATGGCCACCTGGCCTCCGTCTCGGGTCACAGCCCAGCCCGGGAGCACCTCCACCCTCTGCGGTCCGCCAGCTGCCGAGCAAGTCCTGGCACAGGGGACGCAGGTGGCCTGGCCTCCCTGCTCGGTGGTTCCGGGGCACTGCCCGGCGCCCAAGGCAGACTTGTTAAAGCCAGAGCGCAGGCCAGCCCCCGATCCTCTGGCGTGGACATCTGTTCCTGGTGCCCGCCCAGCTCAAGGCCACGGCATCATGATGGAGTCTAAATTGCACTTTTCAGAGCTGTTTGATGGACGACCGAGGCGCGTGCGGGAGGCAGGGGCCCGAGGCCTCTCCCTTCCCTGTCTGCAGGCCTCATCCATCTTGGCCAGTCTCCCCCGCGGCCCGGCTCTTCCCAGGGCCAGCCTGGCCTGGAGGCTGAGCCCTGCAGCTCCAGGAATCGGGGTGGGGCCTCGCCTCGCTGGAGAGGCCCTTGAGCCGCCCGCTCCGGCAGCCTTTTTATTCCCTTGTTGTGTGTCTGATAGTTTATGTGGCCATCAAATTAAAGCCGGCAAATGGCCCATCTTTTACGGGATCACTTGTCATCATCGCGCGGATCCCGAAGATGTCAGCACCCTGTGAGTTACGACCTGCTGGCTCTGTGACTGACAGCAGGCTCCAAGCTGGGGGCCGGAAGCCGCGGATGGTGCCCAGGGACCCCCTTAGCCGAGGAGGGCGGCGCCCAGCAGTCTCGCTCTCAGCCTTCCCAATTCAGACACTCCCGGGTTTGGTCCTGCCTCTGCACTTCCTAGCTGTGTGGCTTTGAGCAGGTTGCTTGCCCTCTCTGAGCTCGTTGCCCCATCTGCGGTCCTAGCGGTCACTCCTGCAATGGGTCCCTCAGTGCAACCAACCTCTAGGCATCAAGTCTAAGAGCTGACCCCGGGGCCAGCGCTGTGGCACAGCGGGTTAAGCCGCTGTCTGTGACACTGGCATCCCTTATGGGCGTGGGTTTGCGTCCCTGCTGCTCCACTTCCGATCCAGCTCCCTGCAAAAGTGGTGGGGGGTGGCCCAAGGGCTTGGGCCCCTGCCGTCCACGTGGGAGACCCACAAGCAGCTCCTGGCTCTGCACGGCCCAGCCCTGGCTGTTGCTGCTATTCGGGGAGCAGAGCAGCAGATGGAAGACCTCTCTCTCTCTCTCTCTCTTTGTCTCTCTCTCTCTCTGTAACTCTGCTTTTAAAAATAAATTTTAAAAATGTTTTAAAACCTTTAAAAATTTTTTGAAAAGCTGTCCCAGGACATGGGCCTGCCCTGTGGCTCCCTCTGCACACCCCTGCTCCTGCCGTGCCTCCGGGGCGGGTGGGCATAGCAGCAGCCTCTGGGGGGCTGTGATGTTGCCCTGGCCCCTCCTACAGTGGGTGGGTGGGGTAGCAACACCTGCCCCTCGGGCTGACCCTCTCCTGGGTCCCCCTGGACTCTGATGTCCACAGGCTCCTGAAGCCACCCTGGGCATTGGCGCGTGCTGCTTCCACTCCACCACACTCGCCTCCCAGACCCCGGCCCCTCTGTAACGTGTTCCCGGACCCTCTGCTGAGCCCAGGCCCACGTCTGCTCCTGCACCACGAGACCGGTAGTAATGGGTGTGGGATCGCATCCACGACCACCTGTCCACTGCTCGGTCCACCTCCCTGTTGGAGGCCCAGGGCCCTCTGCAGGGACCTCCTGGGGCGTCGGCATGCGGGTGGCCCACAGTGGGAGCTACAGGACCCCGGGCCTGGCACAAGCCCTGGCCGGCCGTGTTGGGGACACCGTCTGCTGCCACAGAGCTGGGGACCCACGGTTGAATGTGAGCCTGTGGGGGTGGGGCGCACTCCTGGAGGAGCTGAGGGCCGGGGCACGGAGGAGAGGCCGGGTCCCCCACTGGACCCAGGCGGGCAGTCCTGATGGTGCCAGCCCCAAGGAGGAGCTGCGTGGGCGCAGGAGGCGTGAGAGGCCCCCAGGCAGCCCCCAGCTGTGTGACCTGGGTTGACGCCCCCCCAGTTTACCCCAGGAGGAGGGAGATGAGGGAGGGGTTGTATGGGGTACCCAGAGGGGCCCCGGGGGGTTGAGAAAGGGGAGCTGCCCTGCCCTGTCCCCAGGAGGGGCCCCGTGTTCCCCCCATGAGCCCCACCAGACAGAGCTGGGGAGGAACAAGCTGGGGGCCTGCCAATGAGCCCCTGCGCTCCAGACAGCGGGGTGGGGGTGGCACACAGAGACAGGGCGCCCGGCTCCATATCCCAAGTTTCCACTAACCCGGCACACAGAGACAGGGCGCCCGGCTCCTTATCCCAAGTTTCCACTAACCCGGCACACAGAGACAGGGCGCCCGGCTCCTTATCCCAAGTTTCCACTAACCCGGCACACAGAGACAGGGCGCCCGGCTCCTTATCCCAAGTTTCCACTAACCCGGCACACAGAGACAGGGCGCCCGGCTCCCTATCCCAAGTTTCCACTAACCCGGCACACAGAGACAGGGCGCCCGGCTCCTTATCCCAAGTTTCCACTAACCCGGCACACAGAGACAGGGCGCCCGGCTCCCTATCCCAAGTTTCCACTAACCCGGCACACAGAGACAGGGCGCCCGGCTTCTTATCCCAAGTTTCCGCTAACCCGGCCTTAGCCCCTGCCTCCCCTTCCTTCCCCTCCTCACAGCCTCCGCAGAGCGTGGTGCCCTCCTGAGCCCACGGCTCCCTCACCTGCCAGCCCTGGGTGGGGGTGGGGTGGGGGAGGCGCAGGTGCTCGGCTGGGACATGGGAGGGGTGTGCTGCTTTGAAGGCAGGTGCAGCTTGGAGTCTGGGGCAGAGGAGGGGACCTGGTGAGCTCTGTGCCACGTCTAGACTCCTGGCGCCCGCCTGTGTTCAAAAGAGTCCTCTTCCCTCTCGGAACTGCCATTCCTCATCTCCAGTGGGCGGGGGTGCCCCAGCAGCCCGCGGGGCCCTGCAGCGGGGGGGAGGAGGGTGGGGGGCTTCCGGCCTGTGCTTGCTCCCCGGGGCCCTGGAGCAGGCTCGTGGGTCTGGGTGGGAATCTCCCCCATGGCGTACCTGCACTGGCACTGGCGGGTGAGACCCCCCGTGGGGCAGTGACCTGAGCGGGTCCCGGGGCTCCCCCATCTGCTGCTCGGCCTTGCTGGGGCTCTGCTGGACCCCGGGGTGCTGCTTTCTCCTCACACGGGCCATCCCAGGCGCTCTCCCGCAGCCAGGCAGCAGACGGCCGGCCACCTGCCCCTGCCCAGGCTCTGTCTAGCTGGCCTCGGGGCTCAGGTGCCCATCTGTGAAATGGGACCATGAACGGGGCAGGCTGAGGTTGCCTCCAGTGCTCAACAGAGCGAGGCTCAGAACAGGGGGCCACCATTGGCGTCCGGCCGTGAACCTGGGAGGGGAACTTGGGCTTTTTGTATCACATGGGCTTCTCCAAACCCTCATTCATGGGCTGCAGGCCCACTGGGGGCGCTTCCTTGGGGGCAGGGGTGGGGTGACCCCACCACCACCTTCTAGTCCCAGCTCCTGCAGGGTGCCAGCCACACCCATCACCCCCACCAACTTCCCCGGTGGACCGTCTACAACTTGTAATGCATGCGGGGTGGGGTGGGGGTGGGGATTCTTTCAAAACCAAAAGTTAATTATTTTTCTAATTTCCTGCCGCATGCATTATGCATTGGCTGTTGTCACTGGCAGTAATTGCAAGCAGGTATGCAAATACACCCTAGCCGCGTGGGCCGTCGGGGCGGCGCCGGAGCCAGGCATCGGGGTGCCCGAAACTTCAGAGAAGGCAAATCACTCGGAAAAGCAAGATGTTCGAATCGTGTCTTGGGAGGTTAATTATACTGATAACAGTGTGCGATATTAAGCTGTTCGGGGCCGGCGTAGGGTCGGGAGGAAGGAGACGTGTGTAATTTTGTGTTTCTCTCGATGCGTTATTTAATAAGATGCTTCTCCACCTGCTATTTCTGTCTGCGTCCATTTTTAGTAGAGCTGCCTGGACTGACGCTTAATGCCTTTTGAGAAGGGAAAAAAAGCCTGGCGGAGTTTCAGAGGGGGAGGGGCCTAAGGGCCTTTGTTGGGGGTGGGGGGGCAGGCTCAGTCCCCAAGCTCAGGACAGGGGCTCCTAGGCCACAGCCAGGGTGGGTGGAGGAGCAGTGAGCAGGCCAGGTGGGTCTGAGTGAGGCCTGGTGGTGGCGAGACAGGGGCTCTGCACCGGGCCTGGGGCCGGGCCTTGGGCGCCCCGTGCACCTGCCACGGACTCTGGGGAAGCTCCTTGCTGTACCCTCCTGTTGATCTCCCACCAGGAGAGTCCTGGGGCAGGACAGGGTCTCTCTGAGGATGGGGCCTGGCACATGAGGTGCCCCAGAGACATCCACTGGACACATGAGTGAGGGGAGATGCCCAAGCGGAGGCCCAGGACGAGCCTGTGCGGGAGAGGAGGGAGGTGTCGACCGGCAGCCCCACCCCGGTCACGGCAGCCCTGGGGGAGCGAGGGTATGGATCATGCAGCAGGTGGCAGAAGGGCCTTGCACAAACCCTCGGCCTCGCTGCGCCATGCCCTCCTCGCCCATGTCTCACCCCTACCCCTCCTTAGCTGTGCAGGGGCCACCCTGACCTCCGGGGGCAGCACACCTGTGAACCTGGCTGTCCCCATTGGCCTCCCCTGCGGTCTGTCCCCAGGAGCCAGAGGCCCCTTCCTTCCCACCCCCCACGGATACACATGTGGATGGAGACCACTCCCAAGGACCCTGGGATCTGGGCTGTGGAGGGCCCAGACGTGGTCAGCTTTCTACAGATGAGGAGAGACAGGCCGGAGGGTGTTCGGCACTGCCCTCCCCCGGGCTGTGACCTCCAGCCTTGGCAGTGAATTTGCATGGGGAGCGCCATGGTGGACAGGTCTCAGGGGAGCTGCCTCCCACCGGCACCAGCAGGGCTGCGGACCCCTGGGGGCCTGTGGGGCCAGGCCTGCCCGGGCTGCATGAGGTCCTTCCCAGAAGGCTGTGCTTTACAGCTGTCCCACAGCCCCGTGTCCCCAGCACACACAGCTGCACACTCTGGGAGGGGACAGAAGCCACCCAAGGTCTCTCACCACCCTCAACTGGAGGGCCAGTGCCTGTGCGACCCCCACTGCCCCAGAATCCCCGGGGTTGGGAGGACAGCAGGTGCGGCGCTGGGCGCGAGGTGCGGCGCTGGGCGCGAGGAGCGGCTGCCAGGAGGTGGGGGTGGCCGGCTTGCAGCGGCTCCGGGCTGGCGTGCCTTTATAATAAATAACAGCAAATAGCCCATCCGCAGGGCGTCTTTCACGCCGGTGGCTAATAACGCGGCTATTAATGCCCCCGCAGACGGCGTGCGCTGTGCCGCGCTGACGGATGGCCCGGGCCCTGGCGCAGTCATAAATCAGCCCCTCTGCTGGGGCAGAGCGCAGGGAGGTGTCGTTTTCCATCTTGGTAATGAATTGGGGCTTCCCTGCCCTGCCCCGTGGGCCCCACGCTGCAGGTCCCCAGGGATCTGTGTTTCTGGAGGTGCAGAAGTAGGCAGGCCCCGCCCACTCAGCCCTGGCCAGATCCCGAACCGCCTGCTGTGTGTGTGACCTTGGGGCCCCACTGCCCTCTGTGGGCCAACAAAGAAGCAGGAGCAGGCCTTTGGTGGATGCTTTGCACCATCGCCCTGGCCCACTGTCCAGCAGGGGCTTGTGGACTGTGGACTCCTCCAGCTGCGCAGCCGCAGGTGCTGTGGCCTATGGCCTGGATCTCACTGCTGCCCACTTCCGGCAGAACTAGTAGCCCTGCGCTCCTGGCAGGGAGGGACTCCAAATGAGGCACCCCTGCTCCCCCCAAGCCTGGCGTCTCCACTGGTCTAGATGGAGCAACACGCCGGCCATCAGGCAGCAAAGGATCCTGGCCCCAGCAAGCAGGGCGAGGGAGCTGCACCACCCAGCTGGGGAAGGGACTGGCTACAGCTGCCCTGGGCACAGCCCCGATTCCCTTCCCCCATCCACGCCCTCCCCCTGCCCCCGCCTTACCTCTGCAGCCCGGGGTTGCTGCTCCGCCGCAGGCCTCTGTGGATGCGGTGGGCCCAGGCCTTGCCTGAGTCACATTTGCGGCCCCCCGGGCCCGGGGGGCCGCCCGCCACTGGCCGCAGTCCACAGGCCTGGGGCACGGGGCAGCTCAGGCAACACCTTGGGGCGTGGGCTCCTGGGTTCAAGCGAGGCTGTGGGATCCAAGCGGCATCCTCGGTGCCCTGGGCCGCGGGGGCTGCCGGCTTCTCCCTGGGGAGCGAGGGGCGTGGGGACTGGGCGCCCAGGGGCGCCCTCCGTGGCCTGAGGCTGTTGCGACCCTCTGCACCCCAGGCATGCCCTACGGCCTGGCACCCATCCCCAGGAGGGTGGCCTCTTGCTGCTTGCTACGTCCACGGCCCTGGTTCACCTGTGGGCGGCAGGGCCTCGGCGTGCCTCTTGCCCCCACCTTTTTTGCTTTACCAAGGGGTTTTGTTCTTTTTCTTTCTTTCTTTCTTTCTTTTTAATCCCTTTAAGTCACTTGGCAGAATGGGCTCGGTGCGGAGCGCGCTCTTGCGTGACAGCGCAGGGAGGGGCCCCGGCTCCACAGAATCGGTATTCCTGCCACTCAGCCTGTGTCCCGGGGGAAAGGCGGGGGCCCATCACCCCCCGCCGCGGAGTTCAGACGTTCACGGCGGGGCTGGCGCAGCTGACACGCGCCGCTGAGCTCTCACAGTCCGCATGTCCTGCCTCGGGGAGCCGCCGCCGTGGGGGGGTGCTCCGTCCTGCTTGGTTGCTCCCAGTGCAGGGAAGGCTGGCACAGGGGAGGGAGGCCGGCTCTTCCCGCTTCACCCCGTCTGTCTGTCCGTCCGATTCTTCACCAGCTCCTGCCAAAAAGCAACACAGGTGGTTAAGCGGGAGGAAATTAGAAGCCGCGTGGGGACTAGCGCAGCCTCCCCCCCATCCCATCAGACCCCCAGGCCCACGGCGGCCCAGGCTGACTCCCCCTCTGGTCCAGGTAACAGCTGGCCACGGCGAGCACCTTCCTTGTAGCTTAGCTACCTGCCTTCCTTGGCTGGGGCTGGCGGGACCGGGAAGAGAAAAATGAAGTTTAAGCGCTTCTGGCCCTGCAGGGCTGCCTGTCCAACCCAGAGCTGGCACTGTCCCCCCAACACCTGCTCCTCTTGTTAAATGTCATTCAAAGGCTCCAACTGGGCCGCGGAGGCCCGGGCTTCCAGAGAGACGCTGCCTTTCCCAGCGGTGGGAAGCAGGATCATCAGGGACCCCGGGGGGAGTCGTGTCTCGTGTCCCTGGCCTCCCCCCTGCAGCCCACACCCTGGTGAGGCCGGGTCCGAGACCTGGGGGGCGGGGCGGGCTGTTGCCCAGGCCGGGAAGGCGAGCGGGAAGGCGAGCGCAGCCGCTCATTAGCGTGCATGCCGCCGTGGAAGGCCCGCGGTGCCCCGCCGTCCCTACTCCCCCTGCGGGAGCCCCTCTTTGGAAGCGGGCTTTCATTACACATCTGAGAGCGTCAGCTCTGGTCTCAAACCAGATCCAGATGGGCTCGGCTGCATCCGGGCACTTCTCTTTGTAGGGCCGAAGGTGGCTGCTCTGGGGCCGCAGCACAGACAATGAGAAGATGTGGGGTGCGCGGCGCGTCTCAATCAGCCCGGCACCCAGGCCGGGGGCGGCTCCCCCGGGGCCCCAGCCTGGCAGAAAACCCGTGCCAGGGGAAGTGCCCGCAGGCCGGGGGCGTGCAGCCAGGCGGATGCATGGGTTGGTGCGGCCAAGTGGGGGCCTCTGGGGCCGAGGAGGAGGGAACAGGGCCGGGGCAGGGCTCCTGGTGCCCGCAGGCCTGGGTGTGTGTGGGGGGGAGAGGGCAGAGCCCCTGTGTGTGGGGGGTGTGTGTGTGTGTGAGAGAGAGGCTGGCTCCAGCACGAGCCCTCGCTGCTGTTACCACGCGCGTGATTTCATCCAATTATAAATTGTAATTTCTCTATGAAGGCGAGAGGTGGAGAGGATCCAATGAGGTCATCCGCCTCCCCGGCTGGGGCGAGGAAACTGTTTTATACGGCAGAGAGGGTGGTGGCGTGACCTCAGAACACAGAGGACCCAGCCAGGCACGGCCGCGCTTCCCTGTGACAGAAGCCAGCGAGTTCTGCTTTGGGAACTGGGGGGGTGGGGGGGAGGCGGGCTCCTGGTGTCTCAGGCCCCTCCCACAGCACTCACATCCAGACAGGCCGTCCCCCGGGCCCCTGTGCAGCCCCCCAGCCCTGCTGCCTCCCCACAGGTCCCTCAAGGCTCTGAGCCGGCTGTGCCAGTGCCCCCTTCCCCCACCCCTCCTGCCTGTGCCTGGTCGCTGGGACCGTGACGACAGTGGCAAAGGAGTGATCTCCCCAGCTTCCAGGGAGCATGTGGTGCTGCACAGGGTAGGCGCCTAATAAGTGCACCCCGTGAACTCCGCACTCGGCTTCCTGCTTGGGAGAACCAAGGTTCTTGGTGCCGGTCCAGCTGGTGCATCCTGGGCCACCTTCCCTGCAACCCCACCCCCACCTGCCCTGGGTGTGCGTGGCTCCTGGGAGCCCGGCCTCGGGACCCTTGGGTGAGGGCATCTGGGCTGCGGGCAGGTGTTTGCGACGAGCCTGGCTGGCAGTGGTTGGGAGTGGCCGCATAATGATGGGTGCTGGTGACCACCTGCAGACACTGGCCCGGGAGTGAACACGCAGTCGTGCCGCTGGCGAGCACCGCCTGGTGAGCACCTGGTGCCCGCGCCGTGGGCCCTCGTGACAGCGGAGCTCCCACCGCTAAGGGGTGTGGCTGTGTTCCCGCTTTCTGCTTGGTCAGCCGAGTTAGGCAATCTGTGGTGGGGGTGGTGGGGCGGGGGGGGGTCTCAGTGGCCGGCACCCCCTGGCCTGGGCCAGCCCCGCTCCTGCAGGCTCCCGGCCCGGTCTCTGCAGCCAGGCACGAAGACAGCGTTTTTCGAGTCAGCGCAGGAAAACGCTTCCATTTGGAGGCGCTCTGAGACGCTCACGCAGTTGCACCTTTGCGATCGACCGCCTCCCAGTTGTGGTGAGAGGCAGCCCCGCACGGCCCCGCGGCCGGGCCGGCTACCTACCCGCCTGCCCGCCTGCCCACCTGCCCGCCCGCCTGCCCGCCTGCCCGCCTACCCCCCTGCCCCCCTGCCCGCCGGCTGCCACGCGATGGCGCGCTGTATCCTCGCCGGTGAATTCTGCTTTGCCGCCTCCCCGAGCCTGGGACAACACAGCGTGACTGGCAAGCCAGGGCCGCTAGGGAGAAGCGGGACGTGGCCAAGGCCTCCAACCCCAGGCTGGTTCCCTTCCTCGCTGCACTGAGCCCACGCATCCTGGGTTCCTCCCGAGGCCCTCGCACGTCCCCTCCCCCCCATCTCTCCATTCATCCTTTGTCCAAGCCACACCCATCCCTCTCTGTCCACCCACCCACCCTCCATCTCTGCATCCATTTCTCCCTCCACCCTCCCCTCTCTCCCCACCTTCTTCTCCTCTCCCCGCGTAGCCTCCATCCTTGCTATGAGTCCTGCCAGGCTCCGGGCACTATAAGAGACTCAGGACCCACAGAGGAGCCCCCAGAGTCCTTCCAGGAGTCCCCATCCCGCCCAGCGGGGTGGCCCTTGTGCATCACACAAAGGGCACCTGGAGGACGGAGAACCCAGCCTTGCTCAGCCTGGAGTTGGGGGGGGGGAGGGTTGCAGGGGGCTTCCTGGGGAAGATGACACCATGCTGTGTGTTCGGGGTCCCCCAGGCTCCCAGTCCATGGGCTTTCCCCCTCGACCACCGTCTGTCTCCCCACGTACCCACCTTTGCCTCTCAGGGCTCCCCCACAGTGGGAACAGCCCTCAGCTTCACTGTCCACAGCTGCCTTAAAGACCACCCCCCCTTAAATTCTGGTATTAGCCATCAGCCCTGCCGTTTCGCTCCCGCCTCTGGCCCCTAGGGTTGGGTTTCATGCGCATGTCACTGATCTGAGCTGCTGGATCCCGCGTGGGCTGTGTGGACAGTGACTTCGCCGACTGGCATTTGAAATGAACCACACGCCGCCCCTCCCCGGGCAGAGCTGCCCCGTGGCAAAGGGGGCAGAGTTGCAATGGCCCCAGTGGTCAGAGCCGGCGCGAGGAGGGAGAGCCGGAGCCTGCCTTCCCTTTGGACTTCCCGGCTGCGGTCCGTGCCCTGCCTGACCCGTGTGGATGAAAGGCGCTCTGTGAATCAGACCGGCAGTTTATCCTGATTTCATCCCAGCAGGACAGACATCCACGGGGCCTGTCTCTTTCTCCCTGCATCACGGAGACCTGGGGCCCGCCGCTGTCCCATTCCCTCTCCTGCAGCGGGCAGCGGGGGCTGGGGCAGGGCGAGCGTGTCCGCTCAGGGGCGGGGACCGCGCCTGGAACTGGGCCGGCACGGCGGGGAGTGTGGCAGGGAGAGCTTTGGAGGCCTGGGGAACAGCGTGTGCGAGGGCTTGGTGCAGGGAGCCGGGTTTCCGGATGAGAAGGCCTGACCTTTAGTCGAGGATGGAGGCCCGGCCCCGGGGACCTCCCAGGGCTGTGTCCAGGGGCCTGGTGTCCGTGCGAAGGGCGCCTGGCACGGAGGGACCTGTGATGTAGGAGGGGCACCCTGGCTGCTGTGCCAGGGTTCAGGGAGGGACAGTGAGGCGCCGTGGCGGGGCTGTGGGCTCTGCTTCCCGCACCCAGCTCGCTGCAGGGGGCCTCGGGGGGCACTGTGCAGGGCCCGCCTGGTGTCCCAGGGCCCTGGCAGGGGCAAGCAGGAAGGCCTGGGGAGGCCACCCCTCTGCTCTCCCCAACGACGACGGTCGCCCTGCCCCCTTCTCACTCCTGGGCGGGGCTCAGCTCTGGAGTGGTGGGGGCGGGGTGAGAACTGGCGGAGGCGAGAGAGCGTGAGGTGTGAACCCTCCCAGCCTCCACTCTAATTTAGCATCAGGACTCAGAGTCTCAGGGATGGGTGTGGCAGCCAGTGTGGGGGTGGCTGCAGACCGAGGCGGGCAGTGCCTGGGGCAGGGACGTCCACAGCTTCCCGGGGCCCCAGGCGTCACTCTCGGTGGACGTTCTTTGGCCCTCTGCCTCGGGACGGCGCCCCTTGCTTCTCTGCTTCCACTTGGCAGAGTTAGGGCCAGAGGTGAACTGGACGGCCAGCTGGCCGCCACCTGCCGCCGGGCAGCCCCGACCCAGCCCACCTGGGGGACTGCGAGGCCTGGCTCCACCAGGTTCCTGGTGCCTGAGGGAAGGCGGGCTCCCGAGTGTGACGGCGCCGCCCCCTCCGGCACAGCGGCCGCCAAGTGGGCATCGCGGTCAGCAGCAGGTGGACAGCAGTGGGCAGGTGCCTGAAGAGGCCTCGTCTGCCTCGAGGGCTCTCGTGCCTTTGAAATCTCTGATCAAGGGCAGGCGGAGAGGCCGCAGGTGCCCGTGGAGCTGCACGAGTAGGTGCCAGGGAGGGCGGCGAGGGGGCAGTGGGCACCCAGCTGGGCTCCTGAGGGACAGCAGCCGTCCCTGGCCTCCGGGGAGGGAGGCTGCAGGTGGCCGTGCCCTTAGGAGGGGTGGGGACACCAGCGCCCTCCCCAGGCCTGGCCCCTTTGCCCTCAGTGACGCCAGGCGCAGAAGAGGGGACGGGGTGGCAGCCGTGGCCTCCTGGGCCCTGCTCTGGCCCCTGCTTGCCCCCACCTCGGGCTTTGCTGCACAGGGACTCCATGCCTGGGGGTGCACGGGTCAGAGCTGTGCGACCCCTGACCCTGACTGTGAGGTGGGGCTTATGTGGTCTGTGTGCAGTAGCTGCACAGCAGGTGTCTGAAGCAAGAGTTGGGTGGCCATAGCATGATCTGTCTTGCAAGTTCATGGACCCCTGGTGGTAACAGCAGGGGGTGGGGCAGGTCACAGCCAGAGGCCCCCCCCCAACCCAAGGAGATGATGGAGGAGATGTCGGGGAACCCAGGCTGTGTTTGAGGGGCGTCAGCTCCCGTCCTGGGCTCCCCTCCTCCCACCCCTCCCAGCCTCAGGTCCTGCCATGCTAGTGCCGTCTCCTGATCCTCCATTCTCAGGGCCTCTGTGCCACTGCTGGGGTCAGGGGGTCCAGTGTGTGCCCTGGGGACCCTCAGCGCTGCCCTCCTCCAGCCATTGTGTCCAGAAAGCCAGTCCCCCTGCTCAGACCTCGGCCACTGACCACATTCAAAGACACAAGCAGGGGAACCCTGGCCACGCACCTGCCAGCCTCCAGATTACCCAGGCGTGGCTGGAGGCAGTATTTCCTTCCAGAGCCCACCCACAGCCTCACAGCTGCCCGTCCCTCCCGCCCTGCCCGCCTCCGGGCCCCAGCTCTCCGATTCCCTGCACCACAGAAGCCTGTGCCAAGAGATTTTCGCCTCAGTGTTGGAAATCAACCACCCCCCTTCCCGTAAACACGCTCCCTGGCCGAGAGCAGCCCCCTGCTCGGGCCGGGCGACCAGACTTTGTTAATATTTACAGCGAGTGGCTCAGGAAGCTATTAGCTCCCTTTTCTTGTTGTTAATTGAAAGAGGAGAAAATGGTTGTAACACTTCAGAAGGGCTTCAGGTGCAGCCTGAGAAACCGGCTGAATTGGGAGGAAGAGGATAAGCGAGAGATGATCTTAACAAACACAGGCGGCGAGCCCATCCTCATGCCAGGGTGGGACGCGGCGCCTCCCCCCCCCCGGCTCTCGGGCGCCCATGCCCACCTTACGGAGAGACAGAGGAGAGAAAGGATTCGCCGCGCGCTTTTGTTAATAACGAAGTTCTTTGAAGCTGTGGCTGCTGAGGCCCCGGTACCTCCATTGCTGGGGCACCGAGGGCCCTGCCTGGCAGCTGCTGGCCTGGACGCGGGGGGGCGGTTTGGCCAACCTGGAGTGGCCTCCGTCCGCCTGTGAGCCCCGGGGATGACCAAGGACAGCTCAGCCGTGGGGGAGCTTTCTGAATCCGAGCCGGCAGCCAGGGCCGGCCTCTGCACTCAACCTCCCTTCTCTCTGCACCTGCTTCTGAAGTCTGCCCCGTGAGGGCAGGTCCTCCTGCGGCCACACACAGGCAGCCCCCAGTGACTCAGAAAGTCCCTTCTCCTGGAGCCTGCAGGCTCCGACCACTGTCTCCTCCTCCAGGAAGCCCTCCCTGGCCGCTCCCCAGCCGCTTTGCTCTGGTTCGTTGGGCTCCCGGGCAGCCTGCCCTGTCTCAGCCCAGCCTTCTCTGGCCCCTGCAGAGCAAGGTGGCTGACGCCGCAGACCCAGTAGCTCTGGACAGGCAGCGTTAAAGAAGGAAGAGATTGGCCGGCGCCGTGGCTCAACAGGCTAATCCTCTGCCTTGCGGCGCCGGCACACCAGGTTCTAGTCCCGGTTGCCCCTCTTCCAGGCCAGCTCTCTGCTGTGGCCCGGGAGTGCAGTGGAGGATGGCCCAGGTGCTTGGGCCCTGCACCCCATGGGAGACCAGGAGAAGCACCTGGCTCCTGCCTTCAGATCAGTGCAGTGTGCTGGCTGCAGCAGCCATTGGAGGGTCAACCCATGGCAAAGGAAGACCTTTCTCTCTGTCTCTCTCTCACTGTCCACTCTGCCTACTGCTTCCACCCTGGTGTTGCCAAACCAGAACCTGTTCAGTTCTGGATCCACAGGGCCCCGACAGGGTGCTCTTGACCATGACCACGGGGGATGGGACCGTGGGGCCAGCACAGGGAGCAGAGCAGGCCCCTGTCAGACCCAGAGGAGGAGCCGGCTGAGATCTGGAGGGACCAGGAGGAAGCCCTGGGGGGAGGGGACGGGAGAGTCAGGAGGAGGCAAGATGGAGCCCAAGCCAGGCAGTGCCCCCTCCTCGCCCTCCCTACCTGGACTGGAATTGTCTCCTCCACCCCCTCACCCCCACCCCTGGGCTGCGAGCTGGGAAGGGCGGGGACAGCGTCCGAGGCAGCCCCCACCCCCCAGCACTGAGCGGTGGATGTAGACGATGACCCTGGCAGTGGGGGGAGCCGCCGGTGGGGGGTGTCCACGGCGGGCACTAGGCCTCCGCCAGCTCGCCGAACCCACAGGCACTGTTGTCGCCGTTTTAATTTTCCACCCGAGGAAGCATAGGTGTTCCGGGAGCCTGCCCAAGGTCACGCGGCAGGTCCGCCCCTGAGCTCCGCGCCCTTCCTGCGCAACCAAAAGGTCTCTGTGGGGACGCGAGGCTGCGCGGGCGCCCCCTGCAGGCTCACGGGGGCGCAGCGGCGCGTTGGTGGCCCTGGGGAGTCCTGGGGCAGAGACAGGCTGAGTCTGCTCGCGAGGCTGAGCGGGCCCTCGTGGCGACACGCCCTGAACCAGTCCCCGCGAGGCTGCTGTGTGCCGGCCAGGAGGCCTGTGTCCGCTTCTGCCTCCTGGGACCCAGCTTGGCGGGCACACAGGCACGTGGGCACGGCCGGGCACGAGAGGGGACGGGGAGAGGAGCGTGCCCCTTTCCTCCTATCCTGAATCGCACGCCAGGCCCTCCGGCCTCACCAGCCTCAGTGTCCCCGTGGCGACCTGGCCCTGGCACAGCCAGGCCTGTTGCCGCCCGCCGGGCCCCGCACCTCTCGCCCTCCCCTTCCAGCCCCGAGGCTGCAGCTTCCCTTCGGATCACATGCCCAGCCCTGCCTGGAATACCGATTCTCCCGCGATGAAACCATCCACCTTCATTTTTCCTAAGAGCCAGGCAGGAAGAAAAGGAGGCACTGGTGGGCGGGGTCGGTGCTCCTCGGGGCCCCCTGCAGAGCAGGCTGAGGGTGGCCTTGACAGGCAGTGACGCCAGCCCCCCCCCCCGACACCACGTGACCCCAGCCTGGGCCCGCTGGCCTTTTGAATGCACCAGGGAGTGGACTAGGTCCTGGCTTGGGGGCGCTGCTTTTGGGGCACCCACAGCGGGCAGCCCAGGGCCCCTCCCCCTCGTCTGCAGGTTAGGTTCAGTCCAGCTCTTAGCAGAACGTGGAGCCTGGGGTCTCGTGGGGATTGAGGGAGGGCAGGGGCTCCATGTGACCCCCCCAACACGTTCCTTGTGGCCGCAGGCACAGAGCGGAGCAGCCGGACAGCAGGGTCAGCGTGAGAGCGGCTGGGGCACACTGAGCTTGGTTGAGCCCTTGACCACTCTGGGCCTCGGCGCCGGGGTGCCGGGCTCGTGGCCCCGCTGTGGGGGCGGGGGAGGACAGGTGAGCCTCAGCCGGAGGGGGCGCAGGAGTCACTGGTGCAGAGTGGAGCTCCCTTGAGGGCAGGGGTCAGTTTCCTTCTCAGTGGGGGAGGGGTGCTGGCGCTGGCCTGGAGGGGATCCAGCCCCGAGGACCTGCCTGGGGGGGCTTCCACACACCTCTGCTGCAGTGTGACTGTAGGAGCTGCTGGCCGCCTGGGAGGCTCCCCTCCCTCGAGTGGCCCCTGGGCCTGGAGCAGGAGCCCATTGTGGTACAGCCCCGCCCTCCGCACCCGGCTGACATCCCGAGGGAAGGATGAAGTAGTAGCGACAGGAACCCTGCCGGAACACCAGGCTGATGAAACCAGCGACATCGGTGATGAAATCCAAGTCCGCCCTGCTCCGCGGGGGCTCTGAGGACGCCAACCCCCCCGGGGTGGGGGAGGGTGGCTGGGGAGTCGCCTGCTGCCGAGGCTGAGCCCTGTACACTGGGCCGCGTCCTCTGCTTCCCTGCTGTCCCCCGAGATGAGCCCCAGAGAGCAGGGGTCTGCTGGGTGGCCGTGGCCGTGGCCAGGCCTGCGCTCCAGTGCCCTGCGCCTCTCTCCTCCGGCAACGCTGGGCTCTGCCTGTGGCCGCCACTGCCCCCTCCTCCCAAACCATCCCCATCCATCAGAGCGTCCCATCCCCATGGCCGCAGGCCCAGCCACCTGTGAGCGCACGGAGCGGCCCGAGTGAGCTCAGGAGCCAGCGCTCCCTCCTGCTCCTCGCCCCCACGGGGCCACGTCATAAATTATCATCGACCCAGTGCCAACCCCGGCTGGAGACGAGCTGGGAAATACTGCACCAGGTTCAATAATTGTGCCCTGCTGCCTACATTTGCTTATTTGTGGCTTTGCTGCCCACCAGGAGAGGCGGCGATAAACCACTGCCGACTGCTGGGCTCCGGGGCAGGACACACCGCCTGGCCCATTTCCGGTGGACCCGTGACCCGTGGACCCGTCCGCCCATTGCCCGGGTCTTCCCAGCACCCTCCGGACGGGGGCTGGCCAGTGGAGCACAAAGCCTGGAGCGTGGGAAGACAGGCAGGAGATGAGCCCCCTGCCCCGTTCTAGAAGGTTCTAGGCTCAGGATGGCCCGGCACCCCTCCCCCCCATCATCACTTCTATTTCGTCGCCCCTCCCGTGACACAGTGAACTTCCCCTTTGCCTCTGGTTCTGCCTTCTCTGCTGCCTGTGGCCCTGGACTGGTGACAGCAGAACTGGCCCCTCCCCCGCCGAGGGCCCACAGCGCGGGCGCTGTCCCAGGTCACAACCGTCCACACCAGCTCCTGCCAAACTCTCAGTGACTCTGCGCGAACGCTCTCGTCCCCATCTCACGGACCAGGCACCTGGGACTCAGAGAGGTGGTGTGGCTTGTCCTGGGACACACAGCAAGAAGGGCGGCCCGGCCCTGGGTCTGCGCTGGTGCAGGACAGGAAGATGTGTCTGCCCCAGGGCCCGGGAGACCAGCCATGGGGCTGCAGGCCTGTGCAGGCCATCCCCGGCCAGCAGCTCTGGTGGTTGGGCACCCACTGCTCTCATCACACGGGGCAGCCCTGCAGGAGGGGTCCGGGCCCCTTCACAGGTGAGGAATCCAGTATCCCTCCCAGTCCTGCCTGGCAGCTGAGCCCGGGACACCATCTCCTGGAGAGAGAGGCTCCCCAGGCGCAGTCAGGCCCCAGGTGGCCGGCTTTGTTTTTTCTGAGCACCTGCTGGGTAACAGAGTCCCCCGGGGCCTGGAATGGGGGAGGGGTGAGGTAGCAGGTGCCTGTGGGCGGAGCCAGAGGAGGTGGCAGCAGAGGACACCATGATGGGGCAGTGCTAAGGGCCCAGCTGTGTAGCGCAGCACCCCCTGCACTGGGCCCCCCGGCACCTGGGGGCATTTCCGTACCACGACCCTCAACTCAGGACCCTCCCTGGTCTGGTCTCTCTCTGTTCCCTCAAGCAGCCAACTCCCTCCCTGACATGGGCCAGGCCTCTCTGCCTCCCCCACCCCCACCCAGAAATGAGACGCTGAGCCCTTGCCCACCCCCCCATCAGAGCCCTCCACCCACCCTGGAAAGTGGCCAAAGGACGACCACGGTGCAGAGAACACAGCCTCCAGCTGTCCCATCGGCCACGCAGCAAAGGGCTCTGTCCTGGCTGAACCCATGGGGACCACGCGGATCCTCGTGGGGCGTGGCCTTGTGGGGCACAGCTGTCACACGGTCATCACGAAGGGAAATGGGAGCTTGACAGGAGAGCACGAAGCGGGAACTGGGACCTGGGGCAGGCGGTGGGCAGCGGTGGGGAGCAAGGCTGACGGGATGCCGGCACCGGCTGTGCCCACTGCACAGGCCTGGGGGCTCCGGAGAGGGGTGGTGACACTGGGGAGGTGCGACCAACAGGACTCTGCCCTTCTAGTTCCCAGGATGGAAGGTGGGGAGGGGGCAGGTGCACCCCCAGGGAGGGGGAGGGGCTCTGGTTCTAGGGCCTGGGCTGTGGTCAGGGCGGGTAGGAGCCGTAGCCTGGGCAGGGGGTGGCACGGGCGGAAGGTGGCCAGTCCGGCTCCCGGGCAGCAACCTCATGTCCAAGGTCCTCGGAGGACCCCATTCTGGGCACGGAGTTGGTGCTGGGCCCCAGGGGCGTGCGCAGGTGCCCACACATCCAGGGCCTTCCGTAACCGTGCCATCATTTATTTTAATGCTGTTGTGCCACGTTTGGGTGCGGGTGAAATACGGCCCGCACCGTTTACCGGTGGGGATGTTAATTGTGCGCCGCAGCCGCCGCGGGGACAAACACGCCTTTGGGGGGTGTAGATCACTGTGGCAGCGCCGGGACGTGCCGGCTGCCGTGTGGGAGGGGCCCGCACGCCAGCCACCCGTGCCGTGATCAGCTCCTGTGGGGCCACAGGGTGTGCGGGGAGAGCCTGTGGCCCCCGGATGGTGGGCATTACGCCCTCCCTCCCATCTGCCCCACACGTGGATGGAGGACACAGGCCGGTCCAGGGCAGGAGCAGCAGAGATGGGGCTGCAGGGGGAGCAGGTGCAGAGGCGGGGGCAGACGAGCCTGGGGAGGGGTCCTGAGGGAGCAGAGGTGGCCCAGCCTCCCTGCATCAGACCCTACCCCACAGGCTGGGACCCAGCAGTGACAGCCGGCAGAGACTTCGCGCACGCGCTGGGGCGGGCACAGGATTCCCAGGCATGTGGTGCAGTAGGAGTGGGGTTACACCCCTGCCCCCCATAGGATGGCAGAAGGAGGAAGGCGCCCTGTGGCCCCGCGTGGGGGCCTTGGCCGAGCTCTGCCTTGCCCACCTCGGGGCTCACCGTGCTGGGCCCGTCCTCCCTCGGGGCTGCTCCGTGTACCCCCAGCCAAGCCCGTGCAGCGCCCCAGTGCCATGCACGCCACCCCCAGCTGTTACAGCTCCCGTGGGGGCGAGGAGGGGCAGGGCAGTCCCTCCTCCCAACCCCCTGAGGCCGCCCTCCTGCCCCTCCTGGCGGCGTGAGGCCGCTCATAGGGCGCAGGACGGGGCACCGAGCCACCTCTTCTGGGGGGGGGGGCCCTGAGCGGAGCCCCCCCTGTGGCCCCAGGCGTCTACATCATCTCCATTATTTCTGCCTGTGTCCCTGTGGGTTACTTCCCCATTGCATGGCTGAGAAAACAGCTCTGAGAGTGGGAAAGGAACCCAGCCCGGTGTAGCTGGGAGGGGGAGGAGCTGTGAGTCGAACCCAGGGCTTTCCCACAGCGGAGCCCCTGCCTGGCGGCGGTGCCCAGGCCCCAGGGCCCAGGCCGACCACACTGAGCAGCCAGACTGGGCCCTCTGCCAGCCCCGGGGGCCGGTGGTCTGCGGGTCCCCCCGCCGCGCCACCATGCTGCCTGTGGGCCACCGTCCCCATTTCCTGCTACTCTGGGCAGTGGGACGAGGCTGTCCCCGTGCCGGCTCCCGCTGCGGCTCGTGGTGGACCCGGCAGGGGAGGGACTCGGTGGAAGATGTATGAGCTGGGTTAAAATTTAATTTGGGTGGAAGATCCCGGCCAGCCGAGCCGGCTGCCCTAGACAAATGGCCTGCTCCCCGCCGCTCCCGTGCCCCGTGCCAGCCCCCGCCCGCCCTCCCCGGAAGGCAGGCCGCCGCGCCCGCGGGAGAAACCAGAGCGAGAATTCGATTTGGGCGGGAGCGGCGGGCGCTGAGGCTTGTTTGCACTTGAGTTTGAAATTGAACAGGACAGACGCGGCTTTGGGGCGGGAACTGATGCTGCCCGGCCTCCCTGCGGGCCCAGGAGGCCTCTCCGCTGTCCAGAGGAGCCCCTCCCGCTGGGGGCGGCTGGCCCGGGCACCCAGGGTCCACACAGATGTGCCTCTCTCCATGGCCCTCTGGTAGCTGGCCCCGTCTTTCACCCCAGTCATCCCCAGAGCCAGATACCAGGGCCTGAATCCCACCGACCTGCTGGGGGACCTGGTGCAAGCGAGCCTCAACTTTCTCATCTGTAAAATGGGGCTGCCATAGGACTACACGGTGTGAGACGCCACGTGGTCCCCCATCAGAGGCTCGGTGGCTGGGGGGAGGGGCGTTGGGCCCACACACAGCCCCCTATAATCCTGTGGACCGGGCATCATCTCTGTGGCTGTGGAGCTGGGTTTTAGGCTGCACAGGCTGGGGCTGGCGGGATGAGGGGCAGAGCGGGGGTCCCGAGGCAAGGGGCACGACCCTGCAGGCACCACCCCGTGTCTTCCTGGGCGGTCCCCAGCCCTGCTCTCACCCCACTGCCCTGTGTTAGTGTCTATGCCGGGGGCTGGGGGGGCTCTGTGTAGCTGGGGCAGGCCACGGCCCTGCACCCTGGCACATGGACCCTTGCCCTGGCACTGCTGGGGATGAGGCCGGGAGAGCCACGTCCCATCCACGGGCCGAGTCCTTGCCCTGGGCCTGGGGTGCAGGCTGGGGTTGGGGAAGCGCCGTCTCCCCAGGGCTGCACATGTGCACACTCACCCCTGCCTGGGCCTGGCACCCACGTGCTGGCCACTGCAGGACCTAGCAGGGGCTGCCCAGCGCCTCCCGCACAGGGCAGAGCTGTGGGCACCCTGGCGCCTTCCACGACCCTTGGTGGTTTCTTTGACCCTCCGTCACCCCCTAGGAATCGGGGGTCCCTCTGCAAGACCCCTAGGGCCTGGGAGCCTTGACTCAGCCCACGGCAACCGCCCCGCCCTGCCCACACTCTGCTTGGGGACTCAGCTCTGTCCCTTGCACGTCCGAGCTAATCCTCCGGCGTGCTCACGAGGGTGGAGGGATGAACGAGTCAACACATTTGCAGCGGCACAGGGGCGCCAGGGGCTCAGCTCTAAGAAGTGAGCGGCTCGGCGAGGAGCAGGTGCACGCGCGCCCCTGCCAGCAGGGGCAGCCACACCCCCGCCCGCACCCCTGCCCACACCGTGCCCACCCAGTGCCAGCCCCAGCCAGTCCATCACCCTTGAGCTTGGGGATCAGGGCCCAGGGCACCTTGGGACCCCCACCACAGTCACACTCAGAGAAGAGCCTGCACCAGCCCCGCCCCTGCCGAGTCCGCTCCCGTGTGGGGAGCCGGCCCAGCTGTGACCTGGTGTCAGGTCTCGCGGCAGCTTACAGAAGCGCAGCCTATAAATACATGCGGGTCACGGGGAGAGCGTGGGGTGGGCAACCCTGGGGTTCAGGTCCTGCAGTGTGTGCGTGCGTCTTCTGCCCGTGGAATCACCTCACCTCTCTGGGCCTCGATTTCCCCATCTCTAAAATGGGATGACGATGCCTGCCTTCTGGCTCGTTACCCAGAGGAGACGAGAAAATGCCAGGCAAGACAGAGCTGGCGTTGGTGGGGGGGGCACACGCAGCGCATGGTAGCCGTCCTGATCAGGAGGGAAGAGGGACAGAGAAGGGAGGAAGAAGGTGGCGCTGGGGTGAGGCTGGCACCCGACTGCCTGGGGGGCCTTCCGGGACCTGGTGAACTCCGAGCCGAGAGGTAAAGGTCAAGGGGGCAGCAGGTGACCTCCAGGAATCCCCCCCAGTTCCTCCCAGAGGGGAGCCCTGTGGGTGGGGCCCCAGCACTCCGCCTTCCCCGTGTGGGGCCCAGGAGCCTGTAGAGGGAGGAGCTGGGGTCTGGGGTTCTGGGCTGGGGAGCCCCACTCTCCCACTGGTGCCTGCCCCCAGCAGTGGCATCTTCAGCCCCTGGCCCTTGATCAGCCATGAGTTCTTGGTTCTATTGGCCAGCACCAGTGAGGCCTCCAGGCCGGCCTTGGCCCTCAGCCCACCCCCAGGCACCCACGTTAGCCTGGGGCTCCTTGAATGGCCCCTCTGTGGATGCAGCTGTGGGAACTGCACGTCCCGTGACAACACACAGGTGGAAACAGCACTGAGAGAGCCAGGGAGTCCAGGTGCACAGCACGGCCAGACCCCTGCGCCGCCGCCCAGCAGCCCAGGCGCCCTGGCCTCAGTCTTCCCATCTGTGGATTGGGGACAACCGGATCCTAGCCTCCCCCTGCCTGCTCAGCTGCTGGCTCCCACTTAGCTTAGGGCCTTGGGGTGGGGGTGTGACGTGGCCACCCCACCCCACCCCGGTAGGCACAGGCTCCTGCTTGGTTCAGCACAGGAGCATTTAGGATGCACCAGCTGAATACCTGACACAGTCTGCGTCCTGTCCAACACCAGCTCTGCCGACATCCTTGTGCGTGGGTTTGGGGGGGATTATGTCAGTGCTCACAGGACCCCTGCACCTGGCCAGGGCTCTCTGGGAGGCCAGGGCCTGTCCTGACCATGCTGTCACCCTGCCAGCCTGGATACGAGGCTCTCGGCAGGGCAGGCTCCAGAGCCAGGCTCTGGGATGTCCTGAGTGTACCCAGGCAACAGGTGTACCGGGGAGCGGCTTTTAGCTAAGAAGGGCAGCCTTGGCGGGAGAGGGAGGGTCCCCTCACTGACACCCGTGATGTCCACAGGGCGTGGGCCATCAGGAGGGTCCCCCCAGCCCAAGACCTGGCTGCAAGAAGCCATTGCTGTCCCTGGCCCTGAGAAGCCCTCCACCTCTGAGCCCTGTGGCCCTCTGCTATCTCGGGGCAGCGCCCGGCTCTGAGCGCGATGGCAGGATCCAGCGGAGGCCTCCTGCTTCCTGCTCTGAGTGTCTCCGCAGTCTAGGCCCGGGCGGGGGCGGGGCCACCCCTGCACGTCCACCTGGGGCCCGGCCTGACGAGTGACAAAGCTCAGGCTGCTCTGGGGGCTGTGACACGTTCAGGAATCACCCGGGAGACGGCTGTCTCCTCTGTGACGTGCAGGCCAGCCTCGGGGTCGGAGTGTAGGAGCACGCACGGGCCCTCCTCCCGGTCCTGTGTCCCTGGGCGGCAGACTCTGGCCGTCTCCCCGGCGCTCCGAGCAACCTCGGGAGGACTGCAGGGCGACGCGCGTGGTTCCTACGCAAACCCCACACCGTTCACCAAGAGCGACTTGAATGGCCGCAGGCTTTGGTGTTCACGGGGGTCCTGGCACCAACCCCCCGTGGACGCCGAGGGACAGTGGCGGGTCTCAGCTTTGTAAAATGAATTCAAACTGCGCTTTTAAAGAAACACCGCCCGGGGCTCGTGCAGGGGGAGGCGGTGGCGGCAGGTCTCGGGGGAACGAAGCACACGGCTGAGACGCGGCTCCACCCGCTTCCCTCATTTCTGCTCCCACACAAGCGTTCCTCCTGCCACTGCCTCACTCAAGAACTCCTTCCCTGGGCCCAGGCGGTCCCCACACCTGCCCACCCCTCCCGATGGCTGTGCCGCCTCCTCCCTCCTCACCTCCATGCCACAGTCCCCCCGGGCCGCACCCCTCCCTCCTGTACCACTGCCCAGTCCTGCCGGGTCCCAGCCCCACCCACTCCACAGCCCTTCCTCCAGGGGCTCTCAGGCCCCATACCTGCCTCTGTGCAGACCACATACCTCCACCCCAGACACCTCCCTCCGAGGCTGTGTCCCTCACCTCCCGGCCTGTGCACCTGCTGTGCCGACGCCTTCCTCCTACAGCTCGTGCTCCGACGCCCCCTCTCCCCTTCCCTCCTATAGTCTTTTGCTCCTCATCCGTCTCCCCTTTAACCGAACCTGGCAGATCTGATTCCCAGAGGCACCCCCAGTGCCGCCAGCTCGGGAGCCCAGGGAAAAAATGGGAGGGCCCTGCCCCCACCCCTGCAAGCCTTGCCGCCACCTTTTTTTTTTTTTTTTTTTTTGGACAGAGTTAGAGAGAGAGACAGAGAGAAAGGTCTTCCTTTTCCGTTGGTTCACTCCCCAAAATGGCCGCTACGGCCGGCACTGCGCTGATCCAAAGCCAGGAGCCAGGTGCTTCCTCCTGGTCTCCCATGCGGGTGCACGTGCCCAAGCGCTTGGGCCATCCTCCACTGCCTTCCCGGGCCACAGCAGAGAGCTGGACTGGAAGAGGAGAAGCGGGACAGGACTGGCGCCCCAACCAGGACTAGAACCTGGGGTGCCGGCGCTGCAGGCGGAGGATTAGCCAGTGAGCCGCGGCTCGGCCAAGCCTTGCTTTCTGACTGGGCCCTGCACCGGGCACTGGCTCTTGCTGCAGACAGCACCATCCCCTCCTTGCTCTGGCCTCCCACCACCGCCCATTGAGCTCTGGGAACCCAATCCCATATCAGCTCTGCCTTGGGACAAATCCTCGCCCTCCACGCCCCCCATACCATCCGGTTCTGAGGTTCTGAGCTGGCCCTTCCATGGGACCAGTCTCCCACAGCAGCTACCCTGTCCCCTGATGGGCCACTCTCTCAAGCCACCCCAACAGGGTCTTCCACGTCTCCCAGCTTGGAGCCCGCTGGGCAGCTCAGCGCTGGGTACATCTGTACAGACACCCCGGGAGAGGGGCTGAGGGGGCTGTCAATCTCGCGCCTGCCCCACCCCCACCAGACAGCTCCCCTCCTGGGCCTCCCTGCGAGGCCGGGTAACCGGATTAGCCTAAGCGGCTCCTCTTGTTTCCTGGCGTAATTGGATTGAAGCCATGTTTCAGTACAGCTGCATTTAATATTCTAATTCCGCAGCCGCCTCGCCCCGCACGAGGCGGGCTCCGGGCTGGGCACCGGGCACCGCCGGTTCTTCCCGTATCTGGGCACAGGGAGGGTCCAAGGATGGAGGCAGGAAGGGGAGCCCGGCGGCCAGCACCTGCTGGGCAGGCACACTGGGGCAGGACTACTGCCCCTGGCCCTCGTGCTGTTGGCATCGCGCCCCCTCCGGTAACACACAAGCTGGGACCCTGAGAGGCCAGGTGGAGTGCCCAGTGGCAGAACTGGTGGGTGACGGGGACACCCAAGGGCCTGAGCAGCTCCACCCCGGCCTCAGCGCCATCGGGGACCAGGCAAAGGGGGCCAAGCCGGGCTCAGGGGGTCCATAAGCTGCCACCACCATCCTGACCCAAGCAGTGGTGCAGCAGGAGCCCAGCCAGGAGCCCTGGCCAGCCATGCATTGGGGTCTCCTCCCTCGGCAGTGTGGGTCCAGTGCCAGGTGACCGGGTGTGATGGGCAGGGCCCCACACCCCCTCCGCCCAGAGAGCTGCACTGGGAAGTTGGTGCCTGCAGAGACGGGAGGGAGACGTCGGTGCCGAGGGCATGCCATCCGCGAGCACGTGTCCATCCGCGAATACGCACCAATCCGCGAGCGTGCCCGACCTGTGCGCGCGCATCATCCGTGTGAGCGCCCTTAGCCTGTCTGTGCGTCCCAGGCTGAACCTGTATGGCCGGGGTCGGGGGGGGGGGGGGGCGTGAGGGTCCTGGCTCCAGGTCCATGGGTCTTTAAAAACCGAGAGGTTGGGAACAGAGCGCCGCCGGGGAGGGCCAGAGAGCACGCCGCTGTGGACCAGGGCCCCTGCGCTACAACACCGCCTGTTCCCCAGTACCCCCCCCCCCCCCCCCCGCCGCGAGCGAGGGCACCTGGCGGGCGTCCGTCCATCCGTGTGGCTGCGGCCTGCCTGGACGCTCTCCCAGGACTCAGCTCCGCCTCTGGAATCCCCAGGCGCAGAACAGTACCTTGCCCTAGGTGAGGGGGGCTCAGGTCCACCTGCGGCCACAGCACTGGGCTGGGGTCTGTGCACCGACCTCTCCCTTCCCCTTCACCCGCCCTCCCGCCCCCGCGGCTGGGCTCCAGGACCCGAGACAGCTCCCATCCATCCCATCCATCCCTTACTCGGCCCTATTTTTAGGCGGTGAGAGCCCAGCTGTGAAAATTCACTCCGCGGGCGGGGCCTTTGCACGTGAGGAAGCCTTAGCCCTGAGCAGGTGAGGAGCAAAGGAGCGTGGGAGCGCGAGCAGGGGGAGGCGCAGCGCGCTCAGTGGGGAGACCGGGCCCAGGGCCTGGGTCCTCGTCCCTGGCGGTCATAGCGGCTACAGCATCCCAGCCTGGCGCTCACCTCCTGGGGTCCTGGCTACCTCCCCCCAGCCGTGGCACCAGCTAGGCCAGGCATCCTGCTGCAGGAATACCCGGCGGGCTTTTGGCCTGAGTCGCACATGGATACCTGGCTCCAGCTTCCTGCCAGTGCACACCCTGGGAGGCTGTGCTGACGGCTCAGGTCCCCGCCGCCAACGCTGGGGCCTGGCCGGAGCGCCCAGCGCCGAGCCTCGGCCGGCCTGGCCTTGGATGAAACTCTCTCTATATATATGTCTCTCTCAAATTAAATATGTGTGCTGTTTACCCAAAATTCCTCCTAATTAGGCATGTAGCATTTTGTTTGCTAAATCTGGTGACATGCCTTCTGTGAAGGATGTCCCTCCCCCACCCCGCCTCCACAGGTCCAACCCCCTAAGGGGCGTGGCCAACAGGTGCTTGCTCCATCGCACCCACTCCCCTGGGCCAAAAACCCCCCAGCCCCACAGAGGACGAGGAGCAGCCTGTCACAGGGCTGTGTGACCTTAGGCAACGCCACCTCCCTCCCTCTGCCTCAGCTTTCTCCTCTGGCAAAGGGGGGCAATTCATGGGGTCCACACTAAAGCAGTTGTGAGGGCCATGGGTCGGCCCTGCCCCGGGCCCGTGTGGCGACACACGCCTCCCTCGCTCAGCCAGGGCTCGGGGGCAGCCCGTGCCGCAGCAGGCACCGCCCTGGGTGCCGGAGGCCTCAAGGGGGCTGTGAGCCGCCCTGGGCACCTGGGAGCCTCCAGCCCTCAGAGCCGCTAACCCTGAAGGCGGAGCCAGGAGTGGGGGAGGCATGGGGGGGCACCTGGTGAGGTCACTGAGAAGGGGATGGAGGGGAGATGGAGAGGCGGAGCCCCCAGCCCGGCTCGCTCCAGGAGGGAGTGCTGGGGGACTGGCAGGGTCGGCTGTGTTTTCCCAGCTGCGTCTGGCCGCAGGGTGTGGGGGCTGTGACAAGGAGGGACCGAGAAGGAGCCATGTGGCTGGGCCTCCCCTGTTCCCCCTTGCAGGGGTCCCCCAAATCAGGATAGGATGGACAAGAATCCAGCCAGTGAGGGGAGGAGGCTCTGCCAGTTCCTTAGTCTCTCTGAGCCTCAGTTTCCCCGTCTGTTAAATGGGAACAGCAGCAAGACGTGCTGCAGATCTGTGTACGTTAGCTCTTGAGCTGTGGGTGGCACCAGGAGGGGCTTCGATCCGGGGGGGCTGGACCTGTCCACATAGGATGGGGGGGCCTGGGGGAGGGCCAGGCCGGTGCAGCCTCTCCAGCCTGGCCCAGGCTTCCCTGTGTGGGGGGCTGCACGTGGTGTGGCCAGTCCTGTCCCGGGGCCTAGACCCATGCCAGCTGCCCTGGGCCTTTAGTGTCACCTCCCATTGTGAGAAGAGGCCTGGGTGCAACCCCAAAGCCGCCCCCGTCCCCACCCCGCCCGTCCTGCAAGTGGCTGTACCCCTGGACCTCCCAGTTCAGCCCGGGAGAGGGGTCAGGTATGGGTTCTCAGCTGATTTGCGGAGCAGAGTCCGGAGCCCCCAGGGTTACACCCCGACCTCAGCCATCCAGGAGGCTCCCAGTGGAGAGGGGAGGGGTTTGGAGCCACAGTGCAGCCAGAGAACATGGAGCGGCTGCAGCCTCCCCGCCCCAGGCCCCAGGAGCCTGGAGTGATGCTGCCCAAGACACGCTCCAGGGCCACAGGGCAGGTTAGTGGTGTCTGGCTCTTGGGAGAAAGGGGCCCAGCTCCTGGGCCTGCTGTAAGGCACAAGCCCAGTTCAGGGGTCCTGCAGAGGGAAGTGGGATACATGCTCATGCGGCTTCCCTACCTGTTACTTGCTGTGTGACCCTGGACCAGAAACTCACCCTCTCTGAGCTCTTTGCTCCTCTGTAATTTGACAGGTCCTCCCTCCCAGGGTCCCTGTGGGTGGGGCACACTGCTGGGACTGTGGAATTGCACCTTAGAGGTCAGAGGGCAAAGGGCAGAGGTCAGGACTGTTCTTCCAGAGCTAGGGACTTGACAAATGCACAGGAGGTGGGCAGGTGGAAAAGGAGGGGGAGAGAGGAAAGAAGCCCCGAGGAAGCCCACCCTTTGGGCCTCAGTTTCCCCCTCTGAGGCAGCCTCACAGGCAGTCATGGTGCTCCTGGTGGGGGAGGTGGGAAGGGGTGTCTGCCATGTGCCCCCTGCCGAGGCTCAGTGCTTCCCGCCCCTGCTCATCACCGGACCGCCTGCCCGCCCCCAGCGGCTCCCAGAGCAGACGGAAGGGCACACAGTGGCATGATGGGCAACCGGGCTTCTGAATGAACAAGCTGCTTAATAAGTGCCACGTAAGACCCCAGTGAACCTTGCCAAGCCCCCCATCCCCCTCCCCGTCTCATTCTCTCCGTCTTCCGGGTGGGCACCTAAGCCAGGCATGGCCAAGAAGTGGCACGCGGTGTCCAAAGACAGCTCCGTGGGACCTGGGGTGGGCTCAGAAAGGAGCCAGGGTGGGGGCTGGGGGCTGCAAAGCCCACGGCTCCCACAAGGGAGCGCACAGCAGGTGCCCCCACGAGGGTCTGTGAATAAGCAGGTGGCAGGACAAGGCGGGAAACTGAGGCAGCCCTGGGCCCTGAGCCTGGTTCCCCAAGGCCCCCGGAACATGAGTGCGAGGCGCCGGCCCCCTCGCAGCTCCCTGCCACACCTGGGCATCCCGGAGCAGAGACAAGTGGCTCTGGGCCGTCTGCCCCTTGCCAGCCGTTGGCTGGGCCAACACCCCTCCCTGAGCCTGGGCAGTGGGAGCAGCCCGGGGCTCTCTGTGTTGGGAGGGGTCTCCCCTGAGACTCTGAGCCTTTTCCAAGAAAAGAGGGCGCTCATGCTGACCGTGAGGGTTGCGGGGGGGTGGGTCTCGGGGTTCACAGATTGTCATCAGCTCAGGGACTGCTGGGCCCCACGTGGGAAGACGTGCACCCAGAATTTTGGTCAGCTCATGGTGCACTCCTGGACCTCAGAACAGCCCTGTGACGGGGGGGGGGGGGGGGGGGGCAGGGCAGGGGAGGAGCTGGCGGGGCCACACTGCAGGAGGCGGCCCCGGTGGGACTGGCGCGGCAGCTGCCATCAGAGTTACGGAGCCGGCGCGCCTGCCTCCCCGTGTCTCTGGTGTGTCATCCCTTGTTCAACAGCTGGCTCAGGTGACCTAACTGCAGCCCCCTCCCCAGGGGCGGGCCCCTCCCCGGCCTGGGAAAGGAGGCCTGGGCCAGCCCCACCCCCCAGGCCTGAGCGTGGAGCAGGCCCGGGCTCGGCTCCCGCTCTGCTGGCTCTCGGGCTGCTGCGGGCCCACGGAGCGGGTGGGAGGCCAGCAGTCGATTGGACTCGGGCTCCCATCATCTCGTCTGCCGGGAGGATTTAGCGTGCGGCCACGGTCAATAGCGCGTTTGTTTTGCTATCGACTCGCCCGGGCAGAGCGGCTCTAGAGTCTCTCGGGCCCCGGCAGCCCAGGCCTCTCTGGAGGCATCACCGGGTGGACTGGGGGCTCCTTGAGGCCCCTGCCTGTGGCCAGGCCTGCGTGGGCCTCAGCTCAGTGGCCCTGGGCCTGGGGGCAGCCGTTTCTTGTACTCACTCACTCCACAAACACTGCAGGAGCACTGTCCCAGGCTGGGTCCCAGAAACCCTGACCATAGGACCGGGCTCCCAGTGGATTCCGGGGACACCCTAGCGCCCCACCCCTGCACCCCGTGGAAAGTGCTGTGGGTTCCCTGAGACAGGGATGGGCCTGCCAGAGTGGGGGGAGGCTGGGAAAGGAGTCCAGGGTCAAGGGGCACCCCATGGGGCCGGCCCAGCCACAGGTGCATGGGGATGACAGAGAGGCGGGTGGGCCATAAAGCGCTGAGACCACAGTCTGGAGTAGAGCCAGCCCCCTGGAGGCCTCCGGCTGGCACCCCCCCCCCCCCCCGTCCCAGAGCAGGGCTCCCGCCTCCTGCCTCTGCCCCCTCTCCAAAACAAGAAAGAGGAAAAAAAACTATTATTGTTCACGCCTCATCTCCCTCCAAAGTTATTAAATTTCATTCCACGAACAAATAAATCCATTTTTATTGCAGCAGGAGGAGCGGGCAGTGGTTGTGCTGTTTTACCTTTTTTATTTTTCAAAGTCCTGTTAAACCTGGCCCTATCGGCGGGGAGGCCCCCGCGGCCCCAGCACACCCAGCGTCAGCTGCACGGCCCCCGCGGCCCCCGCCAGGCCCCCTCGGGGCAGCGCCAGGCCGCGGGGCGGGCTGGAAAGACTTCCCCTTCCCCCGCCAGCCTGCTTGTTGGCATTTTCCCGTTTTCCAAACACTTTGCGCGCACGTTCCCTCCCGCCGGGGCCCTGCCGGGGAGGCGTCGCCAGCTGCTTTTCATAGGAGGAGAAACAGGCTTAGAAGACGAGGCACCGAGGCTCCGGGGCCAGGGCTGGCCTGGGCAGCGGGCCTGGGGTCACCAGGCCCCCACAGCTGTGGCCAGCAAACCCAGGCTCCCTGCTGGGGCACCCGCTGTGTGCCCTCAGTTTGAGCATCTGTGAGGGTTCAGAGTCGGGGAGGGGGACTACTCCCTACACCCCACGCCCCTGCAGAGGGGCCCTGGTCCAGCTGGGGGCGCCGAGTCTGGGACGGGCGCCGGGATCAATTCTCCCGCTGGTTTTTCCTCCTCCTGGTGATTTCTTTCTCCCTAAACCGTTCGCTAAAGACTCAGCGCCGGTCGATGAGCAGCCTGTTGCCTGTAGCGTTCGGATTTCCCCAAAGCCATTCAGGTGATGCGACTGCCCAGCCCGGCCGGGCCCAGCCCAGGGGTCCTCGCGCCCCCACCTGCCCTCCCCAGCGATCAGGACGGGGCCAGCCCCCTCCACCCACACAACTGGCCCCACATCTGGAGGGGCTGCTGCGGTGGGAAAGCCCCCCCACCCCGTGCTCCGCACCCCAAGGCCTCCCCGGAGATGCTCATCACGGAGCGGCTCCAAGACCCCTCCTCTGGGCCGCATCCCCTCCTCCATCCCTGCCAGGCCCGGGGCGCGGACGTCTGACATCGCCTGAACCCCGCCTCTAGCTCCGCCCGGGTCAGAGCTGTCTGGGGGCGTCAGATGGGATTGCGCTCGCGGTGGGGGGGGGGGGACGTCCACCGTGCCCGCCCCAGCCTTCTCCCGGCCTCCTGCCCTGCAGTCGGAGGCTGGGGGAGGGGTGGCTGCCGCCTTCCCGCTCCCCAACCCCAGTCCGCCTCCGCCTCCGCGCCCCTGCTGCCGCTGCTCCCGGGAGGATCCCCTGCTCCCGCTGCGCGCCCCCAGGCTGCTGAGCGCCTGGCACTATCCGGAAAGGCAGCTGCAGATAACGTTCCCAGCGGCTCTGTCGGCACCTGGGACTCCGCGCCCTCTCCCACCAGCCCCCTACGCTTCCGGGACCACCCACAGGAGCCCGAAGCCGACCCTGGCGGGGTGGGAGGGCTGCTCGGGGGGCGTAGGCCCACGATGGGACTGTTCTCTGGGCACCGACCCGGGCAGCCTCACCTCTCTGCCCCCGCTGGGAGAGGCAGAGAGCAGGCCCTGGGCGCCCGTTGCACCGCCTCTGTGCCTCCTGGCCTTGGTTTACTTGTCAGTAAAATGGGGATGCCGGCCCTGCTGGCCTTGCCGCAAGGACATTGTGAGATGCACCCGCAGCCGGGAGCCACAGGCCCTCGCTCGCCTGCGCTCGCCTGCACCAGCCCCCGACGAGCCAACTTCCTTTGTTTTTTTGCCGACACGCAGCCAGGGCAGAACCCTGGGCGCTTCTGCTCTCTACCTGTGCCCGAGGCGCGTCCCCGCCCTGGGTGGCCCTGGCCTGGGGAGTGACCGAGAAGGTGGGACGGGCAGCCGCCTCGCCCCAGCTCCCCCGGCTGAAGCGAGCTCTGGCACGGCCCGCAGGTGCCACGTCACCTGAACAGAAGGCAGAGCCGTAGTCGGCACTCTGCAGGCGTGACTCCTGCCAAGTCCTCTCAACGCCATTAATTTACATTTTGATTCGACTTTCTTAATTTTACTCCAACTTCGCACGACTCTGGTTTGAGAATCATCTTAATGTATTTATCTGTGAGGCAATTTGTTAAATAACCCCCAAGACTCGGCGGTTTTCCGTTCTGAGCTTTTATTGCAAGGCTGCCTTAAATTAAATTAGTTGTCAGGGTCCCTGAGCGCATCGTAACGGCGATGGGTTCACCGCCAGCCCACTCGTAAAAGTTGAGCAAACCGCTGGCTAAATGGACGGAGGCAGGGTGGGAGCCCGGCTCCTCCCCACCCCCGCCCCCTGGGTGCCTGCTTCGGGGAGGAAGGGGTGGCACAGCGGCCCACAGTGAGAAGACGAACAGCTCTGGGGGCCACCCCCAGTTTGCAGCCTGCCAGCTTCCCGAGGGGCGCATCCCAGGTTGACAAGCCCCTCCCCCAGGTGCCCGGCCCCCCGGGGGTGCATGCAGGGGGCCACGGGCGCATCTGTACCATGAGCCACGTGCGGACCCCATCGAGCAGAGCCGGGGTGGGCCGTGTTCTCTGCTCCGGGTCCCTGAGCTCAGGAGAAGCTGCCAGGTCTCTCCCCCCTCCTCCCCCCACCTGTCCCCTCCCCCCGCGAGCTTGCCTGTGCCGGCTGTCACCTGGGCCGGGGGCACGATTTGTGAGCTGCGAGGCGCAGGTATTGAATCTATATTTCATTTTCACGTCAGCAGCTGCTATTTTGCCCGATAATGGATTCCCCCTCACTGTCCTCTGGGAGACAACAGCGGGGAGGAAGCAGCGTCCCCCTGGCTAATGAGGCCACCCCCTCCCTCCTGGGCTGCGGGGTGTCCCCCGCCCCCCGTGGCTCCCACCTGCTTGGCCCCAGCTGCAAGGACATGGACACTCCTGTCCTGCCGGGCCTCAGTTTACCTGCCCTTCAAGCCTCGTTCCCTAGGGGAAGCTGCCCAGGCCAGCGAGAGGGAGGGGCACTGGAGCTGCGGGTGCAGGGCCGCGTGGGTGGCGAGGGGCGCAGGCTCTGCAGCTGCGGCTGTGGGCCATCTGCCTGGCCCCTCTGTGAAATGGGCCAAGGCGCCCAGGAGGCCGTGAGGAAGCCTCCGCCTGGACGCTCGAGTTCCCACCTGAAGGAGGGGGTGATTTAAATGCAGAAGCTCCGCCTCCTCCATCAGGACCAGCCTAGGGGCTGCCCCCCCCCTCCCTGAAGAGGCCCGTGTGTGTATGCGTGTGTGTGTGTGTGTGTGTGTGAGACAGGACCTGCTGTTTCGAAGGACGGAGGGAGCCAGGCTTGTGGCACTGGGCTAAGCTGCCTCTCTGCAGCCCAGGATCCCACGTGGGAGTCCCTGCTGCTCTGCTTCTGATCCAGCTCCCAGCTAAGGCACCTAGGAAAGTAGCAGAGGATCCCCCCAGTGCTTGGGCCCCTGCACCCACATGGGAGACCCAGATGGAGCTCCTGGCTCCTGGCCTTGGTCTGGCCCAGCCCTGGCTGTTGTGGCCATTTGGGGAGTGAACCAGAGGACGGAAGACTCTCTCTCAGTCTGAGTCCCCCCCCCCCCCCCCATCACTCTGCTTTCCAAATAAAAATAAATAAAAACTTTAAAAATGCCCCGGCTCAACGCCCCCCGAGGCAGTGGCTGTTGGAAGAAAGCCCACCCCGGGCACACCTGCCCAGACCAGGCCCTCCCACCACCCTGCCTGCCACTCAGCATGCAGCCCCCCCACACCTGCACCTCCCCTTCTGCACCAATGACCCCAAGCTGTTCACTGGAACACTGCCCACACCCCTCTCCTTGGTCCCGTCTGCCTCAGCTCCGGGCCGGACCCCACCCATCTTCCCAAGGCCCTGGGCCTGGCTCAGGTGCCTGTCCCGGGCTCTGTCTCTGCGCCAGATCTGGCCTTTTCTCCCCACCAGACTGCTCGTGGGTCCATCTCCGTCACACCGTGTCCTGCCTGGCACCCTGCCTACCACGTCACAGGTGGGCCTGGGAAAACAGCTCAGCAAGTGAATGAATGAAGGAATGAACCAATGATTGTGGGCCTTGTGACGCTGGACTCCTGGCGTCTGCCCGGGGTGTTGGCTGGCAGCCCCCCGCCCGTGCCCGCATCTGCCAGGCCTGGCTGCTCGCAGGGTTGGTGGGAGTGGGTTGCTGGGGAGGGGGAGACCTCAGAGAAGCCCCTCCCTCCGTGAGCCTTAATGTCTTGCCAGAGGCCGGCACTCTGCATCCTGCTGTAATGCTGTTAGGACACGCTCTGGGTTTTAATAGGGCCAGAGAGGAGAGGCCAGATCCGCGCCAGCCAGCAGGCAGTCTCGGGAGAGGGCCGCGCGGCGTGCACACTTCACCCGGTGCCCAGCCGGGGCGGGGCCTGACGCCGCGGGGAGCATGCGGCCCCCCATGCGTATCCAGAGGGCCCCAAGTCCCCCCCAGCCTGCCCTCTCAGACCCGTGGCCCCTCTGCATCCACCCTGATCAAAGGGGGCCCTTCTTGGCTTGAGACTCTGCCCCAGCCGGCAGGAGCGGCCGCGCACGGAGACGCTCGGTGGCCCGAGTGCTTTTGGTCCCCAACCCCGGGCTGTGCACTTAGGGACTCTTCCCCGCTTCCCTAATGTTTTATTCATGAAACCCAGGCTGCAGCTGTCCTCAGAAGACAGAAGATACAGGAAGGGAGAGAGAGAGAGAGGGAGGGAGAGAGAGGGAGGGAGGGGCTCGGCCGCGGCGTTGCTGCTGAGAGCCGGGGGGACTGGAAGCTTCCAGCGCAGATGCGCGCCCTGCCCACGGCCGCCTGACACCCACAGGAGCCGCCATTCGGGCGCCTCACCGTCACCTCCCAGTCTGT
This sequence comes from Sylvilagus floridanus, assembly GCA_949820135.1. NCBI lineage: Eukaryota > Metazoa > Chordata > Mammalia > Lagomorpha > Leporidae > Sylvilagus > Sylvilagus floridanus. Next base: position 118,919,226 of record OX463224.1, on the reverse strand, counting down.
TGCCGGCTCCCTCTCAAAGCTCCGGCGGCTCGCAGGGGAGGCCCGGCTCATCGCCGCCCTGTGCCACCCGTCTCTGGGGCCCGGGAGGAAGCGGGAGGCATTGTCTGTGCTAATTGCATTGTTAGACCGAAGGTGCTCGTGTTCGGCTGTCTAATTTGGGGCCTTTATTAAACATGATTGCTGGCTGACAGCCGGGCGAGGACCAGCGGGGCTGCCTGTGGCAGGAGGGGGAGCGGCGTTCCACGCCACGCGCTGCAGCTTCTCCCTCCCCACTCGGAGCAGGGGTGCAGGGTGCAAGGTGCGGGACGGGGTTCAGTGAGGGCGGCTGGGCAGTCGCAAAGGCCTCTTAAGATGCCCAAACTCTCGTTCACCCTTTCAGAACAGCGCCAGTCACCTCTCTGCCCCGCCCTCCCCAGGCCTCCTGCTGGGCCCCGCCCACCTCCGGGTGCTCCACAAGCCTCCATCCCAGTAGGAGCACTTCTGCACCCCTGCCCACAGCGCTCACAGAGGGCACCAGGGCTGGGGCTCACCCAGCTCCGGCACCTGCTGGCCCGAGCCCACAGGCTGCTGTCAGTCATCAAAGGCAGTTGTCCTCAAGTTCGGTGGGCTAATCCCCCAGCCAGCAGGTGGGCCAGGAGCCCTGCTGACCCCTTGCAGCTGTGGTGTCCCACCCCGGGCTGGGCCTGGGCCAGGCAGGACGCAGAGTGGCACACAGCTGGCCCCTGAGCACTGTGGGCCTCCAGCCCCAGCGCCCGCTCTCCAGGAGTGGGGTTCAAGAAGTGCTGACCCCAGTTTGGGCAACACAGTGAAGGAGGAGGTGGGAATGAAGCCGACCTCTGTGACGGCTCCTTCCCGCGCGTGGGAGATGGGCTGGTGCTCCTGCCGTAGCATCCCCAGCTGGGATGCCCGGCAAACAGGAAAACTCAGATCTGGGGGGCTCCTGCATAAACCAGGCCCCGGCCAGTCGACGAACACCAGGAGGCACCCCAAGACTCATCACTTGCACAGCGACTCAGACACCTCACATTTATGGAGCACCTGCTGTATGCACAATCTAGGGGGTGGTTCAAAGAAGCAAAGGAGAGGTGTTCTGGCAGGACCTGGCTCCTGTGCAAAATGACAGCTGAGATGGACAGCCAGGGCAATCCAGGAAGACTTCATGGGAGAGGGGGCAAAGGTGCACACGAGGCGGAGGCCTGGGGAAGGTCCCAGGCCGTGAAAAGGGCAGGAATTGTTTGCAAAGGAGTCAGCCAAGGCCGGCAGAAGTGGGGCAGGCATCGTGGCCCAGCAGGGACGCCCACACCCCCTTAGGTTTGAGTCCCAGCGCCTTCCCTTCCCATCCAGCTTCCTGCGGCTGTGTGCCCTGTGTGGCAGCAGATGATGGCCAAGTCCCTGGGCCCCTGCCGCCCCTGTGGGAGACCCGGATGGAGCTCCTGGCTCCTGGCCTTAGCCTGGCCCAGCCCCAGCTGTTGCAGGCATTTGCAAGATGCTTCTTTTTCCCCCTCCCCCACTCACTCTGCCTTTCAAATAAATAAATAAATCTTTTTTTTTTTTTTAAAGCAAATGGAAGGTGTGCGGAGTGGGGCCAAGTTCAAGAGCGTCTCATTTACGCTTCTGAAAATTAAAGTTCCAAGTTGATGCTCTTCCCCAGGTTGCCCTGGCTGCCTAATCTGGGGTCAGCGGGAACCCAACTCCAGCTGGGGGCGGGGGTCCCAGGACCCGGAGATTGTCGCGTGTTTAGCACGGAGCGCTTCGGGGACAGACGCAGGGGCCTGAAAGGCACACGCTGGGGCTGGGCACAGGAGAGACCCCAGGGTTCCGAGAAGCTGGGCTGGGGCTCCAGCGGGCCAGGCCCACCGCCCTCCCCAACAAGGGGCTGGGGGCGGAGGCGCGGCGTGCGGCGAGGCGAGCCGGCGCGGCGAGCATCCGTCTGCCCTGACAGCCAGCAATTACACCGCGTGATCGCCAGATTACTCCAAATGCATTTATTACAGGGGTTAGAAGCGGGGGACTTATTTACTGGCAAATCCATACTCATTACAAGGCTCAGCCTAGCCTAGACTGAAAACAGCTCAACTGAAACAAATAATTACCAAAGTCCTTCCAGCGCGGGGCTCTCAGGTGGTTGTGTGTGTGGGGTGGGGGACGCCAGACCTCTTCCATGAAGAAAAGGAAGCGGGAGGCTGGGCTTGGGGACGCGGGGGTCGGGCAGGGGAGACGCCGCGCCCGCCCCGTCGCGAGCAGCGCAGCTCGGGAGCCGGCCCGCGGCGCGGTGCGCATGCCCGCCAAGGTCATGAATATGCAAACAAGCCCCGGGGGCGGAGCCGACGCTCGGGGCCTGGAGGGCTCTGGCCACGCCCACAGGTACAGGCCTTGGGTGGGGGGCGACCCAGGACTGTAGGGCCCCGGAGGAGGGCAAGTCGCACCTTTTCCGGGCTCAGCGCAGAACACACTGAACTACTGAATGAACGAATGAACTCAAGCGGAGCCCTGGTGGGCTCCCAGGTCTCGCAGCCTTGCAGGAGAACCGAGCTGGGTACACGTGGGGGCCACCTCTCAGGGCAGCCCCAGGCCCACACACAGCACCGGGTGCCAGGCACCATGTGAGGGCATGCAGCTGGGGGTGCAGGTGGCACAGGCTGGGTGGTCCCGCGACCCCCCAAATGCCTTCTGTACCCCCTGGGACCTGAGGCTTCCTAGGACTGGCAGAAACACTGGAGAGCAGTTGGACCCCGGCCCCCTCGCTTTGCAGAGAGGGAACTGAGGCTCGGCCAGGGCCAGCGCAGGTGTCCCCAGCTCTGTGCCTCCCGGGCAGCGGCAGCGGCCGATCGATGCCCGCGCGGGGAGCTGTCAGGCCGATTGAAATGTGGGCCCGGCCTCTGTGCCCGCTGGGCACATGCTGGCACCGCCACCCGCGCCTTAAATATTCATTCACTTGACAGAGCACTAATTAAACAAAGTAAGGTGCATTATTACTTGATTAAATTTTTTATTGGCAGCTTAATTGGTCTGTTAGTTGTCCCTTAGGGAGTTGTCCACCTGCTCCCCCCCCCGTCCCTGCGCCACCCCTCCTTGCCCGCGGCGCCACCGCCTGCTCTGCACCCCCACAGCGCTGCTCAGAGGCGAGGTCACCCCTCAGCCACCAAGGTGCCGACCCTGGGTCAGTGGCAACCGGCCTGTGCCTGGGGACCGGGGCTCCCCACAGTGAGACCCTTGGAGGGGGAACAGGCCCAGACCTGAGGGGCCCAGGCCTGGGTCTCACTCTGCAGACAGCATCTGGGGGATGTACCCCTCTCTGGGTCCGGGCCTCGGCTCCCCCTTCTGCACCAGTGCAGGGCTGGGGTCTCTCTGGCCCAGCATCCATCCTGAGACCCTCCCCTGCAGAGACACCGACACCTCCTGGCCAGTCTCTGTGGAAGTGCCTTGGGGGGCTGGGGGGCCTGAGCACTCTAGGTCCACCTGTGGAAGGGCTGGGGCACCCGCTCCAGGCAGGCGAGCCCTGCCCCCCAACCTGGGGCCACTCCTCCCACACCCCTGCAGGGAGCCAGGCGAGCTGGGACCTGCCCGGGGGCACCTCTCACCTATCCCCCACCCCACAAGAGGAGCCCGGAGCCAGCCCTCGCCCCTGCTTCAGCCTGCCTTCTGTGGGAGCCACAGCCCCCACCCCGGGGTGAAACAGACACCCATCATTCCATCCGAGGGGCGGGATCCAAGATCGGTGCTAACACTCATCTCGCTGGGAGACCCGGGGTGGGCAACACCGTCGGTCCTGGCTCCCTGAACCGTTTGCCAGACGGCGCACCCCTGTGCTGGGGGAGGGGCAGGGGAGAAGAAGGGGCCTCCCCAGGGTGGCCCAGGCCCGTGGTGCTCACCCCCGCCGGCTGCTGTGCCCCGTGACCGGTCACCCCCCCCCGGCCTGTTGCCAGTCCTTCCCACCCCCCGCCGCTGCCCTCTCCATAGAGAGGATCCAGACCCCAGCCTATGACAGAGGAATCATGGCCACCCCAGAAGCCGCCGCTGGCGAGCAGGAGGCGAGGTAATTGGCATCGCCGGCTGCGAGAGCAGGAAATGAGTGGCCACAGCCGGCGTGGAGCGGGAAGCTGCTCAGTGTCATCGGCCTTATCTGGGAACAGGCTGCCCAATTACAGGGCCGTGCCCGCTGCACCCGGCAGCTGCCCGCTCCTCTGCTGCCCCTCCCCAGTGTCCTCACAGCATCTCCCAGGCCCGGGCATCTGCTGACCCTGCCGGAAGGCATAAGGCAGCTGCCCGGGGAAAGACAGGCCTGACCTGACGTTCACCCAACCAGGTGTGCAGCTGCAGGTGCACCTCCTCCCCTCCCCCGCCAGAAGGAGCAGGTCACCCTGGGCAGGTGCCCCGCCTCTCTCTACCAGCCGCTGCCGCGCGGGATTAATAATTCCGGGGTGGACAGCACTCCGCCATCCATCTCAGAAAGGCGGGCACTGGGGGCTGCGATAGGTGCCATATATTAGCAAAATAGGACGGTAATGGATCTGCAATTGTACCTAACGCAGCCCGGCATTACATGATTACACCGTACGTGATTAGGTGGCTTGTGGACGGCACAGGGCCGGCTGGCCCAGGAGGGCTGAGCTGTGGGAGGGGCTAGACAGCGCCGTCCCAGGGGCGGTGGCAGGCGGACCCGCCTGGGGGGCAGCTTCACCCATTCCTGCCCCAGGTTCTGCCTCTGTAAAGTGTGTGGGGGGGTGCGCGCTGCTGCCTGCTCTTAGGGTTATTGTGAGCACGCACGGGCTCATGAATGCGCCCAGCACAGAGGGTGTGCTCAGCCCGAGACTGTCCGCTTCCTCTCCCTGGGGTGCAGACACCTTGGGGACCCTGCAGCTCCTCTCCTGACCTTGATCCCTGAGGGGTCGTGGCCCCTTGGTTTCCAGGCCTGCGCCTACTGCTCCTGGCCAGATGGCCTCAGGATGGTTCTCCGTGTGTGCAAAGGGCCTGGGAGCACAGACCGGGCCCCGCCTCCTTGATGGCTGGCCTCCCCCAGGGCAGGGCAGGGCAGGGCAGGCTCCTGTGTGTCCCCCGCAACAGCAGGCGCTCAGCAGGTGAAACAGGAACTGAGCATGCTCGGGGCAGACAGGGTGCCCACCTGCGCAGCCTGAGCCGAGGGACCCCGGCTGTTCTCTGTGTGCAGGAAGGGGCCAGCAGGGGGCTGACCCCACATCCAGCCCCTGACCCAGCCAGCCGGCCAGTACGAAGGTGGCCCATAGCGGCACAGGCTGGCTGGAGGGAGGGGCCCAGCGGCCCTGGGGACCAGGGGTTGGCTGGAGAACAGGGCTCTCACTCTAGAGCAGAAACGGCCAGGACGGGTCTCGGGCTGGCCAGCGCTGTGTGTGGGCCTGCAGGGGCTGCCCCGTGGCACTGAGCCCGGGGTCTTGAGTCTGAGATGCGATTTACAAGACGGAGTGGGGTCTGCCCCACGGGTGCAACAGACCCATTGCCAGTTGGGCCCCTTACTTCCGCCCAGGGTTCGTGGTTCCCCACCCCATGCCACGGAGACCCCAGGATTGGCTCTCACTTGTCCCAGAGGGGGCTGCCAGCGGGCAGAGCCCAGGAACCCCTCCCACCATGTGTGCGTTCGCACTGTGTCTTCATCACAGCTCCCCCCAATCCCTTGGGGCAGCTGGGGGAGTGTGGGCTGCGGGTGGGGCTGGCCGCCCACCTGTCCCCTGCTGTCACTTCCAGATGGAGGACTGGGCTCCGTCTCTCGTCCGTCTGTCCGCCCGCTCACAGAGCCTCCTGTTCCCGCAGCTGCTCCCCTCCCGGCACCCTCCTCCCACAGACAGCTTGGTTGGGCGGGGGGTGTGAATTTCCACTCGGAGGGAGGACCTGTTTCTCCTGGCGCTGCAGCAGCCTGGCGGGGGGGGGGGGGGGAGTATAGAGGAGGAGGATGCCTGCGGCACAGGGTCCTGGAGCCAGCCCCCAGCGAAGGCACCTGCCCTCTCGCTCGCCCTGGGGGCCCGCAGGCTGGAGGCCAAGGGGGCCAGGGTCCCAGCCACCTCTGTCTGTGTTGCTGGGGGGTTTCCCCGTCCTGCCATCTCGTACCTCCTCCTGCTAACCCTGCCCCCCATAATACAGAGGTCACCCGCGACCCGTGTCTCCCTCACTGTCCGTCCAGTCACAGCCAGACCTCAGCTGAGAACTGAGCCCAGAGAGGCTGGGCCTCATCAGTGCCTCTGTACAGAGGGGAAACTGAGGCAGTGCAAAGGAGCCAGGCATCCCCGTGCCCCTGCCCCCCGGCTCGCCGTCCATCCCTGGGTCCCAGCGTCAGGGATGAGGCTTCTGCGGGTGCAGAGGTCAGGGAGCCGCACCGGGTGGGGACAGCAGGCGCCAAGCCCCAGATTCTGCCCACTCCCCACCACCAGCTCCTTCCCGCAGCTCCTGGTAACAATGGGCAGCCCCCCTCCCCAGGAACCCGGCTGCTTCAGCTGGTATTCAAATCAGTGTCTCTGGGCACCTCTGTCCCCACTCCCGTCTGCCACCCACCCCACGGGGCCCCTCTGAAGGTAAAACTGAGTCACAGCTCCGGGCTGCCCCTCCCCCTCGCCTTGGCCCCCAGGGACATGCCTCATCCCCACTGAACCCCACAGAGGGTGTCCCATGCTGGGCACAGTGGATCTGGGGACAGCTGAGGCCCAGGACTGCTCTCAGGAGACACACAAGGGTTACAGAGACAGGGTCAACTTCTGAACCTGGCTGGGGAAAGCTGGGAAGGCTTCCTGGGGGAAGGGCTGTGAGCACAGGAGAGAAGGGACAAGCCAGGCTGCTGTGGGTTGGGAAATGGCGGTGGGGGTGGGGGGGCGTCAAGGGAACCCAGCCGTGAAGTCGGGAGAGCGTGGGCAGGAGCTGAAGCCGGGAGAGAGGCTTCCGGGGAGTCCCGTTGAGGGGGAGCCACCACCAGGCCCTCAGAGCCGGCCTGCAGGTGCCACTCGGGCAGAGGCGGCAGACAGAGGCGTGGCCCTCTGGGGAGGACCCTCCAGGGCAAGAATGCTCATCAGTTTAGCAGCAGAGTGGGGTCTCCGTCTTCTCTGGGGGGCGGGAAGTGAAGCGTTCTCTCTCCCTCTCCCCAGAAAGCGCTGTGCCCATTTAACAGATGAGGGCACTGAGGCCGAGGGACTGTGGCTTGCCCTGCGAGCTGGGTTGCTGTGCCCTGGGGGCGGCACCAGGTCTGTTTCCCGGGAGCGCGCTGCCCAGCGCCGCCTCTTCCTTTGCAAGCTGGCTGCGGCCCGGGCATCAGGCAGTTCCTCCTGTCTAACCTAAATCTCTCCCATCATGGCTTGAGCCAGCGGCCTCTGCCGAGGCTCAGCCCTTCCTGGAGCCGCTCTGCTCGGTCTGCCCACCCCAGGGAGGTGGGGGCTCCTCTCTCGGCCCTGGCCCTCCCCACTGACCCTGGCGGACTGACCCAGGGGACATGGCCTGGTGTCGCAGCCCTGCCCTGCCCCTGCTCCCAGAGGACCCTGAGCCAGACCCCCTTCCCCATCTGCAGATGGCCAGTGAGCTCCAGGCAGGAGACAGTAGGGACCCCTGCGCCCCCCGACTCCCAGGCGCTTGCACCTCCGTGGGGCCCAGGGGCTGGGGCGATGGCCGCAGCCTCAGACCCGCTGTGCACGCCCCCACCGCCGGCCTGGCCTGACCCAGCGCAAGGTACCCTTGGAGGGAGGCCGGGCAGCAGCCCTCTGCAAATCCAGCCCTGCAGGAAGCCGTGGGCTGTGACAGCCCCCCCCCCCCATCTACAGAGCCCGGCCTGGTTAATCTGCTTCATTAGAGGCACTAATTAATTGGCTTAATTAAAAGGGTAACCTCGAAGCCAGCAGCACCACCACCTCCTAACGAGGCTATACTGAGGCCGCCCCAGGGCCCTGAACCCAGCCTCAGCTCTCAGCATCCGGGCTGGGGACCGCTGACCCTGCGGCTGGCCCCTCGGGCAGGCCCACGTTCACAGGCTGTGGCTTGGAACCAAGGACGTAAGCGCCATGATCAGAGCCGGGAGAGGCAGGCTGCCTCCGGCAGAGGTGACCAGGGGAGGAAGGCCGCCTGCCCTAGGAGTGCAGCCCGCTGGCACCATGGCAGGACCCCCCACCGGGTGAGGGGCCCCTGGCCCACCAGCTCTCGTGATCACAAAGTACTGAGCCAGGAGAACTGGGTTCAAATCGAAGCTCCACCCCTACGAACTGGGAGGCTGTGGCTATCACACATCCCCAAACCCCAGTTCCTCGTGTGCAAGACACCTGCCAGAGGTGCCAGGCAGGAGACAGTGCTGGGATGGATTAGCCATGTCTGGCAGGGGCAGCGGGCCAGAAGCAGAGGCTCGTGTGCCACGCTCATGCTGCCCGCTCTGGGAAGAGGCTCAGGCTGCATGGCCACGGTGCAGACCTTCGCCGGAGCCATGGGGAAATGATTCTGGCCACTGCTCGCGTGTCCACAGGGCATCACAGCTCGGACAGGGCTTCTTCCAGGGAGGGGGTTTGCCTGCCTGTCTGGAGCCCTCTTCTCACTGACCAGGGCCGGGTGGGGCTTCCTCTGGCGTGGGGACCCTACCCCTCACGGAAACGGGAACGCTATGATCACGTCCCTCCGTACCTGGGCTCTCACTGCCTCTCTGGAGCCCCCCAGAGAGGAGAGACAGGACCACAGCAAGGTGGCCCCCAATATCCAAAGGAGCCCTGAGGTCCCTAGGGGTGGACAGGCAACAAGACCCAAGGCCACAGGCATCCTGTCCAGGGTTCGAGGTGCAGAAGTCTCCCTGGGAGTGCGAGGGAACCCCTGGGGTTCTGGGCCTGTCCCTGTGCATGAGTGGGCACTCCGCGGTGGGGGGTGGGGCCGGAGCCCACAGCCCCGCCCCGCCCAAGCTGCACCGCGGCCACCGCGGCCGTCCCCAGCTGTCTGTCGGCACCGACAGATTTCGTCTCGGTGCGAACAGCTGTTCGCCTGCTCCGCCAGCTTCGCCGGCACCGGGAGCCGGGGCCCAGTGAGGGCCCCGCCCTGTGATGATGAAAATCCATCCGCTCTGCCCAGGGGAGGGGCCGCGTGCTGCTGTCACCACCGGGTGCTGAGCCAAGCCGCCAGTGTCCCCGCCGCCGCCGTCACCCACGCCAGCACCCAGAGTGCGGTGGCGTCCCCCACGGGGCCAGATGAGGAAACCGAGGGCTGGGAAGTGGCTCCTGCAGCTCCAACCCAGGGCTCTGGAGGCTCCACCCACAGCGTGGCCCCCCAAAGAGGCCCCCCGGCCCCCCCCAGGTGGGTGGAGCCCAGGTGGGTGCAAGGCTGGGGACCTGGACAAGGCCGGATAAGGGAGACAGGAGTGCGGCCGAGCCCCAGCCCCAGGGCCACGCACGCTACGTCTCCCTCCCCTGCTAGAATTCTCCGCGCAGGCCACCAAGCGCCCAGGGCCGAGCCCCAGGGGTGGCGTCCCCAGCGTGTGACCCCCGCTGCGTGCCAGGCTCCTGCACAGCCCTGCAAGGAGCCCGTCCTCTCCAGTCACTCCCCAGGAAACTGAAGCTCAGCAGGTCCAGGTGCCTCAGTGGCCTCGTCCGTCAAATGGGCGAATGACTGTGCGCAGGCGCGGTGAGCACACACCTGGTGCCCGGCTTGGGCGCGGTGACTCCCTTGGCCGGGCGGCCCAGTGGGCACTGCCGCCACTCTGCCTCACCCCGGCCCAGGCTGGGAGCGGCAGAGGCCCCAGGGTCACCACCACAGCGTCCCAGGATGATGACAGAGGTGGCGGGGGAGACCAGGGCGGCCTGAGGACAAGGCCCTCTGTCCCGCCGACCCCGGGTCAGGGCAGGGGCCCCACGCCGGGACAAAGGCCGGGCTCTGTGTGGGCTCGGCTCCGGCGGGGGCAGCTGCCCAGGGCCAGCCCTGCTGCCACAATGAGGCCTTTGAGCCTGTGCCGGCGGGAGCTGCGTGTTCCTCCAGGGCCCCCGGCTCTCACAAGCCCCGTCTGTCTGCGAGGCCACGGGGCCGGCGAGGCAGCTGCCAGGGGGCGGGGCCCTGGGCGTGATGCCGCCTCCCCGCCGGACAGCCCCAGGCCTGGCACACGGGGCGCTGGGGAGGCACCCGGCCCCCTGCTGAGAGATCTCTCTGGACCGCTGCAGGGCTGGGCTCGGCCTGGCCGCCCGCCTCCCTCTCGGCCTCGGCTTCCCCTTCTGTAAAACGTAGCCTCTGTGGACCCCTGGACCCCTGGAACGACGGATACCCGCGTCTAGTGCGCTGCACCCGGCCGGCCGCCCTCCTCCCGCCCCACGGCTGCAGGGGGCAGCTGAACCCCCAGCTCTGCCTGCAGATGACTGGAGGCCTCGCGCGTGACTGAACTCGCCGGGGTCGCTGGTTCGCCCCTTACACAATGGCCTCCCCACCCACTCCCAGGGCGGCTGCGCAGAGAAAGTAATTTATCAGTGCGTCTCGGCCCGGAAGCCTTGGCCAGACAGAGTGATGAATCTCGGGATCAGCTCCACGCTTACGCCGGGGCCAGGGCAGATGAAAGAGGACAGGAAGGTGGCTGGAGGTGGGCAGCACCTGTGCTGGGGCTCAGATGGAGGGGAGGAGGAGCTCTGGTTTCTCCATCAGTCAGGGAGGGCTTCACGCAGGAGGCAGCATTCACCCGATGTCGGGGAGGGAGGGTGGCCTTGCAGACCCAGGGACGGCACAGCTGACGGCTCAGGGGTCTGGGCTGTACAGGCCTAAGAGGGCAGGACTAGGCTAGGGGGCCTGAAATGCCAAGCCTAAGGGTTTGGGATTTGATTTTTTTCAGGCACTAGGGAGCCACTGATGGTCTTAGAGCTAGTGAGTGACTTGATTAAATGTGAATTTTTTTAAAAAAACATGTTGCAGCGTCTCAGCCAGAGCATGGTGGGAGTGGTGGGGGACCCGTCGGAATTACATCCATGTCTTCATGCCACTCTGGGTTCACGGTGCAGAGCCGAGAGTCCCAGGCGGTGGGGACAGCTCCGTACTGCCCAGGGCAGCCTCACAGCCCAGTACAGGGAGCACCTGGGGACCCAGGACCCACCTGGCTCCGCCTCTACGCGAATGACATCCGCACTGTGCCCTCGGCTGTCCAGGGGGAAGCGATGCCCGAGCCCCACGGCGCCGCTCTGACAACTACGTTTGATTCTGGCAGGATCTGCAGGAAGCCACATCGCTGCCTCCCCTGGGATTTCTCACGCTGGGGGCGGGGGCTGGCTCAGGAGGGCTGGGTCTCGGCGGGAGCCCCCGACCCGCCACCATGCTGAGAGAAGCTGGGCTCAACCCCCAGCCCTGCCCCCCGGAAGCCGCGTGCACTTGACGGTCTGGGCCTCAGTCCCCTAGTGTGCCGGGAGGAGGTGACAACGGTCTCACCACACAGACGCTGCGGGGACTTGATGGGATGCGATGTCCCACACAGGCTGCAGCTGGCCAGACAGGGGGACCCCAGCCTCATCCGCCCCCAAGCCCCTAGGCGCCTGCACCCTCAGGACCCAACGGGGCTGCCACCCACCCTCATCTCATCCACAGTGGGGTCCTCTATGTCAGAGCCAGAGTCTGGGCAGCTGGAGGCCTCTGCAGCCCCACCGCCACCTTGTCTACACTGCCTGATTCTCCAGGCAGGGCTAGATGGAGCCAAGGGCCCCTGGCTGCCAGCACCCCCAGGGGACTCACCCCTCCTCCCAACACCTCCTGCCCCCCCAGGTGCACCCCAGCAGAGCCTGGCTCCCCCACTTCCTGCGCTGGGTGGCAGAGGGACCGGGAGGCCGCGCGGGGGTCGCCCCCTCCGCCACAGAGCCGGGCTGAGTAAATAATGACATTTCCTGCGCGCCCCACGCTCCTCGCCCCTTTCCCTTCCACAAATAAATTATCAACAACCCAGGTCCCGGTGGAGCGGAGCAGGTTCGGGAACAATGAAAACGCTTTTAATAGGATTCCAGGAGCTACAGCCGCGCGCCGGTCCTAATGGAGATTGCTCCGTGACCGCAGGCCACCGGCGCCCTCCCGGGGCCCCTCGTCTGCCGCCCGCCAAGGCAACCAGGCCCAGCTGGGCCACCTGCTGACGTCAGCCACGGGAGGGTGCGTGCCACCCGCCACGCACGCCAGACTGCTGCCCCTTGCTCAGCTCCCCCTCCCCCAACCCCTCCCGACATGCGACCCAGTGCCGTCATCAGCACACAGGGTGGGGGCCGTGGGGGGGCCTGAGCAGAATCTGGGAGGAGCGCTCCGTGGTCCCCCCACCGCGGGTCCCCAGCTCCAGAGGCGGCGGCGTGAGAGAGCAAACCTCAGCTTACCCATCCGTGCCTCAGTTTCCCCTCTGTACATAAAGGACCCTGTGCACCAAGACCAGGGGATGTGGCTCCCCTTCCTCCGCGTGACCTTGGACAAGTCCCTTCTCCGCTCCGTGCCCCGGTGTACCCTGGGATGGTGCCACTGGGAGGCTTGTGGGGGGAGCAGCTGGCCAGCAGGTACACCCCGGGCGCCGTGTAAGCCCCGGCCGCCACCGCGCGGCCTCCTGCCCCGAGTCGGAGGGGACCTGAAGAGCGTGTGACCGTTTTCTGGAAAGGTTTAGGAAAGGCGGAGTGACGGAGAGGCGGGGAGACAGGGCTTCCATCGCTGACTCACGCCCACGGGGTTGTGTAAGCGCCCGCTGGAGCTGGGAACTCCATCCGGGTCTCCCGCGTGGGTGCAGGACCCCAGTGTCTGCTGCGGCTTTCCCAGGAAGCTGCATGAGCCGTACGGGAGCTGCGGCTCAAACCGGTGCTTGGTGTGGGGCACCGGCGGCCCAAGCAGCGGCTTAACCCATGGCGCCCCAAGGCACGTGGAACACGCCACATCTGGCCACGGGCCCTCGGCCCAATCCACTTGTCGGCGTGAAGCTGTACTTGGGCTGTGCAGGGAGACCAAAGGCGCTCCATGAGATTGGCTGTGCATACAGCAGGTGCTCAGTACTTGCCACGGCCTCTCTACCACCCCATCCCAGGGGACCTGTCGGGCAGGAGGCGACACTTGGGCCCCACTCTCCCTTTGGCAACTTGGCCTCAAGGCCCTCTCGTTCTGCCCCTGCCCCAGTTACCCACACCCCGGCTGGGCCCCATCACAACTGGGGGGGGGCAGCCTGCACAGCCCCTCCCCAGAGCCCGAGCTCCCCTGAGCCCCGGGACAGGCTCAGGGTCTGGCCCTGGGTGTGCCTGAGCCCAAGCGTGGGAGGCCCAGAGCCCTGGTGCTCCTGACATTTAGGGCCTTGTGGTCCAATAGCAGGGAAACTGAGGCACAGAATACCCCACTGTGGGCATGTGGGGTCTGTCTCCCTGGGACACGAGGCTGATCTGAGGGGGGTGTGGCCTCCATGAGGAGGGTGGAGCCCCCAGGCCCCCAGCAGCCCTCCTCCAAGCCCTCCCCGTGAACACTGGGGGAGGCCCTGCCCCGCACCCACCTTCCAGGGAGGGTGGAGCTGTTGTCACTCTGTGCCTCCCCCTCCCCAGAGAGAGGCCCCAGGAGAGCTCCTGGGGACAATGCAAGGTTGGGGGGGCGGTTAGCAGCTTCCGGGGTGTGGGGTTCACTCTGAGAGGCAGACCGGGAAGGCGAGGTGGGTGTGAGCTGTGTGTGCAGATCACTGTGTGAAGGTGGGTGCAGGCGGGCAGGAGGCACCCCTACTCGCCTCCCCTTCCCTCCCCTCCCCTGCCCTCCCTGCTGGGGGCCTCTGTCCTGAGAGGACAGGAGAGGGAACCCCCACCCCAGCTAGGGATCCTGTGGCCTTGGGCCTCCGATTCCTACCCTGAGCCTCAGCTGGACAGGGTGCCCTCGGGAGCGGGGCTAAACTCCCATGATCCTCTGCAACTTGCCAGCCCCAGCCTGGGTTCTTACCACAGAGGAGGTTCCAGTTTGGTCCCTCAGAGTGGCCAGCGAGTGGTTTGGGACAGACAGATCTGCACGTCTGGCCCAGGACCCAGGAGGGCAGTCCCAGGGGCAGCTCAGGCCAGTGGACTTGGTCCCCAGTGACCCAGGAGGCAGCCAACACCTTCCATCCACCGCTGCCTGCCCCAGCTCCCGAGTGGCCACTCAGTCCTGCAGACCGCACCCCTGCCCTCGGCCAGCCCTGCCTGCCCCCCCAGCCTCAGGCCCCTGGGCTCTGGCCCTGCTCACCTCTGCTCCCCAGGCCGCCCCGTCGGGCAGCCCTGGACAGGCCGCCCCCAGGCATTTTGTGGCGCCCTTAGGCATTTTGCAGGCTATTTTCCCATCGCTGTCACAGGGGGCGGGAGTGAGGGGCACAGAGGGCCGGCTGGACAGGAGCAATTGGCTTCCACGGAAAGATGCCATCTCCTCTCCCAAGTCACCCCCCTGCTCCCGCTCCTCCTCGCACGCACTCGCTCGCTTTTTTTTTTTTTTTTACAGTTTGCTAAATCTGTTGTAATCTGGTGCCAACGATTAATTCAGGCAGAAGGAGGGAAAGGGGAGTGGGAAAAAATACCGCCGAGAGCTGCCTCTCGACAGCCACGCAGGCACCGAGGCCAGGACGGGCGCCTCCCGACGCCAGCGCCAGCCCGGTCCGGCCACCGCAGGGCCGCCGGGCCGCCTGGGTTCTGCGCTCTGCCTGGGAGGCAGTGTCCCCTAGTGGTTAGCTGCGCCCGCACAGCTGGGCCTGCACTCCCCCCTCCCTCGGCTGCACCCAGCCCCCTCCTCGGCCCAGTGCCCTTCCCACTGACCGGGGAGGCCTTCTCAGGGGCCCCCATTGTCACTGATGGCCCTCAGTGCTGTCACACACAGCCCAGTACATAAATACCCAGCTCTCAGGGTCCGCGGACCCAGCGTCTCGGGCACCCCAGAGCGTGTGGGGGTGGGGGACGGAGCAGAACATCCCAGGGGTGGCCAGCGGGCACCCCCCACCGCGGGTCCACATGCAGGCCCCCCAATTTGTTCTGTCCCCCAGGCCCCTCATCTCCATCCCTCTCTTCGCCCCCTCCAGCTCACCCCTCTCGACGCAGGCATCCCCTTCCCTGACGAGACCCCCCAGCAGCCTCCTTTCGACCCCAGCGTTGTGGTGGAAGGGGGCGCGGCGGGTCAGTGCCCAGCCCCCACCCGCTGTGAGCTCCCGAACGCCAGGCCAGCTCGGGTTCCACGCTTTGTCCCAGAGCCCGGCACTGCACCTGGCAAAGGCTGGCGCCGCCACCACCTCGTGAATGAGTGAGTGAATGGGCAGGAGAGGAGGGGCGCAGGAGGGAGACGGAGCCCAGGGTGCAGGGCAGGGCCCGGGAGTCAGCCCCGCCCCCAGTCTCTGTAGCCTCAGCCCCACCTCCCCCACCCCCACCCCCAGTCCAGTTAGCTCTGCAGGACAGGAGTTTAAAATCCACCACACAACTTGCACACCGTGAGCCAATGCCCCAGAGCACTGACATCATCCACAGAGCAGCTGACCCCAGGGGGCAGCCGGGCTCCGGGGGCCGCAGGTGCCAGTAAACAGGCATCCACCTGCCGCCCGGCAAACGCAGGCTGTGCAAACTCTGCTGCTCGTGGAACCCTGCGGGCGCCAGCTGCCACAAGGGCAGGCCGCCTGCGGTCCGGAGGGCATGGCCGGGCGCTGTCCTCGCCCATCCCCTCCCGGCCATCCCACCCTGGCCCGCTCAGAGTGCCCCCCACATTGCTGCACACACGGCCCAGGACGGAACACGGGTGCCTCGTGCCCTGGCCTGAGCCACAGCTGGCCTGCATTCCATGTCAGGGAGAGGAACCCCTGCAGTAGAGGAACCCACTGCAAACACATTCGGAGCTGGACATCAAAGGTAGTCACGGGGTCACAGCCGGAGCCCCAGAGCCCCCCTACATGGTCAGCGCCTGGGGAAGCCCCCCAGCCCCTCATCGAGGACACTCGCTCCCAGCCCACACCCTCATCTGCCCGTCGCTCTCCAGCCGCTCAGGCCTGGGGTTGCAGCCTGCTGCCCCGCCAGCAGGGGGTGTGATCCCACCGGGGAGCAGGGCTGGGGCCTGCACGGCCAGGCTTGAAAACCTCAGCCCAGGGGGGCAGCGGTGCACAGGGCCCCGTGTTGCGATGTGCGCATGCGTCACCTCATAGTGGATGCCCCGATGTGGGCACTTCATCGAGAGGAAGCTGAGGCCTGACAAGGCCCTGTCACTTGCCAGGGGAGTGGGCCGAGCAGAGGGAGGACTCAGGTGGCGCCCAGTGTCCCAGGAAGGCTGCATGCTAGCCGGCTGCCCAGACGCCCCCACCCACCTCCGAGCTCAGGGCGTTCTCCAACCCTGACCCCGGGCTAGGGGTCGTTCCCCAAGACCCATGGAACGTACCCAGGGCCAGCCATGCCTCCCCCAGCCCGCACCCTGCTTCTCCCTCCCTGCGCCAAGCCACTGCTTCTGTCCTGCCTGGCAGCTCAGAGGCTGCTGTGCCCGGGCCCAGGTCCTCATCTCCCCACACAGAGCAGCCCCGACCCCCACCCCCACCACAGCCGCCGCCGGGGCCCCTGCAGGTGGCCGGCACCTCTGCACCCGCCACCTGGGGGCCACCTGGAGCTCCTGTCCCCTCTCAGCTAACTTTGCAGGTTTATGGCTTCAGAAAGGCAGAGTATCAGAGAGAGAGAGAAAGAGAGAGAGAGAGATTCCATCCGCTGGTCCACTCCCCAGATGGCCTCAACGGTCAGCTAGGAGCAAGGAGCTCCATCTGGTCTCCCACCGGGGTGGCGGGACCCCATGACTCGGCCATCGCCCGTTGGGTGGCGGGACCCCATGACTCGGCCATCGCCCGCTGCCTTCCCAGGCGCCCTGGCAGGACACGGAGAGGAAGCAGAGCAGCCAGGACTCAGGTCGGCACTCGGTTTGGCATGCCGGCTTCACCTGCTGCGCCACACACTGGTCCCTTTCAGACGGCTTTGGAGTCGGTACGGACGCAACCTGCCCGTCCTTCCGGGCACTGCTGTGGCCTGCTAACCCTCCCTTACTGAGACAACCGCTACCCACCCCGGTCCAGGCAAGGACACGGGGCCCCGAGGGGCGGCTGCAGGCCTGGCTCACCCAGCGGGCCTGTCTGCACAGAGCTGAGTCCCGGGGGCCGATGCCTTGGCAACAGGTGACAGGGCCAACACCCGGACCGGCTCCTTAGAGACAAGCTGGGCGGTGCTCCCGGGGGCCTCCGTGGGGTGACTCGGGAGCGTGGGGGGCGCCGCTGCTGGGGGCCAGCATGCCAGCTGCATAGGGGGATCTCACCCTAGAACCTCCAGGCTCTCTGCAGGTGCCCCCGGCCCTGGGGGAGCCTGTGGCCCAGAAGCGGGGTAGGGCCGCTCAGGACATGGGACAGCTCCTGTCTGGGGGTCAGGGAGGGGGGCACCAGGGAGGCACAGAGGTGGAGGGACAGGCAAGCGGTCAGTGGTGGGCGAGTGCGAGGGAGGCTCAGTGCCAGGGGAAGTCTGTGCAGGCCATGCTGCCCAGCCCCCTGCAACTCTGTACTCGCATAGCTTTTATTTATTTATTTATTTGACAGGCAGAGTGGACAGTGAGAGAGAGAGACAGAGAGAAAGGTCTTCCTTTGCCGTTGGTTCACCCTCCAGTGGCCGCCACTGCCGGCATGCTGCGGCCGGCGCACCTCACTGATCCGAAGCCAGGAGCCAGGTGCTTCTCCTGGTCTCCCATGGGGTGCAGGGCCCAAGCATTTGGGCCATCCTCCACTGCACTCCTGGGCCACAGCAGAGAGCTGGCCTGGAAGAGGGGCAACCAGGACAGAATCCAGCGCCCTGACCAGGACTAGAACCCGGTGTGCCGGCGCCGCAAGGTGGAGGATTAGCCTGTTGAGCCACGGCACTGGCCCTCACATAGCTTTTAGGAGGTGTCCGGGCTATGGGTCTGCGTGGGGGTGCACACAGAGCCCCCGCCCGCCGCCACCCCTGCTCCCTGCCCGCTGCAGCCAGATGTGACAGCCCAGCAGCTCCTCCTGCCCCTCAGGCCTCCCGAGCCCCCTGCCCGCCTCCCCAGCCCCTCCCCACAGCAGAGGCCGTTTCCATTTTAAACCTGAGGACGCCAGAGCAGTCGCCCACGGCACCCGCTGACAGGTGATGCTGGGGCTCTGCTCCGGGGCTGGCCGCAAGAGACACACTGCACTTCCAACTCCAGAAACCCCAGCTGGAGCCCCCCCCCCCACTCTGCCAGGCGCAGCCGCTGACCACCGGGGGCTGGCCCAGCCCACACCCCTCCACCTGGAGCACCCAGGGGCCTGGGGGACTGTGTCCCCCCTCCCCCAGCACAGACAGCCCCTCCCCAGCTCCAAAGCCACCCTGGGAGGTGGGCTGGCCTCCAGCCTCCCTGAGGGTGCAGGACCTCAGGGGGCTGGGCCCACTGTCCCCTCCCTCCCCCGCCCCCCAGCCTGGGTTTTCATTTATTCAAGGCAGGGCTCTGGCTTGGGCCTCGGAGGGGCTGCTGCACCCCAGCTGAGCTGTCAGCTCTCCAAGCTCACACCCCAGAGAGCCTCCAGCCCCTGGAGCTGGAGCCTGGTAGCTCCCTGATGGGGCTGCCCCACAACTTTCTCCTCCTCCCAGAGCTCAGATCAGCCCGCTCCCTGCCTCCCCCCCTGGGCCTCCTGCCCCCAGGGAGGGCGCCTCGGCCAGCCCCCATGAGGCGCCCCCCTGGCCTGGAGAGCCTGGGGAGGGGGCCGCCCGCTGTGTGCCCCCAGTCGCGAAGTTGCAGGGCTCTGGCCGCCAGGTGCACGGCCCCCACCGAGGTGGCACAGGGCTCACAGCCACGGCGCGCACAGAGAGGGAAGTTGGAGGCTGCTGGTGCCCCCCTTGAAGTCGTTTTAAAAATAAAACCTCGCTCCAACCGTGACTCACACGGCTGGTGGGGACGGGAGCGCGGCGCCCGGCCGGCCGGTGCCCTGGCCGCGGGCACCTCGCCCTCTGGTTCCGGGGTGCGGGGCCGGAGCTGGGACCGCCCTACCCAGCCAGGCACCCCCCGCGGGCTCCAGCCGAGCCGACCCCCGACCCCCGCCCTTGGCAGGCTCTGCTCAGGAGAGCGGAGCCGCCGGCCGCGCACCCCACGCCTCCCCGGGCGGCGGGGCCAGCGCCACTGGCGCTCGGCGCTCGGCTCCCGGCCCCCACCCCAAATCCCGAAGGCTGCGCGTCCCCCGCCGCGCCAGGGCAAAGCCGAGCAGCCCGATCCCGCCGCGCCTCCGCGCCTCGCCGGCCTGCGGCCCCGCCCCGCGGGCCCCGGCGCCCCGTCCCGGGCGCCCCGCTCCGGCCCCCGCCCGTTCAGCCCTCCTTACCTGCGCAGCGGCCGGGGAGGCGGGTCTCCTCGGGAAACTTTGCGGCTACGGCTGGAGCCTCAGGGGTTTTTCCAAGGAGCGGGCGGGAACCCGAGCCGGAGGGCACCCTGGGGGGCGCGGGAGAGGAGTCCCCAGCGCGCAGCGGAGCGCGGTGGCGGGCCCGGGGCGGGGGGCGCGCGGCGGCGCATCTGCCCGGCTCGGGGGCCCGGCGGAGCCACGGGAGGAGTGCGCGGGGCTGCGCCGGTGGCGGGGTGCGTGTGCCCGGGCGGGTGAGCTCCGTGGAGCGAAGGCCAGCGGTGGTGTCCGCGCGGGCGGCGGCGAGCAGGGCGCGGGAGCCAGGCTGTGCGGCCGCCTCTCCCCTCGCGGCGGCGGGGGCCGTGCGTGCAGGCGCGGAGCGGGCGGGCGGGGAGGAGAAGGGGAGGCGGCGGCGGGCGGGGAGAAGGCGGCGGGGGCGGGGGCCGCGCTGCGCACTGGCCGGCGGGACCCGGCGCGGGAGGCTGCGCCGCCGCGCGGGGACTCGGGCCCAGCCCGGGAGCCGCGGCCTCCGCCTCCCGCTCCTCCTGCCCTCAGCTAAAATGGCTGGGGGTGGGGCTCTCAGTCTGGGGAGTCTGCCCCCCTGGGGAGCGGGGGGGGGCGCCCAAAGCAAACCCGCCTCCGGTGGGGGGAGGAAGCGCGGTTCTTGCTCAGCGCGCCGCCTCCCCCTGCACCCCGCTCTCCGCACCCACTCATTCATCAACCTTCCACCCATCCATCCACCCATCCATCCATTCATTCATTCAGCCAGCCATCCGTGCATTCATTCACAAACAGGTCCCCAGGCCCACTCTGCTGCCGAGGTAACCCCTTCTTCCCTGCTGGCCCCTTTCCCTGCGCCAGGTGTTCCCACTTCCATGGGCACACGGAGCAGTGCCCCACGCTGCCTAAGTGGGCAGTGCCTGGGTCAGACGACGGCCAGCCTCAGTCCTTGGTAGTAAATGGGAGTATTAAGGACTGAAGTCCAAGGTTAGCCTGGGGCTTAAAGGGACCCGGTGGGGGAAGGTGGCTGGGGGAGCCGCTGCACCTGTGCTGGGGGCTGACGGGGGGGGGGGTGTACCTGTGCTGAGGGGGCTGGGGGGGAGCACCTGTGCTGTGGGGGCTGACGTGGGCTCCAGGGGAGCACTTGTACTGTAGGGGCTGACGGGGGCCGGGGGGGAGCACCCGTGCTGAGGGGGCTGACGTGGGCTCCAGGGGAGCACCTGTACTGTAGGGGCTGACGGGGGCCGGGGGGGAGCACCCGTGCTGAGGGGGCTGACGTGGGCTCCAGGGGAGCACCTGTACTGTAGGGGCTGACGGGGGCCGGGGGGGAGCACCCGTGCTGAGGGGGCTGACGTGGGCTCCAGGGGAGCACCTGTACTGTAGGGGCTGACGGGGGCCGGGGGGGAGCACCCGTGCTGAGGGGGCTGACGTGGGCTCCAGGGGAGCACCTGTACTGTAGGGGCTGACGGGGGCCGGGGGGGAGCACCCGTGCTGAGGGGGCTGACGTGGGCTCCAGGGGAGCACCTGTACTGTAGGGGCTGACGGGGGCCGGGGGGGAGCACCCGTGCTGAGGGGGCTGACGTGGGCTCCAGGGGAGCACCTGTACTGTAGGGGCTGACGGGGGCCGGGGGACCACCTGTGCTGGGGGCTGACGGGGGGGGGTACCTGTGTTGTGGGAACTGGAGGGGAGCACCTGTACTGAGGGGGCTGAGGGGGAGCACCTGTGCTGAGGGGGCTGACGTGGGCCCCAGGGGAGCACCTGTGCTGAGGGGGCTGACGGGGCCCCAGGGGAGCACCTGTGCTGTAGGGGCTGACGGAGATCGGGGGGGAGCACCTGTGCTGAGGGGGCTGACGTGGGCCCCAGGGGAGCACCTGTACTGTAGGGGCTGACGAGGGCCGGGGGGAGCACCTGTGCTGGGGGCTGACGTGGGCCCCAGGGGAGCACCTGTGCTGAGGGGGCTGGCATAGGGAGGGGCACCCAGACCACCCGCCATCTCCTAGCCTCCTGATCCCGGTGCTGTCGCGTTCTGCCGGATGCGGGGGTCTCCCATCTGTCCAGTCTCACCTGCCCTGGCCAGACGCCGTCACCTGCACTGAGCTGGGTCACTGCTTCCTGGCTTCTCTCCCCGTAGACGGCTGCTCTGCTCCGTCTAAGGGGAGCTCTCCCCACCTCTGCTCCCGGCTCTACCCCAGACTCCTCAGAGCCTCAGGACCCCTCTCTGCAGACCCCTGCCCACCGGTGCCTCCACCCCAGGTCTTGTCAGAACATTCCAGGGCCCCAGCAGACCTTGCTCTGTGCTGTCCTTCAAGGCCTGGCCAGACCACCACCCCTGGGGTAACAGAGGCCCCCTCTCTGCCCACCTGCCCTCGCATCCCTGCTGGGAGCCCCCCAGCCTTGTCCTCCTCTCTCCATCCTCACGTCTCCCGCCTGAGCCCCACCCCCACCCCCTTAACTCCCTTTCTGCCTGCTCCTGCTCTCTGCTCAATTCTCCAAACGGCTATTTTTTCCTCCAGTTTTTATTTATTGCCCAAACAACATTAAGCCGACAATAGAGGGAAGAACACATCGCCCACCCTGCCACCGCCCTGGGCGTCAGCAGCCTCTGTTCCCTGTTCCCTTCCAGGCTCGGCCATGCACGGCGAGTCCCTCCCGCCTCCCAGGTGGCCTGGGGCTGGGGTCTGTTGTCACTCAGCCTCAGCACCTGCGTGCGGCTCACGCCTTGTCCAGCCAAAGCCCTGGAAGTGGCGGTGGCTTCCACCGTCCCCGTGCCCGGCAAGGGGCTGGCAGAGGGCGGGCTCTCAGGGCCTCGTGGTGGGTGCTGCGGCTATAGCTCCGACAAGTGGAGCTTCGATATTAAAACCCCATCTCCATAATTGCGGTTAATGGCTGCGTGATATTCCATCTGGCCTGCTCAGCCATGCTTGGTGGCTGCACGCGGTCCAGGGAGCGCTGACGGAGGTCCGCTCTGTGCCAGCCGCTGTTGGGGGCACCACGGGTCAAGGGTGAGTCGGGCCCTTGCTGGAACCCTGCTGTGGCAAAGCTGGAAACACGACGGCTCGGCACGACACCTAGGGGCCCTGCCACTCACCGGGGAGGCGGCTCCTTGACCCTGAGCGGGCAGCAGGAGGGTCTTGTTCCAGCCTGCTGCAGGTGCTGTGGTGCGTGGTCGGGAACTCTTGTCAAAGCTGGGGACGGCGGCCAGGGGCTTGTGTGGAAATCGGGGTGGCTGACGTGTGGCGTCTTGGACAAGGACGAGGACAAGGGAGAACCAGTTCCGGGAAAGGGGCAGCCGGCTCTGGGAGTTAAGAGATCACTTGTTCAGTCAACAAACACTCGGTGCCGTGGGCTCAGGAGGACTAGCTGACCTGCCAGCTGGGTCCTGACAAGGACGCTGTCAGCCAGGAGGGACGCACAAGTTGCTTCGTGATGATTTGTGGCCTCAGCCTTGAGCTCACCAAGCCCCAGCTCCCTGGCCCCCAGAGCAGCCTGCCAGTGGGCAGTCGAGGTCACCCCAGCCATGCCCACAGCCACCTACCCACCCACTCTCCCGGAGCCCTGGTCCTCTTCCGCTCGCCGCCTTACCCCTCTGCTGCTGGTGGCCGGAGCCCTGTCCCAGCCTCCCTGTGCCCCCCCATCTTTTCTCAGCGTGGGAGGTCGTGGTTTACGTGCTGCGCGGTGCAGGATCGAGATACGAGACTGTTCCATGGCTGTTGGCACAGGTTGTGCTGCGCGTGGCCTTGGGTCTGCTGGGGCCGGGGGAAGGGAGGACGGTGACTGGACTTGGGGCTGGGGCAGAGTCATCCCCGCGGGAGGGTCGGAGGCGTCACCAGGGGCCGTTAGTCCCTCTGTGCAGTGGCCAGCAGTCAGCTAGCTGGGCAAGGATGGAGGCGGCCGTTCAGAGGGCCTGGGCCTGGGCTCAGCCTTCCCCAAGGGGCCAGCTTGGCAGCAACCCCAGGGAGGGATGTGCTCCCAGCCCCACCCAGACCCTCCCAGGCTTCCCATCCCACTCTGCATTCTTTTTATAAAAAATGTTTCCGGGGCCAGGATCGTGGTGTAGCCAGGAAAGCTGCTGCCTCCGGTGCCACTGTCCCATAGGGTGTTGCTTGGCGGGTGACCAGGCTGCTCCGCTTCCGATCCAGCTCTCTGCTGTGGCCCCTGCACCCACATGAGAGACCCGGATGAATCTCCTGGCTCCTGGCTCCAGCCTGGCAAAGCCCTAGCCATTGTAGCTATCTGGGGAGTGAAGCAGTGGATGGAAGACCTCTCTCTCTCTCTCTCTCTCTCTCTCTCTCCTCCCTGCCCTGTCTCTCTTTCTCTCTCTGTAATTCTGATTTTCAATAAATAAATACATCCTTTAAAGAATATATCAAATGCAGAACAACCGAGAGAGAGAGAGAGAGAGAGAGAGAGAGAGAGAGAGATCTTCTATTCTGTTTCACTCCCCAGATGCCTGTAACACCCAGGGCTGGGCCAGGCCAAAGCCAGGAGGCACGAGCTCCATCTGGGTCTCCCACGTGGGTGGCTGGGACCCCAAGCACTTGAGCCATCATCTGCTGCCTTCCCAGGCACATTAGCAGGAAGCTGGGTGGGAGGCTGGGACTTGAACCAGCGCTCTGATATACGGGATGCTGGCATTGAAAATGGCGGCTGAACCCACTGTACCACGACACCGACTAGCCCACCTCTGAGTTCTGACTGAGAGGCCCCTGCATCCCACTGAGTCATGCCACTGAGTACCCAGCCCATCTGGCTCCCAACCCGCAGCCCCAGGCCATGCCCAGGACACCTGGGTTATGGCAGGCACCCGAGGCCAGGGGCCAGGGGCAGCAGGCAGGGCCAGGGAGCAAGGCCTCCATCCCGGGAGGAAGTCCCGGAGCAGGTGCTCCAGGGGCAAGGCCGGGAGGGACGAAGCCAGCAACTCGTGGGGCCTGGGAGGCTGCCGGCTAGCGGGGAGCCAGGGGCCCCCTTGGCCTTGCTCGCTCACCCTCCAGGCCTAAGCCCGTGCTGCTCAGCCTCGGCCAGGTGCCCTGTGAGCAGCCTCCCCCCCCCACCTTTCTGGTGAGGTCAGTCGCCTCGTCCTCTGTCGCTGGACCCGCACTCGGCCGACCGGCTCACGGCGGAGGGGCCGCATCTCTTCTGCTGTCAGGGACGCTGGGCCAGAGCCAGCTCGGTGGCTGCAGCCACGCCCCCTCCTAATGAAGCCCCCAACACCATCACAAGGGTCCCACCTCCATGACCCCACCCAACCTTGGCACCGGCAAGCGGGGGCCGGGGGATCAGAGTGGACGTGCGCTTTGGAGCAACGCTGAGCGGTCACCTGTTCCCTCTGCCCCCGTGGCTTCTCCTTGGTGGCCCCGAGCCACGCGCGTGCCAGCCACTGGGAGTTGTGTGAGCGCACTTTGACATGTCTGAAATCGGGTTGTGGCTGATGACTTCACCGCCACGCCGGGAGCACCCGTCATGGTCCCTGCGTGTCCGCAGCATCCTGCACGTGGGTGGGCCAAGCACAGCCAGGCGTGGCTGAGTGACTGCGTGGACGGAGCGTGGGGCTGAAAGAACCCTTCCAGGCCACGCTGTCGGTGATGGAGCTGTCCCAAGGCGAACTGGGAAATTATTCAAACTGGGAAATGTCACGTGGTGAAAATTCGGGGCTCAGAGGGGGCCGACCCCCTGCAGCTGCTCAGAGGCAGGCAGGGAGGTCTGGATGGGGGGGGGTTGATGGGGACCTGAGAGGCAGACCTGGCCTCACAGCCTCCCCTGGGCTGGGCAGACAAAGTGGAGGGTGGGGACCACTGAGCCCCCGCCTCTCTCCAGCCCTGGAGGGCTGTCACTGGGCGAGCTCCACTGCCGGCCCCGCCCTCCATAGGAAGCCTCCTCTTCCCACCCACCCACGTGACTCCCAGCCACCCGGGAGGGGATGGATCCCTGCAGGGGACAAGCTGCCTCACCTGCCACCTGCCACCCGCCACGTCCAGGAAGGGCGGTCCGCACGGAGGGACCAGCACGTGCCAGGGCGGTGGGGGCTGCTGGACAGGGGGGTGGAGAGAGCAGCAGGTGAGGCCCAGCTCGGTGGGGAGACTGGGCCTCTGACTGCACAGAGGTTGTGTGACTGGCACTGGGGACAGTGAGGAAGGGGCGCCATGTGGAAGTGACGGGTGGCCCTGGGAGGCTGGGGAGCTGGAGGTGAGCTGTTGGCTACTGAGGGCAGGGGAGAGGCAAGGTGAGGTCAAGGACGCCCAGGTGTGGAGATGGAGAAGTCTCGGGGGAGGGGGGAATGGCACCCTGGCCACAGCCTCAGGGCTGTCTGCCCCCACCCCCAGCACCTCGCTCACCATTCCCCCGCTGTGGTCCCAGTTGGCTCACTGCCCACAGCCCTGTGGCCTGCCCTGAGTCCTGGCGCCTGCTCCCACAGCCAGGGACAAAGAGGGGCTCAGCCCATGGCGCCCCCCTCCCGCGGTCCCGGAGCTGCAGGGGTGGGGGAAGGAAACATGGCATTTTCTGGGACCCCCCCCCAACCTGGCGCCAGCACAGTCAGGAGAAAGCCTATGCGAAGCCCCGGGCCCCTTCCCCGGTTCCTGGGTGTCCGGAGCTCTGATCCAGGCCTCGGTTGGGTGGGGTCAGTCCGAGCCCCTTACCTGCCATGCGCAGGTGCCCAGGGCAGCCAGGCCGGCCAGGTTCTGCGCGGAGCACCTGCTGAGGCTGGGCAGGGCTGAGCACAAGGAGAGGGAGGGGAAGGGGCACCACTGCCGGCCTTGGGGGTGGGGCGGAGGGTTGCCTGGCAACCGGCACGCTGCGCCAAGGAGAGATTCTTAAAGAGCCCAGGCTGGGCCACGCAGGGGCGCCCCGAGGCCCGGCCTCGCATACCAATGGCAGCCACGGAGTGCAGTCCGAGCTTGGAGGATAGAGAGGAGGGGGCGCCCGGGCCGGGAGGCCCTGAGGCAGGCGGGGCAGGGACCAGGCTGGGCCCTCTGGTCTCATCCGCGGGGCCTGGGAGCGGCGCGGGGTCTCGGAAGCAGCTCCGCAGACACAGCCGCCTCTCCCTGGCTGGGCCCCCCAGGCCGCCTCCCCGAGAGCGAGGAGCCACGTGCGCGCGCTGCTCGAAGGCGGTGGTGCATGCCAGAGCTGCGAGTGACGGAAGTGCCCCCCGGTGTCCAACCTGAGGACCCTGGGCTGCCGCCTTGCTCGGCCTCCCTGAGAAGGGACGTCTCTGGCCTCAGGGCGACACCTCGCGTGGGTCTCCAGCTCCTGGGGCCTCAGTTTCCCGGGGGTGCCTTGCCAGGGCTCCAGGGATGACCCTGCCGGGGTCTGGCCTCAGGGGCGTTGAGGACAGCGTCTGGGGAAGCGTCAGAAGCTCTCCCTGAATTGGGGGGCTGTGACCCCAGAGGTTAAGACCCTGGGCCTCGGGGAGGCCTGGACGGGGAGCCCCCCTCCGCTCCTGCCAGGGGGAGGGGGTTCTGGCTGCTCCTCCCACTGACCGCATGGAGCCACGCTGAGAAGCCAACTCCATCCTGGGTGGATCTTGCCTCCCCCTCTGTCTTCTGATTGGTCCCTGGTGCACCTCTTGCCCCCCCCCCCCCCGCCCAGCCCCAAGGAGCGAATGTGAGCTCAGCCTGGCTGCACCTGACTCCCCGTGGCTGTGGAGGAGGGATCAGGGCCCCGAGGGCCTGGCCACCCCTTCGGCCTGCATCCCAGCCCCTGGGTGTTGGCCACGGTGGGTGGAGGACCCCTCCCCACAGGCTGCCCTGCCGGTCCCAAAGGAAGTCGTTAGAAAACCAGGGGGTGGGCGCTCCAGGAAGCAAGGCATGGGGCAGAGAGCACTTTTGTCCCCTCGACAAGTAAAAATATTTATTTCAGAGGCACAAAGAGAGAGAGTCCCCATCTGCTGGCTTACTCCCCAGATGCCTGCCACGGCTGGGCTGGGCCGGGCCACAGCCAGGAGCCCCATCCAGGTTCTGCTGCCTCCCCGGGTCAGCCTGAGCTGGAGCCGGAGCCAGCGCTGGGTGTTGCAGGTGGTCCTCTGATGTGGGACGTGGCTGTCTTGACCAGGATCGCAGCTCTAGGCTAAATGCCCGTGCTGGCAGTGGGCACTTTGGGTGATGGGGGGGCCTTAGAGGAGGTGACGAAAGATAAGGAGGACCCACGTGGGAAAGAGCTGGTAGAGGAGTGTGCCAGGCAGAGCAAGCAGTGTGTGCAAAGGCCCTGGGGTAGGAAGGAGCCAAACCTATTTGAGGGAGAGGAAGGAGGCCAGGAAATTGGGGGTGGCGGGAGTCGCGCGTGGGCTGCAGCCATGTGTTCATGGAGGAGAATATGCGTTTTATTCTAAGTATAATAGGGAGCTATTTGAGAGTTTTAAACAGGGAAGTGACATGATCTAATTTATATTTTAAAGCGATCATCAGAACAACCACTTTGGAGAGCAATTTGGCAACAACTAGTAAAGTTAAGAACGCCGCGCAGCCCAGCCCCAGCCCCACTCCCGGGCAGGAGCATGAGAGGAGTTCTGCGCATGCGTCAGGGCCTGGCCTGCAGAGGGCGGGACTGGACCCCGGCACCTTGGTTGCTGGGAGAATGGGCCGCGCCCCTCGGCCGGGGAATATTAGACAGCGGGGAAAACCAGCCCCTGAGAGCCGCGGGGACCCGCGGGATGCAGCCCACGATGTGCGTGAGGTCCGCGGTTGCACCTTGCAGGAGGCTCCCCGGTGCAGCTCTCCCGGGAGCTCGAGCCAAGGTCAAGGGGCTGGGCCCCCGGGGGCAGGGGGTGATTCTGGGAGTCAGAGGTGGAGGCCCCTCAGGGCTGGGGCTCCTCTCCCTCTCCCTCTCCCACCCCCTTGGTTTCCTTCTCCCCTTTCTGGAGACAGCTGAAGCTCAGAGCAAGCAGGGAGCCGCCCAGGGTCACCCAGCGAGGGGGGGGCAGAGGAGCCCACCCAGCCCCCACACAGCCCACCCAGCAGGGCCGCCGCCTCTCCCTCGGCGTGGAGGAGACCACACCGGCTGGCTGGAGCCCAAGCCATCTCAGGGTAATTGGGTTTCGGATGGCCATGGTTATGCTAATGTCAGACGCGGAGTGCCTGCCCCCTGGCTCCCGGGGGAGGGGTCCGCAGCAGGCAGGCAGCGCTCAGCGCCCCCCGTTGGAGCCAGACCTGGTCCCCAGCGGGGTGACCTTGGGCAAGCCACTCAATCCCGCTGAACCCCTCATTCCTCATCAGTTGAAGCAACAAAAGAATCATGGGACCCCCTCCGTGGGGCTCTGGGCGCGGGGCGGGGGCAGCAGCTGCCGAGGCTGGGCCCAGAGAACCCGCCTGATACTCGTCCTGAGCTATTTGTGCGTTTTTGTTGCAAACCTCGCGGGTCCTGAGGGAAAACTGAGCTGGCGGGCGTAGGGCCGACTGGCTTTGTTCTCACTCCCTGTTTGTCTTCACCAGTCTGGGGCCGTGAACGCAAATTTGTTGCTACCCACAGGTGGAAGGGGCCCAGGCGGCTGTTGGGGGGCTGGGACCAGCTTGGCGAAGCTTGGGGTTGTAGGGGAGCCCGGGGAGGAGCAGGAGTGAGGAGGCCGATGGACCTTCTGGGAGACTGGGGAGGGAGAGGGGGAGGGGGAGGGGGAAGGAGGGGGAGGGGGAGAGGCCCCGCTCATCCCACCCCACCCCCACCCCACCCCCGCAGACTGGGGCCACCGCTGGGCTCAGGTCAGAGAAGCCCCATTGAGGCGCTGAGCCCAGGAGGCAAAGGAGCCGAGCGGGACCTGGCTGGGCAGGGACCGGGGAGTCCAGGCCCCGGAGTCAGCCCGGCGGGGTTCCCTGTGTGGCCTTGCAGGCCTGTGCCTGAGCCTCAGCTTTCCCTTCTGTATAATGGAGCTGCTCGTCCAGCAAGGTCCTGAGGCCGGGGCTGCCACTGGTGGCCGTTATCCCCGCAGCCTTCGCCGTGGCCGGGACCCAGCGCCCCCAGTCCCCAAGTTCACACGGTGGTGGAGCTTGGTGGGGCCACGGTGGCCTTAGTGGCCTTGTGAGAGGGGAAGGGACCCACACCTGCTCCCTCGTGCCGCCCTCTACCCGCCTGCCGGGTTCCCCTGCCGCGAGAGGCCCTGGCAGGTGCTGGTGCCACGCCGGGGGACTTCCTGGCCACCAGGAACCTGAGCCAAAGAGGCTGCTGCTGCTCAGCCATCGCTTGTGGCAGCCACAGCGGGCTGCCTCAGACGGAGCTTCCCAGCCATCGCGGTTTTACGGCGCCTTTTTTTTTTTTTTTTTAATGAGATTTATTTATTCATTTGAATGAGTTAGATAGGCTCACTCCCCAAATGACCACAACGGCCAGGGCTGGGCCAGGTGGAAGCCAGGAGCCAGGAGCTCCATCTGGGTCTCCCACGTGGGTGCAGGGGCCCGAGCACTTGGGCCATCTTCAGCTGATTGGAAGTGAAGCAGCCGGGACTCAAACCCGTGCTCTGATACAGGATGCGGGCACTGCAGGCCGCGGCTTTACCCGCTGCGCCACAGCGCCAGACCCTGCGGGCCTCGGGGCTTCTTCACTGTATCATCCGTGGCTCCAAGGGGCTCGGCCAGAAAGCGGCCCCCACAAACCCTGACCCCAGATGAGGGAACCCAGGCCCGGCGTGGAGCGGCGGGCCCACGATTGCCACTGGGGACTTCGGGACGGAGCCTGGCAAAGACACAGAGGTTGGCTGCGGCCCTCGGAGGTCACTTCTCTCCGGCCTCAGTTTCCCCGTCTGTAAATGGGGCAGAAGGAACGTGGGTGTCCATGCTAAGATGGTCACCCAGGGCCCCGTGTGGAAGTTGGGGGTGTGTTTGGCGCCCATGAATGTGAGCCCGGGGCCCCCTGGAGGCCCCTCGCTCCCCTGCTGCCCCCCAAGGCCGGGGAAGGCCCAGTGCTGTCCGCCCGCCGGGCGCCCCACCTGGGAGGACGGTGACCTTGGCCTGGGGGGACAGAGCTTGTCAAACACGGCAGGCCGCTCTCAGCTGGAGGTGCCTTTGAAGTCGGGTGTTTTATCTCCGGATTTCAGCCCATTCCGCTTTTTATTCCGTCTGCGGGTGTTTCTCATCGAAAATGTGTTTTAAACGACTCGCCCTGAAGTAGAACATGGATCCCGCCGCCGGCGTGCGGGTCGCGGGGCTGGCAACGCGTGGATTTCTCAAGACCACCCCCGCCCACCGGAGCCGGGGCGGCTGGAGCAGCGGCACCCAGCCCCTGGCAGGTGCGGGCTCTGGGCTCTGGGCTGGGAAGGGCTCTGAGGGGCTCCCAGTCCCCAGGGGAGGCCTGGGTGGGTGTCCACACTGCAGTGGCCGGGTTCTGGGCTCTGGGCTGGGAAGGGTTCTGAGGGGCTCCCGGTCCCCAGGGGAGGCCCGGGTGGGTGTCCACACTGCAGTGGCTGGGCTCTGGGCTCTGGGCTGGGAAGGGTTCTGAGGGGCTCCCGGTCCCCAGGGGAGGCCCGGGTGGGTGTCCACACTGCAGTGGCTGGGCTCTGGGCTCTGGGCGGGGAAGGGCTCTGAGGGGCTCCCGGACCCCAGGGGAGGCCTGGGTGGGTGTCCACACTGCAGTGGCCCTTCCTGCCCCTCCTCCACCCCCAGTCTGGTCTCTGCAGCCCACCCCTCCTCCCAGCACCCCCTTTTCACACTCAGGCCTGCGAGACCCCCAAAGGGCTGCTCACGCCCCCTCTGACCTCTGCCCTCCTCCACTGCCCCCCCAGACCTGCTGCTGCCTCAGGGCCTTGGCACAGCAGCCCTGGGCCTGGCTGGCAGGTCCCGGCTCGCCCGGCTCCGATCAGCCTCCGCCTGCCGACACCACAGCTCTCTCCTCTCCGCCCCCTCCACAACCTCTGGCTCCCACAGTGACTCTCGTTCAAGTTCATTCTCGGTCTGTGGTTTCTGGACAGGCTCCCTGCTGGGCCGAGCTCTGCCCTGCAGCACACAGTAGGCGCAGATGCGGGAGGCAGCGGGCCAGGCCCAGGCGGGGCGGCAGGGTGGGGGCACTTGGGGAGCGGCCCCAGCTGCTGGCTGCCTCTCCCGGCAGGGGTGTGTGGAGGAGGCAGCCTCCCCGGGGGCGCACGGTGGGGCTGCGCCTGCCTCAAAGTCACCCCTGTGCCCGCTCACCGGCCCAGGAACCCACTCAGCGCTTTCCTCGGGTCACCGCACCTCCTCTCTGGCGCCCCCTCCTCCCGCGGCCTCCCAGGGCTGGAGGATTTAGTCCCTGTCACCCGCCCCCCAAGGGCTCAGGTGGCTCCTACGCCTGCGGAGGGAGGGGCCTGGGCGTCCTGCCACTGCCCTTGGCCCGCACACCCCCCATCTGGAGTCCGGCTCCTGAGAGCCCCCGCCCCAGCCCTAGGGGTGGGTTCCCCTGCAAGGCCTGGCGGGGGACACAGCGACCTGTCAGAGGTGTTCAGTTAGCACCTTCAAGACCTGGGCAAGGACTCAGCCGCGGGCGGTGAGGACGCGGGCAGGGCGGGGAGGCGGGGAGCGCAGACCTGGGTGTGGGGCAGCCCCTGGGTGGGCGGCGGTATCGGCCTGTGCAAAGACCCTGGGACTGGGGCAGCTTTGAGGGCCCAGAGTGCAGTAGAGGGGACCCCCGGGTGCAGGCCCTCACCCTCACGGGCTCCCCATCCAGTGGAGTCTAATCGGGAAGCTGGGCTGACGTGGGAGACCCCCGGCCTTGCGCTGTGACCTCTGTCCAGTGGGTGCGTCGCGGTGGCGCCCGAGCTGGGCAAGGAGAACCGGGCCTTGAGGCTCTGCCTTCGAGGGCCCCTTCCTGTCAAACGGTGCAAGAAATTACGCTTATGACTTTGCTGGCGTGAAGACAAACATATTATATTTTGAAACATTTTCTTTGACCTAGAACTTCATTTTTTTCATTTGATGTTAAGAAAAAAAAATTACATTTTCCTGGGCCTTTGACAGCACGGTGGGCCGAGGCCGCGGTGGCCACGGCCCGGAGCTGGGCCTTGCGGGGCCTTGAAGGGGCCGGGGGCTGCACGCCAGCCCTTGGAGAGGAAGAGGTGCTGGTGCCCCAGCCTCTGCGCTGCCCCGTCCCCTCCTGCTCCCCCATCCCAGTTCCCAGACCCCCTCTGCCCGAGGTCAGTCAAGGGCAGCCCACCCTGGCCGGCCCCCAGGACGCCTCAGTCTCAGGCCCCTCCCATGGCCATGCCCTGGCCGGTGCCATTCCCTCCGCTGCACACCTCTCCTGTCCTGGGACTGTGTGCCAAGCCCCCTGGAGCCTTGGCACCAACGCCACCTCCTCTGTGAAGCCCTCCGGGCTTCCAGGCTGCGCTCGGTCTCGTACCTCCTTGGCTATGGGTGTACCATGCTCGTGGCCGCGCTCGACTCTGACCAGGGACTGGGCTGCCGTCTCCACGTGCCTGGTGCCCACGCAGCCCTGGATACGGTTGGCACTTAACTGAGACCTTTTGTGCAGGGAGCACAGCCGGGGCCAGGGACCACCCTTGGCTCGTGCCGCCTCTGACCTGTGGGGCGGCTGCCAAGTGCTGGGGCCTGGGCCTCCCTCGCTGGGCAGTGGCCACCCAACCCCCCCCAGCACCCTGCTGCCGGGACAGCCTGCGCTGGGGGCAGAGGAGGGGACCCAGGTCCCCCAGAGAAGGTGCCCGCCCCTCCAGCCTCCCGGAGGACAGAGGCCCTGGCAGTGACGGCCCCGGGGGCCCAGCAGCACTGGGCTGGGAGCCAGCTCGTCCAGCTCAGTGGGGCGTGGCGCGGGTGGGGGCCAGGCTGCAGGGCTGGGGGGACGTCAGCGGCGCCCAGGGATGGCATCTGAGCAGGTGCCTGCTCTGGAACCTGCACCCCCCAACCCTGCGCCCTCCCCTAAGGGATGAGGCCAGGCCTGGGCCGGCTCACGGCCGCTTCTCGAGGTCTCAGCAGGCAAGGCCGGGTCCCTGGGCCCCTGCAGGTCCTCCCATCTGAGGCCGAGACCCCCAGCCCGGGTGTGCCTCCCTCCTGGGCCGACTCCTCCTGAGCCCCAAGCCCCCACCTCACACCCTGGTGGGGTGGGTGTCAGGCCCATTCGCCCCGACAGCAGGGTTTGGGGGTGCTGGTGGCGGGTGGGGGTGGCCTCGCCTTGCGACAGGGGTCCACAGGAGGGAGGTCAGCGCCCCCTCCCGCCCCTTCGCGGCTGGCTGCCGACCCATTTGGCGCCGTGCCCTCGTTGGGCGCGAGCCAGCTCGTTTGCAGCCAGTGTTAATTAAGAGAGAGAGGTGACGGGGGAGGTGGGCAGAGGCCGCGGAGGGCAGCGTCCGACAAGCCAGGGCCTCAGGGCGCCCAGGGCAGCCGACCTGGCACCACCGGTCCTCTCCTGCCGTGCGGGCCAGGCCTGCCCGCCGCCCCCGTGAGCCCCAGCCCCTCATCCCCGCACCAGGGATCTCTGTGGCTGCTGGACCCAGCCAGGGGGCCTACTGTGTGCTGCCCCCACTGTGTGCTCCGCAGGGAGGGGTCCCGGACAGCCGTGCCTGGGCCGTGTGCCCTGGGGCCGCTGGGAGTGGGCGGACGTTCCAGGCCAGCTGCAGCCTGCCCTGCGTGCGGCTTCCTGCTCTGGGAGAGGGGAGCCATCACACCTCCCTGGTGGCCTCACCATGGTGACAAATGGGGCCGTGGGGCAGGACTCTGAGGCCGGCCCGGTGCGCAGGGCCCGGGCAGGAGGCTGCCCGCAGAGCTGCTGGGGGGCTGACCGGCCACTGCCCCGCCCGCGCCTGCCTGGGTGCCCCGCCCAGCGCTCCCTGCCGCCTGGGGCCGTGCTGCGGCCCCCACCCCTGTTCTGGGAGCACCCAGTCGCTCCTCGACGCTCCATCTTAATTAGCTGCTTGTATTAATCTCACAAGTAACGTGGCAACTCGCAGCCCTGGGTTTTCGGGCTGTGGAATTAATTATTCCCCAAGCGAGGAGCTGTCGGCTCTGGGAGACCAGCCGCTCGGAGCCGACGACACCACTTAGCAGCGTCTGAGCATCACCCCAGCCCGCGGCCCCTGCTGCCCACCCGGCCCAGCTCCGTGCGCCCCCACCCCTCACACAGGAAGGGCAGGGACCCAGCAGATGGAGTGGGAGGGCAGAGCGGGAGGAGGAGCTAAAGACTCAGCCTGGTAGCCAGAGGGGCCTGAGGCCCAACAGGGGACCCGCGCACCTGGGCCTCACCTGGGCCTGGAGGGCCCCTGCCCGGCTCCCCCTTCGCTGTCCTGAGTAGCAGCAGTGGTGGGCATGGATGCAGGCTGCCTGTGGGGGCGGGGCCAGGACCCTGCACAGCCCTGACACCCTGCGGGAGGCTGTGAGCCCTGCCTTGCCACGCAGTAGGGGCAGCTGCCCGGGCAGAGCTGCAGCGAGGGGGCAGGCACCGGGCCCAGAGCTCAGCATTGCCCTCCCTCGACCTTCGTGCCAGCCTCGGGACAGTGGCGCTGTCTTCGTCTCACATGTGGGGAAACTGAGGCACAAGGCCACCGGCCCCAGCTGGCCATCTGTGGACCCAGCGCGGACCCCAGTCCCAGAGCTCTGGGCCCAAACGTCACACCCCCCAGTCACTTGCATCTGACAGGTGTCCCCCAAGCCCCAGTTCAGCCTCTCGCCCGCCCTGTTCATTCCGGGGCACCGCTTACCATGGCCGCAGCCCAGCGCGTGGGCCCCAAGGGCGGTGGCCAGGCCACCCCAGGGTGGGCTCAGCCAGGCTGCCCCGGGGAGGGCTCAGCCAGAGCCCAGGAGATGCTGTGGGTGAAAGAGTGAGTGGGGGGAGGACGCTGGCACGTGCCTCTGCTCCCACGTGTGGCCACCTCGCAGGGCAGCGTGGCCCTCGTGTCCCCTGCCCTTGCCTGAGGGGAGGGGTCCCAGGCCCCGCCCCCTTGCTCTGTCCGTCTCTGCACCCACCCCTTCCCCACTAACCTGCCTCTGTCTCTTCTCTTGCAGCCAACAGCTCCCTGCTCGGAGGCGGTGGCGGTGAGTGGACCTCCTTCCTGTCACCGGGTCTCAGGTGGGGCTGGCGACACCTCCTTGGCCCCCTCGCCTCCCCTCTGGGCAGCCTCCTCCCTCCCCTGCCCCCAGCATCTCACAGTGGCCAGGGGGAAGCTGGGGCCCGGGCCCACCCCCTCCCTGTGCCTGTGACCTTGTTAATGACCCCGGGACTCAGGGGTGGGAGGTCAGGGTGGGCCCGACCACCAGGGCTGCAGGCCAAGGTCAGCGGGTGCCCTGGGGTGGAGAGGGCACCCCTGGGCCCCCAGTGCTGCCTCCCTGGTCCCGTGGCCCCACCGCCCCCAGCCCCTCGGCCCAGCTGGTGGGGCGGCCGCTGTCGGTGCGGGCGGCAGGATGATTGGTGAGCCAGGGGTCAGGGGTTAATGCGCCGTCGGATAAATCCCAGGGCCGTGTTTACGGCAGCCTTGGCGGGGCCCAGGCCAGGTTTTAAAAGGGGGAAAAATAAAAGGGGCCGAGGAGGTCAGGACTAAATAAGAGCCGCTCGTTGGTGGCGGCCAGCAGGCAGGGCGGGGCTGTTTGTGGCTGGACATGTCCCCCTCCCCCGTCCCCGGCTCCCGCTTCTCCTCTGGCCGTCCCTGCAGAGATCACCCAGGCCCTGGGGGACCCTGGATGCAAGCCGCACTCGCCCGCAGCGCCCAGGGGTACCCGGCCCTGAGCCGGTCCCGCCCACGGAGCTCATGGTGCAGGCGACAGCACCCCCACCGTGCATGATCTTCTGCGGGGAGGTGGTGTCTTCTGAGGGACCCCAGGCGTGGGTAGGAGCCGGCGGGGCGGAGAGTGGTGGGAACGGTGTCCCAGGCAACGGGAACAGCATGGGCGAAGGCCCACAAGGAAGGACGCGTGGGCAGGGGCAGTGTGGCCGGGGGCGGGGTCAGGGCCCAGCCAGGAGCCTCAGAGACCATGGGAAGATTTACCCCCCAGGTGGGGAAGATAAAGAATGAAAAAGGCGTGAGCTCCTGAAATCTGACATCAGTTCATCGCCCCTCTTCTGAGCCAAGGCCAAGGGCGCCTGCTGCCACCCAGACTCCTCTGCCCATCCCACCTGCCCTCCCCACTCGGCTCCACCCACACCGGCTTCCCTGTGCCCCAGAGGAGGCAGCCTGCCCCAGGGTCTTTGCGCCTGCTGTTCCCTCTGCTGGATGCTTTTCCACGCGGCTGCCGCTTTACCACCCACGTCTTTGCTGCAACGCTGTCTTCTGGGAGGGGGGGGTGCCCTGCCCTGCCCCGCCCAGCCCCGCCCTCTGCCACTTCCCCTGCCCAGGCTGCACCTGTCTCCTAACATACTGCCCCAGTGAGGTCCTGTCCTCCGTGCTCGGAGCAGGGGAGGCTGGGTCTCCAGCACCCAGAACGGGCACGTGGAGCAGGTCCTCAGTGTCGTTTGTTGAATGAATGCGTGAACTACAGGACAGGTGACAGTGGCCTCACACAGTCAGCAAAGGACAGGAGGGCAGCAAGGACCATGAGGCTCTAGGGGTGGCTCAGACAGCCCGGGGCCCAGATCGCAGGGGTGCCTCCACCACCCCTTGCGGCTTTGGGGGTGAGGGGAGGCTGGGGCGGGCCCCGTGCACGGCCTGGCTGGCGTGGAGATGGATGGGGCGGCCGCGACCCGGGAGGAAGTGGGCCCGGAGTCCAGGCTTTTAACGCCGGCGGAGATTTATGGAGCCGCCGCAAATGCTCTCTGGGGCTGTCACTCTGCTGATGTGATTGGAACAAGGTGGAGGTGGCGGGGAGGGGATGCCGGCGGCACGAGGCCTGGCACTGCCGGGGGCGGCACGGAGGACGGCCCGGGCACCCTCTGCCTTCACTCGCCACCCGCACCCTCACGAGCCCCCGGTCCCTGGCTTCCGCCTTGCGCCCGACCGGGGCCCGTCTGACATTGCCCAGACACTCCCTGGTCCTCCCCTGGGGGCTCCTAAGGCTCCTTCTGCAAGGATTCAGGCCCCCACCCCGCCCCGGTGCGTGGAGCACGCTCGGCCCCAGGCTGCCCACCGTCCAGGGGCAGCAGCCGCCCGAGTCTGTCACCCTGCCCGCTCACCCTCTGCCGAGCACCCCCTGTTAAAGCTCACCTGTCAGGCCCTGGGCAGGCGGGGGGCGGGGATTCTGGGAGGGCCCAAGCCCCTGCAGCAGCCCCTGCTCTGAGGCCGCTCCTGGGTCAGAGCAGGTAAATTAGCTGCCCCTCCCGGGCACTGGGGCCGGGCCCTGCCCTCCAGGGGCAGCAGAGGGGTCAGCCGGGGCGGGGAGGGGGCAGCAGAGGGCTGCAGGCCGCAGGAAGTGGGGAAGGGGGTGGAGCTCTCCCAGGAGCTGCCGGGGTAACGGGGCTTAGTCTGGAGGGTGCAGGGTGCAGCCCCCACCCAGTCCTGCCTCACTTCCAGCCGGACCCTGGCAGGCCCGGGGCCAGGCTAGGGCGTGCTGGGAGCACGGGGAATCTTGGGCAGCGTGCCTTCTCCCCGGCGCTTCCAAGGGGGCTGTCTGAGCTGGGGGAGGGACTCAGGCCTTGGCTCCGCCCCCAGGGACAGTCAGGTTGGCTCTCTGGGAGCGGGGTGCTGGACCTAGGTCCTGGAGGCTGCGTAGGGGTCTGGCAGGTGCAGCATGTGAGGAGGCCCCTAGGGAGGGGCTGGGGGCTGCCAGGACCCCCCTTCCCCCTCCCATCTGGAGCCTTTCCTGGCTTCCATAAAACACTCTGGGCAACATTTTGCTATTGTATGGTAAGGAGGAAGGCGGCTCTTAAATCAGGCGGGAATGGACTCCGCTGATGGGGGCTGAAATGTTTACTCGGCCACTAGGCGCGGCTTTCCGGGGAGATTTGTGCGCGCCTTTTCAATTACCCCTCGTCTTTCTCTGCCACTTTCGCACTAAAGGGATAATAAATGTATCGGAGCGTTTCAATTATTCATCTAAATCATGACTGCGCCGCCACGGCCCGGCTTCAGTGACGGATTAATTCTGCTCCGGCCTGGCCAGCGCCCCGAAGGGCCAGCTCCAGGGCCGGTGGGAAGGGGTCAGGCAGGTCCCCGGTGGGAGGGCATGGTGCAGTGTAACCCCATCCCCGCTCCTCGGGGGTCAGCGGCCCGTGCCCACCGGCAGGAGCCTCTGGGGGCAGCCCCCGGCCTTTCTGCCCACCGGGTCCTGCGCACCGGGGCAGCCGGCTTCCCCCACGGCCTCTCGGACACAGGGCACGTGCTACACCCCTGCCCTGCCCCTGCCTCTCTCGCCTGGCCATCGCCTTCCCACATCAGGGCAGCCCTCCGGCGGCCTCCCCGCATGGCTCTTTATCCCGAGGGCCTGGCACGTTCCTGGGATGCGGAGCGTGGCACACCGCACCCCCCAGGCAGGCCTTCTGCCCTCCGTGACCGGAAGTTTACCTGGGTGCTGGCTGTCGAGACCACTGGACCACCCTACCTGTGCACGGCCGCACCAAAGCCCCCCCCCCGTGCCCCCTCTGCCGAGCCTGGGGCCCGGGTCCCTGCCCACCGCACAGTCCCTGGCCATCACCCTGCCGCCTCCTGCCGCCTCCTCCTCGCCTGCGCCCCCTTCCCCTGCCCCTTGCGCTGCCTCCCTTGCTTTGTTCTCTGCCCCCCGGTCCAGGGAGGATTAGCCGGGTGTGGGCGGCGTCCACGGGCGCTGCCATCCCTCCCGCGAGCCGGGCAGGCCGTATCTCCCATCGCTGCCAACGCTAATCCCTGATTGCTTCCCGGGGCCGCTGGGGAAGGGCTCGCCTCTGCTGCTCCGATCAGCCGTGGCCGGGCTCAGCGGGCAGATAACGTGGCCTCCGTGGCCCTCTCCAGGCCGGGCTGTGTGTGGCCTTCGCCTTCCTGGCCGGGCTGTGGGCTGGAAAAGGCAGGCGGGCCCCGGGGGGCTCCGGCAGCCACTCCGCAAACTGAGCCGGGCTGGGGCTGAAGGGGTGGCCGGACCCTCCCTTGTGTCACTCACATGCCCCCTCCTTGGGAGGGGCCTTCTCACAGCCACCGGCGCCCCACCCCTCCGCCACTGCCTCCAGGTCCACGGAGGCCCAGGGTGGCCCATGGTGGCCCCTCCATGGCTGCTGAACGGGGTGTGCTTTGGAGGAGGGAGGGGCTGCAGAAGGCAGGGGCTAGACCTCCCTCCACTGGGGCTGGACGGGCCCTGGGTGCCTGCTTCCTCCCAGGTGAGGGTTTAGGAGCAGGGTGTGGCAGTGTCCCCCCAGAAGGGCCTGGCCGCGCCGCCACCCTGCCTGCCCACAGCTGATGGCGGTGGCGGCGCCCAGGGCAGCCCACGTCGCCTCCGTGCCCGGAGCCACTGGATGTTGCAGAGGGGGAAACTGAGGCCCGAGTCCCTGGGGCAGGGACTGCCCCGGCCCCCCCGCCCTGGGCTTCGGGGACGCTGGGACCGGATGCTGGGCGGGGCCCCAGCGCGCCCCCGCAGCAGGCAGGGTGGCCGTGTGCCCGCATGCAGCTGCCGCGGGCTCTGGACTACCAGGAGTGATTTTTGCGTGATGAACGAGGCGCCGCCGCTGTGTACATAATGAAGCCGTAATGTTTTCAAATCCCCGTCGAAGGCGCTGATCTCACCCTGTAATGAATTTCGGATCACATCACATCACAGAGCTGTCACCCATCTGTCTTTTTCCCAGTGCGCCCGTGAGGGTGGGCTCTGCATCCTGGCCTCCCCGCACCCCCCCACACACACACACACCTTGGGTTGAGCCCGTCTAGCAGGGAGCCAGGGCAGGGCAGGTTTGTTGACAGAACTAGTGACCAAGAGGCAGAGGCAGTTCCGAGAATGCGGTGTCGCTTGGGGCTCAGCTTCCGAGGCCCAGCAGGGCCCGGGCCGGGCGCACGTGGGCAGCATGGGGGGAGGGCGCAGAGGCCCCGGGAGGGTCGCTCACCCAGGCCTGCCCTCTGCCTGGTGGACCGGACCCCTGCTGGCCCTGGCACCTGCTAGACGGGGCATGGGGCTGGCGGGCAGGACAGCTGGGTGGGGAGTGTCCCCTGCCCTCTGCCTCCGTCCCTCCCTGTGCCTCCCCAGGCCTGGAGGCCCGGCCGGCCAGGAGCCGTGCTAGGGCCCTCGGGGAGTCCCCAGCAGCTGTCCTGCCTTGGTGAGACCCTCAGCCTTCCCACCTGCAGAAGGGGTCACCGTGGGACAAAGCACGATGCGCCTTGTCCAGCGTGCGCCCAGCGAGGAGGGAGTCTGGGGGGGGGGGGCTGGCCCAGAGGTGTCGCACAGCCCTGGGCCAACTCACTGCAGAGGCTGAACCAGAGAGGCCGTGAGGCTCAGCACCTGGGGTAGCGAGCCCGGGAGACACAACCCGGCTGGGACCCCAGGAGCAGGCTGCCCAGGCACGGCCTCACTGGCCCCTCTGTGCTGTGGGACACTGAGCAAGTGCTTTGCCTCTCTGTGCCCCGCCTCTGGCAGGCTCCACCCCCCGCACCTCCTGCTCCCCACAATGTCTTGAGCCGCAGAGAGGTTAAGTGACTGACACAGAGCCATCAGCAGTCTTGTACAGGATTTCTGGGGAGAGGCCCACGGGGGTGTCCCGCCCTGTCCCAGGGCCAGGGGCCTCCTCTTGGTCCCCTAAATAATTGATCAGCCCCTACTTGCTTGTTTGTTTAGCGTGAGGAATGCTCCCCCACCGAGATGCCTTTATTGCTGAATAAATTTAAATATCTAATCTTGCCTTCATGAATATTACAGCACCCTAAATAGTGGCTAACACCCGCTCTGCATTGGGCGGGCTCCCGGGAGGGCCTGATGCCAGCCCCGCCCCGGCCCTGGCGGTCCCCCCTCCATGAGGCCACTGGGGCCCTGCGGTAGCAGGGAGGGCTCGGGTGGCCGCTGGCGCCCCCCCTGGGCAGCGCTGGGCGCAGAGTGCCTCGTGGGGGGTCAGGGGTGC
This sequence comes from Sylvilagus floridanus, assembly GCA_949820135.1. Taxonomy (NCBI): domain Eukaryota; kingdom Metazoa; phylum Chordata; class Mammalia; order Lagomorpha; family Leporidae; genus Sylvilagus; species Sylvilagus floridanus. Next base: position 118,878,130 of record OX463224.1, on the reverse strand, counting down.
TTGGAGGCCAGAGAGCGCCTGGGGAAGGAGGGGAGCAGGCGGCCCTGGCTGCAGCAGCGAAAGGCCACCAAGCAGCCCCTGTGCCAGGAGGGGCGCGGGGTCAGGGAGCAGCTGGTGCAGAGCTGCAGGGCCAGGCCCCTGCGCGGGCCGAGAGGCAGCAGGCCCGGGACCACCCCTCTGCTGGGGCCCTGGGCAGGCTGCTCCTCTCTGCCTGTCTCCTCGGAAAAGCGGGAGGCAGTGAGGATGCAGGAGGCAGAGCTGTCAGTCAAGAGGGCGGGGTGGGGCGGGGCGGGGGCGGAACCTGGGGCGAGGAGGGCCTGGAGGTCAGAGCCGAGGAGGCAGCAGGCCAGAGACCCCCATGCCAGGGCCAGCCTTGGCCTGCAGGCGGGCGGGCGGAGCAGCAGGGGCACCCAGGCACTGCACCTGCCCTGGGTGCCTGCCAAGCTGTCCCACGGCCCTGGCCCTGTTCTGGAAACTTCCGGGGAGAGCTCGGTCCTGAGCGCCTGCACCTCCTCGCGCCGCCCCCCGGGTCAGCCCCAAGAGCCTGGCTGCCGGCCTGGCCTCGTCTGCAGGAAGCATTAAGTCTCTGCAGCAGCGCCCTCCCCGCGCTGCACTTCCGCAGGGCCCCGCCGCTGGCCGAGGTCGCCCGCGGGGCGGGAGCACAGGGGGCGGAGACCACCGAGGCCGGCCGGAGGCTCCCGCAGCGCCTCTGCTCCCGCCAGCCCTGTGACGTGGCGCCCGTGCCTGGTTTCGCAGCGGCGACGGCCGTCGGGGTTGCAGCGCCGGGATCTGGGCTTCCGGGGCACCCCCCCCCCCAGCGAGACGCGTGCTGGGGGCCCCAGGCACTGCCCCAAGTCTCCTTCTCTGCCTCCTCTGGAGGGGCTGGAAGAACCCAGTCCTGAGCCACGCCCAGCGTCCCCCAACTCCTCTACCCACCCCCAGCCCTAGGGTGCACTGGGCAATCAGCTGGTGCCAGCTGCACAAGGCAGAAAATGAGGTTTAACACCCCCCCAGGTCACAGAACAGCAGACAGGAGCGGGGCGGGTGTCATCCAGCGGCTGCGCCTAGACCCTTGCCCCGCGGTGCAGCCCGGGCGATGGAGGTGACCGGGAGGAAGGGCCGCGGTGCCTTCCGGGGGCCCAGCACGGCCGGCAGAGCGCCTGGCACAGGGCTGGGGGCATCCCAGCTGCCCAAGGTGGGGCCAGCACCCCTGCCCACCCCCTGGGGAGGAGCCACGCCCCCTGGTTTTCTGACGCCACGAGGGAAGACCCTGGCAAAGTCTTGCAGGCAGGAGCGGGGTCTGCAGGGCGCACAGCCTGGCTGCAGGAGCCACCCTCTGCCTCCTGCCACGCCCCGCGGCTCCCCGGCCCCTCCGAGGCCTCGCAGCCACTCTCTTCTTCTTGGGATAAACAAGCCCAGGCCCAGCCCAATTAAGCGGATGCTGTAACTGCGGGGCTCATTAACCGGCTGGGATCTGCGCTTTCGGCGCCACCTGCGCCGCCCAGGGAATAGGCCGGGAGGACCAGGCTCAGGCCCCAGCTGGGACCCGGCCCTTGGGTCTCCTTAGCCTGGGCTTTGCCTCGGCCCCGTGGGGCGTCGCCTTAATAGGTGGCGGGACAGAGTCCGGGCGGCCAGCCTCCCCATCGCCCTGCGCGGGCTGCGGTCCCAGCCCAGGCCCCTCGGACGCGGCGGGAAAGGAGCCGGGTGGGCCGGGAGCGCCCCCTGCCGGCCGGCCGCACTGTTCCCCGCCAGGGCTGGCTCTGCGGTCCCTGTGTGCGCCACGGTTCCCCCCAAGACGTGAAACTAATTGGCGGTGAGGGCTGGAGGCGGCGAGGCCGCAAGGGAACGGCGCGGTGCCCACGAGGCCCGGCAAGCCGAGGGGCAGTCTTAGGACTGAAGTATCCAGCCCGTGGGCCTCAGCCTTGCGGTCACGCTTGGCGGGACGCGGGGGACCCCCGGCGTCACGTTCTCCTTCCCCGCAGTGGACGGGTGCATTCATCGGGCCGCTGGACCCCTGCTCACTGACGAGTGCCGGACCCTGCAGAGCTGCGAGACCGGCAAGGCCAAGATCACCGGCGGCTATCGGCTCCCGGCCAAGTGTGAGTCCCGGGACCGTGGGCGGGGCACCCGCGTGCAGCTCGGGCAGGGGCCGCGCCTCCGCTGGACCGCGGACGCCGCCTTCTGGACACTCGCCGCCCGTGGTGTCTGCACCTGGCCTCAGGGAGCGGAGGGGGTGAGGGCGGGAGGCAGTGTGTGCAGCTGCGCAGGGATGGGGACGCAGGGGGAGCGGGCAGCGCCTTCGCGCCCCCAGCCTCAGCTGCAGCCACGCAGAGAGGAGGTGGGGCGGGGCGGCCAGCCGGCCTCTGCGGAGCTGCGGGCCCCGCGTCGTTCTGGGAGCCTCGGGGAAGGCCCAGGCCGGCAGGGCGACGGCGAGCCGAGGAGCGAGCGGAGACCACCGGCCTGACGCGGTCGCCCCCGCAGACGTCATCCACACGGTGGGGCCCATCGTGCAGGGGGAGCCCAGCGCCAGCCAGGCCGCCGAGCTCCGCAGCTGCTACCTGAGCAGCCTGGCGCTGCTGCTGGAGCACGGGCTGCGCTCGGCGGTGAGTGCGGCGGCGCGGGGGCGGCGGGCGGCGGGCGGCGCGCGGCCAGCCCCTAACCCCTCTCCCCTGCCCTGCCCAGGCGTTCCCCTGCATCTCCACCGGCGTGTTCGGTGAGTGGGGTCCGGAAGAGCCGGGGGGAGGGGCGGGCGGGGGGCGCGGCAGGCCAGGGCCCCTCACCCCGCCCCGCCCCCCAGGCTACCCCAGCGAGGCGGCGGCCGAGGTGGTGCTGGCGGCGCTGCGCGAGTGGCTGGAGCAGCACAAGGACAAGGTGGGCCGGGCGCGACACCTCCGCGGCCCCCGGGCCTCCCGAGGGGGCGGGGCGGGGCGGGGCGGGGCGCGGCAGGGCGGCCCTCGCTGAGCCCCGCCCCCGCAGGTGGACCGCCTGGTCATCTGCGTGTTCCTCGAGAAAGACGAGAGCATCTACCGGCAGCGGCTCCCGCACTACTTCCCCGCGGGTAGGCGCCCCGCCCCCGCCCCGCCCCCTGCCCCGCCCCGCCCCCGCTCACTGTCCTCTGCCTTCCAGCCTGAGGCCCGCACTCACCCTGACCAGGACTGGTAAGCGGGGCCGGCCCGCGGGCGGCTGCCCTAGACTAACCTCCTGCCCACTAACACCTGCTCACCCGCACGCAGGGGGGAGCCAGGGAGGGGGTCTCGGCGGCGGGGCGCCCACAGCGCCCTCACCTCTGCTCTGCCCTCAGATGCCCCGGGGCGCGCAGGACCTCGCTCCCAGCTCTGAGGTCACCCGAAGCCTCCAGCCTGGGCCCGGCCAGCCCGTTCTCGCCCTCCGCGCCCTGCCCTGGGGAGCCCCTGAATAAAGATCGCTTCTCAGCTCCTCCTGGCTCCTCCTGTCTGCGAGGCTACGCCGGGGCGGGGGAGGGGAGGGGAGGGGGCGGCCCAGGGGCGTGGCCGGGCACTTGACTTTATTAGGGCCTGCCCCAGGGAGCCCACAGCCTGAGGGGGACAGGGCAGGGGGACAGGCAGGCGAGGCAGACAGCCGGGCCAAGCAGAGGGGAAGGCGGGCGAGGAGGTGGGCTGGGGACCAAGGGGCATCAACGTGCCCCCAGCACACCGCGCACCTGCCACCACGCTGTCCCCCGGCCTCCCCACCATGCAGACCCCTGGGGGGGGGCAGGAAGCCGGGTCCGGGCCCTGGGGGGCCGGCAGGTGGAGCAGCTCTGGTCTCCATGGAGCTTGCACCACTGCCAGCTAAGAGGGCGGGGCGTCTGGAGGAAGGAGGCGGAGCTACAAGCGGCTGCCACCCCCCTGCTCCTGGTGGGGAGGGGGAAAGGGGAGACCGGCCTGGGGGGAGGGGACAGCCACACACAGCAGCCAGGCAGGCCCGGCAGGGACACGCAGGGACACGCGCACACCGCTCACCACCAGCATCCCCTTTAATAAAACGTGGAAGGTAGTGAGACAGGACGTGGGGGCGGGGGGACGGAAGGGTGAGATATGACCATTTACAACCACAAAAAAAAAGAAAAACCACCACCACCTCTGTACACGCCTAGCGCCTGGCAGAGGGGAGGCGGGCCGGCGCGGGCGGGGGGGGGGCTATTTGTAGAGGATGTCATAGTGTCCGGGCCGGTAGAGCAGGTAGACCTTGGGCTCGGAGCCCTCGGGGAAGACGTGCGGGTTGGTGGTGCCGCCCTCGCCGCGGTCCATGTACTCCACCTGGATGGAGACGCTGAGGGCCTGGGCCAGCGCGATGATGTGGATGTGGTCGCTCTCCTTGCACATGGGCTCCACCTCCTGCAGCACAGGGCAGCTCAGCCCCGCCCCCGCCCCGCCCCCTCCGGCCCCCCACCCAGGCGCACCGCGCGCGGGGCACCTGCTGGCAGAACTCCTTGACGGTGCGGCCACCCTCGATGAAGTGCTCGAAGAACTTGCTCTCGCGCTGCAGGTAGCCAGAGGTGAGCAGCCGCAGGTAGACCACGAGGTAGTCCGAGGTGCTCTGGTCGTTGAAGGAAGCCAGCAAGTCAGCTACGGAGGTCTGCTTCTCCACCTGCTCGATCAGGTCCATGAACTGCCGCCACGGAGAACGGGCACGATGAGCGGGGGGCAGCCCCCGCCAGGCCAGCCCCACACCGGCACCCGGGCTCACCGTGTTGTGGAAGTCCTCGATTGTGAACTCGGTGAAGCCCTGGGACACCAGGTCCTCTTTGCTCTTGGCAGACACGGCTTTGAACCTGGGGGTGGGAGAGAAGAGGAGGCCAGCATGGGCCCCTAGACCAGCAGCGCAGGACCCCGCCAGCACCGTCCAGCCCGACGCCGCCAGTCCCCAAGCCCAGCTCAGAAAGAAGCCCCAGGCAGGAGCCCAGACCACTGTCCAGCCTAGCGCGAACGGCCCTCCGCCGCCAAGAAGGCGAAGCCCCCGGGCAAGCCCCTGCCCACCTCCCTCCTCACCGCTGCAGCTCCTTGTTGTCGTCCAGCAGTGCCTCCAAGTGGGAAAACCCGAAGGCGCGATAGAAGCAGTTCCCGTCGGGCCTGGTCTTGCGGATGTAGGAGTACTTTCTGTGGAGGTCCTGCAGGGGGCGGCCCCACCCGACCCGTCAACATCAGGCCGAACTGGGCTCACACAAAGACGCCCCTGGCAGAGGCCACGCGCGGCAGGTGGAGCTGCTGTCCCTGGCTCCCACCTCCAAGCTGCTAAGGTGTGGAGAGTTATCCCACCTAGAGCCCCCCTAGCAACCTCAGGAAGCTCCGGGTCCCCCCAAAGCAGGCACCAGCCCCAAACCATGCCCTGCTGCTTGGCCCACAAGGTGAGTGAACCCGTCCCCGCCAGTGCCGCCGGCCAGTGCTCCAACCTCAGGAACGTCAGAGCAGGGGGCACAGCGCGCCAGGCTCCACATCCCGGCAGCAGGCTGAGACCTCCACCGCACAGCCCAGCCCAGCCCCCCGAAAGCGGGACTCTGCCTCCCATCTCCCCTTGCTGTGCTCTCCTCCCACTCTCCCCCTCCCCCGGCAATGACCTTGTGTGCCTCTGCACCCCTCGGCCAGCAGCACTTCCTGGCCTGCTCTATCTCGCTCTCCCTGCACCTGCGCCAGGGCTCTGGGGCACGTGCCAGTAAGTCATCCTCCCTCTGCACCAACTTCTCTCCCTGCTGGCGTACACCCGTCGGCGCAGGGACACACGGCCAGTCCCCATCGAGGCAGGGACACACGGCGGCCCTCACTTCAGAAGGCCGGAAGCCCGAGTCCTCTCCCTCTGCTCTCCGTGGCAGAAACCTTGGAAATCGGCCAGGTGCACGGTCCCCATGCTCTCCCGCCTGCCAGGGAACACAGGCCACGCGTGGTGCAGCAGGTGCCCCACGCAGCTTCCGGCAACAAGCTACTACACTTGCGCTCACGACAGCATCAAGCTCCAGTTCAACAGCCCCACATGTAAATCCACGCGCTGATGTCGGCCCTCCGCTCCACGCCCAGCTGCCTCCCCCTAGCCTCAGCGGAGGCATCTGGGCCTATAGGGCCGGGGTGTGACCGCCCAGCCTCGCCTCTGCCCCTACCCCCAGGCTTCCCGGGGTCCATTGGGGCCTCACCCACATCCAATACCAGCAGAGCCTCTGACCACCCTAAACACCCAATCACGACCCACGACGTGCGCACGTCCCACTCAGATGCGCACCGAGTGACCTGGAACCCACCCCATCAATCTACCAGAGACAGTGGGACAGGCAGCCTGGAGATGGGGCCCAGGGACATGCCCCTCCGCACAGGACTGGCGCTGTGGGGCGCTGGCCAGCACCACCCTCAGCCCACAGCTGTCCCACAAGGGAGAAGGCCCCTCCACCCAGAGACAGACAGCAGCGGGAAGCAGCAGGGGTCTGCAGCCGCAGCGCGGCTCCCCTCCCCGCAGGCCCCCCAGGGATGGCCACGTGTCCACCACAGACCACACGTGGAATCTTAACCAGCTGCCCACCGCCGCAAGTCAGGGGACCTCACTATTTCTGGCTTCCCTTGGAAAACTGGAGCTGGCCCCAGGGGAGAGGAGGCACGGACACTCTCGCTGCAAGGCCGCGCCGTGACGGGGAGCCGGGGAGCGGGGGCCCCGCTGTCCACGCGGCTGGGCCACCTGCGCCCACAGGCCTCTCCTCGGTGAAGGCTCCAAGCATCCGCAGCTCACTGAGGGGAGACGTTCACTACATCTCCACACCCGTCAGGCTCTGCACTCAGAACGCGGGAGGGGAGGGGCCTGGCCCTGGCTGGCGATGCCCAGGGCCACCCACTTCGGCAGAGATCTGGGAGACAGGCTGAGCGGCAGCCCCAGCCATGGGGAGGTCCTGCCCAGCACGCACCCTGCGCACAGGCCTCACGACCACCCTGTGGGCAGAGGCGAGTCATCCCATTTCACAGGTGGGGCACGGAAGGACTTGCCTAGGACACCGCTGCTGAGGGACCTGGATCTGGCTGGAGGTCTTTGGGCCAGAGCCGGCACACCTCCAGAACCGGCCCTCCCCGAGGGCACAGGCCCGGCAAGCCCCAGTCCTCCTGCCCCTGCGGTTGGCACCCACCTTGATCTTCTGTTGGTAGATGTTGTCGTCCTCAGCGTACTCCTTGTACAAGACCGAGAGCTCCAGCCGTTCGGACACCAGGGGGTTGTGCACCGCGATCTGCAGGAGGCAACACAGCCACGACGCTGGAGCAGGGGCGGAGGGCTGGGCTGGGTACCCAATAACATGGGACCGAGATGCGTGCAGTGCCGCCCAGCCCGAGGAGGAGCGCGCTTCCGAGGCAGAGAGACGACCGACTCAGACCCGGCAGTCCCTCGCCCAAGGCGGGGTCACCGGCCTCTGCCCCCCAGCTGAACTGCCCTCACCTCTTGCTGAATCCGGTCCTGCTGAGCCATGATGGCTTCATCGTAGGCCAGACAGTTAACACCTGGAAGAGGCCGAGGAGCCGGAGATGACTGGGTGTCCTGGCCCCTCCGCTGCGGACAGCTGGGCCAGGGATGAGCAATCGTCCCACGCCCTTCTCCTCCCGAGCTGTGCCCAACTGGGAGAAATCCTTCCTCATCTTTAAAACGAAGGGACGAGGCGACCAGCCCAGGGTCCGCTGTCCCAGCCCGGCACCGGCCCAGGGTCCGCTGTCCCAGGCCGGCACCGCCTTCCTCCCTGCTGTCCATCAGCACTGGCCAGCCCGGGAATGCTCGGGGCCGGGCGAGGTCTCCTGGGGGAAGCAGGGGGCTGGGGGGAGAGCTTCCTGGGGGCCTGCACTTCCACAGCCCCGTCATCCTCCCACGGTACCCCTGATGGTGCCCATTTTCCAAAGAGCAAAACAGAGGCCGAGAGGTGAAGTCATCCTGGCAAGTAGAGACCTGAGGTCACGCCCACGCGTGTCCATGGCCCAGCGAGCCCCGCTCTGCTCCGCCACCTCGCCGCCGAGCCCCGGGCGCCCCCACCACCCGCCTAGGGCCCCTGCGCTGCATCGGGGAGGGGGTACCTTGGCGTGCTCTAGGAGCAAGACCCCCTCGCTGCAGAAGTCCCATGCGCGGGACCCGCGAAACCTGGATTCGGATCCTGGCTCGCTCTGAAATTCTGTGACCCTGAACAAGTCACTGCTGGGGCCTGGGCTTGCCGGTTCTCCGTGCCGGTGAGCGCTGCGCCCCGGCCCGTGCCCTGCGCGGCTGTGCATCCGCCGCCACCCCCCACCCCCAGTGCCCAGCTCGGTCCCCGGGGCTCAGCGCCCGGACGGAAAAGGAGGCGGGTGGGGCCGCTTCTAAGGCACCCGCGTCCTCAGGGGTCTAAGAAAACAATGGGCGGGCGGAAAGCGGCGGCCAGGCCAGAAGAGGGGGCTCCACCGGAAACGGCCCAAGTCCGAAGGGGCGGACGCCGCCCACAACGCCGCACCCGGCCCAGCCGGCCCTCCACGCTCCGCGGCGCGGCCCCGTGACGCCTCTCGGCCGCGAGCAGACGCCGGCGCCGCGGTCCGGGCCTAGGCCTCGCCGGCCCGCCGCGGGCCCCGGTGCTCGGCGCGGAGGGCGGGCGGCCCAGGCCCGCCCCGGGCGCGCGCGGAGGCCAGGCCGCGAGCCTCTGCCCGCCCCGCCCGGCCGGGGGTCGCGGAGGGCGCTCCTTCCATTGTGAGGGGGCAGGGAGGCGGCGGCCGCCCGCGCGTCTCGGCCGCCCCGCCTCCGCCGCCTTCCTCGAGAACAGCCGGCCCGGCCTTGCCCGCCGCGGGCCCGGGCCGGACCCCCTCCCGCGGTCCGCACCTTCGGAGTCGCTGCCCAGCGGCTCCTGCTTCTGCTGCTGAGGCTCCTCCGCCGCCATCTTTAAACAGCGCCGCACTGCCGAGCGCTTCCGGGTCACCAGCCGCCCTCCTCCCGGAAGCGAGTCCCGCCGGGCGGCCCCTCCTTGGCAACGGCCCTAGCAACGGGGTCCCGGCGGGCGGTGGCGGGGCGGCGCAGGTGCGGGGCCGCTCGGGAGCCGGCCGCCCTAGCCCGCACCTTCGCGTGCTCGGTTCTCGCAGCCTCCCGAGTTCCGCGGCGTGGCCAAGAGCCTCCTGCAGCCGACTCAGCTTTCTCTGGGGCTGCAAACGCGGGCTGCGTCGGGGAGAGCCGTAGGACGATCTAAGTTAAAATCACTGCAGGCACCTCCAGCTGCGGGCGCCGGCCCCCCACGCAGGCGGCTGCAGCTGCAGTGCCCGGCGCTGGCGAGGACACCGGGGGCCGGGCCGCACCGCCGCTCCCCGCGAGTCCGCTGCCCTCCGTGGCTTTGCTGCCCCCAGGGACGCCGTCCGTCCCCCTTGGCGTCCCGGCTGTGGGAAAGCGGTCTTTACACGCGAGGGAGGGCTTAATAGGACAATCGAGAGGGGCTGGAGGCACGTGACCAAACAGGACAAGGAGCCTCTGGGGGCCGAGATGGGCCACACCTCGACTGTATGGGTGTCGGGGTCCTGGCAGTGGGGGAGACCACACGGAATCTGTTATTCCTTAAGATCGCGTGTAAGTTAACTAGGCTTTTAACTTTTATTTATTTGAAAAGAGCAGCAGAGAGATCTTGCATCTGCTGCTTCACCCGGCAACAGCCAGATCGGGACCAAGCCAGACCAGAACCCGGAGCTCCGTCCGGGTCTCCCACACGGGTGGCAGGGGCCCAAGCGCCTGGGCCATCTCGGGCTGTCTTCTCGGGCTGATCAGAGCAGAGGGAACTCGCTGGATATGGGATGCTGGCGTTGCTAATGGCGGCTTAACCCAGTGCCCCCAGGGTTAAATTTTTTTTTTTTTTTATTTTTGGCAAAGCCACGGATGCTGAAGGTGTGTTAGTCCCGCAGGCACGCTGGCTCTTGCCTTTTCAGCCTCCAGGGAACTTTTTATTTTTTTATTTATTTGCAAGGCAGAGTTAGAGAGGAGAGACAGAGAGAGTACACAGATCTTCCAGTCGCTGGTTCACTCCCCAGTTGGCGGCAACATCCCAGGCTCGGCCAGGCCAAAGCCAGGAGCCAGGAGCTTCTTCTGGGTCTCCCACGTGGGTGCAGGGGCCCAAGCACCTGGGCCAACTTCCACTGCCTTCCCAGGTTCATGAGCAGGGAGCTGGCTCAGAAGTGGAACAGCCGGGACTTGAACCAGCACCCATGTGAGAAGCCGGCACCCCAAAGCTCATGGACGCTCTCTGTGACACTGTCCCCTAGCGCTCCAGGAGGTCCCGGAAGGCACAGGAGGGGGATCTGTCAGGACGTTTTGGGTCGTGAGGGCAGGTGGGGGGGGCCTGCAGACCCATGTCCCAGCAACCTTACAAATCAGGCTTTCTGGGCCCCCTGGGCTTTGGGGCTGCTTCCGGATTCAAGACAGCATGAGGCCCCCCCTTTTGGAACCATTTTCCCTGTTTGAACAGGGAAATGCCTACCGGCAGTCGGAAGCACCATCGGCAGCAGAGAACTGGCCTTCCTGGATGGCAAAGACCTGGTCTCGTTGGAACCTTGAAACTGGCTATCAGCCCAGCCCCCACCCACCGTGTTTGACACACAGAGTCCATGCAGGGGCCGGGGTAGGGACTCGGGCAGCACAGCCAGGCGGCCTCCCTCCCAGCCCAGGAGCTGGGGATTGGAGGAGACCCACCCCCTCACTGCCCTCGGCACCCAGGGCCTGGTCCAGCCCTCCTGTGGACAGAACAGGGAGGGAGCAGCCACGGTAGCTTGGCTCACCCAGCCCCAGGATGGTCACCTCGTCCCAGCTCTTTCTTTCTTTTCCTGACAGAGTGGACAGTGAGAGAGAGAGACAGAGAGAAAGGTCTTCCTTTTCCATTGGTTCACCCCTCAATGGCTGCTGTGGCTGGTGCACCACACTGATCCAAAGCCAGGAGCCAGGTGCTTCTCCTGGTCTCCCATGCGGGTGCAGGGCCCAAGCATTTGGGCCATCCTCCACTGCCCTCCCGGGCCACAGCAGAGAGCTGGACAGCAAAAGGAACAACCGGGACAGAATCCGGCGCCCCGACCAGGACTAGAACCCGGGGTGCCAGCGCTGCAGGCAGAGGATTAGCCTAGTGAGCCACAGCGCCGGCCCCAGCTCTTTCAATGACGACTATTTGGTGGATAATAATGCTGCTCTCATGCCCATTCCAACTGTCCTAGTATTTGAGCTTTTGATTCTTTATCCTGAATTATCCAAAACCTGCCAGCAGGGGCCCAGCCGGCTAAACCGCCATGTGAGACCTCCCCATCCCATAGTGGTGTCCCGCCCCCTACATGGGAAACCCAGATGGAGCTCCTGGCTCCTGGCTCCTGGCTCCAGCCTGGCCCAGCCCTGGCTGTGGCACCCATTTGGGGAGTGAACCAGCAGGTGGAAGACCGCTCTCTGCCTTCCAAGTAAATCTTTAAAAAAAACAAAACCTGTCTATATTCGCCAGGAGTCCCTGGCTCAGCCCAGACTTTGGGCTCTGCCTGTCAATTTGCCACCCAGCAATGGTCACCTGCTGCTGGCCTGGCTGCCAAGGGCCTGTGACAGTGCAGCACAGGCGCTTGGCTTCAGGCTGCCTGCTGGACACAGTCACCAAGGTGACAGGCAGCAGCCACGGGGCAACACGCAGATGCCTCTGCTGGAGTGCGGGCCCAGGTCCCACATCCAAGGGCTCTGACAGCAGCTGGAGAGGAGACTGCACACTGAGACCCAGGCCCATCTGACACGCTCCGCCTCTGGCGGAGGCCAGGTCGGGCTGAGGGGCCCTGGGACAGCACAATCCCCACGGGATGCCATGGCCACGAGAAAGCCTCAGGGTGGCCGAAGACGAGGGCCTGGGAGTCAGGCGGCCACCGGACAGCAGGAACAGGGCGTGCCTGCCCCCTAGAGACCCTCTGGGCGGCTACTGCTGTCCCCAGGCAGCCGGCCTGCTGTCATGGCCAGGGGTCTCGGACCACCACAGAGGCCATGCCGCTGCCGCTGAGCGGAGTGGGTGCTTCCGGGCTGTCACCTGCGGGATCCACAGGTACACCGGTGACAACGGAGCGTTCCCCCAGCCACCTCACACGGCCTGCCCTGCCTCTGTTCAGGTCACTGTGGAGGGTCCGCCGAGCTGCTGCCAGCCCCCCTCCCCACACCAGAACGACGCGTCACGTTCCTTACCACCGCTGTGACAAGTCTCCACAAAGCCAGCGGCCCCAGCAACGCGCATGTCTGCAGGTCTCGCTGGAGCCTCCGCGCTGCTGAGGGGCGGTCCACTTCCTGCTCACCCAGGGGCAGACCTGAGGCCCGCCCAGCTCGAGGACTGCGGCACCGGCTGTCCCCAAGGCCACCGCGTTCCTTCTCAGGTGCACTGGGCCCACCAGGCTGAGCCCGGATGTGCCCGTTTCAAGGCCCTTGGCCTCAGTCACGTCCGCCGTGAACGCGACCCCCTTACAGGAGCTCCTCCACGGCCTCCACTGCTCCGTCCTCAGCAGCGGGGCTCAGGGAGACTACACACACGTGGCCCCGGTCAGGGGTGAGCGGCCCAAGGACCCGGCCTGGGCCTCGCCGCCCTGAGTGGCAGTGCCCACTGCGGCTCCCCACCTGGCTACAGCCTGGGCGGGGCTGGGCAAGGCCAGAGGACGGCCACACTGAGGACCCAGGGGAGCGGGGCTCAGACATGACACCCCTGCCCCGCCCCCACGTACGCTCCGGGACCCACAGCCCGTGGAGCCGAGGGGGCTGAGGTGGGCTGGGCTGGCCGAGGCCTTTCTCGGAACAGGGTCCTGGAGGACTTGCCTGGGCTCCCACTTGAGACACGGACCTTGGGGCTGGCACAGTCCTGAGGATGGGACCATCACCCCTCCCCTCCTGAGTTCCAGGGCTAAAGAAACAAACCCAAGGGCATCAGTCAAACCCTTCAGGGCAGCGGAGTAACCATGGAGACCCGACGCTGCTCCGTGGGCGCCCCACGCTTGCCGTGTGGCAGGCCGGTGGCTGTGCAACCAACAGCCAGAGCCCTGGGGAGTGAAGGCTGGGTCAGACCGGCCCTGCTGCCCACGCTCCAGCTTCCCCAAGGGGGCTGCGCACCCACCCGGGGAGTCGGGGAGCTGCCAGGCCAGCGGCGGATCCTAAGCCGTCACCACCCAGGGACGACAGGGACAGGACAGCCAGGAGGTCCCTCCACCCAGACAGCGGGCGAACCGCCAGGTGTATGCCCCAGCCCCACAGCCCTGCGGGGGCGGCTGACCCTTCAGACCCAACTCGGGCCTGCGCCCCTGCAGCCCGGGAGGCCAGCTGCAGACACAGGACACGGGCTGCCCAGGAGGGCAACAGGAGCTCAACTGGCTACAGTATCCAGGCCTGGCCCACCCCCAAAGACCCAGAGGCAGGGAGCCCGCCTGCCCCTCTCCACAGCAAGACCTACAGAAGAGGAGTTCTGGGGGGGGGCCTGACACAGGCCACACCCACGCCCCGCCCTGCGGACATCGCGGCCCATCTCTGCCTGGCCGCAGCTCCAAGGGGACGCTGAACCTCTGTCCCCAAGCAGAGGATGCAAAGGAGGGCGGAGCCGTGCTGTCCTCCAGGGCGGGGCCGGGATTCCAGTGCAGCAGGCGGCACTCCTGTGCCCCCCCACTCCCAAGGAGGGTCCTCCAGCCCCACCCAACCCCCCAGAGCCACCCCCAGGCAGACAGGAGTGGCAGATTCCCCCAGGCAAGGAGGGGAGAGGAGGGGAGGGGAAGAGCACTCAGGCGGAATCCACATTCATTTATGGAACATGCTAGAAGCCAAGGGCCTTGGAGTTGACATAAAAACAGAGTGCAAAGTGCCTCCCCCACAACTAAGGAATGTCTGGAACCCACCAAGGACAACCACCCGGGAGGGCCGGCCCCACCAGGACAGACAGTCACACGGCCACTGAGCTGGAGAGGATGGGTGACAGAGGGTGCCTGACACACGGCGGGGCAGGTGCACAGCACCCACGGCGAGTGGCCAGCCACTCGTGGTCCTCCACACCCCACTCGGCACCAACCTCTCAGTGCGGACGCAGGGCCCAGGCAGAAGGCACGCTGGGTCTCTGAAGTGAGGTTTAAATACTTTATTGTTGCATCGGGGATTGGGCTGCGCCGGGCAGGGCCCAGATCCGTGGTCCCAGGAGGTCAGTGTGGACGCGTGGAGACGTCATGAAGAGGTGGCTGGAATTGAACGACATGATCCAGGAATGCAGCGAGGCGGGGGCGGGCGTGGTCAGCTCTGGGGGTGCAGGACGGCGGCCCTCACGCCCGCTTCTTGTAGTTGTCCAGGTGCGACAGGATCCAGCCGGCCGGCAGCAGGAAACACAGGAAGCAGGAGGTGAGCCCAATGGCGACATCCTGCAAGGAACAAGAGAGGAGCCCCGGAGTGAGGATTCCCCCCAAGCCCCTCCGGGAGGCACGGCTCAGAGGCAGGCGGAAGTGGAGGGCAGGGGGCGCGCAGGGCCGAGGCCACCCTCAGCCCTGGGGCCAGTTGCGGGGGGAGGGGGGCAGGCTGGGTCCGGATCAGGGAGACCCCGTCACCAGAAGCTGGGGTGGGGGTGGGGGTGGGGCAGCAGCCCTGCACCTGCTGACGACCCGAAGCGCACCTCCGCGCCCCACCTCCTCAGCCTTAGGGGCCAAGCATCAGAGCCGTGACCCCTCCCCCGGAGTCAGCCCTGGGGTCCAAGTCCCTCTTCGCCTCCGCAGGTGCGGCTCTGACAAGGCACCGGGCTGCAGCGTCCGCGGGGTCAGCGGGAGGCCCCGTCCAGGCCGCACTGCGGTCCCAGCGCCGTCTCCTCTCTCCCGCCCCTCTTTGCTTACAAACGGGGCAGCCGCCCCAAGAGCCGAAGGCGCCCACATGCCCGGGAATTCCCAAGACCCCTGGGGGCCCTCGCGCCCCCTCCCGGAGAGTGCACAGTGGGCGGGCATCCCGGGGGACGCACGAGCAAACGCGCCCAGCGAGCGTGCGGCCGCTCGGGGCCGGGGCTCACGGCTCTGACCCGAGACCCTGGGCTCCGGGGAAGACGCGGTGCGGACCGCCCTCGTCCACGCGCCCCAGGCTCCCCGAACCTGCACCGAGCCGGGACCCCCGCAGCCGGCCCGCTCCTCACCATGGTCCCGAGCTGCTCCCGCGGAGGCCTGGAGTGGATCTGCGCGCGCGGCACGAGGAGCCGCCGGGCCGGGCCTGTCAGGCCCCTCAGCAGCAGCGGCGTCAGGACGGACATGGCGGGACCGGATAGAACCCCAGAACGCGCAGCCGGAGCGAGTCCAAGGTCAGGAAGCCAAAATGGCAGCGCTGGCCGGAAGTTCCGGAGCGGGGGAGGCCGGGAAACGGCAGCCCGGAAGGCTCCCGGAAATGACGCAAGCGTACGCTTCCCGGCCGCCCTTGGAAGTTTTGGCGCGTTCCTCGAAACAGCCAATCCACGCCGTCCTACCGCCGATGGGCGGAGCTCAGGGGGCGTTCCTTTTCCTTTACAATGTCCCCCCACTTGGTTGGTCTATCTACGTGAGCGACATCGAAGGACAGCCAATCGCGTAAACAAGAACACCGCTGCACTCTTGACTCCTCCCTCCATTCATTCTAAATTCGGCGACGTCTCGGCGTTCAGCGCTTCTGCTGACACTAACTGGGCTCCCCTCGTGGGTTGTTGCCCTCTCAGTTCCGGTCTACACAATGGCAGCCGGCTCCCTGGCTTTCTTCTCCCTCTGGCTCACTGTCTCTAACCCCCTATTTTTTTAGACATTTATTTAATTTATTTCAAAGGCAGAGGGGGAGAACTTTCATCCTGTGGGTCACGCCCCAGATGGCTGCAAGGGCCGGGGCTGGGTCTGGAACTCCTCCCTGGTCTCCCACGAGGGTGGGGCCGTCTCCACTGCCTTCCTGGGCACATTAGTGGACAGCTGGACTGGAAGTGGAGCACCTGGGACTTGACCCTGCGCTCCCAATGAGACGCCGTCATCGCTGTGCCGTCGCGGGCCCGCATCTCTCAGATGTAAACCTGACAGTCACTTTCTTTTTTTTATTATTTTTATTTTTTTGACAGGCAGAGTGGACAGTGAAAGAGACAGAGAGAAAAGTCTTCCTTTGCCGTTGGTTCACCCTCCAATGGCCGCCGCGGCCGGCACGCTGCAGCCGGCGCACCACGCTCATCCGATGGCAGGAGCCAGGTGCCAGGTGCTTCTCCTGGTCTCCCATGGGGTGCAGGGCCCAAGCACCTGGGCCATCCTCCACTGCACTCCCGGGCCACAGCAGAGAGCTGGCCTGGAAGAGGGGCAACCGGGGACAGAATCCGGCGCCCCGACCGGGACTAGAACCCAGTGTGCCGGCGCCATAAGGCGGAGGATTAACCTGTTGAGCCACGGCGCGGGTCTGACAGTCACTTTCTATGGCTCCTCCTGCTTGCAAAGTCCCAGCTCCCGATGTCACCAGGAGCCCATCTCTCAGTATTCCACAGCTCCTCAGCTCCTGCTCCCCCGTCACCACGCCTTTTCCCTTTTCCACTTTATTTGTATCTGAAACACCTTTCAACTCTTGCCTACCCTTTATTTTAAAGATTTGTTTATTGGAAAGGCAGAGTTAGAGAGAGAGAAGGAGAGACAGAGACAAAGAGGTCTTCCATTGCCTGGTTCACTCCCCAGGTGGCTGAAATGGCCAGGGCTGGGCCAGACTGAAGCCAGGAGCCAGGAGCTTCTTCCAGGTCTCCCACACGGGGGACAGGGGCCCAAGCACTTGGCCGTCTTCCACTGCTTCCCCAGGTGCATCAGCAGGGAGCTGGATCGCAAGTGGATCAGCTGGGACTCGAACTGGCACCCATATAGGATGCCGGTATTGTAGGCAGCAGCTTTACCCACTACACTACAACGCTGGCCCCTAACCTAGTTGTTTTGTTTTGTTTTGTTTTACCATGCTAACTCCTTCCTTGCCTCCATTTTCTTACAACTTTATTCAACAAATTGCCTTTGGGGCTGGCTGACTGGCACACAGAATGGAGCTCCTGGCTCCTGGCTTCACCCTGGTGCAGCCCTGGCTGTTCGCAGGCATCTGGGGAGTGAACCACCAAATGGAAGACCTGTCTGTCTCTATCACTCGACCTTCCAAATAAATAGTCTTTAAATAATAATAATAATAAATAAGGCCTCTCCTGTGTGCCGGGAAAGTGTTCTCGACAGCAGCGGTGAACCATTGTTCATCACAGAACTGACATTGGCAGGGAAGAGACAGAGGACAAAGAAGCACTTCGCGGGAAGCAACTGTAAGCACCACGGTGCAGGTAAGACCACACAGCCTCCAGGAGACAGAGCGACACTGCCTCGCCTGAGGCCTTGGCAGCCAGCGGCTCCTGGGACTGCTCGGCTCCTGGGACTGCTCGGCCCCGTGGCTCCTGCGGCCGGCCGGGCTCCATCCCGAGCCTCCAGGGCCGCCTGAGGCCCCAGCCCGTGTGTGGCTCACTGCTGCCTCCTAGTGCCTGGCACACAGCAGCCACTCAGAACGGTTATGGACTGCAGGAAGGTGAACCAGGAAACAGGATCGGGGCTGGCTACCAAGCCGGGTCTTCACCGGACAGTCTCGCTCCATCTTCACGCCCGTGGTATGAAGAAGACGCTGGTTTTTCAAACGTTTAAGACGACGTATTTGCATATTTATTTGAAAGGCAGAGTGACAGAGGTCTTCCATCTGCTGGTCCACAGCCCAGATGGCCGCAGGAGCCAAGAACTCCATCTGGGCTCCCGCATGGATGGCAGGGCCCCAAGTAAAACCGGGTATAAAATGACATAAGCAAACAGTTTTTGCTACTGAGATGCAGTCGGGAAGGCGGCGACTCCGGGCTGCACTGCTGGCTCCCCGCTTGCCCGTTCCTCACCCCTGCTTTCTCAGGGGGCCTGGTGGGGCTGGATCCACGCCCACCACCAGAAGGGATGCGCTGTCCTCCATCTAGTGCCAAGCCAAGGCACCTGACACCAGAGACCTGCAGCTCTCGTGTTTCGCCAGGCCAGTAGGCCCTTCCTCATAGCCCTTTTATTATCCTCAAACAGCCTCACCCAGGGTCCACTCTGTGGCACGGCGGGTAAAGCCGCCCGACTGTGCCGGCATCCCATATGGGCACCGATTTGAGTCCCGGCTGCTCCACTCCCGATCCAACTTCCTGCTAATGGCCTGCTTGTGTGAGCGGCCAGAGCCACGCCAATGCAGGCTTCTCACAAGACAAAAAAACGGACTAGGCCCAGGATGCACCTGGTATGAGAAGATGAAACCTGCGCCGGGCAGTCCTTGGACCAGGTGGAGGCAACCAGTAAGGTGGGCCGTCCATGGTCCTGCAGGGCCAGCGGAAGGAAGGAATGCGGAAATGATACTTGTTTGCTGGGGAACTATGAAAACCCTGAGAACAGAGCAGGGTCTCAGTCTCCCAGCACTGCGCTGCGCGGGAGGCCGGGGCCCCAGCACGAGGGACCTACAGATAAAGTCTCTGTTATTGCATTTCGGTGAGTCTTGCTGGTTCTTTCTATCTGGGCAATCCAGAACACAACACTTGGGCCCCTACACCCACGTTGGGGACCCCGAAGCTGCCCCTGGCTCCTGGCCGAGGCCTGGCCCCCGGCTGTTGCGGCCATTTGGGGAGTGAACCAGCAGGTGGAAGCTCGCTCGCTCTCTAGCTTTGCCTTTCAAATAAATAAATGTTTTAAAAACAAACATCAGCAACAGCAAAGCAGCCTCCTCTCGGAGCTGTGTCCTTGAAACCGGGAAGTTGCTACATTCTCGTCTGTCCAGAGATGGCTGGCACCTGGCACGGGGCCCAAGCTTCTGGTAGGGGCCCAAGCACTTGAGCCATCACCTGCAGTCTCCCCAGGTGCATAGCAGGAAGCTGGATGGGAACAGGAGCCTGGACGGGAGATGTGACCAGCTGTGCCAAATGCTCCTTCCTACTGTTTCCAGTTTTTACAAATGAGGACATGGGCTTGGGGAGCCGGCTGACCTGCTTGGGTTCCGTCAGCCACAAGGCTGCCCAGACGGACACTGGAGCCGGTCCGTCCACGGTGACACCCACACTATCAGCCACCACACAAGCTGCTGCCGAAACTGAGCGTCCAGTTGTTCCACATCAAGGGAGGAGGCCGCGGGTGTAGGGGAGGGGCCACAGGAGACCAGGAAAACAGAAGCTTGGGAGAGAAACGGAGGCCCTGGGGGGGGGGGGAGGGGCAGGGCACGGAGGTAGCCGTGGACCCTGGGCGACCAGCCCCGGTTCCTGGCCAACAGCCCAAGGTGGACGCTCCCAAACTCCCCTCCCCCATCCCTGGAGGCACAGGCCACAGCTGCCGGTCACCCGGCCACTCCCTGCTGCCCTCCTGGGCTTTGATGCAGCAAAACAAAGGAATTACTCCCCGGAGAGGAGAGGAGAGCAGAGCCAGGCCAGGCGCCTGGGGACCCGTTAGGCTCTGCCGGGAACTGCACTTTCCAACAGCAGCACACTGGCCATCGGAGAGACGCACAGCGATGGCTCTCCTCTTTCCCCAGCAAAACCCAGGGACAGCGTCCAGCGTCGAGCGTCGCGGGCCAGAGGGGCACCCCGCCTAGCCCACACCCATCAGAGTCCTGGGTCTGATCGGGGCTCCCGCCTCTGACCTCAACTTCCTGCTAATGCAGATCCGCAGACGGTGGGATGCAGCTGGGCTCCTGGCACTCAAGTGGGAGACCTGGATTGTTTCAGGCTCCCGGCTGCGGGCCCCCAGCAGTGGATGGGAGCGGGAACACACTCCAGCTGGAGCACGGGTGGGTCCCACAAACAGGTCAGGCAGAGGGAAAATGGGGCAGGCAGGGGGAAGGCACCGAGTGAGGGCAGCTGGGGCGGCTCCTGGGGGAAGAGGCGGGTGTGGTGCCCAGGAGAAGCTCAATGGGCCCCTTGGGCGCTGAGTGGGAGGGGTTTCATCATTTGCACACTTTCCCATATACCTTTTTTTTTTTTTTTTAATCACAGGTAGAGTTATAGACAGTGAGAGAGAAAGGTCTTCCTTCCATTGGTTCACTCCCCACATGGCCGCCACAGCCGGTGCTGTGCTGATCCGAAGCCAGGAGCCAGGTGCTTCTCCTGGTCTCCCATACGGTGCAGGGCCCAAGCACTTGGGCCATCCTCCACTGCACTCCTGGGCCACAGCAGAGAGCTGGACTGGAAGAAGAGTAACCGGGACTAGAACCCGGTGCCCATATGGGATGCTGGTGCCGCAGGCGGAGGATTAACCAAGTGAGCCACGGTGCCGGCCCCTCCCATATACTTCTTACACCACGTTACATGTTTTGCCTTTTTTTTTTTTTTGTAATATTTATTTATTTGAAAGGAAGGGTAACAGAGTCAGAGATCCATCTTCCATCCTCTGGTTTGCTCCCCAAATGCCCACAATAGCCAGAGCTGGGCCAAGCTAAAGCCAGGAGCCACATGGGTAGCAGGAACCCCAGGACCTGGGCCTCTTCCGCTGCCCTCCCAGGTGCATCAGCAGGGAGCTGGATGGGAAATGGGGTAGCCGGGACACAAACCAACATTCTGATACGGGATGGTGGCCCCACAATGCTGGCCTCATTGTTTTAAGCAGAAAAGAAAAAAAACAGGTAATACATCACATCATGCATATAATAATCTTATTTTTCCTAAAACGATAGATTTAGGCCAGTGCCGCAGCTCAATAGGCTAATCCTCCGCCTGCGTCACTGGCACTCTGGGTTCTAGTCCCGGTTGGGGCGCCAGATTCTGTCCCGGTTGCCCCTCTTCCAGTCCAGCTCTCTGCTGTGGCCCGGGAGTGCAGTGGAGGATGGCCCAGGTGCTTGGGCCCTGCACCCCATGGGAGACCAGGAGAAGCACCTGGCTCCTGGCTTCGGATCAGCGTGATGTGCCAGCCGCAGCGGCCATTGGTGGGTGAACCAACGGTAAAGGAAGACCTTTCTCTCTCACTGTCCACTCTGCCTGTCAAAAAATAATAGATTTAGGTGTGCACAGACAACAGCCCCGAGGACACACACCAGCCTGGGGCACTGCTGGGGAGACAGGGGGGCTCTTGCTTTCTGGCTGCTGCATTCCCAGCATTCCACTCTGGACATTCTTTATGGTGTTAAACAAGGGAGGTTTGCCACGCAGGGTGGACAGGGACCCTGGACAGGCTTTCTCTAAACCCCAGGGCAATGCTGTACTGCCTGCAGACAGGACCCAGGTCTCCGACCCTGGACTTCCCTCCACCTCCCCCTTCCACGAATGAGCAGGGGCCGGGGAGCTGGTGCCAGGGAAGACACCCAGAGCTGGCCCAGGCCCACTGGCTGCACATGGCCCCCAAACCTGGCTCCCTGTCCATAAAACGCTCAGGCCCAACAGTGGCACTGGACCACGTCCAAATACAGAGCTTGTGAGGCCTAGGGAGGGGCTGGCCACAGTCCTGGGGGGCCAGCATCCCTAAGTCCCGCAACTACTCTACCCTGCACTCCTGGTTCACTGCCTCCCAGAGCACCTGGCCTGCACTCTTCCTGCAAGTTGAGTGGGCGCTGGCCAGACCCCCAGAAACTCATCCCATGGCTCTCCGAGGGTGCCTAGGCCCTCTCCACGTGCCTGTGGTACAGCAGGAGAGCCTGGAAAGTCTCTGGGAGGCCCAGGCTCCCAAGGGTGATGGAGCGGGCAGAGGGAGGAGCTGCCACGCCAACACTGACGTCCGGGACAACCTTGAGAATGCCCCTTTCTCAGCTGGACCTAGTGCACAGGCCACCACTGGCCTGGGAAGCCTAACCTGGGGAAGATGGGAGCAGAGTGGGGGCAGGGGCAGAGACCCAGCATCCTGGAGGGCTGTCCGCTCTTCCTGGGCACAGCTGTTGTTGCTGAGTGCCAGATGCCCGGGGGGGGGGGGGGGGGGTGGGCCTGCATGCAGCTGTCCCTGGCGAGGGGGAGTGCCCTACAGGGAACAGGCTGTGGGCTGGGGGGTGGGGGATGGGCTGGCTAGGAGCCAGGTGGCGGTTAACCCCTTCTGGTCCACAGCCCGCAGGCAGCAGCATCTGTGATGGGACCAGGTCACTGTCTTCCTGCTCCTGTGTGGCCCTGGCCCCAGCCTGGTGGACGTGGCTGAAGCCCCAGGCCAGCCCCACCCAGGCCCCTGTGTCCTGCACTCACAGCTCTGGTCCCGGACCTTGCAGGTCCCTACTCCTCTCCGTTGTTCCCGGGCACCCTCACCCCACCAGGACCCTCACAGCCTGCACCCGCATCCCATGCCAGCTTCCCACCCCTGAAGCCAGGCAGCCCAACCCAAGGGCCACGTGTACCCCACGCCAGTCAGAATCTGGTGCTGACTACGGGTGAGGGCCCCCAGCGACCAGGCCACCCTCCGCAACAGCGCCCTCCTGTGTCGGAGCACAATGACACAGGCACAGGGCCTGGGCTCCATCCCCCAGGGTGGCAGCCTCCCTCCGACTGCAGGTTGTTCTGCACTGAGCACAGGTGCCTGCTGGCGTGACCTTGGCCTTGGCAGGGCCAGCCAGCCCTCCAATGCCCATGGCACGTGCCACCTTTGTGTGGTTAAGAACCCAAGTGGAGATTCCTAAGGCCCCAACACAGGTTTACACGCTCACCTCACCCCCCCAAGGCACAGGCAGAACCCAGAACTTAGGCTCGAGCCACCCTGGCTGCAGCCGTGACCCTGGCCTGTGTCAGGCTGCTCAGCCGCCCCTTCCCAGCTCGAGCCTCGTCCTGTGGCAGAACTGGCCCCTGCTGCACTGGGGGAAGGAAGCACTCCAGCCAACACCAGACGCCAGGGCAGGCCCTCACCCCACACGGTTATACCAGACACCCGGGGCAGGCAGGCCCTCACCCCACACGGTTATACCAGACGCCAGGGCGGGCCCTCACCCCACACGGTTATACCAGACGCCAGGGCGGGCCCTCACCCCACACGGTTATACCAGACGCCAGGGCGGGCCCTCACCCCACACGGTTATACCAGATGCCAGGGCGGGCCCTCACCCCACACGGTTATACCAGACGCCCGGGGTAGGCCTTCACCCCACACGGTTATACCAGACACCCGGGGCAGGCAGGCCCTCACCCTACACGGTTATACCAGATGCCAGGGCAGGCCTTCACCCCACACGGTTATACCAGATGCCAGGGCGGGCCCTCATCCCACACGGTTATACCAGACGCCCAGGACAGGCCTTCACCCCACACGGTTATACCAGACGACCGGGGCAGGCAGGCCCTCACCTCACACGGTTATACCAGACGCCCGGGACAGGCCTTCACCCCACACGGTTATACCAGACGCCCGGGGCAGGCAGGCCCTCACCCTACATGGTTATACCAGATGCCCGGGGCAGGCAGGCCTTCACCCCACACGGTTATACCAGACGCCAGGGCGGGCCTTCACCCCACACGGTTATACCAGATGCCAGGGCGGGCCTTCACCCCACACGGTTATACCAGACGCCGGGGCGGGCCTTCACCCTACACGGTTATACCAGACGCCCAGGACAGGCCCTCACCCCACACAGTTATACCAGATGCCCGGGGCAGGCCTTCACCCCACACAGTTATACCAGACGCTCAGGGCAGGCCTTCACCCCACACGGTTATACCAGACGCCCGGGGCGGGCCTTCACCACACACGGTTATACCAGACGCCCGGGGCGGGCCTTCACCCCACACGGTTATACCAGACGCCCGGGGCGGGCCTTCACCACACACGGTTATACCAGACGCCCGGGGCGGGCCTTCACCCCACACGGTTATACCAGACGCCCGGGGTAGGCAGGCCTTCACCTCACACGGTTATACCAGACGCCGGGGGCAGGCCCTCATCCCACATGGTTATACCAGATGCCAGGGCGGGCCTTCATCCCACACGGTTATACCAGACGCCCAGGGCAGGCCCTCATCCCACACGGTTATACCAGAAGCCCGGGGCGGGCCCTCATCCCACACGGTTATACCAGAAGCCCAGGGCAGGCCCTCACCCCACACAGTTATACCAGATGCCCGGGGCAGGCCTTCACCCCACACGGTTATACCAGACGCCCGGGGCAGGCAGGCCCTCATCCCACACGGTTATACCAGACGCCGGGGCAGGCCCTCATCCCACACGGTTATACCAGACGCCCGGGGCAGGCCCTCATCCCACACCGTTCCAGTTCCAGCTCCTCCACTTCCTGCTGCCAAGCACCCTGGGAAACAGCAGGTGATGGCCCAAGTGCCAGTCCCTGCTGCCCACAAGGAACATCTTGATGGAGTTCCTGGATCCTGGCTCCAGCTTGGCTCAGCCCTGGCTGCTGTGGGCGTTTAGGGAGTGAGCAGTGGATGGGAGAGCAAACAAAATGCAAACATCTTTTTAAAGATTTATTTACTTGACAGGCAGAGTTATGGAGGAGCAGAGGCAGAGAGAGAAAGAGAGAGTGTCTTCCATCTGCTGGTTTACTCTCCAAATGGCTGTAATGGCTGGAGCTGCACTGATCCGAAGCCAGGAGCCAGGAGCTTCTTCCTGGTCTCCCACGTGGGTGCAGGGGTCCAAGGACCTGGGGCATCTTCTACTGCTTTCCCAGGCCATAGGAGAGAGCTGGATCAGGAAGTAGAGCAGCTGGGACTTGAACTGGCACCCAAATGGGATGCCAGCACTGCAGGCGGTGGCTTTACCCGCTAGGCCACAGCACCGGCCCTATATATATATATATAATATATTTAGGCCGGCACCGTGGCTCAACAGGCTAATCCTCCGCCTTGCGGCGCCAGCACACCGGGTTCTAGTCCCGGTTGGGGCGCCGGATTCTGTCCCGGTTGCCCCTCTTCCAGGCCAGCTCTCTGCTGTGGCCCAGGAGTGCAGTGGAGGATGGCCCAGGTGCTTGGGCCCTGCACCCCATGGGAGACCAGGAGAAGCACCTGGCACTTGGCTCCTGCCATCGGATGAGCGCAGTGCGCCGGCCGCAGCGCGCCAGGCCGCGGCAGCCATTGGAGGGTGAACCAACGGCAAAGGAAGACCTTTCTCTCTGTCTCTCTCTCTCACTGTCCACTCTGCCTGTCAAAAATTAAAAATATATATATATATATTTATATATATATAAAAGTGCAATCCCTTACAAACAAAAATCAACAAATCCAGAAAACCCTGCCCCCTGTCCTAAACTGACCCCTCCGCTCCACACCTGGAGGCGAGACCCACATGGTGACCCCTGTCCCCGCCCTCTGGTGGCAGCAAGAACCACTGAGTCAAGAAGCTGGCACTCAGCAGGGGCCATGGCACAGCGGCGGGGGGCAGAGGTGGTGGCGCAGACCTCGGCGCTCCTGGCGCTGGCCATTCACCCTGCCCCAAGGGGATGGCCATGCTAAGTAACGGCCTGGGATTAAACACAGCCCTCGCGCTTCTGGTGCTGGGAGGCTTCTTTCGGGGCCTCAAAGGTGCGACAGCTGCAGAGACCAGGCCCTGGGTGCACCCCTTTGCCCCGGGGCAGAGGCCACACCATTCCACAGCCAGTGCCCACTGGAGAGCTGAGACCCCAGAGCACTGCTCAGAGTGCACACACTCTCCGTGGCTCAGGGCAGCAGCCTGGCCCCTCCCCATCCAGGACCAGACTGTCAGCTCCAGCTCCCTGGTGTACTTCGCTGCCCCGGACATCCGTCTGCCACCCAGGGGGGTCAGACTCAGAACCTAGCTGGCTGCCAGGCCTGCCATGAGTTACCCTCCCTCTGAGCCTGTCTCTGTGAGCGCAGGAAACTGGGAGACTGTTTACTAAGACAGAAAACGCTGAGAGAACCAATACAGCAGAGGGGAGGGGAGACACTCACCCACTCCATTCCTACTCACGGCGCGGGAACTTCCGGGCGGCCCCAGCCGTCGGACGTCACGGCAGGCACGGGGCTCTAGGAGGAGGGCAGGCCCCGCAGGAGGACACCCCGGGCCTCCACTGAGCGCCGGGGAAGCAGCACACACCCGTATCCAGGTCTCCGCGCCCACCCCTGGCTGCTGGCCCCAGGCTTCCCGGATTGGGCTCAACACGGCAAGGGGCTCAGGGCTCACGGGATTCCCTGGGCCCCCGCTGCCTGCCCGTGGCACCCCCGCACGGAAGCCAGCTGGCAGCTGAACAAAGTGTCTTTTATTTGTGACATACAGATACAACCACCGCAGAGAGATCACTTTTTCCCTTTGTTTCCAGTGATAACAAAATGCTAAAGAAAAAAATATCAAGGAGGAGTTTACCTTCCAAGTTTCTTTAAAAATAACCTGAAATAGGTGAATACAACTAAAAAAGAAAAAATCCGAAAATATTTCAACGTCGCCCCAAACGAAACACTCACACATACGCCTGATACAGAGGAAGGCCTGCCGTTTCTCAAAGCCAAGACATGGGAGAAGCAGGGGAGACTGAGGCGGGAGGCATCGGCCACGCCTCCTGGGGAGGCCTCAGGCCGAGGGGGCAGAGCAGGGCGCCAGGCATCCCGGTGCCAGGTGTCCAGCGACTGGACAGGGACAACATACGCTGAACTCATCACACGTGGGGTTTACACTGGGGGCTCCTTCTGGTCCCCTGGAGTGGGAGGTATCAGAAATCCATGATCCAATAAATACTCATCTTACCCTTTGAGACAGGGATCAGAGAACTTCCTACCACGCTTCTGTCTTTTCAGGACTCCCAGACAAGTCCACCAAGCACCTCCGCGATTCCAACGCTCGCGTGGGGTCAAGTCCCCAGGGAGCCACAGGCTGGGCAAAGACAGACCTACTCCAGTGTAAAGCCGCAAGGCCCCTAGCAGGAGTGCCCAGGCCCACTGCTGCGGGGGTCCAGGGCAGCATGGGTGCTGAGCGGAGGCGGCTGAGGCAGGGGCCGCGCTGGGGCCAGTCAGGGCAGAGGTGGGGTGTGACCCAGACCCTGCAGGCAATGGCCCTGGGGCCAGGCAGAGAGCAGGGAGGCTGAGGAGAGGTGCTGGGTACTTCTCCCTGGGCAAGGGTTCGGGCCAACGCCTGGGCCCGCGTCCTCGGGGGCAGTGAGGCCCTCCGTCCCCTGGCTCCAGCTGCCACACGAGCACGCCAGAGAGGACAGCACTCACTGTGGTCCCAGGAGGCTGAGGCCGGGGGCCAGGGCAGTGGCACTAGCGCCTCACTGAGGCCGCGGGGGTCGAGGCTGGGGAGTGCAGGCGGGGGCCTGCTGCTGGCTGGGGGCTCTAAGAGGCCGGGTGGCAGTGGGGAGGCTCGCCGCCCCTCAGAGCGCTGTCAGCACCAAGACAGGACACGGTGTGACCCACAGCGGGAACGAGGGAGAGGGGCTCTTCCGGGGGAGGACGAGGGGCTCCCTGATGTTATCTCCCCCTGGAGACAGAGCAGAGGTATGTGGGCTGGAGAGTGCTGTGGGGCCACGGAGAGGCACGGCGGGACCTCCGCGGCACCGCTCTAGAGCAACGGGCCAAGCTCTGAAGGCAGCAAGGCCAGAAGTCGGAGGACCCATCCCCCCCGGGGCCCCCATGAGACCTCCAGCTCGCTGCTGCTCCTCGCGGCTTCTCGCTGGTGGCGGTGGAGGGAGTGCCGTCCTGCTGGCCGGCTGGCTCCGGGACGACCCCGCTCTGCGGAGCCCACGTGGCTGGAAGAACGTCCTGTGCCTCGGTACAACCCCGCCTCCGGTCTCCCTCGCGCTGCCCAAGGCGAGTCCCCCGGGCCTCTCGCTAGGCCCAGATCTTTCGCCGAGTCCACGCCCCTCTGGAGATCAGCAGGCCCGACACAGGACGCTAGGACTGTCACAGAGGTGGGTACCAACACCCGCTTCGTCCACGTGTCGCTGCTGGGAACCCAGCTGCAGAGCAGCGGCCCAGAGCTAAGCCAGAGGCAGCCACGTGTGAGGACGAACACCATGGCCAGGCCCCCGCAGCTCCTCCCGCTCTCGGAGGAGGACGAGGGGCAGCTGGGAGCACTCCCTCCACGGCTCTGTGTGCTCTGGGAGCCGCCTGGCACGTGCAGGCCTTCGGAGGGCACCTGGCAAGCGGCGTGGGACCAGGGAGAGCTCAGGCCTCAGGAGAGAGCGCTCCGACTGCTAAGTGGCTCCGGGAGCTCAATGGCAGCAGCCACCACAGTGCCCACCCGTGTGGGAGTGCTGGCTGTCCCCAAACTTGGTCCTCCGGCTCAGGATCTCGTAGGAGCAGTCCTCCCCACAGCAACCGGACATGCTGGGGGAGGAGTCATCGATCTCAAACCTGCAGCAGGAGAAAAGGGTGGCACAAAATAGCAGCGGATTCCTCCCCGGCCCGAGGGCTCGTCCCCCGCTACACCAGGCTCATGGACCCCAAGCCCCCCGGGACCACAGGCCAGGACGAGGAAACTGCCGTGGGGAGACATGCTGTTCCCCGGGGGCCCACTCAGGTCCAGCGCCTTACTGCAGAGCGTCCCTGAAGAACTGGTAGGCGCCGTGGTTGTGTTTAAATACCGTCAGCATCACCTTCTTCATCTGCGTGCTGGGAGAAAGCAGAGCGAGCGCTCACACGACAGTCACACAGACCACACAGCCTGGCTCCTGTCTGCTCCCGTCCGCCGCACCTCCCGCGCACCCCGGGAGCGGCCCGGAGTCCCGGCTGCAGCCAGCCTGGGCCGCACAGGCTGGGTCAGGCAGCACCCCACGGGCTTCCCCTCCTCTCTGCAGCCACACCACTTAGGCACAGATCAGCCCTCGGCAGCTGCTCGCTGCGCTGCGCTGCGCTGCGCGGGACACAGCAGGGCCGGGAGCAGCGTCCCGAGGCGAGCTCCCAGGCCTCTCTCAAAGCGGCTCCCAGCCCAGCAGCGTCCCGAGGCGGCCCCTCCGGAAGCGGCTCCCAGCCCAGCAGCGTCCCGAGGCGGCCCCTCCGGAAGCGGCCCTCACCTGTTGGCCATGAGCTGCAGGATCTGAATGAGGAACTTGCCCAGGCCCTTCCGCCGCACCTTGCTCTCCAACTGCACTTCGTAGCTGGGAGGAGGAAGCAGAGCGCCGAGCAGCTGCGGGCCAGCTGAGGAGCCTGCGGCCCCGGCCCCCACTGCCGTGCCCGGAGCGCCACCAGGGTCCCCTCTCCCGCTGCCCAGCAGGGCGTGGCTCCTACCAGTACAGGACTTCATCCCCACACTCCACGTCAAACCGGAAGTGAGAAAAGGCCACGGGGACGGAACTGTTTTCCCAAGCGATGAGGTACCAGGCTCGGTCGTCTGTCATCTCCTCCCGCTTCTCCCGGTCCTTCCAGCCCCACTCGCTATGCTCATACCTGGGGACGTTGGGGGCAGTCAGGCCGGGGGAGGCGGGGAAGGGGGAGCCGGCTGGGGGGCGCAGGCCCCTGTCGGAGCGTGCTTACATGGTCTGCATGTTGGTCTTGGTCAGGTCGAAGGCCCAATCCACGGTGGCTGGTTCCAGTCCAGACACTCGCTTGCACTCGATGGAGACGTTCAGGCTGGGAGACAAGGGGGTGGGAGGCAGGTAGGCGCAGTGCCCACGCCTGGGCCCAGAGGCTCCTCCTGCACGGCTACCAGGCAGGCACACCCGTCTCAGTTATCTGCAGGAAAAGCCAGGCCTGCGCCTCACCAGAGAAGGGGCCCGGCAGGAACGAGAGCTCGCGGGCCCGGCCCACCGCCCTAACCACAGGCCAGTCATCAGTGCCACACCGTGTCCCCTGCCTGCCCCCTGCCCTTCTGCTGGCCGGGTCTCCTCGCGGCTCCCTGGTTCCTGCCCCAGGCATTTTCCCTACTGCTTTAATTTCCGTGGGGCTCTCGTCTACCAACCCTGCGCTCACAGCCGCTGGGGCTCAGCACGCCCGTGCCCACACCCTCCGCGGCTCGGCTGAGCGGCCTAGCACAGCGATTTCCCTACACTAACAAGTGCACGGGCACGAAGGCAGCTCTTCCTGGCGACACTGAGGCCCGGGGCCCACCTGTGCACGTGCACACCGCATTCCCAGAGTGAGTCTGCACACTGAGGTCCCGGGCAGGAGCCCTCAGTGGCCTGACGCCACGCTCAGGAGCCGCTCCCACACCAGCCGCACGCCTGCTCAGCCTCGCAACTTCCTGCCCGGCAGTCCTCCGTCCGTGCACGCACCGGGAGCTGTCAGAACTGCCCCTACGGCACGCTGCCTCCACCCCACCTCCGCCAGGGGTCCACCAGCAGCTCAAGGAAAACATGCATCATGAAAACGACACGTGATGGGGCTGGTGCTGTGGCGCAGCGGCTTAACCCCCTGGCCTGAGGTGCCAGCATCCCATGTGGTTGCCAGTTCGAGACCCGGCTGCTCCACTTCTGATCCAGCTCTCTGCTTATGCACCTGGGAAAGCAGCAGGTGGCCTGAGTGCTTGGGCCCCTGCACCCACATGGGAGACCTGGAAGAAGCCCTGGCTCCTGGCTTTGGTCTGGCCCAGCCCTGGCAGGTATGGCCATGTGGGGAGTGAACCAGCAGATGGTCTGTCTCTATATATAACTGTGCCTTTAAATAATCATATAGTTTTTTTTTTTAAATCTCTCCTCCCTCTCAAAATATCTTCAAAGACAAAGAAAGCGTGGTCTGCAAGCAGAGATTCTCCCAGTACTCTGGACTCTAAGCATGCAAGCAGGACCAGAGGCAGCAGAGGCGCTGGGGTCAGCCAGCAAGGCCGGCCTCGGAGACGGCCCCACTGTGCAAGCCAGCGGGAGCCCACCACATGGAAACACTCGCAGCTGTCACAAGACCTCCACGTCCACGGCAGCTGAGAGGCACAGCTCCCGCAGCAGCTGCAGGGCCCCTGCTCGCAGACAGGAGGACGAATGGATGCGATCCATGCGGTTCTGAGCAGCTACGAACGCCCCATCACACACACACCCGCAGCTGGCTGCCTACTCGCCGAGACGTCCAACACCATTGCTACTTACTGAGCGGGGTATCTTCTCTCCTCTCTTCTTTTCACTTACTTTTTTTTTTTTTGACAGGCAGAGTTAGTGAGAGAGAGAGAGACAGAGAGAAAGGTCTTCCTTTGCCGTTGGTTCACCCTCCAATGGCCGCTGTGGTCAGCACTGTGCTGATCCAAAGCCAGGAGCCAGGTGCTTCCTCCTGGTCTCCCATGGGGTGCAGGGCCCAAGCACTTGGGCCATCCTCCACTGTACTCCCGAGCCACAGCAGAGAGCTGGACTGGAAGAGGGGCAACCGGGACAGAATCCGGTGCCCCAACTGGGACTAGAACCCAGAGTGCCAGTGACGCAGGCGGAGGATTAGCCTATTGAGCCGCAGCGCCAGCCTTCACTTACTTATTAAAGTCAGGGTTCACTCCCCAGATGGCCAGGGTGAACAGGGCTGAGTCAGGAGCCAGGAGCTCCATCCGGTCTTCCACAGGGGTGCATGGGCCCAAGCACTGGGGCCACCTTCTGCTGCTTTTCCTAGGCCATTGGTTGGGAGCTGGATCAGAAGCGGAGCAGCCAGGACACAAACTGGCACCCATTATGAGACGCCGGTGTCACAGGTCCTGGCCTTAACCAGTACGCCATTGACACTGGCCCCTTTCTCTCTTCACAGATTTATTTACTTGAAATGCAGAGTGACAGAGAGAATGAACGAGAGAGCACTCTGGTTCACTCCCCAAGTGACCATGACAGTGGGGGCTGGGCGGGGCGGGAGCCAGGAGCCTGGAACTCCAGCCAGGTCTCCCACATGGGCGGCAGGGACACAAGCACTCGGGCCGACACCTGCCCCCAGGCGCACTAGCAGGGAGCTGAAACCAGGTGGAGCCGCCGGCACTGAAGCCAGCACTGGGGTGGGCGAAGGGCATCCCGAGCAGAGGCCTCACGGCCCCCGCGACCTCTCCTCCCGGAGTGACTTCGAGCTCGGCTCAGCGCCCTTTCCAAGTGGTAGACAACGAGGCTGAGGAGCAAGGTGGCCTGTCCAGCAGCGCCAACAAGAGGCTCAGCCACGACTCAAGCCAGAACTGAGAAATTCTGCTGTTCCCTAAGCCCGGAGGTCAAGTCCCGGAAACACGACAATCAACAGTGTCTCGGGAGACAGACGATGCTTCCTATTTTATAAGCCAAGCACAAAGAGGGGCGGGCATCCGCACACAGCTCGGCGGTCACACAGCTCCCGGTCCCAGAGCTACAGTGCCCATGCTCAGCATGACACACCCAGCCCCCGACTCCAGCTCATCTCCGCGGGGTCAGGTGACTGGCCAGGGCTCAACAGCCGACAGGTGGCTCTGCTGGTCACTCAGGGCAGGAATGAAAGGCCCCGCAGCCTGGCAGGGGACACGCCGTCCCGCCACCTCCGTCCCTCCCTCACGGGACCGCTGAGCTCTGTGAGACTGACAGCCCGAGGTCAGTGCCCGCCTGCTTGGCACAAACTCCTGCGCCTCCCCAGCGGGATTCTCCATCAACAGAGGGCAGTCGTGAGCCCCGGCTTCTGTCCTTCGCATTAAGAGACACTCTGGGCCCGAGCCTGGCTCCGCGGAGGGGCCTCCTGCGGCCGGCAGCGGAGCCCGGGTGGGGGCCGGGCCACTCACCCGTTTCGGTCATATTTCTTGAACACTGGGAAGGCTTCGAGAGGGTCGCCAAGCTGTGGAGGGAAAGAAAGGAGTAGCAGATGCGCGAGGCGCCGGGAGAGGTCCCCGTGAGGGCGGGCGCCCCGTCCGCTCAGCTGTGAGAGCACAGGGTCCTTCCAGGAGGCCGGTGCGGAGGCGTCACCGGCCATGGGCGGAACAGCACTCCTCTCAGAACCCCCGCTGACCTCACCTGGGCAGAGGGCTGCAGACGCGAGAGCAGGCTCCCGGGCCCCGCCCTCACCCAGGTGGGGTGACCACGAGCGGCCACACGAGGGGTGCGGAAGGGGCAGAGCTGCCCGGGTTCAGCGTGGAAAGCCGTGGCGAGCAGGCTGCTCCCAGCCGCCCAGCCGCCCAGCCACTGCTGCCCGGCGCAGCCCCCCGCCCCAGCCCAGCCCCCAGCACCTAAGGGAGACAGAACGCCAAGCACCACACTTCATCACGGGCCCTTCCTCCCCAGAGCGCAAAGTCCTAATGAAAACTTCTCCAGACTCCCTTCCACGGGGAAGGAGGGGGGCCAGGGAAGTGGCCACGCCCACCGGCACCTGCGGCCCTGAACACCTGGGCCCACAGCCCGCCCTCCTCCCAACTCTCAGCAGCCAGCAGAGCCGCGAGGGGAAGTACCTCAATTCTGCCACAGGGTGGCGCCAAAAGAAGTCAAAACAAAAACCAAGCTGCAGTCCAGGAGGCAGGGGCAGGGTGGACTCACCCTGTTGGCGGCGTCCACCTTGGCACAGACGGCATCCATGGCCGCCCGCTCCTCCAGCCGCTTCTGCTTCTTCTCCTTTGCTTTGCTCGACTTTCTCTGCGGGGAGGAGATGCCACGTTGGCTGGAAGGGCTGCGGCCACCCCAAGGCCTGACTTCCCTGAGGCGCTGAGGGGGCCGCCCCGCAGCACGGCCGGCAGCTGCTTCCCGGCCTCCTGACCACAGGGCGCTGCGAGCACCCAGGGGAGCCAGGCCAGCAGGCCGGGACACTCTCACTCCCTCCCTCCATCCTGGGGAGGAGGTGCCCAATGCCAGAGCCCGGCCAGAGCCCGGCCAGGCCGCGGTCAGGGAGGAGCCGGCCCGTGGGCAGCGCTGACAGCTGCTCCGCCGTGGGAGCCCACCCGAGGCCTTCTCAGCACCTTCCGCTGTCAGGACACAGAGACCGCGCAGGGGAGCCCTGCGGGAGCTGGGGCCGGGACGCAGGGCCCCAGGGCCCCAGCTCGGGTCGGAGCGGTGTTGCGCGGGCACACAAGCCCCCGTACAGAGGGGCAGACCGCAGGTCGCCCACCACTGCTCCAGACCAGATCCTGCGGTGAGGCTCAGGCAAGCTCCTGCAGGCCGAAATGAACTCCTTGCTTTCTTTTTAAGGATCTGTTTCTTTATTTGAAAGTCAGAATTAGAGAGAGAGAGAGAGAGAGAGAACACGCACCTCCATCTTCCGGCTCACTTCCTAAGTGGCCGCAACAGCCCAGGCTGGGCCAGGCCTAAGCCAGGAGCCAGGAGCTTCATCCGGGTCTCCCACTTGGGTGTAGCTGCCCAAGCACTGGGCCATCCTCCACTGCTTTCCCAGGAGCACCAGCAGGGAGCTGGACTGGAACTGGACCAGCTGGGACTCGAACCAGCGCTCATATGGGATGCCGGCACAGCAGATGGTGACCCAACCCCTACGCCACAGTGCCGGCCCGTACTCTTCTTGTTAAACAAGTGGGTAACACGAGGAACACGGCCAGGCTCTGACGTCTGATCGACCTGGGCCAAAGCCTCTCGCTGCTCTCCTCTCCCTCAGGGTCCTAGGACAACACAGGCCTTGTCCGAGCTTCCGGCCCACACCACCTCCTCCGCAGCGCGGACCCCGGGGGTTAACACGGCTCCTGCTCAACAAACCACGGCCCGTGCTCACTGCGCGGCCAGCCAGGCAGCACAGCAGGCAGAGGCCCTCGGAGCCGGCTGTCGGCTCGGCCTCTGCCTTCCCTGAGCTCATGGGAGCGCTCTGACGGCCCCAGCGACACCCCAGGGCTGGCAGAGGGCACCGGCGCCGTGGCGAGCAAGCCGCTGCTGGAGCTTCAGAGGATGAATTCCGCGTCGACTCCCCGAGGAGGGACACTGCTCGGCTCCTGCTTCTAAACCGAGGGGCGGGAGGTCGCAGAGCGGGGCGCCCCGCGACACACACAAACTCAACAGTGCCGGACGCCCTGGAGGTCGCACAGCAGGGTGGCCTGTCCCCCACGAGGCCGGGGTCCAGGCGCGGAGCCGCCCTCCAGCACTGACGGGCTCTGAGCATCCCTCTTCCTGTGGGAATCTGGGTTTCAAGGAACGAACACGGGGTTCAGGTCTCACGGCAAACGTCACCCTCCCTTCACCCAGGAGGAAACGGAGGTGCCAAGACCTGCTCAGGGCGCCCCGGGACCTGCTCAGAGGCAGATGCGCCCTCGGCCCCGAGCCTGGGCCGCACAGCCAGCGTCTGTCACCCTGCTGTCTCCCCCGGGAGGGCCTCGCCTGTGGACGTCCACCGCGCCCCGAGGCCAGCGCTCAGACCCCACTCTGCACGGAGGAGCCCGAGGAGCCCGAGGAGGCGGAAGCTGGCACGGAGGTTCTGGAGCTGCACGCGTGGCAGGAGCGCAGGTGTGCTGCTGAGACTCCTCCCCGTGCGACCTGTGAAGGCAACTGGGCCTCCAGGGAGGTGCAGACGCCAGCGCTGCCTCAGGGACGGGCTGTGGGACGGGGCGGAAGCCAGCACACGTCAGGAGACGCGAGTCCCCTTCCTCCCCCTGCCACTGTCCAACACCACACAGACATAAGAACGGAGGCGCCAGGGGGCACGCGCGACTCTCGGCCGGATCTCCCAAGCACAAGCAGCAGGAGGGAGGGGGAGGCTCCAGACGCTCCTCGGCCTGCCACCTGCACACGGGTGCCAGGCAGGCGGAGCTGACGGCGCGCGCTCAGTGCCCGCACGCTGTTCCGGCTAGTCTTGCCCCGGAAAGGCAGACCTGAGGGACATGGGAGAATCCCCCAGTCAGAAGAGGAAGGACAGAGCGCACCGCGGCTAAGGCCTCTGCCCAGGGAGCTTCCCGCAAGAGTGCGGATTCCAGCCGAGTCGGGAGACCTGGATTTGATTCCCAGCTCTGGCACTGAACAGCTGTGTGACCAGGCAAGGCACTTCAGCCCTTCGCAGCAAAGTACTCAATGCTTGTGAACCTCAGTTTCCTCATCCATAAAATGGGGCTAACAGAGCACGGTGACACCAACAGTCACTGGACTGTTGGGAGGACAAACGGATACACTACACTGGACATAGAAACACCTTAGCGGGGCGGGCATCTGGAACAGCACCGAGACGACACCTGGGGGCCCGGGCTGTGGCGCGGCAGGTAACGCCACCTGCTGCACCGCAGCCCACATGGGCACTGGTTTAGGTCCCGGCTGCTCCACTTCTGATCCAGCTTCCTGCTAATGCACCCAAGAAAGCCTGGGAAAGCAGCGGAGGATGGCCCAAGCGCTTGGGCCCCGCACAAACGTGGGAGACCCGGAAGAAGCTCCTGGCTTCTGACAGGCCCAGCTCCAGCCGCTGCGGCCATGTGGGGAGTGAACCAGTAGATGGAAGACCTCTCTCTCTTTCCCTCTCTCTGTCTCTGTAACTGTGCCTTTCAAACAAATAAATAAATCTTAAAAAAAAAAAAAGCTGCCACGTGGGATACCCCCATCCGGTACCGGAGTGCAAGTCCGGGCTCTGCTGCCCCTTCAGCCGCCTGCCAGCGTGCACCCTGGAGGCGGCGGTGCGGCTCCAGGCCCGAGCCCCTTGCCACACATCAGAGACCAGACGGAGCTCCGGCGCCTCACTTTGGCCATACCCAGCCCCGGCTGTTGCAGGCATTTGGTGAGTGAACCATGAGATGGGTGATCTCTCTCTCTTTGCTTTTTACATAAACAAAAATAGGGGCCAGCTCTGTGGCGTAGCGAGTAAAGCTGCCGCCTGCAGTGCCGGCATCCCATATGGGCGCCAGTTCGAGTCCCGGCTGCTTCACTTCCGGTCCAGCTCTCTGCTGTGGCCTGCGAAAGCAGAAGATGGGCCAAGTGCTTGGGCCCCTGCACACGCATGGGAGACCAGAAAGAAGCTCCCAGCTCCTGGTTTCAGATCGGCGCAGCTCCTGTAATTGCGGCCATTCGGGGAGTGAGCCAGCCGATGGAAGGCCTCTCTCTCTGCCTCTGTTACGCAGAGTTACTGTGTAACTCTGACTTTCAAATAAATAAATCAAAATAAAAGACATGCAATTGGGGAAACCACGCTCCCTCCAGTGCCGAGCTCTGCTGCGGGGCCCGCTAACGTGAGACGCAGCCACCTACTCCATCTCCACAAGCCAGCAAGGCCTGTGCGCCCACCGCGCCGCCGAGACCCTGAGCAGGCAGCGGGCCGGCCGGCGGTCCTGGAGGCCTCCCTCTACTCCCAGCAAGCTCCGCGCTCCAGGCCCATCTGGGCTTGATCCTAGAGCCCGTGGCCCTTCCGCTCCAGGGCTCCTGCGGCACAGCCCCGCGTGCAGCCCTGGACGCCTGCTCTCACCGACCTCGCCGAAGCACCGGCAGTGAGGGCAGCAGGGCCTTCCAGGGAGCCGACCTGGCACCTCGTCGACTTACAGCGCAGAGGCCTCGTCTCTCACAGCGTCCCCATGCCAGATGAACCGGGTGTGGGCAGAGACAGAGATCGGCATTCTAACTCCTCCCCAGCACCACACACACACAAATAACAAAACCTGATGTGTGCCCATGGCCCACGGCCCACGGCCCACGTGCAGCAGCCGCAGGGAAGGAAGCGGCCCCACTGAGGCCAGGCTGGCACACAGAGCCGGACCCTCTGCCGGGGTGACCATGCGAGCGGTGACTTCCTGACACCCGCCGGGGCGTGCACAGCCCCAGCTCGTGTCAGCGGGATGACACGGTGTTGCCACGCGTGAGTTAGGCCAGAGAGACTCTGAGAGGCTGTGCTGGGAAATGCATCTCGCAGGGCTGAGTAATAAACCCAGGCCCTGGAGGGAGGACGAATTTCAGTCCAACCCAGAGGAAGCGGGTGACACAGCGCCGCCCGGTCCGCACCGACTGACCCTGGGCTGACGGGAGGCACAGGTGTCAGTCGCTGGAAACAACAGCTGGGCTCTGGGGGTCTCTCATCAAAATCCAAGGTGACTTTCTGCCCCTGAAGTACACAGCCCCCCAATTCCCTGGGTGGAACATCATGGTTTTTTTTTTTTTTTTTTTTTGAGATGCACAGTCAGCGAGCTCGCTCCTATCCACGGGTTCTATTCCCAGGGTTGGGCCAGGCCGACGCCAGGAGCTAGGGCTGCAATCCAGGCCCCCACAAGTGGCAGGAACCCACTACTGAAGCCATCACCGCTGTCCCCCTCCCCACGCAGTCCCGCGCCAGCTCCACCCCACCTGGTGCCCCAACTGCTGGGCCCACGGCCCACTCCGGAGTGTCTGATCTGCCATGGATTAGATGGCCGTTTTCATCTAACAAATTGTTCAGTCTATACATATTTGAGGGAGGGCAAAAAAAAAATCTAGGTTAGTGACAGCAGGGACACGTCCAGAGGGTTAAAAATAGCACCCAGCTATCTCAGATCACTAAAAGGAAGGCTGAGCACACAACACAGCAGCCGCTACTCTCACTTAACCGTCGCCACTCCCGCCAAGGGCCAAGTCCGTCGGTCCCATTGCACGGGCGCAGAGGCCCGTGTCGCTGGCACAGTCTCGCGCTCTGAGCCGGCGGAGACGGGGCTGGAGCCCAGGGCTCCCCCAGCAGGCAGGGCCCGGTCTCCTTCCAGGAGCAGCGCTTTCTCCGGGACTTGGGGGAACTCGCACACTCAGGCACACGCGGACGAACGCGGCCCGTGCCTTTACCTGCACCTCCCGGCTGCAGGCCCCGCTAGCCCCTCACCTTCCCGGCTCGGGTGCACCTGCTGGGCTAAGGCTACGCACACCCAGCCGCAGGAGCAGCGGCCGCCGCTGCACGGGGAGCAGCGCAGGGCCCCCCCCAGCAGAAGGGAGCCGGCGGAGGGGTCTCACGGCCGGGGAGCAGGGGAGCCGGGGGGCCGAGGCGGGGCCTGGTGACCTTGGCCCGGCGCCTCGTCATCTCGGGGCGTCCGTCCCCTCCAAGCCGGGGCTGGCCTCGCGCGTGGGAATCCGCGGAGCCGGTGACACCAGCGCGCGGGGACCCGGGTCGGGGGCGCCGAGGGGGTGGCGGGGAGGCCCGTAACGGGTCGGCGGGCGGGAGGGGGCGGGCGCGACGCCAGGGCGGGGGGCGCCCAGGGGGAAGGAGGCCCCCCGGGGGGTTCCTGGGATAGGCCGAAAGTGGAGACCCTTAGAACCGGGGAGCAGGGTCATGTGGGGGGCTGGGGGTCACGTGAGGCGGAGGGGGTCGGGGTCACGTGAGAAGGGGTTCAAGGAACAATGGGGGCGAAGGGGGCGAGGGTGGCGAGGGGCGCTCCTGGACCCCCCGTCTCTTCTCCCTGCCTCACTCACCCCCATGGCGGCAGCGGCGGCGGCGACCCTCGGCGCCTGCTTAACACACCCTCGCCGGCAGGGAGGCGGCAACGGCTGCGGCGGCGGCGGCGCGGCGGCGGCGAGCCCGGAGCGGCGGGCCCTCTCAGCGCGCATGCGCCTCGCGGCTCCCGGCCGGCCTTCGCGGGCTCCGCGCCGGCGCAGAACGCGGGAGGGGGCGAGCGGGGAGAAAGCGCGCAGGTGGAGCGCGCGCGACGCGGGCCGAGGGTCTCAGACCAGAAGAGGCGGGAGAGGCGGAGGAGCGTCGCGCTGGGGATGACGTGCCGCCGGCCCCGCCCCCTCGCCGGCTGGGTCTGTCGCTATGGCAACGGCTGGGCAGCGCCGCCCGGGCGCTCGGCGTCTTCCCCGGCTGGCGCGGAGCCGCGGTCCGAGCAGGCGCCGGCGACCCGTCGCGTCCCGCCCCTCCCGAGCCCTCTCGCCTTCTGGATCTTGACTCCCGAAATTCCTTTTGTAACCAGGGTCCTATCATTCATTCATCCATTCGTTCATTCGTCTTCCGGCCATTCAACCACCCTGCATTCATTCGCCAGCACCTGCGCTGAGCTGAGCTGGGGGGTCAGAGGCCGAAGCCTCGGTGTCGGGGGGGTGACAGGTGGATGACAACCGTTTGGGAACGAGTGGAGCTGTCAGTGACATCAGGCATCCTGGACAACGTTAACTTTTAAAAAATGTATTTTATTTGAAAGGCAGAGAATCTTCCATCCACTGGCTCCCCACACGCATAACTACCGGCACTGGACCAGGCTGAAGCCAGGAGCCGAGTCTCCCACGTGGGTGGCTGGGACCTAAGGACTCAGGCTGTCTTCTGCTGTTTTCTAGGCACATTAGCGGAAGTGGAGCAGCTGGGACTCGAACCGGCGCCCATACAGGGGGGCAGCGTGGCAGGTGGCAGCCTAACCCATTGTGCCACATCAGCCCCGTCTGCAGCCTGTCTGGATTAAACCCTCCGCTGGGTAACACTTGTGCGCTCTAAGTGTCCCCACTTTTCACGCTTGGTACCTCGTGTCGTTTTAGTCCTGCCAAGGCTCCACTGCCGAATGTACCGCACTTTATTTACTCCGTCTTTTCCTGAAGGACCCCTTGGCTGCCTACTCGGCTCCTGTGGGTAAAGACAGGAGAGTGGCTCCTGGATCGCAACAGTAAAAATAGGTCCAGTTTTACAAGACACTGCCTAAGCTCTCTTCCAAGACGGCTGTGCCGCTCTGCGCTCTACGTTCCCCCTGGCGACTTCCTGTTGCTCCACACCACTGTCTGTGTTTTGTCCATTCTGATAGGATGCAGTCTAATCTCGTTGCTGTTTGAATGTGTCGTCATTTTCCTGATAATGTGTAACAGGCAGCATCCTTTGCATTCTCATTTGCCCTCTGTCGGTCTTCTTTGGTGAAGTGTCTGTTATGCTGTTCAATTCGTTGCTTCCTACTGTTAAGTTTTATGGGGGGGAGGGTCTTCGTTTGGATAATAGCCCTGTATCAGATACATATTCTGCGAGTATTCTCTTCTGGTCTGTGGCTGATCTTTTTATTCGCTTGACAATGCATCTTGCAGAGCGAGAAATACCAGGTCTAATGCAATCCTGTTTATGTTCATTCTTCCTTCCCTTTGGTGCCATGCCCAACAAGGAATCACCAACCTGAGATCACCCCAGCTTTTCCCTGTTGTCTCCCAGACGTTCTCTGCTTCCCACACTTGGGTCTCTGAGGCGGGTGAAGTTCATGTTTAGAGGATGTGTGGTGTGTATCCAGACTCTGCTTTTGCAAGTGGATGTCCAGTGGCCGCAGGCCCGTTTGGTGAAAAGTTTCTTTTCTCCCTTTGCCTCTTTCT
Source organism: Sylvilagus floridanus (assembly GCA_949820135.1). Lineage (NCBI taxonomy): Eukaryota > Metazoa > Chordata > Mammalia > Lagomorpha > Leporidae > Sylvilagus > Sylvilagus floridanus. Next base: position 118,837,297 of record OX463224.1, on the reverse strand, counting down.
CAAAACGCAGTTCACGTAGATACGTAGGTCTCTCTCTCTGGGCTTCCTATTCTGTTCATTTGATCTATTTGTCTATTTGTTCACCAATGCTGTATTATCTTGATACTGTAGCTTCATAGTACATCTTTAGAATTACTTTGTCGAGATCCACAAAACAACTCACTGGGATTTTGATTGAGATTGTGTTGAATCTACAATGAAGTTGCAAAGAACTACATCTTAAAACTGAGTTTCAGGCCGGCACCGTGGCTCAACAGGCTAATCCTCTGCCTTGCGGCGCCGGCACACCGGGTTCTAGTCCCAGTCGGGGGGCCGGATTCTGTCCCGGCTGCTCCTCTTCCAGGCCAGCTCTCTACTGTGGCCAGGGAGTACAGTGGAGAATGGCCCAAGTCCTTGGGCCCTGCACCCCATGGGAGACCAGGAGAAGACCTGGCTCCTGGCTTCAGATCAGTGCGGTGCACAGGCTGCAGCACGCCGGCCGCAGCGGCCATTGGAGGGTGAACCAACGGCAAAAAGGAAGACCTTTCTCTCCGTCTCTCTCTCTCTCTCTCTCTCTCACTGTCCAGTCTGCCTGTCAAAAAACATAAAATAAATAATTAAATAAATAAATAAATAGGAAAAAAAAGATTGAGTTTTGTAGGGCTATAAATGAATTGAAAGATAGTTGGAGCCGGCGCTGTGGCGTAGTGGGTTAAAGCCCTGGCCTGAAGCGCTGGCATCCCATATAGGCGCCGGTTCTGGTCCCAGCTGCTCCTCTTCCAATCCATCTCTCTGCTGTAGCCTGGGAAAGCAGTAGAAGATGGCCCAAGTCTTTGGGCCTCTGCATCCATGTGGGAGACTGGGAAGAAGCTCCTGGCTCCTGGTTTCGGATCAGCACAGCTCTGGCTGTTGCAGCCATCTGGAGAGTGGACCAGTGGATGGAAGACCTTTCTCTCTCTCTCTCTCTCTCTCTCTTTCTCTCTCTCTGCCTCTCCTGCTCGCTCTGTGTAACTCTCTCAAATAAATAAATAAATCTTAAAAAAAAAAAGATAGAGACACTCCATATTCATGGATAAAAAACTCAATATTTTTTTTTTTTGACAGGCAGAGTGGACAGTGAGAGAGAGAGACAGAGAGAAAGGTCTTCCTTTGCCGTTGGTTCACCCTCCAATGGCCGCCGCGGCCGGCGCGCTGCGGCCGGTGCACTGCGCTCTTCCGATGGCAGGAGCCAGGAGCTAGGTGCTTTTCCTGGTCTCCCATGGGGTGCAGGGCCCAAGCACCTGGGCCATCCTCCACTGCACTCCCGGGCCACAGCAGAGGGCTGGCCTGGAAGAGGGGCAACCGGGACAGAATCCGGCGCCCCGACCGGGACTAGAACCCGGTGTGCCGGCGCCGCAAGGCGGAGGATTAGCCTGTTGAGCCACGGCGCCGGCCAAAACTCAATATTTTTAAAAGTTATTTGTATTTATTTGAAAGAGAGAGAGAGAGAGAGAGAAGGCTTCCATCCATCTGCTGGTTCACTTCCCAAATGGCCACATCAGCCAGGGCTGGGCAGACCAAAGAAAGCCAAGAGCCAGGAGCCAGACTGAAGCCAGGAGCCAGGAGCTTCATCCGGGTCTTCCACGTGGGTGCAGGGGCCCAAGCACTTGGGGATTGTCTGCTGCTTTCCCAGGTACATTATCAGGGAGCTGGATCAGAAGTGGGGTGGCTGGAGGCCGGTGCTGTGGAGTAGTGGGCTAAGCCCCCACCTGTGGTGCTGGCTTCTCATATGGGCACCGATCTGGCCATTGTGGCCATTGGGAGTGAACCAGCAGATGGAAGACCTTTCTCTCTGTCTCTCCCTTTCTCTGTCTGTAACTTTGCCTCTAATATAAATAAATAAAATATTTTTTAAAAAAGTGGAGCATCTGGGACCCGAACCAGCACCGATATGGGATGTGGGCACTGTAGGTGACGGTGTTACCTGCTACACCACAGCACCAGCTCAGACAATAATTTTAGTCGTTTTCAATAAACTAGAGTGTGACCTCCATGCGACTTGCCTCTGAGTCACCTGGGGAGTTCATGTGGTTTACAAACCCCTGGGGCCAGACCAGAATCTTCTAGGGTGGAACTGGTCAGTGCTCCTAAGTGGAGACACACACACGGTGTCTTTTAGCTCCACTTGCCACTAAGGTGGTTTCTGTAAGGTGGGGTGCATGGAGAGACAGCCGTCAGCCTCCCTGGTTCACTCCTGCAAGGCCTGCAGAGCCCCCCGGGAGCCAAGGAGCTCAATCCAGATCTCCCATGTGGGTGGCAGGGACGCAGCCTGTGATTCATCCTCACCTGTGGCCTCCTACAGAGCGCAGAGAGCTGGAATCCAGATGTTAAATGAGATAGATTTCGTGGAGGTAGACACGGGCGGGGGTGGGTCAGGAAGACAGGGAGGGTGAGGGCCTGTGGCTATCCACAGGGTGCTTCGGGGAAGGCAGACACAAGGTGTCTGGGTCCAGCTCTGGTGCTTGCCGTGAGGAGGCCCTGGGGGACGGGATTCCAGGCAGGGCATCCAGCAGGTGCCAACCCCCAAGCCAGCTTGTGGTTGGAATGATGTCCAAGGACACGCGAGCAGTGTATTGGGTCAGCAGGTACATCCGGGCGGTGACATCAGTTGGTTCCAAAAGACCCTGGGCCTGAGACCCACAGGAGAGGCTGAGCAGAGGAGCAGCCCTGCCAGCTTGGGTGTTCGTCAGCCCACTGGGGCGCCGACCCTCCTGTGGGAAGAGGGCAAGGGGAGGGCAGAACGGGGCCGCTGCTGTGGGCAAGGCACGGTGATGGATGCGCCAGCAGGAGGGGCGTGGCGGTGGGAGAGGCAGGCGGAGGGCAGAGCCAGCAGGATCCGCTGGCAGATTGGATGTGCCGTGGGAGGGAAGCTGGGGAATTCCATTCTGGCCAGGCCAGGTTCGAGTTGCGCCGTGTAGACAGCCTGGCACTTGCGGTCCCCGTGGGAGCGGGGGCTCAGGGCGGAGAGCGTAGGGCAGTACTGAAAGCCACAGGGCCGGAGGAACTGCCGAGGGGAATGCAGGTTGGCGCCCCTGCAGCTCTCCTCACACTGCCTGTCTTACCCAGAGCTCAGAAAATCCAACACAGTTACCAGCACCCCAGGGAGCAGGAGCAGGAGCCAAGGGCGGGAGGAAGCTGGCGCAGGTGATCACGGGCCACATGGGAGCCTGCCTTTGAAGGCAGACATGCCAGCCACAGGACTGTGTCTGCAGAGCCGGGAAGCGTGCAGAGATGGGGTTAAGGTGGGCGGGGGGGGGGGGGAGGCTCAGCCCCTGGCCCCCACACAGCCCCCGCCCCGTTGTGGCTTTTCTGCCCCCAGCCTCCCCTTTGTGCCCTGCGCTGTCTGCCACTCCCGACTCCCCCAGGCTGCTGGGTTTAGGCCAGGGAGGTGGGGAGGTGACATCATCCAGCCACCCCCCACCCTGCCCCGAGACCAGAGAAGACTCAGTGCCCTGTTCCTGCTCCAAGGCACCAGCTCTCTCCCCTCCTAGGGTTTCGTGGGCCCTGGCCCTGGTGGAGTCCAGCCTGCCTGGGTTTAAAGCCCCTCCCCCTTCTGCTGCTTGCTGGCTTTGTGACTGATGTCTCCGAGCTGTCTCTGTTTATAAAGTGAGACTGGCGGGGCAGACATCTGGCACAGCAGCTTGGGTTACCACTGTGTGCGGCTGGGGGCTGCCCCAGGCTTCCTGGAAGTCCTGGTTACTTTGTTTCCAATCCAGCTTCCTACTACACCATGCACCTGGTGGGAAGGCAGAGGCCAGGGCTCCAGTGCTTAGGTGCCGGCCACTCACAGCGGAGCTCTAGGCTCCTGCTTTGGCCTGGCCCAGCCCTGGCTGTTGTGAGCATTTGGGGAGTGAACCAATAGATGCAAGATTCTCTCTCTCTTTCTTGATCTGTCTCTTCTTTTCAGGTAAAATGAAAATAACTAAATAAAACATTTAAAATCATAAAGTAAGACCACCAATACAGAGGCACTTCAAAAAGTCTGTGGATGGCTGGGAGCTAGTCTGGGGTTAAAGCTCTGGTAAGCCACCTGTATGGGGGCTGGCGCTGTAGTGCAGCGGGTTAAGGCTGACGTGTGTGACACCAGCATCCACGCAAGCACCAGTTCAAGTCCAGGCTGCCCCACTTCCAGTCCAGCTTCCTGCTGACGGGCCTGGGGAAGCAGTGGAAGATGGCCCAGGTGCTTGGGCCCCTGCACCCATGTGGGAGACCCACGAGTGAACCAGCGGGTGGAAGATCTCTGTCTTTTCCTCTCACTCTATGACTCTGACCTTCAATAAAATAAATAAATGTTTTTAAAAAAAGACACCTGTGTCCCACATTGGAGTGCCTAGGAGGCGCAGCTCCTGCCCCTGACTCTGGCTTCCTGCCAATGCAGACACTGGGCGGCTGAGCCCTGACCCCACCAGGGACACCTGCATAGAGTGCCCAGCTTGGGCTGCAGCCCTGCCCCAGATGCTGTGGGCCCTTGGACAGTGAGCCAGCTGATGAGAGCATTCTCTCAGCCTCTCAAAGCAAAAAACAAAAACAAAAAAAACCACAAAAACTCTTGGAAAATGCATTTTTGAAAAAAAAAACTGCATGATTTTTGTTGGACCTCCCAATTGCTGAGATGCCCACTTGTTTGGGAGGACGCCCAAAGATCCAGACTCCAGACGAGTTGATGCAAAAGCACGAGAATTTTATTGAACGTTTGCACAAACAGGCCCCCACCTCAAGCGGTGAGGAGCCCTGAGCGGCAGTTTCACACTGGTTATATAGGCAACAAATTAGCATATTGCTAATGCACATGCGTAAAATGCAGGCGGAGAATGCAGAGATGTTACAGGATTGGTCAGTTCGGAGGGACCATTAGCATATGGGAGAATGCTGGTGAAGAATGCTGGTGGAGAAGCTGAGGTGGCACGGGATAGGCTGGTTCAGAGGGACAATTAGCATATGGGAGAATGCTGAAGGAGAATGCTGAGGTGTTACAGGATTGGCCGGTCGCAGTGACATCAGAAGTGCACGCCTAGAGACTCTCTGAAGGGGAGGGGTAGCTCTGCTCTGGGCGGAGGTTATCTTTTCCTTCCCAGAGAATGTTTTGCCCGCTAATCTCTGGGGAACATCTAACCTTTTAAGAAACCCCTGATATTTGCCCAGGCCTAATTTCTTGTCCCTCCCCCTGTAAGGGTCCTTCAATTTTCAAAAATTTTTGTATCAAAATAAACTTACTGGTGCCGGTGGCGGTGCAGTGGGTTAAGTCACCATTTGCAATGCTGGCATTCCATATCTGGGTGCCAGTTCAAGTCTTGGCTGCTCCACTTCCCATCCAGCTTCCTGTCAATGTACCTGGGAAAGCAGTAAATGATGGCCACCCAGTGGGAGACCAGATGGACCCCCAAGTTCCTGGCTTCCGCCTGGTCCTGCCTGAGCCTCATGGCCATTTGGGCAGTGAACCAGCAGATGGAAGATTCTCTCTTTCCTGTCTCTCCCTCTCTCTGACATTCTGCCTTTAAAATTAAAAAATTGGCCGGTGCCGCGACTCAACAGGCTAATCCTCTGCCTGAGGCACCGGCACACCGGGTTCTAGTTCCGGTCAGGACTCTGGATTCTGTCCTGGTTGCCCCTCTTCCAGTCCAGCTCTCTGCTGTGGCCCGGGAGTGCAGTGGAGGATGGCCCAGGTGCTTGGGCCCTGCACCCCATGGGAGACCAGGAGAAGCACCTGGCTCCTGCCTTTGGATCAGCGTGGTGCGCCAGCTGCAGCGGCCACTGGGGGGTGAACCAACGGAAAAAGGAAGACTTTTCTCTCTGTCTCTCTCTCTCTCACTAACTCTGCCTGTAAAAAAAAATAATAAATAAAATAAAATTTAAAAATTAACTTATCTTTAAATTCTTTAACTTATCTTTAAATCCCATGAACTTTGTAAAGTTTTATTTATGTGAAAGGCAGAGCAACAGAGAGGGGAGTACAAGAAGGAGGAGGGGGGGGAGGAGGGGGAGGGAGGAGGAGAAGGGGGAGGGAGGAGGAGGAAGGGGAGGAGGGGGAGGGAGGAGGAGGGGGAGGTGGAAAAGGGAGAGGGGAGGGGGGAGGAGGAGGAGGAGGGGGAGGAGGGGGAGGGAAAAGGAGGGGGAGAGAGGAGGAGGGGGAGGTGGAAAAGGGAGAGGGGAGGGGGGAGGAGGAGGGGGGGGGAGGAGGAGGAGGAGGAGGGAGATCTTCCAACCACTGGCTCACTCCCAAAATGCCCACAGTAGCCAGGGCTGGGGCAGACTGCAGCCAGGAGCCCAGAACTCCATCCTGGTTCATGAGCAGGAAGCTGGATCAGAGCAGAGGCGGGTCTTGACCCCAGGCGCTCCTGGATGCCAGCCCAAGCAGTGCCTCTAATCTGCCCTGCCACGACACCTGCCCCTGCATGAACTTTTTGAAGTAGGCTTTCCCGGGGTGGCCCTGTGGCGTAGCGGGTAAAGCTGCCACCTGCAGCGCCAGCATCCCATATGGGCAACTGTTCGAGTCCCGGATGCTCCACTGCTGATCTAGCTCCCTGCTAATGCACCCGGGAAAGCAGCAGAGGATGGCCCAGGTGCTTGGGCCCCTGCACCCACGTGGGAGACCTGGAGGAAGCTCCTGGCTCCTGGCTTCAGACCAGCCCAGCTCAGGCTGTTGCAGCCATCTGAGGAGTGAACCAGTGAACCCCTCTGTCTGTCTTCCCCTCTCTCTCTAACTCTGCCTTCCAAATAAAAGGGAAAAAAAAATGAAGCAGGCATTTCTACCTCCCCTCCTCCTTTGCTGCTAGCAGGCCCATAGTGGGGCTGCCTGTGGGCTCCCGTGCTCCTGCCCCAGTCTCCCCTGCCTGACTTCTCTGGACCAGAACACGGACCTCTCCCCGCTTCCTCCCTGCCGCACCCCCAAGCGCCTCCTGCTCCCTGCACCCCTCTTCCTCTCCTCTCGGGACACACTTGCCTCCCCAGAGCGGTGCCTTGCCCTCCGCAGTTCTCAACTGCCCCCAAACACTCATTCACTGTCCCCCAAATCCTCAGGGATCAGCCGCCCACAGGGGCAGCCAAGGGCTCCATGGACAGGGCTGGGAGTGGCTGTTGGTTGCGGGGTGGGGGAGTCACAGCTGCCAGCTGCCAGGCCTCTGATTTCCCAGAGGCGCCCGCAGCTCCAGCTGCTGCCCTCCAGGAGGCCTGCGCCACGCACGTGGCTGCCCTCTGCTCTGCTCTCCCTGGCTCCTGCCTGTTCTCGGGCCTCCCCTTCTCACTCAGAAGTTTCTGGAAAAAGCGTCCTATTGTGTGCCTACCTCCTTGTGTCTCTGTCACTCACCCGGGAGCCCCACAGCCTGGCTTCTGCCCAGCCTCCCTCCCTGGCCCCAGCACATTTCTCTGTCCCAGGCTCATCTTTCTGGCCCTCTCTGCCATCCACTGCCTCTTCCTAAAAGCTCGGTTCTTGCCTTGGCTCCGGGGACTCCACAGCCCCTCTTTGTTATAAAGTGCCCACCAGGTTGGCCAGTTAATGCCAGCACGCTGTTCAGATGGCACAAGGGGTGTGTGCAGCCAGCCCCTGCCCACCTCCTGGGACCCCAGGTTCCACACCGTGCGCTACCTCCCTTCAACACCAGGCTCCTCCTGGCCCAGGGCTCACGTTGTCCCCTGTGCTGTCCCCTGCCTCCTGAGCCCACTCCTCCCCTTTCAGGTCCCTCACTCCCGTGGCTGGGCCAGGCACACTCTTGGCGGGGGTGGGGTCTCCTCACCACAAGCTGTGGGCTCCCTAAAGTGGAGGATCCCCACTTCCTACAGTGGAGGGGCCAGACACAACTCTCAGGACACCCTGAAACAGCTGTTCCTCTGAAGTTCGGGTGTCACTGGGCACCCCGTATTGTTATATGCTAAACTTGGCAACCCCAACCTGCTATAGCCCGGGGACCTGTGCCCAGCATAGTGTAGGCACCCAGCGAAGATCTGTTGATAGACTACCAGACCATGGTGGTGGCAGGAGAGGTGTGAGGGTGTCATTGGCCCCAAGAAGAGGTAGCAGGTTCCCTAGAGGGAGCAGCACCAGAGCCAAAGCCACCGGGAGTGTTGGGTCACAGCATTATCATCAGCCCCCTCCCTCCCCAAGGTGGCCTGCTGGGGTGCAATACACAGGCTCCCTAAAACGTCTGTCCAAGTCTCAACCCACTGGTACCTGTGCACGTGGCCCTATTTAGAAACAGGGTCCCTGCACATGTAATTAAGGATCTCAGGATGAGATCATCCGGGATTCAAGGTGAACCCTAAATCTAATGATAGTTTCCTTAGGAGAGGAGAGTGTGAATCGAGGCGCAAGCGCGCACACACACACACACACACACACACACTCACACTCACAGAGGGAAGACAGGCACCGGCTGGAACCATGCAGCCACGAGCCAAGGAACACCAAGGAGCGAGGCACGGAACCAGCCGTGGGACCAACCTTGCCAGCACCTTGACTTTGGATTCCGGCTTCCAGAACTGACATGCAATAAATTCCTGTTGCTTGAAGCCATCTGCTCCGTGCTGCTCTATGACGTCGCCCTAGGGACCCGAGACACCGCCCAGGCTCCCTGACTCCTGGCCCCACCCTGTGAGCTCCCGCCTGGGGGGCGTTTGACAGAGTGGTTCAGATGCCGCCTGGGCTCCTGTTCCAGCTGCACTGTCCACCCCCACCTCCCGCACTACTGCATCCTGGGAGGCAGCAGGTAACGGGCACTCGTGGGGGATATCCAGGTTGAGCTTCCGGCTCTTGGCTTCAGCCTGGCCCAGCCCCAGCTGTTGTGGGCGCCTGGGGAGAGAACCAGCAAACAGGAGGTCCTGTCTCTCTGACCCTGTCTCTCTGCCTTTCAAATGAATCGAGTAAACAAATTTCTTTTTTCTTTCTTTTTGACAGGCAGAGTTAGACAGTGAGAGAGAGACAGAGAGAAAGGTCTTCCTTCCATTGGTTCACCCGCAAATGGCTGCTACGGCCAGTGCTGCGCTGATCCGAAGACAAGAGCCAGGTGCATCCTCCTGGTCTCCCATGCGGGTGCAGGGCCCAAGGACCTGGACCATCCTCCACTGCACTCCCGGGCCACAGCAGAGAGCTGGCCTGGAAGGGGAGCAACCAGGACAGAATCCGGCGCCCTGACTGGGACTAGAACCCGGGGTGCCGGCGCCACAAGGCGGAGGATTAGCCTAGTGAGCCGCAGCGCCAGCCAAGTAAACAAATTTCTAAAAAAGATTCTTCCTGGGCCAGCGCTGTGGCACAGCAGGTTGAACCACTGTCTGTAGCGCCTGCATCCCGTATGGGCTCAGGTTCCAGTCCTGACTGCTCCACTTTTGATCCAGCTCCCTGCTGATGTGCCTGGGAAAAGCAGCAGAAAATGACCCAAGAGTTTCAGCCCTGGGGCTGGTGCTTTGGCGCAGTGGGTTAACGCCCTGGCCTGAAGCACTGGCGTCCCATATGGGCGTCCCATCCCGGCTGCTCCTCTGATCCCGCTCTCTGCTATGGCCTGGGATAGCAGTGGAAGATGGCCCACGTGCTTGGGCTCCTGTTACCCATGTGGGAGATCCGGAAGAAGCTCCTGGCTCCTGGCTTGGGATGGGCACAGCTCCAGCCGTTGGGGCCATTTGGGGAGTGAACCAGCAGATGGAAGACCTCTCTCTCTCTCTCTCTCTCTCTCTCTCTCTCTCTCTCTCTCTCTCTCTGCCTCTCCTTTCTCTGTGTAACTCTGACTTTGAAGTAAAATAATAATATTAATAATAAAAAGAGTTGCAGCCCTGGCACTCAGGGGAGGCTCTGGATGGAGATCTGACTCTTGTCTTCAGCCTGATCCAGCCCCTGCTGCTGCGGCTGTTTGGGGAGTGAACCAGCAAATGGAAGATCTCTCTCTCCCCCTCTCCCTGTGACTCAGCCTTCCAAATAAACAAACTTTTTTTTAAAATTAAAATTAGGGGCCTGCAGTGCCTGCATCTTATAGTTTGAAGTCTGGCGGTTCCACTTCCAATCGAGCTCTCTGCTGTGGCCTGGGAAAGCAGTGGAAGATGGCCCACATCCTTGGGCCCCTGCACCCGCGTGGGAGACCCAGAAGAAGCTCCTGGCTCCTGCCTTTGACCGGCCCAGCTCTTGCTGTTGTGATCATCTGGGATATGAACTAGCAGATGGACAACTCTCTCCGTCTCTGTCTCTGTCTCTCTTCCCTCTTAGTCTTTCAAATCAAACAATATACCTTTTTAAAAAGACACTGCAGCTTGTGGATGGCTCCTTCTGCAGGGCCGGCCGCCATACTGTCACGTGCAAGCCACACCGGAAGCCTGTTGGGAGTGGAATGGAGGCTGCTGCCAACAGCCAAGCCTGCTGGCTAAGTGAGCGGGGACCGCCTTGGAGGAGGATTGCCCACCACTGGCCAAGCTTTCAGATGACTGAAGTCCAAGCCAGCGTCGTGACGGAGACCTCGCAGGGAACCTCAAGTTGGAGCCAATCAATTAAAATCGCCTCTGGGGGCCAGCGCTGTGGCACAGTGGGTTTTAAAGCCTACAGTGCCGGCATCTGTTATGGGCGCTGGTTCGAGTCCCGCGTGCTCCACTTCCAATCCAGCTCTCTGCTGTGGCTTGGGAAAGCAGTAGAAGACGGCTCAAGTGCTTGGGCTCCTGTTACCCACGTGGGAGACCTGGAAGAAGCTCCTGGTTCCTGGCTTCAGCCAGAGCCTTGCAGCCATCCAGGGACTGAACCAGCAGATGGAAGACCTCTGTCTCTCTCTGTAGCTTTGACTTTCAAAACAAATAAATTAAAAAAAAAAAAAAAAGGAAATGGGGTCATGTGTTCAGCAGTAGGTCATTATCACAAGGCCCAGATGAGATCTCAGGCCCCGGTTCTGCACGCTGGGCCCTCAGGCCCCGCCCCTGGCAGCGGAAGCCAATAGAAGGCGACTGGCTGGAGGCCGTGGTGGCAGCACCAGGACGAGGAGAGCCTGGACGGCTTAAACAGCAGAGGCTGCTGCCCTGGGGGGGCGTGCCCAGGGGGCTGCCCCCCCCCCCCCCCCCCCCCGTCGATGGAGGCAGCCTCCATGCTCACGCGACCCCCTCTCGTCTCCAGCTTTCCTCCTCTCCAAAGGACCCCACTCCGGCTTGCTTTATTATTATTTTTGTGTGAGAAGCAGGCAGACAGAGGGGTCCCCTCCCCCGGCTCACTCCTCAGCCTGGAGCCGGAACTCCATGCGGGTCGCCCACGGGGTGGCAGGAACCCAGTCGCTTGAGCCACCGGGGCTCCCTCGCAGGGCCTGGAGTCGGGAGCAGTCCGGGCGCACACCCCGTCTCCGCGGCTCCATCAGGCTCCCTCCCCCGCCCTCGGTGAACAGACTTGAACTTCGGTCTCTGTGAGGACCTGCATCTGTCACAGCGAGGCCCGCGGGCCACTTCCATCTCAGGCCAGTCCAGCCTGGGGCTGTGACTTCCGGTCATCTCAGGCCAGGGGCGCCTGGGGGCTGTGACTTCCGGTCCTGAGCCCACGGCTGCCAGGGCGGAAGGCTGTCCCCTCGCCGGCCACGCCTCCTGTCCGTACTTCTGCCAACAGGTGTTTCTGGACGCTGCGCTGCGGGGAGCGCGCAGAGGGTGGGCAGTGGCCACTCTGGTGTGCCCGCTGGCCTCACTCCCCCTCGCTGGCAGCCGCGGTGTGGACGTGATGCCGTGGAGAGGCGGGGCCTTGCCCCTTTGTGAGCAGGATTAGCTGACCTGGTGAAGGGGCATGGTGCGGGAGCCCTCCTGCCCTCCCGGCTTCTACCGAGTGGGGGCGCATCGGGGCGCACTGCGGCGTCTGGGGGGCTTTGACCCCGGCCTCGGGAGCTTTGCCCTAGCAGCGTGGTCACTGCCGGAGACCCAGCTGGGTGCAGGCAGGTGGCAAGCGGAGGTCCCTGGAGGGCCCAGCAGGTGGCCTGGAGCACAAACAGCCCCTGACCTCCTGGGAGGGGCATGGGCGCACTCAGGGATCCCCAGGAAGATACCTACATGAAGAAAGCCCCAGCCTCCTGCCCCTCCCTTCCCTCTTGGAAGTTGTCCGCGTTGAGGATGGGATGTTCGGAGCAGCTGCAGCCATCTAGTGACCACGAGGGGAAGTCTGACGCAGGCAAGGGGCAGCGCTGAGAAAGGAGAAACATTGAGACCTTCAGGACCCTGGGCCGCTGTCAGTGGCGACCTTGACCTCCACACTGCTTAGGGGACTGCTGGGTTCAAACCCTCATTATGTGGCTGGTCCCCTCCTGCAGCCACGCACAGTCTCACAGGAAGGGACACACTGACACGAGCACCTGGGCTCCCAGCTCCGCCACCTCGGGCTGCGTGGGCTCAGGCGGCTGAGCGGCTGTAGGCTCCGCCTCTCACCTGCAAAACGGCGCTGAAGGTGCCCGGGGAGGCGAGGTCCACAGCGGCAGGTAGATAAAGCATTCAGTTTATTTAACTTTTTTTTTTAATTATTTATTTCGTTGATAGGTGGAGTTACAGAGCGAGAGAGAGACAGAAAGGTCTTCCAATCTGCTGGTTCTTTCCCCAAATGGCCGCAATGGCCTGAGCTGAGCTGACCCGAAGCCAGGAGCTTCTTCTGGGTCTCCCACGTGGGTGCAGGGGCCCAAGCACTTGGGCCATCTTCTACTGCCTCCCCAGGCCATAAGCAGAGAGTGGGATTGGAAGAGGAGAAGCCAGGACTCGAACCGGTGCCCACATGGGATGCCGGCACTGCAGGTGGAGGCTCAGCCTTCTCCACCACAGCGTTATTATGCACCTACTGTGTGGCAGGCAAGGCTGCAACTCGCTGAACAGTTGTCACCTGCAGCTTCTCAGGATACGCGTTAGCAGGAAGCCAGAAGCAGAAGTGGCCCTGGGACTTGAACCCTTGAACCCAGGCACGATATGGGATGCAGGTGACCCACGGGGGTCCTAACCTCTACGCCAGACACCCGCCTTGGCTTTCCCCCAAGGTCACAGGTGGCAGCCAAGGCTCCTGGGCCCAGTGTCCAGGGCTGTGCCCCATCCCTACTGCAAGCTGGTCCAGTGGGGGGGGGTGTCTCTGTTCCACTTCGGAGCCTTGGGCTCCCCAAACAAGGCAGGGGGCATGGGGACGGGCATTCGGTGCAGTGGTTACCACGTGGTGTTGGACACCCACTTCTCATAGCAAAGGGCCTGGCTTGAGTCCGGACTTGGCTTCCCGTCCCGGCTCCTGGCTAACACGACCCCGAGTGACAGAGCTGCCGTCTCACGTACTTAGGTCCCTGCAACCCGCACGGGCGAGCTGCACCGAGTTCCTGGCTCCTGCTTTCAGCCTGGCCCAAGCCTGGCTGCCGAAGGGGTCTGGGGAGTGAACCAGCAGGTGGAAGATCTGCCTGTCTAAACAGTTAAAGAAGTGGAGGGGTGGCTCTCAGGAGACTGATTGGAAGGCGCTAAGGCGCTCCCGTTAATCCAAGGATAATGAGGCAGAAGACGGACTTGATCAGATTGGGTGTCAGAGCACTCTGGCTGCTGAAGAACAGATTAGGACAGGACAAGAGGGGCGGTGGGGAGGCCAGCTGGAGGCTCTTCCGGGAACGGGGTGAGGCCAGGGCAAGGCAGCGGGGGTCCAGCGCTGGCAGGAAGGGAAGGAGAGGGAGGGGTGCTCGGGGTCTCGGTGGGGGCAGGGATCGGGGCAGGCTGGGCACACGGTGGTGAAGACCCTGAGAGCTATTTTGGGGAGGGGTCTGGTCGTGCCCGGAGGTGCTGTGGCAGAAGGGCTTCGGTTAAAGGAGGCTGGTGGCCCTGGCGAGAACAGTCTGTGTGAGGGTTTTGGGCGTGGGTGAGGACCAGGAGAGGGAGGTGTGAACAGCTCCTGGAAGAAGTCTAGCTTAAAAAAACCAAAACCAAAAAAACAAAACCCAGGGGCAGTGGTTTGGCGGGAAGGGGTATCCAAGGTGAACTTGGGAGGGAGGGCGGGGCGGATGGGGGGCGGGTAAGCATGTCAGAAAGGCAGGGCTTTAGCAGGTGGATGTGTGAAGGCTCCACCCCTGTGGGAGGGGCAGCGAAGTGAGGTGCACAGAGTGGGTGAGGGGGGCATGGGGAGCCCCGAGTGGTTGCTTTGAGGGGCAAGGGACGTCCATGTTAGAGAGATGGAAGGAGCTGAATCGGGCACAGGCCACGGAGGGGCTTCCCTGTAGACAACCTCAAGTGGCGGGGGGGGGGGCACGACCACGGGGCGGGGGGGGGTGGGGAGGGTGCTCGCGGCCAGGCCCGAAGCCCTGGGAGTACCTGGCAGAGCGAGCTCAGCTGCCAGCCCTCGTCATGCTAAGGGAGGCGCTGGGCACGGGGCGTGCTGCAGGGGGCACTCGAGGGTGGTGGGCAGCCGTGTATCTGCACCCCGCCTGGGTCTGTGCTCCTGGGCCTGCCTGGTGGGCTGCGCCCGCGTGTGTGTCCCCCGGCCCGGCCTCTAGGGGCCTCTGCTGCACCTGACCTTGCTGCGGGCGGCTCTGGGGCAGGACTTGCTGGGGACGGACCTAGGGTCCAGGGGACTCCAATGGCCCAAGATGACCGCCACCCAGGCGCTCTCCCCGCGAGCGTGGGCTCCCTGGGGTGCCCCAGGCCCAGCCTCCATAAGCGTTCATCTGTGCCCAGGCGGAGGTGGGACCCCCGCCTCGGTCCGCGCCGACACCGCCAGAGGGCGCAGCTGTTGCCCAGGTGAGGCCCTCTTCCCAGTTTCCGTAGAAACCAGGCGGGCTCCCGGGTCTGGAAGCCACCCCCTCGCGCGGCCGGGGAGGCCCCCGTCGCCTTCCGTCTGTCTCCGCCGAGGTCTCGCTGACCCTTCCTCCCCGGTGCGCGCCCGGCTCAGGGAGTCAGGTTTCCTCGGCGTGGGCGTCAGGAAGCCGGGGTCTCCTCGCTGACCTCCGCCTGGGGCTGCTCTGCGCTCCTCCAGCGCCACCCCCCTGGATGGGCCTGCCTGCCTGCCCCTCAGGCCGCCCGGCCACCCGGTGCGGAGGTGCAGCCGAGCCCCGCACCGCCACCTCCGCCGCCCCTCTCAGCCTCAGCGAGCGCGGGGGTGGCGGGCTGGGGTGGGGTGGGGGCCGTGGGAGGGCGGCACCTGGGCTTGCCAGGGGGCCCCAGTGGGTCTGAGGGCAGGGAGGGGCCGAATTCCTGTCTAGGCTGGAATGAGCCGCCCAGGGGGGCGGGGGGCTCACCAGCTCCTCCCGCTGCCTAGCCCACCGCCTCCATCTCCCCATCCTAACCTCCCTGCAGGCCCACCCCTCCCCAGCCGGGTTTCTAACCACCCCCCCACCGCGCCAGCCTCCC
This sequence comes from Sylvilagus floridanus, assembly GCA_949820135.1. NCBI lineage: Eukaryota > Metazoa > Chordata > Mammalia > Lagomorpha > Leporidae > Sylvilagus > Sylvilagus floridanus. The sequence continues at coordinate 118,822,003 of OX463224.1, read as the reverse complement.
CCACCCCCCAGCCTGCCTCCTTCCCCAAGTTTAGCCCCTTGGCGTGGCCTCGGTCGGCCTGGCCTGGGTCCCGGCTCCACACCGCAGCGGCCAGCCCGCTGGGCCAGGGCTCGGGACAGTCCCAGTCTGTCTGGCAGAGCTGGCGCGCCCGGGATTGGCTGGAGCTGCCCCCGCCTTAGGGAGGAGGGGGCGCCAGGGGAGCCCGGGTGGCTCGCCAAGGTCACTCTCCTTTTCTTTCCCAGCATCCTAAGCAACCTTTGTCCTCTCCGCCTCACCTCGAGGAGGGCGGCCAGGCGAGATGCCCCGCGGGCTGGCACAGAGAAAGGCTTGACGGACTCCTGCCACTGGGGCCGGCAGCCGCCGCCGTGAGCCTGGGTGCTGAGAACAAGCAGGGACCCGGGGGCCAGGGCAGGGCCACAGCCCACAGGGAGACGGGCACGAAAATCGCACCAATCGTGCGGGGCTGTGGCCTGGGCCGGGCAGGAGCCCCTCCTGGCTGCAGCGAGGGAGGGGTTCAGGCCCAGCACTGGGTGGGGGCTGAGCAAAGCCTCAGTCTCCCCCATCACCCACAGCCTGGTCCCCAACCCCCAAAAAGGCACTCCCTACAGAAGGGAGAAACGGCGGGGAGGGCTTTCCCGGGAGAGCAGCGGGGGCCTCAGGGGGGCGGGGGACCCCGTTCTGGTGCCACTGTGTTCGCAGCCCCGGCTGGAGGAGAGGAGGGGCTGCCTCTCCCTCTCTCTCCACCCACACCCTCCTGTTCCTGACCACGTGGCTCTTCTGCGCCCCAATGGCGTGGGGGAATATAGTTCCTGACCTGGGGGCTTGGGGAGCCAGGGAAAGGTGGAAGGGATTGGGGGGCTACAGCAAGAGCCCTCCTAGTAGCACAGCCCCGCCCCACAGCCCCAGGGTGGCAGGGAGGGGCTGCTGTCTCTTTAAGAGCCATCAGGCTGCTGGGAGCAGATGGCCAGGCCGGCCTGGGCCCCTTGTCCTTTGTGTGGCTCCGCACAAAAGAGGGGGCCAGCTGGGGAGGGGGCGGCTGCAGCAGGTGGGAGGGGTGGGGCCTTGCCCCTCCCCCTCCTAACCCTGTGCCCTTGCCCCCAGGGAAGGCGGTTGCACACTAGGAACCTGCTTCCCCCCAGTCACCCACAAACTCAAGCCTGCTGTAGCCCACCCCCCCAGACACAAACCTCACCACACCAGGGCCCAGGAACCCCCCACACCCCAGGGACTTAGCTTCCACTCCGGGCTTCCACCTCCTTTGGCCCCAAGTGCTTGTTCCAGACAGAAGTGAGAACCGAATTAGGATCCCAGGGGCGTGGGAGCGTGTGCTGGGGATCCAGGCTTCGACCCCGGGAGGCCAGAGGTGGCCTTGATGCTCAGACCTCAGACCCTAGGGGTGTCTGCCCAGGAGGCAAGGGGTGGGGGAGGGTCTCCATCAGAGGCCCTGCCTCACCGTGGGGCAGGGGCCAGGGCGGGAGAGGGTGGCGTGCAGCCGTGGTGGCCAGGCTGGTGCTGGGGAGGGGTGGCACTGGTCAGCCTGGGAGCGCCCTCTTTGCTCTGTCCTGCGTCCAGACCTCCCTGCCCTAGGGCCTGCTGCCCAGTCCAGGGCTTCAGAAGAGGCAAAAAGGCCCCGCGGTCCTGGCCGAGGTGTGGCGGCAACGTGGCTGCTGGCTGGGTGGCCCCGTGCGGCCCGACAACACGGCAAAGAGGGTGGGGTCGGCTGGCTGTGCCCAGCCACCCGCGGGAGCCCCCAGGAACAGGCGGCCCAGCCGGGTCGTGGCCCGACCGCAGGACCCGGCCGGTCAGCCGCAGGCCGCGGGTGGGGGCGGGGATCCCTGGCAGGGCCCCGGGGCGCTTCTAAATTTAGGAATCTGATTACAGAGTGGCCAAGGAAGGGAAGGGAGAGGAGGGCGCGAGCGCAGGCTGGGCCGGGGCCGGGCACCGCGCGTGTGCCCGGGCGGAGGTGCGTCCAGCAGCCCTGCGCGCGCGGGGGGCTCCGGCCTGTGTGCGGCGCAGCACGTGCCCCGGGCGGCGGGGCTGGGCACGGGCGCAGCCGCCGCCGGTGTGCGCGCTGGCTCTTTGTGTGCCTGGCAGGGTGGCTGGCTCGGGCTTTGAAAGTCTCTGCCCACCCCCTCCCCCACCTCCGTCTGTGCCTCTCTACCCGCTTCCCTGTCTGTCACTCTGCCCGCGCCTGTCGGGGGGAGGGGGATGCCGCCTCCAGCTGGGGTGACGGAGACCCTGCTCCCCGCTCCCCGCGCAGCCCAGACCTCCCCGCTGGGGTCCCACTGCCCACCCCTGAGCTCGGGAGGCGGCTGTGTTGGGGTGAACACTGCACCAGCTAGAGGAAATTGGGGTGACCCCTGGGGACCCACAGATCCACCAGAAGCTCCTGGAGAAATTCATGGCTCGCCAGTCCGGCCTCCCATCCGTTCGGGCCCCCAAGGGCGCATGCAGGGGGGGTCCCCCGTGCGGAAGGGGGGGTGGGAGTTCCTTGGCAGGAAGGGAAATGGAAGGAAAAGCTGGGCTCCACCCGGGCGGGCGGGCGGCCTCTGGGCCCCCAGGGCAGGCGGCAGTAACCCGAGCCCACTGATGTGTGCGCGTGGGTGGGGCTGACCCCCGGGTACTCCTGGGGGGCAGCCGGGTCTCCCCTTCCCCCAGGGGCCAGCCTGGGAGCCCGGGGACGCCGGGGGGGGGGGGCCCGGCCGAGGGCCGCGCTCCCCACCCCAGGCCTGACCCCACCCCCTGGAGGTCTGGCCCCCGCCCCAGGCCCCGCCCCCCGGGCCCTCCCTCCCACCCCAGGGCCAGATGTTCAGCTGGCGGAGGCATCGGCTGGGGGAGGGGTGCTGAGGCCGCAGCCGGCACTACTTCCCTGCGAGCAGCTTCATTGTGTGCGCGAGGAACCGAGCGGCGGCGGCGAGGGAGCGAGCGGCGGCAGCCCGAGCGCGCCGGGGAGAGCGAGCGAGCGAGCGAGCGCGCCGGGGAGGGTGCGAGGCGGCGCGGCGCCGGCGGCCGCGCTCCGCCCGCCGCCCGCAACTCTGCCCCAGCGCCGCGCCGTCCCGCCGCCGCCAGCGCCGGGTGCCGTCGCGGGCAGGGGTCTGGTCGGGACGGGGGTCCCTGCTGGGGGACTGGGGCATCCCTGGCGCAGCCGGGAGGCGCGGCGGCGGGGTGGGGGCGCGCAGGTTGCACTGCGGCACCCGCCCGCGGAACGGCGTCGGTAGGCGGGCGGTGGGGTCCCCAGGCGCCCCGAGAGCAGCGTGCCCCGACTAAGTCCGGGGGACCCCTGACCCCCGGGGGCGCCCGGCGCGAGCGCTCCCCAGCCGCGCCGGACCCTGTGCTGCATTCCCCTGCGCACCCCACTTCTGCACAAACTTTTTCTGACGCCCTCGCCCGTGGGGGTCGCGGAGAGCGCGCCGGGGCTGCCCGCTGGGTGCGCGCCCCCGCCGGACCCGAGCCACGCTGACCTCCCGCCGCTCGTAGCCCTCAGTGGCGACCTCTCCAGGCCGGGCCGGGCACGGCACCCGCGGCGAGCGCGGCTACCCGGGTCGCTCTCCCGAGGCTCCCGCGCCCCCTGGGGCAGCCGGGCGGGGTAATGCCCTCGGTGATGGAGAAGCCGAGCGCGGGCTCCGGCATCCTGTCCCGCAGCCGGGCCAAGACGGCGCCCAACGGCGGACAGCCGCACTCGGAGGATGACAGCAGCGAGGAGGAGCACTCGCACGGTGAGCCGGGCGGCCGAGGGTCCGAGGCGCGCTGGCCGCGAGGGCGCGCGGTGGGGCGGCGGTGCGGATGCAGAGGGCAGAGTTGCCGACCGCGGACCTGATGGTTCCTGGCCGCCCTGCTCCTCTCCCGAGCCTGGGCTGCCGACACGGGGAGTCTGGAGGCCGGGCCCTGGCTGCGTGGAGGCGGTGCTGCCCGCCCCGCCCTGCCCTGCCTGTCCTACCCTCCGTCCCCGAGGGCCCAGGCTTGGGTACCGCATACCTTGCCAGCTTGCATGGAATTGAGGTCTCCTGGGCTGGGGCTGGCGAGACACCTCCACGTGGAGCCCAGCGGCTCATGTGGTGGGGAGGAGCCTTGGGCACCGTGCAGGGCTGTGGTCCAGGTCTGGGGGCTGCCCTCCACCCCCACCCCCCACCCCGGCCGGAACAAAGCACCCTGCTTGGCCTGGGCTCCAGCACTGTCTCCTGTGTCACCCTCCCCTTCTCCCCCCGCCCCCACGGCGGTGACTAGGCAGGGTCATTCTGTGGCTCAGGGTGGCAGAGGGGAAGATGAGGGAAAAGTGGGGCTAGGGGACGGAGGGGGCCCTGGGTGGTCAAGAAGGAGAACTCGGGGCCAGCACCTCGCCCGCCACATCCTCCCTGGAGGCCTGACCGCCTCCCCCCTGGCTCCACAGACAGCATGATCCGCGTCGGAACCAATTACCAGGCGGTCATTCCGGAGTGCAAGCCGGGTGAGTGCAGTGCAGGCTGGGAGCGGAGGGGTGGAGGCCGCAGTGTGGCGGCAGCCCCACCTGAGGTCCGCAGGGGTGGGTGGGCCGCCCCAGGGCACCACGCATTTCCCTGCCCCTCCTTCCCTCGAGGCCTCCCCTGCCAGGCTCCACTCCGCTCCCCTCTGGCCTCGAGTCCTGAGCTTGAGTCCTGAGCGAGTGTCTCCTTGGCCTTTCAGAAAGCCCGGCTCGCTACAGCAACAAGGAGCTGAAGGGGATGCTAGTGTGGTCGCCCAACCACTGCGTGTCAGATGCCAAGCGTGAGTGGGGCGGGCCCTGCTGCATGCATGCCACGCCCCTGCACGCGTGGGGGCGGACCCCTGGGGGGAGGGCTGGGGTAGGGGCTGAGGCCCCCTCCTCCAACCTGCCCTCCCGCCCCTGCAGTCGACAAGTACATTGCCATGGCCAAGGAGAAGCACGGGTACAACATCGAGCAGGTGAGCCTGCACCCCGAGGCTTGGGCACGGCTGGGCCGGCGCCAGGGCTGCCGAGCCTCAGGTGCCCCCTCTCCCGCGCCAGGCTCTGGGCATGCTGCTGTGGCATAAGCACGATGTGGAGAAGTCGCTGGCCGACCTGGCCAACTTCACCCCGTTCCCCGACGAGTGGACAGTGGAGGACAAGGTGCTGTTTGAGCAGGCTTTCGGCTTCCACGGCAAATGCTTCCAGCGGATCCAGCAGATGGTAAGAGCCTTGCCGCGGCGTCCTCGCTTGCCCACCCCCACCAGCCCCGAGCCCCAACCTCTGGCCTCGCCTCTGCCAGCTGCCGGACAAGCTGATTCCCAGCCTGGTGAAATATTACTACTCCTGGAAGAAGACTCGCAGCCGAACCAGCGTGATGGACAGACAGGCGCGGCGGCTGGGGGGCCGCAAGGACAAGGAGGACAGGTGGGCGGCACGTGGGTGGGCGCCGGGTGGGGGCGGACGGTGTGCCCGGCCTCTGGTCATCCCTTCCCTGGCCCCATGTCAGCAGCGATGAGCTTGAAGACGGACGAGGAGCCATGAGTGAGGGAGAGCCCGACGCTGGCGACCCCAAGAGAGAGGTGAGGCCTCGGAGCCGGGCTGGCCCCGCCTGCCTGCCCGCCTGCCCCTCCTCCAGCCCCGCACTACCCGCCTCCTCTCTTGCCTGCAGCCTGTGCCCTCTCGGCCCCTAAATGCCCGCCCGGGGCCCGGGAAGAAGGAGGTACAGGTGTCTCAGTACCGCCACCACCCTCTGCGCACCCGGCGGCGCCCACCCAAGGGCATGTACCTGAGCCCCGAGGGCCTCACGGCCGTGTCGGGAAGTCCAGACCTGGCCAGCCTCACGCTCCGAGGGCTCGACTCGCAGCTCATCTCCCTCAAGCGCCAGGTAGGGGCGGGGAGAGGAGAGGACTGTGCCAAGGGGGCAGGCAGGCAGCACGGTGGGGGGGGGCGCTGAGCAGATGGGAGACGGGTGCAGGTGCCAGGCCCGGCCCCGGCTCCGTCTTCTGGGCTCCTTTCTGGGCCGCGGTAAGGAAGCGGTGTGTGAGGAGCGTCCTGGGGGCCCAGGTGAGGGCTGGGGTGGCGGTGGCGCCCCCTCCCCACTGCGCCGCTGGCCTTCCAGGTCCAGAGCATGAAGCAGACCAACAGCAGCCTGCGCCAAGCCCTGGAGGGTGGCATCGACCCGCTCCGGCCCCCGGAGGTAAGGCTGCAGGGGGTCCAAGGGGGGCTTCTCCCTGGAGTGTGCTTGGGGAACAGGGCTTCTGTGTTCGCATACCCGAGTCTGAGGAGCACCACTCCTTGCCCTCCAGGCCAACACCAAGTTCAACTCCCGCTGGACCACAGATGAGCAGCTTTTGGCTGTGCAAGGTGGGTTAGACCACGGGGAGAAGAGAGGCCCCCAGGAACCTTCCAGAAGCCCGGAGCAGAGGGGAAAGAGCCGGGCAGTGACTGGCCCTGAGGCACACTGACACTCCGCCCCGTTTGGACTCTCGCAGCCATCCGGAGGTACGGCCGAGACTTCGGCGCTGTGGCGGAGGTGATTGGGAACAAGACGCTGACGCAGGTGAAAACGTTCTTCGTGAGCTACCGGCGTCGCTTCAACCTGGAGGAGGTGCTGCAGGAATGGGAGGCTGAGCAGGACGGGGCTCCCGGAGGGCCAGGCCCCTTGGAGGAGGCCAGGAGAGGGGCCCCCGCCCCGGCCCCGGCCCCGGCCCCTGCCCCGCCTCCTGCGCCGGCTCCAGAGGAAGACGATGAGGTGAGAAAGGGCGAGCCCTCAGAGGCTCGGTGTGCCTGCCTGCCCTGGGTGGGCCTGGGCCCAGGCCGTGAAAGAGCGACCGTTCCTCTTCCTTTGCCTTCAGGTCCAGATCACATCTGTGTCGACCTCTGTGCCCCGCTCCGTGCCCCCGGCACCACCCCCACCGCCCACCTCGCTGTCGCAGCCGCCGCCGCTGCTGCGGCCGCCGCTGCCCACGGCTCCCACCCTGCTGCGCCAGCCCCCTCCACTGCAGCAAGGCCGCTTCCTCCAGCCCCGGCTGGCCCCCAACCAGCCCCCGCCCCCCCTCATCCGCCCTGCGCTGGCTGCCTCCCGCCACAGTGCCCGGCCTGGCCCTCAGCCTCCCCCGACCCTGATCGGAGCCCCTCTGGAACCTCCAGCACCCTCACTCTGAGCCCTGGGGGTCTCCCGCCAGCCGGAGGCCCCAGAACCCTTCTGCTGGACGTCCCTGGGCATCTCTGAGGACAGACAGGACCAGGGCTCTTGCCAGGCCTCTCAGAGACCCAGAGCTGGGGTTGGCACAGCCTGGACCTGTGGGTTCTGCCTGTGTTCCTGGCAGCCGAGCCCGACTGCTTCCTGGCTGGGACTGGATTCCCGGCCGCCGCCTGGCCTGCAGGGGCTTGGCCTTTGTGCTCAGGGGCCAGTGACCTTAGTGTGTGGGAGAGAACAGTTTGGGGCAGTGACTGTTCTCATTCCCGTCCCTTTAGCAATAAGTCTGGGTGAGGCGGGAGGGCCGTGAGGGGGTGGGTGGGCAGAGGGGCTCCTTGGAGTCTGGCTGCAGCAGGGGCTGGGCGGGAGCTCTGTCTCCGAGGGTAACAGGAGCTCTCAGGGTGCCCACCAAGCTCACCCCCCCCAAAGCTTGCAGAAGGGGGGGTTAGGAACTTATGCAGACATGGGTTTATTTTTCAACATTTTTAAAAAATAATAAAACGAACCTCCCAAGCTCTGGTGTCCACTTCCCCCTTTTGGTGTAAGGGCCCTGAGGGTGGGAGGGAGCTGGACCCAGCCCCCTGCCAGGCCTGACTGGAGTCAGTTCACTCCTGCAAGGCAGGTGGGCTGGGCCACATCTTGCCCATGGGGACTGCGGACTGGGTCTCTGCCTGGCTGGGAGAAGAAACAGGAGGCTGCGGGCTCAGATTCCAAACATTCTCTTTATTACGTGTTTGATCCAGAGGAGAAACTAAGTGCAGGGTGGGGGGAGGAGGGGCTAGGTGGGGAGGGGCCACCTTGCCTGGGTGCCCCCCCTACCCCTGCCCCCACCCCCAATGGGAGCCAAGCCATGCCCTCCCTGCCAGGCCCCTTGGGAGCACCCGGGCTGTTCCACAGGGCAGGGGAGGGGGAGGGGGAGCCCTTGGTCTGAGCCGGAGCCACAGGCTGAGCGTGGGGCAGGAGGGCTGAGGTTGGCGAGGCCCCTTCCCAGGACCCAAGGCCTCCAAGCCTGGCCTAGGGTGGGGGTGGGGGGTGGGGTGATGGAGGGGTGGAGTCATCATAAATCAAGAAAAAAAAATAAAATAATAAAATAAAAAATAAAACCCATCACAAAAAATGTACAACTCAGGTGAGGGCAGGGTGGCCTCTGCAGGACCCCCCCCTCAATTTCTCAAGAACAGAAACAGCAGAGAAATAAATTAAGGGATGCAGTGGCCGCCACCAGCCAAGCGCCCACAGCCACCCACTCCCACACTGGCCGCGGAGGTTAGCAAGCTGGGAGTCACTTCGCCCATCCTGTCCCCACCCCATGGCCCTGCCGCCCGACCCAGGGGAGGCCCTGGGCAGTGTCTCCTGAGAGGAGGGCGACAGCGTCCGCAGAAGGCGAGGCCGAGATGAGAGTGGTGCGGGACAAGCTGGTGCCCGGATTAATGCCAATGACGGGTAGCACTGGGAGGAGGGGCGTGAGGGGCTGTGCTTGCACACAAAGGCTCTCCCAGAATGGAGAATGCCAGCAGGGGGCCGAGGGGCCGGCGCGCCCTGCGGCCCCCTCCCCTCTTCCAGCCTGGGGTCGGGCCCTTCTACCAGGGGGGTGAAGATGGCACAGACTTGAGGAGGGGAGCGAATGTCCCCACAGCAGCTCCTGGAGGGGAGTGCCCAGCTCAGCAGGGAGGGGTGGGGTGCCGCCCAGGGGCTGGAGGGCAGGGGAAGGCCACCTCTGGTGGTTGCTTGGAGGGGAGGAGGGGAGGAGAGGGAGATAAGCCCGAAGCGGGCCTGGCGGAGGGCCTGACCGGGAGCTCCACCACTCTTGCCTGAGAGTGTTCCAGCCCTGAGCCACCCTCCCGGGAAACCCCACAGATCCAGTCTCAACTGTCCCAATGGGGCAGGGAGGAAAGGTGGCCGCTGGGTTTTTTTTTTTTTTCTTTTTTCTTTTTGGTAATAAAAAAATTTCTTGGTTTAGGCGAAATACTCTGTGCAACCGCAGTACCGAGGGGAGCCCTGCCCCCCCACCCCTCCCCTTCCTTTGCCTCCTGTGGGGGAGCGAGGGGAAGGAGGAATTTCTGGGCGGGGGCGAGTGTGGGGGAGGGAGAAGAGCCATCTCCCATCCTCCACAAACGTGGAAGAAACCGCCCGGAAGGAAGGCCCGGGAGGGGCCCGCCCGCTGCAGTCTGGCCCACGCTGCTCGCCCGCGGCCGGTTAAAGCTTCAGCTCGTTGGCTATCTTAGAGGCAATGTTTTTGAAGGCCATGGAGGTGCCCGATATCCGCTTGAAGCGGACGCCGTTGAGCGAGAGCCGCGGCAGCTTGCACACCTCCATCTCCCACTGCACGAAGTCCTCGTGGCCCGGCGCGCCGTGCATGCACAGCAGCATGTACTTCTCGTGCAGCTCGCTCTGGCAGCTGTTGGCGTCCAGCACCTTGCGGATCTCCCGCATCATCTCGTTGGGCTCCATGGAGCTCGTGGTCTTCATGCTCCACGTGAAGCGCAGCGAGCGCGGCTTAGCCTCCCGGAACTCCTCCTTCTCCTTGTCGTTGCCGCCGCCCACCACGTGAGGTCTGCGGGGAGGGCAGGGGCCGTGTGAGGCGGGCGGCCGAGGCACCCCACCCATGGGAGAGCCACCCTGGCGGGCAGACCCTGGCCCAGAGAACAGCGGGGGGGAGGGGGGGAAGAGCACAGGAGCCCCGAGACCCTGGCTGAGGGGCGCAGGACACTGGGGCGACCGGCTTCTCTGGACCGGGAGAGCCAGGGAAGGGACGCTGGGCACTGCCTCCCGCAAGCAGCGGCGCCGAGGGCACTCATCTGCTGCCCCCACGGCCCACCCCAGGGCTCCGATTTCCAGACCTGCTGCAGCGGGGCTCGGGAAAGGGAGGCCCGGAGAGGGTGGAGACAGGGCAGAGCCACCGGAGGAAGAGCCGGATGGCAGAAGGAAGAGACGGACAGGAGGCTTGTGGCAAGCCCAGCGGCCCGGGCAGGGCCAGTGCTGGCTCCGGCCCTCTCACCTGAGCGTCTCCACTCGGTCTTTGCTTTCAGGTTCATTCAGGTTCCTCAAAAAACAGAGCGAGGGAGAGTTTAGTGCTGGGTCTCTCGCTCCTTCCACCACCACAGACCCAGGTGAGGGTGGGTCTGGGAAGGTGCTGCCCGCCGGTGGGCGGGGCCCAAAGGCCACCTGGCCGCCCCTGCGGGCCAACAAGGCTCTGCAGCACCTCCCACTGGCAGCTTGACAGTCCCTTTCCAGGAGGGAGCCCCGCACAGCCTGCCCCTCCCACACTCCAGAGTGGTGGGCTGGGGAGGAGCCTCTGCTGGGGCGGGGTCCACAGGGCACCTGGAGCACTGGCACTGGGTGCAGCATGAGGCGGGCTCCCCACTGGCCCCAGCCAGCGCTCACATGAGCTTTCGTGCCAACATACGGGGTCTTGGACCGCAACATTTCCAACTCTGGGAGAGCGGGGGTCTCGGGGACGTGGAAGCCTCTCAGGAGGCTTCAAGTGCCAAGGCCTGGAGGTGCGTGGAGGAGGCCTGGGGGTGGGTGCCGGCTGCCGCGTGGCTGTGACTCCCCAGCGGCCGGGCCGCCTGGCTGCAGGAGCACGGGGCGGGGGAGAGGTCTGGCCCCGCTGAGCGGCTTCTCCAGCTCCTGGCTGCACGATGGGTGCTGGGAGCCGGGAAATCAGGGAATGCGGAAGGGGGTGAGAGGGCGGCAGCGGCACATGTAAAAGGGACACAGAAACACGAGACAGACACGATGCCAACAAGTGCACACGCGTGGGGAGCGGCGGTGCAGGGAGAGGCCCTGGCAGCTTTCCCCGGGCCTCCAGCAGGGCAAGCCCCCACCGTGCAAGCACCAGTCATGCAGTGGAGGGCTGGGCGGCACGGAGCGGGGAATGGGGAAAGCCTGGAGATCCCGTCTGGCTTGTCCACCAGCTGGGGCACCCATGCGCCTTCTGGGCGCCCCAGCCCAGAGCGGGGCCAGGCTGACGCCTGGGGAACCAGGCTCCCGCCACCCAGGCCTGCAGAGAGGATGAGGAGAAGGCCGGGCTGAAGGGCCAGGAAGGGCGGCGCCTCAGTGAGGGTGCCGTTCTGCCTGTGGCCCCGCTCTAGTGGCCCCTGCCCTAGAGCTGAAGGCCGCATCCGGGGAAAACGGCCAGCAGGAGAGGTTCCAGTCACCGCCATGCTGGCGCTGCCGCCAGCCCCGTGTTGGCCAGGTTGGGGGGCTGCTTCTGCAGAGCGGCCAGAAGGGGGTGCTGTGCCCCACTTGTGAGGCAAAGGCTCCGCCGGTGGGCCTGGAGGAGTCAGCCGGAAGCTGGGGAACCTGCAGTCGCTCCTGCCCCAGCCTTTCCGTCCCAGAGGCCAGGGTGAAGAAGCCACACAGCCCTCAAGTTCAGGAAGCCCAGGAAACCCCGAATGAGAGACCGTCCCAGATGCACTGGTAACCCGGTGCAGCCTCCTCATAGCGCATGCACATGGCGGGGAAGGGCCAGGGGGAACCCAGTGCTGTGACCCAAACCTGGGGGCGGGGTGAGGGGAGACAATCTTAAAGGGAGAATCCCCGAGGAGGTCTCCCTGGCTTGAAGACAGCACCACTGTGGTCTGAGGAAGGGCCCTCCCTTTCAAAGCCACTCGCCCTGAGGGCCATGTGCTCAGAGCCCACCTGTCTGAGGGCAGGCTTGGTGCTGACCCGCGCCCACACCAGGCTTCGTCCCTTTAAGATGGCAGAGAAGGACCACACAGACACGTTAGCAGATGGCCACGAGCCAGAACCAGAGAAGGGGAGTTAGTGATGGAGCAGGACACGGGACACACACACACACAGCGGGCTCAACGCCTACCTTCTGGCAAACCTGAAAGACAGATTTCTAAAAAAAACAAACAAAAAAAAGACAAAATAAAAAAAGAAATAAAAAAAACCCAACAAGACGGTGTGTGGACAAGCAGGTGGGGAGTGGGCTTTACAGGTTCAAAGGTCGCCCCAGTTTTGGAAGAGCCGCTCAGCGAGACTAGAGTCCCAGACTTCCAGGTCTGCGCCCTGACACGAGGCAGGCAGGAGCGGCCGGCAAGCCTCCCAGAACCGCCAGTCCGGGGAGACACGGGGCACCCAGGAGGCCAGGGGGCTGGATGCACCTCAAGGTGTGCCTCTGGGGGCTGGGGACTCCCGATGTGAGACATTGCCTGACGAGACCCCCACCGGGACCCAACACAGGAAGGCCTCATCAGCTTTGGGGCTGGGGGCAGGGAGGCTCCCATAGGTCCCACAGGCTGTTCCATTTAGGGCCTCCCTCCCGGGAGCCCCTGGAAGAACTGGCTGCAGCAGAGGGGAGTGACTGGAGTCACAATTGTGGAGGCGGGCAGAGGGGGTCAAAGGGGGCCAGATGAGAGACCAGAAAAAATTTTCCTCCCTGGCCCAGCCTGGCTTAGGCCTCATGACTTTGCAGCTGCGTCACCAAATATAAGTTTCCATGGGAACCCAGGAGAGAAGAGGGGGCTTTTATTTTAGCATCTGAGTTCACACTCTCCTGGAGAGGAGGCGGCATGGGCCATCTGCCGGGGCCAGAGAATGAGGGGTGCCTATGGGGAGTTGGGGAGAGGCCTAAGAGGACGGGTCTGGGCACATAAGGTGTTGACGATGACCCCATTTCCTAGCCTTCACGAGGCCTCTTTTAACCCCAGGACCCAAGCCCAGCTCTAAGCATCCCCACCCCTGAGCAAACAGGAAGGCCTGGCCTCAGCCTCTCTGCCACCCTGCGCCCCCTGCTCACCTGCGTACAAACTTGGAGGTGAACTTGCTGAAGATGCTCCCAGAGGCCCCCCGCCGGCCCTGGCTGTGGCCGGAGGGAGAAGCTGGGGTCACGCCGTAGGGCAAATTCTGCTGGTCCCGCACCTGCCGGAGCTGCCCAGCGTGGAAGGTGCTTCGACTGGACACACCCCGGGGGAAATTCGTCCGGTCTGGGGCTCCGCCACTGCTGCTGATGTTGTGGGCGGAGGGGGAGGCGACAGGGACACGCTGGGGGGCTGTGCTGTGGGGAGAGTCGGGGTAAGGGGAACACATCAGGGCACAGGACAGCCGTTTGCCACTGGGCACCTGCAGCGCCCCGTGGTGGGGCCGGGGGTGCTATGGCAGAGGCAGCCACCACGGAGGACACAGAAGGAAGGGTGTGAGCACTGAGGACGGCGGCAGGGAGGAAGGCTCCCGGAGGAGGACGACGAAGGACGGGGTGGGGGGCAGGGAGTGACCTGTGTGTGCAGAGCAGCACAGGCTGCAGAGCTGGCTCCCTGAACTCTCAAGGGGACAGTGGGGACCAACCCTCACGACGGAACCCCCAGGATGCTGACCATCGGGTCCCTGAGGAAGCCCAGGCAGGCTCAGAACAAAGCAGCCCCCTCGGAGCCGCAGGACTGCTTCCCGCACAACTGTGCTGAGGGGAGACCTGCGGGAGAGGGACACTGATGTTCTTTTTTGTGCCTTCCACTTCTTGGCTGCAGGGGACAGAGCCGTGTCCTGTGGCTAAGAGGACAAGAAGAGAGCAGGCCCCTGGAAGGAAGAAGTTGCTGGGGACGGGGGGGGGGGCAGCAGGTGCACCAGCTGCCCCAGCACACTTGCCTGGGCCGCGGCACCTCACAGTTACTCTCCGTGGGGGGCAGCCCAGAGGCCTTGTTGGGGTGCACGGAGGCCGACATGGATTTCTGGTGCTGGCGGGGCCGGGCCGCAGAGACTGCGGCCGAAGCAGAAGCCGTGGAGGCCCGGGACCCTGGCATGGTTAGGCTAGGAGACAAAAGCAGCGAAGAGGCCTGGGTTAGGGGGCGGGCAAGGGCTGAACGCCGGATTAGGAAGCAAGGGCAGGGAAGGGCCAGAGCTGGGAACGGCAGCAGAGTGCGGGTCAGGCCCGGGGAGCAGCGAAGGGGCGTCAGTCAGATTTGGGGATGGTGCAGGTGGGGCGTGGAGGGAAGGGGAGGAAGCGGCGAGGGAGGCCAGAGCCTGGGAAGAGGAACCGGAAGGAGAGGTGACAGGAAGCACTGCCTCCAGCTGCCCTGGTCTTCTAGGGAGTCTAAGGTCCAGGTGTCTCTTCTACAGGAGGAGTGCAGTGCTGCTAAGAACTGTCAACAGGTGCAGAAGAGGGGGCGCCCAGCACACAACACAAGAAATGCACATGGTCAAGGTCAGGGGCACGCTGCAGCCACCCTCAACGGGTACACCCCTGCCCTGATCTGGAGCCCCAAAGACAAAGCCTCAGGCGCCGACACATGGAGGAGGGCAGCAGCCACACCCCGGCTGCCGTCAAGAAGCACAAAGGCCGTGGAGATGACCACTGGGAGCCCCCACTCGGTAAACCACGACGAGCGGTCAGAGGAGCATGGGGAGGAGGAGATGGCGTGGAGCAGGGCAGGGAAGGTGGACAGCCAGACGGAACAGAGCCAGGACAGGACTCCAGGGAGCGGGCGCGACGCTCGGGTGGGGGCAGGAGACGACGCTGCTGACAAACTTCACCGCATGAGAGGGGGCTGCCGAGGAGCGTGGCGGGCAGGCCCAGGCAGCTCACCTGTCTTTGCCGTTCTGGATGGAGGCCTGGCCAAGGCTAGCCCTCTCCAAAAGCGGGGAGTTCCTGCTTCGATTTGTGCTGGTGGAGAGGACGCTGTTCTGTGGGGAACGAAGGGAAGAGCTGCTCTACAGTCAGGTTCATGCAGGGCTCCCCTCCACCTTCGCCTCTGGCAGGTGCCGTGGTCAGAGACGGGACTTTGCTCTCCTCTTGGGGCCGCGCTTTCTACAGTGAGCAAAAGTGGCCACCAAAGGGATGAGGTCTTGGGTTCAAAGAGCTGCTGGGGGTGAGGACTGTGGCACGGTAAGTTCAGCCGCTGTCTGTGGCACCGGCATCCCATATCGGAGTGCCAGTTCAAGTCCCGGTCCAGCTCCTTGCTGGTACGCCTGGGAAAGCAGCAAAGGATGGCTCACGTACTGAGGCCCCTGCCACCCACGTGGGAAACCTGGATGGAGCTCCAGGCTCCTGGCTTTGGCCTGGCCCAGCCCCAGCCGTTGTAGCCATTTGGGGAGTGAACCAGCAGATGAAAGATCTCCGTCTCTCCCTCTCTCTCTGCCACTCTGCTTTTCAAATAAATAAATCTTTAAAAACAAAACAAAACAAAAAAAATAATAAAGAAAAGAGCTGCTTGGGGAGGGGAGGCAGTGGGGAAGAAAGGAGGGGGGGCTTGGGGCTGATGGGCGTGGCTCACCGTGGAGGGGGTGGGGGTGGTCTTCTTCCTCTCCAGGCCGGGCAGGGGGCTGGCAGGCACTTTGGCTGTGCTGCTGGCCTTCCGCCCTGGCTCTCGGTCTTCCTCAGGCCTCTTATTCTCTGCATTGTTGCTCTGAGTTTTCTTGGAGTAGGAATTAGAGGTGGGAATGGCAGGACCAGCTGCAGGGCCAGAGGGACGGTGGGTGGGTGAGGCGGGAGTGCGGAGTGCCGATTCGCTTGCAGGGCTCCCCTGCGCCCCGCGGGCAGCTCTGCCTCCCCACTTCACAGAGGCTGAGGAAGGCTGAGGGACTTGCCCACAGCCGTGCTCCCAAGTGGCTGAGCCAGCACAGAGGCTCAGCTGTGTGCCTCTAAACCTGTAGGAGCACCGCTTTTGCTGCAGAGGGCAAGTCCTACTTACCAGCCCCCAAGGTGCTTACCCTGGTCACTGAAGCGCCGCTGCTTGGGGTTGGCCGAGACACTGCGCTGTACCTTGTGGGAGGGGGAGGGGGCACTGCTATTGGTCAGATCAGCCGAAGGCCGGGGCTTCAAGGTGATGGTGTCACCTTCCAGCTGCAAGCACAGAGAACGTGGCTTCAAGGGTGGGCAGAGGGCTTGTGGTGACCTCCCTGGGTGGACTCATGTTCATGTCCCACCCTAGTCCAGCACGCACACACAGACACACAGACACACAGACACACACACACACACAGCCCAGGCGCCCATGGGACATCACTCACAAGACCAACCAGTACCTACACATACCCCCTCCATCCCAGAGACACCTGTGCCCTGGCGCAGATCCTGACAACAGACAGACACAGCCAAGGACAGCACCCAGAAAGACTCCCATCCTCAACGGAGACACACATGCCCAAACCCTGGGAGACACTAACACCCAGGAGAACACACGTCAGACCCAGAGCTGCCCTTCCCCACACACAGCGATGTGGGCCTGAACCGAGAGAGGGGCCACCATCAGCACCAGCAGGGTGGGGACACATGAATGCTGGACCAAGCCCCAAAGGGCAGAAGAACAATCACAGAGCTGCCTTCCCTGCAGACAGGATGGACACACAGACAAGACACAGCCAGACACAGTCACAGGCAGAAGCAACACACAGGCTCCAGCGTCCTGTTAGACACAGAAACCTCCCCAAACCCACCAGAGCAGCACCTGTCCGACAGACAGAATCGCAGACACCCGGACTGACACAGAGCTGCCAGTCAGAGGGTCTGGCCCACGCGAATCAACTCACCCACATGGAATCCAGACTGGGCCCAACCCCAAGCCCACCAGCTCTTACCCAGCCCCTGAAGGAGAT
Organism: Sylvilagus floridanus; assembly: GCA_949820135.1. Classification (NCBI taxonomy): domain Eukaryota; kingdom Metazoa; phylum Chordata; class Mammalia; order Lagomorpha; family Leporidae; genus Sylvilagus; species Sylvilagus floridanus. The sequence continues at coordinate 118,805,327 of OX463224.1, read as the reverse complement.
CAGTGAGAGGCCAGAGGGCCTCAGACAGCAAAGCTGATGCTTGGAGGTGGCCAGCAGAGAGCACACCTACTGGAGAGGTGCATCCTCCCTACTGGTGCTAAGAGCATGGGGTGCTAGCAATGCCGGGTCAGGGTCAGGGTCAGGGTCAGGGTCAGGGTCAGGGTCAGGGTCAGGGCGGGGAGCACTAACCTCAGAGCTCCTGTAGCCCAGGAGCAGGTAGGTGGCCATCACCTCGTTGTACCTCTGGCCCACCAGCGAGTCCTGGATCTCTTCCCGTGTGTAGCCCATGGACACCATCAGCTCTGCACGGGGGGACACACAGTTAAGGCTGCTCTTGACCCCCGGCAGCTGCAGCCTTGCGGCCCAGCACGGCCTCACCTGTCCGCCGGGGGTCCTTGTAGTCAGGAAGGGGCTCCACGTAAGGCTTCAGCTCGTCGTCCTCGTGACCCACGTTCATCCAGCGGTCTTTCATGATTTGCTGGGAGCAAAGGGAGGGGACAGGGCAGGGGAGGACACTCAGCTTGGGGCTCCCGTGGGAACCCCGGGACCTCCAGCCAGTGGCCTCCGGGCTGCCCACCTCTAAAGTGCCTCTCTTGCTGGGATTAAGAATGAGAAATTTCTTCAGCAGGTTTTCACAGTCCGTGGACATGTAGAACGGAATTCGGTATTTTCCTCTCAGCACCCGCTCCCGCAGCTCCTGTAGGAGCACCCAGGATTAGCAAAGTTCACCCAGCTCAAGGCCAAGGGAAGAAACCCACCACCCAGGACCCTGGGAGCGTGACACCGGCCACACTGCCAGCAATGAAAGCTGGTAGAAGGCAGAGAGGCTGGCTCAGAGGAGCAGAGGAGCTGAAGACGCTCTGGCATGGCCAGGGAACCCCAGGCAATGCACACATTCCTTCGGGAAGGAACTGTCAGTTCCCAGAGACAGGGGCCCGTAACGGCTACCACCTTAGTAAACCCCTCTCAGAAGCTCTGGCTTCGGAAAAATGTACACAGGCACAGGTGAGGGGTCCGGGGAAGACCAGGGGCCAAGTGGAAATGCGAAGTAGTGAGCATGCGCTAAGCTCGCACTGCACTCCACCTTGAGGTTCTGTCCGTCAAAAGGCAGGGACCCGCTGACCAGTGTATACAGGATGACCCCCAGGCTCCACACGTCCACCTCGGGTCCGTCGTATTTTTTGCCCTGGAAGAGTTCTGGGGCAGCATAAGGGGGACTGCCACAGAAGGTGTCCAGCTTGTTCCCAAAAGTGAACTCGTTGCTAAAGCCAAAGTCTGCAATCTTGATATTCATATCAGCATCCAAGAGTAGGTTTTCTGCCTGGGAGGTAAGAGGGAGAACATCAAGGGAGGGGCACCACACTGAGGCGCTGCGCAGGGAGGAGCTGCGGAACACAAGGAAACGACCGGGAAGTTATCTCCTCTCTGCCGACTGCAGGCAGGGCTCCCGTGAGCGAGGACAGGCTGGGCAGGAGGAAGGCGTGCAGGCCACTCCTCACTCAGGCAGCCACAGCAGCGCTGGGATCCGCAGGCCCAGGGGCCTGAAGTCTCTGCGCCAGGCCCAGGTTAACCACTGTCACGTCTGCAAGGGCGGGGCAGTCGTGAAACACAGGCAGCCCTCAGCCACAGAGGAGGTGGATGTGCGGGCCTGCAGGGGTGCACCTACGGACATTCTACATCTTCCCCTTCACCAGCCCGAGGCTGCCGGGAGGACGCGGAGAACCTGGGTGGCCCTGCCATGCCCCGCACTGCCGACTGGAGTGGGAGCCCCAGCCCAGCTGCGAGGCTCCTATCAGAAGCACTCCTAGGGACTTCCCACTCAACTGGTCTGATTGTTACAGCCAGGTAAGGCAGAGACACCACCCCATATCCGAGCGGCTGGCTTTGAGTCCTGGCTCTGGTTCCTGACTCCAGCTTTTTGTTAATACACACTCTGGGAGGCAGCAGTTGATGGCTCCCGTACCTGGGGCCCTGCCACTCAAGTGAGAAGCCTGGAACGTGTTCCTAACTCCCAGCTTTGGCTTGGCCCAACCCTAGCCTTGTGGCATTTGGGGAGTGAACAACAGTGATGGGAGCCTGCCTTCAAATAAACAAATCGTGTGTGTGTGAATAACTGGCGGGGGTTCCCATCAACTCTTGGGCTCTGAGCATTACTGACGGTGACGTCAGAGACAGAGGGGACAACCCAGCCTGCACTCAAAGGCACAGGAAGAAGCGTGCGTCTCACCTTCAGGTCTCTGTGAACAATAAACTTCTGGTGACAGTACTGCACAGCAGACACTATCTGGAAGGAAGAAGACAGTCAGCCTGGATGCCCGATGGAGCTAAGACCGCGAGACCGAATCACCCAGCAGAAGGCCACCGACAGGCAGCCGCCCCTCCCTGGATGCTGAGGGCAGGGGAGGTGGGGCAGTGACCGCACGGAGGGAGGCGCACCCACCTGGCGGAATTTGGCTCGAGCCTCTTTTTCTTTCATCCGGCCGTGAGCTACCAGGTAATCAAACACCTCTCCTGTGAGAGATGGGGTGGGGACGGGTCAGGGCTGAGAAGGCCGGGGGAGAGGGCACCCACCAGGAAGACGCAGTTCCATACCTACCGCCACTAGCATACTCCATGACAAGATAGAGGGTTTTCTCTGTCTCAATCACTTCAAATAATTTAACTGCAAAAGAAAAGGCCACGCGTCGCATCAGAGCAGCAGCAGGAGCCATGTCTCAAGCTCTGAGGCGTACAGGGCATCCGAGGGACGAAGGCCCCCTCCCCAGGACCACCTCCTCTCACCCCTGCCAAACTACTAAGTTCAGCTCAGTGTCGGCCAGGGATGCAGCTGCCTCCGAGCTGAGTCCCCCGGAAGCATGCCTGGCCGGAGGAGGAGGTGCAGCTGGCCCTCACCTATGTTGGGATGATTCAAGACCTTCATAATCCTCACTTCGCGGAAGAGCTGCAAAGGAAGACACCAGGGGTCAGGCTCGCCCCACTGCACAGGGCCCTGCCAGGCTGCTCTCCAGCACCGGAGCAGGCAGGGAAGAGGGGAGAAGGGGACACAGGAAGGGAAGCAGGCGTGGCGCCTGGCGGAGCGCGGGCCCGCCCAGCTCAGGGGCGAAACGTGCGCCTGCAGCCTGGTCTGGGGGGCTCCAAAGGGGACCCCATCATGGTTTTTTGTTTTCCCTCGTTATATGATGCACACAAGGCACAGCGCTCTGTACTAAGGACTGGCCTTTCTCTCCTGGGCCTGTGAGGAAGAAGCCACTCCTATATATAGCTGATGCCAATTTTAATCAAATCCACCTCCACACACTCACGCTGTCTTTGTGAACAGAAATCAGGGGCTCCCAACCACACATTTCCATGAAGAAAATGACAGAAATGAGCTCCTTTCCCTTGGCGGGGCCAGGGACCTGAAAGGTGAGGTTTCTGTGACCCCCAGGCCTCCGCACCCACACTAAGAGCAGAAGGGAGGAATACGGCGTCTGGAATAGAGTGGCCCCGTTTCCCCCTAAGGGTGTCCAGGAGCTCGTGTGGGGAGCGTTCCTGTGCCCCGGAGCCCCCGCTGCAGCCCTGGTCTCCAGCTTTCTGCCCTGCTCCACAGCTACCCCGGATGAAGAGGCAGAAGGTCCCGGACACCATGTGAGGCACAGCACCGAATCAGGCCAGAGGCAGCTGCAGGGCGTCCCCTTGGCTTGCGAGGGGCATTGTCTGGGAGACCCTGGGGTTTTCTGGGTTCCTCTAGAACCCAGAGGGCTAACTTCCTCAGAGACATCTTTTCGAGATCCTCGCCGGGGTGAGATTTGAACAGTGCTTTGGCCGGAATCGGATGGCCTTGGTTCAGCACGGGTTGCATGTACTCGATGCTGGTGCCTCTGGCCAGGCAGCAAGAAGGAAGCAGCTAAGGAGGCAGGGCTGCCTGGCGACTAGGCCACGAGGTGCTAGGCAGCTCCACAGAGCCGGCGGCCCACCCCGGGGGCAGAGGCAGACCTTCCAGGGCCCCTCTCCCCTTCCTCCGGGAGAGCTCCAGGCAGGGAAGCAAGCCTTGGTCAGGCAGCAGCGGTTCCCCTGGACCCAGGAAACCTTGAGGGGCCCCAGGGCGACAAAGCAGGGACCCCTCGCCTCTGGTTGTCCCTCCACTCTCATTTCATAAGCACCTCCCTCATTAACAAGTGGCAACTCCGGCCCCAGACTCCTGGCATCACCTATCTCAGCTCACAGCCTTGCCCTTGGCCCCTCGACTCCCAAAGAAAAATGCACTGGCCACGAGCTGACGAGAGCTGTGTCTTGGTCAGAGGGCGAAAGCCAGGGTCAGTGGGCCACGAAGGTACCAGGGAGATGTGAGTGCCCTGAGCGGGGCAGGCTTTTGAAGCCACACAGGAGCTGCCTCCGCCCCCCGCAGCCAGGGCCCAGGACAGGCAAATCAAAGTCTCCCTTTCCGTTCCTCTCCTCCCAAGTCTGCCACTTCACAGGCAGAGGGGTGTGCTCCCGGCTGGGGGTCTCCCCGCCGTTAGGCAGGACCTCACTTTCCCGCTGTTCCACAAGAAAGGAAAGGAAAGTTCAACCTCATCTAGCAAAAACTACACGCAAATGATTTTGACCTCTGGCCAGGAGGAGCCTGGAAGTAAAAAAGGAAAATGGGAGGAGCTGTCCTTAATCTGGAAATTAGAGTTCAGCGTCTCAACTCCAGGCTACAATGTGGCTGGCACAGGAGTCGGGCAGGTCCCCTGCCTCCTCTTCTCTCCCTGTACTTTAGGGCCACTCCCCGGAATCATTCCTGGTCTTGGGAGCAGCTGCATGTATTTGTAGTAATGGCTGCAAACACGTATTTTTGCGTAGGGCTGGGCACAGACCAGAAGGTAGCCAGATGCAGGCAGGAGGTCAGACAGCTGGGCCATGTGGCTGAAAAGGAGCAGAAAAACCTGCGGAGTCAGTGTCTGTGGCCAGGACGCCCACCCAGGAGGGGCCACCCCAGGGGTCCAATCAAGGCCTCAAGGTGGGAGAGCCCCGGGCAGCAGAGGCGGGGGAGGAAGAGGGGCAAGAGATCTTCCATTGGGGTCTAAAATGTAGTTTGAGCAAACGTGGACAAGCATACAGGAAAACAAATTCGAGATTCAGGAGAAGGCCCACATGGAACGGGGCGCCACCGGCCCTGAAGGGAGGTCTGCCGAGGCCAGCGGCCGCCCTGTGCTTACTTTCTGGAGGCTGGAGGAGTTCAGCTGAGTCTTGTCGATGATCTTCACAGCTACCTGAGCATGAGACAGAAGACAGAAGCACAAACACAGACACCAAGATGACCTCTGTGAGCAGGTGAACGCCAGGACCCGAAGCTACTTCCTCCTGTCTGTGCCTGTTGACCTCACCGCTTTGAGCGCCCTTGTGGGCCTGAAAGGTGGCCTGCAGCCCTGGCCCCGCCACGACCCGCTGGCCGCGCCACGTCCCCGCCGCAGCGCTCACCTCCTTCCCGGTCAGGATGTGCCGGGCCAGCTTCACCTTGGCGAAGTTGCCCTTGCCGATGGTCTTGAGGAGCCGGTAGTTGCCGATGTGGGGCTGCTCGTCAGCGGAGGGGGCCGAGTTGCGGCCCCGCAGCATGTTGGACTTACTGCTGGGCTTGGAATCCAGGTGTCCCAAGGTGGGCTGCAGGGGGAAACGGACACACCTGTACTTGTGCCCCCAGGCCCCTCACGCCTCGCCTTCAGCACTCTGAGAACAGTGCAAGAGGCCAGGGTGCTAGGGCAGACTCTGAGGGGCTAGGAGGCACGTGAAGGATCACAAGGCAGCGGAAAAGACAGTAGGGAACGAGAGGACAGCCAGTCTTCTCTCCAGAGAGCCGGCGGGTGCAAGAACTTAGGCCCAGAGCCGTGTCATCCCTGGATCCACTGACGCCCTGTGGATGACAAGAGTCCAGCAGCTCCTCAGCCACCTGCACTAAGCATGACATGGCCAGAACTGCCTCAGAGCCCTCCTGCCACCCAGCCCGTCACACCAATCTGCTAATCTGCTGTTCATCACCTGACAGGTGTTTGTCATGTCTCCTAAGGAGCGCGGCAGCCCACGAGGGCAGTCCTGTGCCCCTCATCCATGGACCGCCCACGCCCCGACTGGCTGGTCAAGGCAGTGGTCTGCCCGGCTCTGCTCTCCTCGGATGCTCCACAGCCCAAGTAAGGCTGCGAGGAAGCCGGAATTACAGCAGGCATTGAACAGGTACAAAACAGCCTAAAAAAGGACATGGTCCAGGAATACACCATAACCACACTTCAAAAAGCTTATGGAAAAGGAGAATTAAGAGGCAGGTTTATCTTGGCAAAAATACCACAACAAAACAGCACCACCCTAAACTGAAATCCATGCACAGCTGTTTCCTAAAATCCGTTTTACAAGAACCTGTGTGTCTGAGGCTCTGTACAGGCTGTATAGTGCTCACTGCAGAGTGACTGTATGATGTAGGATTCCACTGCTAGGTGGACGGCGAGGAACGGCAAACACGGTCACACAGCGGCCTGTGTCAACGTCCCGTCCTCAGCAGCCAGAGCACAACGACCCAGACGCCCATCAGCCAGCGAATGGAGAAACACACACGGCACGGCACGGCACGGCAGCCAAAGGCAATGAAGGCGGTGAAGGCCACGGGCCAGGACAGGGCAGGCTCTGGGCTGGCCACCGGGGACCACACATGCTGCAGGATTCCTTTGATGTGAAGTGTCTGGGACAGGCAGATCTACAGGCAGGGAGGAGACCAGCGGCTGTCGAGGGAAGAGAAGGGTAAGGAAGACCTGACGGTGACAACTAAGGGGGGTGGGGTTTCTTTCTGGGGTAATGGCAATGTTCTGAAGTTGCACAGTGATGATTACACAACTCTATGAATTTAATAAAAGCCACTCAACTGCACAGCTTGTTTCTTTACGAGAGAACAAATCCACGTTTATGTATTTACTTAAGAACGTGGAACGTTTTTATGCATCTGTGTGTCACTTGCACAGGACCATGCGTATCTCCCAGATCATTCCAATCTTACTTAGTCTGCATGCTGTCAAAGTGAGTGCCACGTACACTCTGAATGGGTGGACTGGGTGCTACGTGGATTGTATCTCAATACAGTGCTAAAGGAGGGTCTGCTCTAACTCCTGTCTCGAGATCCAGTTTTCCTCTCTCGAAGAACATCTTGCCACTGTCACTGCAGCACACTGGGACAAAGCTGTTGCCAGAGCCTTGCCCCAAGGCCATCCAGAGCTGCCTTGAAAGTTAAGGGCGACAGTCTGGATGGTTGCGGTGTGACCAGAGAGGTGTGAGTCAAAGCTCTTCTTTCGCCGTCCCTGCTGGCTGTAAGTGAAGCTCTCAAAAGCCAGGAGAAAAGATGGACTTGCTAGGGAACTGTCCAGGGTTCCTTGGCGAAAAGCTCGCTTGCCCAACTAGATGCTTTGCAAACGACAGAAACAGCACGTGAGCACACTGCTCTGACTTCCCCTTCTGCACTGTGCCCGCGTGGGGCCTCTGCGCAACGGCTGTGGGCAACTTCCCGGTCAGCTGACTGACCCAGACTCCAGAAGCCCACTGCTGGACAAGCGACCCCTGCGGCTGGCTGACTGATGGGGAGGCTCCTGACGTCCCAGAACAGCCCCTCCTGACTCGGGGCTCCAGCTGTCTCCTCCGCCAGGCCCTCACTCCTCCACGCCCCCTTGCTGCTGTCTGTCCACACTGCCCTCTTCTCCACACTCCCTGTAGCTCGCCTAAGCCTGGCTGCTCCCCCAACAGTGTTTGTTAGACAAATAGTTTAAAATGCCTGCTCCTGTCCCTCCCAAAGGATCTCGAGAGTCTGTACTTCATGGAAAGAAGGGCATTCCTGGTTCCTACTGGTACCTCCTAAAGGGCACCCTGAGGCGCAGGTGTTTGGGGCAGTGGCTAAGCTGCTGCTTGGGCACATAGGCATGATGAGGTTCAACTTGCCATTCCATTTCTTGTTTACTATGGTGACATCCGGGTATCCCACATGGGTGGCAGGAATCTAAAAGCAGTTGGGTCGCCACCCACTACGTTCCCAAGTGCATGAGCAGGGAGCTGGACTGAAAGGGAACAGTGGTCAGAACCACTCCCATGTGGGACGCCGGTGTTTCCAGTGGCAGCTTAACCTGTTGTACCATAAAGGCCAGGCCCTCCTCGACTCCATTTTTTTTTTTAAAGATTTACTTATTTTACTTGAAGAGCAGAGTTAGAGAGAGAGACACACATACACAGAGATCGATCCATCGATCGATCTTCCAACCGCTGGTTCACTCCCCAAGTGGCAGCCACAGCTAGAGTTGGGCCAGAGCAAAGCCAGGAGCTAGGAGCTTCTTCTGGGTTTCCCCAGTGGGTACAGGGACCAAAGCACTTGGGGCAAGACACACTAACAGGGAGCTGAACTGGAAGTGGAGCTGCTGGGAATCGGTCAGCTCACAGGGGTGCTGGTGTCACAGGCGGTGGTTAGCCCGCTGCGGACTCCACCTTATGCAGCTTCCTGATAACACACATCCTGGGAGGCAGCACGCTCGAGTTACTTCAGTCTCCGCTACCCACAATGGGAGACCCAGACTGCGCTCTTGGCTCTTGGCTCCTGGCTCCTGGTCTGGCCCAGCTCTGGCTGTTGTGGGCATTTGGGGAGTGAACCAATAGTTGGAAGATCTCTCCCAGTGTCTTTGTCCTTCTGCCTTTCAAATAAAACGAAAATAAATAAATTAAAAAATCTAAAGAGCAGCCTGGGCCCACCTAGCAGGTTCTCAAGACCCGGCCTGTGGCTCTCCTCTTCTCAGCCCCATCCTGAGGTTCTTTTTTGTTGTTGTTGACAGGCAGAGCTAGACAGTGAGAGAGACAGAGGGAAAGGTCTTCCTTTCCCATTGGTTCACCCCCCAAATGGCTGCCATGGCCGGTGCGCTCCGAAGCCAGCAGCCAGGTGCTTCTCCTGGTCTCCCATGGGGTGCAGGGCCCAAGCACTTGGGCCATCCTCCACTGCACTCCCGGGCCACAGCAGAGAGTTGGACTGGAAGAGGAGAACCGGGACAGGACTGGCGCCCCAACTGGGACTAGAACCTGGGGTGTCAGCGCTGCAGGCGGAGGATTAGCTTAGTGAGCTGCGGCGCCGGCCATCCTGAGGTTCTTGTCACTCCCCTCTTCTCTGAGGTCAAGAGCAAAAGCCAGGAGCCTGCCAGCCTCCAAGTCCTTAAAAGCTAGCTGAGGGATTCAGCGTCTGCCTTGGGGTCTGGAACCTTGGCCACTCTGCTGCCAAACTGGGGAACCCTTGCGCATCATGGGCGCTGCCCTGCCCACCCTCTGTGCGCAGGGGTGCTTCTGTGCGCTCCTGACCTGGCTGCACTCTCTCCCCCTTGCTGGTCAGGACGAGGAGTGCAGACGCAGGAGCTCAACTCCCACTCGGGCACTCACTCCACACACAGCAGCCTTATCACAATCAGCAACGTCCACAAGAGGGAGGTGCTGCTTTCCCGAGGGGCAGAGAACACCCCAAAGATGCTGTTGCAGCATCCCTCACATCTGTCCCCCCACCGCCACTAGCTTCAGTACCTTCATCTGCAGAGAGAAAACACACATCCTTTACTTCCCTGAGGCAGAGAGGCTGCATGTGAGGCGCTGCACCCTACACTCAGGAAAGAACAGCCATGGAGTCCCCAGACACCATGTTCTCAGAGCAGGGCCCTGCTAGGGTCTCCTCCACGCAGAGGGTCCAGGTGGGTACCTGCCGCCCGTCCTGCCTCGAGCCTCCCAGGGGTAAGGGAGCCAGGAGCTGTGGGGGGCTGGCCCAGGGACAGAAAGGAGGCTCTGCGGCTCGGGACTCGGCAGCAGGCGCACGCGCTCTGCCATCCGCGCTTCGATCCCCTGCTCCCAAGTCAGCAAGCCCGGTCTCAGGACCCAACAGCCCACCTCGAGGCACTAAAGCTCGGAGCCTCCACTATAAACGTGTCTCCACAGCAGTACATGCAGCAGGAGAAAGGGACTGCAGGGAGGAGAAAGTCCCCAGGAGACAGGGCCTCTTGGGGAAGGCCCTAGGCAAGGCAACTTCCCTGAAGGATAAAGGGGCAAGGGCGTGGGGGGGCTGTCCTGGGGGGAGCGTCCGTCTGAGGTTGTGCCCGGGTCCATCCAGGGAGGCAGGCTGAGGTCCAGGAGGTCCTCTGGGCTAATGAAACAGGATCTGCCGGGGCCAGCGCTGTGGTGCAGCGGGTTATTGCCCTGGCTTGAAGCACCAGCAGCCCATGAGTGCCGGTTCGAGACCCGGCTGCTCCACTTCCGATCCAGCTCTCTGCTATGGCCTGGGAAAGCAGCAGAAGATGGCCCAAATCTTTGGGCCCCTGCACCCACGTGGGAGACCTGGAGGAAGCTCTTGGCTCCTGGCTTCAGATCGGCGCAGCTCTCGCCGTTGTGGTCATTTAGGGAGAACCAGCGGACAGAAGACCTCTCTCTCTGCCTCTCCTCTCTCTGTGTAACTCTTTCAAATAAATAAAATCTTAAAAAAAAAGAAAGAAAAGAAAGAAAGAAACAGGATCTGCCTACAGCACGCTCTCCCCTCCACCTGTGGGCCGCCTGTTCTAAGACATGAAGCCCAGGCAAGCCCGCAAGGCTGCAGGAGGTCTGTGGAAGGCAGCCCCGTGACTCCCCAGTGGCCTTCGGAAGGAATAAGGGGTCCCCCTCAAGGCGGGATCCGCAAGCAGCTCCCTGAAGCAGGCCTGATTCAGAAGTAGGGAGCCTGCCAGCGAGAGGCGGGGGAAGGCAGGACGTGGAGGGCAGAGTCTCAGACACACTCGGGCTGCAAGGCCCTTCAGCCTGGGATCTCAGAACTTGGCCTGGGCGTGCTGCCAGGCTCGTCCGGAAGACAGCTCCACCCGAGGCCTGCGCTGACTCAGGTAGGCAGGGCCCTGCCCTAAAGCTGGAGGCGCCTGCCACCGGCTCTCCCCAGGAGAAGCTGCGCTCTGGGGCTGTCCGTGTGGGGCTGGCTCCAAGTGTCCTGAGGCCTCCCCCGGGCTGGAAAGGGGCCACATGGGAAGGGGTATGGACAGGCGCTCCCAGGCCAGAGGCAGAGTAAGCCAGAGCGCTGTGGAAGTGGGGAAGAAGAGTGTTCCTTGGGCACCAGCCCTGGCGGGGGCCGGATCCCAGTCCTATCTCACTGCGCACCCAAGCGCCCTCTCTGTTGACAGCCAGCCTTCAGGCCTCTGCCCCTCAGGCCGGCTGCTCCCACTGCCTGCTCCTCTTTCTTTCCCAGTTTCTGCCTCTTCAACATCTGGACCCTTCCTCTGGATTTCACAGCCCCGTGCCAGGGCCTGGCTCCCTCTGGCACTTCTTGGAAGACCCTGTGATTCGGCGGGTTGGGGGAAAGGCGTGAGGGCAATCCGAGTCCAGAAGGGGAAACATACCCGGCTGGAGAGAGGGACCAGGACTACCACCGCCTTCCATCCAGCAGGGCCCACAGCAGAACCTGTCAGGCAGCAAGGGCAAAGTACAGAGGCCGGCAAGAGCCAGGCCCAGGGCGGGGGCCGGCTCCGTCAGCAGCCCTTCCTCAGCTCAGCGGCGGCAGCAGCGGCGGGCGCCACCTTCCACCTCCTCCTCAGTGCACAGGAGCGGAGCTGCCGGGCCGAGCGGTTCCTGCCTGGGAACCTGGACGGTGTCGCAACCGAAACCACCACTAGCAGAGAAAGGCTGGGTTTGGCCTGGAGAGCAACGGGGACAGAGCCCTGCAGCTTCTTGGGCCAGCCCTGGTGGCCAGGAAGCGCCCGCACTCGCAGGACACCACCTACACAAGCAGCCAGGTGGGAGGAGAGGGGCCGGAGGGGACTGGGCAGGAAGGCAGACACAGAAAGAGGCGGGGCTGCTCCAACTGCCTCCTCCCCTCCCCCCTCGCTCCCCGGAAGTGGGCTGCCCCACCCTCCCCAAGGTGCTCTGCTGGGTAGCAGCTGGTGAGAGGGTGAGGAGGAGCCTCTCAGGCGGGCCTATCATAAATGCCTTATCTCACCTGCAGCAGGTGGGACCTAGGTAGGGACAGATCCTTTAACGAGGCCTCAAACGGGGCTGGGCCACAGACCAACAAATGACCCCCTGAAGAGCCGAGGGGCACAGGTGTCAGCAGACACCACGACCTGCGGTGGCAGACGGACTTCCTACTACCTGGAGAAGCAGTGTTAACCTGAGAAAACGCACACACCTGTCAGCCACAGGACACTTTAGTCACGGCTTCAGGGGCTTCAGCAACCCCGGGAAGCCCTTCATAGACCTATGGCTCTAGATCAAGAAGCTTTCTCACCGACCGAGAATGATATATTTAATCCAAAGTTTGGGGAACAATCCAGATGTCCCTTTGAGTCCCTTCCCGCCCCGCACTTGCCAAGTCCAGCCCCAGGCATCTGCTCAATCCCAAATCTTCAGTCACCAATCCCTCGCCTGCTTCTACAGGAACTCCTACGCTTCCCCTACAAAGCCCCCACTGTCTGGGCACGTGCTGAGCACGGGGCATGGTGGCTAGCTCATGTGGCAAGAGGCCTTTTTTGGGACCACGGCCCCCATCTGCGTCCTGGTCGCAGAGCCTCCCGGCTGGCTCTTGATTCTGTGTAGCCCAGGGCCTTTCCCATTAGGCAACTCTGTAAAGAACCCCTCCAGGGAAGGGTGAGGCTTCCTCTGTGTCCTTGTCCCTGAGCAGCCGCTCCTGGAGACCCTGGTCCTCAGGCATGGCCCGCCAAGCCAGTGTGCTCCACACTCACACGCCGACACATATGCGTGTGTCCTCCGAACAAGGATCTACGCATGACTGGGGTCCTGTGGCCCAGGGCAAAACTGCTGCCACAGCCCAGGGCTCCGGCCCCGCTGCAGCAGCTGCTGTTCCTCGCAGTCAGCCTTTGATGCTGAAGTCCTGGCTCTTCCTGTGGGGACTGAGACTGGGGCCCCAGAGAGGAGAGCGCCCCATGGTGGCCAGTGCTGGAGCTGTTTGAAGGACTGTCCAGGTGGCCCCAGGGCACCCCTTCCTTCCTCCACCTCCCCCCAGGGTGGGAGACCCTGACCTCAAAGGCAGAGGCCTCTATTCCGGGGCCTGGGCTCAGCTTGCTTGAGCCACCTGTCCGTTCGCTGAGGGCAGCCTCCAACAGCTTCATTTTTCTAGCCCTGGGGCTCCACAATGTGACAAGTCTTTGTGGCAGACAGCAAGGGGCTCCGCAACTGAGGAAGGGCTGAGCACTGGCCTCCAGCAGGCTGACGAGAGATGGGGCAGAGAGAGTCACATGGCTGTGGCAAGTCCCTAGTTTTCTTTTTGAACAATTTCTTGTTTGATAGACAAAGACAAATGGACAGAGAGCACCTACCCAATGGTTCACTCCCCCAGACGTCCACAATGGCTATGGCTGGGCCAAGGCTAAAGCCAGCAGCCAGGAATTTGATCCCTGGGTGGCAGGGAATCAGTTCCTTGAGGCACCACTGTGGCCCCCAGGGTGGACACCAGCAGGAAGCCGGAGTCAGGACGCAGGACGCCAGCGTCCTCAAGGGCCAGGCAAGCAGCGCAGTCCTGAGAGCTTTGCACCCTTCCTTCCCGCGGTGCCTCCAGGAGCCACCATTTCACCCACGTCCGCGCCTACAGCAGCCCTGGTGCCCAGGGTGCCGGCCCCTTTCCCTTCTGGGTAGGGCCTTGGCTCCCGTCAAAGGCCTGGGCAGAGCTCTGACTCCTGAGCAAGTGCCACGCAGCTGCCCCTGGAGCACCCTGGATGGGAGAGCACTGCTGAAACCCTGGGACGCGCTCACCAGCAGGGAGGCAGGACGCCCTGGCTCTCAAATCAGCTGGGGCTGGCTCCACCTGAGGAGGACCAGGCACCCTTAATGTCCCCTTGCAGAGAGGCTGGGGCTGGGTAAAGCCATCAAAGCTCCCCTTTTCCTGCCAGGGAGGTGCCTCCCCGACAAAGGACACCAGCAGAGCCTGCAACTTGAGCAGGATGCCAGAGGCAGGGTGGCTCTCCGAGCTGCAGCCCTCACCCCAGGGCAGGGAGCCCAGCACTGCAGCCTGGCCATGGGGGGTGGGGGAGGGCTGCAGGCCTCAAAGGCACCACAGCAGAAGCCAAAGGCTGCCAGGAAAGACCAGCAGACAGGAGCCTGCCTGGAGTGAAAGTCAGCTCGCTCCACTTCCTGCCTGGAAGCCACAGTGCAATGAGCACTCAGAGCTCCCGTCCTCAGAGCCACTTGGAACACTGGGCTCCTCTCGAAACGCAGCGGGTTCCACACACAGGGAGGGCTTCGGGAGCTCCAGTGCCGCTCGACCGAGAACCTGCTCATCGGCTCTGGCCACCACGCCAATCGCCCCAGCCGAGCAAGAGAGGTTCCTGCCTCTTAGAAACTCAGAGGTGGGAAGCCACACAGGAGACCTGCTTCAGTCTCGGACTGACCACAGGCAGGGCGGCACAGCACAGTGAGAGCTGCCGCAGGCACACCTGGTGCGAGCCATGAGCTCGGCGACTGACTTCTCTGTGTGCTCATTTGGAAAATGAGGACATTAACCTGCACCCATTTCACCGGGTTACAGGGAAGACTGAAAGAGAAAACCCACGTCCGTGCCTACAGCAGCCCTGGTGCCCAGGGTGGCCTGCCGTCCCCTTTCCCTTCTGGGTAGGGCCTTGGGTCCCCTCTCAAAGGCCCAGGGAGCTGACTCCTGAGCACTTCCCTAGGGCACCAGCAGAGGCGAGCTGAGCCCCACCACCCCGGCTTTCCTTCTGGAACAAGGAAATGTCAGATTCCTGCCATGGCAGGCTGGCAGGCAGAGGACCCTCTTTCCCCCACAGCTAAGCATCCCGTCAGGAGTGGGTGAGTGACAAGCTGGCCACGCCTCTGCCTGCCCTGTGGCCCAGAGGAGGATGAGGGTGGTCCTGCCAGGCCCTGCCTGGGCTCTTCCCTTCCTCATCAGCTCCTTAACACCTCCTTTCCCGAAAAGGCCCAAGAGCAGCCGCCATACCAGTGCCACATGGTGCCAAGGGCTGGGGGAAGCTCACATTGCCAGCCTCACACTTCACTCGGCTCCTCCCGTACCAGTGGGTTACTGTCACCATGGAGACCAGCAAGTTCCTCCCTACCACGGGAGCCAGCCTGCCGGCAGCCCCAGGCTCTGGGGGACGGGGGTGGTGGGGGTAGGCAGAAGCAGCCTACAGCACAGAGGTCTGGCTCACTCTACAGAGGACGATGGGGAGTTGACGGACACCGACCAGTGAGGCTCAGGTGCCTGGGCTGTCCCTAAGCAAAGCTCATTGTCCTTGTCTGGTACTTTGTTTTCGGCATATTCGCTGGACTCTGGGCTTCTGCACCCGGTTCTGTGGCTGTTTGCAGGGAAGCTGCATATGGAGGGGTGAGGGGTGTCACTGGAGTTCGACCTGTGCTGAGAGTCCAGTGGCATCACTCTGGCTGTCAGGGAGGGAATGGGTACCCACTGTGGTCCCAAAAGCTTCCCAGGTCCACACACTGAAAGGCAATGCTCTGGGGCCGGTGCTGTGGCATAGCAGGTAACGAACGCCACTGCCTGTGACCCTGGCATCCCACATGGGCGCCAGTTTCTGTCCCAGTTGCTCCACTTCTGATTCAGCTTCCTGCTAATGACCTGGGAAAAGCAGTGGACGTACTCAGGCCCCTGCCACCCAGGCGGGAGACCCAGATGAAGCGTCTGGCTTCAGCCTGGCCCAGCCCCTGGGTGTTGCAGCCATCTGGGCAGTGAACCAGGGGATGGAAGATCTCTCTCTTCCTCTGTCTTCCAAATACAAATGTTAAAATAAAAAAAAGGCAGTACTCTGCCAAGCAAATAAAGCCTTCTTTTACAAGGTCCAAGCAAGGGAAGCCCCTGGTCCCTTGTTTAGCTCGAAGCAGGGTACCTTCTAGGCCTCCTCCTTGACGCTGAGCACTGTCCACACCATCCACTGCTTCCTGTACCCTCACACCTGGACTGCCCACGCCAAAATAGTCACAGAAGAAAACAGGTGTAACTTTGGGTCCTGAAAGTTGCTTTCCCTTATGCACTACAGACAAGGGCTGAGTAGGGAAGAGCAAAAAACTCTTGTCTGGAGACCCAATACCCCCCCCCCGCCGCCGCCTTTTTTTTGACAGGCAGAGTGGACAGTGAGAGAGAGAGACAGAGAGAAAGGTCTTCCTTTACCGTTGGTTCACTCCCCAATGGCCGCTGCTGCCAGCACACAGTGCTGATCCAATGGCAGGAGCCAGGTGCTTCTCCTGGTCTCCCATGTGGGTGCAGGGCCCAAGCACTTGGGCCATCCTCCACTACCTTCCCGGGCCACAGCAGAGAGCTGGACTGGAAGAGGAGCAACCGGGACAGAATCTGGCGTCCTGACCGGGACTAGAACCCGGTGTTCCGGTGCTGCAGGCGGAGGATTAGCCTATTGAGCCACGGTGCTGGCCCCCATCCTCTCTTTCAACACCCTTGGAACCTCCTTGTTAGACTGCACTACAAAAGGGGGACCTTGGCCTGTCTTATGTGTGGCCCAGAACTATGTCTAGCACAGTATTTAGTAAGTACTGAAGAAATAGAGCTGACACTGTGGCTTGGTGAGTAAAGCCGCCACCTGCAATGCCAGCATCCCACATGGGCACTGGTTTGTGTCCTGGCTGCTCCACTTCTGATCCAGCTCCCTGCTCACGGCCTGGGAAAAGCAGCAGAAGATGGCCCGAGTGTTTGGGCCCCTGATAGCCACATGGGAGACCTGGATGAAGCTCCTGATTCCTGGCTTCAAGCTGGCCCAGCGTTGGCTGTTGCAGCCATCTGGGGAGTGAACCAGCAGAAGGAAGCACACTCTCTCTCTCTGGAACTCTGACTTCCAAAATAAACAAATATTTAAAAAGAAAAGTACTGAAGAAATGAATGTGTACAGTAAATAAGAACATGTGTTGAGGTACCTCCATGATGGCCTCTGGGACCTACACCTGACAACACATATCTGTGAACTCTGCAGACAACATCCAAGTGGGCAGTGGGTCCTGAGATTGCTCCTTCCAAGGGCAGATAAAACATGGTCACCAAGGTGAACTAGAGACAGACTCAGAACACAGGACCAGCCCACCTGCTCCCTGGCTCCCCGTCAATGAAGCCAAGCCCCCCTTTCATCACAGAAGGGAAAAACACAGGCCCTCCCACTCCAGCCACACTCACTCCCTTCTCCGCTTTGCTACCAACACCCCTGTGTTTCACTGCAACAGTGTAATGCAACATGGGTCATTCTGAGAGCCACTGACTGGGGAGGTGACAGTGACTTGTATAAGGATCGTGGGAGACATCTGTTTAATGTCTACCACACTGAGAGCTCTGCCTGAACCAATGTGCTGACTGTAAAGCCCTGTCAACCCTAGGATGGCAAAATAAATAAATAAATAAATAAATAAATCACCCCTACACACCTGCCTCCTGTCCTGGTGCACAAACAAGCATCCCCACCCTGCCCCCACCCTTCCTAAACTGTCTCCTGTTACAGAAAGCAAAGGAACTAAAAACGGCAGCTGGGGAGCTCAGTTGACTCACCCAGCATAATCATCTCCTCCCAGAATCTCCCATCTTCTCCTGGGGTTTTTGCCAACACAAAGCAAAAAAAAAAAAAAAAAAAAAAAAAAAAAAGGCATGAGATCTTAAAAAAATTATCTCAGCATTTATGCAACAGCCCTCTACCTGGGCGTAGAGTTAACCCCTTGTTTCTGCTCTCTCCACTGTGGCTTCCTTACAATGCCTTTATGCTGAGTAGACCCAGCCCAGGCTGGGAAAGGGCCTTGTGGGTGCTCTCCGGCTGCGGGCAGGTGCTGAGCGAGGCATGTGCCTCTCCCAGTGCAGCCTTCCCACTCCTGCAGCTTCAAAGAAGGAGTGCAGGAGGAGGAAGTGTCAGGAGACTCACTGGGACAAAGTGTGCTGTCCCAGAAGTCACCATGGCCAGAGGTCAGAACACAAGCAGGAGAAAAAGCCACAGAAGCCACCCAAGGCCAGTCCTGCCACCTCTCCTCACAACACCCCCCCAGGCCAGGATGTCAGTAACATGGCTGTTCCACCTAAGTGACCACCAAAAATTAAGCTGGGGGAGGGTGCGTGCCATCTGTTAGGATGCCCACATCCCACACCACAATGCCTAAACAGACAGCTGTGCTCCTGACTCCGGCCTCCTGCCTGTGCAGACCCTGGGAGGCAGAGGCCACGGCTCAGGTGACTGAGCGCCCATGTGGGAGACCTGGCGGGTTCCTGGCTCCCAGCTGCTGCTCCTGCTGGAGGCCACTGCAGGTGGCAGGGGAGTGCACCAACGGAAGCTCTATTCTCCCTCTGCCTCTCAGATGCATCAACACCTGCTGCTGTTCCTGCTGCTGAGCAGAGGGCCATCTCCTCACGACCGCCAATCACTACCAACAAGTCAGGAGAAGGCTCCTGAGTGGTGGAAGGGGACGCCCTGTTTCAGGAACTACTGGATTCTGGGTCAGATCAGCTGACACGGAAGCCTGGACACTCCTGTCTCTCAGAGCAATCACAAAGACCAGCATAATTCTCCAGCAACCCTTCTGGGTGGGAGGAGGTGGTGTTTCCTTTTGTCTTTGTCACCTGGCTTCGCTCACCGATGGGACATGCTCTGAGAAGTGTGTTGTTGGTGAGTGCCACTCGTGCCAGCTCTGCCAGCCATCACTAGGTGATGTGACACATGTGCTCACTATGTGGCACAGCACTGTGGTAAAGGATGGTGCCATGACCACAGAGTAAAGATCCCCTGCACCTGCATGCCAACTCCAGGGCAGCATCTTCACCGAGAAATCCCCACCTCACTCAAGATTCTGCTCTCAGCCGGAAGCACTTTTCTACGGAAATACAGACCAGTGGTGGTGCGCTCTCAGGCCAGCTGAAAGGGGCCCAACCACTGAACTGGGCGGTGAACAAACCAGGAGATGAGGAAGTCTGAGTCGCACAGCTTTGTTCTCTGGGTACCAGGGCAGCACACACTGAGGCTGCCTAACCTTCAAAGTCAGGGAGAGGAGTCGATACAAGAGGATTTGAATCTGACTTGAACAACAGCGTGTCAAAGGATCTGGGGGGTGGCACTGTGGCGCACCGGGTTAAGCTGCCACTTGGGACGCCCACATCCTCTATCAGAGCACATGGGGTTGAGCCGCACGTCTACTTTCAATCCAGCTTTCTGCTAATGCACATCTTAGAAGCAGATAATGTCTTTTTTTTTTTTTTTTTGACAGGCAGAGTGGACAGTGAGAGAGAGACAGAGAGAAAGGTCTTCCTTTTTCCATTGGTTCACTCCCCAATGGCCTCTGCGGCCGATGTACCACGCTGATCTGAAGCCAGGAGCCAGATGCTTCTCCTGGTCTCCCATGGTGGGGTGCAGGGCCCAAGGACCTGGGCCATCCTCCACTGCACTCCCGGGCCACAGCAGAGAGCTGGATAGGAAGAAGAGTGACCAGGACAGAATCCAGCGCCCCGACTGGGACTAGAACCCGGTGTGCCGGCGCTGCAGGCAGAGGATTAGCCTATGGAGCCGCGGCACCAGCCATAATGTCTTCAATATTTGGGTCCCTGTTACTGACATGGGAGACCTATATGGAGTTACTGGCTCCTGGCTTCAGTCTGGCCTAGCCTCAGCTGTGACAGGTATTTAGGGAGTGAACCAACAGATGGAAGACCATTTCTTCATTTTTTCTCTCTGATGCTCTTTCAGATATATGATTTTTTTAAAAATCAGTTTTATTCGGCCGGCGCTGTGGCTCAACAGGCTAATCCTCCGCCTTGCGGTGCCAGCACACCAGGTTCTAGTCCTGGTTGGGGTGCCAGATTCTGTCCCGGTTGCCCCTCTTCCAGGCCAGCTCTCTGCTGTGGCCCGGGAGTGCAATGGAGGATGGCTCAAGTGCTTGGGCCCTGCACCCCCTGGGAGACCAGGAAAAAGCACCTAGCACCTGGCTCCTGCCATCGGATGAGCGCGGTGCGCCGGCTGCAGCGCGCTGTCCGCGGCAGCCATTGGAGGGTGAACCAACGGCAAAGGAAGACCTTTCTCTCTGTCTCTCTCTCTCACTGTCCACTCTGCCTGTCAAAAAAAAAAAAAAAAAAAAGGCAGTTTTATTAAAAAAAAAAAAGCACTGGGCGGCGCTGTGGCTCAACGGGCTAATCCTCCGCCTTGCGGTGCCAGCACACCAGGTTCTAGTCCTGGTTGGGGTGCCAGATTCTGTCCCGGTTGCCCCTCTTCCAGGCCAGCTCTCTGCTGTGGCCCGGGAGTGCAGTGGAGGATGGCCCAAGGGCTTGGGCCCTGCACCCCATGGGAGACCAGGAGAAGCACCTGGCTCCTGGTTTTGGATCAGCGCAGTGTGCCGGCAGCAGCGCGTTGGCCGCGGCGGCCATTGGAGGGTGAACCAACGGCAAAGGAAGACCTTTCTCTCTGTCTCTCTCTCTCACTGTCCACTCTGCCTGTCAAAAAAAAAAAAAAAAAAAAAAAACCAGCACTGGAGCGTGAGGCTGGGGTATGGGGCAGGTGTTGGGATGGAGAGGAGGACTGAGGCTGGAGGACAGGGGTCTTGAATGGTGCTGCCCTGCAGGAGGGAGGGCTCATTAAGGAAGACCAGACAGGGAGGGCAAAGGGCCTCCGACAGTGCCTTGACACACCAGGGACAAATCAACACTCCAATGTGAGGCGGTGCCTCCTGCCTCTTCACTGGGCGTGTCCCAACACTGCACTGAGGTCAAAGGCTGTGGGATCCTGTGTGGAGAGGCAGGGCCTGGGCAGCCACGCTGGCTACTTCACCAGACAACACAGGAGGGTTCATCTGTCTGCAGTCAGGGCCTGAATGCAAAGGCCGGGGCACACCATGGCTCCCGAGACGCGAAGCGGTAGCCATCTTGCCAAGACCTTCTAGATCTACAGACCTGGAAACTTTGCAAATAAGTTGTCATAAGGGAAGTGTGACTAGTGTTTCTCTCTCTCTCTCTCTCTCTCTCTCTCTCACACACACACACACACACACACTCACGCAGGCACAAGTTCTCATGTACTTACTAAAGCTGTGTGCTATCTCTTCAGCTGGGAGATGAGGAAAGCCCGCGTGTGCGTGCGTGTGCGTGCGTGTGCATGCGTGTGCGCGTGCGTGCGGCAGTGATGGAGGCAGTGAAAGCTGAGATGCACTCGCAGCTCCTGAGAGTCTCAGCCCCAGGACTCAGCAGTCCGCTGGCGGCCAGGCTTCCGTCACCAGCTGTCCTTCACACAGCACAACAGGATCACTGTGCAGGAAGGTGGGATTTTGGAGTCGGGGTTTTGTATCCCATGAACTAACATGCATCTGTCTCCAGGCAGTTCCTGAGGCAGCTGCACGGGCCCCTGCCGGCAGGATCTGAGACACCAGGCGAGGCTAAACGAGACGCCAGAACAAGGAATTCAAGAGTAATGAAGGCAGGAAAGAAAGGAACTGCTCTCTTCTCACAGCAGAGGCCCAAGCCCACCAAGGACTCACATACACCCCCATCTACCTCCCTGCTGGTGCCTCCAGCCCTCCACCCTGTCACGTGACTGGTACCCCACGCTGAATGCCGACGCTGGTTACCCCATGAAGAGAGAGCCAAGCTCATGTGAGCTGAGCCGACATGTTTATGGGCAAGAGGATTAAAACAACCTGCCAGGTGGGGGAGGAGGGTAGACCCTGTGTCCAGGGCAAGCACAGCACAGAGGCCTCCCACCAAGAAGTCTTTTGCTCAAATATGAAGCAGAAATCTCTCACTAAATGCCAAATCAACTGACTATGCCAAATACCATGGTGATCAAACGACCTTGAAGCACTGCTCGATTTTTCCAATATTCTTTGTAGGAAAGGTTAGTTTTTTTGTTTTTTTGTTTGTTTGTTTGTTTTTTGGGGGGTGACTAGGAGGATGGGTGACACAGGGCCCTGAAGAGCTCCTCATTAAACTAATACCCAAGCAAAGCCTTTCGAGCCTACCAAGCAATACGTGTGCACGGGACACCTGGATAAAGCTTCTAGATCTTAGACGCCCAGACTCCCAGCCAGAAGTCAAACTGTTAGAAGCAGAATTTCCTGTGGCCACTTCTTGCCTGTCAGAACCGGGAGGGAGAGAACTCTACCATCAGGTCCAGCTCCAGGCCAGAAAGGACCAGGGAGCCTGGGACCAGGGCCATCTCACCAGCAGGTCAAGCAGACAGTGGCAGTCACTAGTCACTAGGAGGCGCAGGGCAAGGCAAGCGGCACCTGAGCCCTTGGCTCCAGGCAGGCTGAGCTGCGAAGTCACCTAGCTGTGCTGCAGCTGGCCTTGGGCTCCGTGAAATCAGACTCTTTCTCCCCCCTCTCTGCAAAACCATCTGTCACAGCCCCCACTCAGCACGCTCGGCTGCTACCTGCTGGGAGGCACCCAATCCCAGCAGCAGCGAGGGGGTGTTTCCCCTTGGGTGCTGCCTGGCTGCCTGGTGAGACTGGCAGAAGGAGGAGGCGGCACCCCTTCTCCAGGCAGCCCAAGCTGGCTGTGCAACAACAGCTGGAGACCTGCGCTCCCTCCTCAACACCCCTTCCCAGCTAAGGAGCAGCCATCGCCCTCTTAACCTCCGCCCAGTCGACAGGCCCAGGGATTGAAGGCAGTAAGGGAGGGTGAAAGGAGATGTTGTACTGGAAGGGATCCCAAGAATAAACCCAAGCCGCCCTCCCACCCGCACTCAGCTCTGCTGTTTAGAAGCACTTGTCATCTCCCAGCGCACGGACAACAGGGGGGCCTTGGGCAGACCTGGCCGACACCTGGCCGGGTCACTATCTCCCCTCAGGAGCCCTGCTCTCCACCACCACCAGAGAGACAGCGCGCCTGCCAGCGGGCGGCCTCTGCCAGCGCTCACACACTCACGCACCCACTAGTCTTCCTCCAGACCACTGCCGTCACGCGGGACTGTGAGGGGGCTCAGTCTCGCTCTGAGCTGGTCACTCCAGTTCACTTGGCAGCGAGGGGGTGGCAGGAGGAGAAGGACGGAGGGAGATTATGATTCTGTACTTTCAAGTCCCGCCCCTAAAGTCAGGGAGGGAAGCAGCCGGGTTCCCGCTGCCAGAGCTCAGATCTGGGCACTACAGAGCCAGCTGCGTCAGGAGAACTGCGGGAACGTGCACATCAAACAAGCTGGCTAAAGCAGGGGCAACCAGCCAGGCTGCAAGTGGGCTGGTCCTCAGCCAGGAACACGGAATGGTCTTCCTATCACAAGTAGAACCAAGTTGGAGGCGGCAGCTTAGGGTCTCGGGAAGAGGCAGGACTGGCACAGGAACAGGACTCCTTGGCTGGGGGAGGGGGGCAGCCGAGGTGACAGTGGGGGAGTGCTGTCCAGGAGGCCCCATTCCAGCCTCAACCACCCTGAGCACACATGTTAAGCTAAGCGCTGGCCACTCCAAGCACTTGTGTACCGACTGCCAGAGACAGGTGCACAGGGGCACTCTCACTAGCTGTGTTGTGCAACCTGGTCTGGTTGAGGGCACGCAGGAGCCACAGAGGCTGACAGCCCGCCCACAGGAGGGGAGCGCTCTCCCTTTCCTGTGCACCGCCCAAGGCAGCCACGAGGAGGTGCTGTTTAGTGGCAGAACCGTGCATCAGGAGTGGCAGGAGCGAAGGCCACTTCCTCTTCCTCACCAGCTGCTACCGTCAGCCTCCACAGGCGGCCTCTAGGAGCCTGCAGAACCTGGGGTGGGGGCAGTGGGACAGCAGCTGCAGTCTGTGACTCATTCCCTGAGGAAAGAGAAAGCGATCTTGACCCCCGGGGACGGAGCAGTCACCATGTCCTGGACCAGCCCTGCTGCAAACCGAAAGCCAGAATCCCTGTCCAGGACCGAAACCTCGGCCAGCCCACTCTCCACCCGCACCTGCACACAGAAAAACCTGTCCCTTTCATGCCACAGCACAGCATGTGGCAGGGAGCACCCACAGTCCTCTCAACAGGGCACCCAGCACGGGGAACAGGAAGCAATGGTGTTTCACATTCAAAGCATGACTAAAAAAAACAACTCACTCTATAGATAGGTATCAGTTGTGTGTGTATGTGTGTTATACATACCTGTAACACACAAGCGACTGATCTCCCCGTGCATCGCGTGTATGCACCTCTAGGACCCATATGGGATTGCGATTTCCCTCCAACGGCACCCACTGACTGGCTCCTGGCCCTCACCCTCCTCCCTTCCCAGAATCTCCCCTGCCCCTCCCCCCCACTGTCTTCAGATAAGGCTTGTCCTCCCCAGCCTCCAGGTCTTTGCGAGGGCTTCTCACTGTCTGGGACAGTGCCCTCCTCCTGGTGAGCCTCGGCTGGGCTCGGGACTCGCACATCACTTCCTCCAGGTAGCTTTCCCTGCCCATTTCACAGGGAGCCTGCTGGTCCCTCCGGGCATGCTCCAGCCCAGCCCTTCTTTTACCAGGACTGAGTGGCAAATTTCCTTCTCACTCTCGTTGACCATGACACAAGAGCAAGAGCAGTCTGACGGTCTTTTCCACGACTAAGTCACTTCTGCGTCCTCAGCGCCTGGTGCCTAGCAGCTCTCCAGAAGCGCTTTCCTAACTCACGGTGGAGTCACAGGGAGAGTCAGGGTCATCCTGTTTTCCTGGGTGACTCCTCCCCCCATGGCTCTTACCACAACTCTGCTTCCACGGGGCCAGGGTGCAATGCGGAATGCTGGTGTCCACCACTGCAGACCCATTGCTGAGGACCCCTCAGCACCCCAGTGGCTGTGGTCTCTCGCAGGGTTGCAGAGCTCATCTCCAGTGGGTGGAGCTGCCCTTCCTCGTGTCCTTTCCCCGCTTGCCTCCTGCCGTGGGGGCACAGGCTGCCCTCCCACAGCCCTCTAAGCAGGACGGCCTCTGAAGTGGAAGCGATGGGGGTGTAGCAAAGGGCCCAAGAGAGACCTATCTGAGACCCAGCTCTGCCCAACAAGTTATATAGCTTTGAGCAAGTCATTCGCTCTCTAGGGATCCATGCTTCCACACGTGCAAAACTAGGGGTCAGAGAAGAGCTTGGGGCGGGTCTGTCCCACGTGGATGTGAAAGTTCTCAGTGCCTCTGTACTAACAAGCCTTCCAGCCCCGTCCCTGAGACCACAGCAGGAAGTGGGCATGGACTGCATGGCCTGAAGCCCACTTCCTGACCTTGGCTTACGTCAAGCCAACCAGCCTGTCAGTAAACCTCACTTAACATGCCGCACGCCTTGAACACCAGGCCCACACACTGGAAAGTCTCTCATGCCTAGCGCTGAAAAAATTAAAGGTAACCTAGGTACTAAACATCAGCACTCCTTAGTAACATTCCAAACCTGAACTTGGGGTGCCCTAGGGAAGGATCCTGTTCCTCCCTAAACCTCATTTACCTACCACCTACAAGCACCTCACCCCTTCCAGCCTCTACAGACCGGAATGTGGCAGTAAGATGTGCACCACGACACAGCCCCAGGAATCTGCAGGTCTAGTGCAGCCCCTGGTGGGACTGGCGACACACCTAGTGCCTCGCACCTGCCCCACTCACACCGACTCCCACAGCAGCTGGTCTGGTCTGTGAGCTGCCCACCTGCCCACCTGCCCACCTGCCTGCCTGCCTGCCATGGGCACGTAATCTGTCAGGAGAAACTGACTTGGCAAGGCCCAGCAAGCTGCAGTTTCAGTCTCCCTGCCCCGAGTGGGGGCAGGGGGAACACGTACAAGCAACCAGTCTAACAGGTCTGCATTTCCACCGCCCTACACAGCTGGTGCCTTCTTCACACAGGAGACTGAAAAGTCAGATGGAGCTCTCAAACTCTGGGCCACAAAGATCAGGCAATCAGGAAGAAAGGAGAAAATGTCATCTTGGAGCTGGTGCTATAGCGTAGCAGGTAGAGCCGCCCTTTGCAGTGCCGGCATCCCATACGGGTGCCAGCTCAAGTCCCGGCTGCTCCACTTCCAAACCAGCTCTCTGCTATGGCCTGGGAAAGCAGTGGAAGACGGCCCATATCCTTGGACCCCTGCATCCGCATTGGAGACCGAAACAGGTTCCTGGCTTTGGATTGGCCCAGCTCTGGCCATTGTGGCCATTTGGAGAGTGAACCAGCAGATGGAAGTCCCCACTCTCTCTCTGCCTCTGCCTCCCTGTAACTCTGCCTTTCAAAGAACA
This sequence comes from Sylvilagus floridanus, assembly GCA_949820135.1. NCBI lineage: Eukaryota > Metazoa > Chordata > Mammalia > Lagomorpha > Leporidae > Sylvilagus > Sylvilagus floridanus. Next base: position 118,779,229 of record OX463224.1, on the reverse strand, counting down.
AATAAATGTTAAAAAAAAAAAAAAAAAAAAGCGCTCATCTTTGTCACTCCCGTCCTACCCACAATGGTCCTGGAAAACCTGGTCCCTGTCTCTTCATACCTCCTGGTCACTCCAGAAAAGCAGGAGATCTCCTCTGAGGTGTTCCAAGAAAAATCTGGGTCCAGCCACCCGCAGACACTGAGCTGGTGTGAAATCAGTTCCTGCTGGGCCGAGCTCTGAGCTTTTCTCCCACTATAAATAACTCCAGCCTGACACACACCACATGGTCTCCCCAACTCTGGACACATCCTCCAGCGCTCAGCGCACCTCTGCTCCCCTGGTAGAGAAGAGGGAAGGAGGAGGCCAACGTGACCAGGAGCAACCAGCCAAGAAGGGGCAGCAACGCAACTCTCTGTCTCTGGTCCCCATCTGGGAGTCAGACAGGGCTTCCTCGGCAGTGTGTTCTTTCCCTGTGGTTTCTCCTCTAAGCTCGAACACAATCCAACAGCAGTGACTCTGTTCAGTATTACTATACCTAACTACAATACTGATTCAGAGCGTGGCTTCTATGGCTACAGCATTGGACAGGCAGACATCTGGTTTACAAAACGCTACGGGGATACACTCCTCGAAGGGTGGCTGGAGTGGAGAACACTCATGTTACAATTCTTTTTGTTTTTATTTCACAAATAATTCACCGAGAGTTGACCAAGTATGAAGCACTCTAAGACACTCTAGGGGTAAAGAGGGACACAAAGAATAAAACAAAGCCCAGCAGGAGAGAGCAGCGTACATCACACCAGTCAGCAGGGACCCAGTCCAGGCGGGCGAAGTCCCCGAGTTTACTAGTAGTCTGAGGGGTTTTCACTACTCACAGGAACAACGGCCGAGACAGATCTCAGGACTGCAGCTCTCACCCTGCCCAATCCTGGGGCGTCAAGAGGAGGCCCACCTACCACGCCGACCTGGGGGAAGAGGCAGCCGACTTGGGGAGCTTCACTGACGCATCCATCCTCCCTCACCATGTGGAAACTGGGGACAGGCCCAACAAGCAAGCAAAGATGATATGATGAGAAGATCCTGAAAAGCAGAAGGTCAAACAAGGTGCCCAGGACTCTCCGTCGTGGACATGAAGTCACAGGAAGCCCCTGGCCACAGGAACCCAAGAGGGCTACCCTGGGAAAGACCACGCCAGGGCTCTAGAGGGATGCCTGCAGAGTCCCTGCACCTCAGCGCTGGCTGCCAAGCCTTGTCTCCGTCCTTAACGCCCACTCGGCCAGGGCTATGGCTCAGTCTGACCCCCAGCAGATTCTATGAATTCTTCAGGAAGTTAGGAGGGAAGAACGAATACTTGTTCCTGAAAGTGCATGGAAAAAAATCAGATTCCCGAGGCGACTATTTAGTGTAGTGGCTCAGCCCCAGCTCGGGACGCTGGCATCCTATATGGGAGTCCTCGGGTTCGAGCTCTCGTTCCGCTCATTCCAGCTTCCTGCTGATGTGTCCCCTGGGAGGCAGCAGGTGATGGCTCAAGTGCTTCAGTTCCTGCTGCCCATGTGGGAGGCCTGGACTGAGCTCTGGGCTCGCGGCTTTGGCCTGACCCAGCCCCAGCTGTTGCAGGCATCTGGAGAGTTGAACTAAAGGATGGAAGATCTCTGTCTCCTTTTTGCCTTTCAAATAAAAATTTAAAAGAAAAGAAAACCAAACCCTAGCGTTAAAGAGAAATAGGGGCTGGCGCTCTGGCTCAGTAGGGTAATCCTCCGCCTGCGGCGCCAGTTCCAGTCCCAGCTGCTGCACTTCCAATCCGGCTTTCTGCTATGCCCTGGGAAAGCAGTAGAAGATGGCCTAGATGCTTAGGCCCCTGTACCTGGAAGAAGTTCCTGGCTCCTGCTTCAGGTAGGTGCAGCTCTGGCCATTGCAGACATTTGGGGAGTGAACCAGCAGATGGAAGACCTTTCTCTCTGTCTCTCCCTCTCACTGTCTGTAACTCTACCTCTCAAGTAAACAAAATCTTAAAAATAAATAAATAAAAACTAGATGAAGAAGAATGGGATTTTTTTTTTTTTTTGGCAGGCATATTTAGACAGTGAGAGAGAGAGAGACAGAGAGAAAGGTCTTCCTATCCATTGGTTCACCACCAAATGGCCACTATGGCCGGCGTGCTGTGCCGATCTGAAGCCAGGAGCCAGGTGCTTCTCCTGGTCTCCCACACGGGTGCCGGGTGCCGGGCCCAAGCACTTGGGCCACTCTCCACTGCCTTCCCAGGCTACAGCAGAGAGCTGGACTGGAAGAGGAGCAACTGGGAAAGGACCAGCGCCCCAACCAGGACTAGAACCCGGGGTGCCGGTGCTGCAGGCGGAGGATTAGCCAAGTGAGTTGTGGCGCCGGCTGGAATGGGAAATTTTTAAAAAAACTTTTCCTGCAGAGCAGATAGCAGATTAGTTACAAGACTCTTCTGGAATGGTGTTCCACAGAGAACTCAGTAATGCCAGAACTGTGATGTGAGCCTGGGAGTTCAGCCTCTCCGCATTTCCTATTGAGAAAAACCCTCAGACCACAACCATAATGCAACTGCGCATCAGTGTCTGACGTTTTATCACTAAGGGAATGTTTTAACAGTCTCGATTTGGCAGCCTGCCCCATCGGCTGTTTCACAAGCAGTTTCCGTGGTCTTAAGGCAGGGCATTGGCTTTTAAACACTGTCTCAGAATTATTTCTCAAAATAGGGCTCAGTCATCCAAGACAGAAGGAAGGAATGAAAACAAACCAAACAAAGGACCTGGTGCTACCAAACAGAAGGGGAGCACCCATGAGAACCGAGCAGGGGCAGGCATTACCACCCGCACTGAGACGGCAGCCAGCTGAGCACGCTCACTACCAAGTCAGAAAATTAGGACAGAGGGGGCACTAACGACATGCGATTAATACAGGGAGACCCCTTCATGGACTCTCACCTCACCAAAATCTATTTACCTGACCCAAGCCTATGTGTTTACTTGAAAAACAAACAAAACCAAACCACTCCAACAGTTCCCCACCAATGCCAAGCACTGTCGTGTAATCAATTAGCAGCCACACCTCCCTGCCAGTGTACAATAGTAATTAAGGTAGCGAGTTTCCTCACTGGGAATTTAAGTACAGAAGGGCAGAGCCCCTACGGACTCAACCCATTACAACAGCCTTTTTATTAGCACGGAAGCTACTGCCACGTGCTCTCTGAGGACGTGGTGGCCGCTCAGGACAGCGTACCTGTGTGTGCACACGGCTTACCTATGCTGGGAGAGAAGCAGAGAACCACTTCTGAGACAGCCAACAGACTGTGCTTCTCAAATAATTTACGCTTATCCATTCTAACAAAGAGGTGAGTTCTAAAGTTACTTTAAAATAGCACATCATGGGGCTGGTGCTGTGGCACAGGGGCTAAAGCTGCCGTCTGCAGCACTGGCATCCCATATGGATGCCAGTTCAAGTCCTGGCTGCTCCACTTCCAATCCAGCTCCCTGCTAATGTGCCTGGGAAAGCAGAAGACGGCTCAAGGAGTTGGGGCTCCTGCACCCACGTGGGAGGCCCAGATGAAGCTCCTGGTTCAGGTTGGCCCAATTCCGGCTGTTGTGGCACTTGGAGAGTAAATCAGTGGTAGAAGAGCTCCCTCTCTCTTACTGCCTTTCAAATAAAATAAATAAATCTTTTTAAAAATATGGCATATAACCACGATTTCAGAGAAGCAAATCAGCTTGGAACACAAACATATTTGCAAACTGTCTCTCTGCCAGGGTAACAAGAAGGGTCCCAGTGGGGAAGTGGTCAGTCAACAAGGGCAGCGACTCACCCTGTCTTAGAAAGGTGCCGCCCCAAGATCAGACAAGCAAGTCTAACCAAAACCTTACAGAAAGGCTCACAGCAACCAGTAGAAAACAACTGCAGATGTCCAGCAGGGCCCTGTGCATACCTATGGGGCCCAGATTCAAGGGAGGGTGCCCCACTAGAGGCACACAGCAAATGAGAACAGAAAGGAGTGGCCTGTCACACCAGCAACGGGATGTAGAGACACAGCAGGATGGTCAAGCCTCCCCCCCCCCCCCCGGACTGAACTGGCCAGTTCCAAATGCACAAAGAGGCCTGGCAGCACCAGCTGTGGTGCTCTTGACAGTCAAGGCTAAGAGCAGCACTGGTGCTGTGGCACAGTGGGAAAAGCCACTGCCCGTGGCGCCAGTATCCCATGTGGGCACCGGCTACTCCACTTCCCATCCGACTCCTGCTAATGTGCCTGGGAAAGCAGTGGAGGATGGCCCATGTGCTTGGGACCCTGTACCCAGGTGGGAGACCCAAAGAAACTCCTGTCTCCTGGCTCAGCCTGGCCCAGCCCCAGCTGTTGTGGCCATTTGGGGAATGAACCAATAGATGGAAGATTTCTCTCTCTCTCTTCTCTCTGTATTTCTGCCTTTCAAATAAATGAATTTTAAATTTTTTAAAAAATTTATTTGACAGGCAGAGTTACAGACAGTGAGAAAGAGAGAAAGAGAGAAAGGTCTTCCTTCCATTGGTTCACTCCCCAAATGGTCACCACGGCCAGTGTTACGCCAATCCAAAGCCAGGAGCCAGGTGCTTCTTCCTGGTCTCCCATGGGGTGCAGGGCCCAAGCACTTGGGCCATCCTCCACTGCCCTCCCAGGCCACAGCAGAGAGTTGGACTGGAAGAGGAGCAACCAGGACTAGAACCTGGTGCCCATATGGGATGCTGGCACTGCAGGTAGAAGATTAACCAAGTGAGCCACGGTGCCAGCCCCATCAAATAAATGAATCTTTAAAAAAAAAAAAAAGTTTAGGAATAATTAGCTCTGTGCCTCTGCATGGGTGATACACAGAGGGTTGTAGAGAGAACTTGAGTTTGTTTCATAAATACACAGTTAAGCGTGCAAAAGCTAATTCTTTTTTCTTTTCTTTTTTTATGCTTACAAAAAGGATTCTAGAATCCCAGCATCCTATGCGTGTCACAGGAGGGTCAAATCCAGAAATCCAAACTGATGATGCTGTGAGGACTTATTTGCTGGTTACCAACTTAAAGTCTCGGGGTTTAGTTTTTCTAAAGGGATTCTTGACATTCCAAAAGACGGAGAGAGATAAAGAAGCGAGTCAGATGTCAGGATTCAGTAAGGTGTGTTCAAGTTTCCCCCTGCTCTTGCAGGAAGTGCTCCATACCAGGGACCTCACAACTGATGAGAAGAAAGCCAGGCCCAGCTCTAAATCTAACTGGGCGCCTCACCCGGACTGAGCTAACCCCGAGGGGCCTGGACACGGAGTTTCCCTTATCTGATGCTTGTTATGGATTTGGAAATATGTGCACAGACATAGACAGCCTGGGGATCGGATCAAAGTCTAAACACAGAATTAACTTACGCTTCGTCTACAGCTCATACAACATAGCCTGAAAGTAAATTTTATGCAGAAAACTATTTATTTGGAAGTAGGAAGAGAGACAGGTATCTTTAAACCATTTGTTCACTCCCGAAATGCCTGCAACACCCAGGAGTGGGCCAGGCCAAAGCCAATGTGGTTTTCTCATGCAGGTGACATGCTGCCTCCCAGGGTGTCAGCAGCACGAAGGTAGATCGGATGGGGGTCTGGGACTTGAATTCAGGTACTCAAGAGACTCAGATACAGGATGCGATGTCCCAAGTGGTGACATAACCACTGTGCCAAACGCCCATCCTATACAAAAATTTCAGTGTGCCTGCGTTTTGAGTGTGAATTTTCTACTTGTTGCATCAAGTCACTGTTGAAAAGTTTTGGATTTTGGAGCACTTCAGATGTTTGATTTTTCAGATTAGGGAATATTCAACCTGTATCTTCTATGTGTTAACACAACTGAAGCCAGAGTGAAGGGCTCGCCACAGAAAACAGACCAGTTCCAATAATGAATACTCTGGACAATGTGAGTTTACAGTTTTGAATAAGTGACTCAATACTGGACCAGGCCAGTGCTGTGCCGGAACTGGCTGAGCCACCATCTGCAGTGCTGACATCCCATACGGGCGCCAGTTTGAGTCTCAGCTGCTCTGCTTCTGATCCAGCTCCCTGATGATGTGCTTGGAAAGCAGCGGAGGATGGCCCAAGTCCCTGGGCCCCTGTACCCATGAGGGAGACCCAGAGGAAACTCCTGGCTCCTAGCTTCAGCCTGGCCCAGCCCTGGTCACTGTGGCCACTGGGGAGTGAATGAGCAGATGGAAGATGTCTGTCTCTCTCCTCTCTGACTCTGACTTTCAAATAAATAAGTCTAAAAAAAAAAAATCTGGACCTTTATTTCATAACCTGCAAAGTGGGGGAAGCCATCAGATGTGCTACCCTGCAAAGAGAAAAGCAGCCGAGGTGGCCCGGCGTTAAGACACCCACACCTCACGCTGCAGCGCCTGGGTGGAATGCCAGGCTCTGGGCCTGGACTCCTGCCTCCTGATGGCCTGAACTCTGGCAGGCAGCAGTGACGACTTGAGCAGTTGGGTTCCTGCCACCCACGTGGGAGACCTGGATTGGATTCCCAGCTCCTGGCTCTGGCCTCGCCCAGGGTGGCTGTTGTGGGCATCCGGATAGCTAACTCGCGATGGGAGCAAAAAGCCTGGATGACAGGCGTAGCAGGGAGAGCTGAAGGTGGCTAGTCTACAGAGAACGGAAGGCTGTGCCGGGGAGGGCAGGGAGTGGCTAAAGGCTCAGGTCTGAGCCGCCCCCTCCACTGCGGGCTCCCCCAGCAGCAGGGACGCTGCCACTCCAAGTTTCTGCAGGGCTCTTGTCATCCAGAGTTTGCAGGGAGCCTGTAAAAAACCTGCTTCAGATTTTCAGGAGGATCTATGATGGCCGAATAGCATGAAGCCAAGCTGCCTATGGCCACACTGGATTACCAAATACACACACACACACACACACACACACACACAGGACCTCACACAAGCAAACCAACCAACCACAAAAACAAAGAAGGACGGACTCCATTTCTAGGGTCTGACAGAAATTTTCAGTGGAGACATGACAGAAAGAACAAAGACTGCGTCGGGCAATGAGGAGACAGAAACATGGCTCTGGTCAAGCCCAGGAAGACAGAAAGAGCAAATGCGGTAACGAATGAAGAACGACTGAGTGTGGCTCTGACAGAGTAGGGGCTCAGGAAACGCTGGCCAGCGTGTCCACAGCTGAAGACCGCCTCAGAGGCAAGCCATGCAGAGTGCTAGCAAGGGCCGGGCACTGCTCAAAGGTTCAGTCCATTCCCTCTTTTTCTTTTCTTTTCTTTTTCTTTTTTTAAAGATTTACTTATTAGGGCCGGCGCTGTGGCTTAGCGGGAAAAGCCGCCTCCTGCAGTGCCAGCATGCCCTATGGGCACTGGTTCAAGTCCCAGATACTCCATTTCCAATCCAGCTCTCTGCTACGGCCTGGGAAAGCAGTAGAAAATGGCCCAAGTCCTTGGGCCCCTGCACTTGTGTGGGAGACCTAGAGGAGGCTCCTGGCTTCAGATTGGCACAGCTCTGGCCATTGCAGCCATCTGGGGAGTGAACCAGATGGAAGACTCTCTCTCTCTACCTCTCCTCCTCTCGCTGTATAACTCTGACTTTCAAATAAGTAAATACAATCTTAAAAAATTTTACTTATTTATTTGAAAGCCAGAGTTACAGAGATGCAGAGGCAGAGAGAGATTTTTCCATTGGTTGGTTTACTCCCTAATGGCCACCAATGGCAGAGTCTGGACCAATTTGGAGCCTGGAGCCAGGAGCCAGGCACTTCTTCCAGGTCTCCTACATGGGTGCAAAGGCCCAAGGACTTGGGCCATCTTCCACTGCCTTCCCAGGCCACAGCAGAGAGCTGGATCAGAAGTGGAACAGCCAGAACTTGAAATGAGAGCCCACATGGAACGCCAGCATTGGAAGAGGTGGCTTTATTTGCTATGCCACAGTACTGCTTTCCCAGGCTGTAGCAGAGAGCTGGATTGGAAGAGAAGCAGCCAGGACTAGAACCGGCGCCCATGTGGGATGCCGGCACTTCAGGCCAGGGCTTTAACCCGCTGCGCCACAGTGCCAGCCTCGAAAGCTTTAGATTTTTTTTTTTTGACAGACAGAGTGGACAGTGAGAGAGAGAGACAGAGAGAAAGGTCTTCCTTTGCCGTTGGTTCACCCTCCAATGGCTGCCACGGCCGGCGCACTGTGGCCGGCGCACCGCGCTCATCCGATGGCAGGAGCCAGGTGCTAGGTGCTTTCTCCTGGTCTCCCATGGGGTGCAGGGCCCAAGCACTTGGGCCATCCTCCACTGCACTCCCGGGCCACAGCAGAGGGCTGGCCTGGAAGAGGGGCAACCGGGACAGAATCCGGCGCCCCGACCGGGACTAGAACCCGGTGTGCCGGTGCCACAAGGCGGAGGAGGATTAGCCTGTTGAGCCACGGCGCCGGCCTAAAAAAAAACTTTTAAAAGTTTCATTTAAAGATTTATTTATGGGCTGGCATTGTGACGTAGCAGGTTAAAACTCCGCCTGCAGTGCTACCATCCCATATAGGTGCCAGTTTAAGTCCCTACTGCTCTACTTCCTATCCAGTTCCCTGCTAATGGGCCTGGGAAAGCAGTGGAAGACAGCCAAAGAGCTTGGGCCCCTGCACTCACGTAAGGGACCTGGAAGAAACTCCAGGGTTTGGTTTGGCCCAGCCCTGGCCATTGCAGCCATTTGGAGAATGAACCAGCACATGAAAGACCTCTCTAACTCTGCCTTTCAAATAAATAAAAAATAAACAAATATTTATTTAGGAAAGGCGGATCAGGACTGGGCCAGGCCAAAGCCAGGAGCCTGGAACTCTATCCAAATCTCACACATGATGGGCAGGAGCCCAGGTACTTGGGCCATCTTCTGTTGACTTCCTAGGTATGTTAGCAGGGAGCTGGACTGGAAACAGAGCAGCTGGAACTTGAAGTGGTGCTCACGTGGGATGCTGGTGTCATAGGCAGAGGCTTAACCGGCTATGGCACAATGCTGGCCTCCAAGCCATTATTTTAAATACATTCTTTTAGTGAAAATGGGTTAAGTTTTATGCATTTATTTTTAAAGATGTGTTTATCGCTTCCTCTGGGTCTTCACACAGGAGGCAGGGCCCAAACACTGGACCATCTTCCGCTGCTTTTCCCAGGCCATCAGCAGGGAACTGGATGAGAAGTGAAGCAGTCACAACGCCACAAGGCTGGCCTTGGGTTGTTGGGTTTCATTGTTTTGTTTTTTAAAGATTTTATTTGTTTACTTGAAAGTCAAGAGTTAGAGAGAGGCAGGGGCAGAGAGAGAGAGAGGTCTTCCATCCAATGGTTCACTCCCCAGAGCTGGCCGATTTGAAGCCAGGAGTCAGGAGCTTCTTCCGGGTCTCCCACGTGGGTGCAGGGGCCCAAGCACTTGGGCCATCTTCTAGTGCTTTCCCAGGCCATAGCAGAGAGTTGGATCAGAAGTGGAGCAGCCAGGACCCAAACCGGCACCCATATGGGATGCCGGCACTGCAGGCATAGGCTTTACCTGCTATGCCACAGCATTAGCCCCTAGGGTTGTTGGTTTTTCAAGAGAGATTTATTTTATTTATTTGAAAGGCCTAGTTACAGAGAGGGAGAGAAACTTTTCATCTGCTAGTTCATTACTCAAAAGCCTGCAAGCCAGAAGCCCAGATGGGCCCAGAGGCCCATCCCATGTGGAGTGGCGGGGCCCTAGTACCCGAGTACCATCCACTGCCTTCCCAGGTGCACTGGCAGCAAGCTGCATAGCGTCAGAGCAGCTGAAACTCACACTGGTGCTCCAGTGTGAGCTGTGGCTTCACACACTGTGCTACACCTGACAATGAAGAAAAGCTCTGTGTTCAACGTATCAACCGAATACATTTCAGCGGGGAGAATCCAATAAGCTAACTAAAGTTCAAAATGGAATCAAAGCTTCAACATGGATGAACCTAGAAAACATAATGCCACATGAAATCAGCTAGACACAGCTAAACACTCTACCTCACTTACCCGGGGTACTCAGAATAGCTCAATCCATACAGACAAAAAGCAGAATACAGGTTACCAGGAGCTGAGAGAGGGCAAGCAAGAAACTACTGTTTAAATAAACTTCCCAGCCAGCGCCACGGCTCAATAGGCTAATCCTCCGCCTGCAGCGCCGGCACCCCGGGTTCTAGTCCCGGTCAGGGCGCCGGATTCTGTCCTGGTTGCTCCTCTTCCAGTCCAGCTCTCTGCTGTGGCCAGGGAGTGCAGTGGAGGATGGTCCAAGTGCTTGGGCCCTGCACCCCATGGGAGACCAGGAGAAGCACCTGGCTCCTGGCTTTGGATCAGCGCGGTGCGCCGGCTGCAGTGCACCGGCAGCGGCGACCATTGGAGGGTGAACCAATGGCAAAAGGAAGACCTGTCTCTCTGTCTCCCTCTCTCTCTCTCTCTCTCTCTCACTGTCCACTCTGCCTGTCAATAAATAAATAAATAAATAAATAAATAAACAAATAAACAAACTTCCCAAATGGGGTAAAAAATTGGGATATTTCTATCTGGGATGATGAAAACATTCTGGAAACAGTGATGCTGGTTACAAACACTGTGAATAAACTTAGTGCCATCATACTGTATAATTAAAAATGCTTAAAATGATAAATTTTGTTACACAATAAAAAACTGAATTAAATCCCAAAGCTAAGTGCCAGCACTGTGGCACAGCAAGGAAAGCCACTGCCCGTGACGCCGGCATCCCACACGGGCACCGGCTCGAGTCCTGGCCACTCCATTTCCAAACCTGCATCTGGGAAAGCAGCAGCAGAGGATCCAACTGCTTGGGCCCACAGGAGACCTAGCGGAAGCTCCTGGCTTCAGTCTGGCCTGGCACTGGCTGTTGCAGCCATTTGAGGAGTGAACTAGTGGATGAGAGCTCTCTCTCTGTCTCTCCCTCTAACTCTGCCTAAGGGATTCATTTATTTAAGAGTTACAGCAAGACAGGGAGAGAAAAGAGAAAGGAGAGAGATCTTTAATCCACTGGTCCACTTCCCAAACGGCCAAAATGACCAGGGCTGGGCCACACCAAAGCCAGGAGCCAGGAGCTTCTGCGTCTCCCACATGGGTGCAGGGGCCCAACCACCCAGGCCACGCTCCACTGTCCTCCCAGACACACCAGCAGGGAGCTGGATGGGAAGTGGAGCAGCCAGGACTTGAACCAGTGCCCACATGTGACGCCAGCACCATAGCTGGCAGCTTAACCTGCCATGAGAAACTTTCAGACCACTATAATTGAAGAACAGTCTATAAGATAAACCAGTCCATATACTTTAAAATTATAAGGTTATAAAATTCATAAAGGGAAGGCCAGCACTGTGGTACAGCGGGTTAACGCCTTGGCCTGAAGCACTGGCATCCCATATGAGTGCCAGTTCGAGACCCGCTGCTTCACTTCTGATCCAGCTCTCTGCTATGGCCTAGGAAAGCAGCAGAAGATGGCTCAAGTCCTTGGGCCCCTGCACCCACATGGGAGACCCAGATCAGCATCAGATTGGCCCAGCTCTGGAGAGTGAACCATTGGATGGAAGACTTCTCTTTCTCTCTGTAATTCTGACTTTCAAATAAATAAATAAATTTTTAACAACAACAACAACAATTCATAGATGGCCCAGAGTTGTAGCACAGCAGGTTGAGCTGCCACCTGCAACACTGGCATCCCATGAGTCTCAGCTGCTCCACTTCCAATCCAGCTCCCTGCTAACGCACTTGGAAAAGCAGTAGAAGGCCAGCACCGCGGCTCATTTGGTTAATCCTCTGCCTGCGGCACCAGCACCCTGGGTTCCAGTCCCAGTTGCTCCTCTTCCAGTCTAGCTCTCTGTTGTGGCCTGGGAGTGCAGTGGAGGATGGCCCAAGTGCTTGGGCCCTGCACCCCATGGGAGACCAGGAGGAAGCACCTGGCTCCTGGCTTTGGATCAGTGCAGCGCGCCGGCCGTAGCGGCCATTTGAGGGGTAAACCAACGGAAGGAGACCTTTCTCTCTGTCCCTAACTCTGACTGTCAAAAAAAAAAAAAAAAAAAAGCAGAAGACGACCTGTGTGCTTGGGCCCCTGGCCACCCATGTGGGAGACCTGGATGGAGTTCCTGGCTCCTGGCTGTTGAGGTTATCTGGGGAGTGAAACAGCAGATGGAAGATCTCTCTGCCTCTCCCTCTCTCTCTGCCTTTCAAATAAATTAATCTATAAAAAAATAAATTTCTTACTTCTAAATAATTTGGGCAATACAATAAAACTGCATTGTCCAAACCACAACTGAATAAATACATAGCAAAAGAAGTCTACCTGATAAACCGATCTTACGTGCAATCAAAACACAATGGCGGCGCCGCGGCTCGATAGGCTAATCCTCCGCCTTGCGGCGCCGGCACACCGGGTTCTAGTCCCGGTCGGGGCACCGGATTCTGTCCTGGTTGCTCCCCTTCCAGGCCAGCTCTCTGCTGTGGCCCAGGAGTGCAGTGGAGGATGGCCCAAGTGCTTGGGTCCTGCACCCCATGGGAGACCAGGAGAAGCACCTGGCTCCTGGCTTCAGATCAGCGTCTTGCACCAGCTGCAGCGGCCACTGGGGGGTGAACCAACGGAAAAAGGAAGACTTTTCTCTGTCTCTCTCTCACTGTCCACTCTGCCTGTCAAAACAAAACAAAACAAAACAACAAAACACCACAATGGCATAGGAGCCAGCATTAAGATGCCTATGTCCCATACTGGAGCGCCTGAGTGTGTTTCCCAAGTCTTCCTACTTTCAATCCCAGCTTCCTACTCATGTGCAGCCTGGAAGCAGCAGGTAATGACTCAAGTCCTTGGGTCCCTGCCCCTCATGTGGGAGACCTGGACTGAATTCATGGCTTCTACCTGGCTCAAAGCCAGCTGTGGTAGGGATTCAGAGTTCTGAACCAGTAGAAGGGAGATCTTTGTCTATCTGTTCTTCAAACTGAATTAAATTAAAATGAAATGAAATAAAACAAAACACCACAATGACTTGGAGGAGGGAGAGGATGAAGAAAGACTGATTAATGGATACAATGACACAGCTAGACAGGAGGAGCAAGTTATAGTATACTATTGTATGCAGGGTGATCACAGTTAACAGTATTGTATCATATAAATCAAAATAGTCTGAAGATTTTCAATGTTCTCATCACAAAGAAATAATGAATGTCTGCCAACAGTGGCTTTCTCACCCTCTGGTCTCAACTCCTTATACGATTACAAAATTATTGAGAAATGCAAAGCCCTCGCGTCTATGTGGGTTACAGTGCTCCACACCTACCTTACCAGAAATTAAAACTAATCATTTAAAAGTTTATTGATTCATTCAAAATAACAATAAAATTACATGTTTATACAAATGATCTATCTTTATGTAAAAAGAAATTGTATTTTCCAAAACAAAATGAAGTTTCATGACAAAAGTTGCATTGTTTAATTTTCTCCCACATCTCCTTAATATCTGGCTTAGTGGAGACAGCTGACTTTTCATATCTGCTTCTAAAGTCAGTGTGCTTCAGTATATTGTTTTGGTAGAAATAAATGAAGAAAACCTCACTTTACACTGATATGTGTAGGTGAAAACAGATTGAACAGCCTTTCAGGTACTGAGGATTTTCTTCTTTATTTTTTTAAAATACTTATTTATTTGTTTGAAAGTTAAAGTTACACAGAGAGAGGAGAGGCAGAGAGCGAGGTCTTCCATCCAATGGTTCACTCCCTAATTGGCTGCAACGGCCAGAACTGTGCCGATCTGAAGCCGGGAGCCAGGGGCTTCCTCCAAGTCTCCCAACACAGGTGCAGGGGCCCAAGAACTTGGGCTATCTTCTACTGCTTTTCCAGGCCATAGCAGAGAGCTGGATGGAAGTGGAGCAGCTGGGTTTTGAACCGGCGCCCATATGGGATGCCAGTGCTTCAGACCAGGCCGTTAACCTGCTGCGCCACAGCGTCGGCCCCAGCTTATTTTTTTTTTTTAAGATTTTATTTTATTTATTTGAAAGTCAGAGTTACACAGAGAGAGAGAAGGAGGGCTAGAGAGAGAGGGAGGTCTTCCATCCGCTGGTTCACTTCCCAGATGGCCACAACAGCCAGAGCTGCATCATTCTGAAGCCAGGAGCTTCTTCCGGGTCTCCCAAGTAGGTGCAGGGGCCCAAGCACTTGGGCCATCGTCTACTGCATTCCCAGGCCACAGCAGAGAGCTGGGTCAGAAGTGGAGCAGCTGGGACTCGAACCAGCGCCCATAAGGGATGCCGGCACTGCAGGCGGCGGCTTTATCCGCTACACCACAGTGCCGGTCCCAGGATTTTCTTCTTTAATACTAGACCAAAACTCAACAAGTGGTAGTTTTTAAAGGCTAGTAGCATTGTAGAATCCAAAATCTTATCAATGAATCTTTTGTATACATTTACATTAAAACCCATTGTCATCTGGCACTTGAATGGCTCTTTTACCAATTGGCAATCTGGAAAATCTCTCTTCTCTGAGTTATGCAGAATTCCAAATTCTGACATTTCACTCAATATAAAAAAAAAAAATCACATTACTTAATTTTTCCATTGATCTCATTGGAAGAATCTTCAGCTGTTTACTAAAATTCTAATTTTTGCTTGAAAACTTGAGTTTTATCATTGGCAAGTGACCGGCTTACTTTGTTCATTTTCCAGAAAACGCCCACTACATCCCCAGGGATAAGCAACCACAGCTTCTCCACTGGTTGTTCTCTCAGCTAAGCCTGTGGCTGGTTCGGTGCCGATGCACACCTGCTCAAGACAACCACCACACTTCAGCGCAAGGTGGCAATGCGCCGTGGGTACTCTGCATGTCATCACTCAATCCTGGACAGATCTCGACTGAACGAAAATCAGTAACTTCTAGTATTCCATCCAGGACATTCTTGAGTGAAAATGGCTTGTCTTCTCCAACAAGAAGCATGTGGCAGGAAAGACGATCGCGGCTTCGGCCACTGGCAGATTTCGGTGCCACTGCCCCGATCAGGCGATGGCGCCAGCAGCTTTCTCCCGACTGCTCCAGCACCAACAGTGCAAGTGGAAATTAAGTTGTTCCAGAATAAACCATGAGATTCAAAAAGTTATTCAATCCTTTGAATATTTATCACCACTTCTGTCTGTTGCTGAACATTCGCATAAAAAGAATTATTCTTCGAAGAGTAGTTGGTGCTGACACAGCAAGTCAAACCCTGTCTGCAGATTTGCGCATTTGTATAAAATGCAAGTAAAATTCTGTAAACAAAATATTAACTCGGCCTTCATGTTTGCAGCTAAATCTTTAGTTTGATGAGTCCCAGGAACATCTGAAGGAGCACTGTCCTGAATTTTACTGTTCTTTCTATCCAGTGGGCATTCAGGAATGTCAACTGTTCAAAACTTTATTAGTCTCCCAGCCATTGTGCAGGCTTCTACAGCCAAAACAAAGTGGCAAACTACCCTGTCGAAGGCTTCAGTGACTTTTTCGTTTCCAGTTTGAAAGCTGGAACAAAATTTGGCTTTCAAACAGCTCAGTGCGTACATGTAAAGTACTCAAGTCTTTTTTGAAAAAACTCTGAACGGTCACTCCTTAATGTCTCAACTGGTACCACAATGTGACATGAAAACAGCCGGTTGAATAAGACACAGTAAGGTACGTTATTAACATTTGTAAAGCTAAAAAGACAGAGTTCATGAAAATGTCACTTCTTCCCCTTTTCCCCTTATTTGCAGTCTTGCCCAGTTTCTCTGGAGCAGCGTCCATGTCAGGATCTTTAAAGAGAAGGTACAGCTATGGTTGGAAAAACAAGTCTTCTAACCTCACTGTCTTAAGCCAACAATCCATCCTTAAATATACGAGCAATATTACAAGTTTTCTTCTGTTTTTAGGAAAATAGAATTGGGTGCTAAGTAAGTTGTAAATAAAATTTCAAGAATTAGAAGGTCTCCCAAAAGTTTTTACAAGCTGTACTTGCTTCTTGTGTTTCCTCAAAGGTGCTAGGAAAATGCTCAGATTTCCAAACAGAGAAAACTCTAACAGGTGTAACTGAAGAGAGCTAATAAGAGCACAGAAGTAGTACCAAGAAGAAACTGTGTCCATCGTTGAAAACTTCCACATTTACACCTTAAAGTACTAATTTAAAATTTCTAGGGGCTGGCGTTATGGCCCAGCAGATTAAACTGGAGTCTGCAATGCTGGCATCCCATAAGGGTGCCAGTTTGTGTCTAGGTTGCCCCAGTTCTGACCCAGCTCCCTGCTAATCTAACATGACTGGGAAAGTAGCAGACAATGGCCCAAGTGCTTGGGTCCCTGCTACCCATATGGGGGACCTGGATGAAGCGCCTGGCTCCTGTCTTCAGCCTGACCCAACCCTAGCTAATGGGGTCATTTGGGGAGCAAACCAACAGATGGAAGACATCTCTTTACCTCTCCTCTCTCTCTGTAACTCTGCCTTTCTAATAAATAAATAAATCAAATTCTGGGGCCACCGCTGTGGCTCAGTAGGTTAAAGCCCTGGCCTGAAGCACTGGCATCCCATATGGGCTCTGGTTCGAGTCCCAGCTGCTCCTTTTCCGATCCAGCTCTCTGCCATGGCCTGGGATAACAATAGAAGATGGCCCAAGTCCTTGGGTCCCTGCACCTATGTGGGAGACTTGGAAGAAGCTCCTGGCTCCTGGCTTCAGATCAGCGCAGCTCAGGCTGTTGTGGCCATCTGGAGAATGAACCAGCAGATGGAAGACCTCTGTATCTCTACTTCTCTCTGTAACTCTGATTTTCAAACAAATAAATCTTTAAAAAAAAAAAAAAAACAGAAAACACAAGAACACAGAATCATGCATCTCATTAGCCAAGAGGGATGATGTCATCACACATCATGTAGCCTCTGGAAAAACCACTGTACACTAGTCAGAGAACGAGAGTGAAAAGGCAGATACCGTGTTAATGCCATCATGTAAATAATTTTGACTTTTGGGGCCGGCGCTGTGGCTCACTAGGCTAATCCTCTGCCTGCGGCATCCAGCACCCCAGGTTGTAGTCCTGGTCGGGGCACCGGATTCTGTCCCGGTTGCTCCTCTTCCAGTTCAGTTCTCTGCTGTGACCCTGGAAGGCAGTGGAGGATGGCCCAAGTGCTTGGGCACTCCACCAGCATGGGAGACCAGGAGGAAGCACCTGGCTCCTGGCTTCGGACGGGCATAGCGCCGCCGATAGCGGCCATTTGGGGGGTCAACCAATGGAAGGAAGACCTTTCTCTCTCTCTCTCACTGTCTAACTCTATCTGTCAAATAAAAAATAATAATAATTTTGACTTTCTACACCACCTGAAAGGATCTCAGTGACGCCAAGGTCCCCCAAATACATCCAGAACCAAATTCAACCCTGCACTTTCCAAAGTTAACCAGTGTCTCTTCAGCTCTCTGCCACCACAGGGGACACACTTAGCACCAGGAGAACTAGGAAGCCCTTCCTAATCAGCTGTCAGGCTGCCAGGCCTGGCTCTTCTGAGGAGGATGGCGCCAGAGACATAAACAGAACACATTTCCCAAAGCAGTGGATCCTTAACTTTACGGACCTCAGAGGACAGGGAGAAGGCAGGGACGCTACACATGAAGCACATCTCAGACTATCAGAGTTCCTCTCCTGGGCCATGCCCCGAAGGAGATGGAAACGCGAGGCAGACAAGACCACAAACGTGCTCAGGAAGGGAGTTCAAAGACGTCAAACGGAAGAAAAAGGAAGTGAGACGAGTCAGCAGAGGTGCCAAAAGGAAGCGGAACACAGTGACAGAGCCACTCCCCGTGAGGTCTGAGGCAGCTCCTGGGGCAGGGCGGCAGGGGCGGCGGCAAGCAGCTTACTTGCTGTTCTGACAAGGCGTTCGGGCTCCCAACAGGCAGCAGATGACTCAAACAAGGAACCAGAGGAGACCGAAATCTCAACCCAAAATCCAAAGCCCAGATTCACAGGAGCAACTGAGCCATAGGTGCAACCCTGAAGGCCACTCTGCCATGGGAAAAGAAACTTCTACCATGAGGAGCTGCTAAGGTCCCAGGCGGTCCTAGGAGAAACGGGGGTGGTCTCCTGGTCAAAGGGCCAATCCTGCACACAAAGGAAGGGGTGCAAAGAAAGCAAGCCCTGGAGTCCCACAGAAAGGAACCTGAGATCTCCCCGCCAACACCCAAATCCCCTGCTCTGGCGACTTCAGTCTGGCCCTCCTGCCATCACAGATGCTGACACTGACCACAAGCAACATCCACCATGCAGAGATGTGGGCAGGCAGGGCCAGCGCTGTGGTCAGCAGGGTGCGCTGCCACCTGGAATCCGCATCCCACAGCAGGGTGCTGGTCTGAGTCCTGGTTACCAGACTTCAGATTCAGCTTCCTGACAATATGCACCCTGGGAGGTGGCAGATTCTACCCACATGGGAGACCTGGATGGAGTTTCAGGCTCCTGGCTTCAGCATGGCTTAGCTCCAGATGTTACAGGCATCTGGGGAGTGAACAAGCAGATGGAAGACAGACAGATCTCTCTCTCTGCCTTTCAAACAGATGAAAATAAATACACATTTTAAACTCCTCATAGAACTTTCCAGCAGCATTTTATTTTCTTTCAGATATCTGACTGGTTAAAAAAAAAAAATTAAGGGGTCAGTGCTATGGCGTAGTGGGTAGAGGTGCCGCCTGCAACACCAGCATCCCAGACAGATGCTGGTTTGGGTCCCGGCTGCTCCACTTCCAATCCAGCTCACTGCTGATGTGCCTGGGAAAGCAGCGGAGGGCGACCTGCACCCACGTGGGAGACCTGGAAGGAGCTCCTGGCTTCAGCCTGGCCTCGCCCTGGCTATTGCAGCCATCTGAGGAGTGAACCAGTACATGGAAGATCTCTCTCTGTGTCTCTCCCTCTCTGTGTAATTCTGTCTTTCAAATAAAGTAAATCTTTAACAAATAAATAAAATAAAAATTAAAACAAATGTAAATATGCTCTACCAGAATCTCTTAAAAAAAAAAAGCCAGCATCCCACATCAGAGAGCCTGGGTTCCACACCTGGTTTTGCTCCTAACTCCAGTTTCCTGCTAATGCTACCCTGGAGGCAGCAGCAGCAGCGATTCAAGTGGCCGGGTCCCTGCCAAACGAGAGGGGCACTTGCATTGAGTTCCTGGTGCCCAAACTCAGCGTGGCCTAGCCCTAGCCATTGTAGGCATTTCAGGAGCAAAACAGCAAATGAGAACCCTTTGTGTCACAAATAAAGAAGGTAGAGGGAAATGGGGACCACCTAGACACAGGCTGTCAGTAAAAGTAAAAGGCCCTGCACACGGTGCTCAGGGGGTACAATGATAGGTCATCGCAGCCGTGACAGGAGCAGCCAGCCCCCATGGCCAGGCGGCTGGAACTCTGTCTAGGCAGGTTCGCTCCCCTCCACCAAGCTCTCACACTTCAGTTTTCTGCTACAGGAAAAGAGTGGGAACACAATCCTGTCCTCTAGCAACAGGATGCCCTGGCATTTGGTGACTGACAGCTCCTGCCTTTCCGGCTGAGACCTCAATCAAGCTGTTTTCTGTGGCTGAAGTGCCTATAAGCTCCAATGTCCAAAAACTCTTCTCTAGGGGCTAGCATTGTGGCGTAGCAGGTAAAGACTGTAGCACCCGGTATCCCATGTGGACGCCAGTTCAAGTCCCAGCTGCTCCACTTCTGATGCAGCTCCCTGCTAATGTGCCTGGGAAAGCAGAAGACGCTCCAAGTCCTTGGACCCCTGCACCCACGTGGGCGGCCTGGAACAAGCTCTGGGCTCCTGGCTTTGGTCTGGCCCAGTCCTGGCAGTTGCGGCCATCTGGGGAGTGAACCAGTAGATGGAAGATCTCTCTCCCTCTCTCTCTCTGCTTCTGCTTCTCTCTAATTCTTGCTTTCAAATAAATAAAATAAATCTAAAAAAAAAAAAAAACCCACAAAACACAACTCTTCTCTGATTTCTTCCCCAGCAGACCTGGATAGACAGTCCCACTGCACTGATCCGAAGGCCTGGGGTCTCACAGAATTTAGCAGCCAGAATGTAGCAGGCAGGAGTCCAGAGTGTGGTCCCACCTCTCTTCCAGACCCACACATGGGGAGCCAAGTGTACAGCCAGTCTATTCTTTCTGGCCAGGCTGAGGGCCTTTTGCCAAGTTGTGTGCTTAGGAAGGGGGCCCAAGGAAAGGAGTCGTGCCTCAGGGCCTCCAGTGAAAGGCACGGAAAGCAGACGAAGTGGCCAGAGTATTGGCACCGGGTGCAGGCCCAGCCTGGGGACCCACTCCAGTTTGAAGTAGGGCAGGGGTTGTTCACGGATGGGCAGCTTCCACACTCATGCCTGGGAGAGCATAGCCCCAGAGGAGGCAGACCCTGATACTGCCAACTTCCCAAAGAGCAGAGGAAAATAGGCCATGGCTGCTCCAAACCAGCTCGACTGGTTCTACAGAGAAGCCGCGGGTCTGCTCCGCCTTCCTTATGTGAACAAGAAAAGGGCCAAAAGGTGGCGTGGAGCCAGGCACTGCACACACTCCTCCCTCTCTTCTTCCTGCCCAGAGCTCCCCACCCTCACCCAGTCTCCCCCCAGCACACATACACTTTCCTTCAGGACCTCCCCAATGTCAGCGCCACCTAGATCTCTCTCCTACCAAAGCTGTGATCACATGCCATTATGAGACTAAAATCAATAATTTGGTACACTAGTGGAAATACCTTTTTGCTCTTTTGGCCATTTTCCAGAGAGAAATTTAAGGAATAACTGAAAGTAGAAAAATGAGCACCAACCTAAAGACAGACATCTGTGGAGAGAACTCCCCGCAGGGACTGAGACACTTCAAACACTCGACAAAACCAGACACGCAGAAGGCTCTAGCCTGCTCATCCCCTAGAAGCGCTGCTCCTGGGGCAAGAGGAGGAGCACGGGCGCGCTCAGCCAGAAGGGGATGGCGGCCCTCTTCCTGCTGTTTCAGAATCTGTTGCTCCGGGGCCTGAGTGCAGCAGGCTAAGTCGATACCTGGGATGCCGGCAACTCATATGGGCGCCAGTTCGAGTTCCAGCAGCTCCACTTTCGATCCAGCTCCCTGCTAATGGCCTGGAAAAACAGCAGAATGGTCCAAGTGCTTGGGCCCCTGTCACTTGTGTGGGAGACCCAGATGAAATTCTAGGCTCCTGGTTTCGGCCTGGCCCAGCCCCAGGCACTGTGGCCATTTGAGGAGTGAACCAGCGGATGAAAGATCTGTCTCTCCATCTCTAACTCTTTCAAATAAACAGATCTTTAAAGTCCAGCTGTCCCGTCTTCACCCGCAGGTGACAGTGGCAGTAAGTGGCCACACCAGAAGGCTGCGCTGCCAGCAGAGTCCGCCGCGCTGACTGGGTAGCCTGCCTCGCGGGTGCCAGCAGGGGCGGTGTGGCTTGCAAAGGCTCACTCTTCCGTGTTGGGACACAGGCGGAAATGCACAGGTACCACTTCAGTGACTCACTCGGCTTTGCTGAAGGCTGGGAGAAAGCCTAGAGAACCCAGGCTACGAGTGCAAAACATGCAAACCGGAACCTCTCTTCAGGACGTGGAACTCAGCCGCCTCTCTGGTTGTCATTTTGCCATTCAGGGAGGAAGGGCGGGCTTGGACTCCACCCACCTTCTTCACAGCGCTTGCTCACAACCCTTTGCTTTGAGGCTAACCCAGCAGCAGCACCAGGGCTAAGGGGGGGGTCAAACTCTCTTCTCCCCAGCTCCTCCCCTCAGAGCAGAGGTGCAGGAGCCCAGCCTACAGCTTAACCAAGGAGGGAGCTGGGGCTGGTCCGGGTGCTGCAGGAAACCTCATCAGGCTCTGGGGAAGGAGGAGGACCGCCTCCCAGCCCTCTCCATCTGCTGAGGTTACTCCACCCCAATCCATTAATGGGCTCCAAAGTGCTGCAGGGGAGTCCATTTAGCAGAGATGCTATCAGGGGGCCAAAGGTGGCGCCCAGCCCCCACCCTGCTTGTCCATAATGGGCCACAAAGTCTGGGGGTTGGCTGCACTCTAGGCATAAAATATTCATTCACGTCGACCTAATACATACGTAGGAATGTCATGGGAGCTTCGGGGAGAAGGGAGATGCCAGCCAGGTGGCTAAGTGCTCAGTGAGAGAGTTCACGAGGCCTAGGCAATCCTGGTCAGACGCCCACTGAGAATCGGGCTGTTCTGTCCAAAGGGGAAACACTTTCGTCTGAGAAGTTCTGATTCTCAAGACACTAACCATGCAAACCTCTCAAGCACACACATTCTCGGCCTTTGTCTACCTCATAGGCATCAATTCTGCTTAAGATATTTATGCTGAGAAAAAGAACAAAAGGCTCTGGTCCAACCTTTAGTCACAGTCTAGAAGATTCACTTATCCCTGTACAAATTTGATTTTAATCTGAAGCACACTAAGTTTCAATGACTGCCTTCTGTCTGTTTAGCTCCTTCCCAAAGTCCACAGATAGGGGAGAAATTCTTATAATTTACTAAGTCTGGTTACTTTTGCGGGTTCAGAGGTTGGGACTCCTGGGACTCCTCCAGCCCTTGCTCTAACAATACCCCTTCCCTAATCTCGAGGACAGAGCAGAAAGCGAGACTTCATGGTTTGACAAACTCACCCATGTCCCTGACCAGAAGGCAGCAGCACTACCAAAGGGGCCCAGTGAGAACCGGCGCCCAGAGCACTGGCAGTGCCGCACAGCTCACAGGGCTACCTGAGCCATCTCCTTGGAGGACATCGACAACTGAGCACTCAGCGCGGCATCTGGCCGGAACCACGCCAGGGGCAAGAGCTCACGCACTCGGCGCGGCGCTTTCTCACAGGACCCTGGGACTTGGGCTTGCTCCCGAGACAGACAGACACTCCCAAGCTCCTCGTGCCATTTGCTCCCTAGAAAAGTGACAGCAGCCCCTCCGTGGCAGTCACAGGCTACTGCTGTCTCTCAGGAGCCCTCTCTCACGGTTTCTGAAGCCATGCAGCCCCTCCCCCTGGGGTCACAGCAAGTGAACTCTGGAAGTTGGACCCTTCTCCACTCTTGCTGGGGACCGTGCTGCTGGCGGGCAGACAAACAGTCATCTTGCTGATCGCTTTCAGGACAGCCCAGCCTCCAGGCCAGGCTGCCGAGGCCACTTGGAGAAGAAGGGAACGGACAGCTCCACTAGCAGGCCGAGTCCCCAGGCCAGACCCTCGCTCTGCCACGGACGACGTCCACGTGTGGACAAGCACATCTAGAACAAGCGTCACAGACCTCTACGGAGAGGGCCTGACTGTTTCATCTCTTGACTCTCACTGTAGAGACAGAGCTGGCAGCTCTCCTGCAACACAAGGTTGATTTCTCTGCTTGAACGCCGTGTGTGTGTGTCAGATGTGATCAAAGGGCTCCTGGAATCAGCTTCTCATCAGCCACAGTTCTAAAGAAAGTGCGAGAGGAAGAGCAAGAAAAGAGATCGGAGGCAACCGCTGGAGTTTATTTACCGATTTTCTGGGGAAACCACAGTTTAAATAATTTAACTCTAAATAAGGTGACACAGGACCCTTCAGGCAAGGGAATCAGTCCACCCAATGGCCTTGCTTTCCGTTTCACAGCACGGAGGCCACTGCGAAGGCTACACTTCCATGGCCACTTCAGCTGGAATTTCCACAGGACCAAGAAGAGCTCTCCTGCCTGACTTGGCGGCATCCTGTCCTAAAGGAGCCAAAGTGCCTGCCACCCCTGGCCTGCGGGCAGAGCGCTGCTGCTGCTTCTCTCGTGCTAGTCTTCAAGAGCACAGCACCTGCTTGGAGCAGGCGTCACCCGAGTTCTGCAAGGCTCTGCTTTCCCCGTGTGCGGTCGGCCACCCCGAGAACGACGCAGAAGTGGCTCAGGGGAACCTGAGTCCAAGAGAGTAAAATGCGGATGAGTAATCCAGACTTGAGAGCAGAGCGACAGCGCACGCAGCCCCTGCTCCGGACAGTTATTCAGAGCAGCTCACATTCCAAAATGGTTCCCAGGCACGGCCATCCTGAAGCCGGCGCGTCGCCGGTGTCAGGACGAGAGGAAGTCAACGCGCACCTCACAAGGCCATGGCGACAGCACACCCACAGTTGGTAAACAGCACAAAGAAACCACACGGAGGCCGCCCGGGACTCCACACCGGTGAGCACAAGGTCCCACGGCCTCCCGGGCAGGAGGCACTCCACGCCACTCCACAGACGCCTAGGGTGCCAGTCAGGCCCTTAGCCCCCTCCTTCCAGCTCCCAATCAACAGTTTCCGAAAGTTATCCAGCTAAGCAGGGCCCACCTACCAACACCAAGGCTGCGAGAGGAAAAGGACGGAACGAGCAGCCTCAGGAGGGCAGAGAGGGGCTCCCCGAACGGTGAAACAGCTGGCAAGCGAGGGCGAGGACCACTGCGGGACACAGACCAAGCTCCCCGTTTCCAGACTCTGCCCCACACAGAGCCAGCTGTCAGGCCCATCCCTCCCTCTCACTGCCCCTGCACCCCAGAAACAAACAACCCACACACAAGAAAAGGGTCAGCCACCACCGAGAAAAACTCCGTCCAGAACTCTCGGGTTCCTAACTGTGCAGGTGACAGACAGCAGAGGCTCACAGGACACGGGGGAGCAGGTGGTCAACCAGAGAGAATGAAAACACTGATACAACAGCTCTACCCCAGCGGCCACGAAGAAAAGGGAACAGGAGGGACGCAGAGGAGGGAGGGTGGAGGACCAAACGCACTGCAGCCCCCGGGCAGGAGGGCGCCTTTGCCAGGCCCTGCTGTCTGGGCCCAGGAAAGTTCTCCGAGGTAAGGCAGGGCGTCCCCCCACCGG
The DNA here is from genome assembly GCA_949820135.1 of Sylvilagus floridanus. NCBI lineage: Eukaryota > Metazoa > Chordata > Mammalia > Lagomorpha > Leporidae > Sylvilagus > Sylvilagus floridanus. The sequence goes on along the minus strand of OX463224.1, from coordinate 118,754,453 downwards.
ACACTCAGCAAGGGTCCCAGCAGCCAGGGCGTCCCCCACCGGGCACTCAGCAAGGGTCCCAGCAGCCAGGGCGACCCCCACCGGACACTCAGCAAGGGTCCCAGCAGCCAGGGTGACCCCCACCGGGCACTCAGCAAGGGTCCCAGCAGCCAGGGCGACCCCCACCGGACACTCAGCAAGGGTCCCAGCAGCCAGGGCGACCCCCACCGGGCACTCAGCAAGGGTCCCAGCAGCCAGGGCGACCCCCACCGGGCACTCAGCAAGGGTCCCAGCAGCCAGGGCGACCCCCACCGGGCACTCAGCAAGGGTCCCAGCAGCCAGGGCGACCCCCACCGGGCACTCAGCAAGGGTCCCAGCAGCCAGGGCGACCCCCACCGGGCACTCAGCAAGGGTCCCAGCAGCCAGGGCGTCCCCCACCGGGCACTCAGCAAGGGTCCCAGCAGCCAGGGCGACCCCCACCGGGCACTCAGCAAGGGTCCCAGCAGCCAGGGCGTCCCCCACCGGGCACTCAGCAAGGGTCCCAGCAGCCAGGGCGACCCCCACCGGGCACTCAGCAAGGGTCCCAGCAGCCAGGGCGTCCCCCACCGGACACTCAGCAAGGGTCCCAGCAGCCAGGGAGGGCTGAAAGGGGACGCCTGGCGCCCCGCAAGTGAGAGGACACAGCGCAGGCCCCGGCTTGGCTGACGCCCCACGGCAGTGACGGCCAGCATGGGGCAGCTTGCAGGGTCGGGAAGCTGCGGCGCAGGGCAAGCACTTGCTGGGAATCACAGAGGGGCGTCGGGAAGGGAACAGGGCGGCACAGCAGCACACGGGGGCAGGGGCTGTCCGCAGGACGTGAAGACGGCGGGAGAGGAGCAAACCCCGCGGAGGTGAGGCGACGCCAAGGCAGTAAGCAGGGGTGACAGGCACCGAGCGTCCGGGTCCGCGCCGCAGAGCGAAGACCAGAGCGAAGACGGCGCCGCAGAGGCCGGGAGAGAAGTGAGCAACAGGTTGTGTGACTACACAGGGCGGAAACAGCGAGCGACCGTCCCGCGGGGTGCGGGCCGCGGCCAGGGCAAAGGCCGGCGGAGCACGCAGGGCGGCGAGCGGGAGGCGCGGGGGCTTGGAAGCCGAACCCTGGGGGAGGAGAGCACGGGGGGCCCCCAGGTTCCGAAGGCAGTGAGGACTGGAACCCCAAAGCAACCTGTGGGCAAACTGCGCGCATGACAGCTGGGAAACACGGAAGCGACACGGGAGCGCCAGGAGCCAGGGAGCTCCCGGGGAAAAGACGGGAAAGTGACGAGCAAAGAGTAGGCGAGCGATCTGGAAAGGGGGTGAGGGTGGAGCTGGGGGCTGCGAGCAACAGAGAGCACGCGGGGCTAAGGAGGAAGCGGGGTGGACACAGCTGGGCAGCCGCAAGCGGACAGGGCTCGAGACGAACACCCTCCCGGGCGAGGACCCTGCGGGTCGTCACCGGGGACCGGGAGAACCGGCGCGGGCGGAGGGAGAGGTGGCCGACGATCTGCGGCCAGGCGCGGGGTGCTGCTCGAAGCGTGGGTGGAAGACGACCAGAGAGGGCCCAGAGAGAAAAAGGGAAGAGAGGGGAAGCTGAGGAGGTTAACACGGAAGAGCGCAGGAGGGCGGCGAGGGGCGGAGGGGGGTTGGCAGGGGGACAAGTGTGCAGCCTGGAGTCAGTTCAAGGTGGGTCCCGGGTCAGGACTGGAAGGGGGATGTGCAGGGCCGGATGACAGGGCAGCCGGGGCACGAGGACAGCAGAGGAGGGAGGAGGCTCCGCAAGGTGCAGGGGCCCAGCCAGAGAATCCGGGGAGCCCTCGGGGCTCCTTACCTGCTCCGTGTCCCTCTCGTTCAGCGTGGGTAGGGGGGTCCGGGCGCTGGACATGGCGCCGGTATCTCAGGGGAGGGAACCGAGAAGCTTGGAGTAAGGGAGGGAAGGGAAGGCGCGGAGCCCGGCCGGGCGGGGCTTCTCACAGCAGGAGCGCCCGCCGCATGGGCCCCGGCCGGGGGTGCGGGGAGGCCGGGCAGCCGCTCACGCCAGCCCGGGGATGCGCCGCTCGGGCTAGGCCGCGCCGGCTCCGAGCGGCTCCGGACCGCACCCCCCCGACCCCCGGCTGGGCTGTGCCGCCTTTCGGCCGGGCTGCGCCGCTCCGCCTACTCTCTGCCGCCGCAGCCGGCCGCCTGCCTCGCTCCTCCCCTGCCCTCAGCGGCACTGCTCCGCGCCCGGCACACAGGCAGCCGCCGCCGGACCTGCTGCTCCCAACATGGCCGCCACCACCGCCGGCCCTCGGCTCTTTCCGCCGGCGGCAGCCGGAAACATCCGAAGCGCTTAGGAACGGGAGGGGGGCGCGCCTTCTCCTCTCGGCCGGGGTCGACGGGTCAATTCCGGAAACAGCCGAAGAAGGTAATCCCCGGAGACGCGCGCACCTCCGCGATTCCGAAGACCGAGCTTCGGCTCTGTTTACGGAAATCTACGAAGTGGCTCCGGGCCCTCCTGAGCCGCCCAAGCCACGCCCACCGCCCTTTCCCCGCCCACGTCAAGCCGGCTTTCGGCAGTTTCCGGAAACACCCGAAGAGGCTCCGCGTGCGGAGCCGGCCACGCCCCCGTCCCGCTGAGCGGCCGAGGGCGGCAGTCGGCCATTTCCGGCAACACCCGAGGCCCGCCGAGTCCGCGGTCATTTCCCCCCCGGGGGTTCCCAGAGCCTGGCTCTTCGTTTCTTTCCGCCAGTTTTCGGGTATTTTCAAACCTTGGACGGGACCTGGAGCAGCTTCCTGCTGCGTGTCTGTTCGTCCCCCTGTCGGTCATCTCATAAAATCCATCTTCTGTTTATCGCCCCACTACAGGCCGTCAACATGTGTCACCTGACAAACGCAACGTCAGTCTATTACCTGCCTACCTCCCGCCCACCACCTGCCCGCGGGCTCTCCTGTCCGTGAATGCCCGCACCTGGGCCGCAGGTCGGCAAGGGACCAGGCCAGCGTCCGCCGCACTCCGCTGCGGGAACGTCCAGGGCCCTGCCCTCCAGCCCCAGCTCTGCGGTCCTGGGAAACCCACCTGCCATCTCGGAGCTTAGGCTCCTGTCCCCTCCACCGAACGGACCCCAGAGGTGACTTTAAATGCCCCTGCCAGGTAAGGCAGGAGAGATCGTCTCATCTTTTTTTCTTTTAAAAAACAATGCACCTTTTCTAGCGGTTAGGTCGACGTGGGACGCCCGCATGCCGTCCCTGAGTGGCCAGGCTCAAGCCCCTGCTACTCTGCTTCCAGTCCAGCTTCCTCCTCGTCCACACCCTGGGAGGCAGCAAGTGATGGCTCAAATACCCGTGTCCTTGCACCCACACGGGAGACCCCAGGATCGAGTTCCGGACTCCAGGCTTCTGACTGGCCTAGCCCTGGCTGTTGTAGGGATTCTCCTCGCCTCTCTGCCTTTGAAATAAAATGAATATTAATTTTAAAAAATAAACATAGCGTGCATTCCCACGTGGGAGACCCAGAAGAAGCTCCAGACTTCTGGCTTCGGCCCTGACCCAGCTCTGGCAGTTGCAAACATCTGGGGAGGGAACCAGCAGATGGAAGATCTCCCCCCCCCCCCCCCCCCCGTCTCTGCAACTCTGCATTTCAAATAAATAATGAAATGTTTTTTTAAGGTGTGCATTTTCCATGAGCTTTTATTTACTTATTTGAGCGGCTAGGTGTAGGAGTTGGGAAGGGTCTCCATCCACTAAGACACTTACTTGCCCATTGTCTACAACTGCCCAGTCAGGCTGACGCTGGGAGCTGGGAACTCCATCCAGATCTCCGATGCGGGTGGCATGGGTGGAGGAGACCCAGGTGCCTGAGCCATGGCGGCTGCCTCCCAGGGTCTGCATTAGCAGGAAGCTGGAGTTAGGAGCAGGACCTGGGCCCTGGACCAGATGCCCACTCTGATACGGAACCCAGGTGTCACAGCTGGCAAACGCCTGCCCAGACCTTCCCTTCATTCCCTTGTCACTGTATCCCATCTAAGACAAAGAAACTGGGGGGAGAGGGAGAGGACCCCGCTGAAAATGACCGTTCTCCCGGATGAATGACACAGAGAACAGACCTGTACAGAAGTAGCTTTTCTTCCCTCCTGTGGGCCTCAGTCTCCCCATCTGTAGAGTGGGGTCACTGGATTCACGAGCCCCTGACTCGAACAGGAAGTCCGTGTAGTAACCTCCGTGCACTTTTACTTCCTCCTCGACTGTCTCATCCAGGAGATGCAGCAGCCCGGGCTCGTCTCTGCAGCTCCAAGCCATCCCCACTCATGGCACCCGGACATGTTGGAATTTGCCTCTCTCCTGCCCCAGGGCTCAACAGCGGCTCAAAGTGGGCAGCGGCCAGAGGCCCCCCAGGAGCCAGAGATCAGGCTTAGGCAAGAGGTCCCAGCATATGGGCGAAGTGCTGCTTGGACCTCTGCCCTTGACTTCCCGCTCACAACTGGTCATGCCAATCAGAGAAGCAGAGAGGCGTGGGGACGTCTCCCTAAGGCCACAGGGGCCACCTGCAGTCTCAGGATGCTGCCAGGACTCCAGGCATCTTTGCAGGGCACAGCCCGGCTCCGTTCAGGCCCCCAACCATTGAGAAAGACGTTGGTGAACACGTACCCGAGGAGGAAAAGAGGGAGAGGACGCAGCATGCATGCCACTTCCCCCTGCCCCAAATTCAACCCCCCAAAAATCTACGAGAACCATCTGCCCTCTGGTGGCCAAAGGGAGACACATTGCTGCTTCCTGGGCCTGCCAGTCTCTCAAGGCTGGAAAGGTGGGGGAGGGGGTTGGAGAGCAGAGGAGGGGGACATTCAGAGCCTCCCCTGGCCTGTGCTGTCATGTAGTAAACTCTCCCTCCCGTGGGCTCCCTACTCCTCGCTCCCTGAGGCTTCTGCTCTTCAGCTCCCACCCGCCTCGTCCTCACCAGCTCTGCACAAAGCTGCCTAACCAGTCTCCCTGCCCAGACTCCCTCCAACCCATCCCGACCGAATAACTTTCCTGAGGTCCACCTCCAGTTACGCCCACACCCTGCTAGAAGGCCAGGGCCGCTCCCCTTGGGCCACAGGCCAGGCTGCCCTTGTGGGCCTGTGACCTGCATGGACAGAGTCCTGCGCCAGGAAGGGCCTCTGTTCAGTTTAAGGCTCTGCCGTCACCGCCTTGAAGTTTCTTCTGTACCAAGAGGGCCCTGCATTTTTTTTTTTTAAGATTTACTTATTTATTTGAAAGTTACACAGAGGAGAGGCAGAGAGAGAGAGAGAGAGAGAGAGAGAGAGAGAGAGAGAGAGAGAGAGAGATCTTCCATCTGCTGATTCACTCTCCAATTGACCCCAACAGCCAGAGCTGTGGCGATCTGAAGCCAGGAGCCAGGAGCTTCTTCCAGGTCTCCCACGTAGGTGCAGGGGCCCAAGGACCTGGGCCATCCTCCACTGCCTTCCCAGGCCACAGCAGAGAGCCAGATCGGAAGTGGAGCAGCCGGGTCTTGAACCAGTGGAGGGCCCTGCATTTCAACCTGCGCTGGGCCCCACGAAGCATGTAGCTGCTTCTAGCTGTAGGAACAACCATCAGGCTGCATTCAAAGCTTTGCTTAACCTGGCCCTGGGCTGGGTGCCCTGCGCTGGGTGCACTGGTTGACACCTTCCCTGACTCCTACTCTCTCCCACCAAGCCCTCCCATCGCCATGCCCTCGTTCCGGCTAATCAGGCTGATCCCTTGCCCCACCACATACCACAGCTCCCAGACACACTCAGGATCCAGTTCCGGATGTCGTGTTCGAGTCCTGGCTACTCTGCTTCTGATCCAGATTCCTGCTAATGTGCCTGGGAAAACAACGGATGATGCCCCAAGGACTTGGGTTCCTACGACCCATTTGAGAGACCGGATGGAGTTCCAACCCTGGCTGTTACAGCCATTTGTGAGTGAGCTGGCAGGTGAAAGATCTGTCATTCCTTCAGGTAAATAATTAAACCTTTGAAAAACAGAAAGAAGGGGCTGCTGGCTTTGTCGCACGGGGGTTAAGCCACCACGTGCAATGCTGGTCACCAGCTGGAGTCCTGGCTGTTCCATTTCCAATTCAGCTCCCTGCAAATGTGCCTGGGAAAGCAGTGGAAGATGGCTCAAGCATTTGGGCCCCTGCCACTGACTTGGGAGACCCGGATGAAGCTCCTGGCTTCCGTGTGGCCCAGCCCTGGCTGTTGTGGCCATGTGGAGAGTAGTGGCTAGAAGAGTCTTCTCTCTCTCTAACTCTGCCTCTCAAAGAAATAACGAAATTTTTTTAAAAAAATCAAAAAATTGGCTGGCACAGAGGCTTACTTAGCTAATCATCCACCTGTGGCGCCGGTACCCCGGGTTCTAGTCCCGGTTGCTCCTCTTCCAGTCCAGCTCTCTGCTGCGGCCCAGCAGTGGAGGATGGCCTATGTCCTTGGGCCCTGCACTAGCATGGGAGACCAGGAAGAAGCACCTGGCTTCTGGCTTTGGATCAGCGCAGCACGCCAGCCGTAGCGACTATTTGGGGGGTGAACCAACGGGAGGAAGACCTTTCTCTCTGTCTCTCTCTCTCTCTCTCTCTCTCTCACTGTCAAACTCTTCCTGTCAAAAAATAAATAAACAAAAAATTGAATAAAATCAAGAGGGGAAGAAAAGAGAAAAGAAAAGCTGTTATAGGTTGGAAGCAACATACCAAATGCGATATTTGGATCTCATGTGGATCCTGATTCAAACACACCAGCTATAAACAGATTTGTGGGAGAGTTTGATACGCATTGCACAACGATGCAAATCGATTTGCCTTAGTCAATGCTTTAAGACAGCAAACGTGCAGTGTGGTTAAAATGCCACTTGGGATGCCCACATGCTGTATCAGAGCGCCTGGGTGCAAGTCTCAGTTCTGCTTTTGATTCCACACATAAGAGCTCACATTCCTAGGTCCGTTCCTCCAGCGCCAGAGGCCTGGACAGAGTTCCTGGCTCCCGGCTTGGTGTGAGCTCACCCCTCATGTGCGGTGAGCTCATCCAGTCGGCAATGCACGATCCCGGCGGGCACCAGGAGTGGGTGGCAGGCCGTGCAGTGTGTAGACGGCAGCTCAGGCTGTGGAGTCAGGCAGACCTGGGCTCGGGCCAGCTCTGCTCCTTTGCTAGCTCTGGAATGGCAAGCCAGCCACCACGTCCATCTCGCTGTACCTCTTTCCTTACCGACGTAACGAGTACAACGCGGGGTGACTCACAGCAAAACCCCAACAGCGGTCCTGGGCATAGCGGTAGTTTCCAGAACTGTGGGAGCCTTCGCCGACGGGTGTGGAATCTGAGCCCCGCGGGGCAGTCACCTCACCCCCGTTACCTCCTGCATCCTGCCCTCTCCCTAACCAGACGTGAGGCCCCGGATGTCTGAGGCACTGACATCGGTGCTGAGAAGGCAGAAAAGCCTGCTCCTCTCTCTCTGGAGCGTGCAGAATGAGGGTGTCCCTGGATTTGGGGGCGTGAAGCCTCTAGGCTGAGACATCTGGTTCCAGGGAGGGGGACACAGATGACCTGGGGTGCCACAGAGCCACGCCAGCCACTGCACCTGCAAGCAGCAGCCCCCTCCCCTCCCTCTGTGCTGCCTCTGGGAGGCTGGCAGGTGCCCCTTTTAGGGGGGGAGGTGTGGACACAGAGAGGGGCTGCGAGCCCATCAGAGACCTGCTCTCATCCCAGGGACAGGCGGGACATCACGGTTCACAAAGACCCCACCATTGTGTGCTGCATGGAGGCCAAGAAGCCAGTGAAACACGGTTTCGAAGCAGAGCCTGGCCCAGAGCTGCCACGTGCCTGGGTGCTCAGGGGGCTGGGCGGTGCGCACTCCCAGAGCTCCTTCCCTTGTCTCAGGCCGGCTCTGCTGGTGCCAGCTTGGTCTTTGTCCTGGCTCCCGGCACAGCTGCCAAAGCCCTTGGAATTTCCTGAGTGATGGGGGTGGGGGTGGGGCATTTTTGGTTACCCATAAGCCCCTTTCCACTGCACCTGAGCTTGTGCTGATGAGGTAACTCTTGGGGCGGGGTAGGGACAGTCACATGACCAAGGGTTCTACCCTCTTCTACCCTCAACACCTCTGGGGAGGAGAGAGGGAGCTAGAGACATTTGACCCCCAATGGCTAATGGCCTCATTGGTCAATGACGCCACCATCAAAGTCTACAACGGGGTTGAGAGGGCCTCCAGGAGGTGGCACAGCTCAAATCTAGGGGCTTCTGCTCTGCACTTGGGGTCCTCCTGGGCCTTGTCCATGTCTGGCCATTTGGCTGCTCACTGGTCTCCGTTGTACACTGTTTACAGTAGACCCGGAACTGTAGCATCCAATGATGCAATGTGAGGAGGGGGAGGCTGTGGAGGGAAGGGGACGGTGTTTGCTCTAGTGGTTGACACCTGCGTCCCAGATCAGAGCACCCGGGTTTGAACCCAGGCTCCACTCCTGATTTCCGCTTCCTGCTAACATGTGCCCCAGGAAGTGGTGGTGATGGCTCTCCTCGGTGCCTCTCACCCACATGGGACACTGGATTGAGTTCCTGGCTCCTGCTGTGGCCCTGGCCTGGGCTCAAGTCACTGTGGGCATTTGGGATGGAAGCAAAGAATAGGAGCTGTTGTCCAAATTAAAAAAAAAAAAAAAAAAAAAAGGAAGTTCAGGTGACAGGCTGGGACTTGCAGCCGGGGTGATCTTGTGAGACCAAGCCCTTCAGCCTGTGGGGTCTTGCACCAGCTGCGGTGGAATGGGTCAGCCCTGAATTGTGGCACACCCAGTCGGTGACGCAGAGTCTAGTAGGTTGGTTCAAGATCTCCCCTCCTCCTCCAGCCATGTTTGGTGTCAGAACTGCTCAAATGCAGAAAAAGTTCCTCCTGTTTAGTCTTCCAAAAAGAGCTCTCCAACCCAGACCCCAGGGAAGGTAGCAGACAGGGGCCGGCTTTAGAGAACAAAGGAGTACTGGGGAGTGGGGGGTGGGGTGAGGCTGGGCATCAGGGGTTACAGTACCCTCTTCCCCACCCTCCACCCACAGTCATGGCCACACCTGGAGAGAGCAGCCACCCCCAGCCTAGGGAGGGGCCGCTGTTTGTTGCAGCAGGGCTGGGGGTGGGGGACTCCCGGGTGAGGCTGGAGACCTGGAGGATGCTAAGCAACCAGGCACCTGTGCCTTGATGTCTTCCACACTCACAGCTCCAGTCAGGCCCTCAACCCCACTCTATCTCTTCCTACAAGCTGGGAGGCGCTCGCTGGCAGCTCCCAGCCTCATGCATCCAGACGGTCCCTTGGCTTCAGTGGAGGATGGGCAGACAGACCCCAGCTGGCCAGGATGTGTGGCTGAAGTCACAGAACCACCGCGCCATTTATCACCATGGCAACCACCCTGTGCAGAGAACCGTCCTCCAGTCCTCCAAGGCCACAAGCGGGCCCTTGACAAACATTTATTGAGCACCTACGAAGTGCCAGGCCCCATGCAGGGAACCAGGAAAATGAAGGCTCAGGAACCGGCCCCTGCCTGGAAGGAGCTCGTGGTCTAGCGGCTGAGCCACCGGTCACACTTAGCGTGAGCCCGTGACACCGCCCCACTGTTGTAACAGCACAAGGCACCACGGGCAGGACGCCAGCTCGTAGTGTTATTGACTTTTTTTTTTTGACAGGCAGAGTGGACAGTGAGAGACAGAGAGAAAGGTCTTCCTTTTCTGTTGGTTCACCCCCCACAATGGCCGCTAGTGAGCCGCGGCGCCGGCCTATTGACCCTTTCAGATCAGGCAGGATACAGGTTTTGCCAACCTGCAGGCGTGGGGGTTGAGATCCAGGAGCTCCGTGGCCCATGCGTCGCCACGAGTGGTAGTGGTAGAGCCAGCCTGACACAAAGCGTCCTGAATCCTGAGCCCATTCTCCGGGACACCTCAGTCTTTCAACCTCCCGCTAGGCAAGGGCCCTTGTGTGTCCTCGGGCTCCTTCCCCGGAGTGTCACATGAGGGGAAAGGACCCCGCCACACCATGCCGGCCGCCCCTTCCTGATGCAGATGACCCTTGTGGTCAGCCTGGCCGGGTGCCTGCCGTTCTGCTCTGCCCCGACTCTAAGTGGGCTCATTTATCAGGAGCGGTGAGGCAGGCCTGCTAGGGATCAAACAGGACGGCGGAGTTTGGGGTTTCTCAGAGCTACGTGGACTTCATCTCACCAAAGGTGGCGAGGAGGGAGAACTCCACATGGACTTGGCCTGGGATGGGTCCACTTAGGAGAGAAGGGAACTTGGTGGAGACCAGAAGGGGCCGTATGATGGTGCGGGGAATGAGGGGAAAAACTAGGCAAGCGTTCCGCTTTAATTCAGCTGAAGGCGCAGGTGGAGGGGCTGGAGGCGGCAGGCTGAGTCTAGGCCCACCTCCCTCAGGGGCCCGATGGCGGCGGCCATGGCCATTTCACTTTCCAGCTCCATGGCTGAGCACCGCAGGGCTCCTGCAGCGGCCTCTCAGGGAAAGCCCACCAGGTGAGTCGGGAGGCACAGCGCTGGGGCCGGTGTTGGGCGCAGCGGAGGTCACCACATGCGCCGGCATCCCAGTGCCTGGTCGGAGTCCTGTCTGCTCTGCTTCCAGCCCGGTGTCCTGCTGTGTGCCACGGCGGGCAGCAGGTGACAGCTCAGGCATGTATCCTGGCTGCTGCAGGCATTTGGGGAAAGAACCAGCGAATGACAGCTCTCTCTGTATCTCGGGGGTGGGGAGGTACAAAGTTAAGGAAATGGCGTTTCAGACCCCATCCCAGAGACAGGAGGAGACGGGGAGCCAGTGAGGCCCCGCACAGCGCTGGCTGCCACCCAGCACCACCTTCACGTTCCTGCCCCACACGCAGCCTCGGCCGGATGTCCTGCCAGACCCCTGCCCTAGGGACAGCCCAGACAGCGCTCTCTTCATAAAAAAAAATAATTTATTGTCAACAAAGGCGATATATACAACAGGAGAACAGGTGAACAAGGCGAGTGGGAGTGGACGGAGCCCCAGGTGGGCGCTGGGGCCCCAGGCGGGGATGCAGCGGGAAGAGGTAATGGAGGCTTCCTGGCTCAGGAGCCTGAACGAGTGGGGGAGGAGAGGTGTCCCCCGAGGTAGTGGGACTCAGTTCACCCCGCTCTGACACCTCCTCTGTAAGGCACTGTGCCGGGGGAGAATGTGGGGGAGCGGTGGGGATCAGCAAGGGATGGGGTGGGTGTTCTCCACAGGCCAGTGCCCTACCACACGGCAGCCTTGGCCACCCAGGGGTGGACATTTTCCAGTGCCCCAAAGGTACAGCACATACTGCCCCTTCCACCTGGCCCCGGCCCCGGTTTCCCTCTACAACAGGCGGCCAAGCCGGACAGCTCCGAGTCGTAAGCCGAAGGGGGACACCGTCTCTGCCCTCCCACCCTCCCCAGGAGAAGCAAGAACTTACACCCCACTCCCCGCCTCTGGCTGCCCCCTCACAGCAGTGCTAGATTCCGACAGGACCGCGGGCCAGTCCGCGGGGTCACCGGCTCCCACACCCTTGGAGCCCTGGGGGTGCTTGGACCAGTCTTGCAGGAGGCTGACGGCCGGAGGCTCCTCCATCCGCACGCGGATAACCTGGAGATCCAGTGTCCCGCGGAGCCCCGGAGGGGGAGCTGGGCAGGGGTGGGAGCAGAGAGCAGAGTCAGGGTCCTCCAGACCCCTTGGCCCAAGGATGTTCCCTGGAACTTAAAGCGTATCTCCACTTCTAGGCCTGGGATGAGGGGAAGCTTGGGGGCAGGAGAGCCGAGAGCCACCAGGACCAGAACGCCTGTCCCCAGCCTTCCTCCCTCGGGTATTCGGGCACATGGCCACAGAGTACCTTTTAACTTTGTCCAGCTCTGCCCTTCAGCTGACTCTAGTCCAACTCAGATCACAGAGCATCCTGGCCGAATGGATAAAAGCCGTCTCAGAGCCAGCCTTGCCCACCAAGGAGCCAGCGCGCTGAGCCGAGAAGGGAGTGCTGCACAGAGCCCTGGGGTGGCGTCCAGCTCTGCTTCACGACTCCCACCTGCTTCTTGACCTGACAGGTGGTACCCGCACCCCAGGGCTCAGCTGTCCACCTGAGGGAGTAGAAACCACTCACAGTGGGCAAAATTGGGCTCACAGGGGACGTCACAAAGTGTCCCCTGGGACAGGGCGTGTGCAGTTACCACACACTGGGCACTGCAGCTGCTGCCCGTCTGTGCTGAGTCTGGTGTGGCTTCCCCTATTCTGTTCTCAGACACAATTATTTACAATGTGGCAGAGAAGACAGGTCCAATTTTGCTGCTTAAAGTGACTTAAGGACTGTCCCCCAGTTCTGTGATGCTCACGTGAGCTCACTGAGGGGGGACTGAACCCACTTCAACAACCACTCACTGAGCAACCATGCCATGCCAACACTGCTCCAGCAACGAATGCCACTCACCAAGCCGACTTCTTGGAATTTACCTTCTACGGGTGAGAGCCACAAACCAACCCAAGGTGCAGACTGTGTTCTACAGAGGCATGCAACATTCGACACCAGGGACAGGGGACAGGGTGGCCTGGAGCTGGCAGGTGAGCAGAGTTGTAGAGCAACAGCAAGGAATGAGCGAGCCAGCAAGCTGGAGAGCTGGAAACACAGATGCCTGGGGGCGGGGAGACACCGCTGCCGTAGGAACGTGAGGCTGGTGACTGCAGAGCGGGTGTGACAGAAGAAGTCAGGAGCCTGCGGGACACTGGTGCCCCTAGGAGGGCTCAGGAGGGCTCCGAGCAGGGGTCGACCCTGACTCATGTTTTTAGCCAAGGCCACTCCGACTATGGTAGCAACAGAGTAGAGCAAGCAAAGCTCAGAGGCTCGGAATCAGGCCAGGGTGGCAGCAGGAGGGTGAACCTTGAACCCGTGCGGGGGTGGAGCGCCACAGAGGATGACCCCAAAGTTCTGGGCAGTGCAAACTGATGGATGGAGGACGGTGCAGAACAGGTAGCAGTGGGCTACGAGGAGCCTGGGTCTGGACCCCTGGGGGGAGGGGCAGGCTGTGGACACACAGGTGGGGCATTTACAGAGGGGGCCTGGGGGTGAGCTCCCAGGGAATGGACAGTTCCCCACCCGTAGTGGGGAGGCTGCCTCATCTCTTCATTCACTGAGCACAAAGCAGGGTAATTCTGTGCTGACACAGCTCGGCCCTGGGGTTACCGCAGCGCAGGACACACCCCACCCCCAGGTGCTTACGTCCTAGCAAGGGAAGGGGGCCACGAGAGCCTTCCCGCTCTGGGGCATGAGGAGGACAGCAGAGTGAAGGAGGAGACCAGGCCATGGAGATGGAGAACGGCACTGGATTTAACTGTGGAAGTCAACAGCAACCTTGCCTCAGAGCCTCGCTGGCCCTGACGTGGACACACTGAGTGTCCTGGGGACAGGGCTGCCCGACTCACGCCACTGCCATGTGCTGCCCCCGGGGCTGGCAGCCCCCAGGGCGTCTCCTGCAGTTTCCCACCCACTCCCAATCTCCAGGATCCTGCTACTGAGAACGCACTGCAGCCCCCTCCCACCATTTCATCCGCTCAGGGAACCCCAAATGAGCCTAAACCTCATTCACCCAATGAAACTAGAGGACACCACACAGTGAGACAGGCCAGCCATTTAGGACCGCGACGTGCCATGGGGACGAGGGGTGATGCTCAGATCCTGGCAGATGGTGGAATCCGGGGTTGCGGGGCTGGAATGTGACGCAAGCTGAAACCTAGACAGTCACAACCGTGATCTACGGAAGTGGCTGCCCTGAGTCACAAACGGGGAGAAGTTTTGGCGAATCAGCTAACAGGAGCAAGCGAGCACGTGTGCGCACACAGAGCTCTCTGAACTAAGGGCGTAAGCAACACTGAGCCCTGGGGAGCGCTTTCTGGGGACCCATTCACTCCTGAGACCGTCAGCAGTGTCTGCGTGGAGAGGAAGCAGGCTCGGCCTCGGCCCCGCAGCCGCCTCTGAACTCGGCTCACTGGGTCACCCGGCCCTGGCTGCCAAGTGATGTCCGCACCAAAGGTGTCTACATGCAAATCCCCGGAGCCTGAGGGTGCTTCACCCCTCGGCAAGGGGACGTCAGGGCTGCAGATGGAATTGAGGCTGCTAATCAGCTGAATAAAATACAGGCTTTGGCTCTGTGGTCCGAGTGAGCCCATCGCAACCACAAGGGCTCCTCAATGGAGAAGAGGGGGCGGGCCGGTCACAGCCAACGTTAGCGGTCCTGAGACAGCCGCTGCTGGCTGTGAAGGTGTTGAGAGGCCTCTGGAAGCCAGGCTGCGCAAGAAGACAGATTTTCCCTTAGAGGTTCCAGAAAGGAACAAAGCCCTGCCCACACCTCAGTTTTCAGCTGAGTGACAACCATTTTGGGCCTCTGACCTTCAGAACTGCAAAATAACATGCGTGCGCTGTCTTGAGCCCCTGGGCCTGTAATCACTTGTTTTAGCAGCAAACAAAACTAATGCAAGAACCGCGAGCTGTTTCTCCACCTGGAAGAGGAGTCTGCCTTTAGAAAAATTACTTTCTTGAGAGGCAGACAGACACAGAGAGCGTCCCCAGCTGCTGGTTCGCTCTCCAAATACCTGCCAGGGCTGGGGCTGCCCAGGCCGAAGCCGAGAGCCCAGTCCAGGTCTCCCTCACCACTGCCTTGCAGGGTGTGCGAGGCAGGACGCAAAGACGGATTTAGCAACAGTCGGGACTCAAACCCAGACACTGACGTGCGATGCAAGTGTCCCAGGTGGGGTCTTGCAGGGTCTTTTTTGACAGGCAGAGTTAGACAGTGAGAGAGACAGAGACAGAGAGAAAGGTCTTCCTTCTGTTGGTTCACCCCCCCAATGGCCACTACGGCTGGCGCAGCGCACCGATCCGAAGCCAGGAGCCAGGTGCTTCCTCCTGGTCTCCCATGCGGGTACAGGGCCCAAGCACTTGGGCCATCCTCCATTGCCTTCCCGGGCCACAGCAGAGAGCTGGACTGGAAGAGGAGCAACCGGGACAGAATCCGGCACCTCGACCGGGACTAGAACCCAGTGTGCCGGTGCCATAGGCGGAGGATTAGCCTAGTGAGCCTCGGCGCTAGCCATCTTGCAGGGTCTTAACTGCTAGGTCAAACACCCACTCTGATATCTACCCTCTTACAGGGTATTTTTTAAGGACCACATATAAACAGAAATGAGGGTTCAGCCTAGCCGTTAAGACGCCCATACCCCAGGGGCTGGCGCTGTGGCCTAGCGGGGGTTAAAGGCTACCTACAACGCCAGCTTCCCATGTGAGCGCTGGTTCGCATCCCGGCTGCTCCATTTCCAATCCAGGTCCCTGCTAATGGCCTAGAAAAAGCAGTGGAAGATGGTCTAAGTGCTTGCACCGCTGCTACAAACATGGGAGAGCCGAATGGAGCTCCTGGCTTCGGTGTGGCCCGGCACTGGCCACTGCAGCCGTCTGGGGAGTGAACCAGTGGATGGAAGACCTTTGTCTCTCTTCGTCTCTGTAACTCTGCCTTTCAAATAAATAAGTAAGTATTTTTGATTAAAAAAAGACACCCATGCTCCGTATCGGAGTGCCTGAGTTCAATGCCTGGCTCCAGCTCAGTTCCAGGGCTCTTGCCGCGCCCACGTAGAAGACCTGGTGTTCCTGGTGGCTGAGCTTTGACCCAGCCCAGCTACAGCCATTGCCGGCATTTGTGGGGTGAACAAAGGACGGGAACTCTCTTTGTCCCTCTGCTTCTCAAGTACAAATTAAGGGAAAACACCCAAGCGTGCACTTAGTGCCATTGTTTGGCGCTCGCTGGGGTTGGCGGCCGTCTGCTCCCTGCTCCTGACACCTGCCTGCTGGAACTCTGGGCAGCCCCGTTTGGCCCCTGCCCCGCTGGCTGAAGAGGGCACCTCAGTCTCCAGCTGGGCTCAGTTTCCCGCGCAAGGTGGGTGTCAGGCGTCTGGGAGGTGCTGCCACAGCCCTCCAACCTCATGGCTGCTCCCAAGAAATGCTGAGAGAAGCTCAGCTGTCTGCCACTACCCACACCCGTCAAGTGCCTCTGCCCTTGACCCTGTCTCCCGGGGGGCCCTGCAGCACAGCAGAGGGGCCGGGCCCACCTGTGTTCGCTCAGGAGTGCTCACCTGGAGAGGGGCTCTCCGGCTGGGGCAGGCCGCCGTCTGCCGTCCGCCCGTCTTTACGCGAGTCCTTGCTGTCTGCAGCCCTGAGCTGGGTGTGCGAGAAGAGCTGGAGGACAAAGCCAGGGGGGAAGCTGCCATCGGTGAAGTGGCGGACCTCGGCTGGCGCTGCGAACGTCTCGGTGGGCGAGTCGGGCGACGGGGGGTCTGCAGGGAAGGAGAGGATGACAGAGCGCAGTGAGGCGGGGCCGGAGCCCCCTGGTCAGAGCCCAGGCCTCGGGGGAGCCACAGATGCCGTCTGCCGGGGCCCCACCCCCTCGTCACCAACCTCAGTGTTCTCCCAGGCCTTCCCTCACCTGGGCCGGGGTCCGGGCTTTTGGTCACACCTCTGCCTCTCTTCTTCCTGACCGGCTCTTCCCCGGGCTCCTTCCATCTCACACTCCGGGGCTTCCTGCCTCCTGCCTCGGCAGCGGGGACGGCTACAGAAGGAAAGACCTTAGTCGTCTTCAGGGGGCCAGGCGTGAACCCCACAGCCCCAGGCTTCCCCCTGCCCCCACCGCCTCTGGCTGCCCGGCAGACTGACCAGGAAGCTCGAGGGGGCGGAGTCCCCTGGGCCGGATCCTTCTAGGGAGAGCCGGGTTGTCCTCAGAGTCCAGGAGGACGACAATCTCTGCTGGCATCTCGGCAGGGTCCGGGTAGGAGTCCGGGTCTGGCTCAGCTTCCCGGCCTGAGTCTGAAGGGGGCACAGCCCAGTGAGCTCCAAGCACTTCGATCGCTTCTCCCTCCACCCGGCCCTGGGCCCGAGTACCTGGGCTGGGAGGGCACGGCTGCTCGGTGCTGACGTCCTGCAGGAGGGCCACTCCCTCGCTCCAGGCCTCCAAGATGTTGCTCTTCTCGGAAGGGCTCAGGTCCAGCGTGTGAGGATGCTGCTCCAGGATGTGCGCTCGGGCCGTGTCTGCCGAGGGGGCCCGGATCTCCGCGCCACACACCATGCACAGGGCTCGCCCGCTGCCTTCTGGGCTGTTTCCCACCAGGAACTCCTGTTCCCAAGACACCTGCTGCCTGAGCTCCTCGCAGCCCGCCTCGGGCAGGCTGGGCCTCGGCGGTGGAGTCTTCTCCTGTTGGGCGACTGCGTGGGGACAGGAGAGGGAGTATCAGTGAGGGTGCCCTTGGTCGCCTGCTCCTGAACTGTGATCCTCGGATCTGGTGTTCTGGAGAGGGAGCATTCCCAACCAAAGCGCCTCCGCCTCTGTCCGGATCCTGGGAGCCCACGGAACACAGCTCTCGTGCCTCGCGCCTGCTTCCCTCACCACCTTACCTCCTCCCAGTTGAGTCTTAGACCTTAGAACTGCGCGTTTGCACACAGGCAGTGCCCCTGCAGGTCTTCAGCCTGTGCAGCTCTGTCCAGATCGCCCTGTGAAGCCCCCGCACTTCCTATCCCTGACAGTCAGCTGACCGCTGGACCACCGGGTAAGACCGGAAATGTTCACAAGTTACTGTCCCACAGGAGCTGGCACGGGGAGGAGGTGAGAGACGTACCTGTAGCTCCTGCCACCTGCTAAAAGGCCTCCCACCCCCTCGGAAGCATTTGTTCCAACAGTCCCGCTGCTTAGTCTGCACCTGTACTGCTATCTGTGCGCGAACCGTATGCCCTGACCGGGCAGGAGCCCTGTTCTGCCCGGGTAAGGCACCCCCAGCCCAGTGAGCTGGACGGCTCAGTGCTTGAGCGCCTGTGGTTCCTCATGGCCACTCCTCTCTGCCACCATCCTGAGAAGATGAGACGAACACCAACGGGGAGGTCCTAGCATCCGGGGGCTGCTGGAAGAGGGGCATTTGAGATGGACACTGGCCTTGGCTTGCAGACAATCCAGGTCCGCGCTGGGCTGCTCCTCTCTCCCATGTGACCGCGGACAGGAATCCGACCTGCCAAGTCACAACAGGCTCTCCTCCCGTCAACAAGGCTAAAGCCGGAGGGCAGTTCCTCAGCTCCGCCCGGGCCCACTGCTTGCTCCGAGCAGACTTTACCATCGCTCGGCTTCCGCTGCTGCCTCTCACTCCCCCGGCGCTTCCTCAACCACCTGGCTGGGCCCCTCGTCTCCCCTCAACACTTGCACAGCTCCCCACTCGCTCCAGGTCACTGCCGGGAACCATCTTCCCACCTGAAGCCGCTTCTCCCTGCTCCGAGCTCCCCATGCCCCTGATGTCACTTCAGCCATAGCACATCATCTGCGCTCTGCGTGTTCCCCGGGTCTCTGCACACTGCGCCGTAGCTCCACGAGAGCGTGGATGCTGGCTGCTTGAGGGCCTGCCACCATCTCCAGCCTGTTAGCGCTGAAGAACTCCAGGGTTCAGTCCTTGGCCCCCTCCTCCGAGAAGTCTCAGTGCACTGCCTGCTGAGGACAGCCACGGTGTTACCTCCAGCCGGACTCTGCCTGAAGCCAAGACTCCTGTGCCTCCCCGGCTCGCGGTGGAGCGCTGTAACCACACCCAAACCTCTACTGCCCTCTCCCACAAGCCTGCCCCTGCCTCTAACCCCTCAGCAAGCAGCCCGGACTCATCCTCTCACTCCAAATCCTTCCCAGAACAATGCCACAAGACCTCTGCTCTTGCTATTCTTTTTAAAAATTCTAAAACTGATTGGTCGGACAGGCAGACAGAGACCGCCCATCTGCGGGCACAAGTCCCCAACGCCTGCACCAGCTGGGGCTGGGTTAGACGGAAGCCAGGAACCATTTCTCAGGGTGGTGGCAGAGCCATCGCTGCTGCCTCCCAGGGCACACGCAAGCAGGAAGCTGGACTGGAGAGGGAGAAGCGCTGCGATTCAAATACTGGCGCTGATAGGGGGCGCAGACTGCTGAAGCAGACACACAGAGAAACCTTCCATCTGCTGGGTCACTCCCCAGATGGCCACAACGGCCAGGGATGGCCTGGAACTCCACCTGAGACTCCCGTATGTACTCAGGCCATCTGCTGCTGCTTTCCACGGCCACTAGCAGGGAGCTGGACAGGAAGTGGAGCTGCCGGGGCTCGAACCGGCGCCCACATGGGATGTACTGCTCCAGACAACTTCCCTTGCCCTTCCTCTTCTCTGCCTACCTCCAAGGCTGACTCCCCCAAAGCCTTCAGGTCACCACTCAAAGATTTTCATCAGAGCAGCCTTCGCTGCCCCTGGACACGGAAGACAACACCCGCCTTTTCCTCCTTTTGCTGGGTTTATGTCTCTGAGCCACACACCGCCGTGTGTCACACAACACAGGCACTTACCCGTCTCCCGCCGTCGGTGTACACGTGTGCTCCACACGGCCAAGTCCGCCTGCCCTGCTGGCCCCATCACCACCCCAGCTTAACACCGCGCCTGGCGTGCGCACAATCAACACCTCTCTGACCTCCTCCCTAACAGCGGGTGCGAGGCCCCTGCGCCCTGGTGGAGGGGTTAACTGAGACGGCCCCTGAGCAGCACCCCCTTTTATTTCCCTACTTTTACAACCCTCCTGATCCAAAAAGGATGCGCGAGGCAGCGGGGAGCTGTCTCCCCTTCACCTAAGGCCGGCGCCCCAGAGGAGGGAGGGGTGCACTCCCAGGCTTCCAGGGCAATGCCTTTGTTTTCTGCAGGCTGCACACTCCCGTCCTGCGTCCGGGCAGGAGGGCCAGTGTTCCCAGGCTGTGGCCGAATCCTCTCCCACAGCCGGTCCCCCACGAGGGAGGCGGCCAGGGCTGTTTTTCTACTCGGGGCGCTGCGGGAGGCTCCGGGCTCTGACACCTGTGGCTTCCGCCGGTGGAAGGGATGGAGGTGGGGGCGGGAAAGCGTTCTTCTTGGAGGGGCCTCAAAATCCGCCTCTGGGGGGGTCGGCAGCGGCGCCGGCCTTCACCCCCCTCCCCCGGTTCGCTCCGGACACCCAGCTGCCGCGCCTAGCTTCGGGCCTAGAGGCCTCGGCCGCCCCTCGGCCTGCAACACAGCCTGGCCCGGTGTCGGCGGCCGCGGCCACCCAGCGCCCCTGGGGCTCTGGCCGAGGGGGGGCTCCGGCTCCGGGGGAGGGGGCGCTCGGGCACCGGAAGATCCGGAGCGTTTGGGGCGTGGATTGAAGTCTCCAGACCCTGGGCGGCGGGGGTGTGGGGGGGAGGCCTGGGATTCCAAACCCGGTGGGGGAGGAGCAAGAGCACGCCCTGGCCCCGGGCTGGAGGGGTGGGGGCGGGGACGGGGGCGTCCGGGCTGCAGGCTGAGGCGGCAGGGGTGCCCGGGCCCCCGACCCCGGCCTCGGAGGCGCAGCCCCAGCCGGCCCGGGACACGGAAGCGGGGTTCCCGCCCACCCTCACCTCTGAGCATCGGCTCGGGCCGCGGGATCACGGCCACCACCACGGCCTCGTCGTCGTCCTCCCCTTCTTCGCATTTGAGCTTCACCTCGAAGCAGTCGAGCGCGGCGCCCTCGGCCTTCAGGGCCATGGTGCCGGCCCGGGCGACAGCGCTGACCGGATGCCGGAGGACGGGCGCGCAGGCCTCGGCGCGCGGCCGGCGGCCACCTCGCGCCCGCGCCGGGCCCGCG
This sequence comes from Sylvilagus floridanus, assembly GCA_949820135.1. Classification (NCBI taxonomy): domain Eukaryota; kingdom Metazoa; phylum Chordata; class Mammalia; order Lagomorpha; family Leporidae; genus Sylvilagus; species Sylvilagus floridanus. Next base: position 118,733,831 of record OX463224.1, on the reverse strand, counting down.
GCCCGCCCGGCGCAGCCCCCTCCCCGCCGCGCGCCCGCCGGGCCTGAGGGAGACCTCGGAGCGACGGCAGCCCGGGCGGGGAGGGCTCAATCCGGGGCCCCGGACCCCGCCGCCGCCTTTTATAGAGGCTCCGGCCTGCGCCCGCCCTCCGGGCCCGCCCCTCGCCCTGCGCGGCCAATGGCAGGCCGCCCCGCCCTGGCTCCGCCCAGGGCACGCGGCCCGTTAGGAGCCGGGAGACCCGCAGGATGGCGTGAAGGCGCGCGACCTGGCGCTGAGGCGGGGTTCGCGGGTGCGGGGGAAGCCCCCGAGCGGGCTCTGGGCTCGGGGCTCCCAGAGCTCTGTGTGGAGACGCCCGCCCGGCTGGTTTGCGGGCAGGGTGCGCTCTCGCTCCCTGGGGCCCCGGGATTTTGATCGGGGTCCCTTCGGCCTTCCGCCGCCGGGAGATGCCAATGGCGGGAAACGCAGGGGTCTGTGACCTTGGGCTTGTGCGTTCCTTCCTGGGGACCCTGGGGCATGCGGCGCAGCAGATGGCTGTGGGCGCGCGCAGGCGGGGGCAGAGGCTTCAAACCACCCTGCCCGGGGACACCCGGCAGCCCCCCAGCCCCACACCCGGGTGGGCGGCGCCTTCGGGAGGAAGCTGGGCACCCCCTCTCTGCAGAGGTCGGTGGAGAAGATGAGGGTGCCTGACACGGCGAGCCCGCCTTCTGCCTCAGACCAGAGATGCGGACGAACGCGGGGCCAGAGGAGGCGACGACTGCTCTAAGGGTAGTACCGGGTGGGTTTTAAGGGATTCCGTTTGTTACCTTCAAATGTAGGAGGAGGATGTAGTGGAGGGTGGCCACAGTTAATCGCTGTGGCCGCAGGCATCCCGAATGGGCGGGGTTCGAGCCCCGGCTGCTCCACTTCCCCTCCAGCTCCCTGCGAATGCGCCTGGGAAAGCAGCGGAGGATGGCCCAAGTGCTCTGGCCCCTGCCCCCACGCGGGAGACCTGGATGGAGCTCCAGGCTCCTGGCCCAGCCTGGTAGCCATCTGGGGAGTGACCCAGTGAATAGAAGACTTCTGTCTCTCCCTGTTAACCCTGCCTTTCAAATAACTAAATACGTCCTTAGAAAGGAATGCTCATTCTCCACCGTTTGCAACACCCTGCCTGTGCATTGCTGACCACGGAGTGGATGGCTGGCTGCGGCCGGGGTTTGGCCAGTGGGTGGCCCCGACAGGAGGAAGAGCGGAAAGGGTGTTTGTCCTGTGCAGGCTCAAGCAGGTGTGGCTCCGGGCCTGCAGGAGGTCCACGTGCCTCGCCCCCTGCAGTCCAAGATCAGCTTCTTGATTTTTGTTCCCTGCTGGGTTCTCAGCCCTACATCGTCCTTGTCGCCCATGTCACCCATGCCCTGCACTTGGCGTGATTTCTGTTTTCCAGGGTGAACCCCGAGTGACACTCTCAGTCCTCACATTCTCACTGGTCATTTTTTTTTTTACAGTATAGTCTTTGTTTACATTTTATTTATTGTCATTTTTTATTTGAAAGGCAGAGATTCGAGGGAGAGAGAAACAGAAACAGAGGAGGTCTTCCACCCGCCGGTTCTCTCCCCAAATGCCTGCAACAGCCAGGACCAGGCCAGGCCAATGCCAGGAGCCCAGTCTCCATGCGTGGTTCTTGTTGTGTCCCAGGGCACACATTGCAGAAGCCTGGATCTGAAGTTGACGCTGAAAGGGTTAAATAGCGTACCCAAGGTTCTACGGCAGTAATCTCATCTCACCGCAGACCCCCCCAGGTTACTACGCCTGAAGCAGGGGCGCTTTAGGAATATCGTGAGACTCGGACTGTGCTGTTGCCTGCAGAACACATAGGAGACGTGGACGAGGCCACTTGCCCAGCACGGGAGACTTTGCCGTCTCTGTGTGGTGTCCGCCTATTTTCCTGCATGAACTCGGCCACTCAGACAAACCTTGGGAGGACATCTGTTCCTTGACACCATTCAGTCCAGAACAGCCCCCACCTGCCCAGTCCTTCCACAGCTGCTGGGAGCCAACCCACACGTCAGGACTGTCCCTGTGGGGGCCCCGGGCCCCTTCTCTCCTGGGCCAGCTGATGTAGACCTAACTTTCTTTGGCTGTGGCTATATCCCCATTGCCCTTTGTTCCGAGGGCTCTGACAACATTAACCAACCTCTTTCTCTTTTTAAGATTAATTTATTGCAGCCAGTGCTGTGGCGTAGCGGGTAAAGCTGCCGCCTCTAGTGACAGCATACCGTATGGACACTGGTTCGTGTCCCAGCTGCTCCACTTCTGATCCAGCTCTCTGCTATGGCCTGGGAAAGCAGTAGAAGATGGCCCAAGTCCTTGGGACCCTGCACCTGCGATGGAGACCCAGAAGAAGCTCCTGGCTCCCTTCGGATTGGCCCAGCTCTAGCTATTGTGGCCATCTGGAGAGTGAACCAGCAGATGGAACAACATTCTCTCTCTCTCTCTCTCTCTCTCTCTCTCTTTCTCCCTGCCTTTGCCTCTCTGTAACTCTGCCTTTCAAATGAATAAATAAATATTTAACAAAATAGGGCTGGCCGTGGCTCACTAGGCTAATCCTCCTCCTGCAGCACCGGCACCCCAGGTTCTAGTCCTGGTCGGGGCTCCAGATTCTGTCCCGGTTGCTCCTCTTCCAGGCCAGCTCTCTGCTGTGGCCCGGGAGTGCAGTGGAGGATGGCCCACGTGCTTGGGCCCTGCACCCCATGGGAGACCACGAGAAGCACCTGGCTCCTGCCTTTGGATCAGCGCGGTGCGCCAGCTGCAGCGGCCATTGGAGGGTGAACTAAAGGTAAAGGAAGACCTTTCTCTCTGTCTCTCCCTATTTCACTGTCCACTCTGCCTGTCAAAAAAAAAAAAAATAGAATAAAGTAATGCACTTTCAAGGGTAAGAAATCGTTGTGCCCTGTGTGGCTGTGTTCTCTTCCCCCTCCCTTGGGGGTAAATACAACAAACATTTATCCTGCAATGCACGATGTCCTGGATCTTATAAAATGTGGGCAGTTGCCAGGGTAGGACTCACCCCAAGTTCTCTGTGTCTCCTGCACTGCGCTGGACCTTAAGTTGTTGAATGAACGAAGGGCGGCACCTTCGGCTCCAACACGTGCAGGAAACTGAATCCAGCAGCACGCAGCCCGCAGAACTGACCACGCGATTGCAAAGCCAGGGCTCTTTCCCAGCTCGCCTGCTGGCCGGAGGGGAATCCGGACACAGGTCCCCCCTGCTGGCTGCAGGGCAGGTGTAAAGCTGCGCCTGGAGAGGGAACTGGAGTCTGCATCGTCAAGACAGGGGAGGAGGAAGCACAGAGCTTTAGCAGACAGGCTAAGTCTGTAATCTGGTGTGTGTGTGTGTGTGTGTGTTTAAGATTTATTTATTTTGTTTGAAAGGGAGAGAGAGAGATGGAGAGAGAGAGATGTTTGGTCTGTCTGTTCACTCCCCAAATACCAGCAACATCCAGGGGCTAGACCAGGAGAAGCCAGGAGCCCTGAACTCCATCCTGATCTCCCATGTGAGTGGCAGGGGCTCCAGCACCTGGGCCATCCTCTGCTGCCTCCCAGGACACATTAGCAGGAGGCTGGATCTGAAGCAGAGCCGGCACTCCCAGCCGGCACTCCCATAAGGCATGTAGGCAGCTTCGCCAGCTTCTCACGCCGCCAGGCCCCTGTAACCTGCTCTGTGAATTGGAGAATTTGACCTTGGAGCATGACCTGGTAGCAGGACAGACGGGAGAGATGGGAAGAACTGCTCCTGTCCTAGGGCAGCGGGGCTGCCTAGGTCACTCCCCGGAGAGGAAGCGTTTCCTTTTAGCGCAGCTTGCACTGTGGGTAGCATTCGGGGCCTCGGTGATGGGAGAGGGTTAGTGAGGGCGCAGCTGTGGGGGTACTGACTCTGAGTGAGCTGCTGCAGCGTGCGTGCGGACTCCACCAAGTTCCAAATGCAGAGGGAGCTGAGCGAGCAAAAGCGAGGACTTCACGCCACATCGGTGTGGCTAGCGCCCTAATAAGCATAGGCCAGGCTCTCTGGCTCAGCACTCCTACCACAAGGAGCTTCCCCGAAGTCACCTCAAAGAAGAAAAAAATACCCGGATAAAGACATCAATACAGGTCAGTGACTTCAACCGTTCAATCCCTGAGACTGTGCAGGGCTCGCCAGACGGCACTTTGTCAGGGCCTGCCCGTGCTTGGCTGCTGTGTCAGTCGGGACACCTCCGTTGTTCCGCGGTTCCGTCATTATTGATTTGCACGGTCCAAGCCCTCCCGTTCCACGCCCCTCCGTGGGCGCCTACAAGGCAGCACGATGTCTTCTCCACCCTTACAGTTCCAGCACTGGCCCGGAACCAGCCCGATGCCTTCATTTCAGGGTTCTTGTTGCCAGACTCTCGACCAGCTCCCAGAAATGGGGGATTTGTTGGTTCACGGAATTCAGCGAAGGGCAGGGAAGCAGGTGGATTTCGGGAGTACCTGGACCCAGGAGGGGACGCCACTAGCACTTCCCTTCCTTTCGCCCTCTCTGCCTCTTGGTGTGCGCGTCAGCCTGATCCGCTTGCACATGGCTTTCCCCATGTGGCAGGTATGTCTCCCACTGTTTCCCGCAGACCAGGTTCTACCCCTGCACATGTCAAACCTCGCTCCTCCCCAGCGCCCACACGAGCTTCATCCACAAGTGACTTTCGACCCTATTCCTCATTGTCACGATGTGGAGTCAGCTTTATGGGCAAGAGGAGAGTCTCTGGAAGCTGCTCCTACTCGTGGATGGCCATCAGGAACTTTGCCTTTAGTATTTATTTTTTATTTGTTTGAAAGGCTCAGTTGCAGAGGAGGGGGCAGAAAAGAGAGAGATGTTCCATCCACTGGTTCACTCCCCAAATGGCCACAATGGCCAGAGCTGGGCCAGACTGAAGCTTGGAACAGGAGCTTCTTCCAGGTCTCCCACCTGGGTGCAGGGGCCTAAGGACTTGAGCCATCTTCCGCTGCTTCCCCAGGCACATTCGCAGGGAGCTGGATCAGAAGTGGAGCAGCCGGGACTCGAACCAGCGCCCACATGGAATGGCGGTGCTGCAGGCTACAGTTCAACCAGTCGGGTCCCAGCTATTAATAACCTAATTGTAGGGACCGGCACTGTGGAGCAGCCAGTTAATCCACCACTGAGACACCAGCATCCCATATCAGAGTGCCAGTTTGAGTCCCAGGTGCTCCACTTGTGATCCAGCTCCCTGCTGAGGCACCTGGGAAAGCAGTGGGAGACGGCCCAAGTCCTTGGGCTCCTGCCACCATCATGGGCCACCCCGATGGAGCTCCCGGCTCCTGGCTTTGGCCGAGACCAGTGCCAGCCATTGGGGCTGGTGAACCAGTGGTTGGAAGACCTCTCTTTCTCTGTTGCTCCCTCTCTTTCTGTCACTCAACCTTTCAAACAAATAAATAAATAACTTTAAAAATAACTTCCTTGTACAGGGAAGTGACCATGAACTCTATAAATGTATACCAGTTAACTACTACTGAATTCGATAGAGTCACGTGTCACATAACGACCTTCCAGACATGACAGCGGTCCCAGATCCTGTCACCCAGCGGTGCTGGAGCCATCACAGCTCGCACCAGGACGGCCCATGGTGTTCGCCCAGCGACAAAGGGAGAGCAACTCCCATTATCAGGTGCTTCGTGGCTGCAGGTGGAGAACGCCACTGCTCTTCCACCTTGACACGAAGGGAAGAAAGGCAGAGAAATCCCAGAGACCCTACTGAATGAAGTCAGAAGTTATGGAATGAAGGAAAGTCACGTGGGCTGGTCTGGTGGTGCTGCTGGTGACGCCAGCATCCCGTATGGGTGCCGGTTTGTGTCCCAGATGCTCCAATTCTGATCCAGCTCCCTGCTAATGGCCTGGGAAAAGCGGCCATTACTGCTTCCCTGCTACCCATGGGGGAGGCCTGGAAGAAGCTCCTGGCTCCTGGCTTCAGCCTAGCCCTGGGCATTCTGTGTGTGTGTGTGGGTGTGTGTGTGTGTGTCCCTCTCTCTCTGCAACTCAGTTTCAATCAATCAATCAATCAATCTTTTTTTTAAAGGAACTCTTTTTCTTTTCTTTTTTTTTTTTTTTGACAGGCAGAGTGGACAGTGAGAGAGGGAGAGACAGAGAAAGGTCTTCCTTTTTGCCGTTGGTTCACCCTCCAATGGCCACCACGGCCGGCACACTGCGACCTGCACACTGCGCTCATCGATGGCAGGAGCCAGGTGCTTCTCCTGGTCTCCCATGGGGTGCAGGGCCCAAGCACTTGGGCCATCCTCCACTGCACTCCTGGGCCACAGCAGAGGGCTGGCCTGGAAGAGGGGCAACTGGGACAGAATCCAGTGCCCTGACCGGGACTAGAACCCGGTGTGCCAGCGCCGCAAGGTGGAGGATTAGCCTATTGAGCCACGGCGCTGGCCAAATAAATAAATCTTAAAAAAAAAAAAAAGTAGACAGCTACTGGAACACCTGCATCTTGGATCTGAGCGCCTGGTTTGAGTCCTGACTCCATCTCTCATCAGCTTCCCACCAGCGTGAGCCCTAGCAGGCACAGATGAGAGTGTCAATTGTTAAATCAACAATAGCAGTCACTGTGCACTTGCTCCTCATGTAGGACCTCTGTCCTTAATGAGCTGCACCGATCCGAAGCCAGGAGCCAGGAGCTTCTTCCAGGCCTCCCACATGGGTGCAGGGGCCCAAGGACTTGGGCCATCTTCTACTGCTTTCCCAGGCCATATCAGGGAGTTGGATCAGACGAGGAGCAGCCAGGACTAGAACCATCACCCATATGGGATGCTGGCACTGCATGCGGAGGATTAACCCACTGCACCGTGGTGCCAGCCCCAGATTGAGTTCTTTTTTTTTTTTTCTGACAGGCAGAGTGGACAGTGAAAGAGGGAGAGACAGAGAGAAAGGTCTTCCTTTTTTTGCCGTTGGTTCACCCTCCAATGGCCAGCGCACCGCGCTGATCCGATGGCAGGAGCCAGGTGCTTCTCCTGGTCTCCCATGCAGGTGCAGGGCCCAAGCACTTGGACCATCCTCCCCTGCCTTCCCGGGCCACAGCAGAGAGCTGGACTAGAAGAGGAGCAACCAGGACATAATCTGGCACCCAATTGGGACTAGAACCTGGTGTGCCGGCGCCACAGGCGGAGGATTAGCCAAGCAAGCCGCGACGCCACCCAACTGCTCGACTTCTGATCCAGCTCCCAGCTAAAGTGCCTAGGAAAGCAGTGGAAGATGGCCCAAATGCTTGGGCCACTGCACCCATGTGGGAGGCTTTGAGGAGGCTACTGGTTCCTGGCTTTGGATTGGCCCAGCTCTGGTCATTGTAGCCACTTGGGGAGTGAAGTGGATGGGAAACCTCTCTCTCTTTCTCTCTCTCTCCCTCCCTCCCTCCTTCCCTCTCTGTAACTCTGCCAGGGATTGGCCAGACCAGAACCAGGAGCCAGGACCTTCCTCCAGATCTCCCACGTGGGTGCAGGGGCTCAAGGACTTGGACCATCTTCTGCTGCCTTACCAGGCGCATTAGCAGAGAGCTGGTTCAGAAGTGGAGCAGCTGGGACTCGAACTGGCATGCCTATGGGCACAGGCAGCGGCCTAACCCACTAGACCACAACGCAGGCTCCTTACTGTCCCGCGTTGGGACTACACTGCCTCCCCGCTGACTTTGGGCTTGGCTGTGAGACTGGCCCTGGCCAACGGAGCAAGAGCAGGCATGAAGTAAGTAAGCTCTGTCTTCGCGGAAGCTTCCTAGAGCCTGTGTGGAGTGGCTGGCTTCTTGTGCCTGTGCCATCGCTATGGTCTGCGTGTGGGGTGAGAGTGCCCTAAGGGCACAGGTTTCGCAGGCTTGGTTCCCAGGGCGGCCGAGCTGGGAGATGCTGTGGCTCTTTGGGAGGTGGGGTGGAAGTGGCGGGCCCTGAGGTCAGCAGGGGGTGTGTCCTTGAGAGGGATTAAGTAGTTCTCTTGGGACCCAGGTTGGTTTTCCCAAGAGGGCTGTAATGAAAGCCTGAGCCCGGCCCCACCGCAGACTCTCTCCAGCTTCCTGGACGGAGATGTGATCCCACCCCCACCCCCCCCAGCCCCGCTGGTGCTCCCACCCTCTGCCAGGGGATCCTTCCCAGAGCCAACACCATGCTCTTTGGACTTCCAGTTTCCAAAACCATACGGTAAAACAAGAACAAAACACAACAAACTGGCCGGCGCCGTGCTCACTAGGCTAATCCTCCGCCTGCAGCGCTGGCACACCAGGTTCTAGTCCCGGTTGGGGCACCGGATTCTGTCCGGGTTGCTCCTCTTCCAGGCCAGCCCTCTGCTGTGGCCAGGGAGTGCAGTGGAGGATGGTCCTAGTGTTTGGGCCCTGCAGCCGCATGGGAGACCAGGGGGAAGCACCTGGCTCCTGGCTTCGGATGGCCATGGCAGCCATCTAGGGGGTGAACCAACAGAAGGAAGACCTTTCTTTGTTTTTTTTTTTTTTTTTTTTTTTGACAGGCAGAGTGGACAGTGAGAGAGAGCGAGACAGACAGAAAGGTCTTCCTTTTGCCGTTGGTTCACCCTCCAATGGCTGCCGCGGATGGCGCGCTGCGGCCGGCGCACCGCGCTCATCCGATGGCAGGAGCCAGGTGCTAGGTGCTTTTCCCTGGTCTCCCATGGGGTGCAGGGCCCAAGCACTTGGGCCATCCTCCACTGCACTCCTGGGCCACAGCAGAGGGCTGGCCTGGAAGAGGGGCAACCGGGACAGAATCCGGCGCCCCGACCGGGACTAGAACCCGGTGTGCCGGCGCCGCAAGGCGGAGGATTAGCCTGTTGAGCCACGGCGCCGGCCAGAAGGAAGACCTTTCTTTCTGTCTCTTTCTCTCTCACTGTCTAACTCTGCCTGTCAAAAACAACAACAACAAACAAAAAAACCAAAACACACACACAACAAACAAACCAGAAAATACCCTCCTCTCTTTGACAAGTTAGGTGCTTGGGTGTCTCACTGCAGCCACAAAGAGCAGGCTAACACGTTCGCCCACCACGGGAAGAGCAGGGCCCAGCAAATGCTGCGTCTTCAGCCTGGGTCCTGGAATGAGGATACCTGGAGCGACCCAGACCCGGCTCACCGTCTGGGGTCCAGCCCAGCCCAGCCCAGCCAGCCCTGTGCACCCAGCCCAGCCAGCCCAGTGTAGCTACAGGTGAGCCACACACTTGTGAGAGAGACGCACACGTTGGCTCCCATCAGCGACCGGGTTTCAGGACTGCTTGTCCCACAGCATTGCGGGAATAGAAGCTGACTGATGCATAGTATTAGCATGACATCGCATTCCTTCCCCAGTCCCGTTATTCTTCCTTAACATTTTATTTTATGGGAGCTGGCGCTGTGGCCTAGCAGGTAAAGCTGCTGCCTGCAGTGCTGGCATCCCGTTGGTTCTGGTTTGAGTCTCAGTTGCTCCACTTCTGATCCAGCTCTCTGCTATGGCAGTGGAGGATGGCCCAAGTCCTTGGGCCCCCGCACCCATGTGGGAGATCCAGAAGAAGCTCCTGGCTCCTGGCTGTGGATTGGGACAGCTCTGGCCATTGCAGCTATTTAGGGAGTGAATGAGTGAATGGAAGATCTCTCTCTCTCTCTCTCTCTCTCTCTCTCTCTCTGCCTCTCAAATAAAATAAATAAATCTTCTAAATTTTTTTTATTTTATGGAGAAGAGGCTTGCAATTGGGAGACTAACCCTCCCAGTTTACCCAGGATTAAGCGGTTTCTTGAATTTTGAGACTTTCAGGGTTTAAAAAATATATACTGAATGATTAGAGAATTATAAAAACAGAGAAGGAAAGAGAGAAAGACACACACATACACACACATGGAGAGACACATGCAGAAAAGAAACAGAGAGAGAGACAGAAACAGAAAGGATGAGGGGCAGTAGGGTGGAGAAGAGTTTGCGGTCCATCCGCTGGTTCACTCCCCAAATGCCCACAATGGCCTGGGCTGGGCTGCAGCCAAGGCCAGGAGCCTTAAACCCCATCCAGATCTCCCATGTGGGTGGCAGAACTCAGTTACTATCTATCACTGCTGCTTCCCAGGGTGTGGATAGCAGGAAGCTAGACTCAGGAGCCAGAGATGGGTACTGGACCCGGGCACTCTGATATGGGCATCTTTTTTCTTTTTTTTCTTTTCTTTTCTTTTCTTTTCTTTTCTTTTCTTTTCTTTTCTTTTCTTTTCTTTTCTTTTCTTTTCTTTTCTTTTCTTTTCTTTTCTTTTCTTTCCTTTTCTTTCCTTTCCTTTCCTTTCCTTTCCTTTCCTTTCCTTTTCTTTCTCTCTCTCTCTCTCTCTCTCTCTCTCTCTCTCTCTCTTTCTTTCTTTCTTTCTTTCTTTCTTGACAGGCAGAGTGGACAGTGAGAGAGACAGAGAGAAAGGTCTTCCTTTACCATTGGTTCATTCCCCAATGGCCACTGCGGCCGGCGCACCGTACTGATCCGAAGCCGGGAGCCAGGTGCTTCCTCTTGGTCTCTCATGCAAGTGCAGGGCCCAAGCACTTGGACCATCCTCCACTGCACTCCCGGGCCACAGCAGAGAGCTGGCCTGGAAGAGGAGCAACTGGGACAGAATCCGGTGCCCCGACCTGGACTAGAACCTCGTGTGCTGGCACCGCAGGCGGAGGATTAGCCTATTGAGCTGCGGCGCTGGCCATGGGTGTCTTTTTTAAAAAATTTATTTTATTTATTGGAAAGGCAGAGTAGAGAGAGAGAGAGAGAGGATCTTCTATCCATTGGCTTACTTCCCAAATGGCTGCAACAGCTGGGATTGGGCCAGGCCAAAGGTCAGGAGCCAGGAACCAGGAATTTCATCTGGGTCTCCCATGTGGGTACAGGGGCCCAAGCACTTGGGCCATCTTCTGCTGCTTCCCCGGGAATGTTAGTAGAAAGGCTGGATTGGAAGTGCAGCAGCTGGGACTTGAACCAGTGCTCATATGGGATTCAGGTGCTCATATGGGATTCAGGTATTTCCAGCAGAGGCTTAGCTCACTGTGCCACAGCGCCAGCCCAGGACACGGGTGTCTTATCCAGTCTCTTAATTGCTAGGCCAAATGTCCACTATCTTTCAGGTTATTAAAAATAGCTTTATTGAGAGATAATTTTCATTTATATATAGCACTCTTTTTATCTTTTTTTAAGATTTATTTATTTATTTGAAAGTCAGAGTTACAGAGTGAGAAGGAGAGGCAGAGAGAGAGGTCTTCCATCTGATGGTTCACTTCCCAGATGGCCACAACGGGCCAGTGCTGAGCCGATCCGAAGCCAGGAGCCAGGAGCCTCCTCTGGGTCTCCCACGTGGGTGCAGGGGCCCCCCACATGTGTTGGGCCATCTTCTACTACCTTCCCAGGCCACAGCAGAGAGCTGGATCAGAAGTGGAGCAGCCAGGTCTCAAACCGCACCCATATGGGATGCCGGCGCTTCAGGCCAGGGCTTTAACCTACGGCACCACAGTGCCCATCTTTTTATCATTTTTTAAAAAAGATTTATTTATTTACTTGAAAGTCAGTTATGCAGAGAGAGAAGGAGAGGGAGAGTTGGCAATGGCTGGAGCTGCGCTGATCCAAAGCCTAGAGCCAGGAGCCAGGAGCTTCTGGGTCTCCCATGCTGGCGCAGGGGCCCAAGCACTTGGGCCATCTTCCACTGCTTTCCCAAGCCATAGCAGAGAGCTTGATCGGAAGTGGAGCAGCAGGGACTTGAACTGGCACCCATATGGGATGCCGGAACTGCAGGTGGCAGCTTTACCCACTATGCCATAGCGCAGGCCTTTCTCTCTCTCTCTCTCTCCCTCTCTCTTTCCCTCTCCCTCTCTCCCTCCCTCCCTCTCTCTCCTTCTCTCTGCATAACTGACTTTCAAGTATATATATATGTATATATATATATATACATATATATATATATTTTTTTTTTTGCGAGGCAGAGAGAGACACACCCCCCCCCATCCACTGGTTCATGCCCATAATGTCCAAAGCTAGGAGCTGGGAACTCAGTTAAGGTTTCCCGCATGGGACACAGGGACCCAAGGACTTGGGCTGTTGTCTGCTGCCTTCGAGGGAGCTCAGGAAGCAGAAGTGGAGCGTGGAGCTGGGACAGAACCCAGCTACTCAGCAAGGCACGCAGGTATCCCGAGGGCTGACTTAGCCGCTGCGCCCAAAGCCTACCGTGCACCCCTCACGTAACGTACACATCCATGTTCTTCGTGTATTCACTGGGCTGTGCAATCATCATTACAATCAGGTTTCAGAACACTTTATTATTATCATTTTTTAGATTTTTATTTATTTATTTGAGAGGTAGAGTTACAGACAGAGAGAGGGAGAGACGGAAGTCTTCCATCCACTGGTTCACTCCCCAAATGACTGCAACAGCCAGAGCTGAGCTGATCCAAAGCCAGGAGCCAGGAGCTTCTTCCAGGTTTCCCACGCAGGTGCAGGGGCCCAAGCACTTGGGCCATCCTCCACTGCTTTCCCAGGCCACAGCAGAGAGCTGGATCGGATGAGGAGCAGCCGGGACTAGAACTGGTGACCATACGAGATGCTGGCGCCACAAGCGGAGGCCTAGCCTACTACACCGTGACACTAGCCCCTAGTTTGAGAACACTTTAACCTCTCCTAAAAGGAACCTCAGGCCTATTAGCCACACTCCCCATTCTTCTCCCTCACCCCTAATCCCCAGGCAGACATGAGTTACATTCTGTCACTATAAACTTGTAGAGTTTGGGCTTTCGGTATAAATTGAGTCATACACTAGACCGCCTTTTGGGGTGGGCTTCTTTTTGTTAGCACAGCATTTTCTAGGTTCATCGACGCTGTACCAGGTGTCAGACTTCATTTCTTTCTGCTGCTGGGTGAGTTCTACAGCGTGTACGTGTCACATTTTCACTGCATTCATCAGCGCCGGCCGTGGAGCTGTTGCCACCTTTGGGCTGTTGTGAGGACCGCTGCTATGGACATTCAAGGGCAAGTTTTTGTTGGAACACCTGTTTTCAGTTCCGTGGGGGTGTAGGCCTGCGAGGGGAACTTCTGAGACGGTGACTCTGCTCAGCCCGCCGGGGACATGCCACGCTCTGCTCCACAGCTGCCACCCCATGCCTTCCCAGCAGCCATGGAAGTAAGTAAGAGGGACCCAGCTGCTTCCCATCCTTGCCAACACTTGTAACTGTCCATCTTTGATATTTCAGCCAGCCCAGCAGGTGCATAGAGCTATCTCAGAGGCTTGGATTTGCATTTTCCCAATGACTCGTGACACCTAACATCTTTTCATGTACTTTTGATGCCATTTGTATATCTTCCATGGAGAACTGTCTGTTCAAATCCTTCCTTCGTCTTAAAAATCGGGTTGTTAGTTTTTGTACAGTTGAATTGCAGGTGTTCTTTACATATAGATATTAGACCCTTATCTGGTGCATGGTTTGTAAATATTTTCGCTTGTTCTGCGGGTTGTCTTTTCACTCTCTCATTTTTTTAAAAAAATTATTTATTTATTTTGAAAGTCAGAGTTACACAGACAGAGAAGGAGAGGCAGAGAGAGAGAGAGAGGTCTTCCATACGCTGGTTCACTCCCCAGATGGACACAATGGCCAGAGCTGGGCCAATCCGAAGCCAGGAGCCAGGAGCTTCTTCTGGGTCTCCCACATGGGTGCAGGGGTCCAAGCACTTGGGCCATCCTCCACTGCTTTCCCAGGCCATAGCAAGAGCTGGATGGGAAGTGGCGCAGCTGGGACTTGAACCGGCGCCCGTGTGGGATGCCAGTACTGCAGGCGGCGGCTCTCCCCGCTGCACCACAGTGCCGGCCCCTTCACTCTCTGAAGGACGCCACTTGCAGCACAACGCTTTCAATTCTGGTGCAGTCCGGTTTTCTACTTTATCCCTGTGCCCTTGGCATCAGGTCTGCCAACCCCCCTGTCATGCGCACAGCTCTAGTCAGTCATGGCATTCTTTTAAAAAATGTAATTCATCAATTAATTAGTTAATTTGAAAGGGAGAGAGAGAGAAAGAGGCGGAGTGGTCTTCCACCCATTGGTTCACTCCCTAAATGGTGGCAACAGCCAGAGCTGGGCCAGGCCAAAGCCAGGAGCCCAGAACTCAATCCGGGTCTCCCTCAGGGTGGCAGGGACCCAAGTTCACAGCCGCCACCTGCTGCCTCCCCGGATGCATGTTAGCAGAGTTGGAAACCTGGGACTTGAACCCAGCGCTCTGATAAGGGATATGGGCACCTCACCCACTGTGCCCAGTGCTGGCATTCTCTCTAGCCAAACCTGTAAACTGCTGACTTGAAATGTTCCTTAACACTGTACTATAGGTTGTGTGATGGTCATAAGCCCAAGCTCTGGAAATAAACTGGGTCTGGGTGGGTTCCAATCCCTACCAGTGCTCCCACTCCACACGGTTGGTTTTTTTTTTTTTTTTTTTTTTTTGATAGGCAAAGTGGACAGTGAGAGAGAGACAGAGAGAAAGGTCTTCCTTTTGCCGTTGGTTCACCCTCCAATGGTCGCCGCGGCTGGTGCGCTGCGCTGATCCGAAGCCGGGAGCCAGGTGCTTCTCCTGGCCTCCCATGGGGTGCAGGGCCCAAGTACTTGGGCCATCCTTCACTGCACTCCCGGGCCATAGCAGAGAGCTGGCCTGGAAGAGGGGCAACCAGGACAGAATCCGGTGCCCCAACAGGGACTAGAACCCGGTGTGCCGGTGCCACAGGCGGAGGATTAGCCTATTGAGCCACGGCGCTGGCTCCACACGGTCTTTTCCTCACCTCAGGGTCACTGCCCCAGGCCAGCAAAAGGCTGGGTTCAGGTGAGAGAAATCAAGGACGGGGCAGAGGAGGAAGATGAGCAGAAACCAGTGCACCTGCTTGTGGCGGATGGGACTTAGTGGAGCGCCCAGGCAGAGCTGAAGCCTCAAGGAGTGCAGTCCACAGGAAACCCCTGTATATTATCTCAAATCCTTGTGCCCATTTTTTCTTTAAAAAAAAAAAAAGATTTATTGGGACCGACATGGTGGTGTAGTGGGTAAAGCCGCTGCCTGCGATGCCAACATCCATTTGGGGGCCAGTTCCTGTCCTGGCTGCTCCACTTCCCATCCAGCTCCCTGCTGGTGGCCTGGGAAAGCAGGGGAAGATGGTCCATGTCCTTGGGCCCCGGCACCCATGTGAGAGATCCAAAGGAAGCTCCTGGCTCCTGGCTCAGCCTGGCTCAGCCCTGGCCATTGTGGCCATTTGGAGAGTGAGCCAGTGAATGGAAGTCCTCTCTCTCTCTCACTCTCCCTCTTTCTCTGTCACTCTGACTTCCAATTTTTTATTTAAAACTCAGAATGGAAGAGCCGAGGTTTGAACCTCTGACCATTTGTTGGTTTAAAGTTATATTTTTGTTATTGTTTTTGAAGATTTTTTAATTTTTTTGAAAGAGTGACACACAGAGAGATTTTCTATCCACTAGTTCACTCCCAAATTCCTGCAGCAGCCAGGGCTGGGAACGGCTGATGCCCGGAGCTGGGAACGCCATCCGGGTCTCCCATCCGGACATCTTCCACTGCCTTCCCAGGAGCATTAGCAGGGAGCTGGATAGGAAATGGAGCAGCCGGGACTTGAACTGGGCTCATGGGAGTGCTTGTATCACAGGTTGTGGCTGAATCCTCTGTACCACAAGGCTGCCGCCCCCTTGCCGCTCCGTACCTCTTTTTCAAGCCACTGGTGCCACAACCAGTTCTATGCTGACTTTGCCAACGTTGTAGAGGTGCAGTGTGGACTGGCATCTACCAGTTTTGGCCCAGCTGGAAGCATCAAGGCTGTGGGCCTGCTCCTTCCCTTTCCAGGTGACTACTTACGTAAGCATGTCCTCAAAAACACCCCCGGAGTCCATGGAAGCAAGAAGTACAAATGTCTGTCTGCAAAAGCAACCTCTGGGGGCCAGCACTGTGGCGTGGCAGGTTAAAGCCGAAGCCTGCAGTGCTGGCATCCCATATGAGCACCAGTTCAAGTCCCGGCTGCTCCACTTACCATCCAGCTCTCAGCTATGGCCTGGGAAAGCAGTAGAAGATGACCCAAGTCCTTGGGCCCCTATACCCACGTGGAAACCTGGAAGAAGATCCTGGCTTCAGATCGGCCCAGCTCTGGCCATTGCGGCCAACTGGGGAGTGAACCAGAGGATGGAAGACTCCCTCTCTCTCTCTCTCTCTCTCTCTGTGTAACTCTGACTTTCAAATAAATAAATAATTTTTTAAAAGTCTCTTCCTCTGATAGAGTCGGGGGAGGGGCAGGGGCAATTGTTCATTTCTCCTGCTGTAAGCAGAATAATCCATTGTACACCTGACCTTGGTTTACCCAAGGGTGGGGGGAAGGGCTCCCCAGTTTCTCTTACAGGGACCATGGCTCGTACACCTCATCACGTTGTTCCCCTGTTTAAAACCCACCCACGGCCCCCATTGTGCCAGGGTAAGGTCACACCTTCGGCTTCACATTCCAGCCCTCCCGGTCTGGCCCTGGCCTGCCTCCTGTGTTAGTTGAGACTCTCCTCCTGCGGGTGCTGGAAACGGAGCGCAGAAGCAGTAAAGTGGGAGTCCTGGCCCACGTCTCTGCAAAAGCCTGGCTGCGCTGGCTTCAGGGCTAGCCTGGTTCAGGAGGACCCGAGCCGTGACCGGGAAGGCCACTTTCTCCAGCCCTACTTCATTTTCAGGCAGAATCCACTCTCCGGGGACAGAGAAGAGCAGCAGAGACGCCAGGCTGACACGGTGCCTCAGCAGACTTGACAGGGACAGCATCCTGTCCAGTGGGGACGCTCACTGCCCGCTCAGCTGGGTCACACGCCCAGCTCTGACCCATGCCATGCTGGCTTGGGAGGTGGGGGTGCTCCACTTAAACTACTTTTTAAAGACAAGTTTCATTCATTTATTTATTATTTGAAAGGCAGAATGAGAGAGAAAAAAAGAAAGAGAGGAAGAGAGAGAGAGAGAGAGAGAGATCTTCCATCTTCTGGTTCACTCCACAAATGCATGCAATCCCTGGAGCTGAGCCAGGCTAAGGTCAGAGGTCAGGAGCTCAGATGTCCATCCGGGTCTCCCAGGTCAGTGGCAGGGACCCAATTACTGGAGCCATCCCCTGCTGCCTCCCACGGTGCACAGTGCCAGAAGCTGGGATGTGAAGCAGGGCCAGGACTTGAACCCAGACCCTCTGATATGGGATGCAGGTATCCCGAGTAGGGGCTCAACCCTGTGCCACATACCTTCCCTGCTGTGTCCCCTTTCCTCCTTGCCCCATTCTGTGTGGCCGCAGTGTGCTAAGGAGAGCCCCTGCTCAGCCTCAGGAGAGGGCGTGCACTGGTTAAACCCAAGCACCACCACAACGCCCTGTCTTTGCAGGGGTCGGCTCCTGGGGCAGCAAGTGACTGGCTCCCGGCCATGACAAGGTGAGGAGCTGGCTGCCAGGAGGCTCCTGGGGATTTTTCTCTGAAGAAAATGAGTGAGAGCATCAGAGAGAAGCCTCCGCCCCCTTCTCTCCACCTTTGAACAACGTCATGTAAGGCTGAGAAGCACAGCGCTGCAGCAGCCATCGTAACACCATGAGGAGCAGACTCAGAGGCCAACCTGTCCACCTGCCTGTGTGGAGCAGCTAAATCGCCCAACCTGTGCCTCTTTGCAAATTACAGCAAAATGTGGCCGGTGCTGAGGCTCACTAGGCTAATCCTCCACCTGCAGCACCAGCACTCCTGGTTCTAGTCCTGGTCAGGGCGCCAGATTCTGTCCCGGTTGCCCCTCTTCCAGGCCAGCTCTCTGCTGTGGCCCGGGAAGGCAGTGGAGGATGGCAAGTGCTTGGGCCCTGCACCCGCATGGGAGACCAGGAGAAGCACCTGGCTCCTGGCTTCAGATCAGCGCAGTGCGCCAGCTGCGGCAGCCATTGGGGGGTGAACCAACGGAAAAAGGAAGACCTTTCTCTCTGTCTCTCTCTCTCTCTCGCACTGTCCACTCTGTCAAATAAATAAATAAATCCTGTGTACAAAACAGTATCTCATCGTGTCTTTTTTTCCTAAAGAGAAAGAAGATCATCCATCTGCTAGTTCACTCCCCAAATGGCCGCCATGGCCAGAGCTGGGCAGATCTGAAGCCAGGAGCCAGGAGCTTCTTCTGAGTATCCCACGTGGGTGCAGGGGCCCGAGCACTTGGGCCGTCTTCCACTGCTTTCCCAGGCACACCAGCAGGGAGTCAGATCAGAAGATCAGAAGTGGAGCAGCTGGGACTTGAACCAGCGCCGACATGTGCTGCTAGTGCCACAAGCTGGGCCTTACCCGCTAAGCTGAGCTGCTTTGCATACGAGTATTGACTCTGTGAACATTTTCCTTGGAGAAACACCTATTCAAGTCCTTTGCCCATTTTTATGTGGGCATTTGTCTTTTTATTGTTGAGCTGTAGGCTGGGTGTTTGGCCTAGTGGCTAGGATGCTGGGTAAGACACCCGCGTTCCATGTCGGAGAATCTGGGCTTGACTCGGGCTTCACTCCTGGCTCCAGCTTCCTGCTCAGGAGGCAGCGGTGATGGCTCAAGTACCTGTCCTTGCCACGCATGTGGGAGACCTGGACAGAGTCCCTGGCTCGCTGCCTGGGCCTGGCCCAGTCCTGGCCATTGTGGGCACCCGGGGAGTGAAGTAGCACATGGGAATTCTTCCTCTGTCCTCCTGCCTTCCAAATAAAAATAAATACAATGATGCTTTTAAAAAGATTTATTTTCATTTATTTGGAAGGCAGAGTAATGGGGAGAGAGAAAAGGGACGCAGATAGAGGTCCTCGTCTTCTAGTTCCCTCTCCAAATGTCTGCAACAGCCGACCAAGGCCGACCAGGCTGAAGCCAGGAGCCGCTGAAGCCAGGTCTCCCGTGTGGGTGGAGGGACTCAAGGACTCGGGTGCACCAGAGCGGGCAGCTGGATAGGAAGTGGATCCGGTGCTTGACACAGGCTTGACATGGTGCGTGGGCGTTCCACGTGGTGTCTTATTTCCTGCACCAAACACACACCCAGCACATAAAACCCCATTCAAAAGCTCACTTTTTTCTGCTTTGTTTTATATTGATATTTAAGTTATTACCTTATGGAGTTGCTGCTCTATGTGACCTGAGGGGGGGGGAGGGGGAGGGGAGGGGAGGGGGAGAGAGAGAGAGAGAGATCTATTTTAACTCTTCATCACAAGTACAGTTATCTTTTCCGTCTTTGAATAGCGCCTCCCTCCTCCTTGCTCCACTGAGGAGCCATGTGTGCCATCTGTCAAAGTCCCATACTCTATTTGCACCCTGGCCCCACATCTCACTGTATTAACTACTGTGGCTTCCTGGTAAGTTCTGATCCCCGGCCAGAGAAGTCTACTCGCTCTGCCTTTCTTGTCCACAAGTCTTCATCATCATTGCTTCTTCCTTCTCCTCTTCTTCCTCTTCCTCTCCTCCTTTTTTTTTTTTTTTTTTTAAGACTATTTAGTTCAAAGTCAGAGTTACAGAGAGGCAGAGGCACAAAGAGAGAGAGAGGTCTTCCATCTGATGGTTCACTCCCCAGCTGGCCACAATGGCCGGAGTTGCACCAAACCAAGGCCAGGAGCCAGGAGTATCTTCCAGGTCTCCCATGCGAGAGCAGGGGCCCAAGGACTTGGGCCATCTTCCACTGCTTTCCCAGGCCATAGCAGAAAGTTGGATCAGAGGTAGAGCAGCCGGGACTCGAACCACGTGGGATACCGGAGCTGCAGGCAGCGGCTTTACCACTATGCCACAGTGCCGGCCCCAATAAATCTGGAAAAAAAAAAAAGAGAGAGAGAGAGAGAGAGAGAGAGAGAGAGAGAGAGAGAGAGAGGGTTTTTTTTTTTTTTTTTTTTTTGCAGCTTTTAATTCGCAGCAAAATTGAAAACAAAGTGGGGGCCGGCACCATAGCACAGTAGGTTAATCTTCCACCTGTGGCACCGGCATCCCATATGGGAGCCAGTTCTACTCCCAGCTGCCCCTCTTTCAGTCCAGCTCTCTGCTGTGGCCTGGGAAAGCAGTGGAGGATGGCCCAAGTCCTTGGGCCCCTGCACCTGCATGGGAGACCAGGAAAAAGCACCTGGCTCCTGGCCTTGGTTTGGTGCAGTGCTGGCCGTTGCGGCCATTTGGGGAGTGAACCAACGGAAGGAAGACATTTTGCTCTGTCTCTCCCTCTGTAACTCTACCTTTCAGATAAATAAGTAAATAAATAATCTTTAATTAAAAAAAAGAAAGGACGCTGAAGAGACTTTTTTTTTTGACAGGCAGAGTGGACAGTGAGAGAGAGAAAGGTCTTCCTTTTGTTGGTTCACTCCCCAAATGGCTGCTACGGCCAGCGCTGCACCGATCCGAAGCCAGGAGCCAGGTGCTTCTCCTGGTCTCCCATGGGGTGCAGGGCCCAAGCACTTGGGCCATCCTCCACTGCCCTCCCGGGCCACAGCAAAGAGCTGGCCTGGAAGAGGGGAAACTGGGACAGAATCTGGCGCCCCGACCGGGTCTAGGACCTGGGGTGCCGGCACCGCAGGCAGAGGATTAGCCTAGTGAGCCGGGACACTGGCTGAAGAGACTTCTCAGCCAAGCTCGTCCCTGTACGTGCATAGCCTCCTCTGTCACAGCGCCCTGCATCAGAGGGCTCCCCTGGCCAGTCACTGAGGCTACACTGACACCTCATTGTCACCCAAAGACCATAGCTCACCTCACGGTTCACTCTTGGTGTTGTGCATTCTGTGGGCTTGAGCAACTGCACACTGACATGTTTCCACACTTACACTGTTGCACAGAGTAACTTCCCAGCTCTCGGTGTCTTCTGGGAGGCGGGCGCTGTGGCGTAGCAGGTTAAACTGCTGTCTGCAAAGCGGGCATCGGACATGGGTGCTGGTTCGAGTCCCCGCTGCTCCACTTCCAATCCAGTTCCTTGCTAATGCACCTGGGAAAGCAGCAGAGGACGGCCCAAGTGCGTGGGTCCCTGCACACACATGGGAGACCCGGAAGGAGCTCCTGGCTGCAGCCTGGCCCAGCCCTATCCACTGTGGCCACTTGGGGAGTGAACCAGCAGGTGGAAGATCTCTCTCTCTCTGGTTCTGCTGTTGAAATAAATAAAAATGAGACAGAAAAAGAAACTCCTCTCTCCTCCCTTAAAAAAAGTCCTCTGTGTCCCCCCACTCATCCTTCCTTCCCTCCAGCCCTGGCAACTACTTGTCTTTTCATTGTCTGCATAGTTTAGCTTTTCCAAAAAATATCATATAGTTGGCATCATACAGTTTGCAGCCTTATTATTTAAAAATGTATTTGTTCATTTGAAAGGCAGAGTGACACCCACAGAGAAGAGAGAGATCTCCCACCTGCTGGCTTATTCCCCCAAAAGGCTGCAGGGGCCTGGGCTGGGCCAGGTCAAAGCCAGGAGCCAGGAGCTTCATCTGCGCCTCCCACATGGGGGGCAGGAGCCCAAGGACTTGGACCATCTTCTGTTTCCCAGGCACAGCAGCAGGGCCCTGGATCAGAAGTGGAGCAGCCGGGACTCGAACCGGCGCCCATACAGGGGGGCAGCGTGGCAGGTGGCAGCCTAACCCATTGTGCCACATCAGCCCCGTCTACGGCCTGTCTGGATTAAACCCTCCGCTTGGTAACACTTGTGCGCGCTAAGTGTCCCCACTTTTCACCCTTGGTACCTCGTGTCGTTTTAGTCCTGCCAAGGCTCCACTGCCGAATGTACCGCACTTTATTTACTCCGTCTTTTCCTGAAGGACCCCTTGGCTGCCTACTCGGCTCCTGTGGGTAAAGACAGGAGAGTGACTCCTGGATCGCAACAGTAAAAATAGATCCAGTTTGACAAGACACTGCCTAAGCTCTCTTCCAAGATGGCTGTGCCGCTCTGCGTTCCCCCCGGCGACTTCCTGTTGCTCCACACCGCTGTCTGTGTTTTGTCCATTCTGATAGGATGCAGTCTAATCTCGTTGCTGTTTGAATGTGTCGTCATTTTTCTGATAATGTGTAACAGGCAGCATCCTTTGCATTCTCATTTGCCCTCTGTCTGTCTTTGGTGAAGTGTCTGTTATGCTGTTTAATTGGTTGGCTTTCTTATTATTAAGTTTTATGGGGGGGTGTCTTCGTTTATTTTGGATAATAGCTTTTTATCAGATGTATATTCTTCAAGTATTTTCTTTTCTTAAAAGATTGCATTTATTTATTTGAGAGGTAGAGTTACAGACAGAGAGGAGAGACAGAGAGAGGTCTTCTATGCACTGGTCCATTCCCCAAATGGCTGCAACAGCCAGAGCTGGGCCAATCTAAAGCCAGGAGCCAGGAGCTTCTTCCAGGGCTCTCATGCGGGTGCAGGGGCCCAAGCACTTGGACCATCTTCTACTGTTTTCCCAGACCACAGCAGAGAGCTTGATTGGAAGAGGAGGAGCAGAAAATAGAACTGAAGCCCATATGGGATGCTGGTGCTGCGCGTGCCCCCTGTTGAGTATTCTCTTCTGGCCTGTGGCTGATCTCTTGGTTCTCTTGACAGTGCATCTTATAGAGCACGAGATTCTAATTCTAATGCAATCCAGTTTATCAATCGTTCTTTCTTGCCTTTAGTGCCCTGTCCAACAAGGAATCATTCACTTGAGATCATCCACATATTTCCCTGGTATCTCTTAGAAGTTTTGAGGTTCTCTATTGTTTTTATTTTTTTAAAAAATTTATTTATTTGGAAGTCAGATTTACACAGAGAAAGGAGAGGCAGAGAGAGAGAGAGAGAGAGGTTGTCCATCTGCTGGTTCACTCCCCAGATGGCTGCAATGGCCGGAGCTGCACCGATCCAAAGCCAGGAGCCAGGTGCTTCTTCCTGGTCTCCCAAGCAGGTGCAGGGGCCCAAGGACTTGGGCCATCTTCTACTGATTTACCGGGCTATAGCAGAGAGCTGGATTGGAAGTGGAGCAGCTAGGTCTCGAACTAGCACCCATATGGGATGCCAGCGCTTCAGGCCAGGGCATTAACCCGCTGCGCCATAGCGCCAGCCCCCATTTAAAAAAAATTTTTTTTAAAAGATTTATTTTAGGCCGGCGCCGTGGCTCAACAGGCTAATCCTCCGCCTTGCGGCGCCGGCACACCGGGTTCTAGTCCCGGTTGGGGCGCCGGATTCTGTCCTGGTTGCCCCTCTTCCAGGCCAGCCCTCTGCTGTGGCCCAGGAGTGCAGTGGAGGATGGCCCAAGTGCTTGGGCCCTGCACCCCATGGGAGACCAGGAGAAGCACCTAGCACCTGGCTCCTGCCATTGGATGAGCGCGGTGCGCCCCGCAGTGCGCTGTCCGCGGCAGCCATTGGAGGGTGAACCAACGGCAAAGGAAGACCTTTCTCTCTGTCTCTCTCTCTCGCTGTCCACTCTGCCTGTCAAAAATATATATATAAAAAAAAAAGATTTATTTTATTGGCCGGCGCCGTGGCTCAACAGGCTAATCCTCCGCCTTGCAGCGCCGGCACACCGGGTTCTAGTCCCGGTCGGGGCGCTGGATCCTGTCCCGGTTGCCCCTCTTCCAGGCCAGCTCTCTGCTGTGGCCCGGGAGTGCAGTGGAGGATGGCCCAAGTGCTTGGGCCCTGCACCCCATGGGAGACCAGGAGAAGCACCTAGCACCTGGCTCCTGCCATTGGATGAGCGCGGTGCGCCCCGCAGTGCGCTGTCCGCGGCAGCCATTGGAGGGTGAACCAACGGCAAAGGAAGACCTTTCTCTCTGTCTCTCTCTCTCACTGTCCACTCTGCCTGTCACCAAAAAAAAAAAAAAAAAAAAAAGATTTATTTTATTTATTTGAAAGAGAGTCACAGAGAGAGTTAGAGACAGAGAGAGAGGTCTTCCATCCGCTGGTTCACACCCCAGATAGTTGCAACAGCCAGAGCTGTGCCTATCCAAAGCCAGAAGCCAGGAGCCAGGAGCTTCCTCTGGGTCTCCCACATGGGTGCAGGAGCCCAAGAACTTGGGTCATCTTCTACTGCTTTCCCAGGCTGGAGCAGAGAGCTGGGACTCGAACCAGTGCCCATATGGGATGCTGGCACTGCAGGCGGTGGCTTTACCCTCTACACCATAACACTGGCCCGGTGTTAGACATATATATATATATATATATATATATATATATATATATATAGAGAGAGAGAGAGAGAGAGAGAGAGAGAGAGAGAGAGGCTGGTGCTGTGGCATAGCCAGTAAAGCCGCAGCCTGTAGCGCCAGCATCCCATATGGGCTCTGGTTTGAGTCCTAGCTTCTGCACTTCCAATCCAGCTCTCTGCTGTGGCCTGGGAAAGCAGTGGAAGATGGCCCCAGTGCTTGGGCCCCTGCACCCGCATGAGAGACCTGGAAGAAGCTTCTGACACCTGGTTTTGGATCAGCCCAGCTCCGGCCATTGCAGCCATCTGGGGAGTGAACCAGTGGATGGATGACCTCTCTCTCTCTCTCTCTCTCTCTCTCTCTCTGCTTCTGCCTCTAACTCTGCCTTTCAAATAAATAAATAAATACATAAATAAATATTTTAGAGAGAGAGAATCTTCTATCCCCTGGTTTACTCCCCAAATGGCTGCAACAGCTGGAGCTGGCTGGATCTGAAGCCAGGAGCCAAGAGCCTTTTCTGGTCTCCCATGTGGGTGCAGGGGCCCAAGGACTTAGGCCACCCTCCACCGCTTTCCCAAGCACATTAGCAGGGAGCTGGATTGGAAGTGGAGCAGCCGGAACTCAAACAGGTGCCCATATAGGAAGTGGTGTTGCAGGTAGAGGCTTCACCTGCTGCGCCACCGTGCCAGCCCCTTCATACACTCTTACTTGTCTTGTCATATTGCTTAGGAAGACTTCCAGGATGACGTTGACAAGGCGTGGTAAGAAGGGCCGCCCTTGACATGTTCTGATCTTAAAGGGATAGCTTCGAGTTTCTCTCCATTAAGTATGAAGTTATTTTCATAGCATTAACATTTTAAAATTTATTTTATTTTTTATTTATTTGAAAGGCAGAGGGAGACAGAGAGCAAGCTATCTCTTCCCTCTGATGGCTCACTCCACCACATGCCTGTAATAGTGAGGACTAGGCCAGTCCAAAGCCAGGAGCCTGGAACTTGACCCTGTCTCCCGCGTGGGTGGCAGAAATCCAGGCACTTGAACCATCGTCTGCGGCCTCCCAGGTTCTGCACCGGCAGGAAGCTGGCGCCAGGGCACAGCTGGATTGAACACAGGTGTTCTGAGATGGGCGGCACTGTGCCCTGCTCAGGCCTG
This sequence comes from Sylvilagus floridanus, assembly GCA_949820135.1. Lineage (NCBI taxonomy): Eukaryota > Metazoa > Chordata > Mammalia > Lagomorpha > Leporidae > Sylvilagus > Sylvilagus floridanus. The sequence continues at coordinate 118,708,590 of OX463224.1, read as the reverse complement.
CCCCACCCCCGTCTGCCTTTTAATGCCCGTGGGATCTACACTGACAGGTCTTCTTTTGTTTCTGATGTTAATAATTTGTGGCCACTGCCATTTTTGTGGTTAGCTTGGTTCACTCCCTGAATGACCGCAAAGCCAGAGCTGGGCCGATCTGAAGCCAGGAGCCAGGAGCTTCTTCTGGGTCTCCCATAAGGGTGCAGGGGTTTAAGCACTTGGGCCATCTTCCACTGCTTTCCCAGGCCATTCACAGGGAGCTGGATCGGGAGAGGAGCAGCTGGGACTTGAACCGGTGCCCATATGAGATGCTGGCGCTGCAGGTGGAGGCTTAGCCTCACTAATTTTGTTTGTTTGTTTGGTTTTTTTTGACAGGCAGAGTGGACAGTGAGAGAGAGAGACAGAGAGAAAGGTCTTCCTTTGCCGTTGGTTCACCCTCCAATGGCTGCTGCGGACAGCGCGCTGCGGCCGGCACACCGCGCTCATCCGATGGCAGGAGCCAGGTGCTAGGTGCTTTCTCCTGGTCTCCCATGGGGTGCAGGGCCCAAGCACTTGGGCCATCCTCCACTGCACTCCTGGGCCACAGCAGAGGGCTGGCCTGGAAGAGGGGCAACCAGGACAGAATCCGGCGCCCCAACCGGGACTAGAACCCGGTGTGCCGGCGCCGCAAGGCGGAGGATTAGCCTGTTGAGCCACGGTGCCGGCCTGCTCTTTTTTTTTTTTTTTTTTTTTTTCCCCCTAGCTTCCTAACGTGGAGCCTATGTTAATGATTTTAGGTTTTTCTTTTTTTCCAATATTCAAATATTGGAAATATTCAAATCAATTTTCTTTAAGCATTGCTCTTCTTGCATACCACACATGTCAACAGGTTGTGTTTCAATTTTCATTTAGTTCAAAATAAACAAAATTTCTTGGGAAATTTTCTGTGATCCACATGGTGTTTAGAAGTACATTGTTTGGGGCCGGCGCCGTGGCTCAACAGGCTAATCCTCCGCCTTGCGGCGCTGGCACACCGGGTTCTAGTCCCGGTCGGGGCACCGATTCTGTCCCGGTTGCCCCTCTTCCAGGCCAGCCCTCTGCTGTGGCCCGGGAGTGCAGTGGAGGATGGCCCAGGTGCTTGGGCCCTGCACCCCATGGGGAGACCAGGAAAAGCACCTGGCTCCTGGCTCCTGCCATCGGACGAACGCGGTGCGCCGGCCGCAGCGCACCGTCAGTGGCGGCCATTGGAGGGTGAACCAACGGCAACGGAAGACCTTTCTCTCTGTATCTCTCTCTCTCACTGTCCACTCTGCCTGTCACAAAAAAAAAAAAAAAAAAAGAAGTACATTGTTTGGGCCAGCGCCGTGGCTCAACAGGCTAATCCTCCACCTTGCGGCGCCGGCACACCGGGTTCTAGTCCTGGTCGGGGCGCCAGATTCTGTCCCGGTTGCCCCTCTTCCAGGCCAGCCCTCTGCTGTGGCCCAGGAGTGCAGTGGAGGATGGCCCAAGTGCTTGGGCCCTGCACCCCATGGGAGACCAGGAAAAAGCACCTAGCACCTGGCTCCTGCCATCGGATCAGCGTGGTGCGTTGGCTGTAGCGTGCCATCCACGGCAGCCATTGGAGGGTGAACCAACGGCAAAGGAAGACCTTTCTCTGTCTCTCTCTCTCTCACTGTCCACTCTGCCTGTCTAAAAAAATAAATAAATAAAAAGAAGTACATTGTTTGGTGCAAAGCCGGTGCTGTGGTGCAGTGGGTTAACACCCTGGCCTGAAGCGCTGGCATCCCATATGGGCGCCGGTTCGAGTCCCGGCTGCTCCTCTTCTGATCCAGCTCTCTGCTATGGCCTGGGAAAGCAGTGGAGGACGGCCCAAGTTCTTGGGCCCCTACACCTGCATGGGAGACCGGGAAGAAGCTCCTGGCTTCAGATGGGCGCAGCTCCGGCTGTTGCAGCCATTGGGGAGTGAACCAGCGGATGGAAGACCTCTCTCTCTCTCTCTCTCTCTCTCTCTGCCTCTCCTCTCTCCGTGTAACTCCGACTTTCAAGTAAATAAATAAATAAATCTTTTTTTTTTTTTTTAAAGTGCAGTGTTTGATCTCCCAAGGACTTTCCCAGCTCGGTCAGTTGCTTATCTTCCACTGTGGGACGCGAGCTTCCTTAGAAGCAACCATTTCTAGTCTTCTCCATCTGCTGTGAAGTGCTTTGCGGCCTGAGGCGTGGCCTGCACTGGTTCGTGTCCCTGGTGAAGCTCGGCAGGACGGATGCCCTGCTTTTGCTGAAGTGGTGCCCAGACGTCAGTTTCATCCGCTAACTCACGCGCTGTTGGGTCTGACTGTGCGCTCACTGGAAGGGGTGGCCGACCTGCCTGCTGGATCCGGCAGGGGGAGTCCCGAAGCTTCTAAGCCTAACAGTGGATTCAGGTAGCGCACCTGGAAGCTCTACTGGTTTTTGCCTCACGAATTCTGCTTCCCTGTTAGGCACATGCATACTAATAATTATTGTGCCTTCTTAGGGAACTGACCCTTGTCATTAGGTAGTGCCCCACTTTATTCCCGATAACTCTCCTTGCTCTGAAGTCTCAATGTAATATAGCCAACTCCTGCTTTTTAGATTTGTGTTAGCATGGTATATCTTTCTGTACCATTTGCATGATTATTATTATTGCTATTGTTATCATTATTATTATTTGAAAGGCAGAGAGACCATCAGAGACAGGCAGAGAGAGAGAGAGAGAGAGAGAGAGAGAGATCTTGCATCCATTTGTTCATTTCCCAAATGGCTGCAATGGCCAGAGCTGGGCCAATGTGAAGCCAGGATCCAGGAGCTTCTTCAGGATCTTCCATGTGGGTGCAGGGGCCCAAGCACTTGGGCCATCTTCCACTGCTTTCCCAGACTATAGCAGGGAGGCAGATTGGAAGTAGAGCAGTCGGGACTCTAATCAGAACCCATACAGGATGCCTGGGCTGTAGGCAGAGGATTAACCTACTACACCACACCCTTGTCCTCTTTCTTTGAATACCCATTATGCAGCTTTTTTTTTTTTAATTCTCTAGTGGATGTCCTAAAGTTTGCAATATACATGTACAACGGGAGCCAGCACTGTGGCGTAGTGGGTAAAGTCGCTGCCTGCAGGGCCAGCATCCCGTATGGGCACCAGTTCCAGTCCTAGTTGCTCCTCTTCTGATCCAGCTCTCTGCTGTGGCCTGGGAAAGCAGTAGAAGATGACCCAAAGCCTTGGGCCCCTGCACCCACGTGGGAGACCCGGAAGAGGCTCCTGGCTTCAGATTGGCTCAATTCCAGCTGTTTCAGCCATCTGGGGAATGAACCAGTGGATAGAAGACACCTCTCTCTCTCTCTCTCTCTCTCTCTCTCTCTCTCTCTCCCCCTCTGTCTCTCTGTAACTCTGCCTTTCAAATGAATAAAAAAATCTTTAAAATATGTATACATTTATAATGAATCCAAGTCCACTTTCAAATAACACCATACTGCCTCCCAAGCAGTGCTTACACTTTACAATAACAAAATCATCCCAATTCGACTCTCATCCCTTGCGTCATGGTCCGTTCACTTCATTTATGCTCCCATGTAAGCATCTACACCAATACGTGGTAGGCAAATGTAATCAACTATACTGTTGCTATTATTACTTTGAGCAAAACCGTCTGTTAGCTCAGTTAAGAGAAAGAAAACCATCACTCACCTGGCAGGGAGAGACCAGGATCAGGATGGTGGCGACGCGGGGGGTGGTGGGGTGGGGGGTGGGGTGGATGGGGGGAAGGGGGGCTCCAGATGTGATCACTGCACGTTCCCCAGACGCTGCGTGCTTTGTGGTAGTGGGGCCTGCATGCGCCCCCTCCCTTGGTCAAAAAACACTAGGAAAAACACAAGCTTTTATTTCGCCTTTACTTACCCTTCTTCAGTGTTGATTTTTTAAATCTTTCTATGTAGATCTGAGCTTCTGACCCTTTTCCATCTCGTTAAAGAACTTCTGACCCTTTCTGCGCGACGCGGGCCTGCTATCGCCAGTTCCCGCTCTGTTTTCTCAGAACATCTTCATTGCTCCGTTCCTTTTGATGGACGCGTTCACAAGGTGCAGATTTCTAGGCAGCCATGTTTTTTATCCTCTCCATATTGTAAATGTTACTCCACTGTCTTATTTGCATAGTTCCTGAGGGGTCTGGTGTAGTTTTTTATTATTTATTTGAAAGGCAGAGTGACCGATAGGAGGGGAGAGGCAGAGTGAGAGAGATTTTCCATCGGTTGGTTCACTCCCCCAACGGCCGAATCAGCCAAGGACAGGCCAGGCAGAAGCCAGGAGCCAGGCGCTCCTTCCAGGTCTCCCATGTGGGAGCAGGGGCCCAAGGACTTGGGCCATCTTCTACTGCTTCCCAGGCCACAGCAGAGAGCTGGATCGGAAGTGGAGCAGCCGGGACTCGATCCGGCGGCCATATGGGATGCCGGCACTGCAGGTGGTGGCTTCACCGGCTACACTTCTTTATCCTGGATTTCCTGTCGCCTGAGTGCGACGTGGCTCAGCGTCGTTTCCCGGCCCTTCTCCTCCGTGCTCTCCGAGCTCCCTGGTCCGCGCCTCGCTGTCTGAGGTTAGTTTTGGGAATCCTGCCATTGCTGTTTCAGCTATTCCCGATTCTTCCTCCTTTCGTGTCACGGTTATGACCATGGTCCTACTGCTCTTGGGTCCGCTCTTTGTCCCCCAGTCTTGTTCCCTTTGCTTTTCTGTTTAACAGGTGTCTCCCAAGGGCCCCGCCGGCATCTCCCGCAGCTGCGCCCCTTCGTCTCGCGGCTGCACCCTACGTGGTCCACGGCTGCGCCCTGCGTCCCCCACGCTTGCGTTCTTGGTCTCCCACGCCTGCGCCCTGCGTGTTCCATGGCTGCGCCCTGCAGTCTCCCGGAGCGATGCCCTGTGTGGTCCATGGCTGCGCCCTGCGTGTTCCACGCCTGCGCCCTGCGTGGTCCATGGCTGCGCCCGGCTACGGAGCCCAGCAAAACCCCCTCGCTCCTGCTGCGGGCGTTTGGTCTCCCCTATTTCTTTTCAGTTCTTAGCGCTTCCGCGTCTCATCTGTTGCTCCGCTTTGCCCAATACGGCCTTTGGCATGGTGACCCTAGATCCTGCGTCTTCTAAGCCCAAAGTCCCTGCCATCGGAGCGGGCTGGGTGTAGCCTCTCTTCCGCATGTTTGCGATCCTCGCTTGGTAGCAGGCCATAACCTACCAGGACCGGGCGTAGGGCACGGAGGGCTGCAGGGACTTGGTGAGCTTGTGTCCTGGGCTCTGAACCTCACAAGGGCTCCTCTGCCTTCCCGGACTCCCCTTATGCGGACTGGACGCTGGGGAGGCCTGGACAGTGGTGGACCCTTCTCGCTCGTGGAGGATCCCAGGAGGATGGGGTGAGCTGTTCCCCCACCCCCAGATCTAGTGAGGCTCTGATAAACCCCGGAGTTTGGGGCCTTGGTTACACAGGTTCTCCTGAGGGCAGAGGCTGCTGAGAACAGACTTGCATGGACTGGCCGCCTGCAGAGGACGCTGGGGTGGGTGGGGTGGGGGTAGTTCCTGGGAAAGCTCCCCAGGGTGAGGGGCCTGCCGGGACCCTGTCACTCCTGCACCCTTCCCCAGGGGCTTCCCTAGAACTCAGAGGTTTGCCCTGTGACGTCACTGCTCTTACGGATTCAATTGATTTTGAATTTTTTTAAATAAAGTTTTATTTTTCTATTTGAAATGCAGAGAGAGACAGAGACAGAGAGAGCGAGAGACAGAGATTTTTTTTTTTTTACTTGACAGGTAGTTTTAGACAGTGAGAGAGAAAGAGAGAGAGAAAGGTCTTCCTTCTGTTGGTTCACTCCCCGAATGGCCGCTATGGCCGGCGCTGCGCTGATCCAAAGCCAGGAGCCAGATGCTTCCTCCTGGGCTCCCATGTGGGTGCAGGAGCCCAAGCACTTGGGCCACCCTCCACTGCCTTCCCAGGCCACAGCAGAGAGCTGGACTGGAAGAGGAGCAACCGGGACTAGAACCCGGCGCCCATATGGGATGCCAGCACCAAAGGCAGAGGATTAACCAAATGAGCCACGGCGCCGGCCCTGAGAGAGATATCTTTCATCAGCTGCTCCTCTTCCAATCCAGCTCCCTGCTAATGTGCCTGGAAATACAGTAGGGGATGGCCCAAGTGCTTGGGCTCCTATACCCATGTGGGGGACCTGGAGGAGGCTCCTGGCTCCTGGCTTCAGAATGGCCCCACTCTGCCAGTTGCAGCCATTTGGGGAGTAAACCAGTGGATGGAAGATCTCTCTCTCTGTATAACTGACTTTCCAAATCATTCAATCAATCAATCTCTTTTTAAAAGATTTATTTGTTTGAGAGGCAGAGTTACATTTGGGGAGTGTAACTCCCCAAATGAAGGCAGGAGCCAGGAGCTTCTTCCCGGTCTCCCACACAAGTGCAGAGGCCCAAGGACTTGGGCCATCTTCTACTGCTTTCCGAGGCCATAGCAGGGAGCTGGATTGGAAGAGGAGCAGCCAGGACTCGAACTGACGTCCATATCATATGGGATGCCAACACCACAGGCGGAGGCTTAGCTCACTACGTCACAGCATCAGCCCCTAGCCCTGTGTTTTAAAGATCATCCTTACTCCCCACCTTTCTCATCATTTTAAAAATATTTTTGGCGCTGGCGCTGTGGCGTAGGGGGTAAAACCTCCGCCTACAGTGCCAGCATCCAAGATGCTCCACTTCCAATCCTGCTCTCTGCTGTGACCTGGGAAAGCACTAGAAGATGGCCCAAGTGCTTGGGCCCCTGCACCCATGTGGGAGACCTGGAAGAAGCTCCTGGCTTCATTTGGGGAGTGAGCCAGCCAATGGAAGATCTCTTTCTCTATGTTTCTCTCACATAAATAAGTCGAAAAAACAAACTTTAGGCCAAATATGCTCCCCCCGGGGGCGGCTGCACTCGACCACCACAACACTGGCCCCAGGAATAGGCACATTTTAAGATTTAAATAGAGTTGGCCGAACTGCCTTCCGTATGGATCACTAATTGGTTCATCTGCAGCTATGTGGCCCCCTTCTCCTCCCACTTCCACCCCAGTCTTTCCCGTCCAGGTCACCTGGGACTGCCCTCCGTGACTGCAGGCAGAGCCGAGCAGCTCCTCCCTCGCTGGCCACCGATTTCCCTTCCTGGACAGTGGAACCGCTTGTTCTGAGCCCTGGATCGGTTTCCCGACTGCGTTCTGTCTGCTTTGTCTCACAGTCAGTGCTGGCGCATAGTAGGTGCTTTCTGTTGTATTAATTCGAGGACGTGGAAAGTGGGGTGTGTTGGAAGGAGAGGGCTGTCCCAGGGCACTCAGGAGTAGGACGCATGATGAGCAGCGGGCAGGGGTCAGCGGGCTGTGTAGGGTACCCGCCCCCCCCAGGCTCGGGCCAGGCACGCTGGGCAGCCAAGGGCAGTGCGGGCTTCCGTGCCGGAATGCGGGGGGTTGGGGCGCGCGCTTGGTGGGGAGGGGGCCGTCTCAGGGAAGTCCTTAGAGAGCTGGACGGGGAGCCAGAGGAGAGCCAGTCGCCCACGGGGCCGTGAGGGGCAGACTGGAGGACCCAGCCCCAGGAGGTGGCCGTCCCCACCCCTCCCCGTGCCCCCCGCCGGGCTCCTGGCGTCTGGCTCCAGGACTTGGCAACTGCCATTTCCGGTCCGCATTCCTCTCTTATTGCAACCACTGGGCTCGGCTCAGCTCGCGGGGCCCCGGGGGCGCTGACCTGGCTCCGGTGAGAGCTGGACTTGGGATTTAGTTCCCACCGCTGGAGAAGCCAGCTCTGCGTGCGTCCCGAGGGCTTTGGGAGCGTGGAAGTGGGGAGCCGCCTTGCAGAAAGGCCTGGCCGAAGGGGGGCGCAGGGCGGGCTGGAGCAAGGGGCGAGATCATCTGGGGGCAGATGGTGAGATGCTGAGACTGCCCTGCAGTTGTCCCCAGAACCAGGAGCTGGGCGCTGGCCTCCCAGTCCAGTCCTGGGAGCACTTGGGACACACCTGTGTCTCTCTTCACTGCGGGGGACTCCTGCCCCCTGTGCCTGGGCAGTAGGATTTATCCTGGGGGCCGGTGCTGAGGTATAGCAGGTTAAGCTGGTACTGCGCCGGTTCCAGTCCCGGCTGCTCCGCTTCCCATCCAGCTCTCTGCTGTGGCCTGGGAAAGCAGCAGCGGATGAGCCAAGTGCTTGGGCCCCTGCACCCACGTGGGAGACCCGGAGGAGGCTCCAGGCTCCTGGCTTCAGATCGGCCCAGCCCTGACCATAGTGGCCATTTGGGGAGTGGAAGACCTCTCTCTCTGTCTTTTCTCTCTGTAACTCTGCCTTTCAAATAAATAAATAAATCTTAACAAACAAACAAACAAGAGCGAAGACTTGAAGCCAGAGATGATGAAGTTCTATCAAGTGAGGCCATTTATTTCGATCTTGAAACACAGAGGTTTCCTGGGTGGTTGTTTATCCTAGTGGCTGACGCCACATCCCCGGATCAAAGTGCCTGGCCCCAGCTCCTGACCCCAGCCTGCTGCTGATGCAGGCCCCGGGGAGGGGAGGAGCCGCAAAGGCCCGAGTGACTGGGTTCCCATCGCCCACATGGGAGACCCAGATTGGGTTCCCAGCGCCTCGCTCCATTTTTTTTCTCAGCATTTGAGGAGCGAGCACCGGAGGAGAGCTCCTTCTGCCTCTCAAATAAATACGTTTTAAAAAACCATCAAGAATGACTGATTCAGCTGCTCCTGGCTGTGTGGGCCTGGGTGGGAGGGGTAACCTGGGGAGGGGGAGGAAGGCGGTGTAGTACCTTCCTAGAAAGTGCTCAGCTGCACGTGTGTCACAATGTTTCGCTTTGTGAAGCAGAGTTCTAAGTGTGCATGCATTCATAGCGGTAGTTTTGTTCCCTGTATGGGGTGGGGGGGAGTGTTGAGTCTTGTCTACACCAGCTGCTGGCTGTGTTTTGGACACCTGGCGTCTTTCTCCTCTGTGGCCTCCTGGTACGTCACTTCCTGCTCACCTGCACGGACACTCGATCAGGTTCACGCTGGGCACCAGCTTACCAGTTTTGTGTTCTCTAAAAGCAAAAGGTGGGAGCCGGGGTTTGGCGCGATGGTTAAGTTATGGCGTGGAATGTCTGCGTCCCACACTGGTGGTCCTGGTTTGGGTCCCTGCTGCTCTGCATCTGATCCGGCCTCCTGCCGATGGACTGGACGCCCAGGGAGGCAGCAGGTGATCGCTCAAGTACCACCACCTGGATTGGGTTCCTGGCTCCTGGCTCCAGGCTGGCCCAGCCCTGGCTGTTGTGTGCATTTGGGAAGTGAACCAGTGGATGGGAGATTTCTCTTGGTATCTCTCTTTGCCTTTCAAAGAAAATGAAAATAAATTACTATGTATATTTAAGGTTTATTCATTTATTTGAAAGGCAGAGTTACAGAGAAAGAGGGAGAGACGGAGAGAGGGAGATTTTCCATCTGCTGATTCATGCCCCAAATGTCCACAACAACCAGGTTGGGTTACAGGCTGAAGCCAGGAGCCAGGCACTCCATCCAGGTTTTCCTGTGTGGGTGGCAGGGGCCTAAGCCAGGAGCCAGGCATCCATCAGGGTCTCCCATGAGGGTGGCAGGGGCCCAAACACTTGGGAATCTTCTGTGCTTTCCCAGGGGCATTAGCAGGGAGCTGAACTGGAAGTGGAGCAGCTGGGGCTGGCGCCGCCGCTCAATAGGCTAATCCTCTGCCTTCGGTGCTGGCACACCGGGTTCTAGTCCCGGTTCAGGGCACCGGATTCTGTCCCGGTTGCCCCTAATAATAATAAAATAATAAAGGATGTGGAGCATAAAGGATGTTGGCATTGCAGGTGGTGGCTTAAGCCCCCTGCGCCACAAAGCCAGCACAGAAAATAAATTAATAAACATTAAAAAAATTTAAAAATGCTATCCGGGGTGTGGGTATTTTGCCTAGTGTTAGGATGCCCACACCCACATCAGAGCACCTGCCTTCGACATCTGGCTCTAGCTCCCAACCATTCAGACGCTAGGAGGCAGTGATGGCTCGAGTGAGCTCCAGGCTCGAGTTAGTGCCCTCCGGCTCCGTGGCTGCAGGCCCCTGGAGGCATTTGGGGAGTGAGCCGGCAGGTGGAGGCTCTTTCTGCCTGTCTCTCCACCTCTCAAATAAACAAACACAAATGGTTTAAGAAAAAAGCCTACAAGGTTTATTGGGTGCTTTATTTTCCAGTGTGTGTCTGGGTTGAAATCCACTCCCTCTCCCCCTGACACACGTATACAAAGTTGGAAGCCTCGGCCGACAGCTGGAGCCGATCTTGAGGTCTGGAACTGACGCTTACGAGGACAGCTGAATTTGCAGTCTACACGGAAAGTCCCCTTGCCGCTCACGGGCTGTGGCTCTGATTGCTGCCTCCCGTCTCCAGCAGAGTTCGGGTCTCTCTGCAGAACGCTGGAAGGCTGCGCTTACAACCAGTATGCTTCACAACCCTGGGCAGGTGGGGGAGAGTGGCGTCTGGCCTAGCTGTAAGGACGCCTGTGCCCCACATCGCAGTCCACGTCTCTGCTCCAGCTTCCTGCTAACGCACACCTGAGAACACCCTGGGAGGCAGCAGACGATGGCTCGAGAACTTGGGCCCCTGCCCCCCACATGGGACAACAGAATGGAGTCCCAGGCTCCTGGCTTGAGTCTGGCCCGGCCCCAGCTGTGGTGGGCATTTGAAGATTGAACCAGCAGATGGAAGATCTCTGTATCTGTCTTTCTCAATCTCTGTTGTTCTCTCTACCTTTTGAATAAACAATTTTTTAATTTTTAAAAATTTATTTGACAGGTAGAGAAATAGATAGTGAGAGAGACAGAAAGAAAGGTCTTCCTTCTGTTGGTTCACCCTCCAATGGCCGCCGCGGCCGGCGCGCTGCGCTGATCCGAAGCCAGGAGCCAGGTGCTTCTTCCTGGTCTCCCACGTAGGTGCAGGCAGGGCCCAAGCACTTGGGCCATCCTCCACTGCCCTCCCAGGCCACAGCAGAGAGCTGGACTGGAAGAGGAGCAACTGGGACTAGAACCTGGTGCCCATATGGGATGCTGGTGCCGAAGGCAGAGGATTAACCAAGTGAGCCACGGCACCGGCCCTGAATAAACAATTTTTTAAAAAAGATTAATTGGCCAGCGCCGTGGCTCAACAGGCTAATCCTCCGCCTTGCGGCGCCGGCACACCGGGTTCTAGTCCCGGTCGGGGTGCCGGATTCTGTCCTGGTTGCCCCTCTTCCAGGCCAGCCCTCTGCTGTGGCCAGGAGTGCAGTGGAGGATGGCCCAAGTGCTTGGGCCCTGCACCCCATGGGAGACCAGGATAAGCACCTAGCACCTGGCTCCTGCCATTGGATGAGCGCGGTGTGCCGGCCGCAGCGCGCTGTCCGCAGCAGCCATTGGAGGGTGAACCAACGGCAACGGAAGACCTTTCTCTCTGTCTCTCTCTCTCACTGTCCACTCTGCCTGTCAAAAAAAAAAAAATAAATAAATAAAAGATTTATTTATTTATTTGAGAGGCAGAGTTAAGGGGTGGGGCAACAGAGAGAGAGGTCTTCCATCCGCTGGTTCACTCCCCAGATGGCCACAATGGCCAGAGCCATGCCGATCCGAAGCCAGGAGCCAGTAGCTTCTTCCAGGTCTCCCACGCAGGTGCAGGGCCCAAGCACCTGGGCCATCTGCTGCTGCTTCCCCAGGCCACAGCAGAGAGCTGGATGGGAAGTGGAGCAGCCGGGACTTGTGGCAGAAGATACCCGCCCAGAGGCCATGCCCAGGAAGCCCCTGAAGCACTAAGAGGAAGCTCCCCCCCGGGAGGGGGGCTCAGTGACCCTAGGAAGCCTGCAGTTCTGCCCCTGCAGACGCCAGACAGAGGACCAAGAACCTGAGTCAGGGACCGGGAGGGAGGAGGCCAGGCATTCTGAGTCCCACTGGGCCGGGTTCCCAGACTAGGGCCTCTGGAGAGCACTCAGATTAGATTAGGGCCTTAGGGTGGAGTCCCCTGTCTGAGTCCTGGGGCTTGCTCAGAGGCACACGGACCCTCGTGCACTCCCGGCACACACCACCCCATGCCCCACCGCACCCTGCACTCTGCCCCCGGAAGGCCTTCGGCAGACAGAACAAAGCAAGCCTCTTCTCGCTCTAGCAGCCTGGCTCGGTCAGTCAGGCCCCAGGGCCCTTAGTGTCACCCTTCTGACCTGGGCTCAGGCCAGGGCCACTCTAAGGGGCCTGTGCGGCAGAGCGCCCCACCCCCTGCTCTGGCTGGACCAGCTCTCAGGTGCAGGCAGCACTGGGCTGGGAAGCAGCTCCTGGGCATGGCGGGCTGTCCCTTCTTCTGGCGGAGGACGGAGGATGCTAGTGTGCACAGCTGGGAGGGTGGCCCCAGTGGGGGAGTCATCCTCCGACTGCCCCGTCCCCGTCCCCGGGTGGCTGTGTGTGGCTGGCCTCTTGGTGCTTGCTCCCATCTCCTGGCCCTGCCAGAGCTGTGTTGATCCAAAGCCAGGAGCCAGGAGCTTCCTCTGGGTTTCTAACATGGGTGCAGGGGCCCAGGGACTTGGGCCATCTTCTACTGCTTTCCCAGGCCATAGCAGAGAGCTGGATGGGAAGTGGAGCAGCTGGGTCTCGAACTGGCACCCATATGGGATGCCGGCACTGCAGGCCAGGGCATTAACCTGCTGCACCACAGCACTAGCCCCCTCATTTATTTTCAAAGTTGGGGGTGAGGAGAAACTGAACTTTCAGTGTCAAGGAATATTTTTTCTTATGTCAGAAATAAAAATCTTGGCCGGTGCTGCGGCTCACTAGGCTAATCCTCCACCTGCAGCGCCGGCATCGCAGGTTCTAGTCCCAGTCGGGGTGCCGGATTCTGTCCCGGTTGCTCCTCTTCCAGTCCAGCTCTCTGCTGTGGCCCGGGAGTGCAGTGGAGGATGGCCCAAGTGCTTGGACCCTGTACCCCATGGGAGACCAGGAGGAAGCACCTGGCTCCTGGCTTCGGATCAGCGCAGTGCGCCGGCCTTGGCAGCCATTGCAGGGTGAACCAACGGCAAAAAGGAAGACCTTTCTCTCTCTCTCTCTCTCTCCACTCTGCCTGTCAAAAAAAATAAAATAAATAAAAATCTATTAAATTATTATATTTGTTTTAAATAGAGGAAGAAGCCTGGGGGAGGCACAAGCCCAAGGCCCGTGGCAGTTAGGAACAGCCCTGGTTGCAACTGGTTCCCCTTTCCCACGGTGGGGTCGTAGCTCCTTGGAAGGGGGGCCATGGCTCCCCTGGAGTTTGTGGTCAGCCTCTGCGCCCCCAGCCCAGTGCACGCGGAACTACATAGCGCCAGGGTCCTGGGCGAGGCTCCCCCCACCGTGAGCGTCCATTTCTTCATCCGGCCGCGAGGACCAGGCTGGGGAGCAGACTCGGAGTGGTGACCGGGCTGTGCAGGATGCGCGCCAGTAGGCGGAGGAGGAGGTGGTTAAAAATGGCTCCAGGTAGCTTTGATTCTTTGGGGAGCAAACACAATTACCCTCGGTATAGGCAGAGGGAGAGCAGCAGGGCCGCCCAGCGTCTCACAGCGCTGGCCCAGAGCGCAGCTTGCTCAGTAACGCGCGCCTGAACCGAACTGCGGCGCAAGGCCCTTCGCCCTGGAGCCAACGGCTTCTTTCATCTTGGGCCATTGGATAGAAACGTGTGAAGGCCAGGTCTGAGTCTTATTCTCTCTTTGTGTCCCCTGAACCCAGCAATGCCCCATCTCTCCGCCCCCTCTGGCACCCCACCAGCACCAGGGTCCGTGCCCCCCAAGTGGGTACACAGACTCAGTTTCCCCAGAGCGATGTCTCTCCCAGGTACGCTATGGGGACTGCTGTAGAGTGGGACATCTCCAACAGTGACAGAATCTGCGCTCCTGTCCCCTGGTCACCATCACTTTGGGGGGCCGTTCCGTAGGACTGCCGTGGCTCCCACAGAGCTGTCACTGTCTCCGCTCGCCGAGCCGTAGGTGCCCGGCGCCTGCAAGCCGGCGCACAGTAGGTGTCGAGGGAGGGAGCGAAGGCTCTGTCCGCGGCCGCGTCTCTAACGGACCGCTGGCCAGCTCCCAGCGAGGAGAAAACCCACCCCTGGATAACGACCCTGCACGGCCTCCGCACCCTGTAATTTGGCTCTCCAGGAATCGCCTTTGTTGTGGGCGGGCAACCACAGGCGCTGCCGGCACCTGCTCCTCCAGCCGGTCCTCAGAGGAGGACCCCCCCGGGCTGCTGCGGCCCCGGCCGAGCGCGGGGTCCCTGCTCCCCGCGCCGGGGGCCGGGGGGCCCAGACGCGCCCCACAGTCCGCAGCCGGGATCCGCCCAGCGCCTCCCCGCCGTGGTGCCCCCCGTCCCCAGGTGCCCGGCACCCCCGTTCCTCGCTTCCGCGGGCCGGGCGGGGGACCTGGGCTGCGTCAAGGGCCGCGCCAGGCGCCCCCGGCCGGCGCGGCGGCAGGAGCCTGAGTCACGGCCGCGCGCTCCAGCTCCCGGCTTCCAGCCCGGGGCCACCTCGGCGCGCAGGCCGGCCCCGCGCAGCCGGCTCCCTGCGGGGCCGCGAGCGCTCCTCTCCCGCGCCCGAGCCGCCGCCCTCGCCCCCTGGCCGGCTCCCGGGGAGCCTCGCCCGCCCCTCCCATGGAGCAGCCGGAGCTCGCGGCGCTCCGGGCGGCTCCCGCGGGAGGGGGCGCGGCCGCCCCCGCGGCTCCACCCTCTCGGCGGGGCCGCAGCCATCTGGGGCCCCTGCCAGTCGCGTCCGCCCCGGGGCCCGCTCCGAGCTCGCGCCCCGCTCGCGCCGGAGGAGGCAGCCCCGGGCGGGGACCCCGGCCACGCCAGCAGGCGGTCCCCGCTGCGAAGATGCGGAGAGCCCAGCGCTGAGATGCCCCGAGGGGGCGGTGGCTGCCAGCCGAGTCCGGGCGCGAGCGCTTCGCAGCGGACGCGGGCGCCCCTCGGCACCTCGGCGACCCTTGGGGAGCCGGGACCGGAGCCCCAGGGGCGGCGGCGGCGGCGGCGGCGGCGCGGGCCCGCGAGGTCCGTGCTCCCGGCGTCCGGAGCGGGCGCCGGCTGCGGAGTCTCGGCCGGGCTCCTCGCCTCGCGCCTTTCGCCCCCAGCCCCCCGCGAGCTGGCAGGAGGAAATAGCGCGCGGCCCCTTTAAATTTACCCAGGAGCCCTTAAAGGAGCCCCAGGGGCCCCAGACAGGAATCCCCACCCCGGTCCAGCCCGCGCCGCCGAGCCAGCAGCCAGCCGTCCGTGCGGCCGGCCGCGCCGTGCGTGCGCCCCGCGTCCCGGGGCCCCGCGCACCGAGCGCCCCGCGCGGGCCCCGCCGGCCGCGCGGCCCCGCCGCCCCGGGGCCCCGCTCCGCAGCGCAGCGCATGGAGCCCGGCGGGGACCACCGGAGCCGGAGCGGCGGCGGCAGGGGCGGCCCCGGGCCAGCAGTGGCCTCGGCACGGGGCCGACGGCTGCCGCCCGCCGGGTCGAGCGGCGGCGCGGACCCGGAGGAGGACGATGGCGGTAAGCGCTGGGGCCGGCGGCCCGGGCGGGGGCCCCGGCGTGGGGGAGGGGAGGGCTGCGGCTCCGGGCTCCGGGCCCCTCTCTCCGCCGCCGAACAAAGGGGGGGACGCGGGCAGGGCGGCCGGGGGCGCCACCTGGCGGGCGCGGATCGCGGCTGCAGGGCTCGCGGGGGCGCCCCCCGCCCAGCTCCCGGGGTCTGCCGGCGGGGCTGGGCTGGGTCCCCTCGTCCTAAAAGGGCCCCGCGGCGGCCGCCGGCGCCCCTCTTTGGGGGCGCCAGGCCCGAGGGGCCCCACAGGGCCCGGCGCGCCGCGGGGGGCTCGAGGCTGGTGGACTCGCGGCCCCCGCCCCTTTCTCTTTCAGACTCCCAGGTGGTCTTTTTCTTAGCCCGCTGTCTCTTAAAAGTCAGCCCAGACCCCGTGTCCCCTTGGAGGGCTTCCCCCCGCGGAGCTGAGCTCGGGACCCCGCTGTTGGAAACCGGGCTGCCCCTGTCGCCTCGGGGCCTCGCCCTGAGCGCCGCACCTTCTCCCCGGGACGCGCGGGGCTGGCCGAGGGGGCTTCGCCCACAAAGGCGGACGCCCCCTCCCGCCCGCGCGTCCTCGCTCTCCTCCTCTTCGGAACTGCTTCCCCGGGGCCCCGATTCGTCAGCCCCAGAGGGACCAGCTCCACTCCTCGTTCGCTCCGCCACGGAGCCAGTTCTCCCTTGCTTCGCCGCCAGGTCCACGCCTGGGACCCCGGCCTGCCCGGCTCGGGAGACTCCGCCGCTCCCACCTCTGCGCTCCCCTCCCAGGAACTCCCCAGCCCCTTTTGTTTTTAAAAGAATCTCAGCTCCTCCCTCTTTTTCGGCTCTTAAAGGGCCAGTCCACCTTAGTGGGGCACGGATCCCGGGCTGGAAGGATGCTTAGACGCCAGATAGCTGCCCAGCGCCTGTGCAGACAAAGAGGCTCGGTGCCAGAGGGCGACACCGCCTACCCGAGGTCACCTAGCAAGTCACCAGTGAAGGCAGCACTCGAACCCAGGTCTCTGGCCGAGGCCAGTGTACAAGCTGAAAGGAACCCCCCCCCCGGCCCCCAGCAGCGGTGGTGGGAGCCCTCCCTCTCTGATCCTGCCTTTTGTCTCCACTCTGGCAACTCTGCTGCGCAAATGCCCAGAGCTGGCCCTTCAGCCCGTGTGGCCGGCAGCCCGTTTTCTAGCCAGACGAGGGCCGGTAGGGGCTGCTCCGGCTGTCTGTCTGGCAGAGAGAACGCCTCTGGTTAGTGGGGCCTCCCGGCTGCCCGCCCTTCTGATTGCTGGGCAGTGGCCGGCGCCCTGCCAGAGCAAAAAATAAATCCTGAGTCTTAATGGGCGCCGGTGGACACTCCCTGCCGCAGTACCATCAGTGGCCACCCCGGTGGCTCTCCTGCCATCCTGCCTCGGGCAAGTCCAGGTCCCCGGAGGTGTGGACAGCTTTGTTCCTTGGGGGGTGGGGCTGGGGAAAGGGCAGTGCTTGGCTCAGCCCTGGAGTGAGACCCTCGGGAGGCTGGTGGCTGCAGCATCCTTGGAAGATGGGAGAGGAGTCTGGGTGGGGCCCTGCTGGCTGGGGCCCCGGGCGGGCGGGCAGGCGGGGGGGGGGGGGGTCCTATGCACACGCACGCACAGCCCTGGATGCCCCCTTTGTTCCTCTCCGCTCCGGCTGTAACCGCCCCCGCCTGCTGCTCTCCTGGCTGCCTCCCTACGGCTGCCGTCCAAGCAGGGCACCTCCTGGAGCCGGCTGCCTCCTTGGCCCTCACCTTCGGTTTTTTTGAAAAAGTCCAAGCTGGCCCCGGCATCCTTTTGTTCTGGCTCCGCCCTTATAGGGTCCTCGCTCTTTGTGAAGGGCCCTGCTCTCCTGCACCCTTGCCTTGGCGGCTGCCACCCCTCTCCTGCCCCCTGAACGCCCCTCCCCGCCCCCACCTCTCTCTCAGGCTTCGGAATCAAAGCCCTGGGTTCTCTCCCTGGAATTGGAGATTGAGAATCTGTCTCCCCTTCCCCTTCTTCAGGGCAAGATCTTCAGCTGGAAGGGGGTGCCTTGGGGTGCTGGGGGAGCGCCCCCCCGCCCTCGTCTAGGGCTAGGGCACCCGCAGCCTCAGGCAGGAAATACTCAGACCACTGCGAGGCCCGGGCCTCGAGGCCTGGCAAGAGCCGCATCCCGGGCCGCGACCACCGGCGCTACTACCACGACCACTGGCGGCTGGAGTACCTGATGGACTTCAACCCCGCGCGGCACGGCATGGTGTGCATGGTGTGCGGCAGCTCCCTGGCCACCCTCAAGCTCAGCACCATCAAGCGGCACATTCGACAGAAGCACCCCTACTCGCTGCACTGGAGCCCCCGCGAGAAGGAGGTCATCAGTAACAGCTGGGACGCCCACCTGGGGCTGGGGGCCTGCGGCGAGGCCGAGGGCCTGGGGGCCCCGGGGCCAGAGGAGGAGGAGGAGGAGGAGGAGGAAGAGGAGGAGGAGGGGGCCAGCCTCCAAGCTTGCCCACCCAAGGGCCCAGGTAATGCGCCATAGGGAGAGGCAGGGGCCTGGACAGGGCTCTGGGAGCGGCCTTATTGTAGAACAGTGGGGGGCGGGGTCAGCAGGGAGAAAGGCTGGTGCGGGTATGGGCATGGGAGGGGGCCCGACAGCGAAGTCCAGGCCAGGGACTAGAACCTGGGTCTGTGTGCAGGACTGGGGACAGGGAAGGGGAGCGGAAGACCCGGCTGTGGGGGAGGGGCTCAGCCAGGCCCGCAGTCTCAGTTCCTTCCCTCCCCCCAACCCTCCAACCCTTTCAGGCAAAGCCCCAGCCGGTGGGGGCTGCGGGCGCCAGCGGCGGCGTGGGCGCCTCTCGGCCTCCCGGAGGCCCGGGGGCAGCAGGGGGCTGGGGGCCCGGCGCCTGGAGCGGACGCTGAAGGAGTCCCTGCAGAACTGGTTCCGGGCCGAGTGTCTCATGGACTACGACCCGCGGGGGAACCGGCTGGTGTGCATGGCCTGTGGCCGCGCACTGCCCAGCCTGCACCTAGAGGACATCCGGGCGCACGTGCTGGAGGCCCACCCCAGCTCGCTGGGGCTCAGCGGCGCCCAGCGCAGCGCCCTGCTGCAGGCCTGGCGGGGCCGGCCGGAGGCGCTGTCTGAGCTCACCCAGCCCCCAGCAGGTGCGCGGCCGCCCCAGGGCTGAGACCCCCCCCCCCCACTCCTGTTAGAGTCTGTGGCCAAAGCTGGGAGGCAGGCTCCGGCCCCTGGGCTCACACGCACACACGTCCTGGCAGGGGCGCTGACTTGGGGCTGGGGTGAGGAACAAGGACAGACCCCCTTCCACTGGGCTAGGAGAACCCGGCCTGCAGGCTGAGCCCCTCTCCCTCACCCCTTCCCCAACAGGCGATGACCTCGCTCCCCGGGACCTGACCAGAAAGAGCCGGCACTCGGCCTCCTCTCAGGATCTCAGCCCCCCCGACGTAAAGGAAGAGGCTGGCTGGGCCCCTGAGAGGCCCGGGCCCGCAGAGGCGGCGCTGGAGGAGGAGGGCGAGGGCGAGGGGGTGGGGGGCCGCCGCCGCCGGCAGGAGCGCTGGCGGCTGGAGTACCTCCTGGAGCTGGACGGCGGCCGGCGCGGCCTCGTGTGCCTGGCGTGCGGGGGCGCGCTGGCCTCGCTCAAGATGAGCACGATCCAGCGCCACATCCGCCGGCGCCACCCGGGCTCCTCGCGCCTCGGCGGGCCCGCGCAGGCCCTCGTCGCCCAGGAGTGCAGCGAGAAGGCCGCCCGCCTGCTGGCCTCGGGGCTGCGCTGCCCCGAGTCCCCTCGGGGTCCTGCCGCCCCCCGCACAGCCGCAGCCTCCGAGGAGGGGGGAGGGGAAGAGGAGAAGCAGCCAGAGGAGGAGTGGTGGGGTGAGCCGGGGAGCCAGAGCAGGTGGCCGCGCCCGAGGGCCGGGCCTGGCGTGGGAGGCCGCGGGCAGGCTGGGGGGCGGGGCGGGGGCTGGGCGCGAGCCGCGGCAGGCCTGCCTCCCCCACCCGCTGCAACGCGGCCCTTTGTCCCTCCCCAGGCGACAGCTCGCTCTCCCCGGGGGCTCCGTTGGAGCGGTCTGCCGAGGAAGAGGAGGACGAAGAGGACGGCCAGGAGCCCGGGGGGCTGGCTTTCCCGCCGCTGCCTCCCCCGCCGCCGCCGCCCCCGCCGCCGCCGCCGCCCCCGCCCCGCAGCCGGGAGCAGCGGCGGAACTACCAGCCGCGCTGGCGGGGCGAGTACCTGATGGACTACGACGGCAGCCGGCGCGGCCTGGTGTGCATGGTGTGCGGGGGCGCGCTGGCCACGCTCAAGGTGAGCACCATCAAGCGGCACATCCTGCAGGTGCACCCCTTCTCCATGGACTTCACGCCCGAGGAGCGCCAGACCATCCTGGAGGCCTACGAGGAGGCGGCGCTGCGCTGCTACGGCCACGAGGGCTTCGGGCCGCCGGCCCCGGCGCCGCGCGACAGCGGCGCGGACCTCAAGCCGGGCGCCGTCTGCCGGGCGTAGGCCACTGGGGGCCGGCGCCGGGCTGCCAGGCCCTCGGGCCAAGAGACCCTCGCGCCGGAAGCAAGCACTTCCCGCGGCCTGGACCGCCGCCGCGCCCCCCGCTGGCCGGGCCGGGCGCAGGACGGGGACAGTGCGCGAACGCCCTCGGCCCCGGGGCCCGGAGCCCTGGCCCTGCTGGGCGCGGGGCCTCCCACGTTTTCCGAGAAGCCAAAGCGGCCTCGCAGTGTTCGCGTTGAGAACGCTTCCAGCCCCCAGGCCGCGCCCGGCTGCTCCCGCGGGGCCGGGGTGCGGGCGCCAGCTGTCAGTGTTAGGGCCGGAGGAGCGGGTGCGGGGAGGGCGGGAAGGACTCCCCGGCCCCTCGCCCTGGCCCGGGGCCCAGTTCCCTGCAGCCTTGCACGCCTGCAGGCGCGGCTCCCGGCCCTAATTGGTATTCTCGGCCTCCCGGAGGCCCCGGCTGCTGCGGACGGGGGCTTTGGGCGGGAGGCGGAGCCGCAGGGGCGGGGAAGGCGCTTCGGACCGCGGGCGGGGCGCGGCGCGCGGACGCTGTGGCGGAGCGGGCCTGGGCCAGCCCCGGGCGGGCGCAGTGCTGACCGCGCGCCCCAGGCTCCACCCACGTCCCCCGGGCCGAGGTCGCGGGAAGGGATTAGCACTTTTTTCCTTTGCTCCTGTCCTGCCCCTTGGGCCCCCAGCTCATCCCTAAGCTCAGAGCCCGGCGCCCCTGATGCGGCCGCCGGCTTGTCCACCCAGCCCGGTCCCTGCCCGCCCCCCTTTGTCTGCCGTGGACGCGCCATCCGCCCGCAATCCCCAGGCCTGGGGCCGGGCCTCGGCCTGCGTGGTCCTTCCCCGCGGCGGCGCCAGGCCCTGTGGGGCGGGGAAGGGCCGGCGATCTCCCAGGCAGGTCCGAGAGGGGTGTGTGGATTGATTCTCCCGTGGAGAACAGGTGGCCCCGCCATTAGGCCCTTTTATTGCTCTTTGTATTTTATTTTGAAACTGTATTTAATGCTTTTATATGAAAGGGGGAGGGGCGGGCGAGCTGACCCGATCACCCTTATGTGCAAATGTCTTATTTATTATGCGTGTATCAGAGATAAGCTGTGAGGTGATGAGGAAGAACCGCGGCGGGAAGGGACGCAGGAGCCCGGCCGGGCCCTGGTTGGTGCGGCCCCCTCTGCCTGCTGTCCCTGGGCCCCAGCCTGCGCCCTTTGCAGAGCCAGGCAAGTGCAGGGACAGTAGGTGGGACTGGCTGGCTTTGGAGGCCGGGGCGCGGCAGCGGCAGACGGCCAGGAGGAAGCCCCCTCCCTTCCGTACCCTCCCAGGCTAGAGCCCAAGGTTCAAGTGCCTCAGGCCCAGTCCCCTAGACGCTTCCTGATTGGAAGTTGGATTTTATACACGGATTTTATAGCGTTTTTATATAATTCAAGATTGTCAGAGTCGGAAGGGACCCTGGAGAATATTAGTTCCACCCCACCCGCACCCCGGCCGCGCAGAGGCGGGTCGGAGCCCAGAGGGTGACATGGTCTCACGGCCAGGTAGGATCAGAACTAGGAGACCACTCGACTCCCAGCTGGCTGTGGGCTGCACCACGCCACTCTCCTGGTTTAGCCTGCAGAGAGAGTGCCTGCTGGGCACTGTGGTCTGTCACAGTGCAGCCAGGGCTCCGGGGGTGGAAGAGCCCCATGCAGGCCTCGCAGGGAAGGTGTGGGCTGCTGCCTGCCCCGCTGGACGCCAGGCGAGGCTGCTGTGATGAGGTCACCAGGGATTCGGGAAGACACCGAGTGGACTTACAGTGGACCGAGCTGCCAGTGAGCGCGGGCCTCTGGGTTTCTGAGACAGTATTACAGTGTCAGGACAGATTACGGCACTACCATTTTTTTCCTTTCCTTCATCGCACGTTGTTTTCAGACTCAGAACAAGTGTTTTACCTTTTCCTGCTCTCTCCGCTCAAAAACAGTAGGCAAACTGGGGCAACCGATTGTACTCACCGAGCCCACTGCCGAAGTTCAGGTAAGCCAGGGCAGAGAACAGGTTAGGGATGGTTCCCCACCAGGGAGGAGCCTTCGGACAGGAGCGCAGCCCAGAGCACTCCAGCAGCTTGCAAAGTGGCCCCCAGGTCCGCAGCAGCATTTTGGGAACTTACTGGAAGCGCAAACCCCTGGTCCTCACGCCAGGCTTCGAGAACTGGGGTGGGGACCAGCCTCTGGCGAGCCTGCTGCAGCTCAAGTCTTCAACGCCCATGACAGGGCAGGTGTCAAGGGCCAGTTTCCTGCTTGGACTGAAGCTATGGCCTCACGGGTTGGGGGTTAGGTGGTCCTCATCCCTAGGTGTGCCTCCTTCTTGCCTTGGGATTCTGACAGAACAGGTGAAGTTTCTTCATCATTTTTTTGTTGTTGCTAATGGTATGCCTGCTATTCCGACCCATATGTAAATGTTACTCTCAATACATATTTATACTCCATGTTACTTAGTGACATTATTCCAGCATTTGTATACGTATTTGTGAAGTTGTTTGCATCAGTCATTTAAAAAAAGATTTCAGCCTGAGTTTCTAAGAGGTATGTTGCATACATTTTTAAAACCCAGCCTAAGGGTCACAGAGGCCTTAGTCTGGGGCAGACAAGATGTCTCAGCAAAGACCTGAGTATTTCGTTTCCATCTGCCATGGTGATCTACGCCTTCGACTGCAGTGCTTGGCGACTGCCGCAGACGCTGCTCCATGGTGCCCATGGGGGACCCCGGCCCCCAGCCCCTCCCACTCCTCCTCATCTCTCCTGTGGTTACCTCTTAGAAGGGTTCTTATTTTCTTTCAGAAACCAAATGCACAGTCTACCGTGGGAATTCTGCAATTTGGGAATCCTTCTAAGTTGTGTTTTAAAGCCCCCAAGTGGAGTAAGGACGGAGGGAGTGGAAGCCATGTTTGGTTCTTTCTTTATCCAAACTGTGTATAAAGAATAAAGCTAGCAGAATGACACCATGATCACTTTTTTTTTTATTAATATCACATCAATTTGCAGTTTTACAGGAACCAAGAGTCAAGCTCCATAGGTGCTACTGTATTTGTATGTCGCACGCACAGACACGCACAGTTTCATTAGTAATGTTTTCATCTATAGGTTTTTCTTTAAAAAAAAAAATCCTGCGTGGCACAAAGATCTCTCCAATTATCTAAAGACAGCAGCAACAGAAGACAAGCTGGGTCTGGAGGCTTCCAGTGCAGAGGTCCTTTGGGGGGGAGCCCAAAAGACAATCAGTGCATCGACTTCCGGGAGGCGGAGGATGATGGAGTGCATCTCCCACTGCGATGTGAAATCAGAAAAACTTCACAAGGAGAGGGGACTGAGAAAACAAAGTGGAGTAAGGCAAGGGTACCTCTCACCCATCTAAGCAAATTTCCCCCAAAAATGTAGACAAGACCGCTTCTTGCCACCATCGCACATGGCAGCCCTTACTTGGAAGTTCTCAGTCCCCCTGTGTGGCCGTGACAGAAGGGACTCGCGGATGACTTTTCTTTCAAGTCACAGATGTCTCGCGGGGAAGGGGAGGAAGGAACTTGGTCTCAAAGCAGAGCCAAACCTTCCTAGTTGCCCCGCACCCGATGTTCCTTCCATGCCCACAGCCCAGCAACAGGACAACACGCGCTGCCCCCGCCTGGTCACTTCACCTAGCACTTCCTGGAAAACTCCCCGCAGGGACACCCTGGGCCAGGGCAGAGCTGAGGCACTTTGTGCCTGCAAATGGAAAGAACCCTCAAAACAACACAGACCCATAAAGCCAGCGCAAAGCACTTACAACTCCCTAAGACCACGGACTGCACTTCCCTACCCCGATCTGTGGTCCCTGGGCCACAGACACGTGGCACAGCTTGGCTTTGGCTCTCAGGCGAAACTGATGAACACAGGTTAAAGATGCAGCACGTGATGAAGCAAGTCACAAGGGAAGACAAAGAAACAAGGCCGTTTGTGTTTCTGTAGGTCACCTTGTGAGGCCGTTCCCCCCCACGGACTGAGACAGGGTCACAATAACTCGGTAACTGGGGAGCCCACATGCAGATTATTTTTTCTCTAACAAGTTTACAGCAGTGTACAGCAGTTACAGACATTTATTTCATAATAAGAAAAGTACAACCATATTTATTAAAGAGGGGAGGTGGAGGGAAGAGGGGAAGCACACCCAGGAATGAGTTCTCACATTACTGCTCAGAACTGGCGACACGCAGACACCCCCTCCCAGACGGCGGAGCCCTTCCTGCCCCTAGGACAAGGTCTACTTTCCACTTCCACTCTGGGAATCAGGAATTCTCGCGAGCCCCTGTTAGGTTATCCAGAGTTGGAAGCTGTATCATTAAGTGAAGAAGAGGACTGTTAGCAATAGCTGCTCACTTTGGAGGGCGGGAGGATGGGATGGCAGGGCTCTGGGGAACCCCAGGGAAGGCATCCCACTCCTGCCCTCAGCTTCCTCATGTGTTAATCATTGCTTCCTAACTTAAAAACAAGGGCAGAGCTACAACCGGAGCTGCAGGAGTCGGCTCCGTCCTCCGCCCTGCCTCACCGCCCGCCTTTCCCCTGCGAGCTGCGGGGCAACGCTCCTCCGCCACTGAGGTCCTGATTCACCCACTACTGATTCTTTCCTTATTCTTCTAAGACATCAGTTCTTCTAGTCCAACATTTCTTGTGCTTGATACTAAGGGCAAAGGGAAGGGAAGGGAGAAAACACCAAATTAAAAAACAAAGCTTGGAATGCAGGCTCACGCTGGCACTGAGCACGCGCCTTCACAAGTCAGGAGTTATAACTAGGAAGTGGGGTTTAGTAACTGTTGCATTTCTGGCTTCCACGTGCTTATTCTGCCTTTTTCTTGGCAATTCCGGGGAGCTTTGCTTGGATCCTATTGAGAAAAGAAAAGTACAATGGAAGTGAAAAATTTGTCCCAAGTTTCAGTTTCAACAGAGGCGCTAGAAGAGGTGTGGGCTCCGTGGGGAAGTCTCCTGTTTTCACAGGGAGCAGGGTGCAAGTGGCGGCCGAGTCTGGGTGGGGCGAGCCTGGGGTGGGAGGAAGGTCTGGAAAGATCCAGCCCCACCCCTGTCCCCTTCACACCAGGGGTCCGCAGAAAAATGTGGGGACCTGAACACAGTGTTCCACGTCCACAGGTCATCCTCTGGTGCTGGTGAGGAACCAGAAGTCAGGGTCAAGGAGACAGGCGAGGAGACCATGGGTCCTGGTTCTGGGTGCTCCCAACTGCAGGAGTTGCCCCTCGCCCCTGGCAGGGTACCAAAGCTGCCCACTGCTCTGGCGAGGTGTCACTCCGGTCACCTGCTGCTAAGGTCACAGGTATCACACCCACGGCAGAGGACCCAAGGCAGCTAACCCTGGCGACCAAACCATCAGGTCTAAAGCTGCGCCCCAACCACCTCTTACAAACCAAACAACCAGATGGGGCTGGGGCTGCAGCCAGCCTGACGTTAGCACCAGTGCAGTCTGGCATCAAGTCAGACTTCTCTGGATGCACAGTTTTCTCCTGAAAAACCTCAAAGATGCACAAAAATCTGGGGTGTGAAAGTAACTTAGGGCACAAAGAGGTTTTAACTCTTTGTGACTCTGTTTCTTAATAGCTGAAGAAAACAGAAAAATGTTAGCATTTTAATTTGAAGTGTTGGGTTCACATTTATTTGTTGTGAATAATTTAAGACAAAAAGGATACTCCTTGATATAAGCAGTCACGGAGGTGGGGAAACAACCAGGAACATGTAAAAGCTGTTCAAAAAGGCAGCGTGGTCTTGATTCCACTGCTCCTTTGTAACCTGAGACACAGCAGGTTTTTAAAGAAGCGGCGAAAAAAATTTCTTACTAAATCAAGCTATTAACCAAGGTTTTCTTCAGGGTGAAGGTAACTTGCTTTGTAAGCAGCATTTTATACAGAGGACTATACACAACTGAAGAACAAAGCACAATGGTGATGACGTGAGATCCCTAAACGTACTCACTTGTCAACAATTGACTTGGTCTGGTCCCGGGCGATGCTGACATAGTGATCGATCTGGGTCTGCAAGGAAGAAGAGCAGAGTCAGGTGTGGCAACTCAGAGGTGAGCAATTTTCCTGAAGGCACTGTGTGCTCTCTGGTTTAACCACTCTTTAAATACTATTGAATATTCTGGAAGGTGAGAACGATGCCCAGAAATTTAAAAATTTCTTGTTTCAGGGGCTGAAGTTGTCTGTGTCCCGTATCAGAGGGCCTGGGTTTTTTGGGTAAAGCCAACAATGGCAATGTTGGCATGAATCCCAGCTGCTCCGTTTCTGATTCAGCTCCCTGCTGATATGCTTGGGAAAGCAGTAGAAGATGGGCCAAGTACTTGAGCCCCTGTACCCACGTGGGAGACCCAGATGAAGCTCCTGGATCCTGTCTGAGTGGCTGAGCCAGGCCACTGCAGCCATTTAGGGAGTGAACCAGTGGGTGGAGGATCTCTTTGTCTCTCCTGTTCTCTGTAACTCTTTCAAATGAATGAATGAATGAATGAATGAATAAAATAAATAAGTCTTTAGAATACAGAGTGCCTGGGTTTGATGTCTGGCTCCGGGTCTGGCCTCTAGCGTTCCTGTGAACGCAGACTGTGAGGCAGTGGTGATGGCTCAGGTGGAGGGGATCCTGCCACCAACGTGGGCTACCTGGATTGAGTTCCCTGCTCCTGGTTTCAGCCCTGGCCCAACCCTGGCCACTGGGGTAATATTGGGGGTAATATTGGGGATAGGATGGGTCATCAGATGGAAGCACTTTCTCAAATAAATAAGCAAACAACAAAGAAAAAACCTTTTTGGTTTCAGAGTTGAAATTATGTCACTTATCTCATGCAGAGGTAAGACACTGGTGTAGACCATTTTCTAAATACTAGAAACTGTAAATCTAATCTGTATTCCGTAATTATACATGTTTTACTACCCCATGGGTAAGGCAAATTCATTTTCACATCAAAAAGCCAAAAATAAGGGCCAAAGTTGTAGTGTGACGTAGGTCAGGCTGCTGCTTGTGACGTATGCACCCCACAAAGCGCCAGGAGCCCCAGCTGCTCTGCTGTTGATCCAGCTTCCTGCTGGAGCCCCTGAGAAGGCAGTGGACGATGACCCAAACCTGCCTGTTGTAGCATCTGGGGAGTGAACCAGAGGAGGGGAGACCTCTCTCTGTGTAGCTCTGCCTTTCAAATAAATAAATAAATGAATCTTTAAATAAGAAAAGCCAAACCCAACCCCTTACATCTAGTGTACTCTGCACACATCATCCTACAATTTATACAGCTATTAACACTGATAGATTCCCTTACATAAGTGAATTTAAGGGTCTTTTTAGACATCCAACTTTTTCTTAGTGAAGCATTTTTTTCCAATTTATTTTTTTTCAAATAGATAATGTATCCAGGTGATAAAAACGCAAAAGGCACACAGTGCAGTGCACAAAGAGTCTCCTTGCTGCCCGTTCTCTCTCCTGCACCCCAGCTCCTCTCACTGAAGGAAATCACATCACCAGCCTCCCACAGCAAAGCCCATCACGCTGCCTCTACTGACAGGCATGTGCGACCACCACCACGGCTTACCTTGTACTTCTCATAGACGATTGGGACACTGAACACCAGCAGTTCCGCTGTAAGACATGATCATGGGCCATGTAAGTGTCTGTGAGGCCATCACAAAGGCTCCAGATGCAAAGAGACACGCTTTTCCTCATGAAATGCAGGAAAACAAATCTTTCTCCAAATAAGCAATCCTGGCTAGAGCTCCCATTTAGGGCAAGTAGATAGAGAGAGCTAATTTAGGGTGCTACTTAAAAGCCCTCTAGCTTCACAGGCTGCCTTTGTACCATAAATAATAATTTCCAAGTTAAAAAAAGGTTACTATAAATAAAATCCTCATATTTAAACCAAAATCTGGATAACTCTCCTTTACTTTCAGCTGTCTTGATATTTACTTGTAATTGGAACCATTTAATAAGTCCACGACCACACACACAGGTTCCTCCAGTATCTGGTTCAGAATCTCTGCACTTTAAAGGCTGGGCTGGGGCTGGTGTTCCGGCCTAGTGGGTAAAGCCGCCGCCTGAGACTTCAGCATCCCATTTGGATGGCTTGAGTCCCAGCTGCTCCACTTCTGATCCAGCTCCCTGCTAATGGCCTGGGACAGCAACAGAGGATGGCCCAGTGCTTGGAGCCGTGTACCCACACGGGAGACCCGAGAGGAGCTCCTGGCTTCAGCCTGGCCCAGTGCTGGCTGTTGCAGTGGCTACCTGGGGAGTGAAGCAGCAGATGGATACACCTTTCTCTGTAACTCTTCCAAATAAATTAAAAAAAAAAAAAAAAGGAGGAAGGAGTGGAGCCATGCTGGACATCTCTTCATTCTCCTTTTTACAAATCACTTTAAAGGGCATGAAGACATTTTCCACCTTACCTAGAATCAGAAGGGTGATTCCATTAAAAACAGCACCAACATAGGTCATCAGCCACATGAAGACAGCCAGCTGTGAAGGCAAACGTCAGAGGGTTACATGGGAATAACCACAAGAAAAATTCAAGTTAACTCATTCCACTCGCCCCCAGTTCCTTAAGGCCGCACAGACACAGTGATATATGGCATAGGCGACTCCCCAGTGAAGCCTTACCCACCTGTACACATCTGAGTGGGCGAGAGAATTCTGTGGTTTTCTTAGGTCTGAAGACAGATGGCAAGTGCCCTGCTGTCCATCACGTTACCACTGTTTGGTGCCCACCCTCCAGGAGGGAGAACCTTTATTAATGCTCTTCATTCTTTTCTAAAGACTTATTTATTTATTTGAAAGGCAGAGTTACAGACCGAGGAGAGACACAGAGAGGAGGGAGATCTTCCATCTGCTGGTCCACTCCCCAGATGGCTGTATCAATGGGGCTGGGCCAGGACAAAGCCAGGAGCCAGGAGCTTTTTCCAGGTTTCCCACACCATCATCCACTGCCTTCCCAAGTGCATTAGCAGGGAGCTGGTCTGGAGGTGGAGCAGCTGGGATTCCAACTGGTGCCCACGCTGGATGCCAGTGCTGCAGGCCATGGCTTTAACCCAATGCGCCACAGCACCGGCCCTTCCTCTGTTCATTTTTACAGGCTAAGACAGTGTGTGTGTGTTTTGGTCTGCTAAAGCCGCATGTACTGTTTTCCTTCTGAATTACAACCTCGTCTCTGGTCTTGGGACTAAGAAAATGATATCCCAAAGTGAAAGCCTCGGAAGCCAGTTTCTCTCTGACCTTCGCTTTCTTGCCCCCTTCTCCCGACAAGGCGAGCCGTGGGAACTAGAGTTTACCCCCAGGTGGGGCAGACCCTAGAATCCTCTCCCCGTGCCCCAGGTGGGGCAGACCCTAGAATCCTCTCCCCGTGCCCCCAGGTGGGGCAGACCCTAGAATCCTCTCCCCGTGCCGGCCATCAAACTTAAGACAGTTACTCTATTTCCACCTTTCTTTCTCTCTTGGAGCTAGCAGGCCGTGAAGGAGTTCTCTGATCGGGATGGGCATTTGGCGCAGTGGTGGAGATGTTGCTTGGCATGACTGCATCCCACGTCAAGAGTGCCTGGGTTTGAGGGGCCAGTGCCATGGCGCAGTGGGTTAATCCTCTGCCTGTGGCACGGGCACAATGGGTGCTGGTTCTAGTCCTGGCTGCTCCTCTTCCAGTCCAGCTCTCTGCTGTGGCCTGGGAGGGCAGTGGAAGATGGCCCAAGTGCTTGGCCCTGCACCCACGTGGGAGACTGGGAAGAAGCACCTGGCTCCTGGCTTCAGATTTACACAGCTCTGGCTGTTGCTGCCATTTGGGGAGTGAACCAATGGACGGAAGACCTTTCTCTCCCTCTGTCTCTCCCTCTGTCTGTAACTCTACTTCTTAAATAAATTTAAAAAAAAAAAAAAAAAAAGGAGAGTGCCTGGGTTTGAATCCCAGCTCTCTTTCACCCCCTCTTTAAAAAAAAAAAAGGTTTATTTATTTATTTATAAGGCAGAGTTTACAGTGAGCCCCCCCCCCCCCCCCCCCCCCCCCCCCCGCAGAGGCAGAGGCAGAGGCAGAGAGGTCTTCCATCCACTGGTCCACTCCTCAAATGGCTGCAACAGCTGGAGCTGGGCACATCTCAAGTCAGGAGACAGGAGCTTCTTTAGGGTCTCCCATGTAGGTGCAGGGCCCAAGGGTCTGGATGGGAAGTGGAGCAGCCGAGACTTGAACCAGCTGCTTTATCCACTATGCCACAATGCCAGCCCTAGCTCTGCTTTTGATTCCAGCTTCCTGTTAATACCCACTCTAGGAGTCAGCAGGGGATAGCTCAAGGACTTCGGGCCCTGCTCCACCCAGGACCTGGACAGGGTTTCCAGCTCCCGAATTTGGCCTGCTTAATCCAGCTCTGGGCATTTGGGAATAAACCAGTGGATGGAAGATGGAAGAGCTCTTTCTGACTTTCAAATAAACTGGTTATTTTTAAAAACCTTCTGACCTTTGTCAAATAGGCCTTTTCTTGGTCCAATCTCACTACTCAGTGTAGCTGTCCCAGCTTCAGTGAATGCAAGCATAAGGATGGAGAAACCATCCTGGGTCTTTGAGTCTCATTCTGAAGGCTCCCATGTCACGAAAAACTATGATCAAATGCATTTGTCATGCTTCAGTCTTGTTGACCCTTCATTATAGAGGGGTTGGCCATGACCCTGCATGGTGGGCAGGAAATCTAGCGAGTTTTCTCAGCAATACCACCAGAACCTGCACAGGTGACTGACCTTCAAGGAGTCGACCAGATCTTCCACCAGGAAGAGACGAATGATGAGTTTCAGAGCCCTGTTGATGTGCACCATGGCGGCATTCATGTAATTGTGGAAGGCTTCTGAGGACAGGGTGATGTCCACATCCAGGTAGGCTCTTTGCAAAGGAGAAACAACAGTCACACGTTTGACACGGAAGAAGGTTTTCTATCAGCACAGCAGCCCTAGGCAGCGCTGTCTGGCCCTGAAGGGACATTTCTGGCTGCCACGGGAAGGAGACACGACTGTCGGTTAGGAGGAAAGGACGGCAGACGCCTGCATGGGACAGGACAGGCACGACAGCTACCAGCTGCCCTGTGCTCTGTGGCACTGCTACCGCCTCAGGAAGGCGACCTGACTTACAGCTCAGAACCCAAAACACACACAGTCATCTTCTCCACATTTACAACACATCCTGGATTTTCTAAAAATATTTCTATGATAAAACTTACATTAATTTTTTTAAAATGAAGTTTTTTACTGTTTTGGAAAATTACATCTTATTGGTGATTATACATGCAGGTACAAGTTTGACTTATTCATTATATACTTTTGGTATTGTCATGTCCAAGCTATTGAATATTGACTGAAACACCTTACAAATGCTTTCTATGTTATCACATCTTTCTATTATAATTGACCTATTTATTTAAAATGTTTGTAGACAGATTACACTATTTATGAATTTAATTTCTATATGAATTTCATTTCATATAGTTCTATATGATAAGGAGGCAGAACACTTGTTGACAAACCAGGAGGCTGGAGATGTGGGGTTTGACAGGGTTCTGGAAACCACACCAACCGGAGACCCCGGTTCTGTCCCAGAGGTCCCATGCGCTCCTGACCTGCCCATACACCCAGCATGTACTAGGTGCCTGCTGCCTGGCAGAGACTGCTCGGTGCTGGGATGTCAAAGAGGTGAAGACTGTTTTTGTCTTAAGAGGCTCACAGTCTTGTGGGGAAACAGAACAGTGACAGACACACTTCCCTTCCAATCAAGACAGTATTTACTACCAACCAAAGAGTTTTAAAAATTAGAGGTTGTAGTTACTACAACTGAGTACGACAAAGGTGGTTAAGCCTCCAGTGTCATGCAAAAGTGGGGGGCAACCCATTAAGATACCTGTGCTTGCTGAAAAACACTATAATTTATTTGCTCATTCATTTGATAACTACTGATTTGTTAAAACTAATTTGCAGTACATGTTTTTTCTTTCCTCCCAGAGACCTTTGACTTAAGGCATCCAAACTTCACGCATTTCATAAATACTACTCTAGGAACAGTGATTTTTCCCACCGTACCCACTCCCACCCTTCTCCCTCCTCCCTCTCCTGTTCCTATTCTTATTTTTTACTAAGATCCATTTTCAATTAACTTTATACACATCAGGTCAACTATACACTAAGTAAAGAGTCCAACAAATTGTATGAAAAAATAAAACCTTGTTCCTGAACAGTCGAGGCAAGGGCTGTTCAAAGTCATCCCACCTTGCAGTGTCAATTTCACTTCTATAGATTACCTTTTAGGTGCTCTAATTTGCAATGTCACATACATGGTTTACATTTATTTTCACCAAGAGAAAATACAAGGGCCAGAGCAGCAGCCAGAAACCTGTTCGGCTGTAGTCCTCAGAGGCCACAGGAGGGGCTCCTTCTCTGTGAAAAAGGCTTTTAAAAAACTGTCAACTGGACGGGTTGCTTTTTGTTGTTGAGTTTTTAAGTTGCTGATGTATGCAGGATATTACTCCTTTGTTGGATAGGTGGTTCACAAATAAATGGCCAACAAATATATGAAAAAATGATCAAAATCAGTAGCCATCAGACAAATGCAAATCAAAACCACAATGAGGTATCACCTCACCCCGGTCAGAATGGCTGAAATCCAGAGAGTAACAAATGCTGGCAAGGATGTAGACAAAGGGAAACACTTATTCACCGCTGGTGGGAATGTAAATTAGTACAGCCACTGTGGAAAACAGTGTGGAGATTTCTTAAAAAACTAGGAACAGACTTGCCATATGATCCAGGAATCCCACTCTTGTGTATATACCCAGAAGACTGGAACACAATGTATCAAAGAGATACTTGAACTACAGTGTTTACAGCAGCACTGTTCCCAGCTGCTGAGATTTGGAACCAGCCAGGCGTCCCCCATCAGATGAATGGATAAGGAAAGTGTGGTTTATATACACAGTGGAATATTATTCAGCCATAAAAAGAATGAAATTCTACCATTTGCAGCAAAATGGATGCAACTGGAGAACATGATGTTGAGTGACGTAAGCTGGACCCAGAGAGACAAACACTGCATGTTCTCCCTGTATGTGGGAGCTAAAACTTAAAAACAAACAAACAAAAAAAGAGAAATGTCTATGTGATCCAATATTGCTGCAAATATAGTTTTGTAAAACCCTGTTTTACGCCGGCACACCGGGTTCTAGTCCCGGTCGGGGCGCCAGATTCTGTCCCGGTTGCCCCTCTTCCAGGCCAGCCCTCTGCTGTGGCCCAGGAGTGCAGTGGAGCGTGGCCCAAGTGCTTGGGCCCTGCACCCCATGGGAGACCAGGAAAAAGCACCTAGCACCTGGCTCCTGCCATCGGATGAGCGCGATGCGCCGGCCGCAGCGCGCCAACCGTGGCAGCCATTGGAGGGTGAACCAACGGCAGAAAGGAAGACCTTTCTCTCTGTCTCTCTCTCTCACTGTCCACTCTGCCTGTCAAAAAAAAAAAAAAAAAAAAAAAAAACACCCTGTTTTATACTTTGTCGAACCAATGGTTAAGAATGTTATACTACTATGGTTTTAATGATCTGTGATTACTTTAAAATTTACTGTATATGGGTGACATGGTCATCATTTTTCCACTCAATTATTATTTATAGCCATTATCTATGTTCCCACTAAACTAAGGTCTTTTTGTTTTTTACTTGTTAAATCTCTTATTTGGTGAAGTATTAAACCTTTTCACTGTAATGTAAATTTAAAATGTTATCTCAAAAACTAAATAAAAAAAAGGGTAAGAAGGAGAGAGGAAGGGAATATAATTATGTTCTTAGAGTTGTTATCTCCAAATCATATTGCGTGTTAAAAAACAATTAAAAATTAAAATAAAAACATTAAAAAACTCCATCAGCTGCTACTATAATGTAAACATTTTCTGTGGCCCAACATTCTCAGAGGAAAAGCATGAAGACCACATAATGTGAAAGTGAGAGCAACCCAGAGAAGCTAGAATCACATCTTAGACGTGCGGGACCTGCCGCCTCGCCTGTGGTATCAATCTAAGTAAAGAGCTAAGGAGGAAATAAGGAGGAAGACCAGGAGTAACCAGCCTGGGTTCCGGTACCACTAAGAGCAAGGCCTCAACAGCAAGATTTCAAAGTCGCTTCAAGACTTGCCTATCAGGGGCATCCCCACGTGCCTGGGACGCCATCTGAGCGCTGTCCCTGGCGCTCTGCTTTCCCTTCCCTGCCCAGAAAAGTCCAAAAAGGACTCGACTTGCAAGTCTCTAGTTTGTCAAAAAGTTCTTACTTCCAAATTCGGCTGCTTCTAGGAAAGACCTCAAGGTCTCTAACTGGGGGTTCACACCACTGCTCAGCTGTACTGGACCCAGTAATTCTTCATGTGTAGCCAGGTCAAGTTTGGACCTAATCAGCCTCAGCAAACCCCTCTGCTACAACATGCAGTGTCACTCGAGATACTCCAACTCACTTGAACGGATGGCCTTCTTCTGACTTCTGCACAGCTTGGATGACAGACTTGTAGACCCTGAAGCTGATCGTGACAGACAGAAGAGCCAGGATGAGGTAAGAAACCACACTGATAACGCTGAAGGCTGCCAGGGAGAGCAGCATGATCAGCGTGGTGCCAAAGACAAAGCCAGTCTTCTTCACGTCTCGCCAGAAAATCAGATCGTGCACTGCCAAAGGAAAAAGGAAAGGAGGTTATAAGAACAGCCGCCAGCCAGCAGGCCAGCACTGCTCCCCAGCTCCGGGAGCACACAGATCCACGCATACCTCACTTATCAAAGCTAAATGAAAATGTGCAAACTGGGATGTGGGCTACCCAGCTGGAGTTCCCAGCTCCTGGCCTCAGTCTGGCCTAGTCCTGGCTGTTACAGGCAACTGGGAAGTGAAGGAAAACAGATCAGGCTCTATCTACCAGCATCAGTTACAGCGAAACATCAGTTTCCGTGTTAGTCTGAGGAGAAGCCAGGAAGGATGATGGGTAGGAAATCATGCAATTATCTAAACCATAATGCTTCTGAAAGTGAGAGGGGCACTATTAATAATTACGTCAGAAGTTGCATTGGCACTTCAGTCCATGGACATGTCGACACTAACAGCCCTACTGCGAGCTCCCTTACTCGGCCGAAGAAGGGCTTTGTAGCTAGAGACACAGGGGCTTGAGTTGTGGTGTTTCTAACTACATCACTTTAACCTTCCCAAGCCTCCACATTCTCATTTTTAACATGCAGAAAACCCTCTGGGGCTGGTGCGTGGCGCAGTAGGTTAATCCTCCGCCTGTGGTGCCAGCATTCCATATAGGTGCCGTTCTAGTCCAGGCTGCTCCTCTTCCAATCCAATGGGTGTGAACCAATGGATGGAGAACCTTTCTCTCTGTCTCTCCCTCTCACTATCTGTAACTCTACCTCTCAAATAAATAAAAATAAAAATAAAATCTTAAAAAAGAAAACCCTCTAAAACCACTATCTGAAGCCTAGCCTTGGTGGAGCCAAAGGAACTTAACTTGAGATCAAGAAAACGCTAAGCAGACACCAGCTATCTCAGCAACGATCGCTGGCTGGAGACTCTGGTCAGGGACCACAACTTGCTAAGAGAAGGAAGAGGCATCAGGTCCTGAAGGACACCAGGACCCAGCTAGCGGTGCTGCAAAGGCGAGAGACTGGGAGGCAGGGGAAGGCGCTGCGGTGCAGCGGGTCAAGCTGCTGCTTGGACGCCCAAATCCCACACTGCGTGCCAAGTCCCACCTCTGCTTCTTCTTCTTTTTTTTTTTTGACAGGCAGAGTTAGAGAGAGTGATAGAGAGAAAGGTCTTCCTTTTCAGTTGGTTCACTCCCCAAATGGCTGCTATGGCTGGCGCTCTGTGGCTGCCGATCCGAAAGCAGGAGCCAGGTGGTTCTCCTGGTCTCCCATGGGGTGCAGGGCCCAAGCACTTAGGCCATCCTCCACTGCCTTCCCAGGCCACAGCAGAGAGCTGGACTGGAAGAGGAGCAACCAGGACAGAATCCGGCACCCCAACCGGGACTAGAACCTGGGGTGCTGGCGCTGCAGGCAGAGGATTAGCCAACTGAGCCGCGGTGCCGGCCCCACTCTGCTTGTGATCCAGCTTCCTGCTAACGTGCACCCTGGGAAGCAGCAGATGATGTCTCAAGTACCGTGGTCGCTACCTCCCACGTGGGAGACCTGGATGAAATTCTTGGCTAATTTTTTAAAAAAGATTTATTTATTTGAGAGGTAGAGTTACAGAGAGAGAGAGGGAAAGACAGAGAGAAAGCCTTCCATCTGCTGGTTCACTCCCCAAATGGCTCCACCAGCCCAACGCCACGAGTCAGGAGTTTCTTCCAGGTCTCCCACATGGGTGCAGGTGCCCAAGCACTTGGGCCATCTTCTACTTCCAGCCGCCTTAGCAGGGAGCTGGACTGCAAGTGGAGC
Organism: Sylvilagus floridanus; assembly: GCA_949820135.1. Taxonomy (NCBI): domain Eukaryota; kingdom Metazoa; phylum Chordata; class Mammalia; order Lagomorpha; family Leporidae; genus Sylvilagus; species Sylvilagus floridanus. The sequence continues at coordinate 118,672,138 of OX463224.1, read as the reverse complement.
AGCCGGGAATTGAACAGGTGCCCTACGTGGAGCGCCAGCACTGCAGGTGGCAGCTTTACTCATCTTGCCACAGCATTGGCCCCTTAACTATCTGCTTATTTTCATCTACTTGAAAGTGTGAGTCTTGTTACAGTTATTGGGGTTGTGTTTCCATTATTGGGGTCCTGTGACAGTTATTGGTGTGGTATTACATCCAATTCTGGCTTTCTTTCATTGTTTTGGGTCCCTCAGCCGATTTTTGGTTTCTTAATCGGCAATTTCCTACATTTTTTCTGGGTCTGAGTTTGTTTTGCCTTCGTCCTTCCCCGTGAGTGACTGGGGGGTGAGGACTGGAGCAGGAGAGTGATCTTCCAATCACTGGTTCACCCCACCAGGCAGGGCTGGGCCAGGCTGAAACCAGGAGCCTAGAACTCCATCCTGCTGCCCCCTAGGATGCATTAGCAGGAAGCTGGATTGAAAGCAGAATAGCTGGGACTTGAACCAGGTACCCTGATATGGGATGCAGGTGACCCAGGCAGCAGCTTAATCCCAAGCACTATAACCCCTGCCCCATGGCTCCCGGTTTCAGAATCAGCAGGTTCACTGTGTCTTTGAGTCCCAGTACCACGTCAGAGTTCCCAGGGCTACAAGAACCGTTTCAACATAGATTGCTGAGGATCACTGTCATGATACCCTGGGGTATCATGGATACCCTGTGTCTTGGAGTTTAAAACACTGAGCACCAGTATCACTTCGACAGTATTTCTACCTGAACCTTAGAACCTGAACCTCACGAGAAAATACCTAAGCACAGCCAGGGAAACAGTGTAAAACACAGCTGACCTGTTCTCTTTAGAAATGTCAATGGTGTAAACACGAAGGCTGAAGGCCTTTTTTAGATGAAAGTAAGGAGAAATGGTAACATGTAAATGCAAAGTGTGATCCCAGACTGGATCCTGGATAAAGGGGTTAAAAATATCTAAAAAGACAAAAAGACACTCCTGGGACAACTGAGAAAATCTGAGTGAGGTGGGGGTTGAGGACATGGGTGGTTGTTGTGGGGGTCAAGGTGCGATTTGGGACGCCTGCATTCTGCATCTGAGTACTTGAGTTCCGGTCCAGCTCTGCCCCCAATTCTAGCTTCTGTGTACCTGGGAGGGCGGCAGGTGACGGCTCAAAGTAGCTGGGTCCCAGCTAGCCTCATAGGAGACACGGACTGCATTCCCAGCTCCTATCTCCTGGTTATTACTGGTTTTGGGGGAGTAAAAAAGCAGATGGGAGATCTCTGTATCTTTCAAAATAAATAATTAATCTCAAAAAATTTACAGGGGTAGAGAGGCTGGATATTTGTAACTAACTGTTAAATGAGTCACGAAAAAGCATGTTTCTATATTGGAGGGGAGGGGTGGATATAGCAGATAAGGTCAAAAGTTAACAAGTGGTAAAACAGAACAAAGTTGCATGGCTTTTACTTTTAATACAATGTTTACAATTCTTGTAAGACTTTGAAATTATTTCAAGACAGAAAAGAAAGAAGAGAAAAGAAAGAAAAAAGCTTATAGAACAAGGTTGGAGCCCAGAAACAAAAAGATCTTGATGTCTCAGAGAAGCAAAAAGGAATAAAGAAGACATACCCTAAATGCATATTAGAATTTTCTACTTTTGTGCAAATTAGAAAAAGCCACCCTGTCCCATGAACTTTACTGCCACCTGCTGGAAAATTTTCTTTTTATTTATTTAAATTATTATTATTTTTTTTTGGACAAGCAGAGTGGACAGTGAGAGAGAGACAGAGAGAAAGGTCTTCCTTTTTGCCTTTGGTTCACCCTCCAATGGCCACCGTGGCCGGCGCGCTGTGGCCGGCACACTGCGCTGATCCGATGGCAGGAGCCAGGTGCTTCCTCCTGGTCTCCCATGCGGGTGCAGGGCCCAAGCACTTGGGCCATCCTCCACTGTACTCCCTGGCCACAGCAGAGAGCTGGCCTGGAAGAGGGGTAACCAGAATCTGGTGCCCCGACCAGGACTAGAACCCGGTATGCTGGCGCCACAAGGCGGAGGATTAGTCTATTGAGCCGCGGCGCCGGCCTGGAAAATTTTCATAAGAAATACTCAAACCTACTAGGATGACACGTTGAGTAACATCCCCTAGAGGTGTGCAGTGTATAACCTACACAACAGTATAGAAGGCTCTGGGCTCAGTGTTTTAAAGTAAATGGTGGAATTAGAGTCTAGGTGAGAAGGGGGACTTAGGGAATGAAAGCTAACTGAAGAAGAGCTTGGAAAAGATGGTCCAACACATCCAACTGCACAGCTTACTCCTTCACTTTATCCAGGTCCTGGTCAGGGCTACTTGCTCAGAGACTGACTGTCCTATCAAATACCCCTGCATTCTCATCACTGTCTCTTCAGAGCACCTATCAGCTGGGGCTAGCATTGTGGAAGAGTGGGTTAAGCCACCACCTGTGACACTGGCATCCCACAGGAGCACTGGTTCAATGTGCCTGGGAAGGCAGTGGAGATGGCCAAGTAACTGAGGCCTTGCCACCTATGTGGGAGACCTGGATGGAGTTCCAGGCTCCTAGCTTCAGCTGGGTCCAGCACTGGCTCTTGTGGCCATTTGGGGAGTGAACCAGTGGGTGGAAGATCTCTTTCTCTCTCTCTGTGTACCTTTCCCTTTCAAATAAAATAATAAAAAAGGAACACCTTTCAGTTTATTTGTTACAAGTTCATATATCTGTTAGTGAATGCTCAAACATGGGCCACACTAATGACCAAGAAGCAGCATAACCACAGCTTTCGGCTGTCTCCAGGTAACCCCCCTCAACCAATCTTTGTACACGATTCTTTTGAGCTTGGAAGGATTCTGAGTTCAGAATGCCAAAGAAGGAAACTGACTTGGTCTTTGGAAACTTCCTTTGCGATCCCCTGGGAAAGAGGAGGATAAAAATATGAGGAAGAAGCGAGGCAAGGGGCAGCTGCTAAAGTTTAAAACAAGAAGCCACTTGACTCAGTCCCGGCTCACTTCACAACCAGCAGCCCAACAGGAGCCGGCAATCGTTCGCTTCCATGGGACTTTCCCTTCTCTACTTCCATCCATCTGTTCTGCTTTTCTTTTTTTCAGAGGTACAGAGCTCCTACATTGTGGTTCACTCCCCAAATATCCACAATGGAGAATGCAATCCAGGTTTCCCATGTGGACTGCAGGAACCCCATCAGTCGAGCCGTCATGGCTGCTCCCCCCGGGTCTGAATGAGCAGGAAGATGGGAGTCAGGAGCAGGTACTGATCTGGGATGCAGATGTCTTCTTTTCTCCCTATAATTTACATTTATTTTACACTGAATGTATTCCTGAGTCATACGTTTTTGTTTCTTTAGTTTCTTTTGGGATCTTTTTCTTCCATGACACCCCCTGTTCTAGTTTAGGAACAATCTGTTCCTCTTCAGTGAGGATCGTCTCAATTTGGCATGGGGAGCTCACACATGGGTTAATCCGACCATGGGCTCTGCAGGACGGCGGCACGTGTTGGGAGCTTTGTTCACTTGGATGTGTTCAATGACCAGCGAATCTACATCCAGACTCTTCAGCTCAGCATTACTCTCTGCATTTTTGAACACGTGCAACAGTGGCGCTGTGGCATAGCGGGTAAAGCCCCTGCCTACAGTGCCGGCATCCCATATGGGCACCGGTTCAAGTCCTGGCCGTTCTATTTCCGATCCAGCTCTTTGCTATGGCCTGGGAAAGCAGAAGATGACCCAAGTGCTTGGGCCCCTGCACCCACATGGGAGACCTGGAAAAAGCTTCTGGCTTCTGATTGGCACATCTCCAGCTGTTGTGACCATTTGGGGAGTGAACTAGCAGATGGTAGACTTTTCACTCTCTGTCTCTCTGCCTTTCAAAATAATAAACAAACCTTTAAAAAAAAAATCTGTATATATGAAATACCTGAGGGGCTGGTGCTGTGGCATAGCGGGTAAAGCTGTCATCTATAGTGCCAGCACCCCATATGGGCGCCAGTTCAAGTCCCAGCTGCTACACTTCTGATTCAGCTCTCTGCTACGGCCTGGGAATGCAGTGGAAGATGGCCCAAGTCCTTGGGCCCTTATACCCGCATAGGAAGACCTGGAGGAAGCTCCTGGCTTCAGATAGGCGCAACTCTGGCTGTTGCAGCCAAATGAGGGGTGAATCAGCGGATGGAAGATCTCTCTCTCTCTCTGCCTCTCCTCTCTCTGTGTAACTCTAACTTTCAAATAAATAAATCTTTTGGCTGGTGCCGTGGCTCAATAGGCTAATCCTCCGCCTTGCGGCGCCGGCACACCGGGTTCTAGTCCCGGTCGGGGCGCCGGATTCTGTCCCGGTTGCCCCTCTTCCAGGCCAGCCCTCTGCTGTGGCCCAGGAGTACAGTGGAGGATGGCCCAAGTGCTTGGGCCCTGCACCCCATGGGAGACCAGGAAAAGCACCTGGCTCCTGGCTCCTGCCATCGGATGAGCGCGGTGCGCCAGCCGCAGCGCGCCATCCGCGGCAGCCATTGGAGGGTGAACCAACGGCAAAGGAAGACCTTTCTCTCTGTTTCTCTCTCTCACTGTCCACTCTGCCTGTCAAAAATTAAAAAAAAAAAATCTTTTAAAAATACTTGAAATCTATTACTTTTAAAACAGGACACTGAACACTTAACTGCTAAATAGCAAATGGACTGGGAAGAGGCAAGAGTGCAGGCCGGAAGACCCCTAGAAAATCAATATGGAGGTTCAAGCAAGATAAGGACCAATATAACAAAATCAACTGTCTTTCTATATAAGTAGTATTAACCAAAAATTGAATTAAAATAGCACAAAATATGAAATACTTAGGTATAATCCTGATAAAAGATATAAAGACTTATATACTAAAATCTGCAAAACATGTCTGAGATAAACTAACAGACATAAATCAATAGACAGCACTACAGTTTTCATGAGCTGGAAGATTCAAAATTGCTAAGATGATAACTGTCCCCAGGCTGGCCGGTAATTCTTTGTGATTCCAATCACAATTCTAGGAGACATTTTTCATAGAAATGGAAAATCTGATTCTAAAACTCTTATGGAAATGCTAAGGACCTGGAAGAGACAAAATGACTTTAGAAAAGAACATTACAGGACTAATTTTAAGATTTTTATAAAGCTGCTATTATCAAGAGGGTGTGACCCTTGCTTACGGACGACAGAACAAAAAAAAAAAAAAAGAGGTGTGTATGTGTGTGTTATTCAGTTAGCACTAAGATTTGACAGAATGGAGGGTAAAGGATAAAGTGCAACACAACTCCAGCCGTCGCGGCCAACTGGGGAGTGAACCATCAGATAGATGGAGGACCTCTCTCCTCTCTGTGTAACTCTGACTTTCAAATAAATAAATAAACAAATCTTAAAAATAAAAAAAGGGGCCGGCGCCATGGCTCACTAGGCTAATTCTCTGCCTGTGGCACCAGCACCCTGGTTTCTAGTCCCGGTTGGGGTGCTAGATTCTGTCCTGGTTGCTCCTCTTCCAGTCCAGCTCTCTGCTGTGGCCCGGGAGTGCAGTGGAGAATGGCCTAAGTGCTTGGGCCCTGCACCTGCATGGGAGACTGGGAGGAAGCACCTGGCTCCTGGCTTCAGATCGGTACAGTGCGCCTGCTGAGCAGCCATTTGAGGGGTGAACCAATGGAAGGAAGACCTTTCTCTCTGTGTCTCTCTCTCTCACTAACTCTTCCTGTTAAAAAAAAAAAAAGAAAGAAAGAAAAAAGAAAACCGTTCTACCATTTACTTGGCAACCTAAGACAGAAATATGGAAACAGGGCTCACTCTTCCTTCTACCTCATCTCCTAAAAAATACTGTAGCCGAGTAAAGTCTACCTTCTTGAATCTATCACAGGAAAATAAGATCTTAATTCTGGTCATTGCAATGGAGATTCCTAAGCCTTTTTGTGTCCAGAAGGTACTTAACATGAGCAGGTTATTTAGAGAAGACCGCCCAAGCAGTGGCTCTCAGCTGCATTGGACAGTTCCACACCGTGAATAAACTTGCTTCCCTCGAGAGTCTGATGTGCCTTAAGTGCAGAATCGCAGCCCACAAGAGCCACCGCTTCAGACTGGGAGCACCCTCTGCTGTGGGTGTGCTGGCACAGGAGAACAGCACTGACAGCCAGTGGGCTAACCAACCGCCACACACGTGAATGATCTCACACTTGTATGAAGGAGTTAAAATGTACCAAAGTAAACTCATTTTAAAATTCTACTTCTGAGATAGGACAAAACCTTGGCTAATTTCTTCCTCAAAGCCTAAAGGGAACTGACCCAAGCTAGTTCAATGCGTTCTGAGAAAATGAAAAAGTTCTCAGAAGAGCAAACCCAATACAACCTTACATTTCAGACTTTATTACCTAACACTTATTTTCATTTCAAAGATTCATGACAAAATGTTTAAAATCGTGAGATAAATTAATTTGCCTATTATGCCTTTTTATTACCATTTCAATACCTGATCCAACTGTCTTTTATGACTTTTAAGTAAAATCAGTAATTTCTGCTACCTTAATTATTGTGCTGGAGGCAGATGAAGTGTTGCATTTACCAAGAATGTTTATGTTGCTGACAGAATTAGGATTGACTCCTTTTTATTTTCCAAGCCTCTGTAATGAGGCCATATTATTTCTGTTTTAAAAACTAATACTGGGGCTCGCACTGTGGCTTAGTGGGTAATGCTGCTGCCTGCAGTGCTGGCATCCCATATGGGCGGCGGTTCGAGTCCCGGCTGCTCCACTTCCAATCCAGCTCTCTGCTATGGCCTGGGAAAGCAGTAGAGGATGGCCCAAGTGCTTGGGCTCTGCACCCACGTGGGAGACCCGGAAGAGGTTCCTGGCGCCTGGCTTCGGGTCAGCCCAGCCTCAGCTGCTGTGATCATCTGGCGAGTGAACCAGGGATGGAAGACTCCTCTCACTCTCAGTTTCTCCTTCTCTCTCTGTAACTCTGCCTTTCAAATAAAATAAATTTTAAAGCAAAACAAAACCCAAAACCTAAATGCTGCCTCCCACCCATATTACAGTACCTACATTATACCAACAGAGGGCACTCATACATCCTGTGCAATTCAAGCAGAACAGCAGTAAATGGTGCTGGTTGCCTACCCTTTCATTATCGACTCGGGGAAAATTCTTCATGTGACCACCTTCAGCCATTTCCAAAGGTTAATTGAATTTAATTTACCCTTCCAAGTATACACATCAAAGGTGGAAAGGAAAGGCTGTTCGACTGCCTATTCTTAAAAAATAAATGTGAAATTCTTTCACAACTTACTCAGCTTTAACTTCATTAAAAAACAAACAAACAAACAAACACCTCACCCAAAAGGCAGAGGGGAAAAAGAAGGAGACACAGAATGTTATCTTTCATCTGCTGGTTCACTCCCCAAATGGCCACAATGGCCAAAGCTGGACCAGGCTGAAGCCAGGAACCAGGAACTTCATCCAGGTCTCCCACATGAGTGCAGGGGCCCAATCACTTGGGCCATCCTCCATTGCTTTCCAGGCACATTTGCAGGGAGCTGGACAGAAAGTGTAGCAGCTGGGAATGGAACCAGCACCCATATAGCATGCCAGCACCACAGGTAGCAGCTTTACCCACTATGCCTCAGTGCTGGGCCCAAATAAATAAGCCATTAAGAGAAGTCAATATACAAAATTTGAATAAAATTTCTAAGAAAATTTAAACTTGCCTGTACTAACTACAAGGAAAAAGAACCAACCTTTGTGACTACACAATGGGAACTGTTCATTAGTAACAGGCAAACAGGAAGGTTTCTAAAATATGAACAACTAATATATGTGAAAGAAAAAGAATAAGAGGTTTTCATACACTTTTTTGGGGGGTGTTACTCTTACATTAAAAGTTACAATAATAATTGAAGCCGCTTTTTGAATTGCAAAAGGTATCAGATGATGTGTCTGTAAATTCAAATTTGAAATGGGTTAGTAGTCTACTTACTACAGATTACCCTTAACCAAAGAAATTCCCCTCAAAATGGCCCACAGAGGTCACTGGCAGAACATGTGCAGTCACTGGCAAACACAGACACACATGCTTTTCACCACAAATGAGTCTGGCAGCAGGCCAAAGGAATTTGTGGGAACCCCTTTCAAACTAACATTCCTCCCAGACTCTCAGAAAAAATAGTTTCTTGTTCATTAAAATAATCTAACATCCCCTTTGCCCTCAATTTCAGTTTTATAAAGCACAGAAAACAAAATGGCATTGATTACCACTCCCCAAATGAATAGTTGGGTGGCTGTGAAAGTGTGAACTTTTGACCTTAGTTATCTAAAGAATATAATTAAGACAACAAATGCAATGCTGAATCATTCTGAAATGGATAGAGACACAACACTCTGGCTTTCATTTTTCTTTTATCCTTTTCTTTCCTACTAGACCCAGCTGGGTTTTTGTACGCGCTGGATCACTATGAACTTCATCAATTAAGGAACAGAGCTTATTTAAGCCTCCAGAAGACATCAGATCCAATCTAAACTTAAACAAAACATTAGTAAATTGCTAATGATAATGAAAGTTCAACTAAATTTAAAAAGTGATTTAATACCCCTTTGCGCATCCTTATTTCTAATTCAGCATTCTATGCTACAATGGTAGGATCATAACAGCATGTATTGCCATACTGATTATGTTCTTCCAAAAAAGCTAACAGTCTCTAAAATCTTTATCAGTAATTGGCAAGAAAAACATAAAAAGCAAAGAAAGTGTTAGATAATGCACATATCCTTGGTTTTGGAAATCGCAGAGAGCTGGCCTGGAAGAGGGGCAACCGGGACAGACTCCGGCACCCCGACCGGGACTAGAACCCGGTGTGCTGGCGCTGCAAGGCGGAGGATTAGCCTGTTGAGCCACGGCGCTGGCCGGAAATCTTAATCTTTTTCCTTAGCAACTCTATAGGGTTTTTCTCCTGGACACAATGGGCTTACATATATATGTATAGGAACTACACCTAGATTTTAGCATGAAAGCCTTGTTTCTACTTTTTATTGTGGTACGATGTATCCAGTTCAGTGGCATTGGTTACATTCAGATTGTTGTGCAGGCTATCGTATTATAATATCATATGGATATTAATGATATAATATCACATGGGTATTATAACCACTATCCATGCACTTTGATATACAGCCGCTTAAGTGCGCATCCACTCCTCAGTCTATCTTTCATGCACTTCAAAGCGCTCTGCAGGTACCAGGAAATCTACTTCAGCTTCCAAATCATCACACCCAAGTTCGACTGGCTTGTGTTCTTTTGATGCAAACGTGGCATGGAGTGAAACACATAATACATTAGGTTTGAACACACGCACACACCTATGTAAGTCTATCAGGACACAGGGTGTTACTGTCACCCCAAAAAGCTCCCTCATGTTCCTTGCCAGAGGCAACCACAGTTGATTTTTCTCTCTCCATTAAGCAGTCTGCTTGTTCTACATTTCACATAAATGTAATAATGCAAAATTATTCATTTGGTCCTGTTTCTTTTACGAGGCATCATTTTTGAGATTCACCTGTCCTGATGGGGTACTAGCAGACAGCGCTGGAACGGGTTATCTAGTCTCTAACTGTTGGACAACAGGATTCTGAGATTTGGGATACTAGGGACGAAAAGACTATGAATATGAGTATAGACAATTCCAGGAACTGAATTCTACCAACAATCAGTGAGCCTGGAAGAGGTCTCACGAGACTGAAACCCTGACTTAGATCTGGTGACTTCTGAATTATACTCTATTTCGATCCAGCAAAACCTGGAACAGAGGAGTCAGCTAATGCATGCTGGAGCCCTGACCCAGGGAAACTGTAAGATAATATACCTGTTGCTTTAGGTTGCCAGGTTTGTGGTAATTTGTTACCACAGTGTTTTCTATTTCCTTTGATCTATTTGTTGATGCTTCTGCCAGTACCTCTGTCTTTATTACTGAGTTTTACAATCTTTTAAATAAATAGTCCAAGTTCTTTAATTTTGTTCTTTTCCAAGACTGCTTTGGATTTGCTAGGTTCTGGGTATTCCATAGGAATTTCAGAACTGACTCTCAATTTTGGCAGAAAAATTCTTCTGGGGCCATGGTTATTAAACTGTATTGAATTCAAATGGTCCTGGGTAGAACTGACATCTTGACAACACCATCTCTCCTTTTAAGTAATTCTTTAGCTTCCATAGTTTTCAGTATACAGGTCTACATCTAGTATCTGTCCTGTAATCTCGCTAAGATGGCTTATTAGTCCTAGTAAGTGGTTTGTAAATTCCCTGGAATCTTCTATGTGAATAATCATCTCTCTAAATTAAGACAGCGTGGCCTCTTCTTTTCCTTCTTTTCTATTTTTTGCTGTATCTCAGTGGCTGGGCCTTGTCCCCACGAGGATTCACTATTTCAGCACAAAGCACGCTATCAGCTGCAGATTTCAACTGCTGCCATTTATTACAGATGCCCTCCTATTCCCAGTTTTTAGAAATATAAGATGTTGGGGCTTTTTCAAATGCGTTTCTTCTATCAGTTGAAACAATGACATAGGCTTCCTTATTATGCTAATGTGACAAATTACACTGATTATCCAATCTTTTTTTTTTTTGACAGGTAGAGTGGACAGTGAGAGAGGGACAGAGACAGAGAGAAAGGTCTTCCTTTACTGTTGGTTTACCCTCCAATGGCTGCTGTGGTGTGTGTGCTGCAGCCAGCACACCATGCTGATCCAAAGCCAGGTGCTAGGTGCTTCTCCTGGTCTCCCGTGTGGTTGCAGGGTCCAAGCACTTGGGCCATCCTCCATTGCACTCCTGGGCCACAGCAGAGAGCTGGACTGGAAGAGGGGCAACTGCGACAGAATCCGGTGCCCTGACTGGGACTAGAACCTGGTGTGCCGGTGCAGCTGGCGGAGGATTAGCCTAGTGAGCCTCGGCGCCGGCCCTGATTATCCAATCTTAAAACAACCTTATATGCCTGTAACAAACCCTTCTTAGTCACGATGCATTAATCTTTTAAACCGGTAATTTGATTTAATATCTTATGAAGGATTTTTCATCTATATTCATGAAGGATAAAATAATTTCTATACTGTCATGATAAATAACTTACTATACTTTCATGTCTCCGTTGCATTTTCTTATTAATGGATATATATGTGTTGTCATGTGTGTCTAACAAGATATACATGACATATGTGTCTAACTCTAGTCTGAGTTGAGACATTTGCTCTATCTTCTTAAATTCTTAAATGCTTGCAGGAAACCCCTAATGAAACCTCGCCCTAGAGTTTTCTTTGTGGGAAGATTTCTGATAATGAATTTAATTTCCTTAATACAGATTAGTTTTGGTAAATTATAATTTTCAAGGAATTTGTCTATTTCCTTTAAGTTGATGAATTTGTTGGCCTAATGTTTTAGTTTTTATTTATTTGAAAGGCAGAACAACAGAGAGAAGGGCAGATAGAGAGAGATCTTCTATCCTCTGGTTCACTTTGCAAATGTCCACAACAATTGGGTCTAGGCCAGGCTAAAGCCAGGAGCTAGGAACTCCCTCTAGTTCTCCCATTCAGGTAGCAAGAAACCAAGCACTTGAGCCATCGTATACTGTCTTCCCAGGTGTGTTAGCAGGAAGCCGGATCAGAAGTGAAGTAGCTGGAATTCAAATCAGCACTCTAATACAGGATGTGGGTGTTGGAAATAGTGGCTTAACCTACTATGAAATGCCAGCCCCTGGCCTGCTTTTCACATTATTATTCTTTTAGTGGGATCCAAAGTGACGGTCTCTTTTTTATATTGGTAATTTGTGTTCTGTTTTTCTTGGGTCAGTCAAGAAATAATTTTGTTGATCTTCCCAGGAACCAAATTTTAGCTTTGCTAATCTTCTCTATTTGTTTCTTCATCCCACTGATTTCTGCTTTTATCTTTATTTCTTTCCTTCTACTTAACTCTGGGTTTACCTTGCTCTTCTCTTTCTAGATTTTCAAGTTGAAATCTTAGTTTACTGATTTTTAGATTTTCCTATCTAATATAAGCATCTAGAGCTATAAATTTCCCTCAGCACTGTATTCCCCAAATTTAATGTCTTATGTTCACTGTCATTCAGTTTAAAGCATTTAAAATTTTTCTTTCAATTTCTTCTTGGAGCTATAGAGTAGACACATGTCTTGCTTTATTTCTAAATATTTGGAGATTTTCCTAGCTATCTTATTTTCATAGTTTTAACACCTCATTATGACCTAGAACACACTTTATATTATTTAAATCCTTTGAACTTTAGAAAGTTGTTTTATGTCCTAACATATTGTCTATATCAGTGAATATATACCTTATATACTTGGGAAAGAATGTGTTCTGCTGTTGGTGGGTACAGTGTTCCTTCCATAAATTTCATCTAGGTCAAAGTGGTTGATCATATTGTTCACATATGTGTCTTGTTGGTTATCAATTGCTGAGAAAGAAGCATTAAAACCTCAAAGTATGATTACAGAATTATCTCTCTCTTTAATTCTGTCAACTTTTGCTTCATGTATTTTGAAGTACATACACATTATTGACCATCAAGGCTATCTGATAACATGATGTTATTTTGGGTAAAACCTTTTGTTTTAGTGTGTTTTCTTATTCATAGCATATGCTTATGAATCTTTAGCATATCTTTTTCCACTTATTTACTTCCAAACTTATCTGTATCATTTATATATATATCTTAAATGCTATATTATAAATATATATTAAAAATGTTAGCTTTGGAAAATATAGTTGTTTGAAAAGCAGAGTGACACAGAAAGATCTCTCATCCAAGGGTTTACTGCCCACAAGTCAGCAACATCCAGGACTGGGCTAGGCTGGAATTCCATCCAGGCTCCCATTCACTGCCTCCCAGGTGCATTAGCAGGAAGCTGGATAAGCATAGAGTAGCCAGGAGTCAAACCAGGCACTCTTATATGGGATGTGTGTATCCCAAGCAGGGGCTTAACCCACTGTGTAATTACACTTGTCCCTGTACTTTTTAAAAAAAGATTTATTTATTTATTTGAAAGAGTTATAGAGAGGCAGAGGCAGAGACAGAGAGAGAGGTCTTCCACCTGCTGGTTCACTCCCAACATGGCCCCAACAGCCAGAAGCTTCTTCCGGGTCTCCCATGTGGGTGCAGGGGCCCAAGGACTTGGGTCATCTTCTACTGCTTTCCCAGGCCATAGCAGAGAGCTGGATTGGAAATGGAGCAGCCAGTACTCAAACTGGTGCCCATATGGGATGACAGCACTGCAAGCGGTGGCTTTACCTGCTATGCCCCAACCTCAGCCCTATTTTTCTGTATTTTTAAAGTACATCTTTTACAATTAGCACATGGTTGGGTCTTCATTTTTTATGCAGTCTACCAATCTTCATTAAAAATTCTATTTGTCTATTTTATTTGAAAGGCAGAGGTAGAGAGATAGAGCAGCGTCTCCTACTGCCTTGCTCACTCCCCAAATGTTTACAACAGCCAGGGCTAGGTGGGCTGAGCCAGAGTCAGGAACTCCATCCCGGTCTCCCACGCGGTGGCAGGAACCCAAGCTTGGGCTATCACCTGCCACCACCAGGGTGCACCACAGGTAGGAATCTGGAAATCAGGAGCAGAGCCACACCTGGACCTGGGCTCTCTGAGACGGAGACAATGTGATTTCTCCTAACTGCTGTAGCAAAAACCTGACCCAACCTAAGTCTACTGATTGTTGTGTTTAGTTCACTTATCACATAGCTGCATTAAATCTCCCAGTTTCCTTGTTTTTTTATTTCCCTTTTCTGCTCTTTTGGATTATTTGAATATTTTAATTCATTTATTGCTTTTTTAGGTGTATTATTATTTTAGTGGTCATTCTATGAACTGCAACACACATCCTTGATTTTGTAGTTTACTTAAAATTAATACTGTATCACTACATAAAAAAAAGTGCCTATGATGGGTTCATACAATCTTGTCTTTTCTGTTAACGCTTATCATCTGAAATAAACATAATCTCCAGACATATGATAATTGTTGCTTTAAATAATTTTGTGTATTTTAAAGAAATTCATAGGAGAAAAACAAGTCTATTATATTTACTCAGGTATTTACCACTTCCAGTGCTCTCCATTTCTTCCTGAAAGTTTTAGTTTCTATCTAGTATCATTTTCCTTTAACATTTCTTGTGATGGGGGCTTCCAATGACAAATTCAGTTTTATATAAAAATATCCTTATTTTTGGGTGGATGTTGTGGCACAGTGGATTAAGCTGCTGTTTGGGATGCCCACCCACATCCCATACTGCAGTGCCTGGTTCAAGTCCCAGTTACTCTGCTTCCAATCCAGCTTCCTGCTAATGTGCCTGGGAAGCAGTAGGAGATGCCTCAAGTACTTGAGTCCCTGTCACCCATGTGGGAGACCTGGATGGAGCTCCTGGCTCTTGGTTTTAAGCCTTGCCCAACTCTGGCTGTTGTGGCCAACTGGGGAATAAATAAGGGGATGGAAGATCTGTCACTCTTCAAATAAATCAAAATAAATAACATAAATTGTAAAAATACATAAAAATATCTTTGTTCTGCTTTTATTCTCAAAGGGAACTTTTTGTGAATACATTAAGTCTGGATTGATAGTTTTCCCCTGATTGGCACTGTCTTCTGTCATCTGTGGTTTCTGTTAAGAAATAGGCTCTGTGGTGCAGTGGGCTAGGTTGCTGCCTCTAACACTGGCATCCCACATGGGCTCTGGTTTGAGTCCTGGCTGCTCTGATTCTGATATAGTTCCTTGTTAATGTGCCTAGGAAAGAAGCAGAAGATGGCCCAAATGATTGGGCCCCTGCTAGCCATGTGGGAGACCTGGATGAAGCTCCTGGCTCCTGGCTCTGACCAGGCCAAGCCCTGGCAGTTGTGGCCATTTGGGGAATGAATTAGTAGATGGAAGATCTCTTTATCTTTTCTCTCTCTGTAACTCTGCCTTTCAAAGAAATATTAAAAAAGAAGTTCAGCCGGTGCTGTGACTCAATAGGTTAATCCTCTGCCTGCAGCTCCAGCACACCAGGTTCTAGTCCCGGTCGGGGTGCTGGATTCTGTCCCAGTTGCCCCTCTTCCAGGCCAGCTCTCTGCTGTGGCCCGGGAGTGCAGTGGAGGATGGCCCAAGTGCTTGGGCCCTGCACCCGCATGGGAGACCAGGAGGAAGCACCTGGCTCCTGGCTTTGGATCAGCGTGGTGCGCCGACCGCAGCATGCCGGCTGCAGTGGCCATTGGGGGTTGAACCAACGGCAAAAGAAGACCTTTTTCTCTGTCTCTCTCACTGCCACACTGCTCTCTGCCTGCCAAAAAAAAAAAAAAAAAATAATAATAATAAGTAAATTCTACAACTGTCATTCCCCTGGATGGGTCATTTTTTTTTTAGTTACTTTGAAGATTTTCTCCTTATTGTCGGTTTTCAGCGAGTACCGTACTTGCACAAGAAATGTCTTCAGACTGGTCCTTGGTTGGCTCCTGGCAGATGGGCTCTGAGCTCTTGGAATACTCTGCCTGATAAGTTTTTTGGTATTCCTGAGGCATTCGGCCACGCTGTACCATTGTGACTCTGCAAGTTTATCCTAACAATATCATCTATTTTGGCCTGTGGAGCTAGGGTCTGAGCAGTCATGAAGTATTAGCACGGTCACATGGGCACCAAGGATTGGATGAGGTTCCCTAGTTGGCAACACAGCACACACTATCACATATCTTTGCACAAGAATTAACCACATCCTTGGGCAACTCCATTGGACACACTTGGAAACTTGCACCTGATTTCTCCTGGGTTTTATCCCATGTGCTTTTACCTTTGTCAATTCTTTTTTTTGACAGGCAGAGTGGACAGTGAGAGAGACAGAGAGAAAGGTCTTCCTTCACCCTCCAATGGCTGCCGCAGATGGCGCACTGCGGCCGGCGCACCGTGCTGATCCGATGGCAGGAGCCAGGTGCTTCTCCTGGTCTCCCATGGGGTGCAGGGCCCAAGCACTTGGGCCATCCTCCACTGCACTCCCGGGCCACAGCAGAGAGCTGGCCTGGAAGAGGGGCAACTGGGACAGAATCTGGAGCCCTGACCAGAACTAGAACTCGGTGTGCCGGTGCCGCAAGGCGGAGGATTAGCCTAATGAGCAGTGGCGCTGGCCACCTTTGTCAATTCTAACCTGTGTCTTTCGGCTGTAATCTGCTTAATTGTGAGTATAATCGTTTTTGAATCCTGAAGTCCTACTGTAAATCACTGAGCTTAATGGTAGTCTCATGGTCCTCTGACACTTATACCACGGAATGTTTTTGTTTTTCTGTATGTATCCCAGGAGTTTGACAGTCTTCTTTAATCAGTAAATGTGCTTTTCATAAAGTTTGAAAATTTGGGACATTTTACCTTCAAATATGCTCTCCAGTTTCTTATTTTACTTCTGGGATTCCAATTACAGAATTGGATGTTTTTATTTTGCCCTACAGGTTCCTGAAGCTCTGGTGATAGTCTTAAGAAATATGTTTTCTGGGGCTGGTGCTGTGGTGTAGCGAGTAAGGCTGCTGCCTGCAGTGCCAGCACCCCAACGAGTGCTGGTTCTAGTCCCGGCTGCTCCACTTCCAATCCAGCTCTCTGCTATGGCCTGGGAAAGCAGTAGAAGATGGTCAGAATCTTTGGGCCCCTGCACCCGTGTGGGAAGACCTGGCTCCTGGCTTTGGATCAGTGCAGCTTCAGTCACTGCAGCCAACTGGGGAGTGAACCAAAGGATGGAAAACCTCTCTTTCTCTCTGCCCCTCCTCTCTTTGCATAACTCTGACTTTCAAACAAATAAATAAATCTTTAAAAAAAAAGAAATATGTTTTCTGGGATGGGCATTTATTTTATTTTTTAAAAGATTTACTTATTTAAAAAAAATTTTTTTTATTTGACAGGCAGAGTTAGACAGTGAGAGAGAGACAGAGAAAGGTCTTCCTTCCGTTGGTTCACTCCCCAAATGGCCACTACGGCCGGTGCGCTGCCCCCATCTGAAGCCAGGAGCCAGGTGCTTCCTCCTGGTCTCCTACGTGGGTGCAGGGGCCCAAGCACCTGGGCCATCCTCTACTGCCTTCTCAGGCCACAGCAGAGAGCTGGACTGGAATAGAAGCAACCAGGACTAGAACCTGGCGCCCATATGGGATGCCAGCGCCGCGGGAGGAGGATTAACCATGTGAGCCACAGCGCCGGCCCAAGCTTTACTTATTTGAAAGGCAGAGCTACAGAGAGGCAGAGAGAGAGAGAGAGATCTTCCATCCACTGGTTCACTCCCCAACTGGCTACAATGGCAGGAGCTGAGCGGATCCTTAGTCAAGACCCAGGAGTTTCTTCCAGGTCTCCCACGTGGGTGCAGGGGCCCAAGCACCTGGGCCATCTTCTGCTGCTTTCCCAAGTCACAGCAAAGAGCTGGATCGGAAGTGGTACAACAGGGATCTGGCCGGCACCTATAGGATTCCAGTGCTGCCACCAGTGGCTTTACCTGCTAAGTCACAGCGCCGGTCCCCTGGGGTGGGCGTTTAGCTGATTAGTCACAATGCCTGCTTCCCACACTGGAATGCCCATGCTTCCTCCCTGGCTTTGCTTCCTGACAGTGCAGACCATGGGAAGCAGCAGTGATGGCGCAAGTAACTGGGTTCCTGTCACAAATGTGGGGACCTGGACTGAGTTCCTGGCTCAGTTTTGGTCCCAGCTGACGTGAGCACCTCTCTGTGTCTAATACATTTTTTTTTAATTAAAAATGATTTATCTTTTTCTTTATCTATCATCAAATTCACTAACTTCTTCCTCTGTCATCTCCATTTTGCTGTTATGGTCACTTGGTGATTTTTAATTTTTAACTACTGTATTTTACAGTTCTAGAATTTCCACTTGGCTCTTTATTTCTAGGTCATTTTTCCATTTTTTTAAGTCAATGTACTCATATTTCCTTTTACTTTATTGCATAATTTTTTAAACAAAGATTTGTTTATTTATTTGAAGAGCAAAGTCACAGGAAGAAAGAGAGAGAGAGACAGAGATCTTCCATCCGATGATTCACTTCCCAAATGGCCACAATGGCCAGAGCTGTGCCTATCCGAAGCAAGGAGCCAGGAGCTTCTTCCAGGTCTCCCACGTGGGTGCAGGGGCCCATGCACTTGGGCCATCTTCCACTCCTTTCCCAGGCCATTAGCAGGGAGCTGGATTGGAAGTGGAGCAGCAGACACTTGAACAAGCTGGCGTCACAGGCAGAGGCTTAGCCCAGCCCCAGAAGGGAGGAAGGAAAGGAGGGATGTACCAGATCTGTGATGGTGGTTACCTCTGGGGAGGGGGGAAGGGAGTGGATCAGATGCTAATCAAAAGGCTCTTTAGTCTGTAAATAAATATGACCACCAATACTGTCAGCTGTTATGCTGATTCTGCACATACAAGTAGAAAAAAGTCCCTGTACTTTTCTCTTTAGTTTTTCCATTCTTCACAAAACCCTCTAACTACAAAACTTCACTGTGTAATATTCTATTGTAATGTTATGCCATAACATACTCAACCAATCTCCAACTGGTTTTTTTTTGTTTTGTTTTTTTTATTTTTGACAGGCAGAGTGGACAGTGAGAGAGAGAGAGAGAGACAGAGAGAAAGGTCTTTGCCGTTGGTTCACCCTCCAATGGCCGCCGCAGACGGCGCACTGCAGCCAGCACACCGCGCTCATCCGATGGCAGGAGCCAGGTGCTAGGTGCTTCTCCTGGTCTCCCATGGGGTGCAGGGCCCAAGCACTTGGGCCATCCTCCACTGCACTCCCGGGCCACAGCAGAGAGCTGGCCTGGAAGAGGGGCAACCGGGACAGAATCCAGCGCCCCAATCGGGGCTAGAACCCAGTGTGCCGGCGCCGCAAGGCGGAGGATTAGCCTGTTGAGCCATGGCGCCAGCCCCAATCTCTAACTGTTCTAACACTGAGATATCAGCCACTATCATAAACAGTACCACATGAACATTTTCATTATTATTGGTGGATATAAATTTATTTTCCTAGGGGCCTGCACTGTGGTATAGTAAGTTGAGTCTCTGCCTGCACTTCTGGCACTAGCATCCCAAATACGTGCCAGTTCATGTCCCGGCTGCTCCTCTCTGATCCAGCTCTCTACTAATGGCCTGGGAAAGCAGTGGAATATGGCCCAAATGCTTGGGCCCCTGAACTTGAGTGGGAGAACCTGGAAGAAGCTCCTGGCTCCTGACTTTAGATCAGCCCATTTCTGGCTGTTTTGGCCATTTGGGGAGTGAACCAGTGGGTGGAAGACTTCTGTCTGTAACTCTACTTCTCAAATAGAAAATCTTTTTAAAAAATTAAATTCCTTTTCTTAAAATAAATTCCTAGAAACAAAATTGGTAGGGAAATTTTAAATCTTTATTATATTTTGCCTCACTGGCTCAGAAAGTTTTTTTTTTTTTTTTTTTTTTACAGGCAGAGTGGACAGTGAGAGAGAGAGACAGAGAGAAAGGTCTTCCTTTGCCGTTGGTTCACCCTCCAATGGCCGCCGCGGTCGGCGCGCTGCGGCCGGCGCACCGCGCTCATCCGATGGCAGGAGCCAGGAGCCAGGTGCTTTTCCTGGTCTCCCCATGGGGTGCAGGGCCCAAGCACCTGGGCCATCCTCCACTGCACTCCTGGGCCACAGCAGAGGGCTGGCCTGGAAGAGGGGCAACCGGGACAGAATCCGGTGCCCCGACCGGGACTAGAACCTGGTGTGCCGGCGCCGCAAGGCGGAGGATTAGCCTGTTGAGCCACGGCGCCGGCCCAGAAAGTTTTTTTTTTAAGATTTATTTTATTGGGGCTGGCGCTGTGGCGTAGAGGGTGAGGCTACCGCCTGCAGTGCCGGCATCCCATATGGGTACCAGTTTGAATCCTGGCTGCTCCACTTCCCATCTAGCTCTCTGCTGTGCCCTGGGAAGGCAGTGGAGGATGGCCCAAGTCCTGGGGGCCCTGGCCTTGGATTGGTACAGCTGTCTGTTGTGGCCATCTGGAGAGTGGGCCGGTAGATGGAAGACCTCTTTCTCTCTCTGCCTCTCCTTCTCTGCGTAACTCTTTCAAATAAATAAATAAATAAATCTTTAAAAAATATTTATTTTATTTATTTGAGAGAGTTACAGAGAGAGGGGTCTTCTATATGCTGGTTCACTCCCCAAGTGGCCAGGAAGGCTGAAGCTGAGCTGATCTGAAGCTAGGAGCTAGGAGTCTCTTCCGGGTCTCCCAAGTGGGTGCAGGAGCCCAAGGACTTGGGCCATCCTCTGCTGCTTTCCCAGGTGCATTAGCAGGGAGCTGGGTTGGAAATGAAGCAGCTGGGACTTGAACTGGTGCCCATATGAGATGCCAGTGCTGCAGACCAGAGCTTTAACCCACTGTGCCACAGCACCTGCCCCAGAAAAGTTTTAACAATTTGCATACCTGTCACCAAGCTAAATTCCTATTTCCTTCTATTCTTGCCCATATAAATACTAAAACTCAAAAACTATATTCACCAAATTAGTGTGAGATGCAATCTAATTTTCCCCCAAACTATTCGAGAATTTCGAGCCATAATTACCGAGCAACTAATTATCTAATATCACACAGGTTTCACCACAAACTGGTATATAACATACAACAACAAAAGATAAAATGTCATTTCCCCCCATTGTCTCTCTTTCGCCTATCTCCCACAACTACTTCAGGGAGAACATATTTACAGAACTGCTATTAATTTTAAGAATGGAAGATGACTCAGATATACTTACTTAAAAGTGATGGCTTCTTGGCTTTTTGGGTAAGATCAAATGTATTTAAAATGGATATATTTTACTGAAATAGTTCACATTTTAAGAGATTTATTCATAAAGTAAGAGAATTTTTAAAAGTTTTCTATTTTGGAAAATGCAAAGGAAGGCCTTTCAACTTCATGGTCTAATTATACGAGTCTTCTTTAATTATAATCTAAAAATACCTACTGATCACAGAATTTGGTCAGTGACAAATATCCTGAACTTCCATAGCTCTTACTAGATTAAATAACTCAGTTAACAATTACTGTTAATTAGTATTTACTCAGTACTTTGCTTTACTACAACACTGTAAAAGAAGACAAAATAATTATCATCACCATATGAACAGTAGCTGAACCAGTTAGGCTACTTGTTTAAGGTCACAGTACAGCAGGAATTCGCCATAATTAGACCCTGGAGTTTTTGTAGCTTAATTCCTGTATGCCTCACCACTCCAAAGTAACTACCTGTAAGAATTATGACAACCCAGGAAGAAATCTAGAATGTACGCAAGCCAAAGAAACGTGTTATTGAAGATATTTTACTGCAACATCCTTATTTTACAGATAAGGAAACTGAGGCCACCAGAGATTATGGAATTGTTTAAAGTCATACTTCTAGGCACAGAGAAGCAAGAATCAGAAGCCAGCACTCCTCATTCCAAGTTCAATGAGCTTCAACAGTCGAGTATTAAAGTTATCCTTGGTTGATACTTCAAAACTCTGGGTTCACCAAAAAGTCTTTATGTTTTCACTGACAACTACCAACATATCATGCATTCAACAAATTATCTATCCAGTACTACTATGTGCCAGGCCCTGTACTTGATGATAAATCTGACTGGATATTTATTATGTACTAGGCACTACATCAACTGCATTTTCATACTTAATCATTAAATATTATAAGGCTAAGTATAATTATTTCTATTTTGAAGATTAAAATTTAGTAAAATTAGGTAATCTGTGCAGGTTCTTCAGTAAGGAAATACAATTATAAAAAGTAAATGGTGGGGCCGGCGCTGTGGTACAGTAGGTTAAAGTCCTGGCCTGCAGCATCAGCATCCCAAATGGGAGCCAGTTTGAGTACTGGTTGCTCTACTTCCGATCCAGCTCCCTGTTAATGTGTCTGGAAAAGCAGTGGAGGATGGCCCAAGTTTTAGGGCCCCTGAACCCACATGCAAAACACAGAGGAAGCTCCTGGCTTCAGATCGGCTCAGCTCTGGCTTTTGCGGCCTTTTGGGGAGGGAATCAGCAGATGGAAAAATCTCTCTGCCTCTGCCTCTCTGTAACTCTGGCTTTCAAATAAATAAAATAAATCTTAAAAATATAAAAAAGTAAATGGTATAAACAAACATAAAATCATTTTATCATTATATGTATTACAACTCCATGTATGGTTTCATTTGAAAAAGATCTAAAGTCAAAAAAGTCTGATGCTGGGGCAGAGATTGTGGTACAGTGGGTTAAGTTGCTACTTGGGATCCTTGCATCCCATACAGTATGTCTGGTTTCAGTCCCAGCTATTTGGCTTCCATTTCAGCTTCCTGATTTTAATGCACACCCTGGGAGGCAGCAAAGGATGACCCAAGTACATGAGTCTCTGCCACTCACATGGGAAACCTGGATTGAGTTCTGGACTTGTGGCTTTGGCCTGGTCCAGCCCCAGCTGTTGTAGACATTTGGGAATTGAACCAGTGATGGAAAATCTCTTTTTTGCTCTGTTTTTCAAATTAAAAAAAAAAAAAAAAGGTTTAATCCCCATATAGCACCCAACGCTCATCATATAGTAGATACAGAACTTGGCATGAGATTCGATGCTGGAGGCCCCTGTGGAAGGCTTTAAATATCCTATTAAAAATATTTATTTGAAAGGCAGACTGACAAAGAGAAATGAAGAAAGAGAGAGAGAGAGAGAGAGATCGATCGATCGATTTTCTGTCTGTTGGTTCACTCCCCAAATGCTCAAAACAGCCAAGGCTGGTCCAGGCCAAAGCTAGGAGCCCAACTACTTGGGCCATCCTCTGATGCTTTCCTGTGCACAACAGCAAGTAGCTGGATTGGAGGCAGACCACCATATGGATGTTGGCATTGTTATACCACAATGGCAGCCCAAAATATCCCTTTTTCCCCCCTTGTACTTCACAAGATCCCAGAATGCCCAACATTTAAGTAGTTTGAAAGCCAAATGCTAGGAAATGGTTATTTTAAGTAAATGGTGGACAAGAGGAAGGTCTTGTCCTATCCAGTGAGTTTTGGCTTGAAGTTTATCAAATAAGGTCCAAAGTAGAAGAATGCCTGGGTTCCCTTAAGTATCCTTTCCAAAGCAGTACTGTTATACAGGTTACCCACTTTCAGAGCACTAAAATCTCTGTAGTATACGATCGAATTAATTAAAAGTTTCATTTACCATCTTTCCCAGTAGGAATCCCTTTACCTGTGATTGCGAAGTAGATTTCACGAGGACTTTATCAAAAACCCAAGTGCTAAGAAGCAGTGTGACTATTACAGAGATTATAATGAATTCTATAAATAAATACAAATATAATGACATTTTTTAAAGTAGCAATCTCTCTAGGGCCAACTTACAAGGAGAGGGGAACAATGAAACACAGCTGAAAAGTACAAAAATTTTTTTCAGGGGAAGATTAATTTTACGAAGTGGCTTACTGCTTTGGGAAATATTGGTATAAAAAAACCAAATCAAGTAATCATTAAAAAATAAGATTGTGCCTTCCTCTACCTTACAGAGGTTGTATTCTGGCCATAATTCTGTTGATTTAAATAAAAGACTGAAAAAAATAGCACCCTGGTAACTAACTAATCACAGATTGAACCACATGCATGATTTCTAATGCAGATTGTTACCTGAGAAGTTTGTCAGAAGTCTTGCTAGGGCATGCGTGTTTACCACTTCAGTCTTGCTAAGGCTGGAAATGTTATCTACCCTACTAGCTTCTTTGTTAATAGCAGGCTTTTTAGAAATCCCAAGATCAGATTCAGTTTTGACGTCTGTGTGTGCTGGGATGTCACGGGATCTCTGTGGCCAAGATTCTGCAGCAAAAGCTTGCTTGAGTGTCTCTTCAGAAGGAGATTCTACTCCATTCTGTGCAGAATCTGACTTCTCAACCTGTCTTTCACCTAATTCTTTAAGGGCTCTGATTGTGAGCTGCTCCTGTTCTAAGTCAAGAGATGCCACTGGAATAGTTTGGGTAGGGAAAACATCCAGAAGCTCACTCCCATTTGCTCCTTTGCCTGGCTCACTGTAATTGCTTTCAATGTCTTCAGTTTCAGAACTGCCACACTCACTCTCACGTAGGGCTCCTGTGGGGAGAGCTGTGTCACAGTCTGCTATCTTCTGTGATGCTGCCTCAGAGGCATTTCTTTCTCCTTTACCCACTGTGCCTTTCTCTCTGGTTTCTGAAAAGGCTGTGATCAGATCCTCTGGGGAGGAATCATCTATGTCTTTAACATCTTTTCCAAACAATGACTCCAAAGAAGCAGAATTTGTCACCTCTGTTTCATTAAGAACATTCGGAGATGCTGTGGAGGGAAGTCCTGGGTTCTCAGTTGTAACAGGCTTTTCAGGAGCACCTGTGCTGATGCTTTCGGAACGCGCCCCACCTTCCGGCAGGGTATTCACATCAGGTACCTGGGAACACACCACCTCACCAACAGGATTTCTGCCAAGAATACCAGGCTGACCTTGATGTGGCTCAGAGTTACCGACCCACTCTTCAAGGTTCTCAGGTATTTTCTTTTCCCTCTTACTACTGGGAACTGCTTTGATTTCTCTTTGACTTGTTTTCACAACAGCACTTGGCATGGAAACAGGATTTTCAGTCTGAATTTTGTTATTTTCCAATGGTGTATCTGCTGTGATATCCTCTATTACCGTGTCATCAGACTCACCAGAACTGTCCGCCTCCGCGATTTCTCCCAACACAGAGCTCTGCCAGCTCACTTCATCTTTCAGGTGGTCATCAGGCAAAGCCACTTTCATCGTGGCCACTCCAGAACCCAGGGAGACACATTTCTCAAATGGAGATCGAGGCAACTCTGAAGGTGTGCCACCTTGTTTCTGCACACTGCCTTGCACATCTTTCATACTGACTTCCTCTGTGGAACTGAGGTGGTCTGGTATAGGTTTATCAACAATGGTATTTTTTTGTGGGAACGATGCTTCTGTCCAATCACCAATTGATTTCGCCACGGATGTGCTCCCATTGATAGAACACACGGGAATTTTCTGGTGAACGTTAGTTTTAAGATTTACAACTGGAATTTCTGGATGATATTCGTTCACATCTGGTCCTGTAGTCTCTGTGATGTTGTCAGAAGATTTATCAGCCTGCTGTCTGACTTGGGTAACCAAATCCCACGTCAATACTTCATTAGTAAAGTTATGCATATCATTCACACATCGAGAAACCTCTTCCAGTGCTGCAGTTGTATGTGAAAACTGTCTAGTGAGCAATGCAGAGGCTGGGTAACGCCCCGCCTCTTTATTTCTCAGTGGAAATACTTTGTCATTGCTCTCCAAGCTGTCTGCAGATGATTCTTCATCAGTGTGCGCTGCCCACCTACCAAACTCCTTCATGCTCTCCTTGTAGGAGTCTTTAAATTCTCTGTCGAATGCTGCTTTGTCAATAATTATTTCAAATGGTGATTCAGGGGAATCCTTTTCTGTGTTGGTACCTCCTGAAACCTCAGATGGGGACAAGGAATATGTACAAACGCCTTCTGCCTTACACTGCTCAGTGGGTGGTTTCTGCGCTGTCAGCAAAGTAAACCTGCCACCAGCACCCGATTCAGTCTGCTTCTTCCCAGTCGGTGCCTCCTTTGCTTCCTCACACTCTTGATCTCTATTGACTTGCTCTTCCACTTGGCCGGTTTTCTCTGAGAGAGGAGCAGGACGTTCTGGGAAACTGACTGGACTGGAAGGACTGTCACAAGGAGCAGCAGTGGAGTCTGCTCTGTCACTGCTGGTCCCCTGAGGCTTTTCCACCGCTTTCAGATCGAGAAGAGCCAAGTGATCCTTTCCTTCTTGGGCTAAAACAGGATGGCTGCCTAACACTTTGCCTTTTTCTCCATGTAGTGCTGTAAGATTAGTGTTACATATTTCAGAAGATGAAATAAATGAGGAATTTATCATTTCTGAAGGTGGCTCATCAGAGCAAAGAGAGCGCAATCCCTCTGGTCAGAATTTGAAAGAAAAACATTTGTTTACCAGGTAGAGTTACACATTAGCTAGTCAGGCCAAGCAGCATGCTTTTGACTTTTACATTATATAATATATATATATATACACACACACAGGATGTATACACACACAAATATGTAACAGAACAGTAATCAACAAGACATGCATAAAATTGCTATTGGTGAAACAGAAAAGCTGTATCATGCTACCAACTGCAAATGACAAAAATTTTCATGACAAATAGTTTTCATCAGTTTGCTTTTTCCACTGAAAATGTAAAGCATAAAGAAGGGTATTGGCATTGGGACACTTGGGGAAGTTCTTAAGATCTTTTTCTTTTGGTTAACAAAAGCAACCTAATCCATATAAAACAAACAACCTGATCTATGAAGCACTGATAAACTTTTATCTGCAAGCTGAACAATGCAGAACATGCTGCCTCTATAACCTACTGTTCCTCAACCTCAAAATCTGAGGAGGAAAAAAGTAGCCAGAGTTCTCTCTGATCTTCAGGAGCCAGAAAATGAGTCTAGAATTATTCCATTCTACTCACAAGAGATCTGTCCCACGTACAAATAGTCTCAATGTTCTAAACTAAAAGGTAGCAAAAAGGTTGGCTCAATCCAAAATCTCTTGTACCAACTTGTCATTTTAATCAAAATTAAATCATGCAAATTATATTTTGGTTAAGACCAAGTCAGTCCCAGAATTCATCTTAAAACACAAAATAATCCTTCTAAGAGTAATGCATTCATTAGATCTTCTGTTATTAATATCACAATATCCACTAATTCACCATACTGTTTCCTAACTTTCCAATCTTCAAGTTTTTATTGGGAAAAATGTCATTGTTTAATTCTAGAGCTGGAACAAAGCAGGTCTTAAATAAATAGTTCCACATAAATTAATCAGTTATTTAGCATGATCAGGTGAGATCTAAATAAACTCAGGCTAGCAACATCTTGAGAATGAATGAGTGACTGGGAGGATACGAAAGAGAAATAAATTTCCCTGAGATTACCTTTATTCAGCTTATATCCTCTTCTAATAGTGTCTTTGCAATAGTATAATTGCAGGGCCGGCGCTGTGGCGCAGCAGGTTAATGCCCTGGCCTGAAGCGCCGGCATCCCAAATAGGCGCCGGTTCGAGACCTGGCTGCTCTACTTCCGGTCCAGCTCTCTGCTATGGCCTGGGAAAGCAGTAGAAGATGGCCCAAGTGCTTGGGCCCCTGTACCCACATGGGGGACCCAGAAGAAGCTCCTGGCTCCTGGCTTCGGCATGGCGCAGCTCTGGCCATCACAGCCAATTGGGGAGTGAACCATTGGATGGAAGACCTCTCTCTCTCTGCCTCTCCTTTCTCTGTGTAGCTCTTTCAAATAAAATAATAAATAAATCTTTTTTTTAAAAAAAAAAGGAATTTGGGGAGACACCTGGCACAGTGACTAAGATGCTGTTTGGGATGTTAGTATCCTACATGGAAATGCCTGGTTTGGAGACCCAGCACTGCTTCCAATTCCAGCCTCCTGCTAACGCAGGCCTTGGGGTGTGGCAGGTGACTGCTCAAAGCAGCTGTGTGGGAGACCTGGACAAAATTCCCAGATGCCAGCTTTGGTTCAGCTCCAGCTATTGTGGGCATTTGGGGAATGAACCACTAGATGGGAGGTCTGCTTCTCTCTCTGCCTTGTAAACAAATAATAATTTTTAAAAAGTACTATTGGCTACATTTAAAAAAGAAATTGTCTACAATCTGAGCTCTGCATTGTTAATCAACTTACTAGTCACTGTTTTACCAGACAACATCCAATGGCCTATAAGCCAGCATTAAGGACAATCTGTTTGGGCAGAATACCTCCCTTCAAACAGGAATGGAACTCTGAGGTGAACAAAATGGACTCCACCCCATAGGGAAGGCTCAGCTTGTAAATTTTACAGAGTGGGTATTGGCACCACATTTAAGATGCCTCTTGGGATAGCTGCATGCCCTATCAGAGTGCCTGGGTTGGAGTCCTGGCTCTGTTTCTGATCCAGCTTCCTGCGAATGCACACTGCAGGAAGCAGCAGATGACAGCTCAAGTACCTACTCCCTGCCAGCCACGTGGAAGATGCAGGTACAGTTCTGGCTTTTGGCCTTTGCCTGGCCCAGCCCCTGCTGTTGTAGGCATTTGAGGAGTGAACCAGTGGGTGGAAGAGCTGTTTCTCTTTCTCTCTCTGCCTTTCAGATAAGTAAAAATAAAACTTTTTTACTAAGAAAGTTTTATAGAGATGGAGATTTCTCATGGGATTCAGAACTGTCATTTTACAGACAAAAGTTAACAAAATGAATTAGTAATAAGTCAACAAATATTTACTGAATTTCACAATGTACCAGAAACTGTGTTTAAAACAGTGAACAGGGGCCAGCGTTGCAGCACAGTGGGTCCTGGCTGCTCCACTTCCTATCCAGCTCCCTGCTGGTGGCCTGGGAGAGCAGTGCAGGATGGCCCATGCCCTTGGCCCCCTGTACCCATGTGGAGACCTGGCGGGGGTTCCTGGCTTCTGGCTTCAGATAGGCCTGGCTCCGGCTGTTGCAGCCATTTGGGGAGTGAGCCAGCAGATGAAATACCTCTTTCTCTCTATCTCGACCTCTCTCTGTAGCTCTGCCTCTCAAACAAATAAATAAATCTTAAAACAAAACAGTGAACAATTAAAAAAGTTATGCCTTTAGGGAACTTACTGTAGAGCAGGAGACAGACAACACACAAGCGATGAAGATGTGGTGGTATTCGATGAAATAAAAAAGAAAGCAACCTAAATTGAATGCTAATCAGAGAATGCACACAGTACTGGCCGGGAAGGAGGAAAGTCATGGTAAAAAAGCGCTACGCTTTGACAGGATATAAACCTGTCAATCTACCTTGCTTCCCTCCTAACTTCCTTGAACTCCTAGTGCCAACAGCTTTGAGTGAGGTGTCGAATAATCTAAAGTAAAACTAGATTGGGAGGACAGAACTGTGACGTAGCAGATAAAGCCACTGCCTGCAGTGCCAGCATCCTATATGGGTGCTGCTTCGAGTCCTGGCCACTCCACTTCCATCCAGCTCTCTTCGATGGCCTGGGAAAGCAGTGAAGAGGCCCAAGTGCTTGGGATCTGCACCCATAAGGGAGACCCAGAAGAAGCTCCTGGCTTCAGATTGGCACAGCTCTGGCCACTGCGGCCATCTGGGGAGTGAACCAGCAGATGGAAGGACTTGGGCCATCCTTTAGTGCTTTCCTATGCCACAGCAGAGAGCTGGACCGGAAGTGGAGCAGCCGAGACTAGAACCAGCGCCCTTATGGGATGCTGGCGCTGCAAGTGGCAGCTTTACCTGCTACACCACAGTGCTGGCCCCAAATTCAATAAATAAATCTTTAAAAAAAAAAAAAAAACTAGATTAGAAGTTCTATTATCAGAACAGCAACAGGTCCTCTACTGAGCATCAAGATTCTCTGACAGACTTCAAACATTTTATTAAAGATTCTTTAAAAAAAGATGTTAACTATCATATATGCAAAAGTAACTGTAATCATGCTCCTGAATCCCACTTTTGCTGAGTTACTAATTGGGGTGGGTCATTTCTGGGGGCAAGCCTGGAGGGTGGACAGCCTGATGCTGCGTGCTCCCTCAGTGAGATGCAAGGGAAAGCTCTCATGACTGTCATCAAGCTTTCCCGACACGTACTTGGACAAGGCAGCATCTTCTTCTGTACTTTAATTTTAAATATTCAGAATTTCAGCAAATGAAAAGATGACCAGCTGAAATCTAAACAAACTTAAACAGAGTGAATTTGTGCCAAAACAATGGGAAAAGTTGGGCTGGAAATTAAAAAATCAAAAAGGCATGAAAACATTAAACAAAGACCAGAATCTAATAAGCCTTTTAGAAGACTCTCCATAAGCACAGACTCTTCCAGTTGTCAGGATGGCACTTAATGGCCACTTGTCCAAGTCAGTACCTGGAAAATGGCAGAAGCCCCCAGGGAACCTGAGGGTTGTTATATACTACAAAATTAACCTGGATTATTTCATATCTTGGAAAATATCTACTACCTCTCCTTTTTCAAACGATTCACTTCTCCTTTACCTGTACACCAGTTGACTTCCAACATTATTCAAAACAAATTCTCATCAAAAGACCTCATTCTGGGTGCAGCTGTTTGGCCTAGCAATTATGACCTGGTTAGGAGGCTCATTTTCCATAGCTGAATGCCTGGCTTCAACCTCCAGCTCCACTCCTGACTCATTTCCTGCTAATGGAGCCCTTGGAAGGCAGTAGCAATGGTTCAAGTGACTGGGTTTCTGCCACCAGCAAGAGGTACCAGTCAAGTTTCTAGCTCTCCTGGCTCTGACCCTGGCCCAGCCCCAGCCATTGTGGGCATCTGGGGATGAACCGATGGATGAAAGCATGTGCAAGCTCGCTCTCTGTGCCCTTAAATAAAATGTCTTTTTAAAAATTTTTTATTTTATTTTTATTTATTTGACAGAGTTAGACAGTGAGAGAGAGAGAGAGAAAAAAAAAAAGGTCTTCCTTCCGTTGGTTCACTCCCCAAATGGTCGCTACAGCTGGAGCTACGCTGATCCGAAGCCAAGAGCCAGGTGCTTCTTCCTGGTCTCCCATGCAGGTGCAGGTGCCCAAGCACTTGGGCATCCTCCACTGCCTTCCCAGGCCACAGCAGAGAGCTGGACTGGAAGAGGGGCAACCAGGACTAGGTGCCCATATGGGATGCCGGCGCTGCAGGCGGAGGATTAACCAAGTGAGCCAAGGCACTGACCCCACAAAATGTCTTTTAAAAATCCTCACTCCTGGGGCCAGCGCTGTGGCATGGAAAGTAAAGCTGCTGCCTGTGACACTGGCATTCTACATGGACACTGGTTCATGTCCCAGCTGTTCCACTTTTGATCCAGCTCCCTGTTGATGACCTGGGAAACGCAGCGGAAGATGGTCCAAGTGTTTGGGCCTATGTCACCCACCTATGCCACCCACATGAGAGACCCAGATGAACCTCATGGCTTTGGCCTGGCCCAGTGTTGGCCATCATGGCCAACTGGGGAATGAATCAGCAGATGGAAGATCTCTCTCTGCAACTCTTTCAAATAAATAAATTAAAAAAAAACTCCTCAGAGTTTTCAACCCATTCTCTCCTACCATTTACAAATAAAGGAATTTAAAGAGCTTTAATCTATTTCAAAATTTTGGGTGATGCAACTTCTGAATCAGTTGGTTATCAACCAAATACTATGGTATCTTAAGAATTATGTAGGTTCCATATGGTGAAGACATTGAAGACAATGTATGAGAAATTGTAAGCCAATGTTAGAAGATAAAAGTTTTCCCCGAACAAAGGTTTTAGCAAATGATCTTCACCACCAGCAAGATCAAAGCATATCCTGGTTCAATTGTTAGTTAAACAATTTAACAGCCTAGCACAAAAATACCCGTTGGCATAACCTTTAACAATTCTTTTCAAGCTAAAGAGCAACTGCTTGTATTTCATGGGCTTTATCTCTGGTCTTTTAATTCAGCTCAGGAATCTGCATTACAAGCTTTCCAGGCATGAGCCTAATTTGAGAATCACAACTTCACTTATATGATTAGTTTTAGAAGGGCAGAAAGATCAGAGATGTATTTCAGAATTCTAGTCTTATAAAACCCTCACAGAAGACAGCCACTCACAGTCATTCTTCACCACACATGAACCTGCTCGGGAGCACAACATTCAGGCAGCAGTGAAAGAACAGGAATGGTCCTGCTATGTACTTTTAAATATTTCTATATTCTAATTTTAAAATACAGCAACTCTAAATGTGGATTGGAACAAGGCAAAAGCTCCATTTGAACAGAAAATCTGATATGGGAATTGAGGAAGAATTTTCTCTCCTCTATACCCAGAGTATTTTATCTTGCAGAGCAAGAAGGGGAGTTAAAAATGAAAAAAACTTTGAAGTAAATTCTATGCACACATCAAGTATACATTTGAATTGGAAAAAACCCTTCACACACAAGAGGACTTGAAAAAGTTAAAAGAAAATGAAATTAAAAGATGGTTTATTTTGGCAGAAAAAAAATATTGAAGCCTATAATGTAGGTATTTTCTTTTTTAAAGAATATTTACTTATTTGAAAGGCAGAGTGACAGAAACACAGGGAGAGAAGACAGAAGGGCCGGGGGGGGGGGGCAGACAGATAGATGGACAGAGATTTCCCATCAGCTGGTTCACTTCCCAAATGCCCACAGTAGCCAGGCCTGGGCCAGGCCAAAGCCAGGAGCCAGAAACTCAATCTGGGTCTCCCTTGTGGATGTCAGGGGCTCAACCACCTGGGCCATCACCTGTTGCCTCCCAGGGTGCGCATTAGCAGGAACAGGAAGCAGGGCTGAAACTGAGACCCAGGCACTTGGAGATGGGATAGGGGTGTCAAGTGGCATGTTAATTTTAATTAAAATTAAAAAAAAATACTTGGTAACAAGGAAAAACTATACACGTCAGCGAAGAAAGGGTGCCAACTTGTAGAAGCCATTGTTACTCTGCCACATACATACACTATGCATATTCACATGAGGGAAGCTTGAAATATTCAGGCATAGGTTCTCCTACACTTGAATTTTCTTAGGTTCACAAAACAAGAAGGAAAGACAAACTACAGTGCAAAACAGTATCAGCAACTTTCAGCCACAGCCTCAAAATAGGAAGTTAGCCAGCAAACACTAGCAGCCAAGCTGGATTCTCAACAAAAAGTCTCTTTTGTACAAAGAAAAATGTTTTGCTTTTGTCTTTTTTAAAAAAAGGCTGTAACTGGCAAATTATTTTCCTCAATGCTTGTCCCAAAGTTCTGTGTTCTAACTTCCTATTCCAGATGCCTAAGCAGCCAATTGAATGCCAGCACTCATTAATGCAATGTGCTTCCAATTCTGCATGGTGGATGGCTTCTCTTTCCAATCTTATTTTCACCTACTTTTCTTAATGTTTTCTAAAGAAAAAGTCTTCCAGCCTCTACTCTTACCAAAGGTTTCAAAATAGAAACCAAATTTCAGTTTGATTTTGTATTTGATGGAGGGAGCACATCCCCAGATGATACTATTTCTATCACTAATAGCAATGATAGAGTTAAAACATCTGCTCTCATGGTTTTAACAACTTCAAAACGACATCTCTAAAAATGTCTCTAAACTCTCACACAGCTAGTTTACTTGATCTTTATTATAAGAGCAGCAGTTATGAGCAGAATCTGGAGTCTTCAGTCTTTCACTCACTATATGACATTGAGTGAGTTATTTCACCATTTAAACCTCAGTTTCTTCAACTAGTAAAAGATTAGCACTTTTCCTCCATAGAACTGGCTGGGGTTTTCATGAGATGATCACATAAAGTACTGAGCACAGTAAAAGCTCAATAAATTAGCCACATACTACATCTATACCTCTTCTGTACCTTTATGTCTTTATTATAAAGTATAGGAAAATAGCATTATAATTTATTTCCCTATTCTGAATCTCTCCAAGAGCAGGCTGAAATTTAATTCTGCTTGATGGAAAAAAAAAATCCATAAGCAAAAGACTTCCACTTCCTACTTAGGAGTACAATTTATTCAAGAAGGAACTGATTATTCCATTGATATTCTAGCTACAAATCTATTCATATCACAAAGATTAACTTACTATTGTTATGTAGCTGTGTTAGAGTAGTACAGTTTAGTACAATTTATTTTTGAAAAATTTAACTGCCCTTTACGGAGTCTAAATTCATGACATTTTTGGTATCTGCATCTCTCTAAAACCATATATATATGTGTATAAATATATAAATAAATTAAAAATACAAGTCATTCTTAAATTTAAAAATGTCCTATTTAATCATTAATACATATCACTTAATATGGTTTGAATATATTTTTAAAAAAGGCATGATTCCCTCAAGGCTAGATGGCAAAGGGATATGGAAGCCAGAGAGATCACTTGGGTTCATGCCAGTGATAGACTCAAGGTGCATGCTCACGGCACTGGTCTCTCTTAAAGGCCTGCATGGGACTGAACTCTATTCCTAGTACCTCAACCCTCTCCCTGGGGTTTAAACAGTTAACCAGGTACACCACCAACTTCTTCTTCCCCCATTTTTTATTAAGGCAGATGAGAAGCTACCAGTCTTGGCTACCCTAGAATATACCTAAGCATCTGCAGGGCATTCTAACCACTAGACAGAATAACTTCTAGATCTGCCACTGAACTACAGCCCCTCTGGGCAACTTCCTATATGTCTTTGGGTAGCAGAAAATGCTACTAACAGAGGCTGCGTTGGAATACTTTCAGGGATATGGCCTTTTAAAACAGCCTCCTAGAGTGACAGTATCCTGAATCTGCATTGGTCAAAATTTTTGCAAGCAAAAAGGAAGAATGGCAAATGTGTGCTCTTTTACAAACATTAGTAGCCTATTAAAACATTAGTCTTTAATAAGAACAATCCTTTCTATTCACCTCCACTCTTCTGGAGTTTATGTGTAATTTTTGCTACTAGGGATTAAAATAATCTTGAAAGCATCCAACATTTCATACATTAGGTATGCTGAGCACGGTTGCTATTTAGGATAGTGACACTCTCTTTTCTGCAGGAAGTACGTTGAAGCCCGAATGTATTTTTAAAAATCTGAAATATTTACAATAGAGGAAATATAATGATTCGTTATTTAAGTTATGATATTTTTCTTCCAGAGCAGGATAATAACCGTTTGCCTATTATTATTAAATTACTCATGATGAGAAAAGGGGACACTTAAAAATATAAATCTGGTAGGATTCCATTGTCAGGAATAGAAATATTTTATATATTTGAGTGACTCTACCATTCAAAAATTCCTATCTTTTAACATAAACACATTGATTTCAAAGGTCATGATTAGAATGCAGGATACCTAAATTCATACAAGGTATATGATGAAGGAGTTGAGGGCTCTAATGTCATTAGTCTAAATTAAACTATTGAATTGTTACTACATTTATTTTAGGTTTTTATTCTCATAAGGTTTTATGTTAGGTTTTTATTCTTGTAAGGTCAAAGTCTAAGAAACTAGCATCCACACTTTGTAGCCAGAGAATCCCATCTGAGGATGAAAGCTGTCTGCATAGGAACTCTCTGATCTGTAGCTAGTGATTTAAACTACTTTTCTTTTTTTAAATAAGAGTTTTCCACTGACCTATATTTGAGGCTTAGTACAATAGCACAAATTAAGTAGCACTTTATTAGTAGCATAAATCAAGAAAGCGCACAGCGCTTTCTTAGATTCTTGGCAGTGCTACCTCGACAAACTCCGACTCCTTTCCCCACGGTTGACACACAAAGAACACAAGGCCACAACCTAATCTCTAGGACAAGAAGCCTTACTTGTCCAAAAGTCAACTGACTCGTTCAGTGTTCCTAGGCAATTTGGAACTAGCCTGGCTCTTTGGAAATACCTCAGATAAGTTCACATTAAAATGCTTTAGGGTAGGTTAGTATTTTTGCAGTTCAGTGGAAGCACACTTTTTAATTGTTTTTTTTCCAAAGCCACACTAAACCAGTTACATAAGTGCAAATCAATAAATGTATTCTGGGTGTGGGGAGTTTTCTGAACGACAAAATCTATCTGCCCCAAATTCTGTGGGCATTTTAAATTTTAAAGAAATACTTAAAACTATACCTAATGTTTATGCTATGTTAAACAGTCCACTTAGCCTCATTCTATTTCATTACCCTTTACAGGAAATTCATTGGAAACTGCTAACCAGAAACAACTGGCTTGCAACCAGTTTTTATTTTAAGGGACTTGAGGGAGCGGGCAATAGAAGACTTGTGCCTCCTATCCCCAGTTACAGCCTCTTTCTCAACATTTTTCTTTTATTAATGTGCAAAAAAAAAAAGTTACAGACTTGCCTTGTGAGGTCGAAAATAGAGATACAGGCTGAGAGGAAGAGGAAGAAACAAAGGAATCTGAAAGAAAATATACAGCATGAGAATGTGACAACCTCACAAGAATTCTAAATTTAACTTTCGGGGGGCTGGAGCCAAGTATCATAATTTCATTGGGTTTAGCAAGTGGGAAAACCCAAATTTTTGTTTTCAATTATTTTCACTCACCTTATTTCATTTTCAAAACTTGACTTTTGGGCAGCAAAACCTTATTTCATTTTCAAAATCCATTTCTAAAATTTAAAATCAATTTTTTAGACAAATATTCTCACCTTAAAAGTAAAAAAGATGAAATTTCAGTCTTTTACAACCACCATAAGTCTCAAGAATTGATGTGCTCCTCTGCTAGTCTGTGTACACACTGGTGTCTGCTGTGCACCGTTTCCAACTGTATCCCTGGGGAGTCAGTCACTAACACCAGCATTTAGAAATATCTAATTGCAAAAATGCAAAGTTGAGCCTGAATATTAAAAAAAAAAAAAAAAAACACAGCCCCCTTGTAAGACCACATGAAAATGCTTTCATCTTCTAAAATTACCCTCCTCTAATTTGGCAACATATATTAACATTTTAAATGCAGGAAATCTCCCCCTTTGGCCCTACGCACATGCTCTTTTCCTCAGAAGTTATATTTCTAGGAATTTATCCTACACACAAATTTGCATTCATGTACAAAAATGTGTTTGGGGACCAGTGTTGTGGTGCAGTGGGTAAAGCCACTGCCTACGACAGCAGCATTTCATAAGGTGCTGGTTCAAGTCCCAGCTGTTCCATTTCCAATCTGGCTCCCTGCTAATAAGCCTGAGAAAGCAGCAGAAGATTGCTCAAGTGTTTAGGCCCCTGCACCCACATGAGAGGCCTGGAAGAAGCTCCTGGCTCCTGACTTTGGCCTGGCTCAGCCCTGGCCAATGGGGCCATCCAGGGAGAGAATAGGTGGATGGAAGATTTCTCTCTTTCTCTCTCTCTCTGTAACTCTGACTTTCAAATAAATAAATCTTTAAAAAAGAGACAGAGAATGGGAGAGAAAGACATGTATAATAGTCAAAAGCACACTGGCTGAATGAACTAGGAATCATCTAAATAACCACCAGTAGAAGACTAGTTAAAAAGTTACATCCAAGCAATGTTATATGTGTTCTTGCTGCCATGAGAAAAAAAATGCGGTTTCGATGTGTTGCTGTGCCCCACATGTTAAATTTAAAAAGCAAAGTGCACAAGTGCTTTCAATGACCCCATTTGTCAAATGGCAACAGAAGGGCTTAGGAGAGGGGACGGTGAGGTCTGGGGTGGGAGGGAGATCTGCTTTTCACTATAAGCTTTGACCTTTAGAAAACAACCTGAATATGAATGGCTTTTTCAATAAAAATGGTAAAAAAAAAATGAGTGAAAATGGGCATGCAAAAAACCTAAATTTCCAAAAATGCCCTTAAATATAATGAACTTTACAGATCAGCTTTTTTGTCTTGCAACAAATGTTTTCATAAATAACAGGAATACACTTAAAAGTAGAAGAATGGTCTAAAGCACTGAGCCACACTGTGAGTCCTAACTCGAGAAAGTTCTGCAGTAGCCAATAGCATATTAACACAAAGGCAGGATTGGTGGGTAGCAGGCACTAACTAAAAACCAGAACTCTAATAATGTTTTTAAAAATTATTTTAAAACAAAGCATCACATTTACTTCTACAAAATAAAAAAGTTCTTTCCTTTTTAAAAGGAAGCAGGTTTACCTATCTCTTTAAAAGTTTTCAGATGAGTTTATTTCTATATGCATTTACCATCAACATTAAATCTCTGCCCAACGATGAGTTTAAATCTCAGCAAACCTGAAAAGCCAAATACTTAAGTATGACCTTGGCAGCTGTCTGCTGTTCTACCTCCACCTAACATCCGCTCCCACTGGAAAATTTCAACATGCAATTTGAATAGCATCTGTTCTGATACAGAACACAGATAAATGCTAATAGTTTGCAACAAAATTACATGAGGTTTCTAACTTACAAAACCATATTGCAGGGACCTGGTACTGTTGCCAGTGGGTAAAGCTGCTGCCAGCTTCTCCTATGGGTGCCAGTTCAAGTCCCCGCTGTTTCACTTTTGATCCAGCTCTCTGCTATGGCAGTGGAAAATGACCCAAGTGGTAGGGTTCCTGCACCAGCGTGGGAGACCTGGAAGAAGCTCCTGGCTCCCGGCTTCAGAATGGCTCAGCTCCATCCATTGCGGCCATATGGGGAGTGAACCAGCGGATGGAAGACTTCTGTCTCTTCCTCTGTCTATAACTCTACCTCTCAAATAAATAAAATAAAATCTTTGGGGCTAGCGCTGTGGCATAATGGGTAAGGCTGCCGCCTACACTGTATGCTAGCATCCCATATGGGCGTTGGTTTGAGTACCAGCTGCTCCACTTCTGATCCAACTCTCTGCTATGGCCTGGGAAAGCAGTGGAAAATGACCCAAGTCCTTAGGCCCCTGCTCCAACATGGGAGACCTGGAAGAAGCTTCTGGCTCCTGGCTTCGGATTGGTGCAGCTCCAGCTGTTGCGGCCAATTGGGAAGTGAACCAGCGGATGGAAGACCTCTCTCTCTCTCTGTCTCTCCTTTCTCTACCTCTACCTCTCCTTCTCTCTGTGTAACTCCGACTTTTTTTTTTTTTTTTTTGACAGGCAGAGTGGACAGTGAGAGAGAGAGAGAGAGAGAGAAAGGCCTGCCTTTGCTGTTGGTTCACCCTCCAATGGCCGCTGCGGGACTCCGACTTTCAAATAAATACAAACCTTTAAAAAAAATCAAATCTTAAAAAAAACCCACACCATATTGTATGCATATTCCCTATTTATGCTACAGGGAGTAGTACCCCAGAATGATGGTCTGAATCCACAAAGGCTATTCATAATGTTCTTTACATAGCTAGGTCATACTGTGTTAGCACTAGAAATTCAGTGTCCACAAGTAGCTGAAAAAGAAATACAAACCAGTAAAACCAAACGAGTTATGACAGTGTAGCAGAGGCAGCCCCTAGGGTAAACTGAGAATGCTTTGAAAGAGATGGTAAGCTCGGTCTTGAAGGATGTTCATCAGGTGAACGAGGCAGTGGAAGGTGTTCTGGAGTGAAGGAACAACCGACCAGATTCTAAAGGACTTTAAATGTTATCTAATGCCAGCGCTGTGGCACAGTGGGTTAAAGCCCTACCCTGCAGCGCCAGCATCCCACATGGGCGCTGGTTCAAGCCCCAGCTGACCCCACTTCCAATCCAGCTCCCTGCTAATGTATCTGGGAAAGCAGCGGAAGATGGCCCAAGTGCTTGAGGCCCTGCACCCATGTGGGACACCCAGAAGAAACCCTGACTCCAGGCCTTGGCCTGGCTTCTGGCCTTGGCTGTTGCAGCTATCTAATATATAAATAAATTTTTTAAAAAAAAAGTACAGCATAATCTTGCTAAGATGGTTTGAACTAACGCATTGAAGAAGGGCATTAGGAGATAGTTTTATTTTATTTTTAAAAAATATTTACTTATTTATGTGAAAGGCAGAGCTACAGAGAAAAAGAGAGGAAGAGGGAGAGGGGGCAGAAATGGAGAGAGAAATCTTCCACTACTGGTTGACTCCCAGTGGCCCCAACGGCTGAAGCTGGGTTGATCCAGACTCAAGAGCTTCTTCTGGGTCTCTCACACGGGTGCTGGCTCCAGGATTTGGGCCCATCTTCCTCTGCCTTCCCAGGCACACTAGCAGGGAGCTAGAGGGGAAGTGAAACAGCTGGGACTTGAACCAGCACCCATACAGGAGGCCAGTGCCATAGGCAGTGGCTTCACTTGCTACACCACAGGGCCAGCCACTGTCTTTTTTTTTTTTTTTTAAGATCTATTTTATTTATTTGAAAGGGAATTACAGAGAGAGGTCTTCCATCCACTGTTTCACTCCCCAAATGTGAGCAATGCCCAGAGCTGAGCTGATCTGAAGCCAGGGGCCAGAAACTTCCTCCAGGTCTCCCACACGGGTGCAGGGGCCTAAGAACTTGGGCCATCTTCTACTGCTTTCCCAGGCCATAGCAGAGAGCTGGATCAGAAGTGGAGCAGCCGAGACTTGAATCAGCGACCACATGGGATGCCAGCAGGCTAGGGCTTTAACCCACTGCACCACAGAGCTGGCCCCCATGCCCCCCCCCCCAGCTTGTTTTTTTAAAAATGTGAGAGATAGACAGACAGACAGAGACAGTTCCCATCCACTGATTCACTCCCCAAATGTTTTTTTTTTTTTTTTTTTGGACAGGCAGAGTGGACAGTGAGAGAGAGAGACAGAGAGAAAGGTCTTCCTTTTGCCGTTGGTTCACCCTCCAATGGCCGCCGTGCTGCGGCCGGCACACTGTGCTGATCCGATGGCAGGAGCCAGGTGCTTCTCCTGGTCTCCCATGGGGTGCAGGACCCAAGTACTTGGGCCATCCTTCACTGCACTCCCGGGCCACAGCAGAGCGCTGGCCTAGAAGAGGGGAAACCGGGATGGAATCCGGTGCCCCGACTGGGACTAGAACCCAGTGTGCTGGCGCCGCAAGGCAGAGGATTAGCCTATTGAGCCACGGCGCCGGCCTCTCCAAATGCTTTTAATGGCTGGGTCTGGCCCAGGCCAAAGGAGGGAGCTGGGAACTCAATCCAAGTCCCCTAGGAGGGCGGCATCCCCAATGCCTCCCAGGTGCACGAGAGCAGGAAGCTGCAATCAGGTGCAGAGCTGGGACTCAGACCCAGGCACTCTGATACAGGGAGCAGGCCTGCCTGGCAGGGACAGGTTTGACAAGGCAGAATGGACTGGCCTTTGACTCATTTGGCTGGATGGTGGAGACTGGAGAATTCAAAGGCAAAGATTACTGAGAGCACTGAATGAAATGCCAGCTGGGGAACCCAGGAGAAAGAATTTTGTATATTATTAATTTTCAGTGAAAATGTCAATGAAAACAAGTTTTCTAAAGCACAGATAAGTGGAAGCAGGCAGTTCAACAATCTGGACAGCCTAGTTAAAGGTAAAGACTATAGATTGTTATACGTTTGAATCTGTAACAATGGAGTGAATGAATTCACCCAGGGAGAACCAAAGAAGTTTTACAAAGGAGTCTTGAGATATAATATTTATAGGGGCGGAAGAAAGAAGGACCAGTGAAGGAGACTGAGAGGAGTTAGGATAAGGAAAAACAGTGCCACTAGGAGAATACTTTAGAGAGTGGTTAACAGAGCCACACCATTGAATCGTCATGTTGATGCTACGGAAAAGGTCGCAGGAATCAGGCTCCACCAGGCAACCTGGCACTGACTGCTCTATGGTAACAGTAAAGCAAGACACAAAACACTTGAAGACTGAGTGGGACGCAC
Source organism: Sylvilagus floridanus (assembly GCA_949820135.1). Lineage (NCBI taxonomy): Eukaryota > Metazoa > Chordata > Mammalia > Lagomorpha > Leporidae > Sylvilagus > Sylvilagus floridanus. The sequence continues at coordinate 118,630,860 of OX463224.1, read as the reverse complement.
GGGTGGCAAAGGGAAGGACTGAAAACTGGGTAGGAGATGGAGATGGACGCCAAGCAGAGGACAAGTTCAAAAGCAAAAGTGACTTATGCATATTTACAAACAGAAAAGGAGTCACTGGAAGGAAATAGTCAGAGGTGGCAAAAACAACCAATCTTCCCTGGAACAAAGCCCAGGACGTTGCTCGAAGGTAGGGGATAAAAGCACAAATGGCCCTACTGAAAATCTATTTCCAATAAAGAGCCAGTCCAAGCCGGTGCCATGGCCCAGGTTAAGCCTTCACCTGAGGTGACATCATCCCATACGGGTGCTGGTTGCAGTCCTGTTCCACTTCTGATCCAGCTCCCTGCTGATGATCTGGGAAAACAGTGGAAGATGGCCCAAGTGCTGGGGCCTCTACACCCATATTGGAGACCAAGAAGCTCCTGGCTTCTGGCTTCTGGCTTCAGATTGGCCCAGCTCCAGTCATTGTGGCCATTTGGGGAGTGAACCAGCAGGAAGACCTTTCTGTCTCTCCCTCTGTCTGTAACCATCTCTCAAATAAATAAACCTTAAAAAAAAAAAAAAAAAAAAAAAAAGCTGAGGGGCTGGTGCTGTGGCATATTAGGTTAAGCATCTGCCTGGGACACTGGCGTCCCATATGGGCTCAGGTTTGAGTCATGGCTGCTCCACTTCCAATCAGCTCCCTGCTATGGCCTAGGAAAGCAGTAGAGGATGGCCCAAGGGCTTGGGTCCCTGCACCCATGTGAGAAGACCCCGAAGAAGCTGCTGGCTCCTGGCTTTGGATTGGCCCTGGCCGTTGCAGCCATTTGGAGTGAGCCAGTGGATGGAAGACCTCTTTCTCTCTCTGTCTTAATTCTGCCTCTCAAGTAAATAAATAAATCAAATAAATCTTTAAAAAAAAAAAAAAGCTGAAATCAACCTCTTTAAAAAAAAAAGTCATCTGAGCAAGAATGTGGTTAAAAGATTGCTTATCACAATTTTCTTTAAAAGTGTTGTTTTCTAAAAATGAAATTGGTCTAATAACTCTAAGTTTTGTATCTATACAGTGGGACACCATTCATTAAAAATTGCGTTATAGATGACAATGTATTTATATATGTCCATAGTACACAGAATAAAAGCGTTATAAAATTTTTCTTTTTGGGTCAGGCATTGTGGCACAGATGAAGCCACCGCTTGGGACACCAGCACCACACAGCAGAGTGCCAGTTCAAGTCCTAGACACCCTGCTTCCAATCCAGCTCTCCACTAACGCATACTCTGGGAGGCAGCAGTACTTAGCAAGCACTTAGGTTCCTGCCACCCATGAGGGAAGCCTGGATGAAGTTTCTGGCTCTTAGCTTTGGCCTGGCCCAGCCCTGACTGTTACGGACATTTGGGGAGTGAACCAGCAGACAGATGATCTCTGTCTCTCCCTTTCTCTCTGTCACGCTACATTTCAAGTAAATTAGCAAATATTAAAAAAAAAAAAACATTATAACTACATTTATTTCAAAGAATGTCTTACCTTCTCTAAATATTTCAATATGCATCATGTCAAAATCGAAGATTGTGGGGTGAGTGTGTGGTCTAGTGGTTAAGATACAGGCATCCTTTATCAGACTGCATGGGTTCAATGCTGGTTCCTGACTCCAGATTCCTGCTAATGCAGACCTGGGAGGCAGCAGTGATAGCTCCAACTGCCACCCACATGAAAAACCTGAGCTGACTTCCTGGCTCCTAATTTTAGCCTCATAACTGCAAGCATTTGAGAAAGGGAGACTTATAAACTGCCTTTTGTTTTTCTTTATGCAATTTAGATAGGGAGGCCAGACAAAGTTCTAAAGGGGATGAGGGGGCAAATTATGTGGCTATATGTATATGGTATCTTGGTCCATTCCAGCTGCTGTAACAAGATACCATACACTGAGTTGTTTATATACAACAGAAAGTTATTTCTCATGGTTCTAGAGTCTGGAAAGCCAAAGATCAAGGAGCTTCTCAAAAAGATTTAGGGCCTGGCGAGGGCATTCTCCTGGTTCACAGGTAGTGCCTTCCAGCTGTGCTCTCCCATGGCGGAGACACACTCATCCCAACCATGAGGGCTCCATCCTCATAACCCACTTGCCTCTCACCAGCCCCATCTCCTAATACCAGTTCCTTGGGAGTTAGGTTTCAAGAGATTCTGGAAGCACATAAACAAGCAGTCCATGGCAATGAAGAGCACTCTAGGCAGAGTGAAGAGCAAACGGAACTCAGAGGTGGGGAGTGTTTCTGGTGTGACAAACAAGAAGGCCAATGTGGCTAAAGCTGGGTGAGCAAGGGGGAGGTTGGGGCCAGATATTATAGGGTTTAATAAGCATTTTCTGGATTTCAGCACTTACTTCGAGTGTGATAGGAAGCCACAGGAGCATTTTGTCCATAAGCTGCAATCCACCTTCTATGTACAGGCCTACCCCAGCTACTGTGTGGAAACCAAGGAGAGGGAAGGGAGAAGGCACGAGCGCTCTGACTGTAGCCTGGACCAAGGTGGTAGCAATGGAGGTTGAGAGACTTGGTCAGACGGGATATATCCTTAAGGCAGATTCAACAGCATTTGCTGATGGTTGTATGAGACAGAAAGGAGTCAAGGATGATTCCATGCTTTTTAAAAAAATTACTTATTTATTTGAAAGGCAGAGTTACAGAGAAGCAGCAGAGAGAGAGTCTTCTATCCACTGGTTCATTCCCTAAATGGCCGCAATGGCCGGAGCTGGGTCAATCCAGTCAGGAGCTTCTTCTGGGTCTCCCACTCGGGTGCTGGGACCCAAGCACTTAGGCCATCTTCCATTGCTTTCCCAGACCATAGCAGAGAGCTGGATTGGAAGTGTAGCAGCCAGGACTCAAACCAGTGCCCATATGGGATGCCAGCACTGCAGGCAGCGGCTTTACCCGCTACGCCACAGTGCTAGCCCCAATGCCATGCTTCTTTGATTTGGGCTAAAGGACAGATGGTCATTTACTGAGATGTAGAAGGCTGTGAGAACTGATTTAAAAATAAAGATCAGGGGCTGGTATTGTGGCATAGCTTCTGCCTGCAGTGCCGGCATCTCATATGGGTGCCATTTTGAGTCCCGACTGTACCACTTCTGATCCAGCTCCCCGCTAATGCGCCTGGGAAAACAGCAGAAGATGGCCCAAGTGCTTGGACCCCTGCACCCACATGGGAGACCCGGAAGAAGCTCCTGGCTTCAGATTGGCCCAGCTCTGACTGTTGTGGCCATTTGGGAGTGAACTAGTGGGCGGAAGATGTGTTGTCTCTCTCTTAACTCTTTCAAATAAAACTTAAAAAAAAAAAAAAAAAAGAGGCCGGCGCCGTGGCTCAACAGGCTAATCCTCCGCCTTGCGGCGCCGGCACACCGGGTTCTAGTCCCAGTCGGGGCGCCGGATTCTGTCCTGGTTGCCCCTCTTCCAGGCCAGCCCTCTGCTGTGGCCCCGGAGTGCAGTGGAGGATGGCCCAGGTGCTTGGGCCCTGCACCCCATGGGAGACCAGGGAAAAGCACCTAGCACCTGGCTCCTGCCATCGGATGAGCGCAGTGCGCCGGCCGCAGCACGCCATCCGCAGCAGCCATTGGAGGGTGAACCAACGGCAAAGGAAGACCTTTCTCTCTGTCTCTCTCTCTCTCACTGTCCACTCTGCCTGTCACCAAAAAAAAAAAAAAAAAAAAAAAAAAGATAGAGGGAGATATGGTCAATTTCATTTTATATGATTTATATCACAATTCCCAAATAACTAACAGAGGAGGGGCATCCAAAGAGAGCATGCAGAACAAACGCAGAGGTACTTCAAAGGGGGCTGTTGACAGGGCAGGCGTACAAGAGGAGGACTGAAAAGTGACCACAGGATTTAAAAGTGTGGAAAATAACTTGTGAACTTGACCAGAGGAGTTTCTGTGGTGCAAAAAGACCTCTGGTTTAGGAACCACTGAACCTGGAATCAAGGTTTTTACATTAAACTGATCACTGAAATCAAGAGGGTGACTTTAGTACTTTTACCATATGTTGTTTTAAATTTTAAAGAGAGGTGGTATGCACATTTGAAAGAGAAATGACTTTTACCTTCAGTCCCTTGGTTCAATTCCCACCCTCAAATTGACAGCCACAAACCTTTGGGAGCATCTTGTAATCTCTCTGAGCCTGGGTAACCATCAGTAAAATGTCTTTATTGCTACTTGACTGCCTCAGAGACAAACATAGTACAAATCTTTTTCCTACTGGATACTCGTACAGCTGCAAGAAGGATGATCTATGTTTTATTTACCTACCTTCCCCAGTACCTAGCAATGAGCCTGAACATCTGCTTGAACAGCTGCTAAATTACATTAACATACGGCAAACGACTTAGACCATAAAGAAATACACAAATGTTAAGGTATCATAAATGTCAAATATTTCTATCTCATATGTAAATGAATTCAATGCTCACTGTTGAAATGCTTTCAAGTAACAGGACAAAAGGAGCTCTATATTAATTTTATGGGAAAAAAGTTGCTCCGAACACCCTTCCACATATCCTGACGGACAAGCTGACAATCAGGAAGATGTCAAAAAGCTCACATGTCCTCTCCTGGTTAGGTTATGATATGCTTAAAGGAAGTAACCAATCAGCTGATTGCAGAAAACAGTTCTTTGAAATTTAAAAAAAAAAAACATCACAAGAATAGGCCATCTATTGATAACTAATCCCCCTAAGGTGTAAAATGGAAATGCAAACCATATACTGTATTTAAAAAGACTCTCTCTTAAGTTGCACTATCACAGAGTAACATGCCTTAGAAAAGTCACATTTGGGAGTAAAAGACTAAAATGATGCAATCACAAGCAATCCAGATTATAACTAAATGTATTTAGTTTAGTATTTTTAAAAACATATATAATATACCCTATGATACAAATAACTCTAGAATTAACAGCTGCTAGAAATGTACATCATAAAAGGAAAGTCCGGTTTTCTTTTTTTGCAACTTCTGAGTGAATTACATGGGCAAAATATCAAGTTGATAATTTTCATCTAAAAAGTTTTCCAATGAAATTGGTATTTTTTCCCAGAAGTCTGTATATCTTAGGAGGCTAAATTCATCACTAACGATATAGTTGAATACAAACTATAAGCTAAGAATACACAATAAATATGCACAAGCACTTATATTACAAAAGCTATTACTTAGAGCTTTGGCAATCATGCTCGGAATTAAGGAAACAGTAAACTCTAGGATTACAGCTAAAGACAAGTGACTTTCTACAGAACAAACTGTTGGCTCAAACAAACCTAGAAAGCTTAACCTTTCTTTTTCTCTTCAAAGACACGTCACCAGTTCCTTCATCACAAAACTGCTTGCAACATGCATAGGATTATATAGGTGACTCCTATTCAGACTTACATAATTTCCTCAGGGAAGAATTCAGTACACACAGTAATACCAGTGTTACTCTGTTTTCAGAACATCTCTAATACTGAGAACACTGATGCTCTTTGCAGCAACTTCATAAACAACTCCCTAAAGGTGTCAATTCGGGGTTAAGGTGCACTTGCTAAATACATGTAGCCTTGCTGTTTAATCTGACCAGAGTGGTTAAATTACTTGCGCATTTGTCTCCAAAAGAAAACAGTATTGAAAAATACTGCCTACTTCTCTTCTGGGGACTAGAAACAATCCAAGTCAGCAGGCACTCACAGGCCATACTGACATGATCAAGCCTGTTTCCATGTTGACAAAACATTTCACAATGTATCCTAACTCCATTTGTAAAAAAGATTTATCTACTTGAAAGGCAGAGTGACTGGGGGTGGGGGAGAGATCAATCAAAAGAGATTTTTCATTTGCTGTTTCACTTTCCAAGCTGCAACAGCCAGGACTGGACCAGGGAAAAGCTAAAAGCCTGGAACTCAACCTGGGAAACTCCATACTGGGACCATGCAAGCTAGCTTCCACGAGCAGATGAACTGTGGCTTTATTTTGGCATTATGATTCTCGTAACAAACAATAGTAAAGAAGAGACTCTAGCAATTTATAGCATTTCAATGCCATTTAAACAGTAAATTGAAGCACTTTTAAAATTCAGACAATAGTGGCCGGTGTTTTAGCACAGTGAGTTAAAGCCCTGGCCTGCAGTGCCAGCATCCCACGAGGGCACCAGTTCAAGTCCTGGATGCTCTGCTTCTGATTTGGCTCTCTGCTATGGCCTGGGAAAGCAGTAGAAGATGGCTCAAGTCCTTGGGCCCCTACATCCATGCAGGAGACTTGGAAGAAGCTCCTGGCACCTGGCTTCAGATCAGCTCAGCTCCAGCTGTTGCAGCCATTTGGGAAATGAACCAGCAGATGAAGACCTCTTTGTCTCTCTCTTTCAAATAAATAAATTGCTTTTTAAAATTAAGAATTCAGACAATACCCATAGACACGTCCCTATACTTGATGTCTAGTCCAGGTAATCCTTGTTCTGAAAAGAACACTAAATATTTCAGTCTCTTTTACCTCAACCCTTTAAAGGTTAAAAAGTCTCTGGTTTTCTTCAAAGGCACAGATCTGAGAAGCCACCGTGACCACCTTCTCCCGCACACTACACTGCTGGCAGCACTGGACCTGAGGAACTGGCCCACCATGTGTCACCCCTCTTGACTGCCTGTCTTCAGGAACCAGTACCTGGGAAGGCGGGTCAGGATACAACTGCTGTCTGCGGGACACCTAGTGATCAGTCACTCTAACCAAAGCCAAGAGGGGAAAAAAAGCTTGGTGAAAGAACACGAAGCTGCAAGCTGATGGCAGCACTCGTGGATTTTCAAAAATGATCACAGTAGCTTTTTCTAGCATCCGTTTAAGATTGAGCTAAATTTTGGAATAAACTTCACCTTGTCTGCATGGTGCAGAAACCTGAGACACTTCCTTTGTGAGACAGAGGAACCATTCTGTCAGAAGGCAAGGCTTCTGCAATGAAACGTCTTACAGTAAACACTGTCTTAAGGTGAACTTGTACAGTCCAGTAGTGACCTGACAACGAAGGCTTGCACTGGGCCCACCAAACTGTATGCATACCTTCTAGACAATATCAATACATATCTGCAGTGGACAGTTTATGACAGAATATGTAAGTGTCCAGGTATTTCTTTCTAGCTCATAAATTTGATGTGCTTCATTCAACAAGAACTTATCAAGTGTCACTATATATCATATGCTGTTCTAAGAGCAAATAGTGACAGTGTCCACAGCTGATCTAAGACATAAAAAATTCTAGGGCTTGGGGCCAGCGCTGTGGCGCAGCGGGTTAACGCCCTGGCCTGAAGCAGCAGCATCCCATATGGGCGCTGGTTCGAGACCCGGCTGCTCCAATTCCAATCCAGCTCTCTGCTGTGGCCTGGGAAAGCAGTAGAAGATGGCCCAAGTGCTTAGGCCCCTGCAGCCACATGGGAGACCAGGAAGAAGCTCCTGGCTCCTGGCTTTGGATCAGCACAGCGGCCAATTGGGGAGTGAACCAGCAGATGGAATCTCTCTCTCTCTCTCTCTGTGTAACTCTGACTTTCAAATAAATAAATAAATCTTTAAAAATAAATAAGCCCCCTCTATGTGAGGGCAAACTGTTGAAATCTTTACCTAATATGTACTAAACTGATCTTCTGTGTATAAAGAGAATTGAAAATGAATCTTGATGTGAATGGAAGGGGAGAGGGAGCGGGAAAGGGGAGGGTAGCGGGAGGGAGGGAAGTTGTGTGTGGGGGAGCCATTGTAATCCATAAGCTGTACTTTGGAAATTTATATTCTTTAAATAAAAGCTTTATATATATAAAAAAAAATAAGCCTTTAAAAGAAAAAATCTAGGGCCGGTGCTGTGGCATAGTAGGTAAAGCTGCTGACTGCAGCATCGGCATCCCATGCGGGCACTGGTTCCAGCCCTGGCTTCTCCACTTCCGACCCAGCTCTCTGCTATGGCCTGGGAAAGCAGTGGAAGATGGCCCAAGTGCTTGTGCCCCTGCACCCGTGTGGGAGACCCAGAAGAAGCTCCTGGCTCCTGGCTTTGGATCAGCACAGCTCTGGCAGTTGTGGCCATTTGGGGAGTGAACCAGTGGATGGAAGACTTCTCTCTCTGCCTTTGCCTCTAACTCTGCCTTTCAAATAAATAAGTAAATCTTAAAAAAAAATTAAAATTCTGTGACAAAAATTTTGCTAAGAAATAATGAATAGATGAATACTGAGGAATTTAACATTATTAGAAAAAATCTAATGTCAACCCATGTACTTGGAACACTACGTCAGAATACAAATTCCAGTACTTTTGGCAAGTTCAGCATCTTTTCCACTATCATAAAGAATATAAAAAATAAATAAGGGAGGCAGTTTTTTAAGGGAACTATGCCTTCCCACTTTCTCTTTCCTTTGTCATAAGTAAATAAAGCATTCCTCTGAGAAAAACAGAAACAAAGGCAAAGTCAGTAACAAATAAATAAAAATTACAACAAGGGTAAATAATAACAGAAATACATGCAAACAGATGTACATGTTATATCGTCAAATTTGTGTTGCCAATTTAGGGTCTGCTTGGTGTTGGTGGTACGTTAGGCATAGCTGTGAACAGAATAGTCTGATTTCACTGGCCTACTCAGGGAGCCAATTCTTTTGCAAGAGCGCATTAAGGGAATAGGAAGGTTGCTTCTCAAATCATGCTACCATTTGGCTATAAACGTTGGAATGAAATTCTAGTGCCTGCTAACTAGAATCACTAGTCAACACTTGAACACAAATGGCCAAGTCCTAAAACTTAGATCTGAACCAAAAACTGAAGAACAAGAAAAAGCAATGGTATACAAAAAAGGACAAGCCAACAGTAAGCAGTGACAGGTGATTAAAGCGAAAAGAACGAGTTCTAAGTCATAATAAACCGTTCCTCTGGACCGTAGCCCAGAACACGACAATTCGGAGGCGGAACGCTGGTGGTTTCAAGGCAACGAGGGTTCCGAATTTGCTGCCTCATTCCTTTATCTGCAGCAGCTTCCTGACAGGGTCTCTGTCGACATGTCCACCATCACGCTCAGACAGGTGGAAATGCATTGTTAGAAAAACACGCAGACAACGTGTGCAACGCTAAGATCAGAAATACAGCTTTCAGAATGATCCATCTAAGGATCTACGGGAGGAGACGACGAAGCATGCAAAAACCTCTCGAAATCCTGTAATGCAACTAAATAAGACGGCAAAATTATCTGTGCTCCCCAAGCCTGCGGCCCTTCCTTGGACGACACACAGCCCCTCCTCCTCCCACCCTCACCCCCCCGCCCCCGCCCGGCTCCGTTCCTTTAAGAACCAGCACCTGTCCGCGGTGCACAGTGTTTCTCTGGAAGGCATCTGCAGTGCGGATCCCTGCACGAGGGGAGCTGGCCAGGCCGCTCCCCCCCGCAGGCCGGCGCGCGTACCCTGGGAACCGAGCCGCCGGCAGCCTCCCTCCCGGTGTTGCACAGCGACGGGAGAAGGGGCTTCACCCAGCCCCTGCTTTGTCTGAAGGTCCTCCCCGCCCCCGTTTCTGTAGTAAGCCCCCCTTTGTTACACGGCCATCAACAATAGCCCACAGAAAACACCAAACCAAAACGCGTCCAAGGCTTGGCACGACTCTATTATCCTCGGGCAGATCCGCGACCGCCCGCGCGTCCCCACCCCCACGCCGCGCCAGCGACGGGCGGGCGGCGATGCAGAGGCGGCCCCGCATCCATCTTGGACCCTCGGCAGCTCGCTCCCGGCTCCGTGCGCCGCAGCCCGCAGCCCCGGCCTCGCCGAGAACCGCCGAGGCACGGGCTCCAGGGCTGCCGCGCCACTTCCCCACCCTCCCCACGGGCAATCAGGAATACGTTCAACGTCGAGGCCCAGCGTGCGTGTCTGCTGCTGTCGACACCTGTCCGCGAGCGTGCCCGCAGACAACCCTAGCCAAGCCCTGCGCCCCCGCCCCGGTCCTCCTCCCGCGCCGCGCGCCCCTCCTCTCCCTCGCGCCCTCCCCACCTGCCGGGCCGCGGCGTGAACGCCCACTCGCTCCCCGCCCCCAGCCTGTTTTCCTCACACCCCGTTATTTCCTCACCGCCCGCACGACCTTGCGCTCCCCTCCCCCTGCCCGTTTCCAAACGTTCGTCCCCGGGGGCGGGCGGGCGCCTCCGCCGTCCAGCGCCGCCCCGGCCCCCGCAGCCCCCGGCCCCGCTCGCCCGCCCGCCCTGGGGCGGGGGCCCCCCGCGCGCCTCACCCGCACAGGAGGAGCCGCAGCTCTTCGTCCCCAGGGCGGGGCAGGCTCCCGGGCTCCCGCCGCCGCCGGGCGCGGACGGCTCGGCCCCGGAGGACGACGAGGAGACGGACGGGGACTGGGTGGCCGCCGCCGACTCTGCCATGGCTGCGCGAGCAAGGGCCGGAGAGGGGCGAAGAGAGACGCGGGGCGGGAGAGAGGGAGGGGAAACCGGAGAATCGGGCGCTCGGCTCGGCGAGGTCTCCGCCACACGCCTGCTCCGCGGACGGACTCCGACAGACTGACTGACTCAACCGAGCGCAGCTAGAGGGCGGGAGCGCGAGCGCGCCTGCGCACAAAGGCCCCGCCGGCGGGTGGCGGGGGCGGGCGGCGGCCGAGCGGAGGCGCGCAGCGGCGCAGCGCGCAGGCGCGAGAGCTGTCCCTCCGCGCTCCCGCGGCGAAGGGGGGGGGTAGAACCTGTCTCGCGCCGCGGCGGGCGCGCGCGCGAGGTGGGGAGCAGCCCCTTGGGACTAGACGCAGAGGGCGTGGCCAAGCACCGAGCTCCGCCCACCGCTGCCGCCGGAGCCGGCGTGTTGCTGCTGGGTGATCGTCGCTCGCGGCGCATCGGTGACTTGTTTTTTAGGGCTGGCGTATGTGATGTTTGGGCGATGGGGGTCTCTTGGTGCCTGTGGGAGCTAGAACCATCTTTCCCCGTGCATTGCAGAGCGGGGTCTTTGTCTGACGCTGCAGCTGCGGGGTGGACCCCGCGGGGCGGCGTGGGCGCGTTCTGCAAGGTGCACCCCTCAGCACGACGCGGGGCCCGCCCGGGCTCCCCGTCTGATGAGGCGGAGGGGTGCTCTGCGGGGAGGACCACCATTACTCATTCCGGTCACACCGCAGTGCAGCGGCGGAACCTGCTTCGTATTCTTACCTCGTTACTGTCCTAAGCAGGGGTCCACGCCGGATCTGAGGCGGCCTTTTCCTCCGAAAAGATGCATTTTAGAGGGGGGCCAGAAAAAGCTGAGCTGATGGAGAAAGAACAGCCGGCAGACAGCATACTGCCCGCGACCATGGGGGTGGGGATGCGTGTGAGATTAATGGGGCATTTAGAAATACGCGTAACTGAATTCTACGCATAGCCTAAAAGGGCTCCTTGGCAGAAAGTGTATTTGAAACCATTTAGTTTATTAATATTTCATTTTGTTATTTTTTGTTTGTTTCTCCTGGACTGGATTGCCAAATTCAAAGCCTTCTCCTTACATCTGGTCAAAATATTTGAAAGGATCATAATCCCTTTAAGGGGGTGGGGGAGTGTGTCCTGGACAGAAGAAAAATCAAGGCTGCAGGCTTTTTGTTGTTAAAGCAGCAATGGATGGCCCGAAGCGTAATCGCGGGGTCTGCGAATCCTGCAAAGATGTCACCTCAAGAAGGGGGAGGCGGTCAGCCTGGCGGCCATGGAGGGGAAAAGCAGGCTGACCAGAGAAAATCGAGAACGGGCTGCAGCGCACATCTGCCCTTGACAGTCCTTTAGGTCAGGGGTGTGTGGGGGAGGGTGAAACAACCTCTTGGCTGCATCTTCCCCCAATATCCTCATGATAGATATCTTACCCTGGCACTGCATCTGTCGATAATGCAGCGAAGTGTCCCTTGGATGACAAAGGGAAATCTGAGCCAATCTGATAACCAAGCCAGTTAGCCACCCATTCTGACACAGGCCTACCTTTAACAACATATTTAAGTGCTAGATGAGAAATGATGCTAAAACTCATGTGGTCTTGGTGGTCTCTTAAGACCCTAATTTACATTAACTTTCTTTTTTTAAAAAAAATATTTATTTATTTATTTGAAAGTCAGAGTTACACAGAGAGAGGAGAGGCAGAGAGAGAGAGAGGTCTTCCATCTGCTGGTTCACTCCCCAATCAGCCGCAATGGCTGGAGCAGTGCCGATCCGAAGCCAGGAGCCAGGAGCTTCTTCCGGGTCTCCCATGCGGGTACAGGGCCATCTTCCACTGCTTTCCCAGGCCATAGCAGAGAGTTGGATTGGAAGTGGAGCAGCCAGATCTCAAACCAGTGCCTATATGGGATGCCGGTACTTCAAGGCCAGGGCGTTAACCCGCTGCACCACAGCGCCGGCCCCTACATTAACTTTCATACTAGATCTTGATCTTGATCTTGCTTGATCTTGTTTGCTATATCTTGGTTCTTCTGTAGAATGTTCCATTTTTGCTCCATGAATATCTACTGACCACCTGCTGTAGATATGCTATTATCTAGAGAATTTAGGAAGGACCCCCAAAAATACTTGGTTTGTCCTGTCTCCGATGAGCTTTTTTTTTTTTTTTTTTTTTTGACAGGCAGAGTGGACAGTGAGAGAGAGAGAGACAGTTCACCCTCCAAAGGCTGCCGCGGCCGGTGCGCTGAGGCTGGTGCACCACGCTGATCCGAAGGCAGGAGCCAGGTGCTTCTCCTGGTCTCCCATGGGGTGCAGGGCCCAAGCAGTTGGGCCATCCTCCACTGCACTCCCGGGCCATAGCAGAGAGCTGGCCTGGAAGAGGAGCAACCGGGACAGAATCTGGTGCCCTGACCAGGCCTAGAACCTGGTGTGCCAGCGCCACAGGCAGAAGATTAACCTATTGAGCCGTGGCACTGGCCTCCAATGAGCTTTCAAACCAGTTGAAGTGTGGGGAGTACTCACATAAAGTTAAATAATACACATTAAACAGCATCAAAAACAATCTCATACAGCACAAAATCAGGAACTTTTGCTTATGCGGCCAGTGGCCTGTCTGAATTTGAGATGGGAAGGAAACCGTGTGGAAGGAGTTGTAGTGGCTTGGGAAGCTTTTACACAAAAGCTCCAAGTTCAGAAGGGGTTTGGACTTGTAAGGAGGTCGTTAGAGGCTGGGAAGGGCACAGTGAAGCAAGCACTGGGGGTTGTTTTGTGCATGTTCGCAAAAGGGCACCCTCCTGAGCCGAGGATCACGGACAGCCCCGTCTTCCTCCCCGATGCAGTGCCAGGCTGGCTGCCTAGCAGAACCTGTCCTAGGTTTGATGGCCTCTCGCCCCTCCCCCTCCGCGGGCTGCCTTGGGGCGACACAGACTGTGCGGCCATAGGTGGTGGCTGGAGGCTCTGAAGTGTGATCCTGCGTGTGGTGTTCTGGGTGTTGGTTAGATCAGGTTGACTGGAATTCAAAGGCTTGAACTGGGACAAGAGAGAAGACATGGGGACAAGATATAAAATGGGTTAAAGGCGTCGGGACTGGAGCAGGGAGGAGGTATGCACTTGGTGCCAAGGTTAATGACTGCATCCCATGTCAGAGTGCCTGGGAAAGTCCCTGCTTTGCTTCTGATTCCAGAATGCACACACTGGGAAGCAGCGAGTAGATGGCTCAAGTAGTCGGGTCCATGCCACCCATGTGGGAGACCTGGGCTGCCATCTGGACTCCTGGCTCCAGCTTAAGTCTAGCCCTGGCTGTTGTGGGCATTTGGGGGAGTGAACCAGCAGATGGAAGATTTTTCTCTGCCTGCTTTTCAAATAAAATAAATAAAACACTTAAAAATAATTGGGGTCTTGTCTTAAGGCTGATGGAAACTCAGTGAAAGTTTCAGTGCAGGGGCCGGCTCCGATGGTGTTTTTAAGGCACTCACTGGCAGAGCCGTTTCTCAAGAGTTCCATTGAGCAACCTTTCCTGTTGGCACTGTGCCTTTGGGAGACTGGTCTTTCCAGGCAGTCTCCCACCTAGGCACCTCAGGACCCTGCTTTTCCTTGATTTTTAGGGAAAAATAATGATATACTGAAAAACTAGAACACATTCACATTTTATGCACACACAGGTTTGCAAAATGTTCATGGAAGTGCATATTATGCAAAAACCATACAAAGGTTTCAAGATTTTTGCACCAAAATAATCTTTTAATTCAATTTGAAGTACTCTTGTAATATGCATATATGTGAGTTTGCATGGATTTCAAAGCTTTTTGCACCAAACCAAATGTTTTTTTTAAAACATTTTACTGAAATGTAGTAGGCATACCAAAAATGCACATAAATGTGGGGCCAGCGCCGTGGCTCACTTGGTTAATCCTCTGCCTGCGGCACTGGCATCCCATATGGGCGCCGGGTTCTAGTCCCTGTTGTTCCTCTTCCAGTCCAGCTCTCTGCTGTGGCCCGGGAGGGCAGTGGAGGATGGTCCAAGTGTTTGGGCCCTGCACCCTCATGGGAGACCAGGATGAAGCACCTGGCTCCTGGCTTTGGATCAGCGCAGCATGCCAGCTGTGGCAGTCATTTGGGGGATGAACCAACAGAAGGAAGGCTCTTCTCTCTGTCTCTCTCTCACTGTCTAACTCTCCCTGTCAAAAAAAAAGAAAAAAGAAAAAAAATAATACTAATATCCCAACAGTCCTCACTATTCCCCCTCCATTACTTTTTTTTTTTTTTAAAGATTTATTTATTTACTTGAAAGTCAGAGTTATGCAGAGAGAGAGAAGGAGAGGCGGAGAGAGAGGTCTTCCATCCACTGGTTCACTTCCCAACTGGCAGCAACGGCTGGAGTTGCGCTGATTCGAAACCAGGAGCCAGGAGCTTCTTCCCAGTCTCCCACGTGGGTGGGGCTTGGGCTATCTTCTACTGCCTTCCCAGGCCATAGCAGAGAGCTGGATCAGAAGGACTTGAACTGGTGCCCTTGTGGGATGCCGGCACTGCAGGCCAGGGCTTTAACCCACTGTGCCACAATGCCGGCCACAGCGCTGGCCCCCCTCCATTACTTTTTAGTGTGGGGAAAAAAAAAAGAGTATATTGTCAGGGCAGGGCACAGTGGCATAGTGGGTAAAGCCGCCGCCTGCAATGCTGGCAACCCATATGGGTGCCAGTTCGAGTCCCGGCTGCTCCACTTCTGATCCAGCTCTCTGCTATGGCCTGGGAAAGCAGAAGATGGCTCAGGTCTTGGGCCCCTGCACCCGTGTGGAAGATCTTGAAGAGGCTTCTGGCTCTTGTTTCAGATTGGCGCAGTGCTGGCCATTGCAGCCATCTAAGGAGTGAACCAGCAGATGGAAGACTCCCTCTCCCTCTGCCTCTAATATTATTTAAGTCAATCTTAAGAGAGTATATTGTCATTTACATGGTCTGATTCAATTAAGCAATATTTATAACTGTAATTATATATATTAACTAACACAAATAAGAGAAAATATGATATTTGTCTTTTTGGGTCTGGTTTATTTCATAAGGATCTCTAATTGTATCCAAGTTGTTGCAAATGTCAGTTTCATTCTTCTTTATGTGTAAACTTATGTTTTAATTACATTTCCCATGAGCTTTTTTTTAAGGCCTATTTATTTGAAAGGCAGAGTTACAGAGAGAGAGAGAGAGAGAGAGAGAGAGAGAGAGAGAGAGAAAGAGAATGAGAGAGAGAGAGAGAGAGAGAGAGAAAGAGATCTTCTGTCTGCTGGTTCACTCCCCAGATTGCTGCAATGGCCAGAGCTGGGCCAGGCTGAAGCCAGGAGCCAGAAGCTTCCTCCGTGGGTGCAGGGGCCCAAGCACATGGACCATTTTCCACTGCTTCTTCAGGAGCATTAGCAGGAAGCTGGATTGGAAATGGAGCATCCAGGACTTGAACTGGCACCCATAGGGGATGCCATCATTGAAACTGGTAGCTTTTACCCGCTATGCCACAGCACTGGGTAAAACCCTTGTATGTTTGCAAAAGAATATATACTGTAATGTGCCACTTCACAGTGGGGATGTGTTCTGAAAAATGCATCCTTAGGTGATTCTGTCACCATGTGAAATTCATAGCATGTACTTAGGAAACCCTAGCTAGTGTAGGTCAGTCACCCCATGTGGCCTTTTGATGCCATCAAGAGACACAGCAGGGGCCCACAGTGGGTTAAGTAGCTGCCTGCAACCCTAGTGTCCCATAGGAGCACTGGTTTGAATCCCAGCTACTCCACTTCCCAGCCAGCCCCCTGCTAACGCACCTGGGGAAGCAGTGAATGATGGTCCAAGTGCTTGGGCCCCTGCCACCCATGTAGGAGACCTGGAGGGAGTTAAGACTCCTGGGTTTGGTCTGGCCCAGTACCAGCTGTTGTGGCCATTTGGGGAGTGAAAGAGTAGATGAAGATCTCTCTCTGTCTCTGTAACTCTGTCTTTCAAATAAATAAATAAAATAATAATTTTTAAAAAAGTGAGATGTTTGAGGCTACTGCTAACATAACTTGGCATACTATTTGCAGTAAACATTTTTATAAGCAGAATCAGTCAAGTTACAATAAATAGTAGACACAAAAACCAGTAAGATAGCCGTTAATTATCCAGTATTACGTACTGTGCATACCTGCATGCACTTGGCAGTGCAGTCGGCTTGCTGTCACCAGCATCACCACCAACATGCAAATACTGCATCGCCCTTCCATGTCTCTTAACATAATCTGATGGGACCACCTTCTCAGATGTTCATATGTGGTCTGTTTGTTGCCAGCCTCCTCCGCCCCTACACACACACACACACACACACACACACACACAGACACACGTCAGGATCTTTTTGTGGCAAATGCAACCCAAAGTGAATGTAGCAAATCTGTATTCCCTTCCATCCTTTTTTTTTTTTTTTTTTTTTTTGACAGGCAGAGTGGACAGTGAGAGAGAGAGACAGAGAGAAAGGTCTTCCTTTTGCCGTTGGTTCACCCTCCAATGGCCGCCGCGGCCGGCGCACTGCGCTCATCCGATGGCAGGAGCCAGAAGCCAGGTGCTTTTCCTGGTCTCCCATGGGGTGCAGGGCCCAAGCACTTGGGCCATCCTCCACTGCACTCCCGGGCCACAGCAGAGGGCTGGCCTGGAAGAGGGGCAACCGGGACAGAATCCGGCGCCCCGACCGGGACTAGAACCCGGTGTGCCGGCGCCGCAAGGCGGAGGATTAGCCTGTTGAGCCACGGCGCCGGCCCCCTTCCATCATTTTTAACACAATAGCATGCCACATGCATTGTTGTGCACGTAGCTTCTGTGCCTGTGCCTTTTACTGACCTTTTCTGTTGTATTTTTGAAGCCTTTAACGGCTGTGCTGTTGGCTGGAATACTAACAATGAAGCAGCTGACCAGGTCTTCCATGTTGAACTGACTACATCACCACGTCACATTTCTAACTTGCTAACACCTATGAAGTGCTGTTATTTTTTTTTATAAACGAGGATACCAAATATTTTTTTAAAAGATTTATTTTATTTATTTGAAAGCCAGAGTTAGAGAGAGAAGTAGAGACACAGAGAGAGAGAGAGGAAGAGAGAGAGAGAGAGAGAGAGAGGTCTTCAATCTGCTGGTTCACTCCCCAACTGGACTCAATGGCCAGAGCTGAGCTGATCCGAAGCCAGGAGCCAGGAGCTTCTTCTGGGTCTCCCACGTGGGCGCAAGGGCCCAGGCACTTGGCCCATCTTCCACTGCCTTCCCAGGCCACAGCAGAGAGCTGGACCAGAAGTGGAGCAGCTGGGATTAGAACCGGCGCCCACATGGGATGCTGGTGCTGCAGGCCGGGGCGTTAACTCACTGCGCCACAGCGCCGGCCCCGATACCAAATATTTTTTAAAAAGTATTTGAAAAAAATGTATTTGAAAGGCATGGGCATACACACACAGATCTCCCCTCCACTGGTTCACTGCCTGAGGACCCACAGTGGGAACTCCATCCAGTTCTCCCAAGCATCTGAGCCATCACCTGCTGCCTCTCAGGGTGAGCATCAGCAGGAAGCTGATTGGAAGTGCAGCGGGGCTTGTACTCAAGCACTTTGATATGGGATGAAGGAGTCCCAAGTAGAATCTGAACAGCTGTACTGGGTTGGTGCTGTAGTGTAGTGGGTAAAGCTGCTGCCTGCAGTGCCGGCATCCCATATAGGTGCCAGTTTGAGTCCTGGGTGCCTCTCTTCCAATGCAGCTCTCTGGGAAAGCAGTAGAAGATGGCCCAAGTCCTTGGGCCCCTGCACCCGTGTGGAGGACCTAGAAGAAGCTCCTGGCTCCTGGCTTCAGATCAGCTCAGTTCCAGCCACTGTGGCCAACTGGGAAGTGAACCAGTGAATGGAAGACCTCTCTTTCTTTATTTTTGCCTCTGCCTCTCTGTAACTCTGCCTTTCAAATAAAAATAAATCTTAAAAAAAAAAAAAAAAAAAAAAACAGAGCTGTACCAAAGGCCCACCCCCTCATTACCCTGTTTTACACGCAAGTGAAATAAGATACAGATAACTAAGTGGTGCCTAAAGATGCAGTGTTTCAGCCTGTCCCCTTTCCACTGCCTAAACACCAATCCTGCACGTAGGAGGCTGAAGGCTGAGCTGTGTTCCAGTACTGTCACAGGGAGGGGTATTTACTTGGCTGTTTAGCCCACTAGGCTGTGAGTCTCTGAAGGACAGGAATGTGTTTTTGTGTTTTTTACAGCATTGTTGCCTTGCAGAGTGTCTGGCCCATAACAAGCGGCCTATTTTTAGAAAGCTCTGGGACCTGAGTCACAGTGGATGTCACTGCGGGAAACAATCTTGCAATTTTGGTGCCTCATAGAATACCTGAGTCTCTGGAATATTTATGACTTTGTCTTTTCTGGAATGAAAACAATAATCACCAATTTTTGAGCACTAACTGTATACCAGTCATCAAGGCTGAACACTTACCTCTCATTTAGGCTACAAACACTGTGGATGTTGCAATTTATTTTGCCGATGAAATGGGTTCAGAGGGGTCAAACAAGTCCCTCAAAGTTGCACAGCCAGTGAGCCTCAGGGCCAAGATTCAAAGCCAGGCCTGGTCAGTTGGACGTCAAAGCCAGTGGTCTCAACTCCTCACATATGCCTACGTGTCACCCACTTCTGAAGAGCCAAAGGCTGGCTCGACCTCTGACTCAATTCAGATTAAGATGGCTGAGGGCAGGCTGTACCAATGATCAATATTTAGCATTTTGAATGTTTTGATGGCCCTGGCTATCCAGGAAGGAAGGAACAACAACAGATTTCTCATTCACATGGTGACACTGTGACTAATCCTAAAATCCACCTATAATTTGCACTGTGTTGTTTATAATGCCAAACATCAACAAGGTATGGGGAGGGCTGATATGCCAACATCGACCTTGACACTACTGTATGGAGACTGATGCAGTGTAAGTACCTGCTCTTCTATTCCTGAGAGGATGGATTTCAATGGTTACTTACTGGGAACACTTAAAATAGAACAGGGTATTCTGTTCTGCAGCAAAAGTTTGACACTCAATATTAAAAGAACCAGAAAGTCGGGGCAGGTGTTCTGGGCAGTGGTCCAGTGCCACTTGGGATGCCAGTGTCCCCTACGGTTCTTCTGATGCCAGCAGTCCTCGGGCAGAAGGTGGTGATGGCTCAAGTGGCTGGGACCCCGCCACCCATGGGGGAGACCTGGATTGAGTTCCAGGGTCCTGATTTTGGTCTAGCCTAACCCTGGATGTTTGGGCGTTTGGGGAGTAAACCAGTTTGATGAGAGATCTTGGTCTTTCTATAAAACAAAACAAAAAATAGAAACTAGAAGATGAGTGAGCAGTGTTGAGTGTAACAGATACCTTCTTCACTCATCAATTCAATACCTATTTGCGTCCCTACTGTCTGCCAGCAGGGTTTGAGGCACTGGGGACATAGCAGTGATCAAAGCTGACAAGAATTCTCACCTGTTAGGAACTTACATGCTCGCAGGAAGACACAAACAAGACACAGGACAGCGTAAGTCAAGAGCTAAGAAGAATCCGGGAGAACAGCGATGCAGGCAAGGGAGAGAGGGAAGGCTGGGATGAGTGTGCAGTTTTACATTCTGCACATCGTGCTGTCATTGTGACAAGCCCTTGGCCTTTGGTTCCTCCTGTCTCCCTGTGAGTATGCCGCAATGTGCCCTGGACTCACCTCACATCCTGCAGGTCCTGCCTTCTGCATACTCAGTGTGCAACCCCAGGGGATGCTTGCCCTCACCCTCACTGCTAGTTTCTCTCTGGCCCAGGTTGGTTTAGCTCTAGACTTAACTTTAAAGCCTGCAAGAGAGTATTCAATCTTGAGAGTTGAAGAATCCTAAGGGTCAGGGGAGCAGAAATCGCACAAGATCTCTTGAGCTAGGATCACACGGGATTTTCCTTACCTCTGCCCTTCTAAGTTTTGCCAGCTGGGAAGTGAAAACCGGCCCAAGGGCTTGGCAAGGCCTAGAAGTAGCTGGATGGGGGTTCTGGGTAGGTTAGCATGGCCAAGGCAGAAGCAGAAGGAAGGAAGTGGAAGAACCGTTGAGTGGATAATGCAGTGATGACGCCAAGAGGCAGTGGTGGGCGAAGACTGGTGCCCTGCCTTCCCGTGGGCTGCAGGAGCTACTCACCCGCAGGACAGCCATTCTCAGCCCAACCAATCCAAAACGCAGTATTCTTCCGTTGTGGGAAATGACATTTTCCCCAAATGGGCAGTGAGAATTAGGAACGTCTCCCTTGTCCCGTACCGACCCGCAGTACAGTTTAAGTAAACATGTGCTTGAAAAAGCAGCTTCAGACGAGCTCCTCCAAGCACGAGGTGTACAGAAGACGGGACCGAGCCGGCCGCTTCGGTCTCTCCGGAGGTTCTCCGTTTGCTCTCGGAGACGCTTGGCTAGGGACAGGACTATGGGTGGTGACGATGCTGATGGTGGCAATGAAGTCACCTTTGTGATGTCAAAATCATCAAAAACCCAGTAATGTGCAACGTCACCCAGGGCCGAGGCCTCCCTTCTGCCGCCCACGGGCGGCCTCTGCCGGCGTTAAACACCGAATCCATCTCAGACCCGGCCAGCGAGAGCCCGAGGCCAGGGACCCCCAAGGCCTCCGCCCGGGGCCTGGTCTCTGCACTAGGCGCCGGGCGGGGCCTTCCCTCCTCGCATGGCCTGCTGGGAGTTGTAGTCCATCATCGGAGCGCTCCAAACCCCGCCCCTCTGCTCCGCCTCCTCCTCCCCCGAGAAGCATGAGCCCAAAGGGGACCGCAGGTCGGGACCCCGAGAACGGGGGACTACAGTTCCCAACAGGCCGCAGAACCCTGTACGCAGCCACAGGTAACCGGCGGCGCGCGCTCGCGCACGCGCACACGCGCTGGGCGGCAACAGGGCTCGGCCGCGTGCGCTTTCCCGCCCGGGTCAGCCCAGCGCGCGCCACGCCTCGGGCCGCCGTCGGGCCTCGCAGGCTCGCCCAGCGCTCGGCTCGCGCGTCCCTCCCTCGCCTTGGCCGCTTCTGGCGCCCAGGCCCCGCCCGTTTCCCGCCTCCAGGGCTCGGCTCGTTCCCGCCCCAGCCCGCCCCTCTCGGCTGCGCCCCTGCTGCTGTGCTGAAAGCGGTGGCTCCATGTTGTCCCCTCAGCGAGCGGTAGCGGCTGCCTCGAGAGGAGCAGGTGAGGCGTCCGAGCGCCCCGGGACTCGCTCGCCGGCCGCCCCCGCCGCCGTGCTCGCCGGGAGTGGGGGGCCGGGGCCTCCGGCGGGGCTCGGCCCGGCGGGCGCGGGGAGGAGCGGTCGCCCTCGGGGCGCGGGCCGAGGGTCCCGGGCGTGGAGCCCGCAGTGGTGGGCGCCGCGGAGCCTCGCCCTGGGCCGCCGCCGGGTCCCCGCCTGGCGCCGGGCGCGCCCTGGGCCGGGCCGGAGCGGGAGGTGGATGCGGTCTCCAAGGCGCGACGCAGGGCCTCCTCGGAGCCGCCGGTGTGTGGCCTCTGCCCGCCGCTCGGGACCTTGAAGCGTTGACAGGCAGCGGGAAAGTTGGCGCTGAGCCCGCGCGTAGCGCCCTGGAGGATCGGCCCACGTGGCCTTTGAGTCAAGTTGGTTCGGCGCTTCCTGGTCCCGCGCGCCGCCGTCTGCGCTCCTGACGTCGGAGAACACCCCGGTGAAGGCGTTCCCGCAGACCCGGGCAGGGAGACGGCACGGCGGCTGTCATTTGGCCGCGTGTGCACTGTCGGAATTAACCGGACGTTTCGGTTGCAGAATCTAAAGGCAGAAAGCAAAGGAGCAGTGTTTGAAGGAGTCCTCGCATTCCAGCCGGAAGTAGTGGAATGTTTTGTGAAAGGTGGAAAAAATAAACTCCCAGCAAAACCCAGCCGCCCGACGCCGCGGGATTAGACGTTTGGGTTTGCTTTTGGGGAAGCAGATGTGAGAAGCAAGACCCGCGGAGTTCTCTTCTGCTTCAAGTCTAAACGTCGCAGGCTGTGCACCATTCGCTTTTCCCTCAGGTCCCTCAGAAATGGGATTGTCCCCTAGAACTTCCTGTGGCTGCTTTGACACCTGTAGAGGAAAGACGGGAGCGAAGGGACTGCACGCCTGAGCCGTGTCTGGTGCCACACGCTGTCTGATTAGCCACGGTTTACTGTCTCACTGTAGCGCCAGGCAGTTCAGGACAACAGCCACAGGGGCTGTGGGCTGGCGTCGCTTTCTTCGTTTTGACCAAATAGTTAGGACTGACTCAGGATGGGCTTTTGAGAAACTGGCTTTCTGCTGGGCAGTGCATGCATAGTGGTTTTTGTTTTTTCTTTTTTGCTAACAAGGTTATACACAAGACTCACTATTTAGAATGAAGTGACAGAACTGAATGAGCAAAATGTATGAAGGTCTCTACCTCCCCAGTTCCCCGGAGATAGTCAACGGGTCATACTCTTTAAGGTTCCTGTGAAGCGTGGCGGGAACCCTCGATGTGTGTGAACTTGAGAACTGCTTTAGAGTTTACTGATAGTAACTCGGGCGTGCCAGAAGTTCTCTGGCCTTGCATTTCCTATTAAGAGCGTTGAAGTAACACAACTGCATTTTAAAACTTGCCTGAATTTTAAAATATCTTACTGAGTTATCTTCTAGACTGTAGGAGCATGTTACCTAACGAATACCAAGGGGAAAAAGTGGGAGACAAGCTTTTATTAAACAAGAAAAGCAATTTTATCTCTGTTGCCTTAATAGCTGCTGATTTACTTCCCGCGTGTCCGAAACTGCCAAGGCTGGGCCAGGTCAAAGCCAGGAGCCTGGAACTCGATCTGAGCTTCTCAACAGACACCTGGCCCCAGCCTGCCTGTGGTTGAGTCCCACTCACTGATTCATTCAAGGAGCAGGCAGCAATTAAAAAAATTTCCCAGTAATTGTATTTTGCATACTTAGATGTAATCAGATATTACTATGCACTCAACTGTGATCAGCACTTGGGCCATCCTTTGCTGCTTTCCCAAGTGCAACAGCAGGGAGCTGGATTGGAAGTGGAGCAGCCAGGACTCGAATCAGCACTCTGTTATGGGATGTGGGTGTTGCAAGAAACAGCTCACCTCACCGTGCCACGACCATGGCAGACCATGGCTGGAGCTGTGAATATTTCTGCTGAGAAATTGATACCCTTCTGTGTAAATTTTTCTTTTTGAAAAATATTTATTTGAAAGAGTTACCGAGAGAAAGGGAGATCTTTCATCTGCTGGTTTACTCCCCAGATGGCCGCAACAATGGGGCTGGGCCAGCTGAAAGCAGGAGCCAGGAGCTTCTTCCGGGTCTCCCACGTGGGTGGCAGGGATCCAAGCACTTGGGCCATCTTCTACTGCTTTCCCAGGCCATCAGCAGGGGACTGGATTAGCAGGAAAGCAGACAGGCCCTGAACTGGCACCCATGTGGGACGCTAGCGTCACAGGTGGTGACATAATCCATCTGCCACAATGCCGACTCCCTTCTGTGTGGAAAAAAAAAAAACCTTTTATTTGCATGCATTTTGAATGTTACAAAATGTTAAATATAATTCACAGCTAAAGTATATTTAAAAGTTAGGAGCTTGGCTTTACTAATACAGCAGGTGTATAGAAAAGGAGTGGAGTAAGTGTATTTATGCCCTGAAATGATAAAGCAGGAAAATACTAAATAGGAAAGCCTTATTTAACTGGAATGCAGCAAATTAAAACCAGGTATTCAGATTGATTTTGGCGGTCTCACATTTAGGAAAGAGGCAAATCAAGTCACTGTTGAACTCTTAAAGTGATTTTTTTTCTCTACCTGTTGGTGTAGTCAGGTATCATTTTTAGATTCAGCTTTGTCGCTTCATTTTCTGAATCTTAAAGGCTGTTTCGTCATAGTTGATCCTCATGAAGCACTACACAATTCTTAGTCAACAAAGAAAATGTGATTTTTGTTGAGCGTTCTGAGTTAAGGTGTGAAGATTTTCTGTAATAGATGACTTGGAAAAAAAGCTTCCTCCTAAACCCGTTTATGAAATAGAATAGAATTTCTTCCCAATATTTTAATTAGTTGGGTTTAAAAAGTATTTTTAATTCTTTATAAGCGTTCATTTTAGAGAGTGGGAGGTGTAGAGAGAGAGAGAGAGAGCAAGCATTTTTTTTTTAAAAGATTTATTTATTTATTTGAAAAACAGTTACAGAGAGGGAGGGAAAGATAGATCTTTCATTAGCTGGTTCATGCCCCAAATGGCCTCAGTGGCTGGAGCTGGGCTAATCCAAAGACGGGAGCCAGGAGCTTCTTCCAGGTCTCCCACGTGAGTGCAGGGGCCCAAGGACTTGGGCCATCCGCTGCTTTCCCAAGCGCATTAGCAGGGAGCTGGATCAGAAGTGGAGAAGCTGGGACTCAAACTGGTGACCGTATGGGATGCCGGTGCAGCAGGCGGTGGCTTTACCCGCTACGCCACAGCGCCAGCCCCACCAACACAACCTTAAACACATGAGTATCTGCCCCTGTGAGAACCAGAAAAGCACCACACCCTCTCCAGCAGCAGCCACAGCGGGCGCTTGCAGCGCTGGGAGGCTCAGTGTGCTCCCCCTGCCAGTGGTGATGTTTTCTTTGGAACGATGAGGGCTGCCAGCAGGAGGGAGGCATGGGAGTGGTCTGCCTCTGTTTTTGGGCGTGTTGCTCTTGCCCGTTAGAGAGCGGGTGTTTCAGAGGCGGCTGGAAAACTCAGGTCATAGCTCTGCCCTGAGTCACGCTGTCTGCTCGGCCGAGTGTTTCTGTAACTTGGCGAAGAACTCCGCACCGTCAGGAAGTGCACCGAGGCTGGCTGCACCCCAGTGGTCCTGAACCCACGGTGCTTTTTTGCCCCTGTTGGACATTTTGCAATGGCTGCAGGCATTTTTGGGTGTCACAGCCTGGGGCACACTCTACTGTTACCTAGTGGGTAGAGGTCTGGACTGCTGATAAATATCCTATAAGAAGGGCAGGGGCTGGCGCTGTGCTGTAGCGGGTAAAGCCGACGCCTGCAGTGCCGGAATACCATATGGGCACCGGTTCGAGTCCTGGCTGCTCCACTTCCGATCCAGCTCTCTGCTATGGCCTGGGAAAGCAGTGGAAGATGGCCCAAGTGCTTGGGCCCTTGCACCTGTGTGAGACCTGGAAGAAGCTCCTGGCTCCTGGCTTTGGATCGATGCAGCTCCAGCCGTTGTGGCCAACTGGAGAGTGGATGGAAGACCCCTCTCTCTCCGCCTCTCCTTCTCTCCCTGTGTAACTCTGATGTTCAAATAATTGAATAAATAAATATTTAAAAAAAAAAAAAAAAGAAGAAGAAGAAGAAGGGTAGCCCCTCACAGCAGTTTCCTGGCTTCAGCTGTCCAGGGTGCTGAGTGTGAACGATCTATACTGTCAAATTGATCCACTAAATTCTCTCTGAGTTTATTGAAAGTTATTGTAACTGCTTCCAGTTAACTAGTTTCATTGAATTTATCACTGTTCAGGTGATTGTCTCAAATATTTGAGGAACATTTATTTAAACTTTTTCCTTTATTGATTTTTTAATAACAAAGGCAGAAAGAGAGAGAGAGAGAGAGAAAGAGAGGGAGAGAAGTCTTTCATTTACTGATTTACTCCCCAAATGGCCACAGTGGTTGGGGCTGGGCCAGGCCAAAGCCCTGGGACTCCATCAGGGTCTCCCACTTGGGTGTTGAAGGGGCCCAAGCACTTAGCCCATCTTCTGCCGCTCTCTCAGGTGCATTAGCAAGGGGGCTGGATTGGAAGTGGAGCAGCAGGGACTTGAACTGGAGCTCTGACATGGGATTCCAGCATCCCAGGCAGCAGTTTAACTCGCTGAGGCCACAAAGCCGGCCCCCGATACCTCTTTCTTAAAAAAAATTAAAAAAATTGAGAGGCAGAGAGAGAAGGCACGAGAGTGAGAGCAAGTGAGCTTGAGCCGAAGCAGGTTCACTCCCCAGGGCAGGGAGTGGGCAGGCTGGGGCTGAAGCTGGGACCTGGGACTCAATCCAGGTCTCACCTGGGTGGCAGGAACTCAGTTCCTTGAGCCATCAAGTAGTTGCCTCCTAGGGGCTGCATAGCCGGAAGTTGGGCTCAGGAGCCAGAGCCAGGAGTGGAACTCAGGCACGGGGTGTGGTTATCTTACGTCCGAGGCCAAATGCCTGTCCCTCCTTCTGGAACTTTATTATTATTTTTATTTTTGACAGGCAGAGTGGACAGTGAGAGTGATAGAAAGGTCTTCTTTTACCGTTGGATCACCCTCCAATGGCCGCTGTGAACGGCGCACTGCGGCCAGCACACTGCGCTGGTGTAATCATAAACTTTGACTTACTCTTCAGCCGGTCCTCTGTGGCTAAGGGGAAGACTAGGCTACCCAGCAAGCTGCGCCGATTTGGATACCTAGGGAATTTGCAGTTGTTTGAGAGTCATTGAAATTTTTAAAAAATTTAAAAATTTTTTTATTTATTTGAAAGGGTTAGAGAGAGAGGTACAGCCAGAGAGAGGTCTTCCATCCACTGGTTCGCTCCCCAAATGACCACAGTGGTCGGAACTGTGCTGATCCAAACCCAGGAGCCTGGACCTTCTTCCCGGTCTCCCATGCAGGTGCAGGGGCCCAAGGACTTGGACCATCTTCCACTGCTTTCCCAGGCCATATCAGAGAGCTGGATCAGAAGTGGAGCAGCTGGGTCTTAAACTGGTGCCCATATGAGATGCCGGCACTGCAGGCCAGGGCTTTAACCCATTGCGCCACGGCGCCGGCCCCATTACTGAATTTTAGAGCTAAAAAATAGCTTCTGGCTGACTTTGTAGAGGAGACAGACGTAGAGGTAAAATCTGGCTCATGCTGTGACAGGTAGCACGGTCCTGGGGTCTTTGCTGAGGGTCTTTCCTGATTGTTAGGGAAGGCCTGCCTCTCGGGCCTCAGCAGAAAAGTAACCTGAGCACCAAACAAGGGCATAAGTCATGGAGGGAAGATGATGGGAGCTGGTGATCCACTGCATGTAGGAGGGCAGGTTAGGGAAAGTGGGGAGGCCTGAGAGCAGTGGAGACACCGAGAGGATCCGTTTCGACAGGACCGCACGTGGACAGAAAGCGTTAGCCCTGGGAGGCTGCTGGAAGCCTGACCCATTTTACTGAGGAGACCGAACGAAGACCAGACTTGCCCGGGACCCCACAGGCGTTCAGTGGCAGAACTGGAACAGGAACAGGTCCGTGTTTCTGCACACGGTACTCCTGGGGTGAGGTGATCTGGGACATCCAGGTGAATCTGTCCCTTAGGCAGTGGCACGTTTGCATTAAACGCAGGTTAGAGTCTTGAGGTTGTGACATCAAAATAGAGGCCAAAGTTGACGTTACAAGAATAAAGAGCTCATCGAGGGAGTGTGCAGTAGAGCTTTGGCGTGAGCTCACAGAGGCTGGCGGGAGACGGTGAAGAGGCTGAAAACCTGGGACAGGCACTGCACGGAGTCCCCAGGTTTTACGTTTGAAAGTGGGTGGCGGTTGTGTTTTGTCGCAGGGAGGCAGAGTTGAGTGAGAATCGGGAGTAGGGCTGTTGGATTTGGCAGGAGCGTGTCAACAGAGAGGCAGAGGAAGGCAGACTGCAGCTGGTAGGAGGGATGAGTACACAGTGGAGGAAACACCTTTCAGCTGGCCTCGAGGCGCGGCAGGTTAAGCCTGTGCTGCCCTTGCTGCCATCCCATAATGCAGTGCTGGTTCAGGTCCTGGCTTGCTTCTCTTTCGATCCAGCTCCCTTGGGTACATGGGCTCCTGCCACCCAAATGACATTGCAGGCTCCTGAGTTTGGCCTAAACCTACCTTGACCTTTGTAGCCATTTGGGGACTGAACCAGCAAATGAAAGATCTCTGTCTCTCTTTTTTTTTTTAAAGATTATTTATTTATTTATTTGACAGGTAGAGTTACAGACAGTGAGAGACAGAGAGAAAGGTCTTCCTTCTGTTGGTTTATTTTCCAATTGGCTGCAACAGCTGGAACCTCGCTGATCCAAAGCCAGGAGCCAGGTGCCTCCTCCTGGTCTCCTATGTGGACGCAGGGGCCCAAGCACTTGGGCCATCCTCCACTGCTTTCCCAGGCCATAGCAGAGAGCTGGACTGGAAGAGGAGCAACTGGGATTAGAACTGGTGCCCAGGGGCCGGGGCTGTGGCTCACTTGGCTAATCCTCTGCCTGTGGCACCGGCATCCCATATGGGCGCCAGGTTCTATTCCCGGCTGCTCCTCTTCCAGTCCAGCTCTCTGCTGTGGCCCAGGAAGGCAGTGGAGGATGGCCCAAGTGCTTGGGCCCCTGCACCTGCGTGGGAGACCAGGAGGAAGCACCTGGCTCCTGGCTTCAGATCGGCATAGCTCCGGCTGTAGCGGCCATTTGAGGGGTGAATCAATGGAAGGAAGACTTTTCTCTTTGTCTCTCTCTCTCTCTCACTGTCTAACTATATCTGTCAAAAAAAAAAAAAAAAAAAGAAAAAGAAGAACTGGTGCCCATATGGGATGCCGGTGCCACAGGTGGAGGATTAACCCAGTGTGCCATGGCGCCAGCCTCTCTCTCTCTCTTTTTTAAAAGATGTATTTATTTGAAAGAGTTACAGACAGAGAAAGAGGTCTTCCACCTGCTTGTTCATTCCTCGAATGGTTGCAGTGGCAGGAGCTGGGCCTATCTGAAGCCAGGAGCCAGGAGCCAGGAGCTTCTTCCAGGTCTCCCATGCGGGTGCAGGGGCCCAAGCACTTGGGCCATCTTCCACTGCTTTCCCAGGCCACAGCAGAGAGCTGGATTGGAAGCAGAGCAGCCGGGACTCGAACCGTCACCTATATGGGATGCCAGTGCTGTGGCTGAGGTACTTAACCTACTATGTCACAGTACAGCCCTGGAAGAGATCTTTCTCTGTCTCTCCCTCTCTGTCACTCTGCCTTTCAATAAAATATAATCTTTTTTAAAGATTTATTTATTTTTTACTTGGGAGTCAGAGTTACACAGAGAGAGGAGAGGCAGAGAGAGAGAGAGAGGTCTTCCATCCGATGGTTCACTCCCCAATTGGCCGCAATGGCCGGAACTTCGCTGACCCGAAGCCAGGAGCCAGGAGCTTCTTCCGGTTCTCCCACACGGGTGCTGGGGCCCAAGGACTTGGACCATCTTGTACTGCTTTCCCAGGCTATAGCAGAGAGCTGGATTGGAAGTGGAGCAGCCAGAACTAGAACTGGCATCCATATGGGATGCCGGCGCTTCAGGCCAGGGCATTAAGCCGCTGCACCATAGCGCCAGCCCCAAAATATAATAAATCTTAAAAAAACAAAAAAACATTCATTTAAGGAGTTTGACAAAGGAAGAAGGAATGGGAGGGGAAGTAAAGAAACCAGTTTTATTGATGTGCTTGTATTATGTGTATTACAGGGTTTAGTGTTCACAATACTAAGAAATTATTCTTCCTATAATACATACTGGAACTGAGTGTAATAATTTCTCCTTAGGAACTCCCATTTTGGGTGATAAATTGTAATACAATATATTGTAATAAGTAGAATAACGTGTACAGAGTTCCGATAGAAACAGGAATGTGGGAAGGAGGAACTTGGAACCCTAGTGTATGTTAGACACTGCTTTGAGATGGATGTTAGATTTATAAATGGAGACAAAAGTGGTTAGAAATGTGGATGTTTAGCACAGAGGTTAAGACAGCACTGGGTATACCTGCATCCCAGGTCAGAGTCCCTGGGTTCAAGTCCCAGCTCTGCTTCCAATCCAGCTTTGCACTGAAGTGCACCCTGGGAGACAGCAGGTACTGGCTCAAAGAGCTGGTTCCCTGCTGCTCTTGTGGGAGACTTGCATTGAGTTCCTGGCTCCCAGCTGAGGGGAGGCTGGATCTTTGCCTGCAATTGGGGAGTGAACAAACAGGTGGATGATATCCCTCTTTCTTTCAAATAAATGTTTAAAAAAAATGGACATTGTTTTCATAGTCACACTGTGACTGAGCAGTTGACTTAGTTTATTTCACAATTGATTGCCTGCTGTGTGTGAACAGTGTGCTGGTAACATAGGGGATATAGCATTGGACAAAGAGACAGAAGCTCCTGTCCTCAGAGAAAGAGTTCAGGCCATGCCTTGTTTTGATGCCAGAGTTTTTTGTTTTTGTTTTCTCTTTTTAGTGTCTCATGTAAATTGTAGGCCCTGAGAGGACGGGAAGGGCAGCCAGCACAAAGGGAGGGCTTCATCGAGAGAGAGGGTTGGAGGGTGGGTGAGTGAGTGGGCGCCTGCAGTCCAGGGGAAGGGGCGTTTTGGATAGAGGCCAGGAGTGGCCGGATAGTTTATATGTTAACATTTCGGGATCAGGACTGGAAGGACCTGAATCCAGCTTTTCTCCCAGTAGAAAGGCCAGTGAGAATACATTTTCCTGGGAGGATGAGGAGAGCGGGGGATTAGGGGAAACAGATAGTGGGAGAATGGTGAATGGAAATTTTATCTTTGTGCCACCTACAAATAATCCATCACATGTCTTTGCACTTGATCTTAGCCAAAAGGCCGAGAAGCGATCCATCACATGTCGTTGGAAGCCTTTCCCATAGTTGCCGACATGATGTATTTATGTACTGTCACGGAGCGGAGGAGTTCAGGGATGAGGTGACAGTAGTAACACCTGGGAATGGTGACGTGGCTGACGACATCCAAGTGGACGACCTTGAGCAAGGCTGCTACCAGCAAGGGAGAGGGCTCTAAGCTGTGTTTTATTTTTTTAATGTTTATTTATGTGCATTTACTTGAAAGGCCGAGAGAGAAATCTTCCATCTGCTGGTTTATTCCCCAAGTGCCTGCAACAGCCAGGGCTGAGCCAGGCTGAAGCCAGGAGTCTGGAACTCCACCCACGTCTGCCATGGCGGGGCAGGGGCCAAGCACTTAAGCCATCATCTGCTGCCTCCCAGGATACAGTAGAAGGAAACTGAATGGGGCGAACCAAATGGTGGCTTAATACGCTGGGCCACCATGCTGGCCCTGGCCCTAAGGTTTTTTTTGAAGATTGATGTGTTTATGTATTTGATAGGTAGAGTGACACACACATACCCACATTCACACACACATGTCTGGTGCAGAGCGGGGAGAAAGAGAGAGAGAAAGAGAGATTTTCTGTTTATTAATTTACTCTCCCAATGGTTGTAACAGACAGGTCTGGACAGGCTGACACCAGGAATTCCCTCCTGGTCTCTTACATGGTGTCAGGGGCCCAAGCACTTGAGCCATCTTCCACTGTGAATTAGCAGGAAGATGGATTGGAAGTGGAGTGGTGGAGACTTGATCTGGCACTCTGATATAGATTCCAGCATCGCACGTGGTGACTTAACCCACCATGCCACGATACTGGCCTCTGGCTCTAACGTTTTAATGAGGGGATCTAAGAGACTGGGGAGTCCGAAATGTGTCGATAAATTAGCAAGAGACCTTTAAGTGGCATCTGGAAAATGTGTGGAAATGAACTTTTTACTTGGAAAATCAGTGAAAGAGTTCTGTGGTCTTTAGGAAGCAGAAGATAAACATGGGGTGAGAGAAACATGGAAAGTGAGCAGCTCTGTGTTTGGATCAAATTATTGGAAATGCTCACAGTTTAGAACATTTTTTCCGTACATAAGCTCAAACCCAAAGGTCACTGTTAGTGAACAAGACTTTTTAAAAATCCTGTGGACACTGCTAACTGTGCTCATATTGCTGGTGTGAAGACATTCAGGATCATTCAGCCCATCCAGTTTCCTCCTGTGTTCCTGAGTACCGAGCGGCAGGCAGAAAGGGAAGAAGAGATAAGTTATGACCTCATCTCGTTTCTTCTCAGCTGTCTTCGGTGGCCTTCAGCTGCTCGTGGAGTGGAATTCATTGTGCACAGCCCTGTAGCTTTTTGTCATTGGATTATTCCATATGCCCTGTAACCCTTGTATCCTTCTCTTCCACGCTCGTGGGCCTGATCATGCACCTGCTTCCTTGGGGCCGGAGGCCCCAGCTAGAATACAGCAGAGATCATTCATTTTGCAGCGTCTTACCGTGGGCCTGGTGTTCATCATTGCATTCGCACTGCTCGGTGGGCTTCAGTTGTGAAATACGTAGAGACAGAATGTGAACTTAATGGTGGAGACCTGGGAGACGGCTGCTGTGTTGGTTGCTAGGTTTGGCTGTTTTTTAAACATCCTTTTTTATTTTATTATTATTTTTTTAAATTTTTATTTTTTGAAAGGCAGAGTGGACAGTGAGAGAGAGAGACAGAGAGAAAGGTCTTCCTTTTGCTGTTGGTTCACCCTCCAATGGCCCACTGTGGCTGGCATGCTGCGGCCTGTGCACCGTGCTGATCCGAAGGCAGGAGCCAGGTGCCAGGTGCCAGGTGCTTTTCCTGGTCTCCCATGGGGTGCAGGGCCCAAACACTTGGGCCATCCTCCACTGCACTCCCGAGCCACAGCAGAGAGCTGGCCTGGAAGAGGGGCAACCGGGACAGAATCCGGCACCCCGACCGGGACTAGAACCTGGTGTGCCGGTGCCGCCAGGCGGAGGATTAGCCTATTGAGGCACGGCGCTGGCCAACATTTTTTTTGTAAAAGTGAACCAGTGGCAATTTTGCTGCACAGAGCCCTAGCCCCTGCCTCTCTTGTTGCTTGAGGGTTCTGGGGCTGCCTGGGGTGACTCACTCCCACTTGCACAGCCAGCCAGAAGGAGGAAGAAAAGGAGGGGACCTGGAAGTTGCCTGTGTCATTTCTTTCACTTCCCATTGGTCAAAACTTAGTCACATGGTCAAACCCGAGCTTGGGTTGGACGTGTGTTCTACAGCAGAAGGGAAAGAGTAGAGCAACTGGCACTCGAATTGGCTGTCATGGGATGCTAGGGTTGTCCCCATTAATGTACTTATTACATTTAGCCTCTTTTTAAAGTAATAATCCACTATAACATTGGCATGGTGTTTTCTAGAATGCAATAATACACATAATTAAAATTTAAAAAGTGTTGGGGCTGTTGTGGCGTTGCTTAAGCCGATTGAAATGCTGGTTTGAGTCCTGGCCCTCCACTTAGAATCCAGCTCCCTATTAGCGCACCTGGGAAAGCAGTGGAATTTGGCCCAAGTGCTCGGGCCCCTGCGCCCCATGGGAGACCCGGGTGGAATTCCAGGCTCCTGGCTTCCCTTAGAACCATCTCTGTCTGTTGTGGCCGTTTGGGAGTGAACTAGCAGATGGATGAGCTCTGTATCTGCCTCTTCCTCTCCTCTAACTCTGCTTTTCAAATAAAATAAATAAATCTTTAAAAAAAAGAAATTAAAAAAGATGTCCTTTTAACCATCTACCTGAAAACTTCCCTGCTGATCCCAGTGGCATACACGTTTCAGGACATGGTGGGTGCTTTGCCTTGTTCCCTAACCCATGGGAGTTTTTTTTTTGGTAAACTTTTCACAAATCCAGAGCTACTGCGTGGCCCTAAATTTGAAGAATAAGTATTTTTGTGCCTTTAATTCTGGAACGGAAGTACTAGTTACCTTTGAGGTCTAGAATTAGTTGTTCCTAAAGTACTGATTGAATTACTAAGAGTAATCTGCAACAGAGTCCACGATGTGGTGCAGGGCTTTAAGCCTGCAACAGCCAGGATGGGCCAGGCTGAAGCCAGGAGTCACGAACTCCATCTGGGTCTCCCACAGGAGTGGCAGTGACCCAAGTACTTGGGCGATCAGCTGCTGCTTTCCCAGGCGCATTAGCAGGATGTTGGATTGGAAGAGGAGTGCCTGGGACTTGATCCAGCCCTGTGATGTGGGATGCTGGCGTTGCAGGTGGTGGCTTTTTAATCCACCGTGCCTCAATGCTGGCCCTGTTTTCCTTGCCTTTTTTTTTTTTTTTAAATTTTTGACAGGCAGAGTGGACAGTGAGAGAGAGAGACAGAGAGAAAGGTCTTCCTTTTTGCCGTTGGTTCACCCTCCAATGGCTGCCGCGGTTGGCGCACTGCGGCCGGCGCACTGTGCTCATCCGATGGCAGGAGCCAGGTGCCAGGTGCCAGGTGCTTTTCCTGGTCTCCCATGGGGTGCAGGGCCAAGCACCTGGGCCATCCTCCACTGCACTCCCGGGCCACAGCAGAGAGCTGGCCTGGAAGAGGGGCAACCGGGACAGAATCCGGCGCCCCCTTTTTTAAGATTTATTTACTTATTTGAAAGGCAGAGTTACAGAGATAGAATGAGCTCTTCCATCTGCCCGTTCTTTACCCAAGTGGCCATCATAGCCAGGGCTGGACCAGGCTGAAGCAGGAGCCAGGAAGCTTCATCTGCGTCTCCCACGTGGGTTGGAAGGGGCCCCAGCACTTGTGCTTTCTTCCATTGCTTTCCCCAGGCCTTTTGCAGGGAGCGGGATGGGAGACGGAGCAGCCGGGACACGGACTGGCGCCCGTATGGTATGCCCGCATCGCAGGTAGCAGCTTCTCTGGCTACCGCACATTATTTACCACCTAGGGCTGCTCTGAGGGTTCAGGAACATGCCCATGTGGAAGGCTTAGCAGGTACCCTCTCTCCTGGTGAAAGAGTGTTTACTTTAGGGCTGTTTTGAATAAAGCTGATGTGAACATTGTTGTGTGTATGTCTCTTGTGAAATCTGCATTCAGTTCTCTTAGGCACATTCCCGGGAGTAGGATTGCCGGGTCACAGGTATGTTTATCATCCACGTTTTCCAAGTGGCTGCCATGGTGTGTGCTCCTATCAGAATGTTTGAGATTCTTGTGTCTGCACTTCTTCCCCAAGTGTCACTATTAATATTTTAGACATTATGATGGGCAGGTACTGGTGTCTCATTGTGGTTTTCACTTACATTTCCCTGATAAATGACACAGAAATGGTTTTTTTTTTATATGATTATTGACCGTTTGTTGGGCTGTTTTTGTGAAGTGTCTATTCATAGTTCTTTTGTGTATTAAACATTGGAGTGCTCATCTTTTTCTTAAATGATATCCAAATTGATTCTGGCTATGAGTTCTTTGGAAATATATACTGTCAATCTTTTCTCCTAATCTGTGGCTTGCATTTTTACTGTGGTATCTTTTAATGAGTAGATTTTTTAATTTTAATGAAATCTTATTTGTCATTTTCCCTCCCTTTTATAGTTAGTGCTCTTTTGCTCTCCCCACATGCACACGGCATTCTGATGCAGCGGGCTAAGCTGCAGCTTGTGACATGTGTGCCCCTTGTTAGAGTGCTGTTTTGAGTTGCAGCTACCCTGTTTCCAATCCGGCTCCCTGCTAATGTGCCTGGGAAGGCAGTGGAAGATGGCCCACGTTGGGCCTCTGCCACCTATGTGGGAGATGAGGATGGAGTTCCTGGTTCCTGGCTTCAGCCTGTCCTAGACCTGGCTGTTGGGACCATTTAGGGAGTCAGCCAGCATGTGGAAGGATCTCTCTGCCTCTCTGTCACTCTGCCTTTCAAATAAGTGAATAAATAAATACTTAATGTTTTCCCGCTGTGTTACATAGGTGATGCCATGGAGAGTGGGAAGCCTGGACCGGTGCAGGTTGTTTCGGTTCACAAAGAGCAGCATTCCTTTGAGCTAGAAGAAGAAGCCTTGGCCAGCATCCTCTTGCAGGACCACATCCGAGATCTCGATGTGGTGGTGGTGTCCGTGGCTGGTGCCTTCCGAAAGGGCAAGTCCTTCATTCTGGACTTCATGCTACGATACTTATATTCTCAGGTAAGGTAGAATTAACTTCATTGCAAATCAGAAACTTTATCCCCCCCCCCCCAAAAAAAAAAAAAAAGCAAAATAAGCTCATGGATTATCCTGGGTGTCCACAATTACTTACGTTCAATAGGAGTTTCTCATTTCTCCTGCAGAAAGAAGGCGGCCATTCAAATTGGTTGGGTGACCCAGAAGAACCACTGACAGGCTTTTCATGGCGAGGGGGCTCTGACCCCGAGACCACGGGGATTCAGATCTGGAGTGAAGTTTTCACGGTGGAGAAGCCAGGTGGGAAGAAGGTAAGAATTTTCAGTTGAACAACAGAATTGGACCTTAAATGTGTATTGGGTTAACCTAATTAAAATTAAAAAAAAAAAGATGTATTTATTTATATATTTATATAAAGGCAGTGTTACAGAGAGAAAGGGAGAGACAGAGAGGAGCTCTTTCATCCCCTAGTTCACACCCCAAACGACCACAATGGCTGCAGCTGGGCCTGGCTGAAGCCAGGAACCTAGAGCTCCATCTGGGTCTCTCATGTGGGTGTGGGGGCCCAAGGACTTGAGCCATCTTCTGCTTTCCCAGGTGCATTAGCAGGGATCTGGATTGGAAGTGGGGAAGCTGGGACTCAAACTGGCCCCCATGTGGGGTATCAGCATTGCAGGCTGTGGCTAGAACCCTGTGCCACTGTGCCAGCTCCGCCAATTTTTTATTTGTTTGAAAGTTAGAATTTCAGAGTGAGAGGGAGAGACAGAGAGATCTTCCATTCACTGGTTTGTAGCTCAAATGGCCACAATGGCCAGGGCTGGACCAGGTCAAAGCCAGCAGCCAGGAACTTCATCTGGGTCTCCCACATGGATGCAGGGGCTCAAGCACTTGGGCCATCCTCTGCTGCTTTCCTGGGCACATTAGCAGGGAGCTGGATTGGAAGTGGAGCAGCTGGGACTTCTTTGTACATCTGGGATTCTGGCACTGCAAACAGTGGCTTAACCTGCTGTGCCACAGCTCTAGCTCACAGATTTTTTTTTTAATTGTCTCAAGGGCAGGGTTTAAAAATAATGCATGGATATAGTTTAAAAGGTCCTGTGGCTCTGGAAGTCCTCTAATGAAGAGTGGCTGTCCTGTGTGCTATTCTTCCCTACTTCCTCTGATGTGGGTGCAGGGCCCCAAGCACTTGGGCCATCTTCCGCTGCTTTCCCAGGTGCAGTAGCAGGGAGCTGGGTTGGAAGTGGAGCAGCTAGGTCTCGAACTAGTGCACTTATGGCATGCCAGTGTGGCAGGTGGTGGCTTTACCCACTAAGCCACAATGCCCACCCTTGTTAAACATTTTTTTTAAATTTAGATTTATTTATTATTTATTTGTAAGGATACAGAGAGAGAGAGAGTGGTCTTCCATCTGCTGGTTCACTCCCCAGATGGCAGCAGTGGCTGAGTTGAGCCGATCTGAAGCCAGGAGCCAGGAGCTTCTTCCGGGTCTCCTTTGTGGGTGCATGTGCCCAAGGACTTGTGCCATCTTCTACTGCTTTCCCAGGCCATAGCAGAGAACTGATTGGAAGTGGAGCAGCTGGGACTTGAACCAGTGCCCATATAGGATGCTGGCACTGTAGGTGGCAGCTTTACCCGCTACGCCACAGCATTGGTCCCTTAAACATGCTGTCACTCCATTTTTCCACAGACTTTTGGAAGTACTCTCATGGTATGTATTTCATACTGTGGGTTCCGGTTGAGATCATTGGAAAACCACTTAGAAGTGGAGTTGCTGGGTGTGTGAGTGCCCGTTTCCTCTTTCCTGAGGATGCCTGCTTCTAGCCTTTCTTGATAATGGCTATGGTGGTTTGCTGTTCAACTCTGTCGCCAAGAATACTGTTTCCCCCACTGTCCAGCACTGTGTCTAAGCTTGCACAAGACTCCTCTCCTGTAGGACTTTGCTTAGTATTTCCCTTGGTTTCATCTACTTAGCCTCATTTTCCTACCTAGCAATTACATGCCATGATTAGCTTTAAAAAATTGAGGTACAATTCACATATTGCAGAATTTAGAAATTTACAATCCAGCGATCTTGAACATGCTCCTAACATTGTGCAGGTATCACCACCATCCGATTGCAGTCACTCCTGTTGCTCCCTTCTCCCAGCGTCCTAGACTGGGAACCTGTTTTCTTTCGCCATGCATCAGGGTGCCTAGTCTAGACACTGCCTACAGGGAATCAGGTAGTACATGATTTTTTTTTTTTTTTTTGGGGGGGACAGGCAGAGTTAGACAGTGAGAGAGAGACAGACAGAGACAGAGAGAAATGTCTTCCTTTTTCTGTTGGTTCACCCCCCAAATGGCCACTGCGCCAGGAGCCAGGTGCTTCTCCTGGTCTCCCATGCGGGTGCAGGGCCCAAGCACTTCGGCCATCCTCCACTGCCTTCCCGGGCCACAGCAGAGAGCTGGACTGGAAGAGGAGCAACCAGGACAGAATCCGGCGCCCCGACCGGGACTAGAATCCGGGGTGCCGGCACCGCAGGTGGAGGATTAGCCCGGTGAGCTGTGGCGCCAGCCATAGTATATGATCTTTTGTGTCTCCTCCTCCGCTCAGCCAGGGTCCTGTGGCCCCTCTATGACACAGCCTGCATCAGCACTTCCCTCTGTTATGGGTGAATAATGTTCCACTGTATAAGTTCACCCTTGCTGTCCATTAGTTGGTGAATGTTCGGATTGTTTTCGGATTTTGGAGATTCTGATATAAGATCCCGTACATATCCATGAGAAATTTTTGTGTAAGCATATGCTCTCAGTTCTCTTGAGTATGTGCTTAGGAGTGGAGTTTCTGGATCAATGCAGCTTCATGGCTAACCTCTCAAAAAACTGCCAGATCAGGGCGGCGCTGTGGAGTAGCTGGTGAAGCTGCCACCTACAGTGCCGGCATCCCATATGGGCACTGGCTTGAGTCCCGGCTGCTCCACTTCCAATCTAGGTCTTTGCTATAGCCTGGGAAAGCAGTAGAAGGTGGTTCAAGTCCTTGGGCCCCTGCACCTCTGTGGGAGACCCAGAAGAAGCTCCTGGCTCCTGGCTTCGGATTGGCTCAGCTACAGCCATTGTGGCCATTTGGGGAGTAGTCAGCAGATAGAAGACCTCTCTCCCTCTCACTCGCTCTCTCCCTCTCTGTTAATCTGCCTTTCAGATAAAACCTCCCAAATGGCTGCAATGGCTGAAGCTGGGCTGATCTGAAGCCAGGAGTTTCTTCCAGGTTTCCCATCTTTTGCTGCTTTCCCAGGCTCATTAGCAGGGAGCTGGACCAGAAGTAGAGCAGCCGGGACTCTGACTAGCACCCATAAGGGATACTGGTGCTACAGGCAGAGGCTATACCTGCTACACTGCAGTGCCAGCCCCAAATAAATAAATCTTTTTTACAAAATCTGTCAGATACCTTCTCAAAATAAAGCTATACCAATCTGCGTTTTTACCAGCACTATACAAGGCTCCAGTCCCCACATCCTTGCCAATGCCTGATATTGTTTGTCTTTTTGATCACAGCCAGCCTTGCAGGGATGAAATGATGTTTCATGTGATTTTGATTTGCATTTGATAATATGTTCCCTGATGATTAATGGTGTTGAGCATTTTTTCATTTATCTGTCTTCTCAGGAGAAATGATGCAAATTAAATCTTTATATATAAAGATTTATTTATTTTAAAGTAAGAGTTAGAGAGAGAGACAGAGAGAGAGAGACAAAGAGACAGAGACAGAGAGAGAAACCTTCCATCCACTGGTTCACTCCCCAGATAGCTGCAATGCCCGGAACTGGGCCAGGCTGAAGTCGGGTGTCGTCCGCGTCTCCTGTGTGGGTGTCAGGGGCCCAAATACTTGGGCCACTTTCTGCAGCTTTTTCCAGGCTCCGTAGAAGGGAGCTGGATTGGAAATGGAGCAGCCAGGACTTGAACTTCAGCTCGTCTGGATGCTGATGTTGCAGGTGGTGGCTTAACCTGCTGCACCACAATGCCAGCCCCATTTAAATCTACTTTTTAGTGGGGTTATTTGTCCTTATTTTTGAGTTGTAAAAGTTGCTTTTACATTCTGGATGCTAGGCTGTTGCAGAAAATAGTATTTTCTCCCATTTTGCGGGTTGCCTTTTGCTTTCTTGGTAGTGTCCTTTCAACTATGGAAGCCTTACATTTTGGTGAAATGCAGTTTGTCTGTTTTCCTTTGGTTTGTGTTTTAGGTGTCATATCTAAGATGACCTTTGCCTAAAATCCCAAATGACAAAGATACGCATGTAGGTTTTCTTTTTAAAAAATATTTATTTTATGTATTTGAAAGAGTTACAGAGAGAAGGAGGTGGGGGGGGGGAGAGAAAGAGAAAGAAAATGAATTTTCCATCTGCTGGTTCACTCCCCAAACAACCACAGTGGCTGGGGCTAGGCCAGACCAAAGCTAGGAGCCTGGACCTCCATCTGGGTCTCTGATATGGGTGGCCGGAGCCCAGGCAAGTAAGCCATATTTTGCTGCCTTGCCAGGTGCATTAGCATGGAATTGGTTTGGAAGTGGAGCAGCCTGGACTTGAACCAGTGCCCATTTGGGATGCTGGCATTGCAGGTAGTGTCTTAACCCACTCTGCTACTATGTTGGCCCCTACACCTGTTTTCTTTTAAGGGTCTTATGGGACCCAGTGCTGTGGCACAGCTTTTGTGGTGCCGGCATCTTATGTGGGTGTGGGTTTGTGTCCCGGCTGCTCCTCTTCTTTTTTTTTTTTTTTTTTTTTTTACAGGCAGAGTGGACAGTGAGAGAGAGAGACAGAGAGAAAGGTCTTCCTTTTGCCGTTGGTTCACCCTCCAATGGCCACCGCGCCTGGCGCGCTGCGGCCGACGCACCGCGCTTGTCGGATGGCAGGAGCCAGGAGCCAGGTGCTTTTCCTGGTCTCCCCATGGGGTGCAGGGCCCAAGCACCTGGGCCATCCTCCACTGCACTCC
The DNA here is from genome assembly GCA_949820135.1 of Sylvilagus floridanus. NCBI lineage: Eukaryota > Metazoa > Chordata > Mammalia > Lagomorpha > Leporidae > Sylvilagus > Sylvilagus floridanus. The sequence goes on along the minus strand of OX463224.1, from coordinate 118,589,855 downwards.
CGGGCCACAGCAGAGGGCTGGACTGGAAGAGGGGCAACCGGGACAGAATCCGGCGCCCTGACCGGGACTAGAACCCGGTGTGCCGGCGCCGCAAGGCGGAGGATTAGCCTGTTGAGCCACGGCGCCGGCCAAGAAGAAGGTCTGCTCCTCTTCTGATCCAGCTCTCTACTTCTGGCTTGGAAAGCAGTGGAAGATGGCCAAGTGCTTGGGCACCTGTACCCCCTTGGGAGACCTGGTGAAGCTCCTGGCTCCTGGCTTTGGATCAGCCCAGCTCCAGCCATTGTGGTTATTTGGAGAGTGAACCAATGGATGGAAGACCTCTCTCTCTGTCTCTTCTCTCTTTCTCTATGTAACTCTGCCTTTCAAATAATAAAAAGTAAACCTTAAAAAAAGAAAAAAGAGGATAAGTTACTCAGATGTAAAATTTTTTTTCAACATACAACTAGTCTTTGATAGTTCACAGAATGGATGCTAGAGTTGCAGCCCATTGACTTAAGCCACCACTTCTAATCTTGGCTTTGGCCTGGCCCAGCCGCTGCTGTGTGGCCATTTGGGGAGTGCATCAGTAGATGAAAGATCTCTTTCTGTCTCTCTTTCTCTGTAACTCTGCCTCTCAAATAAATCTAAAAAGAAAAAAAAAGTTTTGTCTTTAGCTCTTACGTTTAGGCCTTTGTTCTAGTTTTGTTAATTTTTGCATATGGTATGAGGTAGGGATCCAGCATCATTCCTTTGCATGTGGAAATCCATTTGTCCCACCTGTGATGTCTTTTTTTTTTTTTTTAAGATTTTTTTATTTATTTGAGAGAGAGAGAGTTACAGACAGAGAGAGGGAGAGACAGAGAGAAAGGTCCTCCTTCCATTGGTTCACTCTCCAAATGGTTGCAACAGTGTTGATCTGAAGCCAAGAGCCAGGTGCTTTTTCCCAGTCTCCCATGAGGGTGCAGGGGCCCAAGCACTTGGGCCATCTTCTCCTGCTTTCCCAGGCCACAGCAGAGAGCTGGATTGGAAGAGGAGCATCTGGGACTTGAACCAGCACCCATATGGGATGCCAGCGCTGCAGGTAGAGGATTAACCTGTGCCATGGTGCTGGCCCCTGTGATTGGTCTTAATTACCCATTTTTACTAGTGTCCTTACCACAGTGGATAAAATACAGACAGGATAAAGTTTTCTATGTCTGTCATTAGTTTTCAATGTATTCAGGCTGGAAACTTTATTTGCTTTCAAAATGGTTTCTCTTCTGCATAAGACAGTCTTTTGCTTGAATTTTTATTGTATTCCTTCTACCACAATATTGGGTTAGGATATGAAAATAAAAAGGGGCCGGTGCTGTGACACAGCAGGTAAAGCCGCCACCTGCAGTGCCAGCATCCCAGATGGGTACCAGTTCAAGTCCTGGCTGCTGCTCTTCCAATCCAGCTCTCTGCTATGGCCTGGAAAAGCAATAGAAGATGGCCCAAGTCCTTGGGTCCCTGTACCCGCATGGGAGACCTGGAAGAAGTTCCCTGGCTCCTGGCTTCGGATCGGCCTGGCTCCGGCTGTTGAGGGTATTTGGGGAGTGAACCAGTGGATGGAAGACCTCTCTATCTCTCTCTCTGCCTCTCCTCTCTGTGTAACTCTTTCAAATAAATAAATAAATCTTATAAAAATCTTTTTTTTCTTTTCTTTTTTTTTTTTTTGGACAGGCAGAGTAGACAGTGAGAGAGAGAGACAGAGAGAAAGGTCTTCCTTTGCCATTGGCTCACCCTCCAATGGCCGCCGCGGCTGGCCCGCTGTGGCCGGTGCACCGCGCTGATCCGAAGGCAGGAGCCAGGTGCTTCTCCTGGTATCCCATGGGGTGCAGGGCCTAAGGACTTGGGCCATCTTCTACTGCGCTCCCTGGCCACAGCAGAGAGCTGGCCTGGAAGAGGGGCAACTGGGACAGAATCCGGCGCCCTGACTGGGACTAGAACCCGGTGTGCTGGCGCCGCAAGGCGGAGGATTAGCCTGTTGAGCCACGGCAACGGCTATAAAAATCTTATAAAAAAAGAAAATAAAAATAAATAATGTGATGAATGAGACCTGAATATAAACCATAGAAAGTTATGTTACAGTTTCTAAGAATAAAAATACCTTGCAATATTTTCATTTGTGTTTGTTACCATAACAAAATGCTTTGACTATAAAGTGCTTTGACTATGGCTCAGCAGAGTTTCATAGAAAGCTTCCTTGCTGGCTTTTGCAGTAATAAAGGTGTTAGTGAAGAATCAGGCACTCACTGATGAATTTACTTCTCTTTGTGAATATATTAAACCCTGTCTTGTCTTGGAACTGGGTACTTTATACACAGATTTGAAACTTATTTTTTAAATTATATGACTGAAGATCATAGCAAGTTGTATAAGGATAACAAGTTGTGTAAGCATGCACCTTATTTAACATTTTGCGTACATTGTTTTTAGAGTGGGAGTGGATAGAGTCATCGGCTGTTTGGGCACCCTGAAGTTTGACAAAGCCCTGCTGTGTTCGGTGTAGGGCAGTGACAGCCTGGGGTCTCCTTGCTTTCGTTTGGCATCTTTGTTGTGTCCTGCTATGTCTTTTGTTGAGGTTGAAATAGTTCTATTTTATCAAGCAAGCAGAAAACACCAGAGATCGGGGAAGTGAGTGCAGCCTTACAGTTGACCCCCTCCCAAACCCCAGCCTAGAAATGTAAACTAAGTCAAATTAGTACTCAGAGCTTGCTTTTTTTTTTTTTTAAAGATTTATTTATTTATTTGAAAGTCAGAGTTACACAGAGAGAGGAAGGAGAGGCAGGAAGAGAGAGAGAGAGAGGTCTTCCATCTGTTGGTTCACTCTCCAGATGGCTGCAACAGCTGGAGCTGTGCGGATCCAGAGCCAGGAGACAGGAGCTTTTTCCAGGCCTCCCAGTGGGTGCGGGGGCCCAAGGACTTGAGCCATCTTGTACTGCTTTCTGAGGCCATAGCAGAGAGCTGGACAGGAAGCAGAGTAGCCGGGTCTCGAACCAGCGTCCATATGAACTTGATTTTGAATGACAAAAGGCATGTAGGTGACTGGCTGGGTAGTGAGCTCACCGTTGGCAGCTGTGGCTGTCTGGATTGCTGGGACAGTTTCCCCACTCCCACAGTGCTCCGTGGGCCTCCGGCACATCTCACCAGGTCCGAGCAGGCGTCGCCTGCAAGGTGCTCTGGTCACAGCCTCTTCTGAGAGAACCCACAGGCAGGAGCTTAAGGACGTTACCTGTACGTGTAGATTTCTCCTTCACATTTCCCCCTTCTCACGTTGATGTCTTCTGCTTGTATTTTCCTGTGTTTCAGGTTGCCGTTGTTCTGATGGATACCCAGGGGGCATTTGACAGCCAGTCGACTGTGAAAGACTGTGCTACCATCTTTGCTCTGAGTACCATGACTAGTTCTGTCCAGGTAAAGTTACATGACTTGGAAAAGCGTTTGCGAAGGAAATAAGCCAAAGCCAGATGCCGAGTTTCAGTTACTGTTCTGTTCACGAGCCCCGGGATCGAATGTGAATGCTCTTTCTAGACTTCAGGAGGAAGTTACGCTTTTAGAAGCTCCAGAAGGAGCTGAACTGTCTTTCCACTTTGATTGTAATTATATATAAAATGCTCCAAGAAATGTGTGAAAAGTAAAAATAGAAATAAATCATATGGAAGTGTAGATTTGGAAAACTACTTAGAAAACTTAGGAATGTGATATTTTCTTTATTTTGTTTTTTAAGATTTATTTATTTGAAAGGCAGAATTACAGAGAGAAAGGGAGAGATGGGCAAAGGGAGAGAGAGAGAGAGAGAGTGCGCGTGCGCACGCTTCTGTCTTCTGGTTTACTCCCCACGTGGCTGCAGTGGCCGGGGCTGGGCCCTGCCGAAGCCAGGAGCCTGAAGCTCCATCCTGTCTCCCATGTGGGTGGCATCTCCCATGTGGGCCATCTTCCATTGCCTTCAGTAGGAAGCTGGATCTGAAGTGGAGCAGCCTGTACTCTGGTGCTCTGCTGCATTGCAGGCAGCCGCTTAACCCACTAGGCTGCCGTGTCAGCCCCAGAAAACCGTATTTTAAACTGTTCAGGAAGAATTCTGCAATTTCAACCTTTTGGGCATAGTTTTCCAAGATGCAGATAATGTTACTGTTATGCTTTCAAAGTAATGTTTCCAATGTGTTCTCATGTGCACGTCTTTAATTGTGCAGAGCTTCTAGTCAGTGCCCTAGGCTTAATTCAGATGTCAGAAATCAGCCAGTCGTATCACTGTGGAATTTTGCTTTCTAGATCTACAATTTGTCCCAGAACATTCAGGAAGATGACCTTCAACAGCTGCAGGTGTGTATGTCTCATCAGAATTGTAACACCATAATATATTTTTTTGAAGTTTTAAAGTTAAGAAAAAATTTAGAACCGAGTAGTTTTTGTCAGGACATTGAACGTGGATGCAGGGTTCCGGTTCGTGGCAATCCCACGCTCGTTTTGCTGGTGTGGAACTGGGGTGGTCAGAGAAGCCCTGACTGATTAGGGCAGACAGCAGAGACAGTGCAGGAGTAAGGCCTCTGGATCTGTTGTTGGGGGCGCGGAGCAGCAGGAAGAGAGACCCCGAGCTGGAGTGGCCTTCCCTTCAGGACCAGGGAACGGCGAGGAGGCCAGTGGGAGTGACGGAAGGGGCCAAGTGATGCAGTCAGAGAGGCAGGGAGGTCGGGACAGCGTGAGGCTTGGAGCTGGGGAGGGTTGATGTTACCCCACATTCTGGGTGCTGTGTTTGGATTTTGGGGTGGAGGGCGGTAAGGGTGTGCTCAGGGAGACTGGTCGTGGAGCTGTGGTGGTAAACCGGAGAGGTGAGGTAAGCGAGGAGGTGGGGGTTGGTTAGAGGCCCGGAGAGCAGAATGTGTGTGGTACCCAAGGGCCCTTGTTATGGCTGTTACGTGACTTCCATTCTCTGTAGCCCTGGTTCTCACCTGCTTGTCCTGCAAAACCCCTCAGGGGGCCCAGGGCTGAGTGCAGTCCTGCAGTGCTCCAGAGACCGCCTTCCCTGTGCGCCCCCAGGGAACACATTGGAGCCAAGTGACTGTGGCCGTCCTCACAGTAGGGGTTTCCTCTGCTTAGTGTATTTTGTATTCCTTTTATTTTATTTTTAAAGATTTATTTATTTATTTGAAAGGCAGATTTTTTTTTTTTTTGACAGGCAGAGTGGACAGTGAGAGAGAGAGACAGAGAGAAAGGTCTTCCTTTGCCGTTGGTTCACCCTCCAATGGCTGCCGCGGCCGGCGCACTGCGCTCATCCGATGGCAGGAGCCAGGTGCTAGGTGCTTTTTCCTGGTCTCCCATGGGGTGCAGGGCCCAAGCACTTGGGCCATCCTCCACTGCACTCCCGGGCCACAGCAGAGGGCTGGCCTGGAAGAGGGGCAACCGGGACAGAATCCGGCGCCCCGACCGGGACTAGAACCCGGTGTGCCGGCGCCGCAAGGCGGAGGATTAGCCTGTTGAGCCACGGCGCCGGCCTGAAAGGCAGATTTTCAAAGAGAGAGAGTGAGAGAGAGAGGGGAAGGGACAGAATTCTTCCGTCTGCCGGTTCACTCCCCAAATGGCTGCAATGGCCAGAGCTGGGCAGGTCTGAAGTCAGGAGCCGGGAGCTTCTTCCAGGTCTCCCACGTGGGTACAGGGGCCCAAGGACTTGCACCATTTTCTACTGTTTTCACAGGCCATTACCAGGGAGCTGGATCGGAAGTGGAGCAGCTGGGACTAGAACCAGCGCCCATGTGGGATGCTGGCACTGCGGGTGGCAGTCTCACCTGCGACACCAGTCCCTGTTGCCTTTAAAAAAACCACAGAAGGTGATTTTTAAGCTGTGGCCTCAGTGCTGCTCTACGAGCAGTAGCTTGTGCTTTGCCATCAGTGGGTCAGTGTCAGCCTCCTGGCGCAGCGGTTGAGAATGGTTGCCCCATGAAGCCTTCCGGCAAAGCTTGAGTTGGTCAGCGAGCCACGGAGATGTGCCTTCTAAGCTCCTTCCTTTCACACGTTGTTTGCGTGTCTACCTGGTGTGAGGAAGAGAGCCCGGGTCAGAGTTGTCTGGAGTAGACAGGGCTCTCACGTTCTCACCTCTCACCTGAGAGGTGCTGAGTGGACAAGGGCCTGAAACGACAGAAGTGGTTGGTCTCCCGGGGGGGAGGCCAGAAGCCGGACGTAAAGGGGTCGAGAGGCCGTGCTGTCCGAAGCCTGGGGGGTGGAATCTCTTCTTGCCACGGCCTGCTGGCTTCTGGCGGCTGCTGGCACTTTGGCCGTCCTCAGCTTGCAGTGGCAGCCCTCGGGGCTCCACTTCTGTCCTCACAGGGCCACTGGCTTCCCTCGGTGTCATTCTGTGTCATTCTCCTTTCTGTGTTTTTGTTTTCTTGTGAGGACGCCAGTCATGCTGGAGGAGGGCCCACCCCAGCGACCTTGTCTTAACTGATGACGAGCATGTTTCCTTCCAAATAAGGTCTTGTTCGTGGGGGCTGGGTGTGAGGATGTCACCATATTTTTTTGCAGGAGACATTTCGCCCTAAACAGGTGGTAAGGAAATGATGACGCAGTTACAGGATTTTCCTTTGATACTGTTCTCGAGAGCTCCACCCTCGGATTCCTCGTGTCTAAGCGTATCTTTCCCGTACTCGTTTCAGCACCAACCTTTGCTGATTCTTTTTGTCCTCCATAGTCTCGTATTTCTTGGAAGGATTCCCTCGTATGTGATCTTAGAATAGCTTTCCCACTGACCTTAGTGTTTCCAGTCTCTCCTCTCTAAGAACCATGTTTCACATGTGGAGTCCTCTCTCTCTCTCTTAAAGATGTATTTATTTGAAAGGCAAAGTGATGGGGGGAGAGAGAGAAAGAGAGAGATTGATTGTCCGTCAGCTGGTTCATTCCCCAAATGCTGCAATGACCAGGGCTGCACCAGGCTGAAGCCAGGAGCTAGGAGCTTCATCCGGGTCTCCCAGATGGGCTCAGGGGCCCAAGTTCTTGGACCATCCGCCACTGTTTTCCCAGGCACATTATCAGGGAGCTAGGTCAGAAATGGAGCAGGCGGAGCAGCTGGGACTCGAACCCACATCCACATGGGATGCTGGCACTGCAGACAGCAGCTTAACCTGCTGCACCACAACACTAGCCCCTACTTGAATGGTTTTTTAAAAAGAGGTTTTCGAGTAAAACGCTTGAATTTGTGACTTCGGAGGTGGAACTGGTATGGGTGACAGAGTCCACGATGTGGAGATTGCCGGAGGTGACATGGCGAGGAGTTGCCAGGCGGGGATTGAGTGGCGGTGCCTTGGACAGAGGAGAAGCCTGGGGCTTGGTGGGTGAGAAGGCACGATGGTTGGCAGGAAGACAGCAGGAAGAAGTGCGGGAAGGAGGTCACGCAGAGCAGCACAGACCCTGCAGAGTAGGGCTTTTTACACCACAGTGGGGAAGAGTGGTGCAAAGTGACAAAGGGAAGGGCCAAGTCACAGCCACGCTTTGTGGTCCTGAGATACAAGGATTCTGGCAGAGACCAGCAGCCACTGCATAAGGTGTTGCAAGGAAAATTGCTCCCTCAAGCTTTAGTCAAAGAGGCAGAAGCAGCGATCAGAGAAGCGGCTGGGGATGTAGCAGAGTTTCTTCACTGGGGATGTAGCAGAGTTTCTTCACCATCGGCCTGAAGTTGCAGATGATACAGTGGGAGTATCTGGGGGCGGGAATGGGAGCTGGGGCATCACGTGAGTGACAGTGCCATGGACTGCAGGGCTGGGGCGAGGGGGTGTGGCTACCATTAAGGCATTCACTGATGGAAATGGGGGATAGATGTGGTGGATTTGCAAACTGAAGGTGTACTCACGTTAAATGACTGGACTTCACGGCCAAAGGGCTTGTCTCAGTCGACAGGGCTGATGGCCGAGCCAGCAACCGCATACATACAAATGCTACGAAGGAGAATATGCTGTCTGTGTGTCTGGAAATCCACGAGAATCTTAAAGATTAGCTTAGTTAGGTCCCCATCACAAATTACAGATGTGAAAAGCAGGTTTGAAATTTACTTAAATTTATTATTTATTTGAAAGGAAGAGAGAGAGGGAGGGAAGAAGGGGGAGGGAGAGCGGGAGAGCGAGAGAGCGAGCCAGTGAGCTGTCTTCCATCCGCTGCTTCACTCCTCACATGCGCGCAGTGGGCAGTGCTGGGCCAGGCTGAAGCCGGGAGCTTGGAACTCAGTCCTGGTCTCCGCAGGGGTGGCAGGCACTCAGCTCCTTTGACTTTGTCCTGCTGCTTCCCGGGGTCTGCATTACTGGGAGGCCTGAAGTCGGGAGTGGAGCCAAGTACGAAACGCAGCATCCTGATCTGGGATGTGAGCGTCCCAGGTGGTGTCTTAGCTGCCGGGCCAGTGACGCCCCAGACTCGGCTCTCTGCCCCAGACTCGGCTCTCTGGTTCTCCACTCTTCACTCGCAGTTTCCTTCCCCTCATTCTTCCAATCATTGTATCACAAGTTTTGGTTAAAAAAAAATCATGCTAACCTGTACGGTGTGTGTGTGTGTGTGTGTGTGTGTGTGTGTGTGTGTTCCTCACAGCTGAGGCTCGTTGTGAGCTACGATTGCATTTCTTGAAATTACCTTTATTCCTTTTTCACTTCAGTTTAGGTTCCTATATGCTGGTCACTAGAGCATCTACAAACTGACACCTCCTGACACTTCTCAGCATGCTCTTAGTCCTTGGGGTTCTGCTGAGCTCTTCCGCTGCCATTGGAGCCTCTTCTAGGCTGGTCTGCAGCTGTCAGCTTTGCCACATTTTTTTTTTTTTTTGCCAGATGTAGGTCCCTTTCTTTATTTTTAAAACTACAAAAGGGGCCGGCGCCGTGGCTCAACAGGCTAATCCTCCGCCTTGCGGCGCCGGCACACCGGGTTCTAGTCCCGGTCGGGGCGCCGGATTCTGTCCCGGTTGCCCCTCTTCCAGGCCAGCCCTCTGCTGTGGCCTGGGAGTGCAATGGAGGATGGCCCAGGTGCTTGAGCCAGAAAAGCACCTGGCTCCTGGCTCCTGGCATCGGACAGGCGCCGTGTGCCGGCCGCAGCGCGCCGACCGCGGCGGCCATTGGAGGGTGAACCAACGGCAAAAGGAAGACCTTTCTCTCTGTCTCTCTCTCTCACTGTCCACTCTGCCTGTCAAAAAAAAAAAAAAAAACTACAAAAGAAACTTTATTTTTTATGCAGTTGTTTTTCTTTTTTTTCCCCCAAAGGAACCTTTTATTTAAGGAATACAAACTATGCATTTCGTAAATACAACTTTAGGAATATAGTGATTCTTCCCACCATACCTGCCCTCCCTGCCATCCTCTCTCCCACCCCTCCTCCTCCCTCTCCCATTCCCAGTCCCATTCTCTACTAAGATCCATTTTTGATTAACTTTATACACAGAAGACCAACTCTATATTAAGTAAAGAGTTCCACAATTTGTACACACACACATACACACACACACACAGCTGTTCCTCAACAGTCAGGACAAGGGCTGTTCAAAGTCATTGCATCTTGAAGTTAATTTCACTTTTTTTTTTTTAGAAACTTAATTAACTTTAAAGAAGTACCCAGGAATGATACATCTTTTGCGAGCACTTAGATGTAATTATAATACAATTCTTTAAAGACAGAGGTCCTGCATTGGAAGTTAGTGCACAGTGATTCTTGTTGTTAATTTAATAGTTAACACTGTTATATATATGTTATATATATCCTCTGAGGCTCTTGACATGAGCTGCCTAGACTATGGAAGCCTTTTGAATCCACAAACTCTATCAGAATTTAGACAAGGCCATAAGCAAAGTGGAAGTTTTCTCCTCCCTTCGGAGAAAAGTACCTCCTTCTTTGATGACCACTTTTTTCCACTGGGGTCTTACCCACCGAGGTCCTTCATGTAGGACGAGGTCCTTCATGTAGGACGTTTTTGTCACAATATCCTGGCTTTCTATGCCTGAAATGCCCTTCGGGCTTTTCAGCCAGACCAGAATGCCTTAAGGGCTGATTCTGAGGTCAGGGTGTTATACAAAGCGGTTGTCATTCTATGAGTCTGCTGTCTGATCTTTTGTTCTTTTCATGCCTTGTTCATTCTCATTCTCCAGCAGGTTCCTGAGAAAGGATGAATGGGAGGTAACTCTTGCGGATCTTAGAATCTTTTTTTTTTTTTTTTTAAGGTTTATTTATTTATTTGAAAGGCAGAGTTAGAAAGGGAGAGAGAGATCTTGCATCCTCCCCAAATGGCTACAGTGCTGTGCCAGGCTGAAGCCAGGAACCTGGAACTCCTTCTGGGTCTCCCACCTGGGTTCGGGGACCCAAGGACTTGGGATATCTTCTTCTGTTTTCCCAGGCACGTTAGGAAGTGGAGCAAAGACAGGAACAAGCACCCATATGTGACACTGGCATTACAGGCAGCACTTAACCCGCTGTGCCACAATGCTGCCCCCCCTGAGAATATCTTAATATCACCTAAGAATTATTGAATGGAGATAATTTTCTGTTAGTCATGAAGGCACTGGGGCTGGTGTTGTGTCGTAGCCTGCGACACCATCATCCCATTTGGGCGCCTGTTCTAGTCCCTGCTGTTCCATATCTGATCCAGTTCTTGGCTAATGTGCCTGGGAAGGCAGTGGAGGATGGCTCAAGTGCTTGGGCCCTTGCACCCATGTGTTAGACCTGGAAGAAGCTCCTGGCTCCTGGCTTTGGCCTGGCCCAGCCCAGGATGTTGCGGCCATTTGGGGACTGAATCAGCAGATGGAAGATCTCTCTTGCTCTCAGTTTCTCCTCTCTCTTTCTGTAACTGCCTTTCAAATAAACAAAATAAATATAAAAAAAAAAAAATTGTGAAGGCGTTACCTCACTGTCTTCCAGCCTCCAAGTGTTCTTGCCAGAGTCCTGGATTACTGGATTTCTGAACCTTTTTACCCAACCATTTTGTCTCTCTGAAGCCTATAAGATCTTGGCGTGAATTTTTTGCTTTTTTTTTTTTTTTTTTTTTGACAGGCAGAGTGGACAGTGAGAGACAGAGAGAAAAGTCTTCCTTTTTCCGTTGGTTCATCCCCCATGGCTGCTGCGGCTGGTGTGCTGTGGCCGGCATGTGGCGCTGATCCGAAGCCAGGAGCCACGTGCTTCTCCTGGTCTCCCATGGATGCAGGGCCCAAGCACTTGGGCCATCCTCCACTGCACTCCCGGGCCATAGCAGAGAGCTGGCCTGGAAGAGTGGCAACCGGGACAGAATCCGGTGCCCTGACCGGGACTAGAACCCCGGGTGCTGGCGCCTCAGGCGGAGGACTAGCCTAGTGAGCCGCGGCACCGGCCGGTAATGCATTTATACGTGGAGTTTTTCTCCATCCTTTGTAAATGCAAATCTGAAAGATGAGGTATTGTGAATTGCTTAAACTGAGGTATAGTAACTGGATTATGTTAAAAAGCAACATATGGAGACTAAAATAGAGCTCCTGGAAATTATAACAGCAAACATGGAAAATTCAGTGGGGAGAGTTTAGAATATACACTGGAGGGACCGGCAGTGTGGTGCAGAGGGTAAAGCCCCTATACACTGGAGGGACCGGCAGTGTGGTGCAGAGGGTAAAGCCCCTATACACTGGAGGGACCGGCAGTGTGGTGCAGAGGGTAAAGCCCCTATACACTGGAGGGACCGGCAGTGTGGTGCAGAGGGTAAAGCCCCTATACACTGGAGGGACCGGCAGTGTGGTGCAGAGGGTAAAGCCTCGTCTGGTGCCAGCATCGCATGTCAGAGTGCTGGTGTGCATCTCAGCCGCTGCGCTTCCAGTCCACTCCTGGATAATGTGCCTGGGAAAGCAGCAGAAGATGCCCCAAGTACCTGGACTCCTGCCACCCCCATCGGAGACTTGGGTGGAGTTCCTGGCTCCTGGCTTAGGCCTGGCCCAGCCCTGGAGTGGCCATTTGGGGCATGAACCAGTGGATGGAAGATATCTAGACCGCCCACTCCCCTTCACTCTGCCTTCCAAATAAATAAAACAAATCTTATAATATATATATGTATATATATACACACACACATACATTGGAGAAAATTTCCTTAGTAGGTTGAATGACGATACAAAGAGTAGAAACTGGGAAGGAGGGAGGTAGTGAAGGAGAGAAAGAAGAAAAGAAAGAAAAGGTGGGAGGAGGAAGAAGTGGAGGAGTGGGGGAGGCCACTTACACAAAAGGGAAAGCAAAGTTTAACAGTTGATACATAGTAGTGTACAAGAGACCAGAGACAGTGTAGGGGAAGAAAATATGACAGTGGTGGTACAAGATGAAGCTCTAGGTGCTGGTGTTACGGCGTAGACGGTTCAGCCTCTGATGCAGTGCCTGCATCCCACATGGGCAACGGTTTGAGTCCTGGCTGCTCCACTTCCTGTCCCTCTCCCTGCTAATGCACCTGGGAAAAGCAGTGGAGGAAGACCCAAGTACTTGGGCCCCTGCACCCATGTGAGAAACCTGGAGGAAGCTCCTGGCTCCTGGCTTTGGCCTATCTCAACCCTAGCCATTTTGGTGATTTGGGGAGTGAATCAGTGGATGGAAGATTCTTTCTCTTTCCCTCTTCTTGTCTCTGTATCTCTTCCTTTCAATTAAATAAATCCTTAAAAAAAATAAGGGCATCTGTTTGTTTTTTTCTGCCTGAGGCTTCCTCAAAAGTTTGTGGTCCTTGGCTGTCTGCACATAGAGTGGGCCGCTAAGCAGTTGAGCTCTGGTAGAAGAGTGGGCCTTGGGTCCTGGACTGAATCTCCGTGCGGCAGAGATTCCGAGGCATTCCGTTGCATTCGCAGACCTGGACTCTTGGACTGTCATTTGAAGGGACTAAGGTGTCTCCTGGTTCAGTCTCTGTACTTTGACTTAAGCACTTGCTTCCAGGAAGGTAGGGGGCGTACTGCTAACCTCAGCTGAGTTTGGTATCTGGGGCTAGATTTTTTATGGTTTATCCTCCAGGTGTTGGGTAGGAAAGTAGACGTCAGCCTGTGTGTGTGAGAGGGGCCAGAGGAAAAACACGGTAGTTCGTGCTGTTGGACGAGTGAAGGCAACAGCTGGGCAGTTACACATCGCAGATCCTGCTGTGCCCATGGTCTTGCGGGGGTTCCGGGGAATCCTCCCAGCCTGGCGCCTGAGATAGCACTGTGCTCATGAAGGTCCCGGAGGAACATCCCAATCTCACGCCCAGAGCACCCTCCTCCACCCGGCCACACCTCATACATGAAGTGGGGGGAAGAAACGGCAGGGACAGGCGTGCCCATTCCTGTAAATAACCCAGACGGATGCGGACCGTGTGCTCAGCTCTTGGCCGAGGCGCCTCTCAGTGTGCTCTCCTCCTGAAACGTCACTGGCTGGCTTCCTGTGCTTGCTTTCTCACTCTGAAATTCGTTTTTCTCAAGATTTATTTATTTCAAAGAGTTACACAGAAAGGGAGGGATGGAGGAGAGGGGAGAGAGGAGAGAGCGAGAGAGAGAATCTTCCATTTGCTGGTTCACTCCTCAAGTGGCTGCCAATGGCTGGGGCTAAGCCAGGCCGAAGCCGGGAACCAAGAGCTGCTTCTGGGTCTCCCCCGTGGGTGCAGGGGCCCAAACACTTGAGGCATCTTTCACTGCTTTTCTCAGTCCATTAGCAGGGAACTGGGTTGAAGTGGAGCAGCTGGGCCTTGAACCTGGCTCCCATATGGGATGCTAGCATTGCAGGCAGTGGCTTAACCTGTTATGCCATGACTCAGGCCCCTCAAACTCTTATGGGAAGACAGGAACCTTGGCTCGTGGCGTCCCTGGTAACACGGCGGTCCACTTCCTGTCTGGGAGCAGGAAGTGGTGGGATGAGGGTGGGGGTCTGGCAGTGTTGGTGTGCTCTATAAAGACTTCCAGATACTTCCTTCATTCCAGCCCCACTGCCGCGCCCCTCCTGCAAGGTAGCTGTGTGCTTGTATTTTCTGAGCTTACCAGGGACTCTGCTGAGAGAACCTGTTAGTTTCCTGTTGGCCCCTGCTTCTCCCACATTTCTTAGCAGGGTAGAAAAAGCGAAAACCCTGGGCAGTTTTCATTTGTTTGCTTTCCATTCAGGATGTCTTCAGTTGCTCTCGTGTGCTCTCAGTGTTTGCCATCCTCCCCGTCGTGTGAGTTTGTAACTTCCAAGCTTTGCTTCGTTTTCGTTAGAGAGGCTCCATGAAGAAATGGGTGAACGTCCGTGTGAACCCTGGTCTTACAGAGGCCATTCAGTTGCATCAGTGCCTAACCCCTGGTTTAGTGATCCTCTTTTTAGGCAGATGTCTTCACTGAACAGGAACCATTTGAGTAAAGACTAAGAGGTGATGCAGCTGGTCAGTAGGACATTAGGAGCCAGGCGGAGGCCCTGAGGCAGCAGTGCCCAGTGTTTGAGGATCTGCAAGAAGGCCCGGTGTGGCTGGATCACAGGCTTTTTAGGACTGGCTTTTTAATCTGTTTTTTAATTTTGTTATTTATTTCATTTAAAAGGCAGAGACAGAGAAACAGAGAAAGATCTTCCCACCTGCTGGTTCACTCCCCAAATGCTCACAACAACCAGGACTGGCCAGGCCAAAGCCAAGATCCTGGAACTCACCTGGGTCTCCCGCATTGATGGCTGACACCCCTTGAACCATCACCTGCTGTTTCCCATGGTGCACAGTAGCAGGAAGCTGGGATTGGGAACAGAGCAGGGACTCAGACCCAGGCAGTGGAGTGTGAGATGCGCAGGTCCCAAGCAGCAGATGAGTCCCTGTGCCAGACGCCTGTCCCGGCACTGGCCTTTGTGCTGGATGAGCTTGCACGGTTTCGCGTGGAAGCAGAGCGGGGCCTACCATGCTGCTGTGCTGAGAGTCGGCAGGGGGCCCTTAGGAGGCGCCTGCAGTGTGGCAGGCCTTGTGGAAGGAGCGTGCAGTTGGATTCTGGGTTCACTGGCACACCGGGATGTGGGCTGCGCGAGGGCAGTAGCCAAGCGGATGTCAGGGTTCATGGTGCCTGTGGTGTTTAGAAGCTGAACTTTTGGCTGGCGCCGTGGCTCAACAGGCTAATCCTCCGCCTTGCGGCGCCGGCACACCGGGTTCTAGTCCCGGTCGGGGCGCCGGATTCTGTCCCTGTTGCCCCTCTTCCAGGCCAGCCCTCTGCTGTGGCCCAGGAGTGCAGTGGAGGATGGCCCAAGTGCTTGGACCCTGCACCCCATGGGGAGACCAGGAAAAGCACCTGGCTCCTGGCTCCTGCCATCGGACGAGCGCGGTGCGCCGGCCGCAGCGCGCCGGCCGCGGCGGCCATTGGAGGGTGAACCAACGGCAAAGGAAGACCTTTCTCTCTGTCTCTCTCTCTCACTGTCCACTCTGCCTGTCAAAAAAAAAAAAAAAAAAAAAAAAAAAAAAAAAAAAAGAAGCTGAACTTTTGTCTCATGTCCAGTCTGTTAACTGAATACTTGGCTAAAGAACAGCCACAGAGGTATGTAAGTAGTTTTGCGTTACAAACCATTATTTTTATCTTGTTTTATAGCTCTTCACAGAGTATGGCCGCCTGGCAATGGACGAAATTTTCCAGAAACCTTTCCAGGTAAAATGTTAACTCCGGGATTTAGTTCCCAGGCCACATCTGGCCTGCTGCCTGTTGTCATATGAGCTACGGGTGAAGCACGGTTTTAATATTTTTAAACAGTTGAAAAAGCGGGAAAAGGAGATAATACTTTATTGGATGTGTCAGTGATCCGAAACCTAGACGTCAGTGTCCGTCACTGGGTTCCCGTGGGGCTAAGCTGTGCCCGTTGCGTGTGTGGGAGTCCTGCCCGGCTGTTTCTGCTCACCACTGCAGAGCTGAGCGGTGCTTGTCACACAGCCCCTTACAGCACGTGTGTGCTGACCCCAGAGGTGAGGGGTGCTTTGAGGATGTGTTACTCCCTTTTTAAAATTTATTTCAAAAATGTTTATTTATCTGTGAGGTAGAAGTTACAGAGGGAGAGACTGAGAAAGGTCTTCCATCTGCTGGTTTGTGCCCCAAATGGCCACCAGAGCCAAAGCTTGGCCACTCTGAAGCCAGGAGCTTCCTCCGCTTCTCGTATGCAGGTTCAGGGACCCAAGCCCTTGGCCACCTTCCACTGCTTTCCCAGGCCATCTGCAGGGAGCTGAATCGGAAGTGGAGCAGCCGGACTCAAACCTGCGCCCATAGAGGATGCTGGTGCTCAGCCCACTTCACCACGGCATCAGCCCCATCCTTTTCCTCTTTGACATTAACTTCGGGTCTGATGTTGTAACCCAGTGTGTGGGCTGTGCTGTCTTCTCTCTTGACCTCTGCATTCTGCATTCTCACTCTCAGGGCAGAACACCAAACTGAGTATCTTCTCATCAGTGTCTTCCTTCTGTTCCTGTTAACCTGTAGGAACAAAAGGAACAGACTGGATATGCTGGCCTTACATTGGCTTGCGCTTGTCCTTCCAGTGTTTGAAGTTTCTAAGACATTACAAAGTAGGTAAATCCCGGGGCCGGCATTGTGGCAGAGTGGGTTACCTGCTACCTACAACACTGGCATCCCAAGGAGGCATCAGTTCACATCCCGGCTGCTTCACTTCCTATCCAGCTCCCTGCTGATGTGTCTGGGGAAGCAGCAGAGGAGGGCCTAAGTGCTTGGGCCCCTGCCACCCAGGTGGGAGACACAGATGAAGCTCCTGGTCTTCAGTCTGGCCCAGCCCTGGCCGTTGGCAGCCACTCGGGGAGTGAATCAGCAAATGGAATATTCTCTTTCTGCCTCTCTCTCTCCCTCCTCATCTCCCCCCACATCCATGTAATTCTGCCTTCCAAACAATAATTTTTTTAGATGTATGTTATTGATTTGAAAGGCAGAGTTCAGGGCCAGTGTTTTGGTGTAGCTGGTAAATCTGCCACCTGTGGTGCCAGCACCCCATATGGGCACCATTTGAGTCCTTGCTGTTCTACTTTCAATCCAGCTCCCTGCTGGTGTGCACGGGAAAGCAGCGGAGGATGGCCCAAGTGCTTGGGCCCCTGCCTACGTGTGGGAGTCCTGAAAGATGCTCCTAGCTCCTGGCTTTGGACTGGGATATTTCTGTCTGTGTAACTCTTTCAAATAGATAAATCTTTAAAAAAAAAGGGGGGGGGGATGGAGAGAGAGAGATCTTCCATCTGCTGGTTTACTCTCCAGATGGCTACAACGATCAGGGCTGGGCCAGGTCGAAGCCAGGAGCCAGGAGCCAGGAGCTTTTTCCAGGTCTCCCACGTGGGTACAAGGACCCAGGTACTTGGGCCATCTTCTGCTGCTTTCCCAGGCTATTTGCAGGGAGCTGGATCAGAAGTGAAGCAGTGGGGACTCAAACTCATGCCCAAATAGGATGCCACAGACGGAGGCTTTATTCGCTATACCACAACGCTGGCTCTCCAAGATAAATCTTAAAAAAAAAAACACAACCAAGTAGGGCGATCCTTGAGCACATTTCCCTGTCCCCTTGGAAGAAGCTGGCATCCTGCAGGGAAGTAATGGAGCTGTCCTGGAAAGGCACCCACTCACCATTGTACTGTGCTCTGTTCTCTCCCTCAATAGACACTGATGTTTTTGGTTCGGGACTGGAGCTTCCCTTACGAATACGGCTATGGGCTGCAAGGCGGCATGGCATTCCTGGAGAAGCGCTTGCAGGTGAGTGGGAGCGCAGCCTGCTGAGGAGTCAGCTGGGAGGCGCGCAGCTTTCTCATTTGCCTCTGGCTGTGGCCTTTAAAACAGATGATTGTAAATGATCTTCGGTGTTTTAAATATGTATGAGTGTTAGCACAAACCAGTGTTATTGATTTATGGTATATAACGCACAGGGAGTGTAGGGGAGAACTGTGGGCAGGAGCCCCTGAACGTTGAATATAACTTCCATTTCACATCGTAGACCAGGTCCTGGTGCTGTCACAGTGTCATATTCAGATTCTTAGTTCTGTTGTTTTTATTCAAATTTCTTATTTGGTTTGGTGTGGACATAAACGGGTCCAGCCTGTTTCCCCCAAAATCAAAACACAGGACTCCTTTGTCAGTCACCTCCAACCGGTTGGATCGTCCTTGCTGCACAAGCCTGCCCTTGTTCTCAGTGTTTGTGCAGTATGCTCTGTTCAGAAACTTCGCTCCCTGTGTGTGTTTGCTGTGGGAGCCAAGCCAGGGTCAGTCCCATGTGGACATTCATGGGTCTTAGGGCTCCGCATTTTCTCTTTGGCCACCGTGGTGTCAGAGTTGGGACGTCTTCCTTCCTTTGTTCTACTTCTAGTGGCTCCAGTGGGGGAAGCCAAATGGTCCTTGGTAAATGGTTGGTCTCCGTTGCAGGTGAAGGAACACCAACACGAAGAGATTCAGAACGTCCGAAACCACATCCACTCGTGCTTCTCTGATGTCACCTGTTTCCTTTTACCACATCCGGGGCTGCAGGTGGCCACGAGCCCTGACTTTGATGGGAAATTGAAAGGTGTGTTAATGAGTGTTAAGCATGTGACTTGTTCTTTGGAGTTAAATAATGACAGTGAGTGTCAATGACAAATCAAGCAATGCTTCATGGACACAGAGTGGTCTCAGAATAGTATTTCACGTCTGGTTCATATTTTGTTCCTGACTTACTGTGACTATCAGAGCTAGTTTACCTCAGTTTCTGTGTCTTTTAGAAATAGCCATGGAGGATCTTTCTCAGATACATGCTATAGTTACTGGTTTATAAGCGATACAGGTGCTCAGTAAAGGAAGACCAAACGTAAGGCAGCTTGTGTTGATTCAGTAAGATTAACTTCCAGAGGAAAGGCACCCAATGCGTGTGATTGTGGACCGCCCGGGGCTGGGTCCCGTGCTGATGCCAGGAGGTGCTGATCTAGATGGTAGTCACAGCTGGGACTCAGGGGGCCCATTACCTCATTTTTGGTCCTTACTCACTGAGGCCCGAGTCACCCAATAGCTGGCCCTCAGTTGACACACGTGTTAAACTGGGCACTTTGTTTACAAGCTCATCTGAGCTTCTCGGGCTCCCCGTAAAGTGGTGATAATCACAGCTGCCAACTTTAGAGCCCCTCAGGTCCTCACCCTGTGCTGTGCACCCTGGAGTTCCATGAAGTCAGTCATTTCCTTTATTCTAGAATTCACAAGTGAGAAAAGTTAAATAACTCGGAGTGCTTAACTGAACGTGGTGGGGCAGAGCCTCATCCAGATGCCTCTGCCCCCAGCACCACGGCCTGCCAGAGTTCAGGTTGTTCTGTTCCTCGGGGTGCTCACCTGGAGGCTGTTTGGGTACCAGGGGAACTTGCCTTTCAAACTGGAAGGTTCTCATAGCCTAATTTTTCTTTTAAAGGTGTATTTATTTATTTGAAAAAAATTACAGAGAGAGAGGGAGAGACAGAGAAAGAGAGAGGTCTTCCATCTGCTGGTTCACTCTCCATATGGCTGCAAGAGCAAGGTCTGGGCCAGGCCAAAGCCAGGAGTTTCTTCCCGGTCTCCCACATGGGTGTAGGGGCCCAAGCACTTGGGCCATCTTCCGTTGCTCTTCCCAGGCCATTAGCAGGGAGCTGGATGGGAAGTAGAGCAGCCTGGACACAAAGTGGCACCCACATGGGATGCCGGCATTGCAGGCAGCGGCTTTACCTGCTATGCCACAGTGCCAGCCCCCATAGTCTCATCTTAAACGTAAAATGCATCCTTTTCAATTTATTTGATCAAAGGAAATTAATGTCCTTGTTCAACTTTAGATTGGCATCCCAGCTGGTCTTAGCATTGCCGTGCCCTTTACTCTCTGTGGGTTGCTCATGTGAGCCTCTGAACTGGTTGGCAGCTGTCCTGAGGAGGAGACTTCCCAAGCCTGTTACACAGCAACTGAGGTCCAAGATCAGACCCGGCCTTGGCTGAAAAGTCTGCTTCGGCAGCGCTGGAGCCAGGACCTTTTACCTAAAGGCAGCTGGGAGGGAATTTTCAGAGTTGAATAGGGAAAGAAGGCTTAGTGTGCATTTGTATGTATGTGTATAGATCTTATAGTATTTTTAAATTTTATTTATTTTTTGACAGGTAGAGTTAGAGACTGAGAGAAAGGTCTTCCTTCCGTTGGTTCACCCCCAAATGGCTTCTACAGCTGGCGCGCTGCGCCGATCCAAAGCCAGAAGCCAGGTGCTTCTTCCTGGTCTCAAATGCGGGTGTAGGGCCCAAGGACCTGGGCCATCCTCCACTGCCTTCCTGGGCCACAGCAGAGAGCTGGACTGGGACAGAATCCGGCGCCTCAACTGGGACTAGAACCCGGGGTGCCGGCACTGCAGGCGGAGGATTAGCCTAGTGAGCCGTGGCGCCGGCCAGATCTTATATTATTTTAGAGCTATAATGCCACATTATTAGTTGCACTTTTCCAAACCTAAACTCGTATTTGGTTATCACTGGTAAGCAAAATATCCAGTGGAATTTATTTTTTTTAATTTTAAAATATTTATTTTTATTTGAAAGGCAGAATGAGAGCAAGAGAGAGAGAGGGAGACATAGATCTTCCATTCACTGGTTCACTCCCCAAATAGCAACAGCTGGAGCTAGGCCAGGCAAATCCAGGAGCCGGGAGCTCCATCTGGGTCTCCCATGAGAGTGGCAGGGACCCAAGTGCTTGCGCCATCACCTGCTGCTTCCCAGGGTGCGCGTTAGCAGGAAGCTGGATTGGAAACAGAGCATTGGCCCTTGAACCCTGGCGTTCTGATAGGGGATGCGAGTGCCTTAACCGTTGAGCCAAGTGCCTGCCCCTCTAAATGTTTCATAAACTCTATCCACATAGCCTGAAGGTGATTTTTTTTTTTAAAGATTGATTTATATGGGCACTGGTTCAAGTCCCAGTTGCTTCACTTCTGGTACAGCTCCCTGCTAATATGCCTCGGAAAACAGTGGAAAATGGCCTAATAACGTGGGCCCCTGCACCCACGTGGAAGACCTGGAAGTAGCTCCTGGCTCCTGGCTTCGGCCTGGCCCAACTCTGGCTGTCTGGCGTTCTGATATTAGATGCCGACATCCCAAGTGGTAGCTTAACTTGTGCCACACTCTGGCCGTGGTTATGTGATTTTTAGATTTGGAGATAGATGTGTGTGTGTGTGTGTGTGTGTGTGTGTGTGTGTGATTTTGGGGAAGATTGTAACCAAGATATGGAAGGGTTTTGAAGTGAGGAATAAATTGGAGGCTGGCCTGCAAACAGCAGGTGGTTTGTGAGTGTTTGGCAAGTGTTGACTTGAGAACCACAGGCGCCTTGTTGTGGGAGACCTGTAAGTAGAGTTGCGTTTCTGTTCCATATACTTGGAAAAAGATACCATTAGCCCGAGAATGTTCAGGGCTAATCCAGGAAAGGGCCTCAGTGTCGTCTCACAGAACACTTTGATGCGGTAAGAACTTTGTCCTGAGGGCATTTCTGCCGATGTCCCCAGCAGGCTTTCCAGGAATAGCCTCCGGGGTTCTGCTTTGCTTTAGGGGTTGACAGCTGAGAGAGGAACAGGGGGCTCACGGTCCCTCTCCCGGCACAAGCGAGGCAACACTGCTGCCGCTTGTCGCAGGAGGTGAGGACGTGAGCAGATTCGTCAGACACAGGGTGCCCGCCTCGGGCATGCAGCAGCTGACTTCCTGGCTTCCTTGTGGAGGTCAGACTGGGGTCGCCTTTGACACCGTCACCGCTTCGCCCCGTCCCTGTTGTGATACGGCTCTTGTCTCCTCCGATGGAGAGGGTGTTCTTTCCGTCCGGCCTTCTTAGACGTGTCTAGTGTAGGATCTGTCAGTCCTGGTAAGATGGCGCTCAGCAGCACCTGGACCTGCTGGCTCCTTGTGTGGAATGTTTCTGAAGTGGCCTTTCAGTGTGATGCAAGTTGAAGCCAAAAAAAGCTGTGTGTGTTTTTCCTTAAAGAGACAGTGCATTTCCACATTTAAAATACCCCCAAAGAATTAAAAAGCATTCACTGAAATGTCTCTTCCATTTCTGTAGGCTTCCAGAGTTTCTTGGAATATGTGAACAAATACGAATTTATACAGCGCCACCTACTGTATACACTGTTTTATACTTTGCACAACAAAGTTATTAAGAATTGGTCCTACTTTGTTGTTTTAGTCTGACAGTTCTGTTTTCATGGTATAATTAAATTTATAGAGTGCTGAAGGATTCTCACCTTGCTGTGGGCTCCCACCCACTTCTTTTCAATTGTTGGTTGGGGGCCAAGGGAGACCTAGAAGATTCCACAAATCAGATTCCTCGGGCTGTAGTCCTCCTGTGTCTTTGTAGTGGGGCCCGCTGATTCTGCCTTTGAGGGAAGAGCTCTGTGTGACGGCTCCTAGGCCCTTGGTGGGAACCTGGTGCGACCTGCAGACAGTCTGCCAGCGTCCCTGAGAGAGAGGGCCCTTTCCATCTTGGGGCGGGCCGGGGGCCTCTGAGGCAGTGATGGGAAATGCGCCTCGTGAGATACAGGTGATGTTACTTCTGAGAGAGAGAAGGCAACCCGATGAACAGTAGTGATTCCAAACAGATTGTAGGTGGGGTGTGAGGTCTGCATAGCAAAGGCCTGAGACAACTGGAAGGACAAGTTATTGATTGATTGAGAGTCAGCGAGAGAGGGTGAGTGTATGTGCTTCTGTTCGTTAGTTCGGCCCCAAATGCCTGCAATGCTGGGTCTGGAGCCAGAAGCTGGGGACATGGTCCAGGAGCCCATCCACTGCAGCCACTCCTGCCGCCACCTAGTGTTTGTGTCAGCAGCAGGCGGGAATCAGGACCCAGAGCTGGGCTGTCCTGTTTGCGACGTGGGTGCCCGGCAAGTGTTAACTGATAGGCTAAATGCTTGCCTCGGATGCTCAGAGTTTGAAGACCTCATAGTCAAGTTCTTTAAAAATGAAATTTCTTGAAACACTAGGGTGTCGACCAAACATCCCCAGAATGGAAACCAGGTATGTTAGCATTTGTTGTTATAACAAAATCCCTGAGGCGGCTCACTCACAGTGAGCTCGGTTTTTGAGCTTCAGAGGCCCGTTGGCATGGGGCAGGCTTTCTGGCCAGGGACCCTGGCAGATGGCGGGGCGCGGAGAGAGGAAGGCTCACCAGGGTTCCACAGCAGCCCTCTTGCACAGCTCAGGAGGTCACATGGGAGCTATCATCCTTTCCAGGGCAGTGCCCCCAGCCGCCTGAGAACCCCCCCTCCTACTGGACCCCGCCTCCTAAAGCCTCCACCCTCAGGACCAGTCCGCTAACACCTGGGCCTTCGGGGACATTGAACAGCCAGACCATAGCACCCAGTGCGGCTGTGCCCCGTGTTCTGCTCTGAGCCAGAGGGGACCTTAGAGGTCCTTATGCTTCAGGAGGGGAGGGGACAAGGATGCATGGAGGCAGAGCTGTGCCAGCAGTCTGGTCACAGCCAGAACGGGTCAGACATGTACAGTGTGGGACCCCACTGCCCTCACTTGGAGCTAAGGAATGTGGAAACAGCAGTGCAGAGGTGCAGAGGGCTAGGCTGCTGTGCGGACACCTGCACTCCATGTTGCAGTGCTGGTTCAAGTCCCAGCCACTCTGCTTCTGACGAGCTCCCTGCTCGTGCACCTGGGAAGCTCAGGAACTTGGGTTGCTGCCACCCACATAGGAGGCCAGGATGCAATTCCAGGCTCCTGGCTTCAGCGTGGCCCAGCCCTGGCTGTTGCAGCCTTTTGGGGAGCCAATCTCTCTGTCTCTCTGCCTTTCAAACACATTTAATTTTAAAAAATAATATTTTTATTAACATAAGGTAAACAAATTTCATATCAAATGAATAGATCTTTAAAAATAACTAAATAGACTGTGAAGATTGTGTTGTATGCTCACCTCGGTAGACTAAGGCCGTCTGCCATGTTTCCTTCTTTATGGTCCTGTGAACAGATATTGCTGGTGAGTTCAAAGAGCAGTTACAGACGCTGATACCATATGTATTAAACCCCTCCAAGTTAATGGAAAAGGAGATCAACGGCTCAAAAGTTACCTGTCGGGGACTATTGGAGTATTTTAAGGTAACTATGGGTTTTAATTATTAAAATGGTGGATTTTTGGAAAAGCTGGTTTAGCTTGTAACCCATCTTGAATTTTAATATTTGCCTGGGTTGGGGGGGCGATGGTGAGGCCTGATGAGAGACCCCAGTGTCCTTCTAGGCGTGGGCCACTGGGTGGCAGTACCGGTCTAAGAATCAAATGGATGTCTTTGCGCTCTCTCAGAGTAATTACTGTGGCTAAAGGAAGATTGTTCCTCAAGGAAGACGCAGTGCCAAGGAGGTGGTTAGGAAGTTGCTGTGAGTAGGAGCGGCACCTAGCCGTGACCCGACTGCCTCAGAGCCCACAGGTAGTGGTGAGGCCAGCGTGACGGGCCTCTGGTGGATCCCAGCCTTCGTGGGCTTGTGCTGCTTGAGAACATTTTTAGTGAACTAAAAATGCTAACATGCACTTCCAAGGTGTGTTGTGTTTCCGCTAATTCCTGACTGTTGGTCTAGGTGTTTAGGAAAATGCAGTTGTATGGTCACTGTTTTCAAGATGGGAATAAATTGGACAGAACCATAGTTTTCATAATCTTTTCAATGTTTGTATTCTAAGGCATATATCAAAATTTACCAAGGGGAAGATCTGCCTCACCCCAAGTCCATGCTGCAGGTAAGAGGCTCTCTGACATCCTGAATGACACCTGTCAGTTACATGCAGTACGCGGGCGCTGCGGGCCTTGTCTCTGGACGTGGGACGGCACCAGTGAAAAACAGAGTGGCCTCTGCTCGCTGGGCCTGGTGTTCCCACCAGATGCACTCTGGAGCACAGTGTGTTTTTCCAGGCAGGACGCGTACCCAGTGTGGCAGACAAGCTGTGGCCTGCGTCTGTTGTCTCCTGGCACGCCTGGTTACTCATTCACTAATCGGTTCTTCAACGTGTTTGTCTAGAATCCGTCATTCGGTTAAAGCAGATAATCTCTGACTTTAAGACTTTAACACACTCGTTGCCAAATGTCACTTCCTTTAGTAGCGAAGCATTTTCACACAGGAGGTGAGCGCCTGGGCTCACATTTCATTTCTTACATTTAAAACCAGAGACAAGGAAATGGTATTTCCCTAGATTTTTGGAGGTTTATCCTGTGTTAACGATTCTTACATATTAAAGAACAGATTTTTTTTGGTTGAAAATCTGGCAGAAAAGATAGATTTTGTTTCATAAATTGAGCTATGTGAATATCTGAAACGTAGCAGAAGGTTAATGAGAGAGGGAGAATGTAAGAAGGGTGAGAGATTGGTACTTGGGTATTTGTGGAAAATGTTCAAAGAGGAAGGATTGACGGTTCACGCTTTCCTTTCCTGACAGGCCACTGCCGAAGCCAACAATTTAGCAGCGGCAGCTGCTGCCAAGGACGTGTATTACAACAACATGGAAGAGGTGTGTGGGCAGGTGCCTGATCCTGAAGTATCGCGATACCTGGGCGTGGGGCTGTCTTCCGAGGCCCAAGCTTGATCTGACTTGCCACTGAAGGGGGGCTGGTATTGTGGCACAGGGTGTTAAGCCATCACTTGTGATGCCTGTTCGAGTCCCAGCTTCTTGGCTTCCAATCCAGCTGCTTGCTAATGCACCTAGGAAAGCAGCGGAAGATGCCCCAAGTACTCAGGCGCCTGCACCCACATGGAAGCCCTGGATGGAGTTCTGGGTTCCTGGCTTTGGCCTTGCCCCAGCCTGGCTCTTGCATTCATCTGGGGAGTGAACCAGCAGATGAAAGAGCACTCTCTCTCTCTCTCTGTCTTCTCTCTCTCTCTAACTCTACCTGTGAAATAAATAAATAAATAAGTATATATTTTTATTTGACAGGTAGAGTTGCAGACAGAGGGAGAGACAAATGGCCCCCTAAATGGCCACTACAGCCGGCGCACTGTGCCAATACGAAGCCAGGAGCCAGGTGCTTCCTCCTGGTCTCCCATGGGGTGCAGGGCCCAAGCACTTGGGCCATCCTCCACTGCACTCCCGGGCCACAGCAGAGAGCTGGCCTGGAAGAGGGGCAACCGGGACTAGAACCCAGTGCCCATATGGGATGCCGGTGCCACAGCGCCGGCCCCTAAAAAAATATTTTTTTAAAGAAGTTATGAGGCAGCCAAATTGTATTCAGGCCATTGTGATAACCAGGTCCTCTGATCACCGTTTCTTTTCTTTTTTTAAAATATATGTGTTTTGCTTATTATTTTTTATTTAAGGTATACAGGTTACATGTATTTGATGAATACCAGTTTAGGAATGTGCTGATGCTTCCCAGGTTCCCACCCTTCTCCTCCTTCCTCTCCTGATTCTCCTCTTTAATTTTTGCAGTGATCTACTTTGAGTTTATTTTATACTCCTAAGATTAACCCTACACTAAGTAAAGAGTTCAATAAATAATAATAATAATAATAATAATAATAATAAAAACACTGTTCAGGGCCATAAGCAGTCATCGAAGCTCAAAACGTCGATTTCACTCCTCTGATGGTCATTTCTTTCCGTTTCCGGGCCGCGCTGAGCTCCTCCCTCTGCTGATCCAAGTGCGCTCTGCGGAGGAATGAGCCCAGACTTCGCTGGTCTCCGTCATCTTCTGAAGGTTAACTAACGCTCGCCGCAGCAGTTCAGTTGTGCAGTCTGACCCACCTTCCGTGTCAGAGTGCTGCCTGGAGTCCTGGCTGCTCTGCTTCCGACCCAGCTTCCTGCTGCTGTGCCCCTGCGAGGCAGCAGCTGGATGGCTCGAGAGCTTGGGTCCCTGCCACCTACACGGGAGACCCGGCTGGAGTTCTGGGCTCCTGGCTTCAGCCTGGCCCAGCCCTGTTTGTCGTGAGCATTGGGGGAGTGAACCAGAGAAGAAAGATCTCTCTTGTCTTTCAAACAAAATGAAAATAAACAGCAAAAAAGTTGTTTTTTTAAAGATGTGTTCATTTATTTGAAAGAGTTACAGAGAGGCAGAGGCAGAGAGAGGAGCTGGGCTGATCTGAAGCCAGGAACCAGGAGCCTCTGCTAGGTCTCCCACGTGGATGCAGGGGCCCAAGTACGTGGGCCATCTTCTACTGCTTTCCCAGGGCAAGCAGGGAGCTGGATTGGAAGTGGAGCAGCTGGGACTTGAACCGGCGCCTGATGGGATGCCGGCACTGCAGTCGGCACACCACAGTGCTGGCCCCGAAGTGAAAACATTGATAAGAGAGTAACGTCTAGTACCTTAAAGCCTTGTCACCTTTGAGAGTCTTCACTTGGTTTTGAAGGGATCTTCGCCATACCGTGTCTCTGTTGCCTGCAGGTTTGTGGGGGCGAGAAGCCTTACCTGTCCCCTGACATTCTAGAGGAGAAGCACAGTGAGTTCAGACAGCTCGCTCTGGACCACTTCAAGAAGACCAAGAAGATGGGCGGGAAGGACTTCAGCCTGCGCTACGAGCAGGAGCTGGAGGGCGAGATCGCCGAGCTGTACGGCAGCTTCTGCAGGCACAACAGCAGCAAGAACGTCTTCAGCACCTTCCGCACGCCCGCCGTGCTCTTCGCGGGCATCGTGGCCCTCTACATCGCCTCGGGCCTCACCGGCTTCGTGGGCCTCGAGGTCGTGGCCCAGCTGTTCAACTGCATGGTCGGGCTGCTGCTGATAGCGCTGCTCACCTGGGGCTACATCCGGTACTCCGGCCAGTATCGCGAGCTGGGCGGAGCTATCGATGTGGGTGCGGCCTATGTGTTGGAGCAGGTGAGTGGTGTGGGGTGATGGTGGGCGGCCGGGCCAGCTCCTGTCGTGAGACGTCTCGGAGTTCAGTAGTGCAAGAGGGCATGAGAAACTTCCCTTGGCCGTTTCTAAACTTCCTTGGCTTTAGTGTGTTATCCTCTTTAGGACAGGAATAGTTATTCCTGATGTTTTGTTTCCATGACTTAAAGTGGGCCTTTAGTATATAAAAAGTTTCAAATTAGAGTAGGGTGTCCCTCACAGGAAACCTGTGCGTGCTTTTTTTTCTTTTTTTTTTTTTTTAAGATTTATTTATTTATCTGAAAGTCACAGTTACGCAGAGAGAAAAGGACAGGCAGAGAGAGAGAAGTCTTCCATCTGCTGGTTCACTCCTCAGATGGCCGCTATGGCCAGAGCTGGGCCAATCTGAAGCCAGGAGCTTCTTTCCGGTCTCCCATGCGGGTGCAGGGGCCCAAGCACTTGGGCCATCTTCCACTGCTTTCCTAGGCCATAGCAGAGAGCTGGATCGGAAGTGGAGCAGCCAGGACTTGGACCTGCACCCATATGGGATGTTGGCAATGCAGGCGGCGGCTTTGCGCGCTATGCCATAGTGCTGGCCCTGTGTGTGCTCTGTGGACACAATTCCTGTGCGATTCGGCTTTCTCCTCCAGTATCGTGCTTTGCTGAAAGTCAAGAGTCCTGATAAAACATGAACTCAACAAGAGATGACATCTCCTTCATTTAAAATCTTCCTAGAAGTCAGCGGCTCTTTGCAGATGTCACCTCCAGCTTTACAGATCTTTTTTGTTTGGAAGGCAGAGTGGACAGTGAGAGAGAGAGACAGAGAGAAAGGTCTTCCTTTTCTGTTGGTTCACCCCCCAATGGCTGCTGCGGCCAGCACACTGCACTGATCCGAAGCCAGGAGCCCGGTGCTTCCTCTTGGTCTCCCATGGGGTGCAGGGCCCAAGGACTTGGGCCATCCTCCACTGCACTCCCGGGCCACAGCAGAGAGCTGGCCTGGAAGGGGAGCAACTGGGACAGAATCCGGCACCCCGACCGGGACCAGAACCCAGTGTGCCGGCACCGCAGGCGGAGGATTAGCCTAGTGAGCCGCGGCAGCTTTACAGGTCTTTGAGACTAGTTCGTGTCTTTCTGAGTGACAGGAACAGATCGGTGAGGCCCGTAGCGTGGTGAGCCAAGGAGCTGGCCGCCCGTCGCAGGGCAGAGGCTCGTCTGGTTCCGGCGGGCAGCTCCCGCAGCCTCCTCTCCCCTGCGTTCTCTTGTAAGCCGTCGCTGCAGGGTGCGGAGGTGTGTGTCTCCAAGGACGGCTCGCGGTGCTGAGTTGTGTTCCGCTAACTTAGGTGTGAATGTGTGGACTCTTGCAGGCTTCCTCTCACATCGGTAATTCCACTCAGGCTGCCATGAGGGAGGCCGTGGTTGGGCGGTCTTCCTCGGAGAAGAAAGCGCAGTAGCGTCGGAACGTGAGGACCCCGCGAGAGCCGCCTGCCCCTGCCAGCCCCTGCCGAGTCCTGGCTCCCGCCGCACCACAGGGCCTGGCCAAGGAGCCGAGGCTGTGAGACCCCCGGGGAGAGCGGACACGCGGCGCAGTAATAAATGACCTGGCCTCCGCTGTGGGTCCAGATCCTAGACGCTTCCATGTCTCCTGGCAGCCATTCCTTTCCTGCTGTCACGGATCCAAGCCCATGTCTGTTTTCTTACTGTTCTCTGCTTTGTGCACTTTATGGGGGAAGAAGCTAAAGGAAACGATGGAAATGCAGCTTCTCAGTGCTCTGGGGGCCGCTTCAGTGCCTGTGGGATTGAGCCCGCGGTGCTGCAGACACTGTGGGGGGCACCTCGCCGAAGGTGCTGTGTCGGGTGCAGCTTAACCTTCTTTTATACCTACTCTTTTGTAAAAGTTTACAAAACTGAGAAGAGCTTCAGAGCTGCAGAGTAACCAATCCTGATGCCATTGCACTCTAAAAACCGTGTTTATGATCTTAGAGGACCTGTTTGTCAGTGTGGGGAGAATCCTGTCACGTAAATAGCCCGGGAGGTCAGTTCACCGGGCAGCCTGACAGTTTAGCCGCAGAGTGCTCTGGTTTTTGTTGTTCCTATAGCTTCTTTCTAGAAAAGAGGCGAATGTGCCTTGAAAAGCCAGGCTGGCTCGTCCTAAATGGAACGAGCCGGATCCCCTAAGAATAAAAAGCTGCATTTAAGTGAACCGTGTGACCTGTGGTCTGTCGCTTGGCTTTGTGCCTTGGTCAGACTCCCAGTGAGCTCGGACACGCACGTGTGCAGCTCGCAGCTCTCACACACAGTGGCCATTTGAGAGGTTTTGTGTTTGAGTTCTGTGCAAGAATAGAGCTTTTTTAAGGATTCGAGGAAAGACTTTACCAAATATTAGTGCCTTTAACTGATGTCCCAGTCCCTGTGGCTGAGCGGTGATTAGACTGCTTTACAGTCTTGACCCAACGTGTTTATTTGCACCCTCCTTGCACCTGTGGCCTTCCGAGCAATGAAACGGAAGTTGTCACTTTGATGCGGTCCCTCGGCCTTTATTCACTTTTGAATCGTCTCATGGCCTTAAAATCGCTTTGGCTTAATGAGGACCAGAGTCACCCACATGCAGGCAATGTCTCCACGCATCCACTGATTCTTTTTATTTACCCTGATTGTGTGATGAGGTTTTTGTCTGTCGGTGGCTTTTTCCTTTGATTTCTAATGATGAATTTTTGTGGATTTCCAACTTCCTCGCACCCACCTGTAAGTATTTGTATAACCATTCAGGTGTGTGAGCCTTAATTTTTGAGGTAACTTTTGTTGTGGGTGGGAGATAGAAAGGCTTAGGCAAAATCGGAGTGTCACTTTTACAGGGACGAGGTGTGAATGGAGAGTGGGGAAGAGGGAGCCTCTCAGAGGGAGTCTTCTGATGGACATTTTACCACTGCAGTATTTTTGTAAGTCCCCAAATTAATTCCAAGCATATTATGTATTTTTTAAAAATTTTTGCATGCCATCTTGCCTGGAGGTTGTTACTACTTTGCTCACTTGCTATTAAAATTTTAGAAAACTCCCAGCTTGTTCTAAGCCACTGCTTCTCAGTGGCGAGAGCTTTGTGAGGTTGAGAGCTGTTCAAGTTCTGGCCGTGTTCAGGTGGCCTCCCGTCCCCGGAGGCTCCGCTCACCGGGAGGCCTCGCAGTTAGACTTCCGATGCCTTCTCTGAGCAAGTGCATTGACTGGAGAGTAACTGTCAGGAGTCAGAACTTTGATAGTGAGACAGGATAACGTGTCTGAAATTCGTGCTAAGATAAATTCTAATGTGCACGTATTAGGGTTTGCTTTTCACAGCGATAACTGTGTGATTTACTGAAAGCTTGGCATTTAGTTCCTGTGAGGCGCCACCATTTCTGTTTTAAAGGCATAAGCTTGGCTGATCATCCAGCGAAGTCTTCGCTCCCCGTTCCGTTCGCTGTTCTGCCTCTGGAGAGCCCTTAGGCGTTCTCTTTGACCTTTGTTCTGTGACAGTGATGAGGTCATTTGTGTTCTCACGGCCGCTGCTGGCTGTACGCAGCCTTGGTGTCCAGGGTGAGATCTACCTGCTGCGTTCTTTGAGCTGTGAGTTTGCACAGGAGTTCTGGCTGCGGTGCGGCTTGCGCTGCCCCCCCCCCCCCCCCCCCCCGCAGGCCCTGCCTTAGCTGGTAATGTGCGCATGTCTCTCCAGTGTGGATACGGAGCACCTTCCTCTGAACATAATAATCAAGGAGTTCCTCACAGCTTTTTATTGAAATATCTCAGGACAAGTTAGTTGTTGCTGATTTTAAAAAGGACTTCCACATTAGCTCCTAACCATAAAAAGAATAGAATCAACCCTTGGAGCTTGCGCTGAGGGATCTTTCTAGATTAGTTCAAGGACAAGGCGAGGAGAAGCTGCCGTGAGTAAGGAAAAGCCACGTTCTGTGTTCTAACTCCGACCACGCTGGGTAGAGGTACCTGCGAACGTTGGTTCTGTTTCCCCGTTCTTTCTCTCTTCTCTCACTCACTTTGGACACCACGTGCACACACACACACACACACACACACACACACTGCCGTGTGTTTGCAGTCCGCTTCCTCAGCAGGCCACGTGCAGTGTTCTTTCTGGATTATACACACGGTGCCTTGAACAGGGTGAGTTTGGGTGAGTCTGTGTATGTGTGAGTTACAGAGAAACTGACTAGGTTGATTCAAGTCCAGCGAAAGCAATAAAACATAGACAGCTTTACTTTTTTCCTAGTGTTTATTTTTAAAGCTATGTAACTTACATCAGATGCCTCGTGGGCTATTGCCACGTAATTGAGCATGGTTTGGGGTTCACATCTAAGGCGGGCAGCGTGGGCTGTGTCCTTCTGGCCTGGCTTCGAATCCAGCAGAGACTTGGGGTCAGGGCGTATAGCGACCAGCGTCAGTCACAGAAGCACAGAGCCTCTGTTAAAGTGGCATCAAGAAGCCCCTTGTGAAAGACCACGAAACAGCGGTTGAATTTCTCCTTACGTTCAGTCCACTGTGCTGTGTTTGGAGAATTGGCTCTGGTCGACCCTGGCGTTCGTGAGACCTGCCTAGGGAGCTTGTTAACCAAACAGAAGGGGGAATTCCCAGCTTTGTTCCCAGAGGTTGCCTCGTCTGATGGGGCAGTGCTGTCAGGAGGTTCGGGGATCGGAGAGTGCTCGTGGGATGGGAAGCCCCAGCGAGAGATGCCGCTCAGTGCTGCCTGCGCCGTGGCTGCTGCCCAGTGCGTAAGCGTCAGCGAGAGGTTCCACTCAGGGCGTAAGGACGTCTGAATCCAGAGGGCTGTGTGGGCTCCCTGGGGCTTTCTCTAAACCATCACAGTGCCTTCCCTGGAAAACGAATGGACGGTTACCCTGTTTCCTAACAGGTGTAATTGAGATTCCTAAAGTTTTGATAGCTATATTTTTATTTTTCATTTAAAAAGCAAAATGTAGCACTGTGACTTGAACCCCTAAATCTTCCACACACAGGAAACTGTAAACCATACATAAAAATAATGAACAGTAAAGAGGGGCAGGCTCATGACTTTGATAATTAGTGACCTCAGGACCCCAGGTCCAGAATGTTCAAGCTGGACCTAGGGGTGGGGCGGTTTTGCCAGAAACTTGTCTGGGAAGGACTTTGACGGGCCAGAAATTCAGGTGTGTCACGGAGGGAAGGCTGCACGGATGCCCGGCGCGGTCTCACTTGGATCAGTAAGCGCTGTCCTGGATGTCTGCCTTAAAAGGAGTTCGTATTAATCTGGAACATTCATAAACTTTCCTGGGGGTTCTCTTGTGTTGTTTTTCTTTAAAAATGATTTATTCAAAATCCTTTATGCTAAACCTTTGCCTTCGAATGGCTTTAAGTTGTATAAACGTGCAATGAGATGAGATGATGCCGCTAATGTACTTGAAGCGTGTTTCTGTTTCGCTTCTAGCCGCAAGGTCGTTTAACGGAATAAAGACCACAACACCACGCTGTCTGCGCCTGGTCTCTAGTGCAGGAGGGGCCGTGACCTAGAACTGGGCTTGGCAGTGAACGCGATCTGAAAGGGGGTGGGCCACGCAGGGTCACAGGTAGTAGTAGTGGCAATGTGGCTCACGCTGCCCATATAACGACGCTGCACCAGGGCGGGACCAGCATACCACCAGAGAAGGGCTGTGCTGTCGGCAGGGTCGAGGAAAAGTGGGCACAGGTCCTGTGGCAGCACCAGGCACCCCCGAGGACTTTGGCATCTCAGTGCCTTCGTTTGCCCCCTGTGGAGCCCCTCGCTCTGGGGGGAGCGGGAGGGGGGCAGCGGGGAGGCTGTGTTGGATTTCTCCAACGCTGGCAGCCAGGCGTGCCTCAGCCAGCCCTGCAGGATAAAGATGTCCTCCCCAGTTTGAAGCACACAGAGTGGGGTCTGCAGCCTTCGTCCGTCCCACCACTAGCCCCTGACCGTGCTCTGCTAGGTACTGCACTTGAGTTCCTCGCCATTCCTCGCAGGGGAGGGGCAGGCACAGTGGTCCACGCGTAAGGAGTATGGTGAAGACAAAGATTCACAACTGGGGACTAGCGGTGTTGACGTCTCCATCAGCGTCCGTTGGAAAGCAAGGGCCAGGATGAGGGGTGTGGCCACGTACAGCGGGGAAATGTCAAGTGTACTACGAAGCACGGCTTGTCTTTGGTTACTGTGTTGGAAACATCTGGTCCAGCTTTAGCCTAATCAAAAGGAGCGGAAAAAGGAATTGTAGTTGGGAAAAAGATTCCCGTGACTGCACGGCCAGGGGGCAAACCTGACCGTGTGCACGCGAGGACCTCGGCTCAGCAGGGCTCTTATCTCAGAGGGCAGGGTCCAAATTATCTGTTGTTGCAGATGGGTGTCGTTCGTGCCCCGGGAAGGACAGGCACAGACGGTCCTGGACTTACAGCATTCCATTCTAACTCCCTGGAGGAAGGAGCTTCCCCCTTACTGCCTATTAAAAATGTGTGTGTCCACCCACCCACCCATCCATCCATTCACCCACCCACCCACCCACCCATCCATTCACCCATTCATCCACCCATCCACCCACGCACCCATCCATCCACCCACCCATCCACCCACCCACCCATCCACCCACCCACCCATCCATCCATCCACCTACCCATCCACCCATCCATCCACCCATCCACCCACCCACCCATCCATCCACCCATCCATTCCCCCATCCATCCATCCACCCATCCACCCATCCACCCACCCATCCATTCCCCCATCCATCCATCCATCTACCCATCCATCCAGGTAAGCCTTCTGTTTGCTCTGGCTTGAGTCATGCTCCTTCCAAGGTCAACCCTGTAGCCCCGGGGCTTGGGCGCCTTAACCAGCCAGACCTAGGGCACAGGTATGGAGCCAGGGTGATTGGCAGTCCCACTGGAGCTGCACAGAGTCACCAAATGAAAGACTGCTGGGCAGACCAAAACCATTGCCATCACCAGTTCCTCGGGTTGGCCTCTTAATTATTTGAAAGGCAGAGAGACCTCTCATCCATTGGTTTGCTCCCTGAATACCTATAACAGCCGGGGCTGGGTCAGGCTGAAGCTGGGAACCAGGAACTCACACATGAGTAGCAGGAACCCAAGAACTTGAGCCATTGCTGCCTCCCAGGGTGCACATTAGCAGGAGGCTGGAGTTGGCAGCACAGCCAGGCCTCAAACCCAGTCACTCCGACACGGGATGCGGGTGTCCCAAGCAGCGTCGTAACCACTGCCCATGCGGGCCATTTCACACTGGGGCTGAGAGCCTGGGACGTTTCCCAGGTTGCAGGTTCTGGAATGTTCCTTGAAGGGGTGGTGATTGTCCTGCCCACTTATGCAACAGAAATGTCACATCGCAGATGGGTTCTGCCTTTCCAGTGGGATTTGAGGGATTTCAGAGAGGGGGCTTTGGAAGGAAGTTACACTTTACCCTTCTCACCCTTTCTCTGATACAAGGGCTCTTTTTCTGGTCAGAGCAAACTGTCAAAATTGGCATCCTCACAGATCTGAGCAGTGCAGGCTGGGCGGTGTGGACACCCTGTGTGCAGCGGCTGGTGGAGGGCTTTCCCCGTGAGCAGTGCTCCAGTCTCAGAACTGCTTGCTGTTAAGCAACCCAGACACAGTTCCCCTGCTCTTCCCTCCCCTTTCCTCCCCCTTTGGGGGGGCGGTTGTCTCCTGGTGCACAGCGATTTAGCCTTGCTCAGCCACTCCATCCTCGGAGAGTCCTGGGAGGATCCACTTCCCTCGGAAGGCAGAGACTGGAGATTGCAAACGTAAAACATCATTGTCCCCTCCTGCACTCCCCATCGCATCCCTGTCACAACAAGAGCGTGGGGGCTTCTTAGCTGAAGAGTCAGGTCGTAGTTGGAGCCCTGCACGCTGCCCACCTGTCCACCCACCTCGAAGTGGGGGTGCCATCCAGGCTTTGAATGTGTCCTCCAAATTCTCTGTGTTGGCAAGTTAATCCCCAAACTCCTAAATTAATGGCAGCTGAGAGGTGGGACCTGTGGCAGCTGACTGGGTCCTGAGTGCTCTGTCTATGAATAGATTACTCCATTGCTGGATCCACGGATGGACCGGTGCTTGGGGGAACGACCTGGTTATAAAAGTGACCTCTGCGGTGCGGTAGGTTAAGCCGCCTCCTGTGATACCCAAATGAGTCTCACAGTTGCCTCATTTCTGATCCAGGTCCCTGCTCATGTGCCTGGGAAAGCCGTGGAAGATGACCCAAGTGCTTGGGTCCCTGCCACCCTCACGGGAGACCTGGATGGCGTTCCAGGCTCCTGACTACAGCCTGGCCTAGCCTCAGACATTGCAGTCATTTGGGAACGAACAGATGGACTATCTCCACCCTCTTCTCTCTCTCTGGAACTGTGCCTTTCAAAGCAGTGACCTCTGGCACAGCCCTGTGTGGCCCCGTGGGGCCGCCCACAATGTGACGACACAGTAAGCAGTTCTTCACCAGATGCTGGCGCCAGCCTCCAGAACCGTGAGCCAGACCAGCCTCTCCTCTCGAGATCCCCATGGGCCAGGCTCCTGTCAGAGCAGGGCTGGGGATGCTCTTGCTGGGGAGGGTGCCGGTGGCGTCTGGCAGTTTCTCCGGAAGTCCTGGGGCCTCTCCTCCTGCCCCTCTTTGTAAGAGGTGTATGAAAACATACAGCCTGCTCCTTTTGTTTCGCTTTCTCTCCCCCCCCCCTCGGTGAGGGAGATGATGTCTGCTGGGGAGCAGAGGGGAGGCGAGGAGGACGTCTGTGGTTTGCTCAAGGCTGACTGAGCCTTTCCATCCTGGGTGGGTGATCCTGCAGATGGTCCCATGCTCGGTGTGCTCCATAGGAGCCTGGGTGAGTGTGAACACAGAGCTCTGGTGTTTATTTGTTCTGCCTCTGACTCCTCTTCAGAGAATACCACGTGCCTCTCCCCACGTTCACAACAGCCAACACAGCCAACATGTCCCAGATACTCAGCACTTTTAAAAGGGTTTTATTCATTTGAGAGGTAGAGTTACAGAGAGAGAAGTCTTCCATCGCTCCCCAAATAGCTGCAATGGCTGGAGCTGAAGCCAGGAGCCTCCTCTGGGTCTCCTACTTGGGTGCAGGGGCCCGAGCACTTAGGCCATCCCTCACTGCCTTCCCAGGCTACCAGCAGAGAGCTGGATCGGAAGTGGTGCAGCCAGGACTTGAACCGGCACCCATATGGGATGCTGGCACAGCAGGCAGAAGCTTAGTCTACTGTGCCTACTCTGCACTTCTCAGCATCCTTTCATTTGTGGCTCTCCCTTGGGGGATTGTGCTCTTAGGCAGAGCATAGTATCAGCACCACCCCATTTCGCAGATGATCAAATTGAGGCTCAGGGAGGGAATAGCTAGCCAGTGGCAGGGTCAGAGTTTGGCACAAGCACCCCGACCCCAAGGCTCAGAGCAGGTATGGGAGCGGCAGGAGTACAGAGAGGGAGGAGCTGTTCTACTGTGGAGTCAGGCCAGCGAGCAGTGTTCATCTACTCATTGCCAGAAGGTTTGGGGCTACCTGGTGGCTTCAGACCCAGTAGTTCTAAGTACTTCCTGGGGCTGGTGTCATGGCCAGCAGGTTAAGCCACCACCTGTGTGACGTGGACTTCCCAAATCAGCACCGGCGTGAGTCCCAGCTGTTCTGCTTGTGATCCAGCTCCCTGCTAATGAGCCTGGGAAAGCAGCGGAGGATGGTCCACGTAATGGGGCCCCTGTGCCCACAGTGAGAGAGCCAGATGGAAAAAATGGAAGAAAATAAATAAAGTACTTCCTCTCTGCTAGAATCCTCCTTTGCCTCCGAGTGGTTTCACGTTTAATACAGTTTTGTAGGGGTGCTGGGGTCTGGATATGAGTTTGGTGTCCCCCAATGCCCACGTGGTAAAGGTTTGGTTCCGCGAGTCTCACGTTAGTGGTACTGAGAAGGTAGAAGCCGGATCTGCCCCGATGTTTAGAGGGGGCCTTTGGGAGGTGACCACCCTTCCCAGCCCCCGCCCCCGCCCCGTCACAGGCAACTCTGGCAGTCATGCCCCGTATCCCTCTGATGATCCACATTCACACGTGAATGTGTGTTCACTCTCGTGTAAGTAAATCCTGCCCTCACCAGGGCACTGTATGTACGTCTCTGCTTTGAATTCTTAGCTGGGGGAGGGGGCAGGCTCCAGGAATAAGAGACACCCAGGCCTATCACCCCGAGAACTCAGCCCAGGTCTCCCCCGTGGGTGGCAGGGACCCTGGCTGCCTCCCAGGGTGCGCGTGAATAGGAAGCTGGGGTCCGGAGCCGGGACTCAAACCCAGGCACTCCCAGATGGAATCCAGACGGGGTGTGTGTGTGTGTGTGTGTGTGTGTGTGTGTGTGTGTCTCAACCCTTACAGCAAACGCCCGACCCCACTCACTTCTGTAACACAAATTGCCCTCTGCTTGGGAGCGCCCAGCAGGTAATGAAAGACCCCAAGTCGCAGGAGTGACTTCCATACTGAACTGGACCAAGAATAGTAACGAGAGAAGCAGCCATTACATTCTGCGGGAGAGGCTTGAGAGACGAGTTGTTTTCACGGTTTCTTCTGGCCCAGCTCCAGGAGAACAGGGTGTGTCCAGGAGTATCTTGTTGCACCTGCTGTCTCTCAAGCCCCTGGGACTCAACAGCCAGCGTGGCGGGCTGCTGTGTCCGGCTCCTTCCATTCGTCAGCTGGGCGCTGGCTCGGAGCAGCAGGGCAGAGCGCCCTGGGGATGCCCCTGCTGTGTGGCCTGGGCTCCGGGGCCGGAGAGGGGAGGGGAGGGGCGCTGCGGGCAGGGCGGGGCGAGCCGCGGGCGGCCCGCCGTCCCCAGCGGCCTCCGGGGTAGGGGCCGGGCCAGCCTGCGCCGGCCGGGGCTCCGCGGCCACTCAGCCCGTGCCCGTCGCCGCGGCGGCCGCTCTGCCTCCCTCCGGAGTCCGGCAGGTGCGTGGGGCGGCTCCTTTCGGGGACACCAGGGAAAGGGGAGCCGCAGCGAGAGCCGCACCCCGCGCTGCCGGGCGGGGCTGGGTAAACAAGCCGGGCGGGCGGCCTGCAAGCGGCGGCCGCGCTGGCGCGCACGGAGCCGGCGCCCTGCTCGCCCGCCCACCTGCCAGGGGTGATCCGCCCGGGGCCAAGCGCAGGGCGGGCGCGGGGCCAGCGAGGAACCTGCGAGGAGAGGGAGGTGGTGGCTTCTGCGGGCGCGGGGACGAACCTCGCGCGGGCTCCCCTCCTTGAGCCACTGGTGTTGGGGTGGAGGGCGGGGGGACCTGGGTCGCTGCTCCTTGGTAGTGACATCATGAACCTCCGCTCCCCCGTGTCTCAGGTGTTTCTGCAGCGAGTCAAGCCAAGTCCACCCTGACCTGAGGGTCCACGTCGGGACAGAAGATGCGCGCACCCATCGTAAGTGCGGGTGCGGGTGGGGGTGGGGCGGGGGCGCGCGTGGGTAGTGACCAGCAGTCCTGGTGCCCCGCTGTACCTTACAGAGAGCATCCTCGGGGCTGGGGGCACCGTCCCCCCCTCCAGCACCTGCAGGACCTCAGGTGTCGGCTGTGGGTGGGAGGCCACGTGTTGGACCTGTTGCTGGGTCCTTGCAGGGGGCGCAGGAGCAGGGGGCGAGGCCCCTCTGCTAAGGTCAAACCAGGACAGCAGACATCATCGGAGACTGGCTGTGCTGCCCCGGGGCCTGGCTGCAGGGCCCCCGTGGTGTCAACTGACTCACCCTCTGACCAGCCCCAGCGGGGCCATCTTTCTGACCTGCTATGCGGCTTGGAAATCCTGAAGAGGCTTGGCACAGGGCCGGGCTGGAGCGTGGCGGGACCCCAGCAGCAGAGCGATGTAGAGTACAGGTTTTGGCTTTTGATCAAACACAAGTGCAGAAGTGCTGGGAACAGCGTGGCGCGTCTGGCCATCCTGCAGAGAGCTTCCAGCAGTGTCTGGGGACAGTGGCATGGTTGACCTGCTCTGGTCTCGTTTACGTGGCAAAATTGTTCTCAGGAACAATCATGAAATGAAAGGTAATAAATATGCGGGAAAGAAAAAGCGGCAGGAGCCCAGGGACTGGGCCTCGCTGCTGCTTCCCCGGTGGGCTGCGGGGGTCTGAGCTGACCGGTTAAATGCCTGTTCCACACGAGTGTATTTTTGAGAAAAGGGAAGAAATGTATTCCTACCTATAGGCTGGTCTCAGTCATGAATCATTAGAATGCCACCATTTCTGTTCTGGACACTTGCAAAAAGCTGACCGTGACTTTGTCAAGATTGATCTTCTTTGCATATTTGTATTCAACAAGTAGAGTTAATTTGTCAGCCCACAGTTGGTTGAAGAATATTACTTATTTTTATTTTTTTTTTTTGTGACAGGCAGAGTGGACAGTGAGAGAGAGAGACAGAGAGAAAGGTCTTCCTTTGCCGTTGGTTCACCCTCCAATGGCTGCTGCGGTCAGCGCGCTGCGGCCGGCACACCGCGCTCATCTGATGGCAGGAGCCAGGAGCCAGGTGCTTTTCCTGGTCTCCCCATGGGGTGCAGGGCCCAAGCACCTGGGCCATCCTCCACTGCACTCCTGGGCCACAGCAGAGAGCTGGCCTGGAAGAGGGGCAACCGGGACAGAATCCGGCACCCCGACCGGGACTAGAACCCGGTGTGCTGGCGCCGCAAGGCGGAGGATTAGCCTATTGAGCCACGGCGCCGGCAGAATATTACTTATTAATTATAATTTTGAAAACTGCGTTCACTTGAAGCAGTAAAATGAAACAAAGTGTTAGGATTGGTCTGGCAGAGATTTATGAAAATCCTGTTTCATAATAAATTCCAGACATTGCAACACTATCCACGTTTTTTTTTTTTTAATCAGTTCTAGCAGCTTTTAAATATTTCCACACTCACAACATTTTCACTAAGACGTCTGCACCAGAAAATTCACCCTAAGTTTTTATTTTACTTGGCAAAATTCCCCAAGTTTTCCTGCTTCTGCAAAAATACGGGGAGAATGGCTGAATGACGGAACAGCACGGACAGCTCGTTAATCCAGGGCTTTGGAGGGGAGGCAGCTCTCGGGGAACACGAGCCAGCCTCTCCGATGTTGCTCTGGTTCCTCCTGGCGCTGGGAGACCCAGCTGTTCTGTCTTCTGTTTAAACACAGGGAAATGTAGGACTGCAGGGCTTGGGCGCATAGACAGTATAGCTGAGCTGGAACCATTCTGAGCTGGAACTGACTGGAAACAGACGTGAGTGATTGAGGCTGAGTGGAAGTGGCCGACTGGATAATGGGTGGTGTTCTTTTTACCTTCCATGGAAGACACCATTTTTTAAAATTTTTATTATTATTATTTTTAAATTTTTTGACAGGCAGAGTGGATAGTGAGAGAGAGAGACAGAGAGAAAGGTCTTCCTTTGCCGTTGGTTCACCCTCCAATGGCTGCTGCGGCTGGCGCACTGTGGCCGGCGCACCGCACTGATCCAAAGCCAGGAGCCAGGTGCTTTTCCTGGTCTCCCATGGGGTGCAGGGCCCAAGCACTTGGGCCATCCTCCACTGCACTCCCGGGCCACAGCAGAGAGCTGGCCTGGAAGAGGGGCAACCGGGACAGAATCCGGTGCCCCGACTGGGACTAGAACCAGGGGTGCCGGTGCCACAAGGCGGAGGATTAGCCTAGTGAGCCGCAGCGCCGGCTGGAAGACACCATTTTTAAAAGAAAAAGAAATAGACAGGAGTGTCTAACCTAAGTGGAGACACCCTGGGAACGCCCCTTCCTGTGTCAGCCTGTCTGGTTCCAGCTTCCTGCTAGTGCAGACCCGGGAGGCAGCAGCACTGGCTTAAGTCCTGGGGCCCCGGCCACCACGTGGGTTGAAAGCGGCCGGCAGGTGTATTAACCGCAGCAGGCTTTGGGTGGGTTCTGTGGTTGCTTTTGTGTTTCCCACAGACAGCTCGCCCCTATTTGTCTGCTCTGGGGAGTGAGGCTCCCCCTGGGGTTCTTTGGGCTCTGCCAACCTTAGCTGTCACTCAGGTGCCTCCCGGAGGGGAGGGGGGAGCTGGTGTAGGGAGGCTGCGTGGACACAGCTCCAGTCCAGCCGTCCAGCCCGTGGCGCCGCCTGGCCTGGCCCCTCCCTGCTCCAGGATTCCAGTGTGCTGGAATGAGTGGGCCTGGAGTTCCCCTTCCCTCCTCCCCCGACCTCACCCTTGACCCTGGGGTGTGCAGGGCACCTGCTGCAGAGAAAACGAAACTGAAGCTGAAGCAGCAGCCCAGGGAGATGGGGCTGGGAGTCCCGGCTCCTTCCTGCGCCCCCTGCTTTCCCGGCTTCTGAGCTTGCTGGGCCTCTGGGACATCTCTGGACCCTTCCCAAGTAGCAGTGGGGGGTGGGGGCAGTTACCTCCGAGAGGCCGCCGCTGGGGAGGGGCTGGAGCAGGAAGCAGCGCGACCCCTCCGGGCCAGCACTTCTGCTGGGTGCTGAGGTCAGGGCTCACTGGTCCTTGGGCTCAGCGCAGCCGCCACGGAGGTCCCAGAGCAGGGCTGTGTCGGGGGAGGCAGCAGGGCTGGAGGTGTCGAGGAGGAGGGTGGGCTGGGCTCTGCTTCTGCACACTCCGGACTGACGCCGGCTCTTCCTGGGTTTCTTCTTTTCCTACAACCTTGGCTGGGAGGTCTTGGCTCCCTGCTGGGGAAGTCACACGCAGGTTCCTCCAGAGGCTGAGAGGTGCACGGGCCGAGCTGCCCGATTTCACAGGCGGCACGAAAGCGCTCGCTGTTTCTCTCTGGTTCTGGAGGCCCAGAGGACAGCCTGTCTCCATCTGGGTTTCGAAACACCCGTGATGTCTCCAGCTGGGCCCAGAGCCCCGAGCCACCTCTCCAAATCCGCA
Source organism: Sylvilagus floridanus (assembly GCA_949820135.1). Taxonomy (NCBI): domain Eukaryota; kingdom Metazoa; phylum Chordata; class Mammalia; order Lagomorpha; family Leporidae; genus Sylvilagus; species Sylvilagus floridanus. Next base: position 118,547,337 of record OX463224.1, on the reverse strand, counting down.
GTGGCGGCAGCTGCCCCAGAGACAGGGGCTGTAAGCACTGGCACGTGCAAAGCTTCCTGTGCCGGGCCCTGCGTGCCGAGGGCTTTTTAGGGACGCTGTCACCTTGTTTGCTCCTCGCGAGAGCTGGGGCTGTGATGACAGCGGAGGGCACGAGGCCGGGAGAAGCTGGGTGACGTGCCCGTGCAGTGCAGTTAGGACGTCACGGTGCTGCTGCTGAGATCGCGTCCGTCCTGACGTAAAACGGGCAGTGGTGCTCCTTGTCCTATTTCCTGTATTTTTATGCTCCTCGGGTAATTCATAAAAGCAAAATCCCCTAGCCCCGAAGGGACAGATGGGGTGTGATGGATTTGGAATCTTCCTGAGTGGCCTTGAATGAGAAGAAAATGTTTGTTTAAAAATTATTTTATGTATTTGAAAGGCAGAGTGGGGAGGGGGAGACAGAGAGAGAGAGAGAGAGAGAGAGAGAGAGAGAGAGAATCTTCCCTCTGCTGGTTCACTGTCCCAACGGGCAGGTCTGGACCCAGCTGGAGCTGGAGCCAGGGGCTCCATCTGGGTCTCCCACGTGGGTGCAGGGGCCCAAACACTGGAGCCGTCTTGCGTTAGCAGGGGCTGGATCGGAAGTGGAGCAGCTGGAACTTGAACCAGCAGCTGGATGTGGGATGCCAGTGCTGCAGGCAGTGGCTTAACCTGTTGTGAAGCCACAACCCCACCTACTTTTTGTTGTTTGTTTCAACCCTCAAGGAGAAAATGGTTCTAAAAGTGCCGTCACGTCCTCTCGGTCCTGTGCAGTGCTGGGGGCTGGGGTCTTGCCCTAGATTGAAACTACAGGGGCCGGCGCTGCGGCTCAACAGGCTAATCCTCCGCCTTGCAGCACCGGCACACTGGGTTCTAGTCCCGGTCGGGGCACCGGATTCTGTCCCGGTTGCCCCTCTTCCAGGCCAGCCCTCTGCTGTGGCCCGGGAGGGCAGTAGAGGATGGCCCAAGTGCTTGGGCCCTGCACCCTATGGGAGACCAGGAGAAGCACCTGGCACCTACCTTCGGTCAGCACAGTGCAGTGGCCGTAGTGGCCACTTGGGGGTAAACCAACGGAAGGAAGACCTTTCTCTGTCTCTCTCACTGTCCACTCTCCCTGTCAAAAAAAAAAAAAGAAAGAAAGAAACTGCAGGAATGACTGTGGATCTTCATGCAGTTGGAGACTGGGGGGGGGGGGGGAATCCACTGGGGAGGGGGGCTGGGCTGGCTCCTCCCTCCGTGCAGCCGTTTACATCTCAAGTTTGCCGCTTCCAGGCTGGCCCTAGACAAGTGACCGCCCCGGCCTCAGTCCTCCCCGCCCCTCGCCGTCCCCTCGCCGTCTACCTGTTCAGTCTTACTCCTCTCTTCCCTTCACCCTGCTGCTCTGGGGCTCCCACTCTGGCTGCTCAGCAGAATCACCTGGGAACTTAAAACAAAATACCAGGCCTGGGCTCCGCCGCCCCAGGGGCGCCCTGAGATTTCGGCTCCCTGCCCGCCTGTCTCTGTGCTCCCTGGAGGTTGCCCCCTTCCCCGCCCATCTCCTGCTTTGAGCGCAGAATGTGGGCTTTGGAGATCCTTGGGTCTGAGGTGGGACACAGACTCCGGCACTGCCTCTTCCATGTGGTCATCACTTCCTCTCCTCCCATTCTCTTGGACCCATTTCAGCCAGGCTTGTGTCTTGCAGGTCACCCGTGTTCCCCTTCCCCGGGCCGCTCCCCTGGGCTCCAGGCTCCTGCACGCGGCTGCTTCTCCATTTGGCTCCCTAAGGGACAGTCTCAGGCCAGCGTGCCCGGGCGTGGGTGCCCAGCCCTCGCTCAGCTGCTTGTCTGTAGCTGCCAGCCCTTCCCAGCCCCCTGGTTGTCCTGGCCCCAAACCTTGGGAGCACCTGACTGCTGGTTGCCACATGCCCCCCTCATTCCGTCAGCACAGGGGTCGGCTGCCCCCTCCACGTCCATCCGGAACCTGTTCCTTCTCATCAGCCCTGCTCCCAGCTGTCTGAGCCTCATCCCCTTTCTCCCCTCACCTCTTAACAGGTGTCTTACATCTCTTTGCGCCCTGCCTACGATCTCTGAACAGCAGGCAGCAGGACCCTTCAAGCACCCAACTTAGATCAAGTCTCTCTCCCATGCTCCAGACCCGGCAGTGGCCCTGTCAATCAAAGCCAAAGGCCGTCAGGTGCCGCCGCTGCTCTTTGGGGAGTGAACCAGCGGATGGAAGATCTCTCTCTCTCTCTCTCCCCGCTCTGTAACTCTGCCTTTGTTTGAAAATCCAAACTCTGTGTTTGAAAACTTCATAGGACTATGTCAGGAAGCCCCATTTAGAAGTGCTTATTTCGGAAGAGGTGGAAAATACGGGCAAACAGAAGGAAGTGGAATGATCCCAAAGGCACCGCTGGCACCAGCACCAAGGGGCGGCCATGGGGCGCGCGCAGCCCCATGTCTTTCCCAGTCTTTCTGCTTCATTTGCTTTGTTTTCATTTTTAAAATATTACACAGAGAGAAGGGGGGAGCGAGCGAGAGAAAGAGAGGGAGAGAGGGATCGCTCATCTGCTGGTTCACTACTCAGATGTCCACAACGGCTGGGCCTGGACCAGGCTGAAGCTAGGAGCTGCTTGTGGGTCTCCCATGCGGGTGCAGGGGCCCGAGCACTTGGACCACCCTCCGCTGCTTTCCCAGGAGCTGGGTTGGAAGAGGAGCAGCTGGGACATGAACTGTTGCAGACGGTGCCTTCACCCGCTATGCCACAACGCTGGCCCCGCGTGCTTTATTTTTTAACACAATATGCATTGCATGGATTGTGCACACTAGTTGAACATAATAATCTTGGTCAGGTCTTAGTTTTTTTTTCCTCTTCAAAATGAATGCAGGCTTATTTAAAGATTTTAGGAAACTAGAACACAGTTACAAGTAGAACGAACACCCCACTGGGATTCAGTTTAATGGAATTCTGGTAACACATAATGCTCGCATTTTCCAATGAAAGGAACTCCTAGTTTATCAACATGGGAGTCTTTTCCTTTTAATTATCACAATAATTCAATTGGTGAAGTATTCAAACAATATAAAATCTGAATCCCAGCCTCCCACAGTGTGTATCAGACAGCGGTTTTGTATATTTTCCTTAGGTCCTAAGTAGGAGGAGACTCTCAGAGTTTTGTGGAAAGTAGAATTAAAAGACAGGTTTGTTTTGGTACCAATTTTTTTTTAAGGGAGAGAGACAGAGAGAAAGATCTTCCTTTTTCCGTTGGTTCACCCCCCAAGTGACTGCTACGGCCAGCTCACTGTGCTGATCCGAAGCCAGGAGCCAGGTGCTTCTCCTGGTCTCCCATGGGGTGCAGGGCCCAAGCACTTGGGCCATCCTCCACTGCACTCCCGGGCCACAGCAGAGAGCTGGCCTGGAAGAGGGGCAACCGGGACAGAATCCGGCGCCCCAACCAGGACTAGAACCTGGGGTGCTGCTGCCACAGGCAGAGGATTAGCCCAGTGAGCTGCAGCGCCAACCTGTTACAAAATTTTTTTAAAAAGATTTATTTATTTATTTGAAAGTCAGAGTTCACACACACACACACACACACACACACACACACAGAGAGAGAGAGAGAGAGAGAGGTCTTCCATCCGCTGGTTCACTCCCCAACTGGCCGGAATGGCCAGAGCTGCACTGATTCGAAGCCAGGAGCCAGGAGCTTCTTTGGGGTTTCCCACATGGGTGCAGGGGCCTAAGGACCTGGGCCATTTTCCACTGCTTTCCCAGGCCCCAGCAGAGAGCTGGATTGGAAGTGGAGCAGCCAGGACTCGAACCGGGCGCCTGTATGGGATGCTGGCACTATAGGCAGTGGCTTGACCTGCTGCGCCACAGCACCGGCCCCAGTACAAAATATATTTAAAAATAGTGCATATGAGAAAACTTCTTCCCAAAAACTGTACAGTTGAAATCCCTGCATGGTTTTTTCATAAAACACATTCTCTGTGAACTTTTTCCTTTTTTTTATTTTTCAAAAAATGTATTTATATGTTGATTTGGAAGGGGGAGAGAGAGAGAGAAAAAGAGAGAAGGACCGTACCTCCACTGTGTCATTCCCCAAATGGCTGTAATAGCTGGGGCTGGTCTAGACCGAAGGCAGGAGCCTGGAACTCTACCTTGATCTCCCACATAGGTGGCAGGGAGCCAAGTACTTGGGCCATCTCCTGCCACTTTCCCAGGGGCAATAGCAGGGAGCTGGATTGGAAGCAAAGCAGCCAGGACTGGGACTGGCGCCCATTGGTGTCGCAAGTGGTGGCTTAAGACACTGGGCTGTGGTGCCAGCACCCATTCTGTGAACTTTTAAAGATGACTCATATTTTCAAAAAAAGTTTGCATCTGAGTAACTTATCTTCAGTTGTTTTTAAAGATTGATTTTTATTTATTTGCAAGGCAGAGTTGAGAGAGAGAGAGAGAGAGGTCTTCCTTCCACTGGTTCACTCCCCAAATGGCCGCAATGGGTCACAGCTAGGCCAGGAGCCAGGAGCCTCCTCCCGGTCTCCCATACAGGTGCAGGGCACAAGCACTTGGGCCGTCTTCTGCTGCTTTCCCAGGCAGGGAGCTGGATCAGAAGTGGAGCTGCTGGGACTTGAACCGCCGCCCATAGCTGGCGCTGCAGGTGGAGGCTTTACCCGCTGAGCCACAGCACCGGCCCCAACTTCTACTTTCATTCTCCGTGAGCTTTCTGAAGTACCCTTATGCAATCCATTTTACTTACATGTCTAAAAATGTATTTTCAGCGCAAATGCAATGGCAGTGTGTCTTGACTTGCTTTTCCTTTCACTTCCACGTCTGCTCTGTAAATTTGCCGTCTCCTAACTGCTGTGTCTGCGGCCGCGGGATTGTCTGTTTCCCTGGCCCTTTCTGACGGCTGTGGGTTCTTTTATTTTTTTTCAATATGAATGTTGCAGGCCAGAAATAGCTCCTCCATGTGCTTGCTAAGGAAAATGGCTGCTGTACAGCTCTTTGTCACTCTGCTTTTGTGGGGAGATAAAGACTTTTTGTTCTGGAATCCCGTGGGTGCAGAGTCTCAGCTCTGCTACTGTCATTGCATGTGGTGCTGCGTGGGAGCAGCGGGGGGCCTGTGCTGGATGGGCCGGGTGGGGGCAGGGAGGCAGGGGGAGCCCCTTCCTGGAGGAGGCGGCTCTGGAAGGCCCCTCTGCTGACCCAAGCCTTGTTGCCAAACTCCTTCTGTGAAATGGGCTGCATGGCAAACACTGTAGGGTTTTTTTTCCCCCAATATTTATTTATTTGAGACACACACACACAGAGAGAAAGAGAGAGAGGTCTTCCATCCACTGGTCCACTCCCCAAGTGGGCGCAATGGCTCAAGCTGGGCTGATCTGAAGCTAGGAGGCAGGAGCTAGGAGACCCTCGTGGGTCTCCCACGTGGGTGCAGGGGCCCAAGCATGTGGGCCATATTTCGCTGCTTTCCCAGGCTATTAGCAGGGAGTTGGATTGGAAGAGGAGCAGCTGGGACATGAACTGGCGCCCATATAGGATGCTGGCGCTGCAGGTGGAGGCTCAGCCTATGGTGCCGTAGCGCCGGCCCCAATACTGTAGGTTTTGCAGTCCGGATGGTGTTGGCCACCAGCTGCAGACGAAATGAAAATGTCGGAGCACTGTTTCCATGGGACACAAAGTGTTCTCCTGCTTTGACTTTAGCCTTAACTATTTTTTTTTTTATTTTTTTTGGGGAGAGAGAGAGAGAAAGGTCTTCCTTTTGCTGTTGGGTCACCCTCCAATGGCCGCCACGGCTGGCACGCCACCGGCCCGGGCCACAGTAGAGAGCTGGCCTGGAAGTGGAGCAACCGGGACAGGACCGGCGCCCCGACCGGGACTAGAACCCGGTGTGCCGGCGCCGCAGGCGGAGGATTAGCCTAGTGAGCCGCGGCGCCGGCTAGCCTTAGCTACTAAAAAAAAAATGTAGAAAGCATTCTGAGATTGCAGAGGAAAACAAGCAATTTGGGCCGGGGCTGCTGCTTTTCTGCTCCTGTGCTGAGAACGCGGGTTCGGCTGAGTGGACACACCTGTGCCATCAGGGAGCCATTTTTCTTGCTGGATCTCGGGGGAGGGGCTGCCATGCTGCCCACAGGCCCTCCTTTTGTGTGGGTTTATTTGTTTCCTTGCATCGCTTTGTTTCTTGTTGTTGCTTTTTAATAATGACCCCCCCTCCCGCCCCGCATGCTTCTTGGTGAGGTGTGGGGTTGTGTCACCATTTGTAACACATAGCCTCTGTGTTTCTATTTATTTATTTATTTGAGAGGCAAAGTTAGAGAGAGAGAGAGAGAGAGGGAGAGACAGAGAGAGAGCTTCCATCTACTGGGGAGCGGCCGGAGCTGAGCCGATCCGAAGCCAAGAGCCAGAAGCTTTTTCTGGGTCTCCCATGTGGGTGCAGGTATCCAAGGATGTGGACCATCTTCTGCTGCTTTTCTAGCCATATAGCAGGGAGCTGGATCGGAAGAGGAGCAGCCTGGACAAGAACCGGCGCCCATATGGGATGCCAGCACCGCAGGCGGAGGCTTAGCCTACCGTACCAAGCATCAGCTCCTAGCCCTGTGTTTTAAAGATCATCCTTGCTTCTCACGAGAGTTAGGGCTCCATAAGTGAACCCCCAACCTTTCTCATCATTTTAAAAATATTTTCAGGGCCAGTGCTGTGGCATAGTGGTAAAGCCTCCACCTGCAGAGCTGGCATCCTTTGTGGGTGCCAGTTTGAGTCCCAGCTGCTCCACCCCCAATCCAGCTCTCTGCTGTGGCCTGGGAAAGCAGCAGAAGATGGCCCAAGTGCTTGGGCCCTTGCACCCATGTGGGAGACCCGGAAGAAGCTCCTGGCTTTGGATCTGCCCAGTTCCAGCTGTTATGGCCATTTGGGAAGTAAACCAGTGAATGGAAGACCCCTCTCTCTCTCTCTGCCTCTGTCTCTCTGTAACTCTGCCTTTCAAGTAAATAAATAAATCTTTAAAATAAAAAGCTATGCATGGTTTCAAAATGAAAAACAAAAACAAAAAGCCCACTATTTTCTTACTAATGCTCAATTAAAAAAAATGATTTATTTGAGGGGCAGGTGGTGTGGCATGGTGGGTTAAAGCCCTGGCCTGTGGTGCCGGCATCCAATGTGTGTCCCCACTGCTCCAGTTCTGATCCAGCTATGGCCTGGGAAGGTGGTGGAGGATGGTACAAGTGCTTGAGCCCCTGCACCCATGTGGGAGACCTGGAAGAAGCTCCTGGCTCCTGGCTTTGGAACGGCCCAGCTCCAGCCATTGTGGCCACTGGGGAGTGAACCAGCGGATGGAAGACTTCTGTCTTTCCCTCTCTCTGTAACTGTGCCTTTCAAATAAATCAAGTACATCTTTGGGCTGGTGCTGCAGCTCACTAGGCTAATCCTCCGCCTGCGGTGCCCGCACACTGGGTTCTAGTCCCGGTCGGGGCACCGGATTCTGTCCTGGTTGCCCCTCTTCCAGGCCAGCTCTCTGCTGTGGCCTGGGAGTGCATTGGAGGATGGCCCAAGTGCTTGGGCCCTGCACCCCATGGGAGACCAGCAAAAGCACCTGGCTCCTGGCTTCGGATTGGCACAGTGCAGTGGCCGTAGTGGCCACTTGGGGGTAAACCAATGGAAGGAAGACCTTTCTCTCTGTCTCTCTCTCTCTCTCTCACTGTCTAACTCTGCCTGTCAAAAAAAAAAAAAAAGGACATCTTTAACAAAATTAGTTTTTTTACAAAAATTCAGGTGTAGCTGCCATTTTTATTGTAATTGACTGTTTTTCATGGTCAGTTGTTTGAGTTTTGATAAACACGCAGCACTGTAGAAGCCTCACCAGAATCAAGACGTAGAACCCTATAGAATGTCATAACCCAGAATTCCCTCCTCCCGCCGGCCAGTCAGCACTGGTCGGTTTCCTGTACAGTAGCTGCACCTGTCCAAGAGTGACTAATAAAGCAGATGTACAGAAGGCAGTTTTTCGGGAATGAGTTTTTCTCACTGTTTTATTTTTTCCCCTCTCCGAACCGTTACAATATCTTAAGTTGTCTGCATCATTGTAATACTTTTTTTCTTTTTCTTTGTTACGTCTCACTTGTCCTCCGTGTTACCCTGAGCCCTGGCTCCCGTGTGCTGGGGCTGCCGCTGCTGCTCACCTGGCATCCTGTCCCTGCAGGCCTTGTCTCGTCCTGCACTCCAGCCTCCCTAAAACCCCCTAACTCTGACCAGATGATTTGTCTTTTATTCTGGGGAACAAAAGGGATTCATGAATCGTGTTCATTGTCCCGTGTTTTGAAATAGGTTCTCAGTAGGAAGTGGGCGCCCTCTTTGTGGAAGAAGAGAATGTGATTTGTCTATAAACCTCCCACGGAAAGATTTTTTTCCCTGCCACATCTGGTGCTTGATTGTAGTTTTAATGTTGCTAAGAAGCAACTACCAACTTGCCCATCAGCTGGGCTTCTTGGGCATTGCAGCGCTCTGATTGGCTCCTCCCACTGCCCATCACTGGTCCCTCAGGGGAGGCCGGCAAGGGTGAGGCGTGCAGGCCCCTGGCATCCTTTCTCCTGGATGAAGGCAGCGCCTGTGAGAGTGGCAGACCACACCCCCACCCCATGCCTTTGCGGCCGTGAAGCGGAGCCTGGGCCAGGGAGAGAGGGGCTCTGCGTGAGGGTGTCCTGCGGGTGGGCTTCCTGGCTCATTAAAGGAGACTTGAGGTGGGCCTGGGCCACGGACGTGGCCACCTCGGATTCTGCTCGTGGCCGAGGCGTCCCCACACCCAGCACCTCGCAGGGCTGTGATAGTCCACGTGGGTGATGTTGGATGGAAACCATCTGGGGCTCTCGGGAGCTTTTTCTCGCTCTGCCCTGTGCTCCTCTAATGCACACCTGCACATCTGCTCCCGCACCCCCACATGTGCACACACACAGTCTCACACCTGCACACGCACCCCCACGCGTGCCCACGTGTAGGCCCACACCTGCACACGCAGGCCCAGGCTCACTGCCACAGGCATGGATGCACACCTGCACAAGGGCTCCCGCACCCCCACGCGTGCTCTCACACTTGTCATGCACCCACACATTCAGGCCCCCACCTAGACTCACACCGTCTTCTCCTTAGGCCCGGCAGCTAGGAGGATGTGACCGCTGAGGCCGGCACCAGGTCTCTGTGGGCCCGAGGCCAGGTAGGGGAGTGTCCCTGGGGCACCCTCCAGCGGTGTTGTCCAGCCTGAGCTGTGTGGGTATGTGCAGGGTCTTTCCCATCTCTGGGCCTTGATGTTCCTATCCATAAGAGGGGCTTCCTAACAGAGCCCCATCACAGGATGCCCCGTGGGTTTGTGGAGCTCTGCCTGTGGCATCCCTAGCAGAGCGCTTGGCTCAGAGTAAGAGCTCGGCAAGTGTTCCCAGGAACAGCAGCAGTGAGGCAGAGCCTCGGCCCACGAAGAACCCCGTAACCTGCGCTTTGCAAATTGCAAGGCCTGCAGGGGCCCCAGGCCTGGCGTGGGCCCGCAGGGGTGGAGCAGCACGGCACTGGCAGACGCAGGCCCCGCCGAGCTGCCCTGCCCGCCGGAGCCCTGCCCTGCTGCCCGGCTCTCACGCAGCCTCTGACAGCCCTGTTCTTGCCTTTGCAGCCAGAGCCCAAGCCCGGAGACCTGATCGAGATCTTCCGCCCGTTCTACAGACACTGGGCCATCTATGTTGGGGATGGATACGTGGTCCACTTGGCCCCACCAAGTAAGAGTGCCCAGGGCCTTCCCTAGGCTGGGCCCAGTGGGTGGGCGGGGAGGGGGCTGGTGAGTTATGGGTGATGGTGACCCCACATTCTCTTTGCTCCCTGAGTAGGGGTTTGCTCCTTGGGTTATGAGAAGCCTGTCTGGAGTGGGGCAGTGGCGCCCACACTCTGCCCCTTGGCGCCCCAGGGGGTTCTTGTAGGGGCTGAGAGGGGGGTGTTCACGGGTTTGTACCGCCCACATTCAACTCCTTGCACAAAACTCCCAGAGGGAACACACGTGTCTGGGAAAACAGACTTGGTTTCTTATTTTTTAACATTTTTATTCATAGACAACAGGTTTAATGCATTTCAAAGGTACAGTTCTAAGATGATAATCATACTTCCCTCCCTCAACCCCTCCCCTTCATTCTTTTTTTTTTTTCTTTAATTTTTGCGAAGACCAACTTCCAGGCCACTCTATAATCCCAGGCTTACTGCATCACCAACCATAATATTCAACAAGTAAAAGGTGGAAAGACCACAGTTCCACAGGAGCACAGACAAGGGCTGAAAAACAACAGTCAAATCCCAAGATGCCCGTGTCGTTGCCGTACAGTGTTTGGTATTCTATGTTAGCTGCCACATGTCAGAGAAGACACAGGCTTCATTTTATTCTTTTTAAAGATTTATTGATTTATTTATTTGAAAGGCAGAGTTTCAGAGAGTCAGAGGCAGAAAGAGAGGTCCTTCATCTGCTGGTTCACTCCCCAAATGGCCACAATGGCTGGAGCTGGGCTGATCCGAAGCAGGATCCTGGAGCTTCCTCTGATTCTCCCACATGGGTGCAGGGGCCCAATGACTTGGGCCATCTTCTGCTGCTTTCCCAGGCCACAGCAGAGAGCTTGATCAGAAGTGGAGCAGTGGGGACTCGAACTGGCACCCATATGGCACTGTAGGTGGTGGCTTTACCTGCTATGTCACAGTGCTGGTCCCCAAACTTGGTTCTGAACCCAGTTTTTACTCAACACACTTAGCCTTTCTTTATTCTCCTTTAAGTATTTATTTATTTAGTTGAAAAGCAGAGGTATATGGAGAGATAGAAACAGGGACAGACAGAGACATAGAACTTTGATCCCCTGGTTCACTCCCCAAATGGCCACAATGGCTGAAGCTGGGCCAGGCTGACGCTGGGAGCCAGGAGCTTCATCTGGGCCTCCCTCATGGGTACAGGGACTACCCTCCGCTGCTTTCCCAGGCTCACTAGCAGGGAGCTGGATCAGAAGTGGAGCAGCCAGGTCTCAAACCAACAGTCTGATAGGGGATACCGGGGTTGCAGGCGGCGGCTTGGCCCACTCTGCCACAATGCCTGCCTCAGCCTTGGTTTCTTTATTTGTAAACTGAGGCTGAGAATAGTCAACACAGAGAATTCCTTGCCCTTTTCCTGAAACTTTTTACTAAACTGGGGTCTAACACAAATGTAAAGAATTTATCAATAAAGCAAATGTACGGTTAGTGAGTTTCTCACATCCGTGTGACAAAGATCTAGAACGATCCCCCAGCCTAAAAGCCTCCCAGGATCTCTCCTGAAGCCCCCCATACCAGCGTCTCTGGCTGCAGATCTGTTCTGCCTCTTCGAGAACTTTGTGGAGGAGGAACCACACAGTCTGTGCTTTTGTTTCCGGCTTCTTCCACGCCACGTGGCACCCATGAGAGCCAGCTGAGCTGCCGGGAGCAGTGGCTGCGAGTTACTTTCTGTTTCATGAATGTGCCTCAGGTTTTTTGTTTTTGTTTTTTTTTCATTCTTCTGAAATCAGGTTGGTTCCGGTTTTGGCTGCTATGCACAGAGCTGCGAGTCGTAGCGTTCCTGGGCTGCTGACCCAAGGCCTCCCCCTCCCCCAATCCCGTCCTTACAGGGAAATCGGAGGAGCTAAGTAGATGTCATCTTCCCCACCCCCAGTAACCCAACCACCCAGCTCTGCAGCCCGGCCTCGGGGGCAGCTCAGGCCTGTCACTCCCCTATCGAGGCCGGTGGAGCTTCCCTGGCAGGAATCTGGAGTCAAGAAGGGAGCCGGGTTTCGAACCAGGCACTCTGACGTGGGATGCGGACATCTCAGCCACCAGGAAGAACGCCCGCCCTGGCCACCTCCCCTGACCCTCACAGCTCCCTGTGCAGGAGGGGCTGTTACTGTCCACATCCTGGGAGGAGTCGGGGGCTCAGCGTTAAGGAGCTGTCCAGGGTCGCGTGGTGGCCGGTGCTGTCGGTGGGACTCAAACCCTAGGAGTTTGACTGCGGGTTCTGTGCTTTTCTGCCCAGCCGGACATTTCCCGAGATCCATCTGTTGTTTGCCACACCCACGTCTTTCCTCTGTGTACTTAACGTTGTCTTTCAGAGACTAACTTTAAAACATGAAATAACGGTGTTCAAGGGAACTTCAAATTCCTATGTCGACAGGTGTTTGTGTATCCACTTCAGTGGCTCCGCGGAGTTAAGGGACATGGACAGACCCCTTAGTCGGTCAGGGCCCAGGCCTGAGCCTCTGGCGGCCCGTGCGTGTTGCAGCCCCAGTGGGGTGGCCCCGGGAGCACAGAGTGGAAGGAAGCCCTCGCTCCCAGGAGTTGACTCTGCACCTGCCCGGCCCTGGCGTTGGTGTCACCTTGACACTCCTGGCAACTGCATGGTTTGCCTGAGCCCCGGCCCCGCTAGCTGCTCCACAGGCCCTCCCACCCCCACTCTGTCCCACCTCCTACTCCCTCTCCCATCCCATTCAGCAAGCCCCTTCTTACAATGCTTCCTGGACTCCTGGTGGAGCCAGATTCCTGTTCTTCAAGGTCACTTCATTTCTGGACGTGGGCCCAGGCTGCCACTGTGCCCCGGGCATCCTTAGCATCCCACCCTGGGGGCAGGGCCAGTGGTGGGGTTTCAGTCCCTTTGCTCCAGCTGCCTTCTCTGTGGCTCTCAGCTCTGTGCAGCCCAGGAGCTGTGGCCCTGATGGCATCACGACCTCCCAGGATGACGAGTGCGCGTCTGCGCCACCCAGAGGGCCACTTAGGTGTCAGGGGGTGCAGCAGCCCAGCTCCTCTAGGTGAAACAAGACAGACTGAATCATGGGCCTTCCCTGCCAGACATGGAACCGGGGCCCTAAGCCACGCAGCCGTTTCTGACCCTTGGCTCTCACGTCTTGTACATCCCCTTGTCACGTTGTCAAGGGTGGATGCCCGGCTGGGCGCCGGCGCTGAGCCCCCGTGGCCCCCCCAGGACCCGTCTCTCTGTTTCCCCTTGGTGGCTCTGCAGGTGAGGTCGCGGGAGCAGGTGCGGCCAGCATCATGTCTGCTCTGACCGACAAGGCCATAGTGAAGAAGGAGCTGCTGTATGACGTGGCCGGGAGAGACAAGTACCAGGTCAATAACAAGCATGATGACAAGTACACCCCGCTGCCTGCCAGCAAAATCATCCAGCGGGCAGAGGAGCTGGTGGGCCAGGAGGTGCTGTACAAGCTGACCAGCGAGAACTGCGAGCACTTCGTGAATGAGCTGCGCTACGGAGTTCCCCGCAGCGACCAGGTGCGTGCCCAGCCCGCGTCCTCTTGTCCAGGACCAGACCATTTCAAATCAGGGTAGCAGAGGTGGGATTCCTCCTGCCCTGGAGGATGAGACAGCGGGGTGGGGACCAGGGTGTGGAGACAGGCGGGTCAGCAACGCGGATCAGTGAGGTCAGGACAGAGGACAAAGTGCAAGTGCAGCCAGGGCGGGCAGACCTGTCCCTGAGTCTTCCCTGGCCACGGGGCTCTGAGATGCCCCCTTCCCACAGCCCTGTGGCCAGGTTTTAGTATGCCCACTTTATAGATGGGGAAACCGAGGCTCACAGAGCTCAAGTGACTTGTCTGTGGCGGCTCACATTGTCAAACAGATCTCAGTGGCATCTCCAGGCCCGATCCCCTTCTCCCGCTCGGGTCACCTGCAGCTGGGCTGAGGGCACAGGTGGGATTTGACGCCAGGTGTGTTTGACAGTCTCATCATGCCCACTTCCAGGAGTGAATCCCAGAGACCCAGGGATGTGGTGTTGCTCATGTGCTTGGTTTGGTTTGGCCGCGCCCCCTCTCTCTTGGAGTCTCTTTTTCTCCTACCCATTCTCTGCACTTCTTCCTCTCCCTTCCTCTTCCTCTTCTCCTCCTTCCTCTTCCTCTTCTTCAACATCGGAAATATTATTCTGTGTCTGTTGTTGAAGCAAAAGAATATGATTCCTGTCCCCACCCAAGAAGGATGAGCTTCAGATTTGTCAGGTTGTCTATTTCTGAGTCTTTAACGTTTTTTGAGATTGATTTCTTCTCCCTTGATCAGTGTTGTCAAGAATGTGGGCTCCTGGGGTCAGGCCGACCTGGGCTGGATCTTGGCTCTGCCTTTTGCCAGCTGTGATAGTCAGCTTTTGCTTACTACAATGAAATACCTAAGCAAACTGCTTAGGAAGGCATGAAGTTGATTTTGACTCAACACTTTGGGTGTCATTGGTTTGGCCATCTGGTGAGGCCACAGGACTGCCGTCGTGGGGCCTGAGTGGAGGAGACAGTGTGGCCAGGCCCCGCTGGGCTTTTATAACCAACCCATCCGCGAGAGCACCTCCTGTGACCTCCCGTCAGCTCCACTGCCCAGACACCAGAATTGGATCAAGTTTCCACCCTCTCAGCCCTCTCCACCGATGACCTTGAGATTGAGGTGGGAGTCACAGGCTATTCAGAAATGACCTTGGGAGATCTAGCTATGTTCCTTAAACTTTGACAAAGTACAAATGATAATATCAGTCTTGGAGGGTTGCCATGGGGATTGAGGGACCCTCATGTCTGCTGCTCAGTTCCTGTTTCCTGCTGTAATGAGATGTTGGCCATCTTCCAATGAGCAGCCTCTTTTTTATTTTTTCTTCAACCGATTAGGTTGTTATCATTCAACAGCCATTTACAGATAGGAATGTTAAATGTGACCATTTGCTTATTTAATTTATTTGTAAGCATGTAGTAGCAAGTGCCTACCCAGGAAAGAGCAGTGTTGCCAGCGTTTGCTGAAGCTCCCGGAGTCTCTGGGTCCCTCTCCAGCTCTGGTTTTCCTTAGAGTTTGTAAGAGTCTCCACTGGGGAAGCTGGTGGGCAGTTCCGGGAGAGGGACTTCATCAGCGTCTGTGTCACACCAGGCAGCAAGGGGAGGAAGAGCCTGGGGGTGATGGCGCAGGCACACCTGTCTGTTGGGGACAGTGGCCTTCGGGACACTTGTCTCTTGAGTGACACCCAATGGAGCGTGGCTGCCACCTGGCGTCTCCCTTCTCTAGCATCCTAGAGATTCCTTCCGGGTCGTGCCTCTGACCGTGTGGGTGTCCTCTGGGGCTCCCAGCCTTTCCTTTGGTTTGCAGCCTTGCTGGGGTGGACGACTTCCCTTGCTGGTCTGCTGAAGAATGCTTGCATGTCTTTATCTTGCCCTCGCATCTGATTGATGGTTTGCTGAGTATGGAATTCTAGGTTGGAAGAATCCTATTTTTCAGATTTTTGAAGGCACTGCTTCACTGTTGTCTGACTTTGGTATTGTGGCGGGAAAATCCGAGGTTGCTCTGATTTCTGACCTCTTGTATGTGACACCTTTTCTTTCCAGAAGCTTCTAGGATCCTCCCTTTATCCTCAGTGTCTACAATTCACTATGTGGGTCTCTTCTAAGACAATGCTGCTTATTTATTTAATTTATTTGAAAGGCAGAAAGCGGTAGATAAAGAGATAGCAAAAGAGACGGAGATAATCTTGCAACTACTGGTTCATTCCCTAAATGCCTGCGATAGGTGGGCCTGGGCTAGGTCAGAGCAAGGCACGTGGAACTCAGTCGGGGTCCCCGTGTGGCTGGCAGGGCCCTCATCGCCTGAGCCACCGTTGCTGCCTCCCAGGGTGTGCGTTCGTGGAGAGCTGGAACTGAGTGCACCTCGCCTTGAACCCAGCCACTCTGCCCAGGCTGCGGGTGTCCCAGGCAGGGTTTTTTTTTTTTTTTTTTTTTTGGATTTATTTATTTATTTGAAAGTCAGAGTTACACAGAGAGAGGAGAGGCAGAGATAGACGGAGGTCTTCCATCTGCTGGTTCACTCCCCATTTGGCCGCAACGGCCAGAGCTGTGCTGATCCGAAGCCAGGAGCCAATAGCTTCTTCCGTGTTTCCTACATGGGTGCAGGGGCTCAAGGATTTGGCCCAACTTCTACTGCTTTCCCAGGCCACAGCAGAGAGCTGGATTGGAAGTGGAGCAGCTGGGTCTCGAACCGGCGCCCATGTGGGATGCCAGCGCTTCAGGCCAGGGTGTTAACCTGCTGTGCCACAGCGCTGGCCTCCCAGGCAGTGTCTTAACACCAAGGCTACATGCTCCCTCCAGTGTGTGTCTGTTTTCAGTTCTGGGGGACTATCCAGTTCCTCTTCTCCCTCTCTGACTGCTAGTATTAGGAGCTTGTCTGAGACTGCTCTTCTGCTTCTCTTGTTTTCTCTCTCCTGTTTCCTGTTAGCTATCTTTTTACATTAGAAAACTAGCATTTATTGTAAGGTGTACCAGCAGTTTTCCTTTAAGGATGAACAGCGACAGGATCCACATAGAGAAAAGCATCTTCAGCCTTCACCCTTGTTACCTCTATCACAGCCAAGGTCCCGACGCACTCCCGGTGGCTACTTCAGGCACATGAACGCCACGTACAGGTTCTAATGCAGCCTTAGGAAGCAGTGAGAAATGCTACGAAACTCAGGGTGCTACACCAGGACTATCTGGTCGGTGCACAAAATAGGAGGGCACTTCCAAGATTCATGGAACAATTAAAGATAAGTTTATTTTGGTGTAAGGCATTTTTGAAATCCCTGCATAGTTTTTCCGTAGAATGCATTTCTCATGAGCACTTTGAAGCCCCTCAGATGCATGGGGTGCAAATTTTTTTGCATGCAAGACACTTAGATTCTATTTTTTACAAACTTTCTAAAGTGGTTTTGTATATTGTAGTTATCTTATTTTTAGTTATTGTTTTCTTTTTAAAGAAGTTTTATTTAACCATTTGAAAGAATTACAGAGAGAGAATGAGGGACAGAGAGAGAGGAGAAAGATCTTCCATCTGCTGGTTCACTCCCCAAATGGCTGCAATGGCCAGCATTGGACCAGGCTGGAGCCAGCGGCCAGGAGCTTCTTCTGGGTCCCCCACCTAGGTGCGGGGGCCAAAGCACTTGGACCGTCCTCCATTGCTTTCCCAGGAGCATTAGCAGGGAGCTGGACTGGAAGTGGAGCAGCAGCGACTTGCACTGGTGCCCATAAGGGATGCCCACTACGCCACAATCCCAGCCCCACAGATATAGTTATATTTTAATAGGCGTTTTGTAAAGAAGCCTTCACACCGAATCGTACCGGGGAAAAAGCAACCAGAAAGCACACTCACAGTGAAGTCTAGTCACTGTCAGATAAAATGGTAAGATAACTAGACTTGAGGATGTGGCCAGTGGCAAGACACAAATGATACAAATCTGGATAACCGTGGGGCATTATTTTTAGGTTACTGTAAATGAAGCCCAGTTCCTATATAAATGTCTTGTAAGCTTGCTCGGTCCAAATTCAGGTGCTTCAGAAGTCTGCTCCTCCCTCGGTCTGTAATCCCCTGGGACACAGCTGGAGGGTAAGCCCCGTCTCTTCCCCAGAAGCAGCTGACTTCAGTCAGTGGAGAAGCAGCCGTGGAGGACCCACAGCTGGTGCCTGAATGCCGGTAGAATCCAGTTCGCCAGCTTTGGAAACGTCAGGTTTCTTAGCGTTTCTAACGACGGACAGTTTGTCGGGTGCAGGACACACAGTGCGTACCTGTTGTCAGGACTGGAAGTGCTGTCCCATCGCACGGTGGCTGGGCTGGTCTCTGCAGGTGTAGCCCTGACTCTGGGATGGGCCGTTTTCCCATGCATCCGCACTGCTGGGGTAACCAGAGCCCACTATCTTGTATTGAACACACTCTTTGTGCACAAAGCATGACCACAAACAGCGGGGCTATTTGTGTCTTCCTTGACAAAGCATCTTTTGTAATGGACCCGTTGCATCAGCATTTGCCCTCCATCATCCCGCCTCCCTGGCATAGAGCTTATTAGCAAGGCCACCACTCCATACCAGCCAAGTTCCGCAGGCCCCCCCCCCCCCCAGCCAGTCCACCCCCCACAATCATGGCTGCCGAGCCTCACATCTGCTTATTCATTCGTCCATTTATTACTTGAGAAGGCCAGAGGAAGAGGGAGAGAGAGTGAGAGCAAGAGCGAGGGAGGGCTCCCTCTGCTGTCCACTCCCCACATGCCCGCAGCAGCTGCGCCAGGCCAAAGCCAGGAGCTGGAACTTCAGGGCCAGTCTCCATGTGGGCGGCGGGGATGTACGCTGACAGGATGTACGCTGACAGGAAGCTGGAAGTTGGAGCCAGGGCCTGGTACTCTGATGTGCGAGGTGAGTGTGGTACCTGTGGTACCTGCTGGGCCGGATGCCACCTTCCGGGAGGAAGGGTTAAAGACTGACGGCCAGCAGACCTCAGGCCGGAGGCCCCGCCCAGATTTTTGTCATTGTGAGTTTCGTTCTGGTAGTTAAGAACAACAGTGCTGGCCATCTGTGCTGTTAGGTCTCCTGACACATTTATGACCCAGATAAGTCTGAGCAACGCCAAGATGTGTATAGTAATGAATAAATAAATATATATGTAAATATTGACCATTGAAGACAGGCCTATGCATTCTCTCCACATGGTTCAGCTGGGAGTTTCAGCAGCTTTCTGCTTAGAGTAGTTCGTTTATTAGAGAGAGAGAGGAGAGAGAGAGAGACTCCCCAAATGCCTGCAATGGCTAGGGCTGGGATGGGCTGAAACTGGGAACTGGCCTGGAGTCAGGCCTCCTGAACAGGTGGCCAGAATACAATTACTGAGCCCTCACTGCTGTCTTCCCGGGGCTACACCAGCAGGGAGCTGCAGTGAGGAGCCAGGCAGTGCGGTGTGGGCTGTGGGCATCTTAACTGGGGACTTAGCCACCAGGCTCAGTGCCTGTTTCTGGGACGGGATTTCTTGATTCATGTTCGTGACACTCTTTCATGCCTTCAGTGGGAGGCAGTGCAGTTTTGCTGATTTGGGGCCTCTGGCTTTCACTGGGAACAGTTGCTATAAAGCGAGGAGGGGTTTCTCCCTCCCTCTGCATTGTCACGGGAGTGGATGGCCCCAGGATTGAGCCCTGGATAATTCTAGAAATAGGAAGAAGTCGAGCTGTCCCGCCACTGGTGCTGACCTACGTCACTCCTATTCAGTTTTGTTTCAGGGTTGCTGCTGTGCCTGATACAACGCGCAGGGCTGAGACGGTGGATGGCAGGCCATGCTGGTGAAGAGGCTGGGAAGGAAGGTGGGGGAAAGGGCCGTGGAGCACGGTGCTGGGCTGCGGCTGAACCGCAGCCAGGATACCGGAGAGGGGCTTCGCAGGAGGGAAGAGGGTTTACTCTGGCTTACAGTTTGGAGGTGCACAGTGCACAGTCAGGGGACCCCATTGGCTCTGGAGAAGATGGCAGAGGGAAGTGGGGAGGGAGAGAGAGAGAGAAAGAGAGAGCAAGCAGAGAGAGAGGAAGCACTCTTGGCTTACATAACCAACCTTCTGGTAAGAACCACCTTCAGGAACCTAAAGACCTCTCTGGAATCACACATCTCAGATGCCATGATTAGATCAAGGGTCCACCCTAACCATTGATATTAGTAATCCACTAACTGTTAGCACAAGACTGGGCGGTTTATATGTCTGCCTGAGTCTGGGGAGGTGAATCCTGTTACGGGTTGGATTCTCTGTGCTGTGAGTTAAGGTACCACTTGGGACACTTGAGTCCCGGCTGCTCCACTTCCAATCCAGCTTCCTGCTAATGGCCTGGGAGGCAGCAGGTGATGGCCCAAGTCCTGGGGCCCCTGCCACCATGTGGGAGACTTGGATGGATTCTCTGGCTCATGGCTTTGGCCTGGCCCACTGGCTGTTATAGGCATTTAGGGAATGAACCAATGGATGGAAGATCTGTCTCTCTCTGTCTCTCCTTCTCCCTCTGTCCACTCTGCCTTTCAGATAAATAAATAGAAAAGAAAGAAAAGAAAATTCTGTTTAAGCCATAACAGGTGCAGTGGCCTTTAGAAGCCCAAGTGCAGACCAGGGGAACTGAGCTCTGTGTTGGGAATGGTTTCCAAGCTCTGGCGCATGCCCGGCACACACTCATGACAGCTCCTAACAAGTGGATCTGAAACTCTTCATGGGGCCTGGGCTTAGGTCCATGGCTGCTGTGTTCAGTGAGGTTGCAGACTGCCAGAGAGACCCTCCAGTTGGACATTAAAGTCGTCTTGTGACTTGCCTCTGAAAGACCCATTATGCCAGGAGTGATTACTGAAAACGTGGTAAAAGCAGCAGGCACATCCCTGGAATCTGAAACACTGATGGCCACGCTGGCTGCGTGTTCGGGCACGTGAGACAAACCCAGCCTGAAGCTCAGAGACCAAAGCGAAAGGGGAATCTGAGCTCTCTCTGTGTGTCCCTCGTTTCTTTGCCCTGCTTTATTGGAAAGGCAGAGAGAAAGAGAGAGGGACAGAGATCTTTCACCTACTGGCTCTCTCTCCAACAACGAGGGTTGGCCTGGCCCAAAGCCAGGAGCCAGGAACTCCACTCAGCTCTCCCATGTGGGTGGCAGGGGCCCAGGGACTTGAGCCATCATCTGCTGCCTCCCAGGGTGTGCATTAGCGGGAAGCTGGACTGGAAGTGGAGAGCTGGGACTCAACCCACGCTCTCAGATCCGGGAGGTGTGTCCCACGCACTGGGTTAAGAGCTGCGCTAGTTGTGCCAACGCCTCTCCCTGTCCCTCTTAGCTGAGACCCGCCCACTGCTGGACAAAGCCAGAATAGCAGGGCAGTTCCGGTGGTTGCCCGGGCTCCTGTGCCAGCGCGGTGGCCGGCGCTGTGCGGTAGCAGTGTTTCCCCTGCTGTTTGCTGGGCTGCGTGGCTGCTTGTCTTCCTGAGCTGTGGGATGGCTCCGGCACCATTGTCTTGCCTTTTAAGTTTTCTAAGCAGTGTTGCTGTTTGCAGTTAGTGAGCAGGGTAGGATTTTGTATCAGGTTCCTGGGGTTACTGACCAGGCCTCTCTGTTTCTTTGTCTTTTTTGTTCTCTCTCTTGAAAACTCTTTAAAACTCAGTGTTTTAGTTTCTTAAAGTAACACTACACAATTTGAAAAGATAACCAGGACTCAAGCTCCTGACGCCATGCAGGGTTCCCTTCTCTGCCACTCTGTTCTTCTCAGAACTCACTCCACTAGATGGCTGTTTTAGTCACTTATTGTTGTACGCAGCTATTTCCAAGTTTCTAAGTAATAGAATTTCTAAAAATAATAGTAATAATACAACTTCTAAAAAATACTATTCCTTATTAATACATTTTAGATATGCTTTTTTGTCTTTTTGTTATGGTGAATGAAAGTTACACTTAAAATTTATTTTCATTTTACTAGAGAGAGAGAGAGAGAGAGAGAGAGAAAGAAATCTATCTGCTGATTCCCTGCCCAGATGCCCACCACAGCTGAGGCTGGGCCAGGCCAGGGGGCTGGAACTCCATCTGGGTTTCCCGTGTGGCTGGGTAGGACTCAGGTGCCGGGGCCATCATCTGCGGCTTCCCAGTGAGTGCTGGATCAGAAGCAGAGGAGCTAGGACTCGAACCCGGGCCCTGGTGTATGGGATGCAAGTGCCCCAAGCTGAGTGTTAACCGCTGGTCCAGATGCCAGTCTGAGGGTTACGCTCAGTACTGCCCTCTTCCCCGTTCTCTCAGCACAATTTTGTAGGATACTTTTTATCAAATTGGTCTTTGGTGTTTGTGGTCCGTCTACACAAGTTTTACTCACAGCTGGGTGCCGTGATGTATTAGGATAGTTGTCTTTCTAGGGGTTCTTTTTTCTTGATGATAATTAGCTCTTCTCGTTGCTTAATTTTCTTTGTACCTGTTGCCACATCTTCCCACACTGTCTCAGCTCTTTCGAAGCCAGCAGTGACCAGCTGCATCTTTATCACGTTGCATCGCGGTGACGCGTCTGTTCTGCCTGTTGCCTTCCGTCTTTTAAAGAACTTGGCGATTACGTGGGCCCACTCGGGTAGCTCAGGATCATGTCCCTGTTTCAGGGGTGACGTAATTCGTGCCCTGGAGTCCTCACTTCCCCCTCGCCATGTGGACGTCTGTTGGGGGGGGAGCTATTTTGTAGCCCAGCAGTTACTGTCTGTGGTGCCCTAGCGCCCAGTGGTCCTTCCGAGCCTGACTTTCGCCGTTCCCGGGGGCAGAGTGCGTTCTATTTCTGTCTTATTACAGAACACCCATCCTCGGTAGCCCACGTCTTACCTGTTTGGGTGACTTGAACATGGTGCACGTGAAGTACGTTTTTGGAGACCTTGTGTTTCTGCGTTGTCTTAACATTTCCTGTCTCACCTGCTTTGATAGTTCGAGTATGGAATGTTGGGTGGAGACAGTTTTACTCCAGGAGCTTGGGGGCGTCGCTCCATTGTCCTCTCGCTTTCTGTGTTGCTTCGGAGTCTGAGGCCACTGTGGTTTCTCACCTTTTCGCGGCTTCCTGTTTTTCTCCCTTGCTCGAGATGTTGTGATGTCTTTTCTTGTTCTAAAATTCCATGGTAATGTGCTTTGGTGTAAGTCTACATGGGCCTCAGAACACCATTTCAATCTGAAAGCCTACATTCTTGGGTTCTCGTAAGTTTCATGCATTATTTTTCTCTTGATTCTTCTCGTTTCCCTTCCTGGAATGTCTGTTATGCCAGTGTTGGACTGTTTGGATTATTCCATACTTTTGAAATTTCCATTTTATTCTGAAAGGCAGAGAGCCAAATACAGAGAGTTCTACCATCTGCTGCTTTACTCCCAGGGCTGGGCCAAGCTGAAGCTGGGGTCTAGAACTCAACCTGATCTCCCCCAAGGGTGCAGGGGCCCACCTCCTTGAGCCGTTGTCTCCTGCCTCTCAGGATGTGTGTAATAAGGAAGCTGGGTCTGTTCCCTACTTTTTGATCTTTGTTTTTCTCTATCTTTACCTTTTTACTACTCCTTCTGAGAGATATCCTAACCTTGATCTTTCTTTTTTTTTTTTTTAATAAAGATTTATTTATTTATTTGAAAGAGTTACAAAGAGAGAGAGGGAGAGACAGAGAGAGGTCTTCCATCAGCTGGTTCACTCCCCAAATAGCTGCAATGGCTGGAGCTGGGCTGATCTGAAGCCAGGAGCTTCTTTCGAGTCCCCCATGTGGATGCAGGGGCCCAAGCACTTAGGACCTCCTCTGCTGCTTTCCCAAGCCATAAGCAGAGAGCTGGATTGGAAGTAGAGCAGCCAGGACTCAAACTGGTGCCCATATGGGATGCCAGCGTCACCTTCTACACCATAGTGCTGGCCCCTCAACTTCATCTTTCGACCTTTCTATTGAGTTTGTCATTTCCATTATAAGTTTTTTTCCTATGGGCTGTTTTTGTTTTCCCAATATTCACCTTTGTATCGTACCATTTTCATATCCATTGGATGCAGCATGTTCTGTTTTCCTCTCCTGGTGGTTTTTCAGAAGTTGCTTCCGTCTCTAGGCCCAGTGTCTGTTTGTCTAGGTAGCTTTTCCCTTTGCCCTGCTGTTTGCCTTCACTTCTGGAAGCCTTCCTTGGCAGTCTCAGGTCTTGGTTGTGAGCTCATGGTCAAGGGTGAGCGGCTTCTGCTGAATGAGACCCTTGAGTGGTGGGGCCAGGGCAGTGTGTTAACCTCGTGTCACTGCGAAGTGCTCTGTGTGCTCTTTTTTTAAAATATTTATTTATTTATTTGAAAGACAGAATTAGAGAGAGGCAGAGGCAGAGAGAGAGGTCTTCCATCCACTGGTTCACTTCCCCAGTTGGCCGCAATGGCCAGAGCTGTGCTGATCCAAAGCCAGGAGCCAGGAGCTTCTTCTGGGTCTATCACATGGGTGCAGGGGCCCAAGGACTTGGGCCATCTTATACTGCTTTCCCAGGCCACAGCAGAGAGCTGGATTGCAAGTGGAGCAGCCAGGACTTGAACTGGTGTCCATATGGGATGCCGGCACTGCAGGCGGTGGCTTTACCCGCTATGCCACAGCGCTGGCCCCTGTGTGGGCTCTTTAAGCACTCCTGTCACTGGCCTCTTTCGTGCTTTCTACTTGGGCTGGTCAGATTACCCAGAGGAGTCTCCCAGGCTCTTGTGTGGAGAGTGGATTCCTGGGAACGCAGAGGGGTCGGAGGTCTGGGAGTCTCCCAGGTCTGTGTTGCAGACTCGAGGATCTGGCCGCTTAGACGCCAGACGCGAGAGGTGAGAGTTGATGCGAGGACATCAGGTTATTCAAGAGGCCGGCAGCTTGGGGAGATGGTGGACCTTTGTCAAAAAGACCATCTCGGATTCTCAAGTTCACAGCAGAACGTTTCATAGGCGAGAGAAGCCTCGAAGGGCTCTAAGGAGGATACTGAACTTTGCTGGGGGGTGGGGGTGGGGGTGGGGGCGGATTCCCACAGTCAGCGCTGATGACCATCCTGGAACCGGCCAGGTGGGATCGGTTTGACCTTGGGCTTGGCCATCTGCAGAAGGAGCAAGTCCTATAATTGTAGCCAGCTTCCCTGAGGTCACTTCGTGGGATTCTTAAGCAAGCATTATTTATCTGTGAAGTTAAACAAGTGTGATCAGTTGCAAATCGCTGTTAGCTGTTGTTAAGTAAAACTGAGTCACTGCAGTTTTGGTTCCATTTTCAGTCTCTTGATTCCTTGTTTGCGATAGGATACTCAAGTCTGCACACTTCCTTCTTTAAATCTACGCTCCTCAATGCACTCTTTTTTTTTTTTTTTAAGATTTATTTATTTATTTGGAAGGCAGAGTTAGAGAGAGAGAGAGAGAGGCCTTCCATCTGCTGGTTCACTCCCCAGATGGCCACAATAGCCAGAGCTGCGCTGATCCAAAGCTGGGAGCCAGGAGCTTCTTCCAGGTCCCCTCTGCGGGTGCAGGGGCTCAAGGACTTGGCCCGTCTTCTACTCTTGCCATAGCAGAGAGCTGGATCGGAAGTGGAGCAGCCGGGACTCAAACTGGCGCCCATATGGGATGCTAGCACTGCAGGAGGCAGCTTCACCTGCTACGCCACAGCGCCGGCCCTCAATGTACTCTTTTACCTTTTCCAGAGAATACATTTCCATTTATCCGGTGAGGTCAGGAGGGGGTCCAAGGACCTAGCGAAAGCTCTTTCTCCTTCTATCCTGTTTCTGCACGTACCTAGGGTTGTATAGTTAGTGTCCATCAAAGCATTGCACCCTGGTGCCCTAGGGTTCAGGGCTGTCTGCGTCCTTGTGGAATTAGCCTACAACAAATGCCTTCTTTTACTTTTAGTTGGGTTTTAGTTGCCTCTTAAAGTTGGGGGGACCTTCCTTTTTTTTTTCTTTTGATATTATTTGAAAGGCAGAATGGTGGGCGAGGAGACAGAGGAGAGAGAGGAGAGAGAGGGAGAGAGAGAGAGAAGGGGGGGAGAAAGAGAGAGAAAGGGGGGAGAGAGAGAAAGGAAGAAAGAGAAAAAGAAAGGAAGGAAGGAAGGAAGGAAGGAAGGAAAGAAGAAAGAAAAATCTTCCAACTGCTGGTTCACTGCCCAAACGGCTGCGACAGCCAGACCTGGGCCGGGCTGCAGCCAGGAGGTGGGACTTTGATCTGTCTCCTGAGCAGGTGGCAGGGGCCATGCTCCAAGCACTCGCGCCATTTCCCGCTTCTTCCCCAGGTGCACTAGCAGGAAGCCGGATGGGAGACAGAGCAGCCGGGACTTGAACTGGCGCTCTGTGATGGGCGGCATCCCAAGTGGAGGCTTCACTTGTGCCAGGAGGGAGCAACAGTTGACGTGTTCAATTTTTTATCATGAAATTCACTGTTACTTTTGCAACACCCTTTAAAAAGAAACCCAAACTGAAAGCAAAATCAGTCGGCTATCCTAATAATTCAAAGTCTAACATCACTGTTATTCATCGTTGAGTCATTTTAGGAACCCGTAAAGGACACCTCCTTGCCTGCACTGACGCCCCAGATAGGGAAAGAGCTTGCTCCCACGGGGCCCACCGTTTACTGAGTCCTCGGTAACAATTTCTCCCTGATGTCGCCCTTGCTTCAAGCTCCCCGGTGGCCTGCCAGGCCCTCCATCACCTGGCATCATCTCTGTCCCTTCACGGCCACCCACCCACACTCCTGGCCGGATGGCTCCCTTTTCTGATTCTTTTCCCACGCTGCCCTCCGGTCTCCTCTTCCCTGCTGCCCTGCCCTTCCCGGCTGACCCCTGAGTTTGGTCAGGTAGGCAGAAGGGTGGGCAGGGCTCCCTGTGTGCAGTGCCCTCCCGGAGTGTGTAGCCTGTTCTCAGATTCCTCCCGAGTCTCATCGGCCCTCTTCTCTGTTGCAGGTCAGAGACGTGGTCATGGCCGCAGGCGTGGCAGGAGTGGGCTTGGCAGCCATGGGCCTGATCGGGGTCATGTTCTCAAGAAACAAGCGACAAAAGCAATAAGCTGCCGGGCCGGTCGTATCGGCAGTGACTTTATACACGGGAGGAGGGGTGTTGCGGGCTGGTTCTTGTTTTGATAGAGTTTGGAGCTTGGTTTGTGCATCGCATTCTATACAATAAGGCTTATTTTCCCAGAATAAAATAAGGCACACCAAGGGGAGAAGTTTATTGGCGGACACGCAGCAGGAGCTGCCTGGGTGAAGTCTGTGGGGGTGGGATGGGGGCCGCCCCTCCTGTCTCTCGCTTTCTCTTTGAGGGACCGGCCATCTGCGGTGGCACTCAGAGCCCAGCTGCAGCGACCCCAGGAGAAGGGCGCTGCTCCAGGGCAGGACGCTTGCAGGCAGCGGGCGAGGCAAGGGGCCAGACGCGAAGCCCCTGATGCGATCAGCCTGCCCGGGCTCCGGGCCAGGATGAACAAGCGCCCGACCACGCCCCAGGGCGGCAGCCAGCACTCAGGAGCGAGCGGAGGCCAAAGAATCCTCGCCCCAGAGGGATCCCGCTTCACCTGAGCTTGCTAACCGCCCTTCTCTGCCTCCGCGCCGCCCTGTGCCTCCCGCCGCCTCTGGACTCCCGCTTCCTGCCATGGCCCGTCCCACCTGCTGTCGTCTTCCGGTGGCTCAGCGCCATCTTCTGCGGGTTCCGGCGGCTCCCAGCGCCAAGTTCCCAAGAGACAATCTGATTGGCTGAGCTCACCACATAGCTCCGCCTGCCCATTGATCAGGTGACCTCCCCCAAACCAATCAGAACCTGGCTGTTGGCCCGCGGTCACATGGTACAAAGAGCGCACCAGACCGTAGTGGGCAGCAGGTGCGGCTGGCCCTCTGATGTCCACTGAGCCCTCACGGGGGCGATTGGGACAAGCACCAGGGGCATGGATCTAAGTGACCATTTTTTTTTGCCGGGGACTTCCATGAGTTCCTTAGAAATTCTCCTTTGGCGCCATCGCTGCCCCAGGCCGATGACCTACCTGGCTGTGAATCAGTCCTCGGTCCGTCCTCGCTGCCTGGGGCCCCTCCTGCCCACTGGAGCCCTGAACGGGGTGTACAAAGGGCGCCATGCCAGCGCCTTCCAGCCTGGCCCTCAGCCAGTGCAGGAGAGACCCGCGCCTAGCCGAGGCCCAGGATCAGAACAGCAGCTTTCTTCCAGGGCGGTCCCCTTTGTCCTGCAGTTCCGAGGATGTGGCTCTCACGCCGGCTGTCAGCACCCAGACCTGGGGGCCACGGGCCAGGCTCAAGGGGAGGTGGGGCTCTTACGCACTGTCAGGTGGCTGAGGGCAGGGGACACAAATAATGGTGACCTCCAGAGTAATTTCGGAGAAAGAAGGAATGAGGGAAACCAACCCGGGAAAGAGAAACAGAACACTTGGGCCAATTAAACAAAAACAGCACCGGAGGAAATTACATTTTCACACAGGACGTGTCATGTATGGAAATAACGACAGGGAGGAATTCATTCCAAATACATTGGCAATCACAGTAAGAATAAATGGACCCCGTAACAAAGTAAAAGACAGATATGACACTGGCTTAAGAACTGTTGCAGAGAACGTGGGTCGCAGCCCACATACCTAAAGTGCGGGGACACAAAGACGGGAGTGAAAGCCTGGGCTGCCCTTGGCGATTGCGCGGATGACGTTAGTGTGTGGTGGAGACCTGGTGGTTAATGGAAACTGTCCTAGATCAGGAAAGTGTTAGGGCCGGAAGAACAACATGAAAAACAAGTGTAAATTATAAAAAGCAATATATATAATTATGTCATAAATGCGATTTGAGGTAATTGGGAAATTTTGAGTGTGAGTGGAGTATTAATATTGAGGAATTATTAATTTTATTGAAACCTAATAACAGTGGTATTAGACTTAGGTAAAAAGATGTCCTGCTAAAAATATTGATGGGGGGGGCCTGCGCCGTGGCTCACTTGGTTAATCCTCCACATGCAGCGATGGTATCCCATATGGGCACCGGGTTCTAGTCCCGGTTGCCCCTCTTCCAGGCCAGCTCTCTGCTGTGGCCCGGGAGTGCAGTGGAGGATGGTCCAAGTGCTTGGGCCCTGCACCCGCATGGGAGACCGGGAGGAAGCACCTGGCTCCTGGCTTCGGATCGGCACAGCGCACTGGCCATAGCAGCCATTTGGGGAGTGAACCAACGGAAGGAAGACCTTTCTCTCTGTCTCTCTCTCACTGTCTAACTGTCTGTCAAATAAAAAAAAATTGATGCAGACAAAGCAAAAATGGCAAAATAGTATCTTAAATTGAGGTACATTGTTTTGGGGGTTTAATCATTGCACTGGGTTTTCTTTATTTTTTAATTTATTATATTTATTTGAAAGAGAGAGAGAGAGGTCTTCTACCTGATGTTTTACTTCCCAAATGGCCACAATGGCCAAGGCAGGGCCACGCTAAAGCCAGGGGCCTGGAGTTTCTTTAGGGTCTCCCATGTGGGTGCAGGGGTGCAAGCACTTGGGCCATCTTCCACTGCTTTCCCAGGTGCATCAACAGGGATCTGGATAGGAAGTGGAGCATCTGGGACTCGAACCTGTGTCCACATGGATTCTGGCATTGCAGGCAGCAGTATAACCCACTACACCACAATGGCAGCCCTGTACTGGGTTTTCTAGTACTTTCTGTATGTCAAAATTTTAAAGCAAACATCTTTAATAATATCTAAATTTGAGTTTGAAAGTTTAAATAAAATAGCACTGTTGAGTCTACTTCAATACATCAAATAATACCATTAAACAATTAAACATTAAGATATGCTAGGCAAATATTAACAAGTGAAAGCTGGTATACTGAAACCTGAAAATACAGGCTTTAAGGCAAAAAATTATCACTGGACAAAGAGGATAAAAAGTCCCCATAAAAGTTTCAACTCACTGGAAATATCTAATAGTTGTAAATTCGCATCTAACAGCAGTCTCAAAATAGATAAAAATTTTTACCACTGGCAAGGAGACACCATCATAATTGGAGCCCTAAACACACCTGTTTGGAACTGATGAACCAAGGAAATACAAAAGTCAGTTATGACGCAGAAAATTTGAAAAACTTAACTGTATTGGTCAGCTTTATGTTGCTGTAATGAAACAGCTAAGACAGCTAACGTTATTAAGAGGAAAGAGTTACTGAGCTCTGTGGTGGAGGTCCAATCCCAGTATCAGGTGGCTCCATTGGTTGGACTGTCTGGTGGTGACAGAGAATGACAGTGTGGAGTATGAGTAGGGGGAAGGAACACCCAGGGAGACAGGAAGTCCAGAGAGGCTGGGCCGAAACTCAAGTTTTTCCTAACAGCCTTGAAGGAGGATTGCCCTACCCCCACCCCACTCTGCTGGGAGCACACCAGCAAGGACTTGAGGACCTCCCACTGGGCCTCACCTGTAAAAGGTTCCACCACCTCCCAAGAGCGCCACCCTGGAGACCAAGCAAGCCTTTAACACATGGGGGACTCGAGGGACTTCAACATCCAAACCGAAACACTGATCGACAAATGGATTTCTTTTCTTTCTTTTTTTTTTTTACAGGCAGAGTGGACAGTGAGAGAGAGAGACAGAGAGAAAGGTCTTCCTTTGCCTTTGGTTCACCCTCCAATGGCCGCCGCGGTCGGCGCGCTGCGGCCGGCGCACCGCGCTCGTCCGATGGCAGGAGCCAGGAGCCAGGTGCTTTTCCTGGTCTCCCCATGGGGTGCAGGGCCCAAGCACCTGGGCCATCCTCCACTGTACTCCTGGGCCACAACAGAGAGCTGGCCTGGAAGAGGGGCAACCGGGACAGAATCCGGTGCCCCAACCGGGACTAGAACCCGGTGTGCTGGCGCCGCAAGGCGGAGGATTAGCCTGTGGAGCCACGGCGCCGGCCGACAAATGGATTTCATGGACATATATAATATCGGAACACAAAGATTCTTTTCAACCACCCACAGTCGTGCATTTATTTTTATTTATTTTTTTTGACAGGCAGAGTGGACAGTGAGAGAGAGAGAGAGAGAGAGAGAGACAGAGAGAAAGGTCTTCCTTTGCCGTTGGTTCACCCTCCAATGGCTGCTGCGGCCGGCACACTGCACTGATCCAAAGCCAGGTGCTTTTCCTGGTCTCCCATGGGGTGCAGGGCCCAAGCACTTGGGCCATCCTCCACTGCACTCTCTGGCCACAGCAAAGAGCTGGCCTGGAAGAGGGGCAACCGGGACAGAATCCGGCGCCCCAACTGGGACTAGAACCCGGTGTGCCAGCACCACAGGTGGAGGATTAGCCTGTTGAGCTGTGACACTGGCCATCGTGCATTTATGAAGAGGGACTACATCCTGGGCCTTCACACAGTCTCAACAGATTTCAGGGCATCAGTACCAAAAAGGTCATCGTCTCTAAGCCCAGCACAGTTGCATTAGGAATCCTATAACAGGCAGCTAGAAAACCTCGATACTTTCAGAAATGTTAGATTGTGCTGCTAGACAACTCGTCTAGCAAGAAGACGAGGAAGAAAGCATAATGAAAATTACATAATATGTAGAACTGAATGACAATGAAAAAAGCAGATGTAAATATTTGTACCGAGCAGCTAAAGGGATGGTCAGAAAAAAATTTGTAGCATAAACCCTTAAATTAAGAATGAAAAAGTCCGGCCGGCGCCGTGGCTCAACAGGCTAATCCTCCGCCTTGCGGCGCCGGCACACCGGGTTCTAGTCCCGGTCGGGGCGCCGGATTCTGTCCCGGTTGCCCCTCTTCCAGGCCAGCCCTCTGCTGTGGTCCAGGAGTGCAGTGGAGGATGGCCCAGGTGCTTGGGCCCTGCACCCCATGGGAGACCAGGAAAAAGCACCTAGTACCTGGCTCCTGCCATCGGATGAGCGTGGTGCGCCGGCCGCAGCGCGCCGACCGCGGCAGCCATTGGAGGGTGAACCAACGGCAAAAAGGAAGACCTTTCTCTCTGTCTCTCTCTCTCACTGTCCACTCTGCCTGTCAAAAAAAAAAAAAAAAAGAATGAAAAAGTCCAAAAATTAGTGAGTTAATCATCCAGTTTTTTTTTTTTTTTAAAGATTTATTTGAGGCCGGCGCCGTGGCTCAACAGGCTAATCCTCCGCCTTGCGGCGCCAGCACACCGGGTTCTAGTCCCGGTCGGGGCACCGGATTCTGTCCCGGTTGCCCCTCTTCCAGGCCAGCCCTCTGCTGTGGCCCGGGAGTGCAGTGGAGGATGACCGAGGTGCTTGGGCCCTGCACCCCATGGGAGACCAGGAAAAGCACCTGGCTCCTGGCTCCTGCCATCGGATGAGCGCGGTGCGCCGGCCGCAGCGCGCAGACCGCGGCGGCCATTGGAGGGTGAACCAACGGCAAAAGGAAGACCTTTCTGTCTGTCTCTCTCTCTCTCACTGTCCACTCTGCCTGTCAAAAAAAAAAAAAAAAAGATTTATTTGAAAGACAAGCTTACATAGAGAGAGGAGACACACACACACACACACACAGGTCTTCCATCCACTGGTTCATTCCTTAAATGGCTACAATGGCCAGAGCTGGGCTGGCCTGAAGCCAGGAGCCAAGAACCTGCTCTGGGCCTCCCACATGGTGCAGGGGCCCAAGCACTTGGGCCATCTTCCACTGCTCTCCCTGCACGTTAGCAGG
The DNA here is from genome assembly GCA_949820135.1 of Sylvilagus floridanus. NCBI lineage: Eukaryota > Metazoa > Chordata > Mammalia > Lagomorpha > Leporidae > Sylvilagus > Sylvilagus floridanus. Next base: position 118,515,462 of record OX463224.1, on the reverse strand, counting down.
GAGCTGGATCCGAAATGGAGCAGCCAGGACACAAACTGGAGCCCATATGGGGTGCCAGTGTTTCAGGTGGTGGCTCTACCTGCCACACCACAGTGCTAGCTCCCAAGCATCCAATTTAAGAAGCTAGGATAGAAGAGGGGCAAGTGTTATGGTGCTGCAGGTCCGTCTGCCCCTTGGGATGCCTGCACGCCTTAGCTGAATGCGGGTTCAATTCTGGCTCCTCATGTCCCGTCCACCTTCCCGAGGGTGTGCCTGAAAGGCAGCAGGGGGTGGGTCAGAGGACTTGGGTCCCCTCCACTGATGGACGAGACCTAGATGGAGTTCTGGGTTCCTGGCTTCAGCCTGGCCCAGCCCTGGCTGCTGCAGGCATTTGAGGCGTGAACCAGCAGATGGAAGATTCTCTCTCTCGCTCACTCTGCCTTACAAATAAATAAAAATAAATATTTAAAGAAGGAAAACAGAGGGGGCTGGCACCGTGGCTCACTAGCTTAATCCTCTGCCTGCAGCACCAGCGTCCCATATGGGCTCCGGATTCTGTCCGGTTGCCCCTCTTCCAGGCCAGCTCTCTGCTGTGGCTCGGGAGTGCAGTGGAGGATGGCCCAAGTGCTTGGGCCCTGCACCCCATGGGAGACCAGGAGGAAGCACCTGGCTCCTGGCTCCTGGCTTTGGATCCGTGCAGCGCCGGCTGCGGCGGCCATCTGGGGAGTAAACTAATGGAAGGGAGACCTTTCTCTCTGTCTCTCTCTCTCACTGTAACTCTACCTGTCAAATAAAATAAAAAAACAAAAAGAAAAATAGAAGGAAAAAAATAAAAAGATATGAGCAAAAGAGATGAAGCCACATGGGTGTATATAAGAGAGAACCCCCAAGGAAACCCTTCAGGAGTAAAGAAAGGAGGCAGAACTGAAATTGGAGCAGACTCCCTGAAATCCACATAAATTGTGGCCCCTTAAAGTTCCCTAGAAATGCTATCCGGGGTGCCACATGCGCTGCCGGAATTTGGGGTGCCTTACGATTTCATCACAGGCTTATTACTAAATCCCCAATATTAATAAGCCCAAGAGGGCTCTTGCCTAATATTTAGAGATGAATTCTAAATACCGGCACAGATAAACGAGGCAGCATGGTACGTTTTAAGCTTTTATTTAGTGAGAAAGATGCATAGGAGAGTGAGAGCTTTATTTTAGAGAGGTGAATAGGGTTCATACTGAGCACCAGGAACCAGCCACGTGGAGGAACATCTAGGCCAGGAAGCTTAGAGCACATGGCCTGAAGGCCGTGCACCCTGAAGGCATGGGGCTACAGCAAGCCCCTTCCTAGCAAGAGGTCAGAGAAAAAGAGCAGGCCAGGCCACAGCGTGGCCCAGCTTTTAACCCACTTCCAAAGGGGAGTGGTCAATTAACCTGATTGGCTGGTGGGCACCCAGGTGTGGCCAGGTAGGGGAAGGAGGCTACACAGGGGCGTGGCAAAGGCATCAGGTAGGTGCATGAGGTCACACAGGGGCGTGGTCTTCCAGTTCACAAATCTGATCAATTTTAACCTGTATGCCTGCCTACTTCAGAACTACAGATGATAAGGATATGAAGCAAGCAATGAGAAAGATTAATAAAAACTTGATGATAAAAAATTGCAAAGTCTTGATGAATGGACACTTTATGAAAAATATTTGCAATATTGAACCCAAAGTAAATAAAAAAATCTAAGCAGGCCTATAACTTCTAGGAATTATATTGGAAGTTAAAAAAATTTATCCACAAAGAAGTAGCATGGCCAGGTGGTTATTTTATTTTATTTTATTATTAAAAAAAGATTTTATTTATTTATTTGAGAGGTAGTGTTACAGACAATGAGAGGGAGAGACAGAAGTCTTCCATCCACTGGTTCACTCCCCAGATGGCTGCAAAGGCTGGAGCTATGCCGATCTGAAGCCAGGGGCCAGGTGCTTCTTCCTGGTCTCCCATGTGGGTGCAGGGGCCCAAGGACTTGGGCCATCTTCTACTGCTTTCCCAGGTCACAGCAGAGAGCTGGATTGGAGGAGGGGCAGCCAGGACTAGAACTGGCAACCATATGGGACGCTTGCGTTGCAGGCGGAGGATTAACCAAGTGAGGCACTGCAACGGCCCCCAAAGTACAACTTTTGAATTATGGCGGCTTTTTCTTCTCCCATCCCATTCTTCATCACGATTCATTTTCAATTATCTTTATATACAGAAGATCAACTTAGTATATACTAAGTAAAGATTTCAACAGACTGCACCTACAAAGACACACAAAGGATAGAGTACTGTTTGAGTAGTAGTTTTATCATTAATTTGCATAGTACAACTCATTAAGGACAGAGGTCCTACACAGGGAGCAGGTGCACAGTGACTCCCGTTGTTGATTTAATAATTGACATTCTTATTTATGACGTCAGTAATCACCTGGGGCTCTTGTCATGAGCTGCCAAGCCTATGGAGGCCTCTTGAGTTCACCAACTCTGATTTTGTTTAGACAAGGTCATATTCAAATTGTTTCTCTCCTCCCTTCAGAAAAAGGTAGCTCCTTCTTTGATGGCCCGTTCTTTTCACTGGGATCTCATTCACAGAGATCTTTCATTTATTTATTTATTTATTTTTTGCCACAGTGTCTTGGCTTTCCATGCCTGTGAAACTCTCATGGGGTTTTTAGCCAGATCTGAATGCCTTAAGGGCTGATTCTGAGGCCAGAGTGCTGTTTTGGGCATTTGCCATTCTATGAGTCTGCTGTGTAACCTGCTTCCCATGTAGGATCATTCTCTCCTTTTTAATTTGATAAATTATTATTTGCCGACACTGGTCTTATTTATGTAATCCCTTTGACACTTAATCCTGTCTTTTTGATCAATTATGAACTTAAACTGATCACTTTAACAAGTAAGATGGCCTTGGTACATGCCACCTTGATGAGATTGAATTGGAATCCCCTGGCACATTTCTAGCTACTATTAGGCCAGGTGGTTTTCTAGGTGAACTTATAAGTAAGTTTCAAGCTACAGAGGAGTGAGTCCATTCCAGAGAAGTTATTGGGGGACATTGAAGAACCTCATACATGGAGAGAGACATGTTACTCACAGATAGAAAGCCTCAATAGTATAAATATGTCAGTTTCTTTCTAAGTTCATCCAGAGATTCAATGAGATTGCAGACCAAATCCCAGCAGGATCTTCCCTGGAGCTGGCAACCAGATTATTCTAAAATGAGCGTGGAGAAGTCCCGACAGGGTCAGCTGTGTCATGAAGAGAGAAGGGACACTGAGCAAGCAGCCTTGTCCACCAAAGAGTGAAGCTGATTGCAAATTACTGTCATGATCAAAGTGGTGTATTTTCAAAGTACAAAATTTCTTTTTGTTTTATTTGAAAAGCAGAGAGAGAGAGAGAGAGAGAGAGAGAGAGAGAGAGAGAGAGAGAGACTTTCATCTTCTGGTTCACTCCCTAAATGCCTATAGCAGCCAGGGCTGGGCCGAGCTGAAACCAGGGCAGGAATTCCATCTGGGTGGCAGACACCCAGGCACTTGGGCCATCTTCCACTGCTTCCCAGGGTCTGCATTAGCAGGAATCCGGATCAGAAGCAGAGCCAAAACTCAAACCAATATGGCTGCAGGCCTCCCAAGCAGCATTTTAAGTGTCTGCCCCAGGGTGGTGTGTTTTTGATGCAGGAATAATGAAATTGACCTTTGGAATGGAGTAGAATTTCCAAAACAGAACCACCCATAAGTGAAACCACAGTTTACAGCACACGTGGCACTCAGATCAGTGGGGTAAAGAGTGAGCTCTTCAGGGACTGGGTGGGTCATAGAAATGTTAGAGTTTTGGGGTCTCTCTGTGTCTGAGGCCATTACTTGGTTCTGCTGTAGCACCATAAAGGCAGCCGTGGACAGGAAGTGAACAGGTGGTCATGTCCTTGCAGTGATAAAACTACATACACGGAGATGCGAATTTCGTATACTTTCCACGGGTCATCAATGCTTCATTTTCTCTTTCTCAGCCAGTGAACACACACAGACTATGCTGAGCGGGGCTGCTTACAACGAGGGAAGAGGCTGGCTTTGGTCTGTGGCCATCGTTGGCTGAGCTCCATCCTGAAAATAGTATCAGACGATGGCAGAACCACAGGGACTTTGCACAGGAAAAGCCAGGCTGGGGAAGGCTCCCAGACTCACCAGTGAAAGATGAAATACACAGTTCTGTAAGCAAATACAGGAGGACGTCTTTATGACCTTCTCTAGCGCACACGTGCGCGCGCACACACACACACACAGAATTTATGCAAATTTCCAGCGAGAGTAAACCCCACAGCTCACTTCCTCCCCATGGCTTTTTTCTGGGGGAGGAAAGCCCCTTTGGGCAGCTTTCCCGGGAACCTCTCCTCTGCTCTTTGCAATATGGCCTTTCTGTTTCAGAAGCTTCCTCTCCCTGAGCCACGCTGCCCGAGCTGTCTCTGTTCACTTCAATAAAATGTGGCTACAAATCACCTTCTTTGTGCATCGGCCTCCGACCTGGCCGCTGATCCAAATTCCCGGGGTTCGCTCTCAGCTGGAACATCTTGGGGCCTTGGCTGCCATGTTCCCTTGACTGCATGACGGGTGAGTGTGAGGAGGCGGTCACCCCCGTTTTCTCCTTCCTTCTATCATCTCTGATCTCCTTCCAGAACAGGGCTCTGGGGGTGAGTGGCTGGGGGAAAAGCTGGGGCTGACGGAAGGGGCTCGGGCCGAGGCTTACTTCCCAGTGTAGGCCTGTAACATCTGGCTTAAGGTCAGGCGGATGCCCACTGGGGCCGACTGGCTGGGGCCCCTGGCAGGCTCAGGACTGGGGAGTAAGGAAGGGGGATGCTCAAGGGCTGCCTTAGCCCGCTTCAGTTCAAGGGAGCAGAACTGGGGCGCCTTCCTCTCCCCAGTGGGCAGTACAAACCTCCATTACCTCCCTGCTGGGATCCGTCCTTGGAAACTGGAGGGCTTTCCATTGCCAAGCCTTACAAAAAAGGCCCTGGGCCAGAAGTACGCCCCGCCTTACCCAGCCTCCATCTCCAGGCTCTGCATCATATGTTATCATTCCCAACTTAAAGATCCAGTCCAGGGACCAGCACTGTGGCATAGCCGGTAAAGCTGCCATCTGCAGTGCCAGCATCCCATAGGGGCGCCAATTCGAGTCCCGGCTGCTCCACTTCAGATCCAGCTCTCTGCTATGGCCTGGGAAAGCAGTAGATTTCCCAAGTCCTTGGGCTCCTGCACTCCCATGGGAAGACCCGGAGGAAGCTCCTGGCTCCTGGCTTCGGATCTGCGCAGCTCCAGCCGTTGCAGCCGACTGGGGAGTGAACCAGCAGATGGAGGACCTCTCTCTCTCTCTGTCTTTTTCTGCCTCTCCTTCTCTCTCTGTGTAACTCCGACTTTCAAATAAATAAGTAAATCTTTACAAAAACATTTATTCCAGGGAAAAGGAAAGAGACTATGTCTCTTCATCAAAAAAAATTGCTTTGTAACTTGCCAAACTTGTCTTGTAATTGTGTTCAAAGGGTCTGGCCAACATATCAATGGGTGGTCAGAGCTCAATTGTTACAACCTTTAGGGTGTATTTTGCAAAATTAAATTTTAATTTAAGCCTATGAGAGACAACAATGATGCTTTACTGTAACACCCCTATACCTCAGTACACCCTGAGATAAGTGAGAAGTGGCTACATAACAGATCTCTGGTTTATGTCCCCATTTTCCAGCTAGAGTGTTTTAGGAAAAAAAAATGGCAGTGAGTTCTATGCATGCAAAGTGAGCCAATACAGAATGGTTCAGAAAAATTATGTTAATCCAAATGCCTTATGTGGCTTCTGTGGCTCTTTGATTTGCTTTAAATTGTTTTTAAAAAGATTTATTCATTTGAAAGAGTTACAGAGATGAAGAGAGAGAGAGAGAGAGAGAGAGAGAGAGAGAGAGAAATCTTCCATCTGCTGGGTCACCCTCTAGATGGCTGCAATCATCAGAGTTGGCCCAGGCTGAAGCCAGAGCCAGAAGCTTCATTGGGGTCTCCCACGTGAGTGCCACCCTCTGCTGCTTTTCTCAGGCCAATAGCTGGATCCGAAGTGGAGCAGCCAGGACTCAAATCAGTGCCCAGAGGGGATGTAGGTGGTGGCTTTACCCACCATAATACAATGCTGGCTCCCTTACTTTTTTTTTTTTTTTACAGAGATAAAGGTATTTTCAAAGTTGTTAATGTACGTTAGTGCCAGTGTTTGCCGGTCAGGGTGATGAGGGAGAGGCAGGGTCTATTTTAATCTAGGTCCTTGCCTTCTGCTTAGCGTTCTAAGCACAGGCACCTGCGGTGCACAGAGTGGTAAAGTCCATCCAAAAGGTGAGAAAGTGAACGTGCACACGCACGTGGGGGTAGTTGAGGAGGGCAGTGGGCAGAGGGGCGAGGGGCTGGGGGAAGGGGAGCAGAGGGTGGCAGCAGCTCAGCACCTCCTGGTCTGAAGGGAGAGGGCGGGAGCACCTCCCAGCGCCTCCTTCATAGGTAACGCGCTCATCTGGGAGTCTGACGGTACCTCCCAAAAGTGCCACGCTGAGCTTCAGGTACGTGTTTACCTGGAGACTTTTCCCCAGAGCCCAGATGACCACAAAGCACTCTGGGAAAGGGTGATTTTGATGAACAAGTAGAATTCCGTGGGCCAGGGCCTCATGGTTTGTGGCCTCCAGCTCAGCTAAGCCACCTTATCCCATGCCAAGGGGATGTGACGTGTTCCCTTAACAGTTATGTAAAATCATAAAAGTATGACTTTGACCTAAGAACAAATAATTCAGTTAAACACAGTGCATTCCTCGTGTTCTGTTATTGAACACAGTGAACCAGCCTTTAGACAAAAAATGCTTTAAAATAACTGTGCTTGCCCAATATCTCAGTTCTTTAAGTCATCTGGTACAGATGCTAAGTAGAAGCTGATTGAGAGAAATGTCTCTAAATACAAATTCAAAAATGTTGGAAGTGAACCGATAGTGTGTTTTCCTAAGCACTTAGCTTCGCCTATGCACAGCCATGCTGTTGGGGCCTAGTTCCCAGCAGCAAAGAAGGCTAAGCTTAAAAAACAGTGCTGGCCGGCGCTGCGGCTCAACAGGCTAATCCTCCGCCTTGCGGCGCCAGCACACCGGGTTATAGTCCCGGTTGGGGGGCCGGATTCTGTCCCGGTTGCCCCTCTTCCAGGCCAGCTCTCTGCTGTGGCCCGGGAGTGCAGTGGAGGATGGCCCAAGCACTTGGGCCCTGCACCCCATGGGAGACCAGGAGAAGCACCTGGCTCCTGGCTTCAGATCACTGTGGTGCGCCGGCCGCAGCGCACTGGCCGTGGCGGCCATTGGAGGGTGAACCAATGGCAAAAGGAAGACCTTTCTCTCTCTCACTGTCGACTCTGCCTGTCAAAAAACAAACAAACAAACAAAAAAAAAACCAGTGCTGATGAGCCCACTTAGCTGAGTTGCCAGGAGTGGGCTTTTGATTTGCACAAGAAAGAATTCAGACTTGAGAGCGGTGGTGAGCAAGGGGGCGAGGTTTGTGCAGTGGGGCCTCATCGGGCTGGATGGGCCTCTCTGTGGACAGGATCTGGGAGAGGGCGCCTGGCTCACGTTCAGACTGTGGTTTCTAGGGAACGGGGTCCCTTTCTTCCTTCCGTTTCTTCTTCTGTCCTCTCCCTCCTGCTGCACAAAGGATTTGCTGAGCAGGAATGAGGTAACATTCCTCCCAAGGTTTTCCTGCCTAGTGTTACCACACTGGGTAGCCCCACCTGGCACAGGGCAGAAGCCATCCCCTTGGGGGAAGGCTGGGACCACCTACGGAGCTACTGGGGTCCGGGCAGAACTTTGTAGGGTGGAATACTGGGCTGCTTGTAAGATGCGCTTCCAAGGCTGCTACATCCCCCACTCACAAGTAGGCTGATGTCCAACTTCCTATCAATTTCAGCAGCGTAACCTCCCCTCCCGTCTTACCCGCCCAGCACCACTCCACCCCCATCGCCTCCCCACCCCCTCGCATTGTTGTGTGTTTAGATCGCTCAAAATGCGGGGAGAGGGAACTTTGCATGACAGATATAAAAGGAACCAAACTTCTGAGAGCCCTGCCTGCTTCCACCGGCTGCTCTCTAGACCGGGTGGGAATAAACACCTCGCTTTCTGCTTCCTTCCTGTTTCTGAGTCCATCGTTTGGTGGGTAGGTGGTCTCAGGTGGGCTTATTCCCCACAAATACTCTTAGCTTCTTAAATTCAGTGAGAAAGAGAATATTGGGGCTTGTTAACATTTAAGCTTGCTTGCTTTCTTTTTTAAACATTTATTTGTTGAAAGTTGGAGTTACAGAGAGAGAGGACACAGAGAGAGAGAGAGAGAGAGAGAGAGAGAGAGGACACACACACACACACACAGAGAGAGAGAGAGAGAGAGAGGACACACACACACACACACAGAGAGAGAGAGAGAGAGAGAGGACACACACACACACACACAGAGAGAGAGAGAGAGAGAGAGAGGACACACACACAGAGAGAGAGAGAGAGAGAGAGAGAGAGAGAGAGGACACACACACACAGAGAGAGAGAGAGAGAGAGAGAGAGAGAGAGAGAGAGGACACACACACACACACACAGAGAGAGAGAGAGAGAGAGAGAGAGGACACAGAGAGAGAGAGAGAGAGAGAGAGGACACACACACACACACACAGAGAGAGAGAGAGAGGACACACACACACACACACAGAGAGAGAGAGAGAGAGAGAGAGAGGACACACACACACACACAGAGAGAGAGAGAGAGAGAGAGAGAGAGGACACACACACACACAGAGAGAGAGAGAGAGAGAGAGAGAGAGAGAGGACACACACACACACACACACAGAGCTTTTGTGTGCTGGTTCACTCCCCATGTGGCTGCAGTGGCCAGGGCTGTGCCAGGATGAAGCCAGGAGCCAGGAGCCTCATCCAGGTCCCCCATTTAGGACCTGCAGGTGGCAGGGCCCAAGCACTCGGGCCATCTTCTGCTGCTTTTCCCAGACCATTAGCAGGGAGTGGATTGGAAGTGGAGCAGCTGGGACTCACACCGGCACCCGTATGTGATAGCAGTGTCACAGGCAGAGGCTTCCCCTGCTGTACCACAGCACTGGTGTCAGCACTCAGGTTTTCATACATTTTCTTTTTTAAAAAAATATTTGTTTATTTGAAAGGCAGAGTTATAGAGAGGGAGAGAGAGAGGGGAGGTCTTCCATCTGTTGGTTCACTCCCCAGAGGGCTGCAATGGCCAGAGCTAGGCGGATCTGAAGCCAGGAGCCAGGAGCTTCCTCTGGGTCTCCCATGTGGGTGCAGGGGCCTAAGGAGTTGGGCCACCTTCTACTGCTTTCCCAGGTCACAGAAGAGAAGTGGATCAGAAGAGGAACAGCTGGGACCCAAACTGGCACCCATATGGGGTGCTGGCACTGCAGGTGGCAGCTTTAGTCGCTGGGCCACATCACTGGCCCTGTATTTTTTTTTTTTTTTTAAACAGGCAGAGTTAGTGAGAGAGAGAGAGAGAGAGAAAGGTCTTCCTTCCATTGGTTCACCCCCCAAATGGCTGCTACGGCCAGCGTGCTGCGCCAATCTGAAGCCAGGAGCCAGGTGCTTCTCCTGGTCTCCCACATGGGTGCAGGGCCCAAGGACTTGGGCCATCCTCCACTGCACTCCCGGGCCACAGCAGAGAGCTGGACTGGAGGAGGAGCAACTGGGACAGAATCCAGCGCCCCAACCGGGACTAGAACCTGGGGTGCTGGTGGCACAGGTGGAGGATTAGCCTAGTGAGCCACAGCACCGGCCTGGCCCTGGTTTTAATAAATTTTCTATGGGTGACAAATAAGTCAAGTCTGCTTGAAAGTAACTCTGGTTGGAATTTGAGTTGTTCTTTTATGTTGAAAATTTTTTTCTGAATTTAGAGATTTTTTTTTCAAGGATTATTTCAGAATGTAAATGTAAAAAATCAAAAGATGGGGAAAAATAAACAACAAAAAGTTTATCTTTGATAACAATGCTCAATCTTTAGAAATGCATATAAATAAATTTATTTTAATCTCAACCAAACTAATCTCACACCAGATTTATTTTCCACAAGCTTTGTATAGCCTTCTTAGATTCCCTCAGTGATTTATCCTATGCAGTTTCTCTGTCTTCTTGTAAAACATCAGTTGTTTTACTCTAGGAGAGATATCTTTGTGACCAATGTCTTTTATTTATTTATTTATTTTTGACAGGCAGAGTAGACAGTGAGAGAGAGAGAGATCACCCTCCAACGGCCGCTGCAGCCGGCGCACTGCACTGATCCGAAGGCAGGAGCCAGGTGCTTCCTCCTGGTCTCCCATGGGGTGCAGGGCCCAAGCACTTGGGCCATCCTCCACTGCACTCCCGGGCCACAGCAGAGAGCTGGCCTGGAAGAGGAGTAACCAGGACTAGAATCTGGATCCCATATGGGATGCCGGCGCTGATGTGGTACATTAGCCAAGTGAGCCACTGCGCCGGCCCTATGTCCCAAGGTTTTTTTTTTTTTTTTTTTTTTTTTTTTGACAGGCAGAGTTGACAGAGAGACAGAGAGAAAGGTCTTCCTTTTGCTGTTGGTTCACCCTCCAATGGCTGCTGCGGCTGGCGCACTGTGGCCGGTGCACCGCGCTGATCCAAAGGCAGGAGCCAGGTGCTTCTCGTGGTCTCCCATGGGGTGCAGGGCCCAAGCACCTGGGCCATCCTCCACTGCACTCCTGGGCCACAGCAGAGAGCTGGACAGGAAGAGGGGCAACCGGGACAGAATCCGGCACCCCGACCGGGACTAGAACCTGGTGTGCCGGCGCCGCAAGGTGGATGATTAGCCTAGTGAGCCACGGCGCCGGCCCCCAAGGTTTTATTACCCAGGTTAGCTCACCAGGCACTGGGCAGAGACTTCCCTAGGGTGACTTCCTTGGGAGAAGACTGAAAGTTTTATTGCCCAGTTAAGTTATCAGTCTGGGTAACTCATTTGGTGCCAAGCAGAGAGGACTTTTCTGGGGGCTTTCTATGGGAAGAGGGCTGGGGTCACTCCCAGAGTTATCAAGGGTGGGAGGACCTTATAGTTAAAATACTGGGAAGATTCCACTGTGCTTCTGAGGCTGATAAAGTCTGATGCATTCCTTCCCTCTCCAAGGTACCTTGTTTTCCTTAGGCCTTCTTACACCCAGAGACTACTTCCTACCTAACGTGCCCCCTTCAGGAGGAGTTACCCATAGTGTTATGGGGGATAGAGTGGATGAAGGTCTCAATTTCTTCCAGCTGCCCTATGGGCATAGAACTGCTTATGGGTATTTTTATCTTGCTATCTTTCCTGTGGTGTTTGAGGGTGGCCTTGGACAATAGCGTCCTGACTGGTCTAGAGGACTGGTCATCTCTTCTGGTGGGATAGGCTGGAAGCTGTGCCTATCTGAAGCTGGGCACATTGTATCCTGTTTGAAACAAAATGAACAAAAGCATTAAAACATATGATCCAAGGAGAAGCAGTAAGGGTGTTGGAGCTACAGGGCCAGTGAGGGACAGTGGCCAGATGGCAGGCTTGTCCAGCCTGGTCCTGGAGCTGTCTGGCCTTACCCAAGAAATGATGAATGTGGTTTTTGTTATCTGTCCAGTTGGACTGACCACCCCGTCTTCCAGAGAAAGAGCCCATTTCAGTTAGCAGTCCAGGGCCGGCCTGTTTTGAAGGATTGGGTTTAGCGACTCCAGGACCCGGCTCTAGGCAGTCTAACTGGGCAGAGATTGCATTTTGTTCTTTCCCCAAAGGAGGGGGCCCTATTTTGGCTCCTTCTTAAAGACCTTATTTAGGAGCCTTGCTATTTCCCTGTACCCAGGGACCCCTAACCTGTGAGAGAAATGGCGGGGGGCTGTCATAGCATTGTGAGGATAGGAAGCTGCTCCATGGCTTGTACCCTCCCTGGGGCTGGTCTTCTCTCCCCAGCGGGAAGGACAAGATGCCTGGTAGCTACATTCTGCTAAGGAGGTAAGGGTGTTAGTTAATGCACAGGACCAGAGTCCTGGTGGAAGCAGACTAACACTCACCTATAAACCAGATTACTTTTGCACCCCTTCAAGAGATAGGTCCTTTAAGTCCTCAGGGAGGGCCTGTCAAGAGTGGTGCAGGCTGACTCTGAAACCCTATGCAGAACAGTCCAAGTCAGCTGCTACTTTGTGCCCTGTTAACCCCCTTAAAGGCAAATAAGAACTGACAGGAGGGGACTTTAGGCTTAACAACAATCAGGTGGGCTTTAAGGCCTGGCCAAGTATGTGTGAAGCCCAGACCTAGGTATCTCTTCACGTGGGGCCCTGGAAGAGTCACTACAAGGGAAGTGTGAGCCTCCTTAGGGAAGGCATGCCCACTGATTCCTGCTATCTGGCTGGGGTGGGGGGAGGGCTGGCTCAAACAGGAGACCAGTACAGAATAGACAGTGTCTCTCAAAGGAACTTGACAGGTCCTGTCTGCAATGTCTCTGACCTCGGGTGCCCCGCCTAGCAGTGGTTACCATGGAAGCCAGGTGGAGGGAAGGGCTTCCTTAGGCCAACAGGGACTGTGGTTCGACCTAGGAAGTCCTTCAACCCCAGGCAGTTCCGTTTCCAGGGTCCTGGCTTTTGGCGAGCTGTCAGGGCGGTTGGGAAGCCAGCTATTTTGCCCAGAGCCCTGGCTTTCCACATCAGAACAGGTGCCATTTGGACGTAGACTGATCTTGCTGGGTCTCCTTGTTGGCAGTGCATTGCCTAACGCAGCTGTTGGCCTGCCACCTCTCCCGCTGCCTAGCTCCCTCCTCTTCCTCCTGGTCTCTGTTAAACAGACCACAGAGGCAGCCCTTAGGATGGCAGCCAACGGGCTGCTCAGTCCCCTCCCTATTTTTTTTCTTTTTTTTAAAAGATTTATTTATTTACTTAAAGTCAGAGTTACACAGATTAAGGAGAGGCGGAGAGAGAGGAGAGGGGTGTCTTCCATCTGATGGTTCACTCCCCAGATGGCTGCAACAGCCGGAGCTGTGCTGATCTGAAGCCAGGAGCCTCCTCTGGTCTCCCACGTGGGTGCGGGGACCCAAGAACTTGGGCCATCTTCTACTGCTTTCCCAGGCCACAGCAGAGAGCTGGATCAGAAGTGGAGCAGCCGGGACTGAACCGGTGCCCATATGGGATGATGGCACTACAGGCGGCGGCTTTACCCGCTATACCACTGTGCCAACTCCGCCCCCCCCCCTTTTTTCTTTTTCTTTTTCTTTACTGATTTGAGAGGCAGAGTTACAGACAGAGAGAGGGGGAGACAGAGAGAAAGGTCTTCCATCCAGTAGTTCAATCCCCAATTGGCCGCAATGGCAGGAGCTGAACCAATCTGAAGCCAGGAGCCAGCATCCTCTTCCGGGTCTCCCACGCGTGTGTAGGGGCCCAAGCACTTGGGCCATCTTCTACTGCTTTCCCAGGCCACAGTAGAGAGCTGGATCGGAAGTGGAGCAGCCGAGTCTTGAACCGGCACCCATATGGGATGCAGGCATTTCAGGCCAGGGCATTAACCCGCTGCGCCACAGCGCAGGCCCCAGAATTTTGTTCACCCTGAGTTAACACACATATATATACACAGATTCACACACATGAAGGAACTTCGAAAAGTCCCTGGGAAATGGTATTGTAAGTAGGGGATGGATGTTTGACACAGTGATTAAGCCACCACTTGGGACACCTGTATCCTGTGTTGGAGCTTGAGTTCAAGGCCTAGTTCTGCTTCTGATTCCCTCTTCCCGATGTGGGTGATGCCTTGGGACTGCCTGCCGTGCCCATGAGGGAGGTTGGGCGGGACCCCACAGCCTGGCTGCTGGCAGGCGGCAGGAGTTCCAGGCCCATTTCTCCCACCTCGCCCCCCTCCTGTTGGAAGCCTTGTGGCTGTGCCTTTGCAATCGATAAACAGAGAGCCGATAAGCAACTCCCGCGTTCCACATGTGGGCCGGTTGCACAAAGGAGCCCAGGGGACCTATGTGGCCTATGTGACCTATAAGTCGATTGGTCAGGGGTCTTTCGGCACGCTGCCCCTTCTGCCCTATAGACTTGCTGTTACTACCCCAGGTTTTTCCTGCCCCCTTACCCTGTAAAGCTCTGTGCCTGATTGCTCATTAATGGACACGCGCATCGGGCCTGTCTCCGGTGTTTCTTGTCGAGAGATGTCATCGCTCTTCCACAGCTGTGGGTCCCACACACAGAGACTTCATCCTGGTCATTTGCAACCTGAAAGGCAGTGGGTGATCACCCAGGTACTTGGGTCCTTGCCACCCACATGGGGAAACCTGATTGAATTCCAGGCTCCTGGATTTGGCCTGGCGCAGCCCTGGCTGTTGAGGGCAGTTTCGGGGTGAATCAGCTGATGGGAGATCTCCATTTCTTTGTCTCTGTTTCTCTGCCTTTCAAATAAAAAAGAAATGAATCATTTTGGTGCAAAATTCTTGAAATCCATGTATGGGTTTATCATAATACACATTTTCCATAAACATTCTGAAGACAGATATCTATCAATCATCTATGTACTGATCATCTATTATATCTATCTAATCATCTGATCTGTGTATCTCTTACCTAGGTATGTATGTCCATGTCTAATCATCTGATTTATGCATCTGTCTTGTCATCTAGGTATATATGTACTTAACTATCTCTATCATCTCTATTTCTGTCTCTATTCCTCGAAGTCCCCCATCTACCCGCTGCAAGCCAGAGACCCAGCAGGTCTGAGTCCACCACCTGAGAACCAGAGAAAGAGAAGTGAGTTCCAGCTCAAGCAGCAAGGCGGATACGCAAGGGTCAATCCCTCCTTCCTCCTTCCTCGGCTTCTGCTCTGATGGGGCCCTCAGCGCATTGGGCGGTGCCGTCTGTGTTAATGTCAATCCACTGAGTCAAGTGCAGGGCTCAGGGGAAACCTTCATTCCTTCTTACGGGCACACCCGGAAATGTTTACTCTGGGATTACATGGCCCGGTGGAATTGACACATGAAATTAATCACCACAGGTGCTGTGAACTTTTGTGTGCAGGCTTTTGTATGACACAGGGCTTTTGTGAGATGTTGATCTTTTTTCAGGTCTGGGGCCTGGTACAGCAGATTAAGCTGCCGCTGGAGATGCCGGCTTCCCACATCAGAGGGCCAGTTCAAGTCCCAGCTGCTCCACTTGCCGTCCAGCTTCTGCTGGCTGCCTGGGAAGGCAGCAGAGGATGGCCCAAGTACTTGGGTCACTACTACCCATGTGGGAGACTGGGATGGAGTTTCTGGCCCTTGGCTTCAACCTGGTCCAGCCCTGGCTGTGGGATCATTTGGGTAGTAAACCAGTAGATGGAAGATTTCTCTGTTTCTCCCTCTGTCTCTGTTCGACTTTTCAAGTAAATATATAAATAAATAAATTTTAAAGAAGATAAGAGTCACTTCTTTTTTTTTTTTTTTTTGACAGGCAGAGTGGACAGTGAGAGAGAGAGACAGAGAAAGGTCTTCCTTTTTCCGTTGGTTCACCCCCCCCCCCCCCCAATGGCCGCTGCGGCCGGCACACCACGCTGATCTGAAGCCAGGAGCCAGGTGCTTCTCCTGGTCTCCCATGGGGTGCAGGGCCCAAGCACTTGGGCCATCCTCCACTGTTTTCCCAGGCCACAGCAGAGAGCTGGACTGGAAGAGGAGCAACTGGGACAGAATCCGGCGCCCCAACTGGGACTAGAACCCAGTGTGCCGGCACCACAGGTGGAGGATTAGCCTGTTGAGCCACGGCGCCGGCCGAGAGTCACTTCTATTTCATCAGCCAGGTGGTTGGTACATACATGTTCTATTGTTTCTTATATCTTATAGGTATGTTACAAATATTCTTCTACAGAAAATTTAATAAAACTCACTCAAGAGGATATGAAGGTACTCCAAAAATTTCTTGGAAAATTGCACCAAAAGAGAGTGGGCATTTTGCATGAATACTGTGAAGACTCCTGGTGTGTGGTCCGAGGAGTTCCTTGGGAATACCGAGGCACTGACTACAGTGCCTTTAGGGAAGGGAATTGGATGCTTGGGGCCAGCGGAGGGGAGCAGGGGATCCCCATCTTCTTTTGATAGTCTTGTCTTCAATTAAAAACAATACATGACCAACATACACGTGTTCCAGACTGTCGTCCTAGGGTTCACCTCCGGTCTGGGTGTGTGGCTGCCCTGGCCGCACTCTCCACCCAGGTGGGCTGCATGGACAGGAGGGGGACACGCAGAAGTCCCTGCCCTTGATCTGCAGACTCCTCTACTGAAGGCTCCCGGGCTTTGTTTCCTGCCACTCTGAATACACTGGATTGGGTGGGTTGGGGTCCCAGCACCGGGACCACCACGCTTCCTCCTGTTTCTGCCTGGCACAGTTGGGTTAGTCACTGCGCCAGTCCCATCTGACATCCCTGCAGGGGACAGCACCCAGCTGAGTCCCCCTGCTCAGGGAGACAGGGCTGTGACGCTGTGGTGAGGGGATGACATGGACAAACCGAGATCGCTTGGCTGGAGGTGGCCATCACCAAGTGGCAGGGGGCTGAGGCCCCTGGGGACAGAGGGAGGCAGGTGGGTCAAGCCCACTCCCTGCCTCCAGAAAGGAGGCGAGCACTGCGTTGGGGTGTGTCCCTCTGGGGCCCCAGGAGGATGGAGTGGAGGAGGGGGAGCAGCATGGTTGTGAGGGCAGCTGGCCCCAGGGATGCTGCAGGTCCTGGGTAGTTCCAGGTCCAGTTCCAGCTGGTCTGCCCCTCATATTAAGTTTCTTTCCAAGAGCCTGAAGAAGGTAGGTTGTGGGGTCCTGGTTTTCCCACCCATGCACCCCGTCTCCAGGCTCACCCACCACCCTGTCCTGTCCAGTTTGCCCTGGGAGTGTTAGCTGTGAGTGGCCATCAGGAGAGGGGAGCTTTTTGGGGGTTTGGCCGGGGAGCCATGTGTCGGGGGCTGGTCCAAAAGCAGCCTCCGCACAGCCAGGCACTCGTGGCTTTGGGCTCTGATTGGTCTAGAGCGAGTGCTTCTGGGCCCCAGGGTGAGGGAGGCGGGGGCCGGGCTTGCTCTGTTTGTCATGGGGTGGGATTGTGCCTGTGATAAAATGTCTCCTCTTCCCCATCAGCTGTGGAGCTGATGGAAGCGAGGAGGCAGGAGGCAGCAAAGGGTTAACCGGGGCAGGTGGGAAAAGCAGGTTCCAGCTGTCTCTGTCTGTTCCTCGTTTCTCCATCTCTGCCTCCCTCACCCTCCTCCGCCTTGGGACAGGAGACAGAGATCGGCTGGTGCCAGCTTAACCCGCTACGCCCTTCTGCCAGCCGCAACTTGGTGATTTTTGACCGTGCGCCCGGTTCCTCCGAATCGCCCTCTTGAATTTCGGTTTCTTCTCTTTCCCGCTGTTTCCATGCCCACGCCTTGCCTTTGTTTGATAATCAAATGATATTTATGTGAACCTTGACCTTGGTTTTGAAGCATTTACATCTTGACAGGTTGAGAGGGGAAAATGAAACTTTACCGCCAATAAAAGGCTGGGACTCCGGGCGACCGCACACAGAGCGCCTTGAGGAAGGATGGCTTCGGTGAGTCCCCAGACAGCCCCAACCCTGGTAGGGGCCATTCTGAGCGTTTTCTGGTGGGTTGACAGCTCTGGCACAGAGGTGGCAAGGAGACAGCTGAGGCCTCTGGGTCTGGCACCCGCAGACCAGCGGGCATGGAACCCCTGAAGCGTCTTTGTCTCGGCTGCTGGGTGGGCTTTGGGTCCCCGAAGGCCAAGGGACCACCTGCCTGGGTCTGGGTTTGTACTTGTGCAAGGGCTCCTCTGGCCACACTCCCTGTGGCTCCCTGGGCCTCCTGTGGGATGGGGGTGGGGGTGGGGGTGGAGGGCCGAGTAGGGTGGGCTCAGTGGCCCCACAGTGCTCTGAGCTCCAGGTTGGCATGAGCTGGTGGCCTGGCTCAGCCGGGTTGGAGGGAGGAGTGGTTTTTGCTGGCCTCAGGGTGGTCCAGAAATAGAACCCCACGTGGAAAGTGCAGTGTGCCTCCTGCTTAGGCAAACTCCAGAACACTGCGCCACCAGCAACTGCGCATGCACCTGCCGTCCCTCGGCCCGATTCTGGCCTGGAGCCCAGACTTCAGCAGCCCCAGACTCGCCTGGGATGCATGGGATCGCTAAGGGCACAAACATAGGAAGCATTTCTTCTTTGTTTTTAAAGATTTACTTACTTTTATTTGGAAGGCAGGGGGAGAGAGAGAGAGAGAGAGCGAGAGAGAGCGCTCTTTTATCTCTTGGTTTATTTTCTAGATGCTAACAGCCAGGGCTGGGTCAGGCTGAAGCCAGGAGTGAGGAACTCCATCCAGGTCTCCCACGTGGGTGGTGGGAACCCGAGCACTTCGGCCATCAACCGCTGCCTTCCCAAGCACAGTAGGAGGAAGCTGAATTGGAAGCAGGGAGCTGGGACTTGAACCGGACACTCTGATAAGGGATGTGGGCATCCTAAGAGATGGCTTAAGCCACTGCACCACAATGCTCACCCCATCAACAATCATTTAGACTTAAGTTTTAACCTTGTTTGTACCCTCCTGAGACTCAGTCTTCCCATCGGGTAAGTGGGTAATGATATAGTTGCTCAGGAGAGTGATGGGTGTGTGGATCCAGCGTTCCACTCCATGTTTGGTGCCGTGGACTTTGCAAACTGGGACTTTAACCCACAGGACTTACACAGGCCGACGCATGTGACAAGCGGTCGTTACTGAGGCATTTTGGGCGTTGCGGGCTGATACAAACATGTTGGGTACCTCAGGTGCCTTCACACCCAGCTCGTGTGCACACCTGCTAATGTGATCGCTCACACACACCATCCTTTTCATCTCCTTGTCCCCGGAGCACGCCTTTCCAGCCCAGCAGCCCAGGCGAGTGCTGGGGTCTCCCTAGATTCCTGCAGGCAATGAACACACGGGCCAGGATTCCTTGCAGGTCAGATTCTAGAATATTCTCTTCAAAAGTTCACCCTTACTCATCTCTGCTTTTTCTATTGTAGACCTCACCGAGACCAAAAGTTGGAGATCTGATTGAGATTTTTCGCTTCGGCTACTCGCACTGGGCCATCTACGTGGGAAACGGCTATGTGGTCCATTTGGCTCCCCCAAGTAAGGATGGGTTCCCTTTCTAAGCACATGGGTGGAGACCACGAGTCTGACCAGAGGCACGGTTATGTGCTTGTCCTCTCTGCGTGGCAGAGCAGGCACTCGATAATTGCTGAATGAGTCATACTCTTCCCTGCTAGGTGATTCAACGACCGCCCGTTCTTATCAGAAAGTTGGTGGAGAGATGGTTTTGACCTTTATTCCATTTGGTGGGGGGTTCAGCACCAAGCAATCCTCTCTCCCTAGGGAGCATCCTGCTGTGTGCCCATATCCCATACATTGGTTCCTCTGGAGGTGCAAGCCAGAGTCACTAACAGTCATTCCCTCCAAGTTGTCTACCCCTGGCTGGCCATGCAGTGTGATGGGAGGAGTGTGGGACTCCCAGCTCACCAGAACACTTGGGAATCCTGGCTCCTGTGCGGACTGTGTGACCCAAGCGTGTGGCTTCACCTCGCTGTGGTCAGCTGTGCTCTCTGCAGGGCAGGGGTGAGAATCCTTCCTCCCAGGCACAGGTGCTGGGCTGGCCTCTCTTGCTGAAGCATCATGGCTTTGAGGAGCATGCAGGGACTCGGTGAAATGAACCAGATACACCTGCTTTCGTGGACTGCTGCACGGCCAGTGTAGACACACACATACAGGTGTAAAAGAGAGGAAGTCATTTCACAGTAGAGAAACTTAAGAGGTTTACTGCACATGGGAAAGAATAGCTCAGGAACGAGGGGACTTCAACCTGAAAATGGGGAGAAGCCTGGCTTTGGAGCAGGCATAGCTCAGTTTATAAAGCACGAAGGAGAAAGTACAAGGGGTCTTCAAAAGGTTAAGGGCAAAATAGGATGGAAAAGATTTGAATCCATGCGTAGTTTGTTCATAATTTGTGCTTTGCACGAACCTTTTGAGGACTCCCCGTCCATTGTTGCCTGGCTTGTTTGGGTACTGGAGACTTACACTCCCCTAAGGAAGTGCCCGCCGCCCGGAGATTGCTTGTAGCTGATTGGCTGCCAGCTGCGGAAGTTCACAGTCACGTGAGGGGCACTTCAGCTTTGTGTATGGACAGAGCCAGCGTTTTGGGAGAAATCAGGCTAAAGAGTTAGGTTATGTGGCTGTGGATGTTTGGTTTATAGCCACACTGTGGCCTCCGTTTTGGTTAACTGAAATACAGATACTCAAATTTATTTTTCTTCAAGTTAAACCTATTGAGGGAAAATTTGCAAATAGTAAGTCAACTTTTTTAGTGCACAATTCTTTAATTTTTTTCAAAATATTTATTCATTTATTTGAAAGGTAGAGTAACAGAGAGGCCAAATTAGAGATGGAGAGATTGTCCATCCACTGATTCACTCCTCAAATGCCCGGAGCTGGGCCTATCTGAAGCCAGGAGCCAGGAGCCTCTTCCAGGTCTCGCACTGGAGTGCAGGGGCCCAAGGCCTTGGGCCATCTTCTACTGCTTTTCCAGGCCATAGCAGAGAACTGGATTGGAAGTGGAGCAGCTGGGTCTCGAACCGATGCCCATGTTGGGTGCCTGACTACAGGCAATGGCTTTACCTGCTTTGCCACAGCGCCGGCCCCAGGTCTCTGAGTTTTGACAAATGTGTATAATCACGTAACCATCACCACAAGACAGATACAGAAGAGTGCCCTCGTGTTCCGTCTGGTTGATCTGATGACTGGAATTGTCCAGGAGTGGTGGCGAGTTCCTGGGTGGGACTGCCCCAAATCCTCACCAGATGGGGTCAGCTGGATTCCAAAGGCAGATGCGATCGATAAACAGAGGCTGATGAATTTAAAGCATTTATTAGGGAAACTTACCAAGGTGTGTGTGGGGGGAGCTGGAGCATCCTGGGATGGACTGCAAGAGAGAAGATATTCTACTCAGGGATGTCTAGAACCAGGGGTTAGATTACGGAACTCAGTAGGAATCATTCATTTAGGAGGAGACACACACACACACACACACACACACACACACACCATCTCCAGCTACCAGTTCACTCCCCAGATACCCACAACAATGATGAAGCCATCAATCATCTGGGAGGGCAGATGGACCCAGCATGTATGAGGGACCCAGCTCTCAGGAAGCCCACTCGATCTCTGGCCCAGGGTCTTCGTTGGCATCTTGGTTCTGCTTCCCAGGTAGTCTGGGTGAGGCTGAGGAGGCAGGCGTTCCCAGGAAAGACACACCAGAGAGCTTAGAGCTGGGGGTCATGGCCCTCACCTGGCTCGGTTCCTTTGATCTGTGGGTGACAGAGCCAGCAGGGCCCCAGGAGAGAAGGAGCTTACTTGCAGATACAGAGTGACTGAGCCGGGGTTCCCAGGTCACACCTCCGTCTGGCTCAGTACTTGCCCGTACTATTTCCAAACGCCCCCTCCCCTGCGGGTGCTCCCACGGTGCTGGCTGGGGAGCTGCGTGCCTTTTTCTAGGCCAGTGATGGGGACCTGCTTGTCTTCTGTCTCGATGTCAGGGACAATGTGGACTCACCTGGTCCTTTAAAACCCACGACCTTGGCCTTGGATGTGAAGAAACCAGAGATCGGGGACGCCTGGTGACTTCCCAGAAGGCTTGGGTGTGACCTGTTCTTGAGTTTGAGGCCAGGCAGGGCGGACAGGTCCTGTGGGTGGGGCCGAGGGCAGTGAGGCTGCCTGCTGGAAGCTGCGGTGGGTCCTGGTGACCCTGCTCTGATTGAACTGTTTTCCGCAGGTGAAATCGCGGGAGCCGGGGCATCCAGTATCCTGTCCGCCGTGGCTGACAAAGCCATAGTGAAGAAGGAACTGTTGTCCAAGGTGGCCGGGGGAGACAGGTACCGGATCAATAACAAACACGATGACAAGTACCCGCCGCTGCCTGCCAACAAGATCGTGAAGCAGGCAGAGGAGTTTGTGGGGCGCGAGGTGCCCTACTCACTGATCCGCGACAACTGTGAGCACTTCGTGACCAAGCTGCGCTATGAGGTCTCCCGCAGCGACCAGGTGGGTCCTCATCCGGGGTCCCCTTCCCCAGGAGCCAGAGCGCTCCCTCGGTGACAGCGGCTGGCCACCTGCTGTGGCTGGTCTGGGATGGCAATAGGGCACGTAGGGTGATATAGTACAGATGGAATTCTCGCTCTTGGGAATGTCGCATTCGGGTGGGGAGGATGACACAGACAGGTGCAGCTGGAAGCGATGGCCAAGGAAGGGGGTGGCAGACGTAGCAGGGACGTGTCCCAGTTGTGGTCTGTTTCTATGTATTTATTTCATAGATGGGCGCAGGCTGGATCCCACCTCCTGGGCCACAGTTTACCAACTCCTGCTCTAAAGTCACTTGAAACCCCGGGAGACTCCTCATCTCTTTTTAGTTGGCATCAGCTGCTTAAAAAAAATCTGAGAAATTTGCAGAAGATGGGATTTTGGCAGATTGCACCTGGCGTGCACACTTCATGCACGAGCTCTCTGTACACCTGGGGTTGCACATTCAGCTCGCTCAACCAGTGAAAAATGACTCCCGCCTGTTTTACATAGGACTCGTCTCCTAGTTATTAAGGAGCAGGAGAGGTGGTGGGGAGGAGAACCCCAGGATGGAGTAGAATGGAGCTACCGAGAGGCTGCCAGGCTTCTGGGCCCTGGAGCGGGAACTGCTCCGGGCCTGGCGGTGGCCCTGCTGATGGGGCCTCCCCTCCTGGGAGCTGAGCAGGCTGGACCTGTCTCTGGACCGAGGGGTGGTGTGCTTGGTGGGGGGTGGTGTGGGGGCTGTGGGTGGGCTTGCGTTAAGGGCAATTCCAGAGGCTGTGCCTTTCCCCGAGGATTGGCCTGGGAGTCCCTGGTTTTTGGGGATGGTTGACCCTCCACTGTCCTTCCAAGGGGTAGAGCTCAAGTGGGTATGGCACCCTGGGGAGCAGGTGTCACCTGTTTGTTTATTCTTCCTGAGACGACCCCAGCCCTAACCACTGTCTCCCACAGTGCAAACGTCATTCCCAGGGGCCTGTGCAGGCTCATCCTCACAAGGCTGCTGCTGGCTTGGCTGTGCTGGCTCAGACCACGGCGTTGAATGTTCTCACATCCCTGCTTCTGCTGAGCCCAGGCTCCTCCCCTTCTTCCGCCTCTGCCCCAATCAGAGTGCAGCTCAGCCCTTTGTCCTCCTGTCCGTAGTGTGACCCACGGGTTCTTTCCAGGGCCAGGGCCAGGGCCAGGGCCAGGCAGGTCTTTGCTGAGCTGCAGGCTGTGGGTGTGAGTGTTCCTGGTCAACACCCTGGCACTGAGCGTGACTCCCTCTCTCTTCCACCTCAGGTCACGGACACGTTCACAGCAGTGGCTGTGGCGTCGGGTGTCTTGGCAGCTCTGGGCATCTTCGGGATCGCACTTGCCAGAAGCAAGCGGGAAAGGCAGTGACTCCGAGGCATTGCCCTGAGATGGGTCCCCTGGAGGGGATCGCGCCTAGCCGACGGGAGTGGGGCTTGCTTTGATTTCACTCTGTTTTGTGATCCTGGCTGCTTATTTGAGGAGGAAGGCAGCTCCATGCGACTTCTGCTAGACACCGTTGCACCACGTCATGGACTCCATCGCTTGTTCCTAGCCCCCCCATCCCTTATATTTTGAAGCCCCGCCTCCCGCGCGGCACACTGAGGAGTGACTTGGATCAAGCAGATCTGGAGGGAAACCAGCTCCTCTGGCTGGAGTTGTGTGACTTTGGCGAGTGGCTGAGACTTTCTGCCCTGGAGCTGTGTGGACCGTGCACCCCAGGATGTGGCCGGTGGCTCTGTGTCCTCAGAGCGCCAGGTGACTGAGCAGTCCTTCCCTCAGGTGGGGTGATCTTGGCCTGAACAGAGGCAGCAGGAGCAGCTGGGTTCAGCTTGCTGTTGTGCAGGGAGCTTTTGATACGCCGGGCGCAGAGCCCTGGCCCTGTCCTGGGGCTTGTCCCGCGACATCGCCCTGGCTTCGCTGTCCCCTGCTTCTTCCATGTCCTTGGGCTCAAGGGTCAGGCCCTATCAATGCTTTGTTTAGATCTTGGCAGGAACTAAGAGCACCCTGCCGGCGCCCAGAAAAGGAAACCCTCCAGAATGGAATGTTACTTCAAACCAAAGGCATCCGGGAACTTCCTTGTCTGGTTCCTCCCCTCGTCAACCACGGGGAATTGGCTCGGAGGACTGGAAAGAGACAGAAGTGCGACAGCTCGTCCAGGGAGACTGTGGTGTGTCCAGGCACCTGCTCCTGTGAGCACCACTGTCTGAGGATTTCATCTGCACGTAACTCCTTCTCACATCCCACACTCTGCCACCACCTCTTCCACCCCAAGAAGTCCCAAGCTCCTATTTCTTTCTTTTTTTTAGATAAATCTTTTAAATTCCTGTTAAAAATTATACATATTTGTGGCATACCTTGTGATGTTTTGCTATGTCTATTTATGTAATGTTCCAATCAGGATACACATGTCTGCCTCCTCAAGCATTTGTCCTTTCTTTCTGGTGACATATGTGGCACGCACCTGTTACCCACAGCCATCCCACTGGCCATGGAACGCCAGGACTCACTTCTCCTGCTTAGACCTGTTGATCAGCTTTTCACACGCTCTGTTCCCCACTCTTCCCAGCCTCTGGCAACCCCTATTCCACCCTCTGCTTCTAGAGATCCACTTCTAAAGACTGAACAGAGAAGGGAGATCACGCAGCTTTGGTCTTTATGCCTGGCTCATCCCACGTAACCTAATCAACTGCCGTTCCATCTATGTGGTCACGAATGACAAGATTTCACTCTTCCTTATGGCTGACTAGTATTCCCTCGTGTACACAGGAGAGGTTTCAGGAAGTTCATGGAGTAGTGGAATTAAGAAATCATGTGGAGAGCTGGGGGAAGCCGGGTTACAGGATGCTGAGGTTGGTATTAGGAGATCCGCACATCCCACGCCCGGGAGACACTTTGCCAGCTAAATTAAAAAACAAAGCAAAAATACTGGGTAGCAGGAAAAGAGTTAGCATATTCTCTGGACTGCACATTTCTGCACTAAAGAAAGTGCTGACTCTCTGTGGACTCTGGCTGGTGCTGTTCACATGGCGAGAGGCGATGTCGATGAGAATCTGCATGATACGGAACAGGGAGATGTGACTGTTCGACGGTGCAACATTGGCTTGATCCGTGGACTTCGAGTCCTGCCAGCTTCGCCCAGAGCAGAGCCCGCTTGATGTGGACATTCTCATCACTCCACGCGCACACAAATTTGAAGCATTTGAGCATGAAAACAAATTCTAGATTCGCCCAGGCTCAGCCACTGGGGCGTGTAGCATCTTGGAAAGAAACTTTGTCGCTTCACTCGTGTGGATGGGTAGCCAGGCTTCCCCAGTGGTCACTGAATGAGTCTCAGCTAACTGGAGAGGACGACAGACCACAAACATTCAGGCCTGTCTGGGTGACTTTTCTGTGTGTGTTTTTTTTTTTTTTCTGTTGTCCTGCTCAAATAAAATTAAATTAAATACTCAAAAGCCACACAATCGTATCATTTTACAATATTTTGCAGCCAAACATAACACTGTCATCTGTGTTAATATGTAGTTGCTCTCAGTTTCTTGCAAATTATGAGAACATAGTTACAGAAAATGGTTTCTTTGAATACACGGTCCACCACACAATGAACGAGCCCATGTTAGGAAGAGTTTACCCTCGTAAAATCTTTACAGCTGATTCTGCGACATTATTACAGAAGTAGTGCTTGAAGAGAAAGAATCTAGATTTTTCTCGTCTCCAGTAATGAGTGTTTGCCTTTCATTGAAAAGCAAACCCAGTGTGACGGGTGGGTGTTTGGCAGAGTGGTGAAGAAGTCACTCGGGACGCCCACATCCCACAGGAAGGTGCCTGGGGTTGATCCCAGCTTTGTGTCCTGCACGGTGCTCCCTGGGAGGCAGCAGGTGATGGCTCGAGTACGTGGTCCCTGACATCCGCACAGGGGACCTAGGTAGAGTTCGGGGCTCCTGGCTGTGGCCTAGCCAAGTCTTGGCCATCGCAGCCATTTGAGGAGTGAACCAGTGGGTCAGAGCTCTTTCTTGGTCTGTGTCTCTGTTTTCTTTTGCCTTTCAAACCAATTGAAAAGCAATTAAATGAAACACACACACAGCTGGCAGCCGTGAGAGCTCCCCTGCTCCTCCTGTGCCCCGGCTGTCCCAGACCCCAGTCCCCTTGAGGACACGCTCAAGCCCCGCCCTGCTCCTGGGCGCCTCCTCTTCTCCAGTCTCCCCCTGGCTGTCCTCGGGGACACCGCAAGCATCACATTGCTGTGCCCGCTTCTCGGTTTTCCCGTTCCAAACCGGCTCCTCCCCCGTCATCCCGAGGGGTCCTCATCCATCCATCGCTGAGCCCAGGGGCCCCGAGGCACTGTCACGTGGCAGTAACAGACTACAGAAAGGACACCTGAACTCTGCATCTTGCTTCTGCTCCTTAGAAGCTGTGTTTTTTGGGGGTCGGGGTCTGGCATTGCAGTAACAGGTAAACTGCTACCTGCGCAGCTGCCGTCCCATACAGGGGCCGGGTTGTGTCCCGGCTGCTCCACGGCCAATCCAGCTCCCTCCTAACGGCCTAGGCAAAGCAGTGGAAGATGGCCCAAGTGCTTGGGTCCTGTACCCACAGGGGACCTTCAGAGAACTGTCCGGGTCCTTGCTCCACCCCCAGAGTGTCCCCCTGACCACAGCAGGGTAGGTCCAGAGGTGGGTCCTGGGGTGGGCATTAGCCCAACAGTTGAGGCGCCGACATCCAATATCAAGGTGCCTGGGTTCAAGTCCGAGCTCTGCTCCCAGTTTCAGCTCCAGGCTAATGTGCACACTTTGTGGAGTGGACAGAAGGAGGCTGGTCTGGGAGAGTGTGAGTGTGTTCTGGGCACATGTGGAGGATGCAGGTGTGCATGGACAGATGCACCGTGCACATGTTCCTGAGGGCGGGGACACCAAGGCTGTGTGTACAAGCAGCTTGGCTGAGGTTGGCAGCTACACCAATGGGGGAGGGGGAGTCTTGACCCCTCTGCCCTTCCCAGACCCCTCAACTCCTCATCACCCTCCTGCCCTGTGCCTGTCCATGGCCTCGCTGGGCACCTCCTCCTTGACCCTGCACCCACCTGGTCTCCGGACAGCCATCCCTCGGAGAGGACAGGCTGGGAAACAGGAGCTGGCAGCATCCTGCTGGACCCCACCTTGCTGTGGGTCTTGAGGGGCAGCTGGTCCCCAGCACGGAGCGGGGCTGCTCCATCACAGAGCAAGGCTCTGCCAGGCACTTGTCCCAGGATAAGCACAACCCTCCCACCAGCCCAGGGAAGGCGCTATGGTCTCATTGCACAGGTGGGGAAATGGAGGATCCAAGAGGCAGAGGGACTGACCCAGCATCGCTCAGCTGGGAAGATGCATCAGGGCTCTGCCTGCTTCCGCCCAGGCCCCCCCTCGCTCCTCCTTCCTCTTCTGCCTCTGTCCCTCCCAGGGCTCTGAAACTTCTGCTTTGAGAGTTTTTCCAGTGTTCTCCATCTTTGTGCCTGTGCTCCGTGGATTGCACCCTCCTCTGGCGCTCATCCCGGCCTGTCCAGCCAGAGACATGCTCCGTGCACATGGGCCTCTCCCTCGTGCCAATATCCAGGCACAAAACCCAGTCCCCATGGGTCAGAAGCGGCTCCAGGGGGCCTGCGCTGTGGCCTGGCAGGAAAGTGGCCACCTGCCGTGCCCGCACCCATTGGGCTGTATTAGGGGACCACGAGGGGATTCTGAAGCTGGTCAGGACACTGTCAGGCAGCCAGTGGCCTCCTGGGGAAGGAACCGGCTCTGGGTAGCAGAGCCCTGGTTTGCTGGGGCAGCAATACGCCTCCTCCCAGCACCAGGTGAGGGCCGCCCTCGGGGCCGCTCCCAGGACCTGCGGCTGCCCTCCCAGGATCAGCTCTTTCCAGGCCACGCCTGAGCCCAGCTCTTCCCTGCAGCTGCTGCACTGCCCAGAGCTTCTGCAGATCTGCGCACGGGCTGATGGAGGGGAGTGCAGGGTTCTAAACGCTGAGATGACAGGCCATTTTTCTAAAGATTTTATTTGAAAGGCAGAGCTAGAGAGAGAGAGAGAGAGAGAGAGAGAGAGAGAGAATCTTCTGTCTGTTGGTTCATTCCCCAGATGACCACAGCAGCCAGGGCTGCACTAGGATGGAGCCAGGAGTTTCGTCCTTGTCTCCGATGTGGGTGCAGGGGCCTAAGCACTTGGCCATATTCACTGCCGTTCCCAGCCTGTTATCAGGGTGCTGGATGGGAAGTGGAGCAGCCAGGACCTGAACCAGCACCCATATGGGATGCTGGCCTCCCAGGCGGCAGCCCCACCCTCTGTGCTATGACCCTGGCCCCCAAGGCATTTCTTAAGTTAGGATGAATGGCATGGGGGAAGGAGGAGAGAGAATGGCCTGTTTGGGGTGGAGAAGTGACGGACCCCAGTCAGCAGCAGAGGCCGACAATGCAGGGGACCCCTCACTTTCCAGAGACCCGGGGCTCCTTCCCCAGCTGTGTCTGAAGAGCAGGACCCCTGGCTCGAGCAGGTGCAACTCCTGGAGACCCCTCCCCAGCTCCCTCCCACGTGCAGGGCTGTGGGTCCCCGCTGTGCCACCCTCAGAGAGGAGGCCCGCTCTGCCCTGCAGACCTCAGAGTCCAGCAAGATATAAACCAACCAGGCTTTTAAATGGCACCGTCGGCCAAAGCAGCAGTGGAGACTCCCGGGCACCTCCCAGGCCAAGGCGGCGGCTGGGGCCCTGTGGCTCACAGGGCAGCTTCTATTTCAAGGTTAGGAGTTTCACTTTCGGTTTCCTGTCAGTCCTATTCATAGAACCTTAAATGGGAATCATTTTAAAGGGAAGCCAGCCCTTATCAACTGGGTGTTTCCCGGAAATGGGAAGATGGCCGCCGGCCTGCACCACTGCACTCACTGGTGGTTGAAGCCACCATAGGAGCAGCCGGAGGAGCCCTGGCTTCCTGTCCCTGCTTGAGAAGCCCAATGTCTCTCCTATCCGCTCCCTGGGCAGCTGTTCCCACCCTGGGAAGGGCAGGCCTCAGAGGCAGGGAGAGGCCAGTGTTCCCAGGATGTTTTCCTGTAACCATCCCTGTAAGCAATGACAAGAAGCCAAGAGAAGCCAGAACTTGAACCGACGCCCATATGGTAGGTGGAGTATTAACCCACTGTGCCACAGAGCCGGCGCTTTAGCTATAAAAGGTCTCCTGTGTTTCCATATGAATTTCAGCATCTTTTTTTCTAGATCTGATAAGAATGTCTTTGATATTTTGATTATAATCACATTGAATCTTTACATTGCTTTTAGAAGAATGGATATTTTGGTGATATTGATTCTTCTAATCCATGAACATAGAAGATTTTTCCATTTTTTGTATCTTCTTCTATTTCTTTCTTTAATGTTTTGTAGTTCTCTTGGTAGAGATCTTGGACATCCTCGGTTAAATTTATTCTGAGATATTTTATTTTTTTGGTAGTGATTATGAATGGAAATTATCTTCGAATTTCTTTCTCAGTGGTGACATTGTCTGTATCAAAGGCTGTTGATTTTTGTGTGTTGATTTTATATCCTGCTGCTTTACCAAACTCTTCTTTGAGTTCCAGCATTCTCTTGGTAGAGTCTTTTGGATCCCCTAGATATAGAATCATGTCATCTGTAAATAGGGATAGTTTGACTTCCTCTTTCCCAATTTGAATCTCCTTGATTTCTTTTTCTTGTCTAATGGCTCTGGCTGAAACTTCCATGACTATATTGAATAGCAGTGGTGAGAGTGGGCATCCTTGTCTGGTTCCAGATCTCAGTGGGAATGCTTCCAACTTCCCCCATTCAGTGGGATGTCGGTTGTGGGTTTGCCACAAATTTCCTTGATTGTGTTGAGGATTGTTCCTTCTTTTTTTTTTTTTTTTAAGATTTATTTATTTGAAAGTCAGAGTTACACAGAGAGAGGTGAGGCAGAGAGAGAGAGAGAGAGAGAGAGAGAGAGAGAGAGAGAGAGAGAGGTCTTCCATCTGCTGACCGCAATGGCTGGAGCTGTGCAGGTCTGAAGTCAGGAGCCAGGAGCCAGGAGCCAGGAGCCAGGAGTCAGGAGTTTCTTCCAGGTCTCCCATGTGGGTGCAGGGGCCCAAGGACTTGTGCCATCTTCTACTGCTTTCTCAGACCATAGCAGAGAGCTGAATAGCAAGTGGAACAACTGGGTTTTGAACTGGCACCCATATGGGATGCTGGCGCTTCAGGCTAGGGTATTAACCCGCTGTGCCACAACATCGGCACCAAGGAATGTTCTTTCTATGACCAATTGCTTGGATTTTTCACCATGAAAGGGTGTTATATTTTATCAAATTCTTTCTCTGCATCTATTGAGATAATTGTAAGGTTTTGTTCTTCAGTTTGTGAATGTGATGTATCACATTGATTGATTTGTGAATGTTGAACCATCCTTGCATATCAGGGATAAATCCCACTTGATGTCTGCCCAACAACAGCTATTTAACCTTGGACTGACACCATCCTTGCAGCCAAAGACTATTGTTTAAAACAATTTATGTAGGGGCCAAATCTGTGCTGTAGCGGGAAAGGCTGCTATCTATATGAGCGCTGGTTCGATTCCCAGCTGCTTCACTTCCGATCCAACTCTCTGTTATGGCCTAGGAAAGCAGTGGAAGATGATCCAAGTCCTTGGGCCCCTGCACCTACGTGGGAGACCCAGAAGAAGCTCCTGGCTCCTGGCTTCGGATCGGCCCAGCTCTGGCCTTTGTGGCTATTTGGGGAATGAACCATTGGATGGAAGATCTCTCTTTCTCTTTGCCTCTGCCTCTCTGTAACTTTGCCTTTGAAATAAATAACTATATCTTAAAAAATAAAAAAAGAAAAAAGTTTATGTAACTTCCTACTTTTTGCCTTTAAAAACTTCCCTTTGGTTCTTTCTCCTTAGATATGTATGTATTTACCATGTCACACGTGTTCCCAATGCAATGCGATGGCACAGTAAGCATCCTCGTTGTTCTTTAGTTAAATATTTGTATAAGATGATGTCCACCACATCCCACTGGTTAAAGCATCTTAGGTCAGCCTAGATGCAAGGGCTGGGATATCTCTTGGTTGGGAATAGCAGGACAAGGAGTCTGAAAAGATTATTCTCAAGACTTAAGTTAATGTTATTAATTTTAAGGAAAATCCAAATTTTTATTTATTTATTTTAGGGGAGAGGGAGAGGGCTTACTTTGGCTTACTTCCCAAATGCCTACAATGGCCAGGGCTGGGCCGGTGCCAATGCTAGGAGCCAGGGACACAATCCAGATCTCCTCTGTCGGTGTCAGGAATCTGATTAACTGAGTCATCATGCTACCTCCAAAGTCCTGCATTGTCAGGAACTGGACTCAGGAGCCAGAGCCGAGAATCACACCAAGCAGCCTGATGTGGGATGTGGGCGTCTTGGCTGACAACCACTAGGTTAACACTAACCTCCAAATCAACATTATTAATGTTGACTATGCTTCTAGCTGCCTCCTGGTGGCTCTCCAAGGAGGCAGCCCTTATACCCCTGACTCGGGAGGCGTGAATGGGGACTCTCTGCAGGGGCCCCAGCCTCTCTGCAGCCCTGCCAGGCTTCTTTGAGATTTGAGCACCTTGGAAATCTAGGTAGAGTGGCTGTGTACCTGGAGCCCACTGTGTCCGGGAGGAGACGGCATTGGGAGGACACAATCTGGGTTTGCTGCTGGTGCCCTCCAGATGGCTGGCTGCTGTGGCTCACACCACACCTGGGCCCACTGGAGCCACACCTAGGCTGCAGAGTGCTGTTGCGGAATGTAGGGAGCACCGGCAGTGGATACCAAGGTCCTTATTTTGGACAATTTTGTCTCCTAGGACTTGGCACTCTGGGCCTGCAGTGGGAGTGGCAGCACCAGTGGTCTCTGCCTTCAGCGTCACTCCTCCATTGTTTCGGTGAATAGTTGTTGGCTTTTGCCAATTCATACGAACTTCCTCATCAAACAGTCACTTGGCCACACTGTTGGTGTTTTCTCTCCCAAAATTCTTTTTCATTATTTGAAATATGGGCAGGCTAGGTGCCAGTGCTGTGGCGTAGTGGGTAAAGCTGCCACCTGCAGTGCCGGCATTACATATGGGCGCTGGTTTGAGTCCCTTCTGCTCTGCTTCTGATGCAGCTCTCTGCTGTGGCCTGGGAATGCAGCAGGAGATGGCCCAAGTCCTCGGGCCCCTGCACCTGCGTGAGAAGACCTAGAAGAAACTCCTGGCTCCTGGCTGTGGATTGATGCAGCTCTGGCCATCGCAGGCATCTGAGGAGTGAACCAGTGGATGGAAGATTCCACACACACCCCCCTTCTCTCTGTGTGTAACTCTTTCAAACAAATAAATAAATCTTTATAAAAAAGGAAATAAGGGTAGGCTGAGAATTTTCCGAATCTTTTTCCTGCTTCCCTTTTGATTATAGGTTCTGTCCTTAAATCATTTCAATGTGGCAGGAGAGATCCAAGATGGCTGAATAGAGAAAAGCCACACTGACCTCAGCTGCAGAAAAAATACCAGAGGAACAAAGGAAGGAGCACATCCCCAAGGGACTGAGAGGAACTCCTAGGGGAGGAATGACAGGCTAGAACAGAGACCCACGGAACAGAGAGGAAGAGGACAGGCACACTGCTGCCGCTGGTTGCTGCCAGCCAGCCTTGCACCTCCAAGGTAGGAAGAAGTCACTGTGGTCTACTGCTTTACCCTCTGCACCACAGAGCTGACCCCCCACCAACAGCTTTGTTTATTTATTTGAGAGGCAGAGTTACAGACAGTGAGAGGGAGAGACAGAGAGAAAGGTCTTCCATCTGCTGGTTCACTCCCCTCAGTGACTTCAACTCCATCCTGGGGAGCTGACGGGGGTCTGAGTGACTGCTTTGTTCTGCACAGGAGAGCCACATCGCCTCCCTCCCCTCTCCCACGTCCCCAAAGCTCCAGACACACTAAGGTGGCAGAGTTGCTGCTGAACACTGTTCTGACTCAGCAGACAACAAGCAGCCACACGGCTACCAGAAGCGACCAGAGCTGGAGTTGGGGCAGTGACAGGGTGGAGAGCAGATTCCTGGCGTCCTGCAGCCAGGGGCGTTCTGGGCATAAGCCCTGGAACTGTGTCACCTGCTCAGTGTGATCCCGGGGTACCTGGCACCAGCAGTCTCCTGTAAGAAATCTGGATCTGACCTGAGGACGTTCCCTTTGCACCTTCTAGCTCATGCTGGCGAGAGCTATTGCGTCCCACTGAGACCTGCGGGCAGGTTTATCCTCGCATTGTGGAACTGGGAGAGTTGATGTTGGTCTTCGAATCTCTGGAGTCACTTGAACTCACTCATGCAGAAATAGGGAACTCAAAGGGGCCTAAGCAGACTCAACCGACAAAGGATCTCCAACACATAGTGTAGTCAAGTTGTGTAAAGTTAAGGGCAAGGAGAGAATGCTAAAGACAGTAAAAGAAAAGCAACAAATTATGTGTTAATAAAAACCAATTAAGTGAACAGCAGATTTCTCAGATGAAACCCTAAGGCCAGAAGAGACTGGGATAATATATTCAAGGTAATAAAAACAAGAGCCCTTCTAAAGCAGAATACTACACCAGCAAAGTGATCCTTTAGAAGTAAAGGAGACGTAAGACATTTCCCAGATGATGATAAGATGAAAGAATTCATCCCCACCAGACCTGCCTTATGAGAAAGTCGGAAGGGAGCCCTGCTTTAGAAGTAAATGTGAAAACACAAGACACTACCCAATTCATGAACAGTGGTAAAGCAACAGATTGTGATGGGAAAATCTGTTTTCTGTAGGTTTTATTTGTTGCATAGTTAGACTTAAAAATAAATTTTTATATTCAAAAATATTTAGGAAGAAACAAATAAAGCCAAAACTAAAAATTTATACAAAAGATCAATGAAACGGGGGCCGGTGCTGTGGCGTAGTGGGTAAAGCTGCTGCCTGCGGTGCTGGCATCCCATATGGGCACCGGTTTGGGTCCTGGATGCTCCTCTTCTGATCCAGTTCTCTGCTTTGGGCTGGGAAAGCTGTGGATGATGGCCCTAGTCCTTGGGCCCCTGCACCCATGTGGGAAACCCAGAAGAAGTTATCATAGTATCCCTGTTTGCAGATGACATGATCTTATATATAGGGAAACTAAACGATTGCACTAAAAATGTGTTCAGTGCTCCGATATGGGATGCCAGAGACTCAAGTGGCAGTTAAATGCACTGTGCCACAGCACCAGCTTTGATTTTAGTTTTGGAAGGCAGAGATAGAGAGAGAGAGAGAGAGAGAGAGAGATCGAGATCTTCCATCAGATGGTTCACTCCCCAAATAGTCACAGGCCAAAGCCAGGAGCTTCACCTGGGTCTCCCACATGGGTGCAGGGGCCCAAGGACTTGGACCATCTTCTGCTGCTTTTCCAGGTCATTAGCAGAGAGCTGGATCAGAAGAGGAGCAGCCGGGACGTGATGGGCGCCCACATGGGATGCTGGTGCTGCAGGTGAAGGGTCGACCTATTATGCTACAAGGTCAACCCGAGATCCTCGGTTTCTTTAAGCTGGAGAGAAATTCAGGAAGTGGCCCTCCTCTGGGTGTTTCTGGGGGGCTTTCAAGCCTCAGCGCTTCCAGGCTTGGAGGCAGGGAATCCCGATGTCACCATTTCACAGCCAAACACTGTCCTTGCCAAGCAGAGCAACCTTTAAAAAGAGATTTGTATTTATTTATTTGAGAGATAGAGTTAGTTACAGACAGAGAGAGGGAGAGACAGAAGGTTCCGCCATCCGCTGGTTTCACTCCCCAAATGGCCATGACGGCTGGAGCTGGTCCGATCTGAAGCCTGGAGTAAGAGCTCCTTCTGGGTCTCCCATGCGGTTGCCGGGGCCCAAGGACTAAGCCACTGCCTGCTGCTGCACAGTGTCCTCACTGGCAGACGGCTGTGGTCAGCAGCGGGGCTGGCACTCAAATCTTAGCACTGGGATACGGGGTATGTGTGTCCCAAGAAACATGTTTACTGCTAAGCCAGGTGCTTACCCTGATGTTTTATTTTTAAATGGTTGGCTACACGGGATGCAAGAAAGAAACTGAAAGTGGAATTTCAGACCTGTATATAAGAGCTACCACTGCAGCAGCTGATGCTACAGATCCTGCCTTGCCCTCACGATGGAGCTGGTAAGTCCCCCAGAATTTTCCAGAACTGACTCTGCAGACTCCTCCTAGCCTTGGGGACACTTTGCTCTGGGTCTTATTTTTATTTTTTAAAAAGTGATTATTTTTAAGAAATGTCTATATTTATTTGAAAGGCAGAGTTACACACACACAGAGAAGGGGGAGACAGAGAGAGAAAGGTCTTCCATCCTCGGGTTCACTCCCCAAACAGCGTAATGGCCAGAGCTGGAGATCAAGCTGGACTCTCACCATGATCCGAGGTCAAGTGCTGTGTGAAAAGGGCTCTCGCAGCCTGTGGAAGGGCAGGTGTCAGCCCAGAGCAGTGGGACGCTGCCCATCTCAGGGCTGGCATCTTGCCGCATCTCCCAGACAGACTTCGGCTGTTACTTTGGCTTCCCGACTGTGGGCTCAGACATTTCAGGACAAAACGGATTCCTCCTTCAAGTACTTCAGGGGGAGCCACAGCTGCTGCCACCGGGGCCTCGGCCAAGGTTGTAGACACCCTGTTTTTTTTTTTTTTTTTTTTGACAGGCAGAGTGGACAGTGAGAGAGAGAGAGACAGACAGAAAGGTCTTCCTTTGCCGTGGGTTCACCCTCCAAATGGCTGTCATGGTCGGCGCGCTGTGGCCGGCACACCGCGACGCCCTGTTTTACATCATCCTTTTAGTCTCCACAGGAAATAACCACTGTGTTTTGAGCTTCAAATGTTTTATGGGTAATATCTCAAAACTAGTTCTGTAATACGAAACTTGTTCACTTTTTTTTGTGCAGTAAGATTGTATGATTGGCTAAACTTTGAAAAAATTATTTGAGAGAGAGAGAGAGAGAGAGAGAGAGAGCATGCCCATCCTTCCATTTGTTGGGTCATTTCCTGAATGGCCAGGAATGGGCAAGCTGAAGCCAAGGGCCAGGAACTTGAGCCAAGCACCCCACCTGGGTGGCAGGGACCCTCGACTTCAGCCATCACTCTGCCGTCCAGGGTCTGCATTAGCAGGAAGCTGGAGTTAGGAGCCAGAGTCAGCATTACCCAAGCACTCAGATACGGGATGCAGCCATTTTAACCGGCACCTTAGCTGCTAGGCTGAACTCCATCCCAGCAAATCAATTTTTGGTATGTGTGGAAAAATCTTAGTGATTGAATTTAAAAATCAGAAATTCTTCTGGCTCCTCTTAGCCCGTGCCTGCTGTGGACGCTTACAGGACAGTGTCCTAGGGGCACTGGCCTCTCCCTGCCTCTGAGTCCTGCCCATCCCGGGGTGGGAACAGCTGCCCAGCAGACGGGTAGGAGAGACATTGGGCTTCTCAAGCAGGGACAGGAAGGCAGGGCTCCTCCGGCGGCTCCTATGG
Source organism: Sylvilagus floridanus (assembly GCA_949820135.1). Classification (NCBI taxonomy): domain Eukaryota; kingdom Metazoa; phylum Chordata; class Mammalia; order Lagomorpha; family Leporidae; genus Sylvilagus; species Sylvilagus floridanus. The sequence continues at coordinate 118,478,829 of OX463224.1, read as the reverse complement.
TGGCTTCAACCACCAGTGAGTGCAGTGGTGCAGGCCGGCGGCCATCTTCCCATTTCCAGGAAACACCCAGTTGATAAGGGCTGGCTTCCCTTTAGCAATGATTCCCATTTAAGGTTCTATGAATAGGACTGACAGGAAACCGAAAGTGAAACTCCTGACCTTGAAATAGAAGCTGCCCTGTGAGCCACAGGGCCCCAGCCGCCGCCTTGGCCCGGGAGGTGCCCGGGAGTCTCCACTGCTGCTTTGGCCGACGGTGCCATTTAAAAGCCTGGTTGGTTTATATCTTGCTGGACTCTGAGGTCTGCAGGGCAGAGCGGGCCTCCTCTCTGAGGGTGGCACAGTGGGGATCCACAGCCCTGCACGTGGGAGGGAGCTGGGGAGGGGTCTCCAGGAGTTGCACCTGCTCGAGCCAGGGGTCCTGCTCTTCAGACACAGCTGGGGAAGGAGCCCCGGGTCTCTGGAAAGTGAGGGGTCCCCTGCATTGTCGGCCTCTGCTGCTGACTGGGGTCCGTCACTTCTCAACCCCAAACAGGCCATTCTCTCTCCTCCTTCCCCCATGCCATTCATCCTAACTTAAGAAAAGCCATGGGGGCCAGGGTCAGGGCATGGAGGGTGGGGCTGCCACCTGGGAGGCCAGCATCCCATATGGGTGCTGGTTCAGGTCCTGGCTGCTCCACTTCCCATCCAGCACCCTGATAATGGCTGGGAACGGCAGTGAATATGGCCAAGTGCTTAGGCCCCTGCACCCACATCGGAGACAAGGACGAAACTCCTGACTCCATCCTAGTGCAGCCCTGGCTGCTGTGGTCATCTGGGGAATGAACCAACAGACAGAAGATTCTCTCTCTCTCTCTCTCTCTCTAGCTCTGCCTTTCAAATAAAATCTTTAGAAAAATGGCCTGTCATCTCAGCGTTTAGAACCCTGCACTCCCCTCCATCAGCCCGTGCGCAGATCTGCAGAAGCTCTGGGCAGTGCAGCAGCTGCAGGGAAGAGCTGGGCTCAGGCGTGGCCTGGAAAGAGCTGATCCTGGGAGGGCAGCCGCAGGTCCTGGGAGCGGCCCCGAGGGCGGCCCTCACCTGGTGCTGGGAGGAGGCGTATTGCTGCCCCAGCAAACCAGGGCTCTGCTACCCAGAGCCGGTTCCTTCCCCAGGAGGCCACTGGCTGCCTGACAGTGTCCTGACCAGCTTCAGAATTCCCTCGTGGTCCCCTAATACAGCCCAATGGGTGCGGGCACGGCAGGTGGCCACTTTCCTGCCAGACCACAGCGCAGGCACCCTGGAGCCGCTTCTGACCCATGGGGACTGGGTTTTGTGCCTGGATATTGGCACGAGGGAGAGGCCCATGTGCACGGAGCTTGTCTCTGGCTGGACAGGCCAGGATGAGCGCCAGAGGAGGGTGCAATCCACGGAGCACAGGCACAAAGATGGAGAACACTGGAAAAACTCTCAAACCAGAAGCTGCAGAGCCCTGGAGGGACAGAGGCAGAAGAGGAAGGAGGAGCGAGGGGGGGCCTGGGAGGAGGCAGGCAGAGCCCCACTGTGTCTTCCCAGCTTGCGATGCTGGGTCAGTCCCTCTGCCTCTCGGATCCTCCATTTCCCCACCTGTGCAATGGGACCATAGCACCTTCCCTGGGCTGGTGGGAGGGTTGTGCTTATCCTGGGACAAGTGCCCGGCAGAGCCTTGCTCTGTGATGGAGCAGGCCCACTCTGTGCCGGGGGCCAGCTGCCCCTCAAGACCCACTGCAAGGTGGGGTCCAGCAGAATGCTGCCAGCTGCTATCTCCCAGCCTGTCCTCTCTGAGGGATGGCTGTTCGGAGACCAGGTGGGTGCAGGGTCAAGGAGGAGGTGCCCGGCGAGGCCATGGATAGGCACAGGGCAGGAGGGTGATGAGGAGCTGAGGGGTCTGGGAAGGGCAGAGGGGTCAAGACTCCCCCTCCCCCATGCGGTGTAGCTGCCAACCTCAGCCAAGCTGCTTGTACACACAGCCTTGGTGTCTCCGCCCTCAGGAACACGTGCACAGTGCATCTGTCCACACACGCCTGCATCCTCCACGTGTGCAGAGAACACACTCACACTCTCCCAGACCAGCCTCCTCCTGTCCACCCCACAAGGTCTTTTTCTCCAGGCTCCAGTCTCCTCTCTGGGAGCCTCACAAAGTGACCGCTGGGCCGGGGTGCCCTGTTTCTATCCTGTCTTGGTTTTTCGGTTGCAGAGTTATGATAAGCCACAACGTGGAGACATCATTGTGATTTTGCACCTTCGCTATAAGGATTGGGCCATCTATGTGGGAGGTGGTAATGTGGTCCATCTGACTTCAGGTAAGGCCAATGGGTAATGTGATTTTCAAGATGTTTGTTAAGGGGCTGGTGTTGTAGCCTACAGGTAAAACTGCTGTCTGCAACGCCAGTATCCCATAGGGAAGTGGAGTAGCTGGGTCCTGAACTGGTGATCCAATATGGGTTGCCAGCAACACAAGCAGTGTCTTAACCCTTTATGCTGCAATGCCAGTCTCTGGATATGCTTCTACCATCATCACGTATAATGGATACACATTTTGAACCATGGAAATGTCCCAATAGTAGGGGATCAATGGGATAAATTACACACTTATAATGCAATGTGATGACATTGTCATACGATGCAGCCATTGCAAACTGCATTTGTGACCTGTAAAATACATCTTGGTAAGCAAGGAGAGCAAAATCTGTGAGTCCCTCACTCTTTCATGTGAAAGTTCACAGCAAATCTCAGTGATCGGTGACTGTCTTCTTTGTTTTTCCCTCCTGCCTCTGCCTCCCTTCCTCCCTGCCCTCGGCTTCCTCTCTGGGATTCCCAGGTCAGAGTTCCACTGTAGGGCTCTCTAACTTCTTCATGTATCTGTGGGGTGATACCGAGGCCACCAAGGAGCCCTTAAAGGATGCGGCGTGGGGAAGAATCCGCTGGGTCTCCAACCACCTGGACCATGAATACAGACCTCGGCCTGTGGATGAGATCATCGCAGCTGCAGAGAAGATGGCTCGCGACAGGAAGAAGTATGGAGCCCTTATTCAAAACTCTGAGAGATTTGTCAATGAGCTGAGATATGGCCAGATCCCCTGCAAGTTGGTAAGCTCCCCTTTGGGCGTCCTCTCTCTTTTGGGGTTTTCCTGGCTGGGACTACAGGCGGGAGAAGCTGCTGCTGGAACTTGCATAGCATTTCTCTTGTTGATACTACACACCAATAACGCGATGTTTATAGCACTGAGAGTATTTGCACGGTGATGCTGCGGTAGCAGGCATTTGAAAGCTCTTTGCTCCTTAAGTCTTGACAATGAACTTGACATTTCCTGCGGCTGCTCATGGAGATCTGGACTCACAGAGTTTTAGGTCGCTTGTCCAGTTTGTCAACATAAAATGAGGAGGAAAGCCAGGGGTAGCACACCCACAGAGAGCACCTTGCAGTTTGGAGAAGAATCCCAAAGAATCATTGGCATGGGAGCGGCTGGGGAGCCCGGTGCTGGCGCCCTCCACATCTGCACAGCCCGTTGTGGCTCTCACACTGCCGCTGACCAGTGGGGACACCTTCTTCAAGTCACCTGACCCATTTGAGACTCAGTTTTCTCATGCAGAAATAAGGGGCGGGTGACCCCAGTCTGCTCCAAATCACAGGGTTCTTTTGAAAATTAAATGGGAGGGAAAACGTGTAAAGCCGGGAATCTCTGTTCAAAGGTGAGCTGCTGTTTGTAGACATTCGTTCCTCTCTTAATTCTGGAGGTGGGCAAAGCAAGCACTTTGTGCCCCCATTCTGCAGAGGCACAGAGAGGGCACGTGATTCACCTAAGGTTCACCAGCGTGGCTCCCATCACTGTGCACCTGCACACTCTGCACTGTCCCACCTGCCCCCGGTATGCACCAGGGTCTTGCTCCCTCATGTGAGTCCTCCCTACATGCTCATGTGCTCTCCTCTTTTAGAATCATCCCATCCTTCAGTCCCCAGCTCTCAGCAGGATGGTTACTACTCCCCGCCAGGGGCTGAACTGGCTATGGCATGAGGCACAGCTGAGGGACAGTCGCTCCTGGGAAGGGGCCTGGGCACACCCCAGAATCCTCAGGGCCTGAAGCAGAGGTCTTCATCCTGGCTGCACACTCGGGAAGAGGTTTCAGAAGTTCTCCATCTGCAGCTGCAGTCCCAAAAACCTTTGCCAGAAACCTCAAGAACAACACAACTTGGGGCCAGGGCGTCTCGTCTCACAGGGGTCTGAGAATGAAGACTCAAGGGCGTTAGCATGCTTGTCCAGGGCCTGGAGAGCGACAGAGTGTGGAGGAGCTGAGCCCTTCTGGAGTCTCAGGCGTGGGCTCCCTGTGCTGGGGAAGTGGCCAGATGCATGGGCCTACTGATGTCTCTTCCAGTACACTGCCCCCCGCCCCCCTCCAACACCCCCATGAGACACCTGGACCCTATAGAGGAGCAGTCTGATCGAGAGCCAGCTGTACTCTCTTTGCAGCCTTATCATGAACCTGTTTGTGGTGGTGGGGGAAGTAGGTGTCTATCTTATGTTTTGGTTGCTTGACCAATAGCTACCTACACGTACACACACACACATGCACACACATACCACTGTCACCTCCTTCTGAGCCCACAGAGCCCTGGGGTCCATGGGCAGTAGGAGCCCCTTTCACAGATCCAGGTGATGCCCTGTGGGAGGTTCGAGCCTCTCAGGGTAGCCCCATCTCCTTCCCCATGATTGGTTTGGGGTAGAGATGTCCCTAGTTCTGGCCAGTGCAGGGTGATTGCAAGTCAGCCAGGGGAGTCTGGGAGAGGCTCTACTCACCGAGAAAAGAGACAAATGATAGGAAGCACCTCATTTTGGCCCATGCTGGGTGAGATGAGCTGCTTGGGGCCGCTGTGTCCACAGTGTGTTGTGTGGGGCCACGCTGTGCTCATAGGACACAACGTGACGAGAACAGCCTGTGTTGGGAAAAGAGTGTGGGTTGGTGCCACCTCATGTGGGGCACCAAAATGTTGGGAAAAGAGGTGCAGAACAGAGAGAAGACACAATACAAACTCGCAACCAGAAGGAATGTATTCAGAGAAAATAAATCCGCAGGCCGACCAACTGCCGTCATGTTCAGAGACTGAACACGTGACAGAGGCCTTGACCCCAGCAGGCTGGGCCATTTTTTTAAGTTTTTATTTAATGAATGCATTTTTCATAGGTACAACTTTAGGAATGCAGTGTTTTATTTCCCCCATACCCACCCTCCCACCCCGAATCCCATCCCACCTCCTTCTTCATTATGGTTCATTTTTAGCTTGATTTTTTATCTACAGAGGACCAACTCCATGTTAAGCACAGATTTCAACAGTTTGTACCCACCCACACACAACATATAGAGTACAGTTTGAGAACAAGATTTGCAGTTAATTCTCATAGTACACCTCATTAAGGATAGAGGTCCTCCATTGGGAGTAAGTGCACAGTGACTCCTGTTGTTGATTGAACAATTGACACTTTCATGAGCTGCCAAAGGCTATGGAAGCCTTCTGTGACCATAGATTCCATCGGTGTTTGGACACAGACATAAGCAAAGTGGATGTTCTCTCCTCCCTTCAGAGAGAGTACATCCTTGTTTGATGACCCTTTCTTTGCACTGAGGTTTCACAGGGATCCTCGTGTAGGATATTTTTGCCAGAGTCTTGGCTTTCCATGCCTGAAATGCTCTCACAGACCTTTCAGTCAGACTAGGAAGCCTCAAGGGCTGATTCTGAGGTCAGAGTGTTATTTACAGTGATTGTCATTCTAGGAGTCTGCTGAGTGAACTGCTTCCCATATTGGAATTTCCTTCTTCTTTAATTCTATTATTATTACCGGCACTTGATGTTATTTCTATGGTCACTTTTACACTTAAACCTATCTATATGTTGACTTTAACTTTTTTTTTTTTTTGGCAGGCAGAGTTAGACAGTGAGAGAGAGAGAGAGAGAGAGAGAGAGAGAGAGAGAAAGGTCTCCTTTTTCTGTTGGTTCACCTCCAAAGTGGCCACTACGGCTGGTGCATTGCAGCCAGTGGGCTGCTCCGATCCAAAGCCAAGAGCCAGGTGTTTCCTCCTGGTCTCCCATGGGGTGCAGGGCCCAAGCACTTGGGCCATCCTCCACTGCACTCCCGGGCCACAGCAGAGAGCTGGACTGGAAGAGGAGCAACCGGGACAGAATCCGGCGCCCCGACCGGGACTAGAACCTGGGGTGCTGGTGCTGCAGGCAGAGAATTAGCATAGTGAGCCATGGCACTGGTGACTTTAACATTTAAAATAATCATTTTAACAGTTAAGATGGCATTTAAACCATCGACTTTAATGGGTTTGGAGTCCCATGTAAAGTGTTTAGGCTGTACCCTTAGAAGTAAGTCTGTGGGACTGTATGCAGAACTATACTGCTTTACAGTTATAGACTACCTCCTCCCTCTCTTTTCCCCCTCTTATTTTTTACTGGGATCTTTTTCCAATTGACTGAACATACATATGATTTACTCTATGCTACATAAAGAATTCAATATATCGTATGAAGAAGAGAAAAGAAGAAGAAAGAAGGATAACAAAGAAAAAAAGGAAATACAAAATAAAAAGTAACAATCGCAAACTGTCCCTCAACAGTCAGGACAAGGACTATTCAAGTCATTGATTCTAAAAGTGTCAATTCACTTCTATAGCTTTCATTTTAAGAGAGCTATTAATTCTCACAAATCAGGGAGAACATATGGTGTTCGTCTCTTTAGGATTGGGTTATTTCACTAAGTATGAGGTTTTCCAGCTTGCTCCATTTTTTTGCAAATGACTGGATTTCACCTTTTTTACTGCTGTGTAGTATTCCCTAGCATACATATCCCACAATTTCTTTATCCAGTCTTCAGTTGATGGGCATTTAGGTGGATTCCATGTCTTCACTATTGTGAATTGAGCTGCAATAAACATGGAGGTGCAGACAGCTCTTTTGTTTACTGATTTCATATCTCTTGGGTAAATTCCCAGGAGTGGGATTTTTGGTCATATGGTAGGTCTGTACTCAGATTTTTGAGGTATTTCTGTACTGACTTCCATAGTGGCTTTACCGGTTTGCATTCCCACCAACAGTGGGTTAGGGTACCTTTTCCCCCACATCCTCTCCAGCCTTTGTTGTTGGTAGATTTCTGTATGTGAGCCAGTCTAACTGGGGTGAGGTGACCCTCATTGTGGTTTTAACTTGCATTTGCCCCACAGCTAGAGATCCTGAACATTTTTCATGTGTCTGTTGGCCATTTGGATTTCCTCTTTTGAAAAATGTCTGCTTAAGTCCTTGGCCCATCTCTTAACTGGCTTGTTTGTTTTGTTGTTGTGGAGTTTCTTGATATCTTTGTAGATTCTTCTTAATCCTTTATCAGTTGCTTGGTTTGCAAATAATTTCTTCCATTCTGTCCATAGAGGCTGGGCCCTTTTCTATCTTCAGTGGGCTAGGGGTGGGGGGCAGCAGGTGGCGATGAGCTAGCTTCTCCATACTGGTTCTTCAGCTTTGACCCACTGGCTTCCAAACCTGGGGAAGAATGCTGGGAGTGGGAACAGTACAGGATATAAGAAGGAACTGATCTCTTGAAAGAAGGCAGTAGTAGCAACCTAAAGTAGATGACGCTTATGTCCCTGTTCCGTCAGTCTGTGTCCCTGGCGGCTTTGGCAAGCTGTTGAATGGAATCCGAGTCTTCCTGCTGAGGAGACAGGAAATTTCTGGGTTGTTGACACTGTTCTTGGTGGTTGGATGGGGAGCAAAGGATGTCCCCCCACTCCCCAGGCATCCAAGGGAGCACCAGAGCTGAGTGCTGGGTTAGCAGGTGCCATGCATGCAGGCCAGGCCTCCAGAAACAGGGGAAACAGCAGCGGGCAGAGCAGGCAGGCTCCCTTGCAGGGGCACTGGCTGGAGTTGGGGCGTGGCACTCCCAGTCCCTGGGAAGGGAGGGTGAATGTGGAGAGAGCAGTGGCTGTGGAGGGAGCAGTGTGTGGAGCCGGCAGAGAGAACTGCTTCGTGGCTGAGGGATTTGGCATGAGTCCTCTAACCTGGCAAGTTGCGATAGCAGCACCAGTAAGTGGGAGTCCACTCTGCCTTGCAGGACCGATGAACTAGTGCACACGGGGAGGGAGTCTCTGCGACTGCCCACTGTTGTCTCCCTTGTGGGTGGCTGAGTGTTGGCCACAACATTTTCATTGGTCCTGCTGTGAGGAGTCACATGGGTTAATAGGCGGTCAGGGTGGTGAAACACCGGAGTTAAAGAAGTGTATTGTGGGGTGGGGGAAACCCGACAGGCTGCCTCCCCGTGCACAGGGAACAGCAGCCTGTGTGGGAGAGCAGGTCTTCTATAGCCCTGCAGAGGGGAGGAAGTGGGAGTGGTAAATCCCGTTAGGGTGGGGGTGGAGCTGACACTTGTGGTTGGGCCATTTGGTCACCTGACTTCTAATGAGCCAGGCTGGGTTTAGGATTGAATCTTGTTGTACAAAATGCCAATGGGACCAGATCCCAAGGTGGCGCCCCAGGTAAGATGGCAGCATTTACTAACAGGTGGTCTCAGTGGAAATCAAGGGTGCAGACTGCTCGCTTCCCCCCAAAAGTTGTCTTTAGCATGGTCGCAGGTGCCCGCCTGCTCACTCCATGAAAGTGGCCCATCACCTTTCTCTCTGTCTCTCTCACTGTCCACTCTGCCTGTCAATAAATAAATAAATAAATAAATAAATAAACAAACAATTAAAAAGCTGGCACCGTGGCTCATTAGGCTAATCTTCCACTTGCGGTGCCAGCACCCTGGGTTCTAGTCCCTGTCGGGGCACCGGATTCTGTCCCGGTCACTCCTCTTCCTGTGCAGCTCTCTGCTCTGGCCCGGGAGTGCAGTGGAGGATGGCCCAGGTCCTTGGGTCCTGCACCCACATGGGAGACCAGGAGAAGCACCTGGCTCCTGGCTTCAGATCAGCTTAAGTAATTTCAGGCTATAGAGTACCCATCACTACTTGGCTGGTTCTGACCCTGGGTGATCAGGCGTGGTGGACATGGAGGGTGGTCTGGAATGTGACATTCCTGGAAAGCACGTGTTGCCTCTGCAGTGGTTCCTTTGCTTTAGAAAAGTGTGCTTGTGGGGGAGTGGTTTGTCCTCTCTGGGAGGTTGGTAGCTCTGGGAGGAGTAGTCTGTGCGGGGTCAAAACATGGGAGTAGTAATACAGCATTGCCAGGGCCTGACACCCAGTCTCAGAAGAGAGTTCAGTAGGCAATATTCACATTTTGCCCTGGCTGGGCCTGCTTATCTACCATGGAGGATACCACTCGAGCAGCTGGGTGTGTGGATGAAGCCTGTGGGGCACTTGTGCCTCACGTACGTGTGCACAATGCGATCAGATGCACACACCAGATGCGCGCACGCAAACACACACACACACACACACACACACACTGAAATCGGACATGACCCCCTAGAATTTACACTAAAATGTGGCCTTTAGAGTTCCCTTAAGTGCCATCTGGAATGCCACATATGCTACTAGAATTTGGGATGCCATACAGCTTCACCATGGGCTTCTTACTAAATCCCCAATATTAATAAGCCCGAGAGGGTTGTTGCCTCATATATAGAGAAGAATTCTAAATACCAGCACAGATAAATGGGGCAGCATGGTACGTTTTAGGCTTTATTTAGTGCAGAGGTAACTAGGAAAGTGAGGGCTCTAGTTCAGGTTGGAGAGAGGGGAAAGTCTAGGGACTAGGGTAGTGTCCACACCAAGCAGAGAGCAGGCCAGAGCCACGTGCAGCCAGCGCCTTGAGCTGCTATCCACCGCTTATCACCAGCAGCAAAGCAGAGGCAGAGAGTCTTTTGGGACACTCCCTGCCTTTTTATATATTTTCCACAGGGGAGTGGCTTGTGGGCAGGTGGGCACTCAGGTACGGTCAGGTAGAGCCTGATGTCACATGGGGGCATGGTGAGGGGGGTATCAGGTAGGGTGTGAGGTCACACAGGGGCATGGTGTAGGCATGGTCTTCCAGCTCACAAACCTAACCAATTTTAGCCTGTATGCCTCCCTACTTCATTCCACTCTCAGAGACTCCAGAGACTTAAGGGGATGTTGATGGGTGTCGAGTCACCATCTTCTGTAGCTGCTTCCTGCTTACTAGGGGTGCAGACCCTTGCTGTTCTCGGTCCGGAAGTCTCTGCCTATCTCATGTAATGAGTTCGCTTCACGAGCTGGAGCTCTTTCAGTCACCGCCATCCTCCGTGTCCCCTGCATGGTCATCATTATTCTCAGAAGCTGTTGGGTTCTGAAACATATAAGTTTGTCAATCACCATGAGCAAGATTGGAATAGCCCCAAGTGCAACTGGTGTGCTTCTTAAAATGGAAAAAACATGTCTAGCCATCTCCCAGACAGTAGGTGGTGAGAGATTACCCCTATGCAAACTATAAAGCCATTTAGCTTGAGCATAGAGGGCTTTGATACCCCTTTCTGTGAACATACTGTTATTTGAGTAAAGGTGGCAGATCCCGTTGAGTACTGCACACATGCCCCCTTGTTCTATTAACATGAACTATAAGGCCTGTCTATTGTCCATAACTACCCTGGACAGGGAGTCTACTGAAATCAGAGCCTGCTCTAGAAGCTGTCCTGAAGTGTAGGCCAGATTACCCAGAGCTAAGGTCGGGTTCTTAAAGTCGGTTTCATAAAACTATTCTGGGCTGTCACTCTTTACCACTGAGGAACCCACCAAGGGGTCCTTCTGCCAATAACAGCACCCAGAAAGGACCAGGAGAGGTATGTACATCAGGTGGGCACTGAATTGCAGCATTTCGATGTGGCTAGGACAAGAGTTCTACGTATCTTTCTGCCTTTTGAAGAGACATTTTAGATCTTCAATGGGCTCACAGGAATAAGCTGATGTATCTGTGGATCCACCTGTGGAGACTGATGACTGAGGCTGCCAAGAAGCAGGGAGGTGGTAAGAAATTCCTAGAGCAGTGGCTACCTGCTGGGTGATTTTGAATATAAAAGAAGGTCCATTGTCACTCTGGAGTGACCATGGGAGTCCAAAGCATGGCACGATGTCTTTCAACGAGCCTTTAGACACCTTGTGTGCTTTCCCAGTTCGGGTTGAAAAGGCCTCCATCCATCCTGTAAAAGTATCAGTAAAGACTAGCAGGTACCGATAATTGCTTGTTGGGGGCATATTGGTGAAATCAACCTGCCAATCTTCACCTGGGTATGTTCCCCTCCTCTGCACAGGAGTCAACAGGGGAGGTGGCCTTACATGACCAGGGTTATTCTGTAAACATAGTGGGTAAGAGCGAGTCACTTCCTTTATGACCGTATTTAGTCCCTTCCTCCAAAAGCTCGGGAGACCAGTTGTACTAAGGCGTCTCTTCCCAAGTGGGTAGAGTTGTGTATCTCCTTTATAATTTTCCATTGAGTGGCCACTGGTAGCATAGTTCTATGGTTTAGCATCCACCATCCATTTGCATTTTTCATATAGCCTCGCTGTTGGGCCCATTCATTCTCAGGCTCTGTATAGTGAGGTTCCTTAACCACTTCCACAGACTGAGGTATAAGGGCCATTCCCAAACTTTCCTGTGTAGCTGCTCTATCTGTTAGTGCATTTCCCTGGTTAACATAATTGTCTCCCTCCTGATGTCCCCTGCAGGGGATGACGGCCACTTCTAAAGGCCCCAGTACTGCCTGAAGTAGAGCCAGCATCTCTTTTCCATATTTAACAGGGGAATCCTTTGCAGTCAGTAAGCTCTCTCTTTCCAGATTGCTGCGTGTGCATGCAACACAAGGAAAGCATATCTGGAATCTGTATATATATTAGCTCACTGGCCTTCTCCCAGTTGTAAAGCCCTGGTCAATGCAATAAGCTCCGCCTTTTGGGCTGAAGTATCGTGTGGTAGTGCTTGGGCTTCTGTCGTCTGAGTAAGATCCACTGTGGCATAGCCTGCCTTTCTAACTGCTTCCTTCATATAGCTGCTGCCCTCAGTAAACCACTCAGTATCTGGATTTTCCAGGGGCTCATCTCGTAGGTCTGGCCTACTAGAGTACACCTGCCAACTTCAAAACCAGTGTATTCCAGGAGCAAACCCTGTGCCAGTGCCCCTCCTAGGGGATCCTCTGAGAGGAACGGATGTGTGTGTGTGTGTGTGTGTGTGTGCTCTGCCTGGGTTATAAGTGGGTGTTACACGGCACTGAGCATTTGTGTAGCTGAGCCTAAGCGCCCTCCCTCCCCCCCTCCCCTGCCAGATCCCTGGTGTTTCCTGGAAGCCTGGCTACACTCGCTCTGCTTTTTGTGTTGCAGTTAAATGAAGACCCACAACCTGGAGACCTGATTGAGATTTCTCGCGTGGGCTATGCGCACTGGGCTGTCTATGTAGGAGATGGTTACGTGGTCCATTTGCTTGGTCCAGGTAAAAATGAATTGTTAAAACAGCAGTTTTGAGTTGAGAACTAGGAACACAAGCACCATTCATTCCTGGACTTCCTGGCTTCTGTTCTTGTCTGTATTACAATATCCCCAGTTTTTATTCACTAACGAATGGCATGTGGACCCCACCTGTTGACCATTCTGTGTGTCCATCTTTTAAGAGTCCAGAACCATGCCAGGTGACAGGAAGTAGGAAAATGACAAGGGGCCAGTGCTGTGGCACAGCGGGTTAAAGCCCCAGCCTATAGTGCCGGCATCCCAACTGGGCACTGGTTCAAGTCCTGGCTGCTCCACTTCTCATCCAGCTCTCTACTATGGCCTGGGAAAGCAGTGGAAGAAGATAGCCCAGTCCTTGGGCTCCTGCACCTGCTTGGGAGACCCAGAAGAAGCTCCTGGCTTTGGATCAGCTCAGCACTGGCTGCGGTCATTTGGGGAGTGAACCAGCGTATGGAAAACCTCTCTCTCTCTCTCTCCCTCTCTCTCTCTCTGTCTCCATAACTCTTTCAAATAAAAAAATGACAAGAACACTGTCTTTCACCGTGGAGCTACAAAGTTTCCACGTGACAGTGCACAAATCACCAGGCTTTGGAGCTGATTCAGAACTTTGTGCCACGCCTTTCAGACCATGAGTATTTTGCTTAGCTTTTCTGGCTGAAATCGAAACCATTTTGCTTATCAATTTTCCTAAAATTAATGAGCTATGTGGGCTCTTACCATGTACTCAGAGAAGGATTCTGAATACTGGCTCAAATAGACCAGGCAACATGGTAAGTTGTTTTTTTTTTTTTTTTTTTTGACTGGTAGAGTTATAGACAGTGAGAGAGATAGAGAGAACATCTTCCTTCCATTGGTTCACTCCCCAAATGGTCGCCATGGCCAGCGCTGCACTGATCCGATGGCAGGAGCCAGGTGCTTCTCCTGGTCTCCCATGCGGGTGCAGGGCCCAAGCACTTGGGCCATCCTCCACTGCCCTCCTGGGCCACAGCAGAGAGCTGGACTGGAAGAGGAGCAACCAGGACAGAATCCAGCGCCCTGACTGGGACTAGAACCCAGGGTGCTGGCGCTGCAGGCAGAGGATTAACCAAGTGAGCCGCGGCCCCCAGCATGGTGAGCTTTTAAGCTTTTGATTTAGTGAGAGAAATGTATAGGACAGTGAGGGCTCTATCTAAGGGAGAGAGAAAAGTCTAGAAAGCTGGGTCCATACCAAGTTGAGAGCAGGCCAGGAGCCACGTGCAGCAAGCGTTTGGTTATGAGCAGCCACAAGTAGCTGATCACGGGTGGCAGAGCAAAGACAGAGAGAGCAGACAGAGGGTAATAAGGGCAGAAAAAGGATGAAGGGCTGGGCCCACTGGGTTCCAGGTCTTATATCCACTTCCAAAGTGGAGTGGTTACGCAGCCTGATTGGCAGTGGGCATACAGGTGAGGTCAGGTATGGGCATGGGATCAGTCAGGGGGCATGCTGGGAGCATGGTCTTCCGGCTCACAAATCCAATCAATTCGTCCTATCTGCCTGCCTACATCAAAATGAGTTCTGTAAACTGGAGAGAGACTTTCTTTGTCACCAGGAAGGGATTATGCAAAGACAGAGTGAGACTTCTTCCTGGCAGATATTTAAAAAAGTCAAAAATTTATTTAGTCACATGTGCTCAAAGACATATAAGATGTAAGTATGTCTCTAATATCATTGCCTAGTGGTACAGAATAAGCTTCAACTCCATAGATGCCTAACAACAAGAGATTTGTCAAATTAAGGTGCATGCATGGGGTGGAACACCATGGTAACCATTCATCCTTATAAAATATGGCATATTTGTTGCTATAGGAACATATCGACACACCGTTAAGCATTTCGTTCATAAAAGTGTTGTGTATCAAATCATTGCACCCATGTTAAATTTCACATGTAAAAAGAGCAAACGAGAAGAGTAGGAGGGAAAGTCAAACTTCAGAGGTCAAGAGAAGAGTTTTGGTTCTTCCTTCTTTCCTTCCTTTCCCACCCTTGTACCTCCCGGCCCTGCAGCACCTTAACGTGTGTCTGTCTGTGACCCCAGATCTGCTGTTGGTTGGCTCCTGCAGTAGCAGAAACCCACGTAAAAACAGGAACAGTGAAGTGAAACGTGATCGCCTGAGGGATGTGGTGAGAAGTGACACGTACCGCGTCAATAATTACCTGGACAACAAGTTCCGCCCCCGGCCAGTCCAGGAGATCGTTCAGCTGGCACGGGAGCGGGTAGGGGCTTGCTATTACAACGTTCTGTGGGCAAACTGTGAGCACTTTGCCACTGACCTGAGATACGGCAAGCGCTGTAGCAAGCAGGTAAGACCCCAGGGAGGGGAGCATCTGGGGGGTGTGTCTTCAGAAGGGAGGGGCAGCTGTGGGCAGATGCCAAGGGGATTGACACTGAGAGCATGCTTCAGAGTTCGAACACACTTGCTTTGACTACACAATCAGGGCTGTGTCCGCTGGATCCCACTTTAAAAATTTTCTTAAAAAAATGTGTTTTATTTGTTTGAAAGGTAGATCTATAGAGAAAGGGAGGGAGGGAGAGATAGAGATAAGATAGACATAGAGATAGAGACAAAGACAGAGCTAGAGATCAGGGAGTGAGAGAGCAAGAGCGAGAAAGAGAGAGAGAGAGAGAGAGTGCTTCCATCCATTGGCCCATCCCTAAATGGCTGCAATGGCCAGGGCTGGCCCAGACTGAAGCCAGGATCCAGGGGCTCCACTCAGGTCTCCCACATGGGTGCAGGGACTCAAGCACTCAGGCCATCCTCCACTGGTTTCCCAAGCACATGAGTGGGGAGCTGGAGGAGTGAGGAGTCTAATCGGCACTATGATGTGGGATGCTGGCATTGTAGGTGGCAGCTTAACTTGCTGCACCACAATATTGCCTCCTATTCTCCCCTTTGATGAGCACTTTCTAATGGGGAAACCCTTCCCAAGGCTCCTCATCACAGCTGGGGGTGGGCTTGCTGTCTGACCCTTCAGGAGTAACTGGCTCAGACTCTGCTAGCAACGCTGACCACGCTGGGTACCATTTACGAAACCACTGTACTGACTTGAGATGTGGTTTTCCCACGCAGAGCATGCTGTGAGTGCCTTTATCCCATCCACTTGGTAGTTTGTTGTGGGGTTAAATGGGTGAGAAAGACTTCTGAAAGCTGGGAACAGTGCTCAAATCAGAGCCTCTGTTCCTGACAGTTGCGTCTCCTCCAATCCCAGTGGAGATGGTCAGTGCAAGTATCTCTTATTTCCACTCTACAGAAGAGGCTGAGAGCACAGAAACCTTTACTGTGGGGTGGTCGGGTTCCACACACTCCTTCCTGCCCCCGATGTGCACTCAAAGACAGCAGCATCTCCTCCTGCAGCCCTGGGTGCTCTCAGCTGCCCGGGTCCCTCCAGGTGCTGACCTGCCTGTGGTTCGAGAAGACCTGAACTTGATCACAAATCAGTCTCTAGCCTCTGAGTGTCAGGCAGGGTGCTTCCCGACTCTGGGCCTTTTTTTTTTCCTTGGGTACAGGTGGAGGGGTTCAGTAGGGAGCCTCTGAGGGTGGGGGGTTCCTGAGCATCCTCTGAGTTGTCTGGACTGATCTCAGCTCCAGCCAAGATTCCTTCTTCCCCAGGGGAGCTCCTGGGTCCTCTGCAGAGGGAGATGCTCCTGGGGGCACAGTCAGTTTCTTCCTGGTGGCAGAGTTGCCGAGATGGACATAAGAATGGATGTCTTCGTGTGGTTTGAGAGGGAGAGGACCAGTCATATCTGCCCTTCGGTTCTGAGTGTGCGCTGTTCTACTTTGCAGAGTATCCAGGTTCTCAACAGTGGACTTCTGGGTGCATTGGCTTTAGCAATCATCTGAGTACACTTACCCAAAGCTGTAGCTGCATGAAGAAGCCAATGCAAATCCTTAAGTTAGAGGCTGCTGCACAGAATAGCACTTGCTCTGTGCACCTGCTTCTCTCTCACTGGCAGTTGCAAGGACTGATTCTAACAAGACTGTGAGCTTCTTGAAGAACCCAGTGAGCCCTTCCTGAAATCGTCCTCCTGCTCAATGGTAGGCTCATGAATCATCGGAAAAGAGGCAAGTCCTTCCTAGCACTTCCAACAGCACAACTTTCAAAAGGTCCCTGAAGTCCAGGTTTCGGTTTCTTCATTTTTCATATGGGAGTAACAGAAATTTCTTCACCATGTATTGTTGAGGCTTAATGAAATGGCGTATATAAAATGTTTTCACACAACCCCTGGCTTGTAGCAGATGCTTAGTAAATTTGCTCACTGCATTTCACTGCTGTCTTGCTGAGTTTTATTCTTGGGGTGGGTGAGGGACCACAGTTCCTGACTAATCCCCAGATCTTCCACACGAGTGCACATTCATGACAGAAGAGCGTCATCCCCCATCCCTCCAGTGCTCCTTTTTGGTCAGCCTTCTTTGTTGTAATAAATGTTTGTCTCTGACAGAGTTTGGGTGTTAAATACCTGTGACTTTTCAGTGAAGTCACAGCTACTTTTTTTTTTTAAGATGTATTTATTTATTTGAAAGTCAGAGTTACACAGAGAGAAGGAGAGGAAAAGAGAGAGAGGGAAAGAGAGAGAGAGAGAGAGAGAGAGAGAAAAGGTCTTCTATCCACTGGTTCACTCCCCAGATGGCCACAATGGCCAAAATTTTGCTGATCTGAAGCCAGGAGCCAGGAGCTGTGAGCCTCCTTCCGGTCTCCACACTGGTGCAGGGGCCCGAGCACTTGGGCCATCTTCTACTGTTTTCCCAGCAGAGAGCTGGATCTGAAGTGGAACAGCTGGGTCTTGAACTGGCACTCATCTGGGATGCTGGCACTACAGGCAGCATCTTTACCCGCTATGCCACAGTGCCAGCCCCCATCACAGCCACTTTTTATGCCCAAACTCCGTGGGGTCAGGCTTCGATTTCAGTGAGATATCCGTCATCACATGTCTCCTGGCTGTCTTCCTGCACGGATCAGTGTTAGCACTCTATGCTCCTCTTCTTTGTAGCACTCACCACACTTGCAGCTTGATTTTTATGGTGTGTGCTTGTGTGATTCCTATCCACAGATTTTCGTACAATAATTGTCATTGTGCAACCAGGGTCCGTGATGCCTTTCCTTCACCATTGTTGGCCTGATTTTCTCACAACATCTTATATAGAAGATATCCCCATGAGAAAGGTCTAGAAAGGCTGAATGTATATGCAAATGCACTCAAAAGAAAGATCAGAGAAAAAAAGAGGGGGAAACCCAAGTGCCAGGAATGAAAAAGAAAGTTAAAAGTTGAAGTGGTTGGGATGGAGGTGTTTGGCTAATAGTTTAGATATTGACCCTAAGGATTTGGAACTAGGATTTAAGTGCCCACATAGGGACAGGCACACCAGATGTAGAGCAAGAGACATACGAGTGAGAATTGAGATCTCTGTGTGAAGCTGACTCTATGAGAAATAATCCTAAAGAGAAAGAGAAAGATGAAAAATTATGCCTACCTATGTTTCTGGATAAAAAAAATTTCAAAGTCTCTTACAGAAATAGCAAATGTAAGCCTTTTATATGCACAAACAGAAAGTCTGTATTTTCCCTACTCACTTGTAGAGTTGCCCCGTTAAACTAGTGAGGCCTCTCAGTCATCCTGTGGATGTGAATGGTGGGCATACCAGACCCCGACAGAGAAATCCTTACCCATGCATGTTAACTCACATGGAGAAATTGCAAACCACATGGGCATGCAACTTGTCTGGAATGACAAACAGTAGACACAATCAATGGGACAAGATTTATTTGGGATATACAGAGAAACCACAGGTGGGTTCCTAGGTGGATTAGTAAGTATAGATCCCACCAGGGATCTTTGTGATATTCCATCCACTGATTCACCCCCAAATGCCTACAAAGGCCAGGGTGCGGCCAGGCTGAAGTCAGGAGCTAAGAACTCTATCTGGATCTCCTCCATAGGTTTCAGGGATGCAGATACTTAAGACATCACCTGCTGCCCCCAGTGTGCACACTAGCAGGAAGCCTGATCAGAAGTGGGGCCAGACCTTGCACCAGGCGCTGATAGGGGATGTGGGTATCCCAAGAAGTGTCTTTTTTTTTTTTAAAAAAAAAAAAAAAAAAACCTTTATTGCCTGTTGTCTACTGTCTATTATTCCTTCCTTTCTCTCCCTGACACCAATGCTTTTTTTTTCTGAAAAAAAAATTTATTCATTCACTCGAAAGCCAGAGTTACACAGAGAGAGGAGAGGCAGAGAGAAGAGAGAGAGAAAGAGAGAGAGAGAGAGAGGTCTTTCATCCGATAGCCCGCCCGCAACTGGCCAAACAGCTGGCGCTGCACCGACCTGAAGCCAGGAGCCAGGAGCCTCCCCTTCCCTGGGTGCAGGGGCCCAAGGACCTGGGCCATCCTCCACTGCCCTCCCAGGCACAGCAGAGAGCTGGGTCAGAAGTGGAGCAGGTGGGTCTCGAATCGGCGCCCGCATGAGATGCTGGCGCTTGAGGCCAGCCTGTCAACCCACTGCGCCACAGCGCCCGCCCCCCAAGAAGTGTCTTAACCACTGTGCAAACCTCTGCCCTGGATAGTTTTTTATTGGGTTGGGTATATCTTCCATGGCTTTTCCCAGGCCATGAGCAGGGATCTGGATCAGAAGTGGAGCATCCAGGACACAAACCAGTGCTCACATGGGATTCTGGCCTCACAGATGGTAGCTGTACCTGTTTTGTACAACGCCAGCCTGCCGTATGTACATCTTTGAAAATGTTAAATTATTGGTGGATCTTCTTGGCCCTATGGAAGCTTGATTGTAGGCTTTGGTTGGGCAGGAATATCTCAGTTCTACCATTGCTCTTTGAGCATAGCTTTTCCACTGCTTTCCCAGGCCACAGTAGAGAGCTGGATGAGAAGTGGAGCAGCCAGGACTTGAACCGGTGCCCAATTGGGATGCCGGCACTATAGGCTGGGGCTTTAACCCGCTGTGCCACAGCACTGGCCCCTTGTCATTTTCCTACTTCCTGTCACCTGGCATGGTTCTGGACTCTTAAAAGATGGACACACAGAATGGTCAACAGGTGGGGTCCACATGCCATTCGTTAGTGAATAAAAACTGGGGATATTGTAATACAGACAAGAACAGAAGCCAGGAAGTCCAGTAATGAATTTTGCTTTTGTTCCTAGTTCTCAACTCAAAAGTACTGTTTTAACAATTCGTTTTTTTTTTTTTTTTTTTTTTTTTTTTTACAGGCAGAGTGGACAGTGAGAGAGAGAGACAGAGAGAAAGGTCTTCCTTTGCCGTTGGTTCACCCTCCAATGGCCGCCGCGGTCGGTGCGCTGCGGCCGGCGCACCGCGCTCCTCCGATGGCAGGAGCCAGGAGCCAGGTGCTTTTCCTGGTCTCCCCATGGGGTGCAGGGCCCAAGCACCTGGGCCATCCTCCACTGCACTCCTGGGCCACAGCAGAGGGCTGGCCTGGAAGAGGGGCAACCGGGACAGAATCCGGCGCCCCGACCGGGACTAGAACCCGGTGTGCCGGCGCCGCAAGGCGGAGGATTAGCCTGTTGAGCCACGGCGCCGGCCAACAATTCGTTTTTACTTGGGAATTGTTGATGACAGGATTCCAATGATTTGGATTCCAAACTTTTGTATAGAGCTTTAAAGAGGCCCTGATGCAGACTCCGTACTGAAAAGGGTAGCTACAACAGTTAATCCAGGATCTGGATTCTAAGCCTTATGTTTGCTTAAAAGCCTCTGAAAAGGACACTCTGCTTGACAGGGGAGTTGCAAAGGTGTTCCAAGGAATCAAGGAGTTTTTAACAAAAAACTCCAACATTAGAAATTCTTGGGGGGCCAGCGCCGCGGCTCAATAGGCTAATCCTCTGCCTAGCAACGACGGCACACTGGGTTCTAGTCCCGGTCGGGGCGCCGGATTCTGTCCCGGTTGCCCCTCTTCTAGGCCAGCTCTCTGCTGTGGCTTGGGAGTGCAGTGGAGGATGGCCCAAGTGCTTGGGCCCTGCACCCCATGGGAGACCAGGAGAAGCACCTGGATCCTGGCTTCAGATCAGCGCGATGCGCTGGCCGCAGCGGCCATTGGAGGGTGAACCAACGGCAAAGGAAGACCTTTCTCTCTGTCTCTCTCACTGTCCACTCTGCCTGTCAAAAAAAAAAAAAAAAAAAAAAAGAAATTCCTGGGATGCCATTCATAAGAAGATCCTCTTCAGATCGGTTTCATCTTAAATAAAAGGGACCTTACCAGGTTTTAGTGAACAGGACTACTTCCGTGAAATGAGGATTAAACTTCTACCTCTAAGTCTTCACAGGTGGATGCGAAAGACATGCCTGACTGTTCCTATAAGCCAATCAGAACCCTTAGAACTTCACTTCTGGGAGTAACTGACTACGCAGGGACACAGACCTTCGCAATGACTGAGACTGCTCCAGCTCACAAAGCACATTTGTTAGACAGGACAGACAGACTTCCAGACCCTGGATAGGCAGGGCCTGCACTACGCCCCTCACGAACAGGAAGCAGTTACAGAAGAGATGATTCCATAGCCATCAACTCCCCTTAGGATTAAGGGGGTGGAGTCTATGAGGGGGGAATGAGTAAGGCAGGGGGACTCTAGTAGGCCAGACCTATGAGATGAGCCCCTGGAAAATCCAGATACTGAGTGGTTTACTGAGGGCAGCAGCTATATGAAGGAAGGAGTTAGAAAGGCAGGCTATGCCACAGTGGATCTTACTCAGACGATAGAAGCCCAAGCACTACCACACGATACTTCAGCCCAAAAGGAGGAGCTTATTGCATTGACCAGGGCTTTACAACCGGAAAGGCCAGTGAGCTAATATATATACAGATTCCAGATATGCTTTCCTTGTGTTGCATGAACACGCAGCAATCTGGAAAGAGAGAGCTTACTGACTGCAAAGAATTCCCCTGTTAAATATGGAAAAGAGATGCTGGCTCTACTTCAGGCAGTACTGGAGCCTTTAGAAGTGGCCGTCATCCCTTGCAGGGGACATCAGGAGGGAGACAATTATGTTAACCAGGGAAACGCACTAACAGATAGAGCAGCTACACAGGAAAGTTTGGGAATGGCCCTTATACCTCAGTCTGTGGAAGTGGTTAAGGAACCTCACTATACGGAGCCTGAGAATGAATGGGCCCAACAGCGAGGCTATATGAAAAATGCAAATGGATGGTGGATGCTAAACCATAGAACTATGCTACCAGTGGCCACTCAATGGAAAATTATAAAGGAGATACACAACTCTACCCACTTGGGAAGAGATGCCTTAGTACAACTGGTCACCCGAGCTTTTGGAGGAAGGGACTAAATACAGTCATAAAGGAAGTGACTCTCTCTTACCCACTATGTTTACAGAATAACCCTGGCCACATAAGGCCACCTTCCCTGTTGATTCCTGTGCAGAGGAGGGGAACATACCCAGGTGAAGACTGGCAGGTTGATTTTACCAATATGCCCCCAACAAGCAATTATCGGTACCTGCTAGTCTTTATTGTTACTTTCACAGGATGGATGGAGGCCTTTTCAACCCGAACTGGGAAAGCACACAAGGTGTCTAAAGGCTCGTTGAAAGACATGGTGCCATGCTTTGGACTCCCATGGTCACTCCAGAGTGACAATGGACCTTCATTTATATCTAAAATAACCCAGCAGAACCCAGCAGCTTCTGAGAATAATGACGACCATGCAGGAGACACTGAGGATGGCGGTGACTGAAAGAGATCCAGCTCGTGAAGCGAACTCATTAGATGAGATAGGCAGAGACTTCCGGACCGAGAACAGGCAGGGTCTGCGCCCCTAAATCAGCAGGAAGTAGCTACAGAAGATGGTGACTCGACGCCCATCAACATCCCATTAAGATTAAGTTCTAGAGTCTCTGAGGGGGGAATGAAGTAGGCAGGCATACAGGCTAAAATTGATTAGATTTGAGAACTGGAAGACCACACCTTTGCCACGCCCCTGTGTGACCTCATGCCCCTACCTGATGTCTTTGCCATGCCCCTGTGTGACCTCATTTCCCTACCTGGCCACGCCTGGGTGCCCACCAACCAATCAGGTTAATTTAACCACTCCCCTTTGGAAGTGGGTTCTTCCCTGGCCTCTAGTCAGGAGGGGGCTTGCTGTAGCCCCACGCCTCCAGGGTGCATGGCCTTCGGGCCATGTGCTCTTGGCTTCCTGGCCCAGATACAGGCCTAGTTGCTCCTCCACGTGGCTCGTTCCTGGTGCTTGGTATGAACCCCTATTCACCTCTCTAAAATAAAGCTCTCACTCTCCTATGCATCTTTTTCACTAAATAAAAGCTTAAAATGTACCATGCTGCCTTGTTTACCTATACCGGTATTTAGAATTCTTCTCTAAATATTAGGCAGGAACCCTCTTGGGCTTATTAATACTGGGGATTTAATAATAAGCCCATGGTGAAATCGTATGGCACCTCAAATTCTGGTAGCACATGTGGCACCCCGGATAGCATTTCTAGGGAACTTTAAGGGGCCACAATTTAGTGTAGGTTTTAGGGGGTCATGTTCGATTTCAGATGGACCACGTAACCATCTCCTACATATACAGCCCAGTGAGCATAGCCCATGCGAGAAATCTCAATCAGGTCTCCAGGGTGTTAGTCTTCATTTGACTGCAACACAAAAAGCAGAGCAAGTGTAGCCAGGAACCTGGCATGGCCGGGGGGGCGGGGCAGGGGGTGCTGCAGCTCAGCTACACAAGTGCTCACTGCCCTGTAACACCCACTTATAACCCAGGCAGCAGACATACACACACCCATCCCTCTCAGAGGATCCCCTAGGAGGGGTCCTGGGACAGGGTTTGCCCTGGTGTGTACTGGTGTATGTGTGTGTGTGTGCATCTGGGTGTGTGCATCTGATCGCATTGTGCACACGTACGTGAGGCACAAGTGCCCCACAGGCTTCATCCACACGCCCAGCTGCTCGAGTGGTATCCTCCATGGTAGATAAGCAGGCCCAGCCAGGGCAAAAGTGAATATTGCCTACTGAACTCTCTTCTGAGACTGGGTGTCAGGCCCTGGCAATGCTGTATTGCTACTCCCATGTTTTGAGCCCGCACAGACTACTCCTCCCAGAGCTACCAACCTCCCAGAGAGGACAAACCACTCCCCCACAAGCACACTTTTCTAAAGCAAAGGAACCACTGCAGAGGCAACACGTGCTTTCCAGGAATGTCACATTCCAGACCACCCTCCATGTCCACCACGCCTGATCACCCCAGGGTCAGAACCAGCCAAGTAGTGATGGGTACTCTATAGCCTGAAATTACTTAAGCGAGCTAATCCCCAATGAGCTTACCCTGCCCCACATGTTCATCTCTGAGGCTCAGGGAAGGCCTTGGCCCACTGCCTCGCCCTGAACTGCCCCGTGAGGCTGCTGTTCCCTGTGCACAGGGAGGCAGCCTGTCGGGTTTCCCCCACCCCACAATACACTTCTTTAACTCCGGTGTTTCACCACCCTGACCGCCTATTAACCCATGTGACTCCTCACAGCAGGACCAATGAAAATGTTGTGGCCAACACTCAGCCACCCACAAGGGAGACAACAGTGGGCAGTCGCAGAGACCCCCTCCCCATGTGCACTAGTTCATCGGTCCTGCAAGGCAGAGTGGATTCCCACACACTGGTGCTGCTATCGCAACTTGCCAGGTTAGAAGACTCATGCCAAATCCCTCAGCCACGGAGCAGTTCTCTCTGCCGGCTCCACACACTGCTCCCTCCACAGCCACTGCTCCTTCCACATTCACCCTCCCTTCCCAGGGACTGGGAGTGCCACACCCCAGACTCCAGCCAGTGCCCCTGCAAGGGAGCCTGCCTGCTCTGCCCGCTGCTGTTTCCCCTGTTTCTGGAGGCCTGTCCTGCATGCATGGCACCTGCTAACCCAGCACTCAGCTCTGGTGCTCCCTTGGATGCCTGGGGAGTGGGGGGACATCCTTTGCTCCCCATCCAACCACCAAGAACAGTGTCAACAACCAAGAAATTTCCTGTCTCCTCAGCAGGAAGACTCGGATTCCATTCAACAGCTTGCCAAAGCCACCAGGGACACAGACTGACGGAACAGGGACATAAGCGTCATCTACTTTAGGTTGTTACTACTGCCTTCTTTCAAGAGATCAGTTCCTTCTTATACCCTGTACTGTTCCCACTCCCGGCATTCTTCCCCAGGTTTGGAAGCCAGTGGGTGAAAGCTGAAGAACCAGTATGGAGAAGCTAGCTCATCGCCACCTGCTGCCCCCCACCCCTAGCCCACTGAAGATAGAAAAGGGCCCAGCCTCAACGGACAGAATGGAAGAAATTATTTGCAAACCATGCAACTGATAAAGGATTAAGAACCAGAATCTACAAAGAGATCTTTTGGTTTTGGTTTTATTTGTTTCTTCCTAAATATTTTTGCATATAAAAATTTATTTTTCAGTCAAACTATGCAACAAACAAAACCTACAGAAAACAGATTTTCCCATCACAATCTGTTGCTTTACCACTGTTCATGAATTGGGTAGTGTCTTGTGTTTTCACATTTACTTCTAAAGCAGGACTCCCTTCCGCCTTTCTTATAAGGCAGCTCTGGTGGTGATGAATTCTTTCATCTTACCATCATCTGGGAAATGTCTTACGTCTCCTTTACTTCTAAAGGATCGCTTTGCTGGTGTAGTAGTCTTCTTCAGAAGGGCTCATGTTTTTATTACCTTGAATATATTATCCCAGTCTCTTCTGGCCTTAGGGTTTCATCTGAGAAATCTGCTGTTCACTTAATTGGTTTTTATTAACACATTATTTGTTGCTTTTCTTTTACTGTCTTTAGCATTCTCTCCTTGCCCTTAACTTTACACAACTATGTGTTGGAGATCCTTTGTCGGTTGAGTCTGCTTAGGCCCCTTTGAGTTCCTTATTTCTGCATGAGTGAGTTCAAGTGACTCCAGAGATTCGAAGACCAACATCAACTCTCCCAGTTCCACAATGCGTGGATAAACCTGCCCGCAGGTCTCAGTGGGATGCAATAGCTCTCGCCAGCATGAGCTAGAAGGTGCAAAGGGAACGTCCTCAGGTCAGATCCAGATTTCTTACGGGATACTGCTGGTGCCAGGTACCCCGGGATCACACTGAGCAGGTGACACAGTTCCAGGGCTTATGCCCAGAATGCCCCCGGCTGCAGGATGCCAGGACTCTGCTCTCCACCCTGTCACTGCCCCGACTCCTGCTCTGGTCACTTCTGGTAGCCGTGTGGCTGCTTGTTGTCTGCTGAGTCAGAACAGTGTTCAGCAGCAACTCTGCCACCTTAGTGTGTCTGGAGCTTTGGGGACGTGGGAGAGGGGAGGGAGGCGATGTGGCTCTCCTGTGCAGAACAAAGCAGTCGCTCAGACCCCAGTCAGCTCCCCAGGATGGAGTTGAAGTCACTGGGGGACTGTAAAATTCTTCTTCAGTTAAGGCTGCTGCTAGGGACCAGCGCTGCGGCACAGTGGGTTAATCCTCCGACGGCAGCGCCGGTATCCCATATAGATGCCGGTTCTAGTCCTGGCTGCTCCTCTTCCTTTCTGGCTCTCTGCTATGTCATGGAAAAGCAGTAGAAGATGGCCAAAGTCCTTGGGCCCTTGCACCTGTGTGGGAGACTTGGAAGAAGCTCCTGGCTCCTGGTTTCAGATTGGCCCAGCTCCAGCTGTTGTGGCCATTTGGGGAGTGAACCAGCAGAAGGAAGACCTTTCTCTCTGTCTCTCCCTCTCACTGTCTGTAACTCTGCCTCTCAAATAAATAAACAAAGCTGTTGGTGGAGGGTCAGCTCTGTGGTGCAGAGGGTAAAGCAGTAGACCACAGTGACTTCTTCCTACCTTGGAGGTGCAAGGCTGGCTGGCAGCAACCCGTGGCAGCAGTGTGCCTGTCCTCTTCCTCTCTGTTCCGTGGGTCTCTGTTCTAGCCTGTCATTCGTCCACTGGGAGTTCCTCTCAGTTAGTCCCCTGGGGATGTGCTCCTTCCTTTGTTCCTCTGGTATTTTTTCTACTGCTGAGGTCAGTGTGGCTTTTCTCTGTTCAGCCATCTTGGATCTCTCCTGCCACATTGAAATGATTTAAGGTCAGAACTTATAATCAAAAGGGAAGCAGGAAAAAGATTCGGAAAATTCTCAGCCTACCCTTATTTCCTTTTTTATAAAGATTTATTTATTTGTTTGAAAGTCAGAGTTACACAGAGAGAGAAGGGGGGTGGGGTGGATCTTCCATCCACTGGTTCACTCCTCAGATGCCTGCAATGGCCAGAGCTGCATCAATCCACAGCCAGGAGCCAGGAGTTTCTTCTAGGTCTTTCCACGTGGGTGCAGGGGCCCGAGGACTTGGGCCATCTCCTGCTGCATTCCCAGGCCACAGCAGAGAGCTGCATCAGAAGCAGAGCAGAAGGGACTCAAACTGGCGCCCATATGTAATGCCGGCATCCAGGTGGCAGCTTTACCCACTACGCCACAGCACTGGCACCTAGCCTGCCCATATTTCAAACAACGAAAAAGAATTTTGGGAGAGAAAACACCAACAGTGTGGCCAAGTGACTGTTTGATGAGGAAGTTCATATGAATTGGCAAAAGCCAACGACTATTCACCGAAACAATGGAAGAATGTCCCTGAAGGCAGAGACCACTGGTGCTGCCACTCCCACTGCAGGCCCAGAGTGCCAAGTCCTAGGAGACAAAATTATCCAAAATAAGGACCTTGGTATCCACTGCTGGTGCTCCCTACATTCCGCAACAGCACTCTGCAGCCTAGGTGTGGCTCCAGTGGGCCCAGGTGTGGTATGAGCCACAGCAGCCAGCCACCTGGAGGGCACCAGCAGCAAACCCAGATTGTGTCCTCCCAATGCCGTCTCCTCCCGGACACAGTGGGCTCCAGGGACACAGCCACTCTACCTAGATTTCCAAGGTGCTCAAATCTCAAAGAAGCCTGGCAGGGCTGCAGAGAGGCTGGGGCCCCTGCAGAGAGTCCCCATTCACTCCTCCCGAGTCAGGGGTATAAGGGCTGCCTCCTTGGAGAGCCACCAGGGGCAGCTAGAACCATAGTTAACATTAATAATGTTGATTTGGGGGTTAGCATGAACTTAGTTGTTGTCAGTCAAGATGCCCACACCACATCAGGCTGCCTGGTGTGATTCTCGGCTCTGGCTCCTGAATCCAGTTCCTGACAATGCAGGACTTTGGAGGTAGCATGATGACTCAGTTAATCAGATTCCTGACACCGACAGAGGAGATCTGGATTGTGTCCCTGGCTCCCAGCATTGGCACCAGCCCAGCCCTGGCCATTGTAGGCATTTGGGAAGTAAGCCAGTTAATGGAAGCATTCTCTCTTTCTCCCTCTCCCTCTCCCCAGATAAAGTGTACATTTACATTTTAAAAATGTTTTTGAAATTATTTACTTGAGAGATAGAGTTACAGACAGAGGAGGAGAGATAGAGAAAAAGATCTTCCATCTGCTGGTTCACTCCCCAAATGCCCACAATGGCCAGAGCTGAGCTGATCTGAAGCCAGGAGCCAGGAGCCAGAGTTTCCTCCAGGTCTTCTCACACGGATACAGGGCCCCAAATACTTGGGCCATCCTCCACTTCTTTCCCAGGCCATAGCAGAGAGCTGGATCGGAAGTTGAGCAGCCAGGACATGAACTGGTGCCCATATGGGATTCAGGCACCACAGGTAGAGGCTTAGCCCACTACACCACAGCACTGGCCAAAGTGTACCTTTTCTTTTTTTAAGATTTATTTATTTCATTTGAAAGGCAGAGTTACAGAAAGGCAGAGGCAGAGAGAGAAATGTCTTCCATCTGCTGGTTCACTCCCCAGTTAGCCGCAACAGCCCGAGCTGGGTGGTTTCTGAAGCCAGGAGCCAGGAGCTTCTTCCAGATCTCCCTTATGGGTGCAGCTGCCCAAGGACTTGGGCCATATTCTACTGCTTTCACAGACCCTAGCAGAGAGCTGGATCAGAAGTGGAGCAGCCAGGACATGAACCAGAGCCCATATGGGATGCCTGCACTGCAGGCAGCAGCTTTACCTGCTGTGCCATAGCACTGGTCCCCAAAGTATACTTTTTCATAAGTGGCAAATGAAAATGTAGGTTTCATTCTGAACATCTAGATGTATGCCATGATTTACAGACATGGCATAAAAAACTTTATCCCTAACCAATTTCTCTCACCACAAAGAAATGGGGTATTCCTGGTTAACTAGCTTTCTTCAAACAGTTTGGGTTTGTTAGCTTCGCTTTTAAAGACAGCATTTGCATGCAAAAGTCAAGACAACATTGAAACACAAAGAATTTTTTAAGAGCACTTTTATTTAATGAATGCAAATTTCATAGGTATATCTTTAGGAACATAGCAGTTCTTCCCCCCATACCTGCCCTCCCACCCCAACTCCCATCCCACCTCCTACTCCCTCTCCCATCTCATTCTTCATTAAGATTCTTTTTAAATTAACTTTATATACAGAAGACCAACTCTATGCTAAGTAAAGATTTCCACAATTTGTACCCACACAGACACAGAAAGTATAAAGTACTGTTTGAAAACAAGTTTTATAGTTAATTCTCATAGTATAACTCATTAAGGATAGAGGTCCTACATGGGGACAGTGCACAGTACACAGTGACTCCTGTTGTTGATTTAACAATTGACACTCTTATTTATGATATCAGACATCATCCAAAGCTCTTGACATGAGCTGCCAAGGCTATGGAAGCCTTTTGAGTTCACAAACTCCATCAGTATTTAGACAAGGCCATAAGCAAAGTGGAAGTTCTCTCCTCTCTTCAGAGAAAAGTACACCCTTCTTTGATGGCCCCTTCTTTCCACTGGGGTCTCACTCATAGAGATCATTCTTGTAGATCATTTTTTGCCACAGTGTCTTGAGCCACAGAGAATTGACTTCTCTCAAGTTAGCACATTGGGCTACTTTGTCAACTGTGTTTCTCTTGTCCTCAAGCATGTGTCTTTATCCATCCTTGAGGTATGAGGGCATGTCAAAAAGTTCCTAAAAAGTGGAATTAAAAGATGTTTATGTTTATGCAAAAACAAAGAAATCCATGCATAACAAAAGTTCTTCAAAAAGCTTATGAAAATTTACATTATGAAAAAAAACTATGAGCAGATTTCAAATAACCTAGCACCAAAAGAAATTTATCTTTTAATGACATTCTGCTAAAAAACCTTTTGAAGTACTCCAACACTAACCAGACTTTTTTTTTTTTTTTTACAGGCAGAGTGGACAGTGAGAGAGAGAGACAGAGAAAAAGGTCTTCCTTTGCCGTTGGTTCACCCTCCAATGGCCGCCGCGGTCGGCGCACTGCGGCCGGTGCACCGCGCTCATCCGATGGCAGGAGCCAGGAGCCAGGTGCTTTTCCTGGTCTCCCCATGGGGTGCAGGGCCCAAGCACTTGGGCCATCCTCCACTGCACTCCTGGGCCACAGCAGAGGGCTGGCCTGGAAGAGGGGCAACTGGGACAGAATCCGGTGCCCCGACCGGGACTAGAACCCGGTGTGCCGGCGCCGCAAGGCGGAGGATTAGCCTGTTGAGCCACGGCGCCGGCCACTAACCAGACTTAAGAATTTCAGTAACTATCAATAGTCACCTTGAATATAAATGGCCTCAATGCTCTAGTTAAAAGATACAGACTGGCTGAATGGATTATAAAAAAAAAAAAAAGACTATTTGCTTCCTATAAGAAACAGATCTCACCAACAAAGATGAAAGTTAAAGGATGGAAAAATATATTCCATGCTAACAAAAACCAAAAAAGACCTTGGGTAGCCATCCTAATATCAGACAAAACAGACTTGAACAAAAAACTGATAAAAGAGACAAAGAAGGGCACTATGTAATGATTAATGGATCAATTCAAACGGGATATGTAACTATTATAAATGTATATGCAACTAATTGCAGGGCACCTAGCTATTTAAAAGAAATGTTAAGGGATCTAAAGGGAGACATAGACTCTAATATAATAGTAATGGGGGATTTCAATACCACACTTTCAGAAATGGACAGATCAACCAGACAGAAAGTTAGCAAAGAAGCAGCAGAGTTAATCAACACTACAGTTCAAATGGACCTAACAGATATCTACAGAACTTTTCATCCTACAGTTTCATAGTATACATTCTTCTCAGCAGTGCATAGATCCTTCTCTAGGATTGACCACATACTAGGCCAGAAAGCAAGTCTTAGCAAAATCAAAAAAATCGAAATCGTACTATGCATCTTCTTGGACTGCAGTGCAATGAAGCTGCAAATCAATAACTCAGGAATCTCTAGAATATATGCAGACACATGGAGACTGAAAAACACATTCCTGAATGAACAGTGGATCATAGAAGAAATCAAAAGAGAAATCAAAAAATTTCTGGAAACAAATGAAAATGACAACACTACATATCAAAACTTATGGGATAAAGCGAAAGCAGTGATGGGCTGGCACTGTGGCACAGTGGGTTAAAGACTCAGCCTGCAGTGCTGGCATCCATATGGGCACCAGTTCGTGTCCCAGTTGCTCCACTTCTGATCCAGCTCTCTGTTATGGCCTGGGAAAGCAGTGGAAGACTGCCCAAGTCCTTGGGACCCTGTACCCATGTGGAATATCTGGAAGAAGCTCCTGGCTCCTGGCTTTGGATCAGCTCAGCTCCAGCCGTTGAGGCCA
The DNA here is from genome assembly GCA_949820135.1 of Sylvilagus floridanus. Lineage (NCBI taxonomy): Eukaryota > Metazoa > Chordata > Mammalia > Lagomorpha > Leporidae > Sylvilagus > Sylvilagus floridanus. The sequence goes on along the minus strand of OX463224.1, from coordinate 118,447,701 downwards.
TTAGGGAGTGAACCAGCAGGTGTAAGACCTTTCTCTCTGTCTCTCCCTCTCACTGTCTGCGACTCTACCTCTCAAACAAATAAATAAAATCTTTAAAAAAATAAAATCAGTTGATTTGAAAATTGACAGAGGTAGTGGCTACTCGACATAACAAATATACTAAATGCCACTGAATTGTATACTTTAAAGTGTTTAATTGTACATTATGTGACTTCTATCACTATAAAATATCTTTCAAATAAGGAAAAATGGAATACCTTGGATTCAAAGTTTCTACATCTATTCTCTGGTTTTTCTTCCAGTTGTATAAATCTTTTGATTTACAAAGTTCTACATCTGCCAAGAAGGAGCAACAGGGAAACATCCAGATTTGGTTGCATGCTTGTGAGATGTGACCATTTCAAAGGCAAAGAATACATCAGCTTTCAGAGGAGCAAAATATACCAAGGACCAGAAGTCCCAGGTATATCCCTACTGCCTAAAATGGAGTGCAGAGTGCCATAGGTTCTCAATAAATATGGGTTCAATGAATGAATGATGACATAGGAAATAGAAATAGCCATGTATTAGATATCTATGGAAATCTCAGTAGTGCCACAAGCTTATTCTCTGTCCAGATACGACTGTAGTAGAAACAAAGACTAGAAATACTTTTCCCCAAGGCCAGATTTGTAAAAAGTTCCCTTTATGGTCAATCACATCACGGGAGCATCCGGGGACAGGAATTCTGAGACACATCCTTCCAGCTTCCTTAAGCTATCACAGCAGAAACCATCCAGGCCACTCCCTGTCAACTGGGCGTCCACACTTCTCTCCCTTACCCAGACTTAAGTTCCAGTTAAACTTAATGGTGGAATCAGACTTGAAGCAATCATGATGTACAACTGCCCCTCATATGACTGAAGCACACAAGCTTCCCCCTTAAAAAAAAAGCTAGCTTCTTTATCAACCTGTGGGTGATACTCATTTCTCATTTTGCCAATACACACTCCCCCTTTCACATCATATGAATTAGGCAGAGAAATAAAGGTGACTACTATTCACACAGCTTATATTACCTGGCAAGAGAGTGGGAGAGGGAAGAAAATCAATGGCCAATGCACAACAAATATATTCAAATCACAATTAGGAAGAAAAATCTTCAGTGCCCTCATCCATGTAGCTTATATACATCAAGAATTCATGTACACAGGCACACTTGACTGCTGGAGGAAGATTGCTCGTGATGAAGGAGGCAAAGCGTTTTTCAAGGGCGCATGGTCCAACGTCCTCAGGGGCATGGGTGGTGCTTTTGTGCTTGTCTTGTATGATGAAATCAAGAAGTTCACATAAGTTATTCCCTAGGTTTGTTCCCCTGTAAACAGGCATGTTGTATTATAATCTTGAGCATTCTTGACAGGCTCTTGTCTGTCTTATCAAAAGCAACTATGTGCTGGTTGAAAATGGGAAGCAATAATATTCTTCTGACCAGTTTTCTCTTAAAGCCATTTCCATGATGATGATGATGATGGGACTCAATTACATTTTTTTATTTCAGTCACTCCTGATAAATAATTTGAAGAAATAAAAGTACAGACAATAAAAAAAAGAATTCAAGCCAACCATCTTAACCACTAGGACAAATGTCCACCCCACGTACATTTTTAAAATTGGTACCCAGAAGCATCTGAAAGAGCAAATGAAACAAAAACGCCCTCCCTTCCTAAAAGGTTCCTTACAGAAGCAAATGAAAAGCTTACGCAACAAACTGAGGACATAAAGAAGTGTCCTTGACTGAATGAACTAGCCTGCTGCTCCTTCTCGCTACCCATCTCTACCTAAATGCTCGCTACCCACGGACATTTCTGCTCACTTACCTCTTCACCCTGAAGGTAATGAAATAGAAGTTAGACAAAGGCCTTACAAAGTGAGACCTGATCAGCCAGTCTGGCCATAACCACTTTTCCCTCATGGTCCAAGGCTGAGCTTAGGGTAAGAACTTTCATGATCCCAGATAAAAATTTTCAAAAATTCACTAAGGAACGTAGAATCCTCATAGGAGGGTATGATCCAGGGCTCTCTGACCTTTAGTGATTTATTCACATGACATAGGACCCAGCAAAGCTGGAAATTGGTGGCAGCCACAGAGGGGAGAGAACTGAGCAGGACAATAAGACCCCTCCAAACCCCCCTCACAAGTAGAGTAAGTGGAGCTAGAAGAATTATGACCTTTAAATTCAATCACTAAGATCTTTCCACAAAAACATTGGCTGGAATGGAGTTCAGCCTAGCAGCTAAGATGCCAGTTAAAATGACTGCATCCCATATCTGAGTGCTTGGGTTTAATGCCTGACTCTGGCTCCTAACTCCAGCTTCCTGCTATTGCAGACCCTGGACGGCAGAGTGATGGCTGAAGTCGTAGGGTCCCTGCCACCCAGGTGGGGTGCTTGGCTCAAGTTCCTGGCCCTTGGCTTCAGACTGCCCATTCCTGGCCATTTGGGAAATGACCCAACAGATGGGAAGAAAGGAGTGAGCTCTCACTCTCTCACTCACTCTCTCTCTCTCTCTCTCTCTCACACACACATAATTTTTTTAACATTGGCCAACCATGCACTCTTACTGGACAAAAAAAGAAGTGAGCAAGTTTGAGACTACATTCTAAGTTCAAACACAATGGTTATTTCCTGCAGACTAAAATATCATGAACTCTTCTACTTGTAAATGGACTTCATCCTGAACTTAATAATCTAAGTAGAAAACATAAACCAAGGTGGGAAGTCATAGATACGGTTGAATTGGTGGACTTAGCTGCACAGTTTGAGAGGACTCTTGAGCAAGAAAAATATTCAAAAGATTAGCAAGCTGATGCCAGTCCAGTTACATTACAGGGGCAACACTAAAGGGACCCTTTCAACTTCATTTCACTCCACAACCGGGGGGTCCTAGAACAAGCGTTCACTGCTCTGAGGTGTCTCCCTACATCACAAGCAGCCAGGGCTCTGGAGGAGAGGTTGTCCAGGTTTGTGTCAACCGCCAAGCCTCCTCGTAGAGAGAGCGGTTTCCCAACCAGGGGGAGCCCACCAGGTAACAAATGGCATTTCCGGGGCTCCAAGGGGGTAAGTTGTTCTCCATAATAAATAAATGTTGAGAAACAAAGGTTAAGTTAAGCAGAGAGATTGCTGTGCAGTTCTGGTAGACACCAAGGCCATCTCCTCCACTGTAAATCCCTCTTTAATAAACCAACAAATCCCACACATTGGAAAGGTCATTTTTGTGGTGGGAGTTTTGACTCAAGTTCAAGAGTGTCTCTCTCCAGTTGACTTAAGGCTGCCTTCAGAGAAACATGGCTTTTTGCCATGTGGAACCACCACAGTAACCTTGCTAGGGTGACTAACTCTCCAAGATAAAAGGGTGTATACAGTTTTCTTCTCAGGGAGAAATAAGTTTGTTTCCTGATTCTGCTGCACAAATACTATTAGATTGTGTATTTTATAGAAAAAATTGGCGAAGTTCAAATCCTAGGCCTAGAATACCTGACTCTACTAAATACTGAATGTCTACAGGCCTCTTCCTCCTGACACAGAAAGGGTTAAAAGTATGGCACCCACCAAAACCTAAAATCATCATTATCAAGCTGAATATTCAAGGACTCTCATCAATTTAAGATGATTTAATTAATTGATCAATAATAATTGATAACCAATTAGTAATTAATGATTCCTAACCAAGTAATAATTAAGTCATTCTGTGTACCAGTCCTTGAAACACTACAGCCTGAGCAGTTGAAAAGTCAGGTGAATGGGATAAAGATTTGTTTAAGATTCAAAAGCAATTAGTAAAAATCGTGATCCCAAGGTTTCCTATAGCCTCAAATCCTAATATTTGCCTGTCAATTGTGCCTACCCACTGATTCAAAGCGGTTCAGCCTTCTTGGGATTTCAGCCCAGAAACAGAGTCAGTACTTGTTCTCTTACTGGTAACCATCAACAGTACACTAGGAGTGCGATGCCACAAAGATTGACTGAAGTCCCTCCTCATTTCTCCCAAGTATTACGACCCTGCCCCTTCCTCAAGATTCTATGCTCACTCCATCTGTAGATGACCTGTCCTGTGTTGTCCTGCTGAAAAGTCCTCAGAAACCACCTCAATGTGCCTCCTCCAACAACTCGCACCTAAAAGTCACAAGCCTTTTATAGACAGATTTCAAGCTGGCACCACAGCTCACTAGGCTAATCCTCTGCCTGTGGCGCCGGCACACCGAGTTCTAGTCCCGGTTGGGGTGCCGGATTCTGTCCCAGTTACTCCTCTTTCAGGCCAGCTCTCAGCTGTGGCCCAGGAGTGCAGTGGAGGATGGCCCAAATGCTTAGGCCCTGCACCCGCATGGGAGACCAGGAGAAGCACCTGGCTCCTGCTTTTGGCTAGGTGTGGTAGATGGCCACTGCGCACTGGCCGGAGCGGCCATTGGGGGGTGAACCAACGGAAAAGGAAGACCTTTCTCTCTCTCTCTGTCTCTCTCACTGTCCACTCTGCCTGTGGAAAATTTTTAAAAATAAAAATAAAAAAATATAGACAGATTTCAGTTATCCAGGGAAAGACCCACTACTCAGGATATGAACTGATTGCTGAAAGGATTGCTCCCTCACCTTAGAGAGAAGAACAATTCTGTTTTTATGGCTGCAATCAAGAGACAATTAAAAGGTTTTCTTGGCTGGGCAGGATGTTGCAGATCCGGAGTCCCAGATTTCTCGCTCATGGCCTCAGCGCTGTGTGAACTCGCTATGAATACAGCACGGTGCCTTTACCTTGGGAAGACAGTCCCAAGCTTTTAAACCAGTTGAAACTGGCCTTGCCACAACCCCCAGCCTTAGGACTTGGAATTTATACTAAACCACTGAACTTGCTCATTCGTAAACATGGCAACAAAGCATAGGTGTCTCTACGCAAGAACATGGGGAAACGGGACACCCACGTGAAGGTGCTTCAGAAAGTGCGTGATTACATTGAATTTGTAGAACTTAAATAAAATTGAACCTAATACATTAAAAGTTTATGGAAAATATGTAATAGAGAACACCCATGCAAGACTGCCAAAATTTTTGGCATCAGAATAAACTCAAATCTTAATGCTATTTTCCACCAACTTTTTGAAGTGCCCTCTGTTATGTAGCCAACAATTAGACTGAAAACTAGTATGCATTTACAGCAGGCTATCAAGGGACCACAGAAAGGTAAGTTTCAGACTAGACTGTTCAGAAGCTACGCAGACATAGGAGGTGGTCCCCACTCCCAGCCCCCAAGGGCCTATGTTGGGTCTGCAGAGAATCGGCACCCTCTGTCCTGTCTCCACTGATTTGGATGCTGTGAGTTGGCCTGGCTTAGTCCTGCCTTCTGAACACTTGTCCCGACATTTTCTATAACATCTCCTACAACCAGAGGAGGCAGCGATCAGAGCTCTCAGGGTTGGTTTGCAGGCATCCTGGCCAGCACACTTAGCTCATCCAGGGTTTCCTAATCTTTGTGTCTCTTTGCATGGTCTCCAGATTACTGTGACTTGTGGTACCAGGGCCAGCCACAGAGTGGATCCCCCTGTAATCAGGGCATTTTATACAAACTACGGTCCTTGATTTCCCTCAGGCCCAGAATAAAAACCATGACTCATTGGACAATTTTTGTTGCCTGAACTTTGAGTTGTTTGATGTTAGTTCAGATTGTGGAGAACCCTGGTAGAGAGTACACCTCCATTTCCTGGTGTTGTTCTCCTGATAACCATGTGAGGGCTCCAAAATCGAACCCCCAAAGCATGGCACTCTGGCATACTGAGTCTTTTTAACAAAAGGAGATTGGGGGACTGGCGCTGTGGGATAGCAGGTAAAGCCACCGCCTGCAGTGCCAGATTCCCATATGGGCACTGGTTCCAGCCTTCGCTGCTTCTACTTCTGACCTAGCTCTCTGCTATGGCATGGGAAAGCAGTGGAAGATGGTCCAAGTCCTTGGGCCCCTGCATCCACGTGGGAGACCCGGAAGAAGTTCCTGGCTCCTGGTTTTGGATCGGCACAGCTCCAGCCAGTGCAGTGCAGCCAATTGGGGAGTGAACCAGCGGATGGAAGATGTATCTCTCTCTCTCTCTTTTTCTCTCTCTCTCTGCCTCTCCTTCTCTCTCTGTGTAACTCTGACTTTCAAATAAACAAATACATCATTAAAAAAAAAAGCGAAGCCCACCAGGAGCCGGTGCTCTGGCGTAGTAGGCACCTGTGGTGCCAGCATCCCATAGGGGCACCAGTTCAAGTCCCCACTGCTCCTGTTCCAACGCAGCTCCCAGCTGATGGCCTGGGAAAGCAGTAGAAGACGGCCTAGATGCTTGGGCCTCTGCACCCACGTGGAGACCCAGAAGAAGCTGCTGGCTCCTGGCTTCGGATCAGCCCAGCTCTGACCATTGTGGCCATTTGGGGAGTGAACCAGTGGAGGGAAGACCTTTCTCTTGGTCTCTCCCTCTCTCTGTAACTCTACTTCTCAAATAAATAAATAAATAAAATCTTTAAAAATAATAAATAAATAGGGCCCACCTGGAAACAGAATGGGCTGGGCAAGGCCTGAGGATGAAGGGGCTTTGGACCCCTGTGTCTGGGCCCGGGCTTGTTGAGGGGACCTGGGGCCTAGGGGTACTGTTAGGAGGGGTGATGCCAACAGGCAGAAATGATCTCTGATGGGGCTGTGGCCACCTAGGCAGGCCCGAGGTTTTCTCTTCTAGTGAGTCCATTGCCCCCGCTTTTCCTGCGAGATCCTACAGGAAGCAGTCTGGTTGTTTGAGAACTGGACTCATTCCCTTGTAGCCTTTGCGTGAACCTGTCTGTGTGGTGAATGAGAAGTGTGTGGGTCTTATGTGTTGGTCATCCCGCTAACGGCCCTCTCCACACACTCACAAGTACATACATGCATGAACACACATCTACACACACACACACACACACCACCGTCACCTCCTACCAGTGTAACAGAGCCCTAGAGTCCATGGACAGCAGAAGCCCCTCCCACAGATGCCCTGGGGGAGGTCCCAGCCTCTCAAGGTAGCCCTTTCCCCTTTCCTGTGATTGGCTTGGGGTAGAAATGTCACTGGTTCTAGCCAATGAAAGGTGGGAGTCCACCAGCCAGGGGATTATGGGAAAAATTCTACTCCCTGAAAAAAGCTACGATCTACGGGAAGCACCTGCCACCATTCCTTTTGGCTTTTGCTGGGTGAAATGAGCCACTTGAGGCAGCTGTGGCCACAGTGGGTGGTGCGGGGCCACGCTGTTCACAGGAGCCACATGACACAAGGAGCCTAAGACCTTGGGGGCCTTGGCAAGCTGCTGAACCAAAGTCCTCCTTGTCTTCCAACACCTAAGACTGCTGAAGCCCCTTCAGTTTAGTACAGCTTTTTGCAGCCAAATGCACCCTGATAGGGACACGAGCTCTGGGCCCCACTTGGTCTAAAGCACCCTTCGTCTCCAGGGCACGTCCATGGCTGAAGCAGCCCCTGGCTGAGTCCCTGGCTTCTTGTCATTGTTTGCTGCCGATGGTTAAAGGACAACGTCCTGGGGGTACTGGCCTCTCCCTGCCTCTGAGTCCTGCCCTTCCCAGGGTGGGAACAGCTGTCCAGGGGGCGGGTAGGAGAGACATTGGGCTTCTCAAGCAGGGACAGGAAGCCAGGGCTCCTCCGGCTGCTCCTATGGTGGCTTCAACCACCAGTGAGTGCAGTGGTGCAGGCCGGCGGCCATCTTCCCATTTCCGGGAAACACCCAGTTGATAAAGGCTGGCTTCCCTTTAGAAATGATTCCCATTTAAGGTTCTATGAATAGGACTGACAGGAAACCGAAAGTGAAACTCCTAACCTTGAAATAGAAGCTGCCCTGTGAGCCACAGGGCCCCAGCCGCCGCCTTGGCCCGGGAGGTGCCCGGGAGTCTCCACTGCTGCTTTGGCCGACGGTGCCATTTAAAAGCCTGGTTGTTTTATATCTTGCTGGACTCTGAGGTCTGCAGGGCAGAGCGGGCCTCCTCTCTGAGGGTGGCACAGCGGGGACCCACAGCCCTGCACGTGGGAGGGAGCTGGGGAGGGGTCTCCAGGAGTTGCACCTGCTCGAGCCAGGGGTCCTGCTCTTCAGACACAGCTGGGGAAGGAGCCCCGGGTCTCTAGAAAGTGAGGGGTCCCCCACATTGTCGGCCTCTGCTGCTGACTGGGGTCCGTCGCTTCTCAACCCCAAACAGGCCATTCTCTCTCCTCCTTCCCCCATGCCATTCATCCTAACTTAAGAAAAGCCATGGGGGCCAGGGTCAGGGCATGGAGGGTGGGGCTGCCGCCTGGGAGGCCAGCATCCCATATGGGTGCTGGTTCAGGTCCTGGCTGCTCCACTTCCCATCCAGCACCCTGATAACAGGCTGGGAACGAGAGTGAATATGGCCAAGTGCTTAGGCCCCTGCACCCACATCGGAGACAAGGACGAAACTCCTGGCTCCATCCTAGTGCAGCCCTGGCTGCTGTGGTCATCTGGGGAATGAACCAACAGACAGAAGATTCTCTCTCCCTCTCTCTCTCTCTCTCTCTCTCTCTCTCTCTCTCTAGCTCTGCCTTTCAAATAAAATCTTTAGAAAAATGGCCTGTCATCTCAGCGTTTAGAGCCCTGCACTCCCCTCCATCAGCCCGTGCGCAGATCTGCTGAAGCTCTGGGCAGTGCAGCAGCTGGAGGGAAGAGCAGGGCTCAGGCATGGCCTGGAAAGAATTGATCCTGGGAGGGCAGCCGCAGGTCCTGGGAGCGGCCCCGAGGGCGGCCCTCACCTGGTGCTGGGAGGAGGCGTATTGCTGCCCCAGCAAACCAGGGCTCTGCTACCCAGAGCCGTTTCCTTCCCCAGGGGGCCACTGGCTGCCTGACAGTGTCCTGACCAGCTTCAGAATCCCCTCGTGGTCCCCTAATACAGCCCAATGGGTGCGGGCACGGCAGGTGGCCACTTTCCTGCCTCGCCACAGCGCCGGCCCCCTGTAGCCGCTTCTGACCCACGGGGACTGGGTTTTGTGCCTGGATATTGGCACGAGGGAGAGGCCCATGTGCACGGAGCTTGTCTCTGGCTGGACAGGCCGGGATGAGGGCCTATTGGTCCACCCCCAAAATGGCCCGCTATGGCTGGTGTGCTGCGCCGATCTGAAGCCAGGAGCCAGGTACTTCTCTTGGTCTCCCATGGGGTGCAGGGCCCAAGGACTTGGGCCATCCTCCACTGCACTCCTGGGCCACAGCAGAGAGCTGGATTGGAAGAGGAGCAACCAGGACAGAATCTAGCACCCCGACCGGGACTAGAACCTGATGTGCCGGTGCCAGAGGCAGAGGATTAACCTAGTGAGCCACGACGCCGGCCCACCCCCACTTTCTAACTGGGTGACCTTGGGAAATTATTTAGCCTTTTTGGGCCTCAGCGTCCTACTTTATAAAATGAGGCTGTTCGGGACCAGTGCTATGGCATAGTAGACTAAGCCTTCACCCTCGGCACCAGCATCCCATGTGGGTGCCAGTTCAGGCCCTGGCTGCTGCACTTCTGATCCAGCTCCCTGCTAATGTGCCTGGGAAAGCAAAGGAAGGTGGCATAATTTCTTGGGCCCCTGAACCCATGAAGGAGACCCAGAAGAAGCTCCTGGCTTCAGACCAAACCAGCTCCAGCCATTGTGGCCATTAGGGGAGTGAACTGTGGATGAAGACATCTTTGTCTCTCCTTCTCTCTCTCTTTTTCTCTGAGTTTCAAATAAATAAATAAATAAATCCGTTTTTTTTTTAAAGTTGCTGATCTTAACATTAAAAAATATTTGAAGTGAGGCTGTTCACAGCATCTATTTGTCCCAGAGCCTGGCTATCCACCAGAATCCCTCTCCATCTTTCACAGAGACAGCACTGTGGCCAGGCACGTGGCTTTCCCGCTGAGAACATTGCCAGCCTCCCTTGCGGATGGTGTGGCCCTCTGAGAAGGACTCAGAATGCCAGTGCACATGGTGTGTGTTGATCCTGGGCCTGGGGTTTATGGAACCAGGGGTGTCTCATCCATATTTGCCAATGCAGACAGTGGCAGTGCCCTGGGACAGGGGCCACTGGGTCTAGGATATGCCCTGAATGTGCACGGGGCACAGAGCTGCCCCACCGGCCTGGGCCATTTTCTCAGAACTGCTGAGTGCGAGACTGTCTACATTCTATAAGCCACCGTGTTCTTGGCATCCTAGGGTACAGAAACCTGCCTCCATGAAGGTCTGCCCAGGGTCCCGAAGTCCTGCAGACCCAGGCCCGTGAAGCCGGATGAAGCAGGCCTGACAGAACGGTGACAGGTGCAGAGTTTAATGAAGGGAGCAGGGTGGGCCACACTGGGGGGAGGGGCCCTGGGCGAGTGCTGGCCCCCAGTCTCCTTTGCCTGGGGTCTCCCTGGGGTCCTCTTCAGTAATGGACACAGTAGAGCTGGACGCTGCCACTGATCCGGAGCTCCCGCAGCTGCTCCAGGGTCTGCTGGCCCAGGCTGGTGGCCCCCAGCCCCTGCCCGTTGAGGGCCAGCTTCAGCCCTCCCTCCTGGCACAGGAGCAGCACCTGGGAGAGGAGGGCGTGAGTGGCTGGTGGGCTGCCAGTCCTCCTTCCCCACCTGGCGCTCTTCCCGGAAGACCCTCCTCCCCGCAGTGGACACAAAGGCGGGACTCAGAGGGGTCCAGCTCACAGCCAGCCCTTGGTGGACTTTGAGCAGCCCTGGGTCTCAACTTCCAGGACTCCTGGGGAGCTATTGAACAGAGCTGATGCTGGGGTCTCTGTCTGTATTCACTGCCTCTGAGTTCTTGGGTGCGGAACACCTGGCGCCAGCATAGGGTTGAGGGCTGCCACGTGGGTGTCTCTGGCTTCCCAGCCCGGTGGTGTTGGCCCTGCCCCCTCCCCCCCTCAGGCATGCCCCACCCCCAAGCTCTGCACCCATCCTGGCTCTGACCCACCTCGAAGAACCGCTGGGGATAAAAGAGGAAGGGGGCTGAGATGGGCGTCTTCCGTCCCCAAGGGGAGATCCAGGCCAGGCTTCTGTCCGCAAAGGACGCCCTGAGCGTCACAGGCACGCGGGCAGCCTTGTCTCTTAGGCTCAGAGTGAAGCTGCAGTAGGCGGGCAGGGGGGGGGGGAGAAGGGGGTCAGCTTCCACGGCCCTCAGGGAGGTGGGGAGCGGCTGGACACTGGGCAGGATCCTCCTCCAGAAAGCAGGACTCAGGGCTGGACGCTCGGCACGTGACAGCCCGGAGGGTGGGGAGGCCTGAGTCTCCAGCTTCCCACTAGAGGACCACAGGGGCGGGGCGGGGTGCCCACCTGGTCATGACAACTCCTGGCTCACGCATCCAGCTCTGGGGCCTCCGGATGCATGAGCCAGGAGTTGTGATTCAGATTTGCGGGGGTGGGGAGGAGCGCCTCTGCCAGCCGGCACCTGCCTCTCAGAAGGGGCAGGCTGGTTCTGTTTCTCGTCTTCACCCCGGGATAGCTCTGGCTGACTGGCGAGGGGAGGCAGAGACAGGATGCGGGTGGGAGGGAGTTGGGGTCCTGGGAATTGTGGTGGATGAGGCTACACAAACTTCCCGCTTTGGGAAGGACGTGGTGGGCTCCACTCTGGGAAAGGGATGAAGGCAGGGACCCTGGGGAGGGGACCATACGGCAGCCCCTAACCCCATTCCCTTCCCCTAAAGAGGGCAGTTAAGTTGCCTGCCAGGTCACTAATGCCCTGGCAACTTTGGATTAGCACACGAACCTGGAGTCACGCCTCCAGATTTTGCAAGGCGGAAGTCTGATCACGAAGCAACTTCCCATTTTCTCTACCAGGTTGGGACACCCAGGCTCAGAGAGGTAGAGTGAGTGGCCCAGGACCACACAGTTCATAAAAGGCAACACCAGGAACCCAATCCCGTCCTGCCTGGCCATGGAGGCCCAACGCCAGCCATGTTGGGCTCCCACCTGTGCCTAGAATTCACAGGCCTGGCTAGGAGCTCGCTGGACAGGTGAGACACACAAACAGACACCCACACAGAGCAAGAACAGCGCGTGGCTCGCTCACTGCCTCTACTGAGGCCATTCTACCACCACCCACATCCGTGGGGCGCTGTCCGTGGTGGCACAGAGAGGAAGAGTAACAGCCCTAAGCGTGCACAGGTAGCAACCTGGCCCGGAAAAGTCATAAAACCCAATGTCTTTCCTTAAGGCAGGCAGCTGGGCAGGTCCACCCTGGCTAATGGATTTGCCCTGCAGATGTGTTTTGAGCGCCCCCTGTGGGATGTGTTAAGGCACAGCCTCCACTTGGTAATGGCGTCCCCTCTCTGGCGAAGTCCTCACTGGTACCTCGGGGATTGGATGCTGGTGCTGGTGAGGAAAAGAGGTGACATTTACAACGCCTGAGTGGGGCCGGGTACTCACTCCTTGGGCTCCTGCAGGACCAGCCCCCGCACTATGATGACCTGGCCAGGCCAGAGGCCCCGGGGAAGAGCGCGTGAGCAGGGCACCTCCTGAAGGGACACAGGAAACCAAGGTGACGCTGGCGAGTGCTCAGGGAGGGGCCGCACCCAGGAGCGGGCGGGCCCCTTTATGTACCCCGACTCGAGGCCAGGAGTCTCATCTCCGCAGGCCTGGCCACCTGTGTTCCTCCCCTGTGTCCTTACCTCTCCCACTGCCACTCCCTGGACCCTAGTGGCCCTTGGGAGGCCTGTATCCCTCCCAGCCTGCAAGCAACTGGAGGACTGGCGCCTCCTGCTACCCTGGCGCCTGGCACTGGGCCCGGCAGAGGAGAGCATAAAATCGCTGTTTGCAGAAGTGGCAAGAAGGCAGTGTGGAGCTGGGGATTCAGCCTGAAGCTGCCCGGCCCTCCCCCAGCCTGCAAGGAAGGGGAACCCCGAGATCGATGGAGTTTCCAGCCTCCCACTCAGCTGCCCCCCAGCCCCGAGGAAGCGGACCAGGCACCAGATCTCCTGGGAGACTGGAGGGGTGGGCTTCACTCACCAGCCTGCGGCTCGTCAGCAGGAAGGGCTGTCGGGAAAGAGGGGGCACGAGGAGGCCGTCGGTGTTTGCTCAGGGAAAGGGACCGCTCGCATGAGTCTTACAAAGTGGGGGTCACCGGGTTTGTCTCTCATGGTGGCATGGGAGTCGCTGGAGCCCCGCTGGGGTCCCTGGAAACCCAAGGCTCACCAGCTCTGGGACACTGGGGCAGACCCGGATGGCAGATGTACTGTCCACTCACTGTGCAGCCTAGGCCCAGGACACCAGCCCTTCAACAAGTTCACGGGAAATGCAGGTTATGAAAAAAAAAAGCATGAACTTCACATATTTCTGTACCAAAGTAAACCGAAGTTCCATTTGTCCGTGAACTTTCTGAAGCACCCTGGAACCCGGGCCCCATCTCCCCTGTGTCCCAGGGGGCCAGCCCCAGCGCCCTGGCGGGGTTGCTCTGAGAATTGGCAGCAGAGCCAGGGTCCTCCCCCCAGCCCACCCCATCCATCTTCCCCAATGCAGGCTCTCCAGGGACTGACGGGAGCCCCTGTATCCATGGCAACCACAGCAGAGAGGCAAGGGACAGCTGGGCCTTATGCAGTGGGCAGGTCACCTGGGGGAGGGGGGAAGCAGCTGGCTCTGCGGGTGGCCAGCTTGTCCCACCACAAGGTCCAACCTTGCTCCCAACCCAAGAGACTCACGTGCCCGACGGGGTACTCTTGGCTGCCCTCCGCAAATGGCTGTTCAGGAGAAAACAGAGCCAGCAGCTCTCAGGACCATGCAGGCTCTGAGGCCGTTTCTTTGGCCCCCCACCTCCCCTGCCGGGGCACGGCGGGTGGGCAGAGGCCGGGCTTTGGCCTTTGAGGCTCCCGCTGTGTCCCACGTGGCTTGGTTGTGCTTCCCAGACTGGGCATTTGCCGCAGCCAGCCGCAGCTGTGCCCGAGGCACTGTGCCCAATTGGCTGTTGCTTCTCAGTGTTAGCCAGTGTAACCACAGCCAGCAGACTCCCGCCCACGGCTACCAGGCCCTTCTGTCATCACTTTCTCTCCCTCCCCCCGCGGCTTCTACGAGGGGACAAGGGGCCTCCTCTGTCTGCTGGGCTGGGCGGGGGGCGAGGTCCCAGGCAGGGGAGGTCAGCCCCAGGAGCTCTTACGTTGATGTTCAGGAATCCCACGGCCTTCACCAAGATGTCACCGAATATGCCCAGCGTGTCCACGCGAGACAGCGGGAGCCGGTAGCGGTAGTGGAGGAAGTGCTGTCCGTTCACACTCACCTAGGGACACAGGCAGAGGCTGGGGTCCACTCTCGGGAAGCGCCGTCCTCACCTGGCCGCTGGCCCCGCCCCTGAGCTAGCAGCAGTTTCAAGAGGAGGTGCTCCAGTCTGGGGAGCTTCAGGGACCTTGCCAAGGCCTGGGGCCCGAGGCCCCTTCCAAGGCTCCTTCTGCCCTGACAAAGCTCAGACCCGAGACATCATCATGAATCAAAGTGGAGGAAACTGGCTGAGGACCCCCAAATCCCTCCCACCCTCCAGGGGGCGCTCAGCTGTGAGCCAGGGATAAGGAAAGTGTCCACCCATGGGGCTGTTGTGAGGATTCAATGAGCAGATTATATGTCAAAGGCTAAGAGTCTGAGTATACAGCAAGGGCTCTTTAAGTGCTTGCTATGACAATAGCAGTGGCACCTTCTCCACTCTCTTGCCCCAGGACAGCCTGGAACTCCTTGGTTCTCTCTGTGCCTGACCCCCTCCCTCTCCCCACCCCCCCGCCCCCCAAATGCTGCCCAGCACCCTGGCCTGGGGAACTCACTAGGGAAGGAAGGGTAGACGGACACAAACTCTAGACCACCCACAGCCGTCCCTCGTGCTCACCTTCACCTCCTCATTACCAAAGAGGAAGAGGAGGAGGAAGGCGGCCCCTCTCTGCAGGGCCAGGCGGGGCCACCGTGCCTCCACGCCCCAGCAGCCACCATGCAGGGTGTTGCAGATGACGTGGGGCCGCGTGGTGTGGAAGCGAGGGTTGAAGTGGATGGCGATGTCTGGCCGGGGGCACAGGCTGCAGCCACACTGGAAGTCCACCTGAAACCTGGCCGGAGGTGAGGCTCTCACGGTGCAGCCCGACACCCCTGGAGACCCCGGGGGCAGAGGGGAGCCCATGGTGGGCTGCCCCCTTACCTGCGAGCCTTTAGAGGGACCACGCCCTGCAGCATGACCATCTTGCCCGCGTGCAGACCACCGAAGATTGTGGTGACATATGGAACCACCTGAGCGAGGGGAGACACGGGTGAGGGACAGGCTGGGGGGCTACCCCGTCCAGGCGGTGCAGGGAACGAGGAGATGCAGCTTTCCCTCCTCACACAGGGCAAATCTGTCTGCTCTGGAAAGTGTGCTTCTGCTTCTTTGCCTTTCTGAGACTTTATATGTCAAGGCCAAGGCCACGTCGCACCGGGGCGGGGGGAGCCAAACTCGGCACCACCTGCCCACGCAGCACCAGCCAGCTAGCTGCCCCCAGCTCCTGGGGCACACAACGCACTGCTGTGTCCCCAGCGAGGTGAACCAGGAGGCAGGAGGAGTGACTCAGCTGGGAGCCCGGAGGTGACCCTGATGGACATGCCCGGAGGGACAATATGGGTGGCCCAGCTCCAGCTGCCTTCGTGGGCTTGTGTAACACATCCTGCAATTTTGCAGCTCCCAGCCATTTCTAGGGCATCGTCTGGGTGGGTGCCTCCCTTCTTCCTTCCTCCCCTGGGACCGCAGAGCGCTTTGTTCCCATGGCTGGTGTGGCCCCTGGGCCCTGGCTGCCAGGGGCTGGGGGGCTGGCTGTTTTCCCTGGGCTGTGCGTGGGTGTTTGTGGGATAGGCAGCAGGTGTGCAAGGGTGGTACCGTAGGCTGAGTCTTCTTCCAGTATTGCCGTCCAGCTCCCAGCAGCCTTCAGCAGCCGGAAACACCGAGAAAGAGCAGAGACCCCACCCACCAGGTGGCCCCGCCCTCTGGAAAGCCCACGGTAACCTGGGCAGCTGCCTCAAGCCTTCACTCGGGCACCCGGGTGCCTAGCCCCACCTGTCAGAGCCTGCGGGCAGCTCAGCCAGGCTCAGCGGGTCAGTCCCTTCCACTCCCCAGGCTCCTGGCCTGTAATTATGTGAAACATTGCCTGGCACCAGGAACCCTCCTGGGACTGAGCAGGAAGAGGGAAAAAGAACCCTGTCCACTGACCCCGCCTCCCTGGTAATCACTGTCCCCCTCAATGATCCAACCCACTCCCCCATCTTCCCTGCCACCCACCCCAGTGAGGGCACAGCACTGGCTCCAGGCTTCACCACTTTTAAAATGCAAGGACCCTGGGAGCCCAGCAGTCACTCACACTCAAGGGAGAATTAGCTGACTGGTCACTTTGCTAAGCTCAGGAGGGCCTTGCCGAAGCCTGGGCAGGTGCCTGGGAAAGCAGGGTCCGAGGTTGAAGTCCTCTCCACCCCAGCCCTCGGGAGTCTGGGCCCAGCTGGGAGGGAGGAGCCCTGAGACCTAGAAAGTCCCGGGCAAAAGCGCCTGCTCACCGGGTGGAAGACTGGTGGCTGCAGGATGAAGCTGTCGGGAATTGGGTCCAGTTTTTCTCCGGGTGACATAGTGGGTGTGGCAGCTCAGAGCAGGGCTGCAGATGCTGGTTCCAGGAGCCCTGCCACCTCCACGCAGACTCACCTGCCCCAGCCAGGGTCCTCAGGATCTGGGGCAGCTCCCCCAGCTGCCGGTCTCACCTGCACCCTGCAGGATCCTCACCCCTCCTGGGGCAGTCCAGGGAGGGCAGAGAGCCCCTCCCAGCCCCACACTGGCCACAGCTCCTGTGTTGCACAGCACAGCTGGTAGCTCTGGCTGGACTGTGGCTGGCTGCCCAAACTGCACCCGGGGGCGGGAAGCTCACGGTCCTGGCGGAGGGAAGCCCTGGGCTGGCTCCTTTGGAAAGGAGAGGACTTGTGATTTCCGGCGTCACCTGAGCCCTCCCAGGGCTGGAGGAAGGGGAGGTGGTACACGTGTGCAGGTTCCCGGAGAAGCCCCGCCCCCAGCGACTGGATAGCCGAGCCGGCAGCCTCCCATTCGCTCCTCCTACATTTCCCTTCCCTCTTTCCCCACTTTTCTTCTTTGCCAAGTTTCACAGTGTCCTGAGGCTCCATTTCAGCATTGGCTGGAAACGCCTGGGCACAGCTGGGGTCACAAGAAAGCAGAGAAGGCAGGGAGGGGGCGGAAATGGGGGGGAGCCCAGCAGGGAGCCCACAGCTGCAGGGGCAGGGGACCTCTGCTGTGTGCCCCTGGGAAAGCTGCCTCCCCTCTCTGAGCCTTCCTGTGTTCATCTGGACCGTGAGAGGGGCCCACGTCAGTGTGTCTTGCACAGGGAGGTGGGCACCTGGCCGTGCACCCAGACAGCTGTGTCTTACCAGAATCTTTCCAGTTCTGGGTCAGATTCCCCGAAGATTTCTCCCTCTAGAGACACTGCAGCCTCTCAACTTTAGCCCGAGTGGGAACTCGTGGGATCTGATCACGGTGTTGAACTGGGCAGCAAGGAATGCCTGGCAGGACAGGCTGGGCACACGGTCAAGTGCACGGGGCGCTGGGGGAAGAGTGAGCGGCTGCCGATTGCAGCCACAGGGCTCGGGATCCTGGCGCACCGTATCCCAGCCAGGTGACTCAAGCTGTGCTCCCTGGACGCTCATTAGAAAGGCAGACTTGGGGCTCTGCCCCAGAACTGCTGAAGAGGGCTCTCTGGGAGCAAGGCCCAGGGCTCTGCATTTCAAAGCCTCCCCTCCCCGCCCCGTCCCCCTTCCCAGGTGCTTTCCGCAGGAGCCTGTATTTGAGAAGCCAGGGCTGCAGGGACTGAGCCAGGAATTTATTCAGATCTTGCTGGGCAGGTAGACCTGGGTTGCTGACCTTGCTTTTGTGGGGAAATTTGATCTCGGGTGTGCTGGGAAGAGTGGTGGGGCAGAGGAGCTCTGGGCACCCAGAGCCCTGCCTGGGGCTCGGAGCTGTGGTCTGAGGCCAGTGGTGCCCTGCCCCTCACTCGCCTCAGTTCCTCTTCCAAACAAGTTCATGGGAAATGGAGCTAAAAGGTAAGTTTGGTGCACACACACACACACACACACACACACACATTCAAAAACCCTGAAATTCACGCATTTTTTCCATGAACTCTGAAAATCCATCATATGCATGGATTTCAAATCTTTTCAGTGAGATAAACTTCTCTGCTCATTGCAGTTTCCCACACGCTTTTGGAGATAATGTGTGTTTGCTGCTGCTGCAGACCCCCACGGAGGTGCCTTCCATAGCAGAAATCCGTTTTCTCACGGCTCTGAGTCCAGGAGGCTGGGGTCATGGCGTCGGCCCGTCTCCTGGGCTTGCAGGCGGCCACCTCCTCACTGCGTCCCCTGAGCCTGTGTCCGGATCTCTTCCCCTTACAAGGAACCAGTCGTATTGCAGTGGGCCCACCCACGTGGCCTCACTGTTCCGCTTCGAGGGCCCTAGTCCCAGATTCAGTCCCACTCTGAGCTACTGGGGTGTGTGTGGGGGTGAGGGATTCAACCTAGGACTTTCAGAAGGTCCCAGTGCAGCGGCCTCGGAGAAGGAGCAGTAACTGCTCTCTTCCAGGACCCCCGAAGCCGTCAGAGTTGGGGGCTGACAGGGCCTGCAGTGGGGGAAGCGTAGGACCCTCTCTGCCGCCCAGGATCCCCTCAGAGAGGCACCCTGGTCTCCCTCCTCCCACCTCCGGCCCGGCCTCGCTGCCTGAGCAGCTCCCATGGCTATGGCGCCTCCACGGCATGCCACGGGAAGCTCTGAGGCCCTCATGTGGGCACTGTGAGAGCCAGGGGGTGACAGCAACAGACCCGCACCATGGGAGTTTGAGAGCTCTCTGCATTCCAGGGAGAAGACAGGAGTCTCAGAGGGCAGGCTTGAGATGCGAGAAGGGAGGCTAACTGAGGTGGTGCACACGCACCAGCGGCTCTAACAGGGCGTCTGCACAGCAGGATGATGGTCACGTGAACTTGGGATTGAGAAAGGGCAGAGCGGAAGCAGCAGACAGAGATGGGGGTGGTGGAGACTAAGGACCTTGTGTTGTTTCAAAGCGGTGCTCAAGACATTGATTTTTTTTTTTTTTTAAGATTTATTTGAAAAGCAGAGTGACAGAGAGAGGGAAAGAGGGAGGAGGAGAGAGATCTCCCATATACTGGTTCCTTCACCAAATGCCTGCAACAGCTGGAGCCAGGAAACAGGGACTCCATCCGGGTCTCCCACGTGGGTGGTAAGGACACACTTGGGCTATCTTCTGCTGTCTCCCAGTGTATTAGCAGGGAGAGAGGAGTGCGGAGTAGCCTGCACTTGAATCAGGCATCCAGTATGGGATGCTGGTGTCTTGAGCAATGACTGAACCTGCTGGGCCACAACACCCATCCCTGTTGGATATTAATTTTGGATTTTAAGGGTGAATGTTAAAATGTCAAGGGCAATAAGTAAAAGAATAGAGAGTAAATTTTCAAACAAGTAGAGAGAAAATGTAGACTGGATCCTAACAATATTAGAAGACTTCATTGAAAGATGTTAAAGACTCAATAAACAGAGATCTATGATATTTAATGAATTGGAAGACTCAATTTTGCAAGCACATCAGAATTGCCAAGCTGATTTATTGATTCAATATTATGCCAATCCAAATACTGAAGCAGCATTTTGAGAGCAACTCAATAAGGTAATTCGGAAATTCCTATGGGAATGTAAAGGCCTAGGAATAGTTGGGAAGCTAGAGGAAGAATAAAAAGGGAGGGTCTTGTGTCTGAGTGAGCACCGCACACTGATAAGTGCCCGTGGTGGAGAATGGGCTCATGCCCTAAAGAACTCTCCACCCCAAGCTTAAAGCAACAGGCTTTATAAAGGCGAAACCCACAAGGAGGGGACGGGGAATACATGGTTGCTAGGGTCAGGCTGACCTAAGGCCTATGTGAAACCACGGTCAATCACAATCTTGACGTTACAATCTTATCATTTATCCAGGTGCAGCCTATCTGTTTTAAGCTTGAGCGATCATGCTAGGGGGTTTCTGTGCTCGCCACACGGGGTGCAGTGGACTGCTATTGTCTGAGTTTTAGCTCAGAGTTTCAGACCAGAATCTCACAGTGTGTGTGTGGGGTGCTTTCTCAAGATGGAGTCCCAAGTACCCTAAAATGGTGTCCCTATTGTCAGGGTGTTGCTTCAATCTCATAATATCCATACACTAAGATTTAACACAGGGGCTGGCACTGTAGCATAGCAGGTAAAGCCGTCACCTGCAGTGGCGGCATCCCATATGGGCGCCGGTTTGAGTCCCGGCTGCTCCACTTCCCATCCAGCTCTCTGCTGTGGCCTAGGAAAGCGGTGGAGGATGACCTAAGTGCTTGGGCCCCTGCACCCATGTGGGAGACCCGGAGAAGCTCCTGGCTCCTGGCTTTGGATCGACCCAGCTCTGGCCATTGTGGTCATTTGGGGAGTGAAGCAGCTGATGGAAGACTGTCTCTCTTTGCCTCTCTGTAACTCTTTCAAATAAATACATCTTAAAAAAAAAGATTTAGCACAAGGATGCCATGATTGTGAGCACATGAGAGTAGCACAAAGACAGGTGTGATTACTGGGGAGACAGAATACAGCAAAAATGTTCCTGCTGGTTCGTGAAAGCCTCAGCCGGGACAGAGGTGGCCGTGCTCACTGCTGCGAGGGAGAAGCTCGTAGGCAGTGATGCTGAGATCAGCGACTGTCCCTACAGGGAAAGAGGACTTGAATCGTTTCTGCCACATCCCCAAAATCAATTCCAGATAGATTAAGTGAAAAGGGTAAAATTTAAAAATGTTTCCAAGAAAATACAGGAGAATATTTTTTCTGACTTTGGGGCAAAGAAGCATTTCATGAAAAGACACAGAGAGCTGACCACCAAAGACTCAGAGACTGATACATTTTACTTCATTTAAGTTAATGATTTCTCCTTTTTTATTTGACAGACAGAGTGGACAGTGAGAGAGAGAGACAGAGAGAAAGGTCTTCCTTTGCCATTGGTTCACCCTCCAATGGCTGCCGCGGACGGCGTGCTGCGGCCGGCGCAGTGCGCTGATCCGCAGGCAGGAGCCAGGTGCTAGGTGCTTTTTCCTGGTCTCCCATGGGGTGCAGGGCCCAAGCACTTGGGCCATCCTCCACTGCATTCCGGGGCCAGAGCAGAGGGCTGGCCTGGAAGAGGGGCAACCGGGACAGAATCCGGCGCCCCGACTGGGACTAGAACCCGGTGTGCCGGCGCCGCAAGGTGGAGGATTAGCCTGTTGAGCCACGGCGCCGGTGAATGAGCATTTTTTTTTTAAAACAAGAAATCTAAATGACTGATATATGTCAACGTCCCAAGTGCATTAGCGATGGAGGATGCAAATGAACACTTAGGTGAGGTATTATTTTGTATCTACTCACCTGGAAAAATGGACTTGTTGGTGAGCATGTAAACCAATGAGAACTCCTGGATGTTGCTGGGAAAAGGAGCTAGTGTTTACTGTAGCATGGAACACTTGCATACCCTTCCTTCTGGGCAGTTAATCCTATGGCCTCTTTCTCATCCGTAGGCCAGGGCACAACCGTGTTTTTGATAGTTTCCAATCCCAACCTGCAGAAGAACCCAGGCGGCTTTATCACTGTATCAATAGACTGTGGTACAGTGATAGCGTGGAGTATTTGACAGCAGTGAAAACGCATTTCAGGTCTCTACACAGATGCACACAGAATTTTGAAAAAAGCCAGTTGCAGGAGACTTGAAGATTACAGAACATGTGCATTATTTTTTAATTCCATTTTCCATGAACTTTTTTCAACATGCTTTAATTTATGTAGTTGAGAGGCTGATACAGACACAGGTGCAAGAGCCGTCATCCACTGGTTCATTCCCCCAAATGCCCACAACAGCCCCGGACTGGGCCAGGAGGAAGCTGGGAGCCTGGACCTCAACCACCCACTCTCTGGTGGGTGGCAGGAAGCCAACCTGCTTGAGCTGACATCTTCTGCCTCCCAGTCTGTGTTAGTAGGAATGCTGGAACTGGGCCTGGAGCTTGGCCAGACCCCAGCCCTCCATGGCTCTTCTGAAGTACCCTCACAACTCCGTTTGTCTTTGTCCATTTAGGTTGCTACATGCAAAACACCAGTCGGAATGGTATCTGCTGTTTTCCCAGGGGTGGGTGTTATGCGCGCATGGGTGGGTGCCGACCAGCTCTCTAGAATTTCTTTTTAGAAACTGAATCTCCATCCATGCCAGCTCTGCCCTCTGACCCTGATCACACAAAGGTCCCGCCTCCCACCACCTTCCGCCTTGGGGGTTAGGATTTCAGGATCGGGTTTGAGGTGCACATAAATACCCACACCACAATTACCATATTTTAAAAACTAGTACCATTTTATGCGGTTTCACGTAAGCAAAACCAAACAAAAACAACCCAAAGCATCAAAGGTGCAAAAAAGCCATTTTTTTAAAAAAGAAAAGATTTAAAAAAAATCAAGGACAGGACAGATGCAAACTTCAGGAGAGAGGAAACTACCCCCAGGGCGGTAAGGGAGACGGCACAGGTGCAGCGCCCTATCTCGCCCTGCTCTTGCCATCAAAGACCCCCTAGCCCCCACCAGATACCCCGGCCTTGGAGCGCCGCCATCCGCGCCCCTCGCCAAGCCGGGACGCGCCCCCTGCGCCCGCGCGCCGCTGCCACCGTTTGCCGCGCGCCCACGCCCGCGACTCCGCCATCCAGGGGCCGCGCCCATGGACCCCTCGCCGGGCGCGTCGTCCCTTGCGAGACCCGGGGCACGGCGGGGCCGCAGCAGCGGGATGGGCCTGAGCCCCGCCGCCAGGGCCGAGTACGGGCCCCCCTTCCACAGGGTCCCAGCGTCCCGCCCCAAGCCCGTCCCGAGAACCTCCAGTTCGGAGCCTGATGACCACCAGCCTGCTCCTGGACGTTCAGCCGAGCCCGAGTCAGGTCTGCCCCCGGAATAGGGTCTCCCTGGGCACCCCCACGAAGCCGCTGCGCCGTGGCCTGGAAGCCCTCCTGGGTTTTCTCGTGGGCATTTGGTTATTGTGTTAAAGGCCTGTTAAGCGGAATGAATGAGTATTTCAGAATGGCCGTTTGTTTCTAATTCAATCCAAGTGAGCCAGGCAGAGGCAGAGGTGGGACAGTGGTGGGAGCCCCCCCCCCCCCCCGCAGGTGGGGTTAAGGGCGGCTGTGGCTCCGCAGGGGCTTGGGACAGAAGCGACAGGGAACTCCCGGGTCTCAGTTTGGCAGCGGACCCGAGCCCTCTGCAGCACCGAACCCCACAAAATCCCCTTCATTCCTCCGAAAATCGCTTGAGGGAGACCCGGGAAGCCAGGCAGGGGTCTTCATTTTTGCATGGTCATCTGGGTGCTCCCTGGGATTCTCCTCTTAGAGATTCCCCCTCACCCCCAGCCCGGCCCAGGATTAATTAGCACCCCCCCCCCCCATCCTTGAATTAGAAGAATCCGTGGGATGCGAGGCGTTGGTCCAGCTCCTGCCCAGGCAGCCCCAGCAGGACACCTTGGAAGAGACGAGAGTCCAGCAGGGGTAAGAGTCTGTTCCCCAGGACTGGGCTTTTGGGTGGACTTAGACGGTACTAACCAGAGAGCAGTTGGTTACAGCTCCTGGCTGGGCGCAAGGGGGCGCCCCTGGCTACAGGTGGGCCTGGGGTCAGGCTCCAGGCTCCTGCGAATCTAATCCCTTTAGCTGGGGGCTGCCTGCGTGTGCGCCCCCAGCACATTTCCTCAATGCACTTTCCCCAAGGACAGGATGGCTGACTTACAGAACTTTCTTGAACCTTTCTGAGTTGCTGGACTTTTGGAGCAGGACTGGATTGAAAAGGGGGTTTCCCCCGTCTTCCAGGATCTTACCCTTTTAGAAGAGCTGAAGTGTGGAGAAAGTTAAAGAAAAAGCCATTTTCTGGGTTGGTGCCGCACCAGACATGGACACCAGCTTTTGCGTTTAACCTTCGACGAGTCTGAAAGACAAATTTGTATGTGTGAGTCTCAATTTTTTCTGCACCAAAAGAAGCTCATTTTTCAGTTCTGTTTTCCATGAACTTTTTGAAGCCCCCTCCTATTACTGTCTCTATTTAAAACAGTTGCTCAATTTGAGCTTCAGACATTTATTTACTAGCTCAAGGTTGGCAGGCAGTATCAGAGCTAGGATTCAAATCCAGGACTTTTTGGCTCCAAAATACGCCACTCTCCTCTGTGTTGGCGCGGTCTGATATGTTCCTTGGGACGGACTGTGCTGATTGCCTGCATAGTCCTTTGAGTTACAGAGTGGGGGCTTGACAAGATTTCTCAGAAATATGGAGCGAGTTCTAGTTACTGGAAGAAACAGCTCAGGGGTCAGAGCTTGCCTCTGGGCAGCAGAAGTGGGGCAGAGGCCCCCAGCACTTAGGGACTGTTTATTTTTAAAATCTGTGCACAACTACCATTCTGAGATATATTTGAAAAACATTGTTAGCAAAGAAAGCAAAAAACAAAGCCCTTATGAAAGCTATTTGTTGCTATCATTAGCATTCTTTTTATTTATATGAAAGATTTTAAATTTATTTTGACAGAGTTACAGGGAGAGAGGGAGAGGGAGAGAAAGAGATATCTCCCATCTGTTGGTTCATTCCTCAAATGGCTACAACAGCTTGGAGTGGCCAGGCCGAAGCCAGGAGCCAGGGGCTTCACTCTCCCAGGAGGGTCGGGGCCCAAGCTCTTGGGCTATCCTCTGCTGCTTTCCCATCAGCAGGGAGCAGGATTGCAAGTGGAACAGCCAGGACAGGAACCGGCACCCACGTGGGATGCCAGCACCGCAGGCAGACCTTACCCGCTTTGCCACAATGCCGTCCCCTGTCATTAGCATTTTAAACAACCATCAGAAAACCAGTAAACAGCGAGTATTTTGTGTGAAATCTCATGGCTTCTCAGAAACAGGCTCAGGAGCCAGGTTTCCTGTAGTCTGAAATGGGAATGATAACTGAAGATCAACCTCTGATCTGTGATTCCAATTTTCCAATAATTGTGAAGCAGCGTTGTGTTGTTAACTATGATTGCAAAATCACTTAGGGAGAAGCCTGCAGTCAGCTTGGAGACCACACCCAGCCAGAAGAGAGCAGAGCTGAATCCAACACCCAAAGCTGAGAGTGAGGGGAAGTTAACCAAGCAAGCGGCCGAGGTAGGTAGACCAAGAAGGCTGGGAGGGTGTGTCTTGGACAGGTCGCCGATGACTCTTGATACCGAATTTTATTTTGACTGTCTCAAAACATCCATACTGGTTTGGGCTGCTGGTTACACTGTTAAATCATTTCAAGGTATAACTGACACATGGTAAATTCCACATATTTAAAATGTCCAATTTGGTACATTGTGACAGGTGTACACCAGTGACACCATGGCACAACCAACACCTCCCCCAGGTGCAAAAGTTCTTTTATGCCTCTTTGAATCTTTTCCTCTTTCCGCCTCATCCCCAGACATCAACTGCTCTGCTTTATGTCTCCATAGATTAGCTTGCATCTCCTAGAGATTTATTCAAATGAACTCTTGCATATGGTTTCATTGTAGGGCTCTATCTTGAGTTGTTTCCCCATTCAGGTGCTGGGACTAGAACCCGTGTCCATATGGGATGCCGGTGCTTCAGGCCAGGTGTTCCGGACATTGGCTGTTTTGACTAAAGCTGCTGTGAGCATTTGTGCACAAGGCTTTATACAACATGTGTTTTCTTGTCTCTTGGGTGAATACCTAGGAATGAAGTGGCTAGATCACATGGCAGGTGCTTGTTTAACTTAGAGTTTTCCGAAGCATAGGGGCTGGTGTTTTGGTGCCGCTGCTTGGGACATGCACATCTGGTATCTGAGTAGAGTCCAGGCTGCTCTACTTCCTATCCAGCTTCCTGCTATGTGCCTGGAACGAAGCAGACGACTGACCAGTACTTGGACTCTTACTACCTGTGTGAGAGACCCAGATGGGGCTCCTGGCTCTGGCCTGGCTTGGCTGTTACAGGTGTTTGGGGAGTGAACCAGCAAATACTAGATCTCTATCTCATTCCCTCTCCCTCTTTCTCTTTCTCTCACTCCCTCTCCCCCCTGTCACTCTGTCTTTCATCTTAAATTTTTACCAGGAGTATATGAGAGTTCCAGTTCATCCACATCTCATTAACATTTGGTATGATCAATCTTGAATCTTAATAGCCGTGTATACATCTCTGTGTGTGTGTGTTCAAAGATTTATTTATTATTTATTTATTTGAAAGTCAGAATTACACAGAGAGAGGAGAGGCAGAGAGAAAGAGGTCTTGCATCTGATGGTTCACTCCCCAGATGGCCACAACGGCCGGAACTGAGCCAATCTGAAGCCAGGAGCCAGAAGCTTCTTCCTGGTCTCCCACATGGGTGCAGGGGCCCAAGCACTTGGGCCATCTTGTACTGCTTTTCCAGGCCATAGCAGAGAGCTGAATTGGTAGTGGAGCAGCCGGGACTCGAATCAGCACCCACATGGGGTGCCGGCACTGCAGGCAGCGGCTTTGCCTGCTACGCCACAGCGCTGGCCCCTCACTGTGGTTTTAACGTGCATTTCCCTAGGAATGAGTAATGATGCATCTTTTCATGTGTTTATCTGGGATCCATATCTGCACTTACTTTTCTGCTGTCTAGAGGGGGAAGTAGAGGTAAGTTACTTCAGATTTTCGTCTTTTCCAGTTGTAGGCATCTACTGCTGTAAACTTTCCCCTAAGCTTTAGTGGCATGTCACACATCTGGGCACGCTGTGTTTTCATTTTTGTTTAATTCCAAATGCTTTTTGTTCCCTTTTGATTTATTCTTTGACCCATGGAAAAGGAAATCACTGCTATTTAATTTTCAAATGCTTGCAGGTTTTCATGATCTCTTTCTGTTGTTAATTCATGTTTATTCTGTTGTGGTTAGGAATATACTTGAATGGCTTGAATCCACTTAGACTTATGAGACTTGATTTATGGGTGCAAGCAGAGCCCCCCGAGCTAGTGTTCTGTTAGCTCTTGAAAGGAGGTGCAATCTGCTGCTGTTGCGTAGAATGTTCTAGAAATATAGGTCAAGTTGACTCATGGTGTTGATCAGGTCTTCCTTTTATATTTTTCTATCAGTTACACAAGGGCTCTTCAAAAAGTTCATGGGAAATGCTTATTAAGAAAAGCTGTGCGTGGCCGGCGTTGT
Source organism: Sylvilagus floridanus (assembly GCA_949820135.1). Classification (NCBI taxonomy): domain Eukaryota; kingdom Metazoa; phylum Chordata; class Mammalia; order Lagomorpha; family Leporidae; genus Sylvilagus; species Sylvilagus floridanus. The sequence goes on along the minus strand of OX463224.1, from coordinate 118,420,493 downwards.
GGCGTAGTGGGTAAAGCTGCTGCCTGCGGTGCCAGCATTCCATATGGGTGACAGCTTGAGTCCTGGCTGCTCCACTTCCAATCCAGCTCTCTGCCATGGTCTGGGAAAGCAGTGGAACATGGCTCAAGTCCTTGGGCCCCTGCACCCATGTGGGAGACCCAGGAGAAGCTCCTGGCTCCTGGCTCTGCATCAGCTCAGTTCTGGCTGTTGCGGCCATTTAGGGGAGTGAACCAGCAGATTGAACATTCTCTCTCTCTCTGCCTCTGCCTCTCTGTAACTTTGCTTTTCAAATAAATAAATAAAACTTTATTTTTTAAAAAAATATTTATTTACTTGAAAGTCAGAGTTACACAGAGAGGAGAGGCAGAGAGAGAGAGAGAGAGGTCTTCCATCCACTGGTTCGCTCTCCAATTGGCCGCAACGGCTGGGGCTGTGCCGATTCGAAGCCAAGAGCAAGGAGCTTCTTCCGGGTGCAGGGGCCCAAGACTTGGGCCATCTTCTCCTGCTTTCCCAGGCCATAGCAGAGAGCTGGATGGGAAGTGGAACAGTTGGGACTCAAACCGGTGCCCATATGGGATGCCGGTGCTTCAGGCCAGGGCGTTAACCTGCTGCACCACAGTGCCGGCCACAATAAATAAAATTAAAAAAAAAAAAAACCTATGCAAGAATTTCATTTTTTTGCACCAAAATAAACATCTTTTAATTTCATTTTGCATGAACTTTCTGAGTCCATTTATATAGAAGAGCACTAAAATTTCTGACTGTAATTGTGGGTTCATTCATTTCTCCTTGCAATTTTATCTATTCATTCTCACATTAAATATGTAAACATTCAATATTTTTATTCTTGATCAACTTATTCCTTTTCATTGAAAAATTATCTTCTTCATCTTTGGTAGTATTCATTGCTTTGAAATCTGCTTGGCCTGATATTAACATACTCTGCCTTTTTTCAATTAGTGTTAGTGTAGTATATGATTTTTCCTTTCTTTTTATTTTAACTTACTTATGCATTCATACAAAATTTGCTTCTTCTCATTAGCATAGAGTTGGGTTTTGATTTTTAAATCCAATCCATTTCTGCCTTTTAATTGGGGTATTTAATCCATGTACTTCAATGTGATTACTGACAGGGTTAGATTTAACTCTGTCATTTCACTCTTTATTTTCCATTTTATTGTTCTTTGTTTGCTTTTTCCTCTCTTTCCTGACTTCTATCAGATCAAATAGTTTTTATAATATTGTCTTACTGTATTTGTGGCTAATTGTATTTTAATCCTTGTTAGAAATTTTCTATTGTACACTTTCATTATTTTAGTTTTTATTATTTCAGAAATAATCTTATCCTTTAATTCCATTTCATATGAACTTTTCTTTTTTTGTGTTTTTGAAAGTTGATAGGCAGCAAGACAGAGAGCGAAAGAGAGAGACAGGGAGAGAGAGCTCTCGCTTGCGGATTCTCTCCCCAAGTACCTGCAACAGTAGGGCTGGGCTGGGCCAGGAGCTGCACTCATTCAGGTCTCCCACAGGGGTGGTGGGAGCCTAGTGCTTGAGCCAGCACTGCTGCTTGCCAGGGTGTGCATGAGCAGGAAGTTGGAGTGGGAAGTGGACCTGGGACACCAACCCCGGCACTCAGATATTGGCTGTGGCATGCCAAGCAGTTTCCTGGCCATCGGGTCAGATGCCTGTCCTTATACTGTACGTTTTAAACTGATTACAGGCTGTCCTCAAGGGATATTATGCCACTTTTATAAAGCATAAGACTCTTATAATAGTAAGCACACCTCCACTTCTCCATTTCTGACTTCATTGTATTGTTGCTGTGTATGTACTCATCTGCTACACATTGTTATTTTTGTTTAAACAGTTTAAAAATACTTTAATGAGTTATGATTCACATACATAAAATTCATCCCTTGGAAGCACTCCACGTGGAAGTTTTTGGTATATTTACAGGCTGTGCAAGGGTCATCGCTATCTAATTTTTTTTGAAAGGCAGAGCTAGACAGTGAGAGAGAGAGACAGAGAGAAAGGTGTCCCTTTCCATTGGTTCACTCCCCAAATGGCCGCAATGGCCGGTGCTGCGCTGATCTGAAGCCAGGAGCCAGATGCTTCCCACTGGTCTCCCATGCGGGTGCAGGGCCCAAGCACTTGGGCCATCCTCCACCTGGACTGGAAGAGGAGCAACCAGGACAGAATCCAGCGCCCCAACCGGGACTAGAACCTGGTGTGCTGACGCTGCAAGCGGAGGATTAGCCAAGTGAGCTGCGGCGCCGGCTGTCACTATCTAATTTTAGGACCCTTTCACCACCCTACAAAGAAACTCTGTTAGTAGTTAGTTACTTCACTCTCTCTTGCACCCAGTTCCCGGAATGCGCTCACCTGCTTTCTGTATGAATATTCCTGCCCGGGACTTTTATGTAAATGGACTCCTACAATTTGTGGTCTTTTGAGCCTGGCTTCTTTCCTGTAGCCTGATGATGACAGGGCTCGGCTGTGCTGCAGCGTGTATCAGCACTTCATTTATTTTTATCAGCAAACAATATGCCATTGTATAGATAGACCATGTTTGTTTTATCTATTCATGAGTGGATTGGCATCTGGGTTGTTTTTACCACTTTTTGACAATTAGGAATGATGCTGATATGGACATTTATGCACGAGTCTTAAGTGGGTATAAGTTTTCAATCCTTTTGGTTGTATTCGGTCACTTAGTTGTCTTTTAAGAGATTTGAAATTATAGGAAAAATTGGAAGTTGGTCCCAGTGTTTATTCTGGGATCCTCTAGCAGTGCTTTTTTAATTTTGGAAAGATTTATTTCTTTATTTGAAAGGCAGGGAGGGAGAGACGGAGAGAAGCAGAAAGCTTTGATCCACTGGTTCATTCTCCAAATGGCTGCACCAGCCAAGGTTGGACCAAGCCGAAGCCAGGAGCCTGGAGCTCCTGCTGGGTCTCACACTTGGGTAGAAGGGGCCCAAACACTTGATCCATCATCTGCTGCCTAAGCAGGTGCATTAAGAGAGAGCTGGGTTGAAAGCAGAGTGGCAGGGCTTGACCTGGTGCTCTGATAAGGAATGCCAGTGTCACAGGTGATGCCTTAACCCAATGAACCACAGTGCCTCCCTCTCTAGAAGTGCTTTGAAAATGGTATGGTTCTCAGGGCAGAGCTGAGGTATAGCAGGTAAAGCCACCGCCTGTGACTCTGTCATCCCACATGGGTGCTGGTTCGAGTCCCGGCTGCTCCACTTCCCAGCTCCCTGCTAATGGCCTAGGAAAGCAGTAGAGGATGGCCCAAGTGCTTGGGCCCCTGTATCTACATGGGAGACCTGGAAGAAGCTCCTGGCTCTTGGCTTTGGATTGGCCCAGCTCCAGCTGCTGTGGCCATTTGGGGAGTGAACCAGTGGATGGAGGAGCTCTCTCTGTGTACCTCCCCACCCTCGTAACTCTGCCTTTCAAATAAATAAAAATGAATCTTAAAATGGTGTGGTCTGGGTGCTCAGAGTCTGCTGGAGAACAGGACTACCACAGCTGTGCTGGGGTCGCATGGCTCTGTGCACTGTCTTTACTGGAATAGGGTGAGACTCTTGGTCTCTTCAGTATAATAATTCTAAGAGTCCTAGGTTTCTGCTCGTCATTAAATGATGGGGGAGAAAAGTTCCAGTTGCTCCTGCAGATTAACTGCATTGTTCAGGATTATAGAGACGTCTGATTATAGCGTTATTCCCAGATGGACGAATTACCAAGCCCAATAACCAACAACTGCGGATGCTCCTGGAAGTCCATTTTCTCAGGACACTATGGCAATTTCCAGACTCTTTCAGGATTGTGTGTTCAAATTATACTTTCAAGGCCTGATTTATATTGAGAACAGAACCACTGTGAATATTCATGAAGTCTGTGTATTGCCCAAGATAGCAAGGCCAATATCCCCGTAAATGTTTTCAGCGTCACAACACCGCGTGGGCTCAGCTTCTTCCCAGGCCTGATGACACAGAAGGTTCTTCCTGCCCCTGCGCCTGCAAGGTGGCCACTGCCCTCCACACTTCATGAGCCTCCTTTTAAAAACTTGATGATGACCTGTGTTCAAGGTTCAGCTCTGGAATTTCACTTGGCGGCTCTACTCATGTAAGCACAAGGCGTTAGCAAACAGGGAGTAAGGGTTGAACAGGATTTTACTCAACAGGAGTACGTAGCAGTTTTGCTTTTTTTTTTTTTTTTAAATCCAGCAAAGGTCTGGAGAAACATTCCTGTACTTGCCCTCAAGAACTATTTGGGGAAACTGTAAGAATATAAGAACTTATTTGATAATGTGATAAGCAACGTGGCCCAAGCTCCCCTCAGTGGATGTCTGAAAATGCAGATAGTGTCAAACCCTGTATACACTGTGATTAACAGGTGGGTAGCATTTACTGCGTGGATACGCTGCATCCAGGGATAATTCATGTCCTGGGCAGGACGGAATGGGGTAGTGTGAGATGTTATCATGATCCTCGTGGAGAGTGGAACTGAGGATAAGGTATGCTGATCATGATGCGCGCTCTCTTTGTTGTGTCGTGTCTGCATTCGAGGCGCTCGCTTTCATTTCTGAGCTACCATCTGGGTTAGGGTCAGAGCTGAAAGCGAGGCTCCCAGCCAATGATTTTCTTCTACTCTTGGCTTCCACTCTAGTGCCTGGTTGAGCTAGACCCAAGAGTCAGCGTGTTCTAGAAGCAATCTAAGGGTTTGATTTTTGTTTTTCTCCTGGGAGTTCCTAGAAACGCACTTTCTTTGTGGTCCTGCTCCTGCCTGCTGGCCACACACCACTCCCCGCATTTCCCAGCACCGCACCTGTCAGGTTGACGATACTTCCAGATACCATGATTAGCCAGGGGGCCCTGAGGAAACCATGAGTGTCTGTTTTTGGGAGAAGGACCAGAGTGGGTTTGTTGACTGTGCAGAGGAAAACAATGGCAGGTGAGCAGAGGGCTGTGGAGCAGCAGCTTGTTCCAATGGAGGAAAACGGTGGGAGAATCTCAGCTTGGAATTGAAGAGCATTGGATGGGATCAGGGGCTTCTCTGGAGGGTAGAGACAGGCTCCTGTGGTTGTCAGAGGCTGGGGAGGTGCTGAAGGAAAGAGAAGCCTTGGAAAAACTTCCAGTGCAGGGACACTTTGGCTGCACTTCAGACTCACCTGGGGGATGTGGCTCCCAGACCATACCCTGACAGATCTGAACTGTTTGTTTTTTAAAGATTAATTAATTTATTTGACAGAGTTACACAGAAAGAGAAGGAGAGGCATAGGGAGAGAGGGAGAAGGAGAGGGAGAGGGAGAGGGAGAGGAAGAGGAAGGTCTTCCATCAGCTGCTTAACTCCCTAAGATGGTTGTAATGGCTGGAGCTGTGCTGATCTGAAGCCAGGAGCTTATTCCAGGTCTCCCATGTGGGTGCAGGGGCCCAAGGGCTTGGGCCATCTTCTACTGTTTTCTCAGGCCGTAGCAGAGAGCTGGATCAGAAGTGGAGCAGCCGGGTCTCGAACTGGCACTCATATGGGATGCCGGTACTGCATGCGACAGCTTTACCCACTACCCCACAGCACCGGCCCCTGCACTGTTTATTTTTATTATTTATTTATTTGAAAGAGAGGAAGGGATCTTTCTTTTCCCCTGCCCCTTCTGTCTGCTGGGGGCACTGACCTGGGTGAAGCCAGGAGCCAGAGCTCAATCTAGGTCTCCCAGGGGGGTGGCAGGGACCTACCTAACATTCGAGTAGTTGAACCATCACCTGCTGCCTGCTCAGGTGCACAGCAATTGGAATTGGAACCAGGGTCAGGCGTGAGGCTGGGACTGGAACTCTGGCTCTTCATCCCAAGTGGCTTCTCAGCCCTTATGCCAAACACCCACCCTGAACTGGGTAAAGCACTGCGGGTGATTTCAATGGTTCACCAAGACCGAGAACCAACACTCAACGTAATTAAGTTTGCTGTAGGAGAAAGTTTAGCTAGAGAGTAGGGGTGTGTGATAAGCCTGTGTGACTCTTGTTCAGTTTTCTGCCTTGCCACTTGCAATACGATAGATGAGATAGTATTAAAGAAGGGAGAAAACTTCTTAAAATTTTAAAAAATATTTATTTTTATTTATTTGGAAGACAGGGTCACAGAGAGAGTTAGCACCATAGAGTGGTGGTGGTGGGGGGAGGTCTTCCATCCGCTGGTTCATTCCCCAAATGGCTGCAACAGCCAGAGCTGAGCTGATCTGAAGCCAGGAGCCAGGAACCAGGAGCTTCTTCTGGGTCTCCCACGTGGGTGCAGGGGCCTGAGTACTTGGGCCATCTTGTACTGCTTTCCCAGGCCATAGCAGAGAGCTGGATCGGAAGTGGAGCAGCCAGATCTTGAACCGGCACCCATGTGGGATGCCAGGGCATTAACCCACTGCACCACAGCACTGGCCCCCCTACATTTATTGCTCATCTTTTGTCCACAGGCCTTGCATGGTCAGCACTCAGGCCACTGCATCCGTGAGAATGGGCCTGCAGGCTTTCGTGTGTCACGAATACGCTAACAGCAGAAATGGCCTCGGCTCAGTGTGTGTGCGTGGGAAGACATTCGACTCCATGAGGTTGCTTCCTCTCACGTTCACCTGTGTGCAGAAGGCAAAGATAATTAGAAAGTTTGTGAGCCAAAGATCTGTGTGTATACCTAAACTGTATACCTGTGTGTACCTAAACTGCATACCTGTGTGTATACCTAAACTGAAACTGAGAGGTGATTTAACCGTCCACCTGTGTCAGCACACGCCGAGGCTGGACCCGAGTGAACTTTTAACAGGGAATTTCAAAGCGTTTGCAGTTCAGACTTCTTTGTGGACATCCGGGACGCTGCTTTCTCCTCCCCTTGCCATTGGTCAGCAGGGGGACTGTGTGAACGGTGGATTCTCAGGAGGAGCTGAATCTCACAGGGAAGCCCTTGACTGGCTCATTGGTCCTTTCTAATTTTCAGAGTGGAGAGAGCTCCTCTCTCCTCGCCGCTGGCTCTCTTGCCTTCTCCCGTCCCCTGTTCTTCCTGGTCTCCAGGACCCGGTCACCACTATCATCCTTTCTGATTGTGCCGACCTTCAGGTGTGTTTCTCACAGCCCGTGACCCTGATGCACAACACTAACATAAAGCCCAGTGTACAACCACCTCCCAGGTTCTAGGGAGAGGCGTATCTACATCTCTTTGCCTGGTCCGGTTCGCAATCTCCTCGGCGGCAGTTCTGCCTTCCCAGTGAGACGCCTAGTTTGGGGGGCCCTCTAGTGGGCACTTGCTTGACATTGCACTTTTTTTTTTTTTGACATTGCACTTTTCCCCTTTTAAAACAAAAGTTTGAGAGGCAGAGAGATGGGCGTGCTGGCTCATGCCCCAATGCCGAGAAGTGCCCTGGCTGGCCTGGGCATGGAGCCAGGAGCCGCGAACACAATTCAGTGTCCCACGTGGGCAGCCGGCACCCCGTTACTGGAGCCGTGGGTACTGCCTCCCAGGGTCTGCACCAGCAGGAAATTGGAATCAGGAATCGAGTGGGCGTCTTCACCGCTACGCCTGTATCTGGAGCCGCTAGGAAACCGTCTCTGTGTGTGGGTCACTGTTTCCTGTCTCACGAGTTTATGGAAATTGAAATTAAAAGACAACTCTATTTTGGTGCAAAAATGGAAATGTATCCATATGAAGGATCTTTAAAAAGTTCAAGAAAATGCATATTGTGAAAAACTGTATGGATTTCAATTTTTTTTGCATCAAAATAAACTTACCTTTTAATTCCATTTTTTTCAGAACTGGAAGTAACTTTTGTGTTTCTTACTAGCTATTATGAACACGTTTAAAGAAGTGAATGAAATCATGCTGAAGGAGTAAGAGGAAAGTGGGATGAACATATAGGTAATATCCATAAGGAGGTAGAAATTGTGAAAAGCAACAGTGCACATCCTGGGATTGAATAGTACAATGGTGAAATAAATTCACTAGAGGGGCTCAAAACCATTTAAAAAATTTTATATAAAGCTTTTATTTAAAGAATATAAATTTCCAAAGTACAGCTCATGGATTACAATGGCTTCCCCTCCCATAACTTTCCTCCCACCCGCAACCATCCCCTTTCCCTCTCCCTCTCCCCTTCCATTCACATCAAGATTCATTTTCAATTCTCTTTATATACAGAAGACCAGTTTAGTACATATTAAGTAAAGATTTCAACAGTTTGCACCCACATAGAAACACAAAGTGAAAATACTGTTGGAGTACTAGTTATAGTATTAATTCACAATGTACAGCACATTAAGGACAGAGATCCTACATGATATATATTTTTTAAAATTGATTAATTATCTATGTAATTTCCAATTTAACACCAAGTTTTTAAAATCATTTTCAATTATCTTTATATACAGAAGATCGATTCAGTATATACTAAGTAAAGATTTCATCAGTTTGCACCCACACAGAAACACAAAGTGTAAAAATACTGTTTCAGTACTAGTTATAGCATTACTTCACACTGGACAACACATTAAGGACAGATCCCTCATGAGACCTAAGTACACAGTGACTGCTGATGTTGATTTAACAATTTGACACTCTTGTTTATGGCGTCAGTAATCTCCCTAGGTTCTAGTCATGAGTTGCCAAGGCTATGGAAGCCTTTAGGGTTCACTGACTTTGATCTTATTCCGACAGGGTCATAGTCAAAGTGGAAGTTCTCTCCTCCCTTCAGAGAAAGGTACCTCCTTCTTTGATGGCCCCGTTCTTTCCACTGGGCTCTCACTAGCAGAGATCTTTCATTTAGGTCTTCTTTTTTTTTTTTCCAGAGTGTCTTGGCTTTCCATGCCTTAAATATTCTCATGGGCTCTTCAGCCAGTTCCAAATGCCTTAAGGGCTGATTCTGAGGCCAGAGTGCTATTTAGGACATCTGCCCTTCTATGAGTCTGCTGTGTATCTTGCTTCCCATGTTGGATCATTCTCTCCTTTTTTATTCTATCAGTTAGTATTAGCAGACACTAGTCTTGTTTGTGTGATCCCTTTTACTCTTAGACCTATCAGTGTGATCAATTGTGAGCTGAAATTGATCACTTGGACTAGTGAGATGGCCTTGGTACATGCCACCTTGATGGGATTGTATTGGAATCCCCTGGCACGATTCTAACTCCATCATTTGGGGCAAGCATTTAAACTTTTTTATTTTAATTTTACAATTGATCTTAGCCAAAAGACTGAGAAGTGATTTTAAAAAATTTTCATTTTAATTATTTTTACCAGGTTCAATATGATAGAGATACAAATCAAAGAATGTAATGATACTCCCCCCCTCCCTCCCTCCCTCCCCCCCTCCTTCCACTTTTCTTTCTTCTTTTTAGCTTTTGAGATAACAAATTTTTAATATATATTACATAATAAGGATTAATACTTCACCAAATAAGAAGTTAACAAGTAAAGAGCAAAAATGCCCAAGTTTAGTGGGAATAAAGACAACAGTGATAAACAGTAATTGGATGGAAAAATGACCATTTCACCCATATATATATATACAGGTTTTTTTTTTTGTCAGTCATTCATAATTCCTTTCAATGAAATAGAACCAATGACAGTGTAACCTCTAAATATTTGCTGTATGGTTACTAGGGAATAGTTAAGTTCACTTAGACTTTAAGCCATTTCCTGTCAACAGTTGATACGCAGGAATAAATTTATGCACATTGCAATGCAAATAATTCTACATCTTTTTTGAGCTCGATTAGTTACCACAGATGAGGGAGAACGTGGTATTTGTCTTTTTAGGACTGGCTTATTTCACTAAGTAAAATGGTTTCCAGTTGTATCCATTTTGTTGAAAAAGACAGGATTTCATTCGTGTTACAGATGAGTAAGATTCCATATTGTATGTATACCACAGTCTATTTAGTCTTAGGTTGATGGGCATCTGGGTTGTTTCCTTATCTAAGGATTGTGAATTGAGCTGCAATAAACCTGGGGGTGCAGATCACTCTTTCGTATGCTGATTTCACTTCCCTTGGGTAGATTTGCAGGCATGGGAAGGCTGGGTCATATGGTAGATCTATTTTCAGCTTCAAAAGCAATTTTGAACTGCCAAAAAGAAAAAAACCAGCAACTTGAAGCTGGATCAATAGAGATCATCCACGCCGAAAAGAAAACTTATGAATATTTATGTGAAAATCCTTGGAAAAATACCAGCAAATTGAATCTGGCAACAAAGAAAAGGTTTTAAACACAATGATTTGGGATTTATCCCAGAAATGCAAGTTTGATGTAACACCCTTAAGTCAATGAATATAATCTACTATGTTAATAGAGGACAAAAACCATATGATTGTTTCAGTATCCATGGGAAAAGCATCTGACAGAATCTTTCTGCCACTCGGGATAAAACTTTTTTTTTTTTTTTTTTTGGACAGGCAGAGTTAGTGAGAGAGAGAGACAGAGAGAAAGGTCTTCCTTCCATTGATTCACCCCTCAAATGGCCACTACAGCCGGCGCACTAGGACCCTGGGGTGCTGGCGCCGCAGGCAGAGGATTAGCCTAGTGAGCCGTGGCGCCAGCCTGTGAATCTAAGAAAGCTTCTCACCCTGAAATGGGTCACCCACAGAAACCCTGCAGAATTACTAATGGGTGGTAGAAGAGTGACCATAAGATAGAGGCCACACTTGTAAGGGACCAGACCTCACTGGGTAAGTGTGGTTCAGCCACCTGGTTGACGGGTGAGCTTCACTGGTTTGGCCGGGTGGGAGCTGGTCTGTATCCTGGGAAGCAGGACTAGAGTGACCACTAGCAATGAGTGGGGTGGGTGGACAGAGGATGGATAGAGTACCCTCGGGCCCACCTAACAAAGAGACCAACGCCCAACACCCTGCTGCCCTTGCTGGAACCCTGGGTCCCTCTGCAGCTCTCCCCCTCCTATAGCCCAAGGGTGTTCTTTTTTTTTTTTAATTGGACAGGCAGAGAGTGGACAGTGAGAGACAGAGAGGAAGGTCTTCCTTTGCCATTGGTTCACCCTGCAATGGCCACCGTGGCTGGCACGCTGCGGCCGACGCAACTTGCTGATCCGAAGCCAGGAGCCAGGTGCTTGGGCCATCCTCCACTGCCTTCCCTGCCACAACAGAGAGCTGGCCTGGAAGAGGGGCAACCGGGACAGAATCCGGCACCCCGACTGGGACTAGAACCTGGTGTGCAGGTGACGCTAGGCGGAGGATTAACCTGTTGAGCCGCGGCGCCAGCTGCCGGGTGTTCTTCCGATTAGCCTGTTGAGCCACAGCGCCGGCTGCCAGGTGTTTTTCCCCCACACTACAGACAGGCATCCTGCCCTCTGCCAGGCAGAAGCTGCTGGGGAACCCTTCCTCCTGCCGTACCCGTCCAGCGCCCTCTAGTGGAAGTGCTGGACGTCTTCACAGGCGCCTGTCGCAGGTGCATTCCCAGCTGAGAGGCCGTATGCCTGAACCTGGCCCCGATGGCCCTGGTAGCTGTGGTAGTGGGGGTGGCATAGGAGGTGGGGAGTCCTTTGGGTCTCTGTGTGATGAGCGCTTTCTCCAGCGACAAACCACAGTGAAGGGATCTTCGGGGTGAGCTGTAGCTGATCCGCAAACAGGGTTTTCAGAGTTCCTCATCTGTGTTTTTATTTTTTCCCCTTATTATAGGGCAAAGCAAGACCCAGACCTGGAGACCTGATTGAGATTTTCCGAATTGGCTATGAGCACTGGGCCATCTACGTGGAGAATGACTGTGTGGTCCATCTGGCCCCCCCGAATAAGGGTGGATACTCTATTGAAATACTGGTATTGAAGTGGGCAGGGCAGTCAATGCCTGTGTTCCCCTTGCCTGCTGTCTTTGGTAGCAACAAAATACCCGAAGCATTCCTGGCCCCCTTTTTTTTTTTAACTGTGTGACAGAGCTTGCCCCTGTGCAGCCCTACAAGTGACACGAGTCACTAAGGAGTGTCCCCAGGTGCCCTGGTCTCCCATGACATCCTGTCTTTAAAATACACATTGAAGACCGAGAGCCTCCAGTGTGTGTTGGTAACAGGTCAGCCTTCTCCTCCAGTTTCGGGGGTGGCCTGGGAGGGGTGCAGGTGCCCACGTGACACTTGCTTCCTGTTGTCCCCCAGTGCTGCTCCCAGCTTCCCGATCACCTCCGGCACCTTTTTCCTCACCTGTCTCCTGGTGTTCCAGCCCGTTCCAGGCCACTTCCCTCTACATGGCCCGCAGTGCTCAAGGCTGACATTGAACTTGTGGTTCACTGAGTTGCAGTGGAGCTTGACGGGGGGAGGTGGCAGTAACAGAGGAAGACCACAACAGGATAGGAAGGACCAGTGGTCACGCTGGCTGCCTCAGGAGATGGGACCTGGAGAGGAGGCAGGGTCAGGGGTGGCTCCATGACACACTTGCCATGCTTTTGATTTGTGCATGCGATGCTGTGCCAGGGAAGACCCTCTGACCACAGCTTGCTTGCATCTCTCATTTCTGTGCCCTAGTCCCAGTTTCTCACCTTGCTGGGCTCTTTCCACAGAGTGGAGTCTCTTCTTCATTGCCTCTCTTCCCTCCTCCACCCCTCACACCCTTCCTTCCTTGCTGCCTGGGGTTGTTTGAAGAAGGTACACATTCATCTCCCCCGTTCCTTCCCAGGCCAGCTCCGGGGACGTCCCCCTTGTGTAACCCTCGGGATGGGGAACACCTCAGTCAGGTCTTTCTCGAACAGCGGAGTCCTGCTGTCTCTGCTGCTCCTGCTCCAACTTCTGTAGAATCAGTAGATTTTCTTCAAATGCTTAAGAAAGGACAAGGAGTGTTTCTTGCTCGCAGACAACTTACAAAGTGGGAGGGTACTCACATTTTTTAAAAAAATTATTTGACAGGTAGAGTTATAGACAGTGAGAGAGAGAGAGACAGAGAAAAGTCTTCCTTCCATTGGTTCACTCCCCAAATGGCCGCCACGGCCGGCGCTGCGCTGATCCGAAGCCAGGAGCCAGGTGCTTCTCCTGGTCTCCCATGGGGTGCAGGGCCCAAGCACTTGGGCCATCCTCCACTACCCTACTGCGCCACAGCTGAGAGCTGGCCTGGAAGAGGAGCAACCGGGACTAGAACCCAGTGCCCATATGGGATGCCGGCGCCGCAAGGCAGAGGATTAACCAAGTGAGCCACGGCACCAGCCCCGGGTACTCCCATTTGATTGTAGTAGAAGAAATCCTTTTTTAAAGTCTGGTTTTATTTGAAAGGGGCAGGGGAGAGTGGAAGGGAAGGACAGAGGGAGAGAGAGCGAGAGCGAGAGCGAGAGCGAGAGAGAGAGACTATCTCACATGCACTGATTCACTCCTGAATGCTTGCAGCAACCTGGGCAGGGCCAGGCTGGAGTCAGGAACCTGGATCTCAATCTTTGTCTTCCACCTGAGTGGCAGGGACCCAACCACTGGAGCCATCACCTGCTGTCTTCCAGGGTGAGCAGGTGCAGGAAGCGAGAATGGAGAGAAGCAGGACTCAACCCCGCCAGGCACTCCAATGTGGGCTGCACATGTCTTAACTGCTGTGCCAAACAGCCAACTTTATTATTATTGATATTATTATTATTATTATTTTGTTACAGTGAACTTTATTTTTTCCTTTTTATTCATATAAAGGGAACTCATCTATTTCATATATACAGTTTTAAGAGCGTAATACTTCCCACTGTACCTTCCTGCCTCCCTCATTCTCACCCTCCCGCCTCCTTTCCTTATTTTTAAAAATTTTTATAATGGCATACTTTCAGTTTCCTTGTTATCACAAGCTTACCCTTCCACTAAATGAAGAATTCAACAAGTAGGAAGTAGAAAAATCACTGTTGTCTTTGATTGACACGTAATAATTGTAGGTGTTTATGGGGTGCACTGTGATGTTTTGACGTGTGTATAACATGTGTCAAGCTCAAGTTAGGGAAATTACCACATTCCTTAAAGCATCTGTCATTTCTTTGTGATGAGGGCACCCGAAATCCTCTCCCGTCTAGCTGGTTTTCCATGCTACCCCCCGGCCCTTGGTGGGCTCCTTGCCCTCTCTGAGTGTCTGTCACCTCCCAGGACTGAATAGGGCGATGTAGCAGCTTTCAAAGGTTTCTTTCTTCAAAGTTGTTGAATCCAAAGGTTCTGGGAGGAAGCAGGTGGAAGTGGGCGCCTTGAGGGCCTCGTGAACTTGTTGTCGTTGCCTGTGCCCCTGCTGTGGCCACAGAGGGAGGTGTGTCTCAGGGTCCCCTTAACTCTGTCCATGACATCCCTGCCCCGGGAGCTGGCCCTGGCCTAGGGGCTGCTCACTGAACATTTGGTTAGGAAACAAGGCGCAGGTTCCAGACTCCATCAGGGCAACACAGCACAGAATGTTCTTAGGCCAGTAATCCCAGTCTAGGCCCACGCCGAACCGTGCTTGTAGGGTTAACAATAAGAGACTCCTCTGGAGGTGGAAAGCAGGGAGGCCAGGGCAGGGCAAAAGGCTCTCAGGAAGGCGGCTGCTGTGCGGTGTGTCTGATCCAACTCCCCTCCCTGTGCTTTGCCTTTAATGATGGGTGAAATCGGGGCCCCCTAGGGAAGCAACGGACTCGAAGTCTGAGACCGCACCAATGCCCCACCACTCCCCTCCCCGGCCTTCCAGCCCCCAACTTGTGCTGCTCCTTGATCTCCAGGTGAGGAGTTTGAGGCCGGCAGCATCACTTCTGTGTTCAGCAACCGGGCCGTGGTGAAATACAGTCGTCTGGAGGACGTGCTGCACGGCTGCTCCTGGAAGATCAACAACAAGCTGGACGGGACGTACCTGCCCCTGCCCGTGGACAAGATCATGCAGCGCACGAAGAATATGGTCAACAAGATAGTGCAGTACAGCCTGATCGAGGGCAACTGCGAGCACTTTGTCAACGACCTCCGCTACGGCGTGCCCAGGAGCCAGCAGGTGCGGCCAGTGCTCTCGTGGGGCTTCCTGGGGCTGTGTCGCTGCCTCGGTGACCAGAGCAGCAGGCGCTGGCTCCATCCCAGAGTCTGCTGAACCAGCGGGGCCTTCCTGTAGTTCAGGAGGGATTCCACACCTCCTGTCCCCGGGAGGAGGAGAAAAGGCCCTGTGCCAGCCGCCTGGCTGGAGCCCCAGCGTGGCCATGCACTCAGCTGGTCTCCTGGGTCAGGTCCCCTGATGGCTGAGCCTGGTTCCTCCTTTTACACAAAGGGGTGGGCGGAGCTGGAAAGGAGAGTGTCTCAGAACATTTTTGCAGGATGGAGTGAAGAGTGGCCGGCGCTGTGGCTCAACAGGCTAATCCTCCGTCTTGCGGCACCGGCACTCCAGGTTCTAGTCCTGGTCGGGGCGCTGGATTCTGTCCTGGTTGCCCCTCTTCCAGGCCAGCTCTCTGCTGTGGCCCGGTAGTGCAGTGGAGGAGGATGGCCCAAGTGCTTGGGCCCTGCACCTGCATGGGAGACCAGGAGAAGCACCTGGCTCCTGGCTTCAGATCAGCGCAGCGCCAGCTGCGGCGGCCATTGGAGGGTGAACCAACGGCAAAGGAAGACCTTTCTCTCTGTCTCTCTCTCTCTCTCTCACTGTCCACTCTGCCTGTAAAAAAAATTAAAGAAAAAAAAAAAGGCGCGAAGAGCTCAGTCTACTTCGGTGCAACACGTTTTGAAATCTGTGCATAGCTTCTTCATGAGATGCATTTTCCACGGACTTCTTCTCGTGTGTATAAATTTCAACTTTTGTTTTTTTTCTGCACCAAAATAAACTGAGCTTTCCATTCCATTTTCCATGAACTTTCTGAACTTCCCTTTATTGCTTATAGCACCCTGAGGGCCACCTCTTGGATGTATGACTATATTATTGTTTTTATTTTGTAAACAAATTTGAATCACTTGCCAATATGTGAAAATATAGAAATTTTATATGAGAGGGTCTGGTTTCCCAGCTCTCTTGAGCACTCAGTTACCAGGCCACACCCAGGGTCAGTGTCCTGCTTGCCAGCCCTGTGCCCGGCTGAGCTGAGCCCCAATAGCTGGTTCTTGACTACAACTCCATGAGATGAGCAGTGCAAGTAGTTATTGTGTTACTGTTTCCTTTAAAATGGATGATAAAAGGGGCTGGCACTGTGGCATAGCAGGTAAAACCGCTGCCTGCAGTGCTGGCATCCCATATGGGTGCTGGTTCCAGTCCTGGCTGCTCCACTTCCGATCCAGCTCTCTGCTCTGGCCTGGGAGGGCAGTGGAGGAGGCCCAAGTCTTGGGGCCCTTGCACCCACATGGGAAGACCCGGAGGAAGCTCCTGGTTCTTGGCTTCAGATCGGCACAGCTCTGGCTGTTGTGGCCATTTGGAGAGTGAACCAGTGTATGGGAGACCTCTGTCTCTCTGCTTCCTTTTCTCTCTCTGTGTAACTCTGTCAAATAAATAAATAAGTCATTAATAAAAAAAGATGAAAAAATCAAGAATTAATAGTGTTACATAATTTTTCCATGTCATCCCCTGCCCTAATGTTTTGAGTTCTCTGAAATTACCAGTGGAGGTCTCTCTGCTGTTGCTCTCCCACCCATCAGCTAGCGCTGGCAGCGCGCCTCCCAGCTGTCACTGTCCATATCTTTCTCCTCTACACTTCCGTTGTCCCCTGGCCTGAATTCCATTCGGGCTCCAGTGCCAGGAGCTTGGTGGGCTCTGCTGTGAGGGCTCCCAGGAGCGTGAAGAGAAGACCCCCACGGACCGAGGGCAGGAGAGGAGGCCCTCAGAAAAAGCCTAGGCCCTGGAGTCCTGAGACCCGAGGCTGGTAGCCTGGACAGCGTCTCGCTGTGTGGCTGTGTCCCACAACTTCACTTCCTGGCTCTCAGCTCCCCCATTTGTAGAACGCTATGGCGTGCTGGGACCCTTTGCTTCTGGGTAGAATGGCTCTGAGGGAGCAAGGGAGCCAGGAGGCCGGGCGCCTTGGGTGTCCATCGCCAGCAGTCCTGGCTTCTCCTGGACTTTAGCAGCTCCAGGATTTTTGGAAATACAGAATATTATGGTTGATCCTTTTCCCTAGGAAAACACTCCGGACAGGCTGTTCCCTGAAGGGGCATGTGGAGGTCGAGGTGGGGGAGGAGGGTGCACGCCTAGGGTTGGTTCTGACTGTTCTGCGACTGATGTGCGTTGCAGGTTGAACACGCGCTGATGGAAGGAGCGAAGGCTGCAGGCGCGGTGATCTCAGCCGTGGTGGATAGCATGAGGCCCAAAGCAGTGACCGCTTGAACATGCCGGGACCTCGGAGCAGAGGAAGGGCTGCTGACCCTCGCAGAGAGAACATGCCTCTCTCCCTCCCCTTGCCTTCCTTTCTCCATGACCTTGTTTAAAAGGATTGTGAGCTTCCGGAAGAATCTAGAATGTATCCGATTACCCCTCCAGAAATACATCCAATATATGTGACCAGAGACTGGTAGACTCTCAGGATGGCAAGGACAGCTACCTACTGTGTACATATTACGCGCCAGGCACGGTGCTCTGCCACCCGTAAAAGGCCTTGTATGTGCTTGTTTGAGTTTACGTTCTTTGTAGGAAGGGGCCTTGCGTGTTTCTTAGGGTGACGGTAGTCTGCGATGCTTCAACACCCCCTGAAATATCCCGGGAGCCTCCACTCGAGCCTTTCCCATAATGAAGACCCCTTTCCAGAAGTTCTTTGTCTTGCACGAAAATGTCTCCCACTTCCTTCCACCCCCTTAGTCCTGCCCCTTCCAACCCACGTGTAGTCCAGGGGAGGAGGACTTCCAGGAATGCTGTGACTCACCGCTCAGGGCCACCTGTACCTTAATCTAGGTACACATTTTCCAAAAAATATTTTTTTTAAAACTATACATCAATTTTATTCTTTATTGCATTTCTATCTTAGATTCGCCAGAAAATTTGATGTTTCCATTCTCACTGGCTTTAGAGATTTATTTACTTATTTGAAAGAGTAATAGAAGGAGAGGGAGATCTTCCATCTACTGGTTCAGTCCCCAAATGGTCGCAACAGCCGAGGCTGGGCCAGGCTGAAGCCAGGAGTCTGGAGCTCCATCTAGATCTCCCACATGGGTAACAAAGGCCCAAGCACCTCGCCCAGTTTCTGCTATTTTCTCAGGTGCATTTTCAGGGAGCTGGATCGGAAGTAGAGCAGGTGGGACTTGAACCGACGTTTGCAGGGGATGTCGGCACTGCAGGCGGCGGCTTTACCCTCTAGGCCACAGCACCAGCCCCTGGATGAGCCTTTGCATCTTGTGGAATGCAAGGCTCATGCCCAGGACAGACATGGGGTGGGCAGTGGGGGAGGGAGGACATTCCAAGGGGGAAGTGATTTGACGTGAATGTTTCTGAGATTAGTCGAACACGGGTGTTTTGTTCATGTGTTTTCTCTTTCACTTTTGGTGAGGTGGGCACGTGGGGCAGTGGTGGTGTTGGTTTGCTTAGTGTCCCATGGAGACTCAGAGAACTTGACCTTGCTGGGCTTCTTCATGGTGAGTTAGTGTTGCCTGAGCTAGCAGGTGCATGAATCCAGATGTTTTGTTCGGTGATACAAAGCTGACTTTGGAAAGCACCCGGCAGAGATTATTGTGGCTGCAAAGTGATCTGGGAGGGGTATAGGGGTGGGGAAAGTGTCAGTCAGGGTTGCCGCCTGTAGCAGGGAGAAAGGACCCTGCTACTTGGGGAGTGGGCCAGAGGCTGCAGAGGAAGGGCCAGAGGGGAGCCCCTGTGAAGCCAGGAGAGAGAGAAGCTGCTCTCTGGTTCCCAGTTGTAAATTTTGGTCTCAAAGCCACCTTTTGTTCTCTTTGAGCTGTGCTTGGAGAGTAAGGGGAGGGGCCTTTGTCCGGGGTTTGTTAGAACCCTAGAAGGTTGCTGTCCTGGAGAGAAGGGTTTCAGGGGCTGCCTGGTGTGGGCAGAGCGCAGGGGTTCCGCGATGGCTTAGGACAGAAGCAGCCTGCACTGGGATACTCCGAGAGCGAACAGGGTTTCCTGCAGTTACGCAGGAGGAGAGCTTGGCTAACAAAGTCCGATTTTCAAAGGGAAGGGTGGTTCCTGAACCTGCAGGGCATGGACGCTCACATCCCACGCAGACAAGCACAGCACAGGGGGCGTTGGAGCTGGATACACAGCCTTCCGGTGTTCACGGACCATTTCGGTGCCCATTTCCTGTGAAAACTTTCGTCACTTTAACAGGGCAATGAGCTGCCACACAGACTCTAAAAGGGCTTTGTGAGATGCTCAAAGTTCTGATCTCTCAAAACTTCTGCCCTTAGTGCTTTCAAAGCCGACTTTCAACCAGGCAGAATCTGTCGAGAGCAGCCAGGTGTTGAAGGTCTCCAGTGGCTGCCGGGGGATGAGCAAGTGACTTTTGTTTTGCTCTTTTGTTTGATCATGGTGGAATTTGCTTTAAAAATATTTTCGATGAATCAGATGATCCAGTTCACTAGGTTAAACACAAAAAGTTTTTTACATTTGCTTAAAAAAAACACCTCTTGAAGTTAAGGCGTTTCTGAGTTTATAGCAATGTGGGAAGTGATTTGTAGTTGATTAACTTTTGGTACAGCCATCCAGTTTCACTTTAAAAGACTTGAGAAAGTCCATGGAGGCCATGAACTCCCAATTGTGTGTGTGTGTGTGCGTTTTCTTTCTTTAAATGAAAGGTGGCTACCTCGCTTTTACCTGAACCTGTGAGCAGTGAGTGGTATGGGCTGGCTGTGCTGAATTCTGAGTTGAATAAAGGATACAGACACTGAATGTGGGTATTAGACAAGTGCTGAAAAGGTGTATCCTCTTTAAAACGTTTTTTCCCCCAAATTTATATTGTATTTATGAGAGAGAGAGAGTGAGCAGGAGACAGAGCTCTCCTGTGTGAAACAGCTGGGGCCGGGCCAGGCTGAAGCCAGGAGCTGGGAACTGGATCTAGAGCTATGTGGTGGCAGAGAACCAAGAACTTGAGCACCACCTGCTGCCTCTTGGAGTGCCCTTTCTCAGGGATACGGAATGGGAAGTGAAGTTGGACTTGAACACTGATATGGGATATGGACATTGCATGTGGTATTTTGACCACTGCACCAAATACCTATGCTGATGCGTAACCTCTTTATCCAGGGGAGGTGGGGTCAGAACTCAGTCCACAGAGGAAGAGGGGAGCAGTGGAGCCTCAGGACCTCTTCAGGGCCACTCAGCACAGAGACCACCACCTTGTGACCATGGCAGAGCTTGCATTGATGCAAAGCCTTATCAGGAGGGCAGCTCTGGTGTCCAGTGGACCCCAGTCTGTCTCAGATGTGGCAGGAACAAGCGTCATCTCCAGGGGAGGTGGGTAGCAGTTTGTATCTGTGTCACTCAAATGCAGATGCTGAGGGCTCCGTTCCTCCGTGTCTTTTACCCCATGGATGGGCATCCAGGGCAGCCCCGAAGCTCCTTCCCCCAAACTCTGGGACTTCACGGGGCAATGGGCAAACGATGCTCTAATAACTGCCTATAGGTCACTGGCAAAGGAGTCCTTGGGGCTCACACTCAGGAACACAACTGTGCCAGGCAGGGCTCAGGAAGGGTGTGTGTGAGTGTGAGTGTGTGTGTGTGTGTGTGTGTGATCATTGTGAACATACGCCCAGACTCCAAGCACAAGGAGTCTGGCAGATGCACAATATTAAGAGAAGTGTAGAAAGGAAAGGTGTGTATGGCATTGTTGACCTGCCAGTCTCTAAATATGGAAGAAGAACCCATTGGAGACTCCATCCGTCTCATCTCTCCAGGTATTCCCAAGCTACGAGAAGACTTGTGTTAGACTCTCAGTTGCAAGAGACAGAAAGCGGAACTAAGCAGTGAGGAACTTACTGGATTAAGTGGCAGCCAAATCCTGGAGCAGAATACAGTAGAGGGCATTTAGAACACATGGCACTGGCTTTGAACAACCTGAGGGTTCAGTTCTCCAGAGCCACGAGATCATTGTGGAGAAGCAAGAGAAGGAGTCGAGTGGGTGAGAATGCCCCTGAGCTCAGCAGATCCAGAACATGTTCTGACGGCACAGAAATTGATCCTCTGTCCACACTCACGACTGGGATTCCTCTGGAGAAGCTTCCTGGTTGGCGAAACACATACACAGCCCTTGTAAACCATTTATCCCTTTGGCTTCTTCCATAGGAAAGAATGTGTTTTGGGGTGTACAGTTTCTGTTCTATCCAGCGTTGGAGAGAGGCTACTGTTGCAGTTCAGGCTCACTGGGAAACAGATTCTGGGCCTGAGGTTTGTGGGTAGGAGGTTTATTGGAGCAGTGGAAGAGGCATAATGGAATATTACAAGGCACAACTATTTACTCTGTAGTTTTTATTCTACTTTACAGTTTGAACTTTGGTCATTTGGGAACAAACAGCTTGACATAATAATATTTTATGTGCGTAATTGTCTAGTGAGTGAATTTAAAGGTATAAGAATATCTGCCAAAAATCCAGTAGAGGCAACTGGTGCTACTGGATACAGCACTTGTCTTCCTTAATTTGTTCTTTGATCTGACCAGAGCTAATAGTTTAAAAACAATACTTTCCAAGTTAATGTTATTGAAATTCAGGAAACTATTTCCTGTATACATCAAGATTTTTTTTTTCACTTTCCTACAAAAATGCTCCAGCTCATAGTTTGTGTTTTGTTGTACCGGTTTTCATTTTACATATGGATAAAACTCCATGAGGTCACACAAAATAACATAAGTAAAGTAATTCAAGTTTTAAAAAAATCTTTCCCAGCACTGTGCTTGCATTGTTTCTTGAACCCACCACAGTCAAGAGCACGTGGTACCACCGGGATTGAAAGCATAATAGTGCTTGAAGTAGGCTGATATGATTCTGAATCCTGTGACCTTATTCATGAATAAATGAGTTGAGTGCAGAGGTAACTGGGGCCAACTGGGTCACTGGGAGTTCTTGAAATCAGCATCCAAATGGAGTGTGACATTTATTAGTGCTAATGAAAGTGTGCTAGTTTGAAGCCCCACACATGTAATGTTCGCAGTTAGTTGTGGTCACAATTGTTTAGAATTTAGACAAAATATTTTTTTCCGGTAGGATTTTGCCCCTTGAAGTATTAAAGTTACCAATGGACGGTGATGATAAAATGGAGCTCAACTTTCAGTTCTACGTTCTCCGCATAAACACCCCGCACACCCTTGGTTTCCCACAGAGTGGAAGGGCTCCTTCCCTCCATTTTGGAGGTGGGGGCACACACCCAGATTCTTCACCAGCCTCCATTGTCTCTCTCCTGCCTCAGCCCAGAAGGTGGACTATGTAAAATGTCTTAATAAATCTTTCTGATCCTTGGGCAAATATTTTGTAACCCAGAGTCAAATATTTGCTTGTCTCACTTCAATTCTTTCCCTCCTATGATGTCTGATGCCAGTCTCAGGTTAATTATTCACTTTTAGCTTCCTGACCTGCAAAGAAAGGCTTTGGTAGGATCATCATTAAAACTAAATGGGGACATTTTTGATAGTTAAAGTATAATTATGCCTAAATAACAGGTGTAAGCTGGGCCCATCCTGGCCCAACCAGGATGTCCGGATAATCTCCCAAGTGCGTAACTGAAGAAATTAAATAAAGAGGGATGTGTGTGTGTGTGTGTGTGTATGGGTCTGTGTGATGTGTTTGAGGGTGGAGAAAACAACATATAAGTTAATGCTTAAAATATTATCTATTTTTAAAGATTTATTTATTTTACTTGAAAGTCACAGTTACACGGAGAGAGAGAGAGATGTCTTCTATCTGCTGATTCACTCCCTAGATGGCTGCAACGGCTGGAGCTGTGCTGATCTGAAGCCAGGAGCCAGGAGCCTCCTCTGGGTCTCGCATATGGGTGCAGGAGCCCATGGATTTGGGCCATCTTCTAGTGCTTTCCCAGGCCATAGCAGAGAGCTGGATCGGAAGAGGAGCAGCCGGGTCTTGAACCAGTGCCCATATGGGATGCCGGCACCGCAGATGGCGGCTTTACCAGCTATGCCACAGTGCTGGCCCCCAAATATTAGCTTGTTCTGCACAAAATTAGAACATACAACACTGCTAAATATCATTTTGAATTATGCTTTTTCTCTTTGTATTAAATTCAGAATCTGTTGGCCTAAGCCAAAATATCACCTAATTTCTAGTTTTCATGAATGGTGGATAATTTTCTTTGTTTCCTCAGCGACACTTTCCTGAGACCCTGTGCTTCACCAGAAGTTTTTTTTAAAGATTTATTTGAAAGGCAGAGTTACAGAGAGAGGGAGAGACAGAGAAGATCCCCCATCCACCGGTTCACTCCCCAAATGGCCACAACGACTGGAGTTGGGCAGATCCAAAACCAGTAGCCAGGAGCTTCTTCTAGGTCTCCCACATGGGTGCAGGGCCCAAGCACTTGGGCCAAATTCTACTGTTTTCCCAGGCCACAGCAGAGTGCTGGATCGGAAGTGGAGCAGCCGGGACTCGAACCGGTGCCCATGCAGGATACCAGCATCGCAAGGAGTGGCTTTACCCGCTACGCCACAGCGCCGGCCCCTCCATCAGTACTTTTAATTTTACATTTTCACTCACTTATATAAAATTCTCTGCTGGCTTTCTGAACGTTGCTCAGGAAACTCATCAGCCATCCTGAATAAGTTTGCTCCTCAATCCGGACAGAGTTCTAAAGAGTTGCCCTGGTGAACAGCAGCTGGATTCCGAATTCCAACACCTGTCATTCAGAACTAGTGTTTTTGAGCCCTTTGATTTGTTATACTTTTCCCCATTTTTTAAAACTTTTATTTGTTTGTTTATTTAAAAAGACTGCTTGATTTATTTGAAAGGCAGAGTGATAGACACAAAGGGAGAGAGAGACAGATGGTGAGATCTGCCTTCCACTGGTTCATTCCTTAAATGGCTGCAACAGCTGGGACTGGGCCAGACTGAAGCCAGGAGCTAACCCAATCTGAGTCTCCCACATGGGTGGCAAGGGCCCAGGAACTTGGGCTATCATCCACTGCGTCCCAGGTGTATTAGCAGGGATCTGTATCAGAAGCAGAGCACCTGGGATTTGAACCAGTGTTCTGATAAGGGACTCTGGCATCGCAAGTGTTGACTTAACCCACTGTGCCACGGTGCTGGACCTTTTAACTTGTATTTTAAATTGACATGTAATGTAATAATTGCTTACATTTATGATGTACAATATGATGCTTTGATCCATGCATACATTACGGAATGATCAAATCACAAGCGTAACTTTGGGCTCCAACATGTATCATTTCTTTGTGATGAAGCATTCAAAATCCTCTCTTCCAGACAATTTGGAATGCATGACATGTTGTTATTGACAGCAGTACCCTCTTGGGATAGAACATCAGAACTTGTTCCTAAGGTTCCACTGTAATGGTGTACCCAAGGATCCCAATCCCTCCCTGCACCCTAACGTATTTAAATCACATTGCTTTACCCGTCTTTGGCTTCCTTTTGGGCTTCAGATCCTACAGTTCTGCAGAGTATTACCTCTGCCTTGGAGGTATTTCCAGGGTCTCCCAACGAATTTTTATGGCTGGGGCCAGTGTGGTGGTGCAGTGGGTTAAGCCACTTGGGACGTGCTATTAGCATATAGATGCTAATTTGAGTTCCAGTTGCTCCACTTTTGGCCCAGCTCCCTCCTGGGAAAGCAGTGGAACATGGCCCAAGTGCTTGGTCCCCCGCTACACATGTGGGGCATCACGATGGAGTTCCAGGTTCCTGGCTTTGACCTGGCCTAGTCCTGGCTCTTGCAGCCACTTGGGGAGTGAAACAAAGTCTCTTGGATTCTTCCCCCCTCTCTCTGTAACTCTGACTGCCTTTCAAATAAATAAATAAATCTTTAAAAATTTTTTATGTCTATGAATGGCCTAATGTTTTAGGTCAGTTCATCCCCCAAGTCACACTCCATCAGTTTTGTGTGATGTTGTAGTATACAGACAGAAGGTAATGGTTATTTAAATATATAAGAGTAAACTATAAAAATGTGCAATCTAAGTACACAAACTTCATTGTCTAGTCAAAAGTGGTGCCACCAAAGTGGAATTGTTAGTCTGGTGTTTGTCTAACCATTGTCAGGTAGCTCAAAGCACTCATCCATTCATGTTTGAACATGTGAAAGGTGATATGGGTGGAGGGTTGGGTGGTGGGCGACACTGTCGTGCAGAAGTGCAGTGGGTTAAAGCCATGTTCTGCAGTACCCGCATCCTATATGGGTGCTGGTTCGAATCCTGGCTGTTTCACTTCCAATCCAGATCCCTGCTGATGTGCCTGGGAAGGCAGTGGAGGATGGCCCAAGCCCTTGGGCCCCTGTACCCATGTGGGGGGCCCAGAAGAAACTCATTGCTCCTGGCTTTGGCCTGACCCAGCCTAATTGTTGTGGCCATTTGCGGAACCAAGTGGATGGAAGAGCTGTCTCTGTCTCTCCTTCTGTCTCTCTCTGTAACTCTGCCTTTCAAATAAATCTTTAGAAAAAGGTGTTTTGGGGGCATCAGTGTACTAATACATGAAGGTGCAGATAAATGAAACTCAAGTCTGCTCCCTTCCCTCATCTAAGTAGCATTATAATGGCTACCCTAGAATATATTAATCTTCCAACAGGTAGGAAGTGAGCAAAGGGTAAGTTACATAAAAAAAAGTTCCATCTGTCCCTGGTGGAGCCTAAATAAACTTGAGCTAAACTGACCTGCCCTAAATGAAAAATATCTGTCATTGGATTAATCATTCATGGTGAGGGAGGCAAGAATGGGAAACACATTCACTATCATTAGAGAATCATTCTGAACACAAAACAGAAACAGCTTTTTTCCTGAGAATCCAAACCTCAGCAGAAGAGATGCATAAAAGGAGAAATGGTGGCTGAGTCATTTTAATGGCATCAGAGAGAAGGTTCTAGATTCCTGCTGTCCAGGACCCAGGGAGGCTCTTCCCCCTGGCTTCCCGAGATCTAATCCGTCAGGTACACATCTGATGTTCTAAGGTCCTACAATCTTTTCTCACAAAACACTTCTTTTTGTGCCCAAGCCAGCTGGTTCTGCTGTTTGCAGCTAGCAGATTCCAAACAAATTTGGATCCTGCTTTATTTTCAGGAATTATTTATTTTTCCTATGATGTTTCAGCCATCAGTGAGATTCCTCTTCCTCATTCCATATGTAGCAAACCAGTTTGTGGTTGTCCTGTGTTCTCAGAGAGAAGCAGGTGATGTCGCTGTCCAAGGTATAGCTAATGAAACATAAGAGACTCTCATACTCTGGTTTCTCTTCAGATTGTATAAATCTTTCACCTTTTACATAAGAGACTCAAGGGTGGGTCAGTGCCTTCCAGCTGCTCTTCGCACTTTAAAATAAGAGAGCAACAGGGGCAAACTTGATGCGAGGAGCCGGTGGCTTAAAACCAAACGCAGGGCCATTGTGTGATCTCACTGAACAGTCTCCGTTACCATGAGATAAATGAAGAGAAGACATCTTAGTGTTGTGCACCAGGTTGGCTTCTTCAGAGCCAGGTTTTTAAATGACCACAAACCCACCCAAACTTCGGGGTTTTTCCCAGAAGGCCCAGGGGCCAGGAAGATGGGGCAGGAGGAAGCACCACTAGCTTGGACACAAGGTGGTAGAGACAGTAACAAATGAGAATATTTCATTGGCTCTCCAACTATTATGGGTAAGGATCAGACTGAGAAAACTATACCTCTCCATCCCTAAAAATGGAAGAATGACTTAGGAGGCAGAACAAAGAGCCCAGAGGATATAGTCATCTGAGGAGGATATTGTTTAGTCGCAATCATGGAATCTTACCTAGCTGGATTTCAGGACTGTTATCAATCAGTGACTTCTCTTTGGTTTGCATCAACCCTTTGCATAGGAATATCAGTGCTGGTTACACTATGTCCATTCCCTCACTGGTGTGCACTCTGAGAGGCAGCAGGTGATGGCCCAAGGAGTCGGATCTCTGCCACCCATGGCGGAGACCCCGATGGAGATCTGGGATCCTGGCTTGGAGAGTTTAGGAAGAATTATTGATCTGATTTTCTTGTCTGTTATTGAAACCAATAGAAAGCTCAGGCTCTCTATTTATTTTTGATTCAATTTTTTGAGCCTGTATGCTCCTAGAGTTTATTCATTTCTTTTATATTATCCAATTTGTTGGCTATATATCCAATATGCAATAATTGCTCCTACTAGTTCCTTATGATCCTTCTCATTTCTGAGGCATGTCTCACATCTCTGAGATATCCACTTCTGGTTTTATTTTTGTTTTGTCTAACTTTCTTAGTTAGTATAGCTAAATGTTTGTCAATTTCATCCTTCCCAAGAGCATCTGAACATTGAGGATTCTGTCCATGAGGGCTCACGAGGAAATCAGAAAATGAAATAGAAAATTGGAGGGTAGGGGATCCTTGTTACCCAGTTGCAGAACACTTAGCAACAGTGATTTCTGTGGTGACGTGAAAAGCAGCAAATGTACATAATGAACTTGGTGATCCAGCCAGGGAGATTCCCAAGCACTGTGTTAAGGGTGTCGCTTGCTTTCTTCTTGCCTCTCGTGGTAAAATGAAAAAGACTGATAAAGCGAAAGTTCAGTGTCTTGGAAAGTTAGAAGCCTCTCCAAATGATAAAAGATGAAAAAATTAAAAAATGGCTAATGCTAATGTGCTGTAAAGATAAACTGGAAAGTGGGATTGTCAAGTAGCAGTTCACATTACAGGAAGGTCAATGGTGGCACCTCAAAATATTACTCAATGGCCCAAAGGAAATTTTAAAAAGATTAGTATTGTATCCCACAGATGCTCCTACACACTTAAAACCTCTAAGAAGATTGGGGCATTGCATCCAGCCGTCTTAGTCGCACCATAATTATCTTGAAGCATTTCATGAGGGTGGGTTTTTTTTTTTTTTTCCGAATGGAATGCAACACAAGGTAACTCAGGGCAGGCCCACAAAATCTGATAGAATTCAAAATCTCAAAACTGCTTCAAACTCAGACTGAAAGTGATGCAGACGGCACAGTGATAAAGGCTGATGCCCTAATTCCTAGGGGCAGGAATTCGGAAGAAGATATTCCCTCAGCGGCCAAACACTGGCTAAATTTCATGACTAAGGGAGATTGGCCGAGGCTAGAAACAAGATCCCAGAGGGCAGAGCAAAAAGCCTCGAAGAAGCTGGACTTAATGAGCTTCTGACATTTGCAGCTTGGTTTTCAGAACTGATGGTGTCCCCTGAGTCTGTGGTGCCTCTCACATTTTTCCCTTTTCTGTATCGGTTGTTGCATTCTGTGTCACCAATGTGTGTTGGGTGTTTGAAATGCAAATGTGTCCCTCTGTAGGGTCACAGGTTTCTAGACTGGAGGAGCTGTACTCCAGGGGCACTTTAGGGATTAGCAGAGCAGCCTTGACCACATCCTGATCTAGATGACGAGATTTGGGCTCTGAGAGGACGCCATGATGGGAAGATGGGACTGGGGAGCTTGGGAGGAGGAGAGTGCATTCTGCATGTGGGAGGTTACAAATCCTCGAGGGTCTGAGTGCTAATAGGACGTATGACTTCTTTTTAATGGACAGACGACGGGCCAATGTAATGGATTTGTCTTTCCTGATAAGAATTGGACTTTCATTTTGGTAGAGAATCTCTTTCTGGCAGACTTCGATGAACTAAATCACTAAAGGCAATGACTGAGAGTCGCCTCAGCCAGCAGGGATATCAAGGCGTTCAACACAACAGCCACAGGCAGTGAAATGTTGCCTACACCCTGCAAGCCTGGAAGCAGACCTTCCCCACTCAGGATTCCCGAGAAGATGCCAGCCCAGACCAGCACTTGGCTTGCAGCTTCAGGAGAGACCTAGAAGCACAGAACTCAGCCATGCTAGATTCCTGGCCCGCAGAAGGTGTGACATAATTAATGTACGCTGTTCCAATCTGCTAAGAGGATAGTAATTTGTTATGGCGTAAGAACAGCCAACAGACTGCCCTGGCCAACTTCTTGAGTACTGAGCCAGAGGACCAACCAAGCCATGCAAAGATTTCTGATATTCACAAACTGTGATAATAAATGTGCCGTTGTAAGCTAGTTAGTTGTGGGCACTTTATTCTGGAGCCTATCACTAATACAGTCATGAATCAACCATTCCAAGTTGTTTTACCCTGATACTCAAGGGGTCCTTTCATATGTAGGTTCATGACTTAGGGATGTTTCTAGAAAGTTTATCTGAGTTATAATTTTAAACTTATTTCTAATAATTACAATTTATTTAAAAGAGGAGAAGAGATCAATCTCACATCCTCTGGTTCCCATTCCAAATGCCCCTAATAGCCATGGTGAGTCAAGCCAAAGCCAGGATTTGGGAACTCAAAAAGCTCTCTGTTGTGGGTGACTGGGACCCAAATCCTATGCCATCATCTGCTGCTTCCTGTAGTGCATATTAGCAGGAGAATGAAATTATTAGCAGAGCCAGACTTGAACCCAGGCATTCCAAAATGGGATGTAGGCCTCCCAAGTGGTGCCTTTTATTAAAAAAAAGATTTATTTTTATTTTATTATTTGAGAGGCTGAGTTACAGACAGAGAGAGAGAGAGACAGAGAGAGAGAGTTCTTCCATCCGCTGGTTTACTCCTCAAATAGCCATAACAGCTAGGGCTGGGCTAGACCAAAGCCAGGAACCAGGAGCTTCTTTTGTGTCTCCTATGTGGGGGCAGGGGCCCCAGCACTTGGGGCCGTCTTCCACTGCTTTTCCAGGTGCATTAGCAGGGAGCTGGCTCGGAAGTGGAGCAGCTGGGACTAGAACTGGCACCCATATGGGATGCCAGCCCCACAGGCAGAGGTTCAACCTGCTATACCACAGCGTCGGCCCCCCAAGTGGTGTCTTAACTGCTCGCCAAATGCCTGACCCAGTTATATATAAATTGGATCCCATTTGACGCTCTTCCACTTCAGCCACTTTCCCTTGGCTTGTTGAACTTCTTTCTTTGTCTGGTTTTCATTCCCTTCGATGTTTCACTCGAGTGTATTCATTATGTTTCATTCGAGTGTATTCTTCCATGGAAACTTGCAATTCAGATTTTTATTATAAAATCGTTTGTTTCTTAAAAAATTTCCTTCCTTAGATTGACAATTGGCTACTCTCAGTTTAGTTTTCACACTTTTATTTCTCGCCTCTCTGTTCTTAGCTTTCGAATGTTTGGTTGGAGGTGTTTTTCACTCCAAATCATATTTTCTGCATGAGAGTTAGCATGTGTTTTTATCTGAAAAACCTCTCACCCTGCTTTCTGATTCTAGATTTCTGGCATTTCCTCACTCTAGACTCTTAGCTATCTTCTCAGTAGAAAGTAATGATGTTTCTGCATGGATAACAATTTTTTAAAAAAATTTTATTTTATTTATTTGAAAGGCAGAGTTAGAGAGAGAGCGTGACAGTGAGAGTGAGAGTGAGAAAGCGAGAGAGAAAGAGTGAGAGAGAGAGAGAGAGAGTCTTCCATCTGCTGGTTCACTCCCCAAATGGCCAAAATGGCCAGGGTTGGGCCAGACCAAAGCCAGAAACTAGTAGCTACTTCTGGGTCTCCCATATGGATGCAGGGACCCAAGCACTTGAGCCATCTTCTACTGCTTTACCAGGTGCATTAGCAGGGAGCTGGATCAGAAGTGGAGCAGCCAGGACTCCAATATGGGATGCTAGTGTTGTAAGCAGCAACTTAATTCACTGCACCACAATGTGGCCACTTCATATTTCTTAGAAATATCTTTGGCCACAACACCATGTTTTTTAGTCACAATTTTTTTGACAGGTAGAGAGAGAGACAGAGAGAAAGGTCTTCCTTCAGTTGGTTCACTCCCCAAATGGCTGCTATGGCTGGCGCTGTGCTGTACCGATCCGAAGCCAGGAATCAGGTGCTTCTTCCTGGTCTCCCATGTGGGTGCAGGTGCCCAAGCACCTGGGCCATCCTCCACTGCCCTCCTGGGCCACAGCAGAGAGCTGGACTGGAAGAGGAGCAACTGGGACTAGAACCCAGCACCCATATGGGATACCAGCGCTGCAGGTGGAGGATTAACCAAGTGAGCCATGGCGCCAGCCCCTTTAGTCACATTCTCTAATTTCTACATAACCACAAGAAACAGTGCTGTCAAAATTATGCCTTGCATAACAAGAGTTTCCCTTCCTGTTTGCAAATACAATATTCTCAGTCTCCTTGAAGTCATCCCTGGCAATCTCCACAAAATCAAAACGCTACTGAGAGTGTGTCCAAGGCATTTTAGTATTTCATTGTGTTCTCATGCCCCATGCATGGTTGCCAAATCACTCACACATTTTAGGCTTTTGTTACGAAAGCACTCAAAGTCCAGATTTTAAAATCTGTGTTAGTTATCCATTACTACATTGACTACATTGCTACTCTGACACAGCAGCTAGAAACAATAAATATTTATTACACTGCTTCCATCATTTGGGAAACAGTCCATGACTTAACCGGTTGCTTATGGCTCAAGGTCTTCTTCATGTTTCAGTCAAGTGGCCACCAGATCTGCAGAGTCATCTGAGTGCTGATCTGTGAGGTCGTGGTCATTTCAGTCATCACACACGTGATCTTTTGACTGGCTTTGGTCTTTGGCCAGAGACATCTCTCAGAGGACTTCTTGATGACACAGCAGCTGGCTTCTCTCACAGTGAATGGTGTAAGAGGTAGAGGTAGAAACTGGGGAGGGAGGAAGGAAGGGAGTGAGAGAGCGAGAGAGAGAATCATAAGATAAATGCTAGTTTTTATAATGTTATCCCAGACATGTCATAGCATATTTTGTGCTTTGTTGTATACCTTAGAAGGCAACTCACAAGTCCAGGCCACCCTCAAGAGATGGGGATTCTGCAGAGATAAGAATACTCTGAAGAGGTAGTCAGGGAACAACACAAGAAGCTGTCTCCAGATGAGTGGACATTTTGAGCAGTTGACTATGAAACTCTAGATTTGAAAACGTTGGTCTGGAAATTGCTACATATAATGTTTTATTTTTTAAAAAAGATTTATTTGGAAGGTAGAGTCACAGAGAGGGAGGGAGGGACAGGAGAGAGAGAGAGAGAGAAAGAGAGAGTGAGAGAGAGAGAGAGAGGTTTTCCATCGGCTGGTTCTCTCCCCAGATGACTGCAGTGGTTGGGGAAGGTCTGGGCCAGGACAAAGGAACCAGGAATTCCATCATCCGGATCTCCCATGTGGGTGTTGGGGACCTAAGTTCTTGAGTCATCCTCTGCTGCTTTTCCAGGTGCATTACCAGGGAGCTGGATCAGAAGTGGAACTGCTGGGACTCAAACCAGTGTTTGTGGGGTGCTGGTGTCCTAGGTGGTGGCTTAACCTGCTGTGCCACAATGCCAGCCTCTATCATTTCTTATGAAAGACATTATATTTAAAGTTTGTGGAATTGGATAAGATCTCCTAGGAGGTATGAGTAGATAGAAAAAAGAGGAGGTTTGAGTATTGAGCCCTGGAGACTTCACAGTATTTGAGAAGGTGTCGGAAAAGTATCAGGAAGATGAACTTGTGTGGAAGAAGGAGAGAGAATAGCCTGGGACCAGGAGGGAGTAATTGCAGGTAGTGTTTCTAGGAGAAGGGACAGGTCAAATAAAAAACCTGACCTGATGATGTGTAAGCCATTGGTGACCTTGAGAAGAGCAATTTTGGTGAATTTGAATGCCTCATGGTGTGGGACAGACTCTTAGAAACTGGAGAGGGACAGCCCTTGGTAGTGGATTGGAAATTTAAGACAGTTATTGTTAGAGGCTGTAGGATCAGTTTTTGGAGGCCGGCGCCGCAGCTCAATAGGCTAATCCTCTGCCGGCGGCGCTGGCACAGCAGGTTCTAGTCCTGGTCGGGGCGCTGGATTCTGTCCCTGTCTCTCCTCTTCCTATCCAGCTCTCTGCTGTGGCCCGGGAGTGCAGTGGAGGATGGCCCAGGTGCTTGGGCCTTGTACCTGCATGGGAGACCAGGAGAAGTACCTGGCTCCTGGCTTCTGATCAGCGCAGTGCGCCGGCTGCAGTGCGCCATTGGAGGGTGAACCAATGGAAAAAAAGGAAGACCTTTCTCTCTGTCTCTCTCTCACTGTCCACTCTGCCTGTCTCAAAAATAAAAAGGGAGTTTTTGGAATAAAACTGAAAGTCCAAAAATAAATTCATACATTTATGATTTTAACAAGGAGATCAAGGCAGTTCACTGGGGCAAAGAATAGTCTTTTCCCCAAGCAATCCAGGGGCATGAGAATATTCACATATAAAAGAACCAACTTAAACTGTGCCTCACACCATGGATAATAATTAACTTGCAAGGCTACTTCAAAAAGTTCATGGATAAATGGAACTGAAAGATGTATTTATTTTGGTGCCAAAAGCTTTTGAAATTCATGCATTTTTTCATAATCTTAATTTTTCCATGAACTTTTAGAGGGGCCATCATAAAATGAAAAACAGATCTGAATAAGCACGAAGTTCTACAATTCCTTGAAGAAAAGTTGTGGTGAAGCTTCTTGATCCAAGATTCAGAAGTGGGTTCTTGGATATGTTCCCAAAAAGGGAAGCATCAAAACCATAAGCAGAAAAGATTAATTCCTTCAAATTTTAAAATGCTATGCTTAAAAATAGCTAATAAAAATAGTGAAATAGCAACCTAGAGAATTGAAGAAAATATTTCCAGATCATATCTTTCTTAAGGGTCTTGTGCCCAGGACCTATAAAGAGTCCTCATAACTCAACAATTAAGACAAGTATCAGCATGTAAACGATGGTGAAAGGATTTGAATGTACTTTGCTTCAAAGATGACATACAAATGGGCATGGTGCACGTGAACCAAATGCTCCATATCATTAGTTATTAGAGAAATGCAAATCCAAACACAATTGGTAACACCTCCCCCATCCTAGCGTGACTACAGTCCAAACACAGATAACGCGTGTTTGGAGGACAGAAGCCCAGTTCTGCCACATATGTTCCTGGTGGGATTGCCATGCAACAGCTACCAGGACAAACTGTTCGACAATTCCCTAAAAAGTTCCACACACAGTTATCGTACAGTCTGCCCACTCTACATGTAGGTTTATGTCCAAGAGAACTGACAGGTTGACTTCACAGGAAAACCGCATACAAACATTCATAACAGCCAAAAGGCAGACTTAATTTAACTGTCCATCAACAGATGAACGGATAAACAAAATGTGGTTTTATGCAAACATTGGAATGGCATTTGGAAATAAAAAGGGAATGATATAATATGGATGAAATTCCAAAACATTATGCTGAGAAAGTCTGTTTCAAAAAGACCACATTGTATGATTCTGTAAGAAAGAATCAAGAGGTGAGGTATGTCATTTGCTAGAAGGGTGGCGGGTAAAGGAGCAGCACCCAAAAAGATTGGATGAACCGAAGTTTTTGTTTCAACGTGGGAGACGTTTTTCGTGCATTCTGGTGTTTGATGCTTCTGGGATAGAGCTTATTTCTGTGACAGATCTCTGTGCCTCTGCTCGGGTTTCCTTCTTGTCCAAGTGTTGAAATGGTGCATGCATGCATTGAGACTGGGGAAGGCTTGTGGGACTGAAGAATTAGGCACCTTACCAGAGTGCCGGCTCGGGGCCTCAGTTTTCCAGGCCAGACTTGAACTTGAAGGAGCTTCTTGGTGTAGTTCAGGGCCCAGACGCTCTCACTGCTGATGTCTTTGCTGGAAACCCAGCTTTATCCCTCGTGTTGGTAGAGGCTATCAATGGGAGCAAAGGTAAGTTTGGGCTCTGCCAATGAATCCAAACAAAACACCGGTTACTGAACCCTCAACAAGCTGCAGAAACAGCTAGTGATGTTAGATGGAGCGTGAAGAAAGCTGATCACCGGATCAGAACTGGAGCCAACATTCCTAGAAGCTAGAGAGACTGGGGCACCAGAACCTGGCAGGAAATTAGTCACGATGAGAAAGCAAATATCTGCTCCATCTCCTCTTCTGGGACTGAGAGAGGGGATGCTTGCATCCTGTTCTGCTTGTACAGTTTTTTTCTCCCATAATTAGTTGTTCAGGTGGGTGTTTAAGAAGCACATTCCGTCTCGACTTCTTTATCTACCTTTGCCTACTGCCTTATCTTCCACTGCCTAAGCCCTTTGGATTTCACACTGTCCACATGGCTTATACCTCACTGGCCATGTCTACTTATAAACACTGCATCTGTCCTATAAAATGGGGAACAAGCATTACCTATACCAAGGCATCGTTGGGAGCAGCACAGGGTGAGCAATGTTTAAGGATCCTAGCTCAGCTCCTGAGCACATCAGTGCTCATCGTCTTTATTGCTGTCATTGATAGTTGTTTCCTCTGTAGCTCCACATCGTTTCTCCTTCTTGCAAAATGTGTTATGGTTTCCTGCAAAGAACAGTCATTCCTATTATTTTTGTGTGTTACTTGGGTAATTTTAACTCGCTGTTCTTGGGTGATTTACATGCTTGGTGGGGCTTTGTGGAAGAAGGCCTGTGGTTGTGGCACAATCTCTGCCTCCTCGAAGGCTCATTTCTAAGGATGACATCACTGACATCCAGATTGATCATCGGTCTCTGTCTGCATCCTCCCATTTCTGAGAACTGAAAATCGCTGTGAGTTCCTGGTATTATCTGAACCAGAGTGGATCATCAGGAAACAAAACACAGTGATCATGTCACTTGCTACTCTGCCTTAATTACAAGTAGGATTGTTCACATTAAAATTTGGAATAAAAAATCAGTACTAAACAGACTAAATTATTGCTTTCTATTCTTTCCACAGAATAAACATAAAGTGCCCCACTTTTGATTTCCTATCTCTGCAGGAAAAATAAACAATAGGTGAATAGCTTGGAAAGCAGTTATTCAAATGCTTCTCAGCTGCAGTTGTCAGATTCACATGGTAGAAAAGCCTAAGGAATCTATGTTAATATTAGTACAGAAAAAGAAGTTGGTAATGTTACCTGGCATAAGGCCAATATAAAAAGAAGACTGTATTTCTATGTGCTAGTAAGGAATCATTAGACATAAAAAGGAACTACTGCATTCACAGTGGCATCAGAAAACTAAAATACTCAGGGATAAACATAATGAAAATATGATTGGATTGTCTTTTATAAACAAAGAAGATGAAAAAATTTCTACTGCAGATAAAACACAAATAATGTGAAGCAATTATAGCAGGTTTATGAATCACAAAATTCAATACCAATATGATGGGAAGCTTCTCTCAATTGACTTGGATTTTCAATGAAACCTCAATCACAAACACGATATGTTTTATTGAAAACGACAAGCTGAAAGTAAATTTTACTTGGTATAAGTAGAACTGATCAAGCAATTTTGAAAAAGAAAAACAAATATGGCGGACTTACCACCTCAGACAGATAAAGGCTCAGGAATTACAAGTGAGTGGTATGGGCATTAGAAGATGTGTATAGACTGATTGAATAAAATAGGTCATCCTGAAAGAGATTCATACCCACATGGCCAATTGGCATTCTTTATTTATTTTTATTTACTTATTTTTTGACAGGTAGAGTGGACAGTGAGAGAGAGAGAGAGAGAAAGTCTTCCTTTTCTGTTGGTTCAGCCCCCAATGGCAGCTGAAGCTGGTGCACTGCGGCGGGCGCACCGCGCTGATCCAAAGCCAGGAACCAGGTGCTTCTCCTGGTCTCCCATGGGGTGCAGGGCCCAAGCACTTGGGCCATCCTCCACTGCACTCCTGGGCCACAGCAGAGAGCTGGCCTGGAAGAGGAGCAACCGGGACAGAATCCGGCGACCTGACCAGGACTAGAACCCAGTGTGCCGGTGCTGCAGGTGGAGGATTAGCCTATTGAGCCGCAGCGCCGGCCCTAATTGACATTCTTTAAAAAACGAGATTGACAGAGGCATTCAAGGAAGAGCTATTTTTCTATCAACAAATGGTGTTAGAACAACTGGGTATCTTTGACTCTTACGTCACACTGTATGCAAAACTTAATCAAACTGAATCAGGTACATATGTGAAAGATCTAAAGCTCTTGAAGGAAACATTAACGGGAAAACTTTTTTGCATTTGATTTTATAAAAAAACCTCTTAAAGAGGATGAAAAGCACTCCGTATGGGATTTCATTTCTGTGATTACCTGTAAAAGACGACATGTTCTGATGCAGCCCGAGGAGACATTCACCTGGAAAGAGACCTGGTCTTGCCAAGCTCCCCATGCCCAACGTTAGAAAGGGATTATCCTTCCTCAGGTGAGCCTCCAGGTGGGACTGTAGTCGCTCTGGGTGACAACTCTCCTGTGACCTCATGGAAAACCTTGAGCAAGAAGCACTCAGCAATCGTGCCCAGTTTTCAGACCTACAAAAACTATGAGACAGTAAATGCTTCTTTTATTCTTAAGGTAAAATTTGAACTAGCTTGGAAGTACTCAGTTTGGTGTTGAGATTCAGGTTGGAGGTGAAAGTCTGGCTACTTGAGGTTTTCATTCACTTTCTGGCTTAGCTGCTGTTACCAGGAATACTGAGATCATAAAATGGCTCAGTCCATAGCCTCATGGGTCAAGCTGAAGTCCAAACGACAGTCTTAAAGGAGAAAATAAGTAATTAGTCTTTTTTATTTAAGAGTACTATAGATATATTTGGAATGCCCATTTAACAAAATCAGTCAACTACTAATACCATCCTCATTACTCCACCATAATGCTAATCAGAATTCATTTAGCATTTGTGTGTGAAAAAAAATAAACAATATCTTGTTCATTAGTCCTCACTTTATTCTCATTCTCTCTCTCT
Organism: Sylvilagus floridanus; assembly: GCA_949820135.1. Lineage (NCBI taxonomy): Eukaryota > Metazoa > Chordata > Mammalia > Lagomorpha > Leporidae > Sylvilagus > Sylvilagus floridanus. The sequence goes on along the minus strand of OX463224.1, from coordinate 118,382,777 downwards.
CTCTCATTTGCTCTAAACTTATATACAACTATATCCAAGAACCAGAAAAATGAATTTCTGAATCTCTGACCCAATTATAATCAAGTAAAGAATGGGCCTGTTGGGGTGGGTATTTGGCACAGTGGCTGAGACATTGCTTGGGGTGCCCATGTTTCCTATAGGGATGCCTGGATTTGAGTCCCTGCTCTGCATCCAATCCTAGATTTTTTTTTATTTGGCAGGTAGAGTCATAGACAGTGAGAGAGAAAGACAGAGAGAAAGGTCTTCCTTCCGTTGGTTCACTCCCCACATGGCCGCTACGACCAGCGTTGCACCCATCCAAAGCCAGGAGCCAGGTGCTTTCTCCTGGTCTTCCATGCAGGTGCAGGGCCCAAGCACTTGGGCCATCCTCACTGCCCTCCTGGGCCACAGCAGAGAGCTGGACTGGAAGAGGAGCAACCGGGACTAGAACCCGGAGCCCATATGGGATGCTGGCGCCGCAGGCAGAGGATTAACCAGGTGAGCCATGGCGCCGGCCCCCAATCCTAACTTCTTACTAAAGTGCACTGTGGGAAGCAGGAGGTCATGGCTCAAATGGTTGGTCCGTTCCCTCTACATAGGAGCCAGAGTTTGGTTTCTGGGCTCCTGGCTTCAGTCTGCTACAGACCTGACCGTTATGGACATTTGGAGAGTGAACCAACATATGGAAGCTCTCTGTCTCTCCCTCTCTATCTTTCAAATAGGTTAAACATTAATTAACTACTTAACATAAAAAGTTTTGTTTTATTTTTTAAAAAATTTTTATTATTTTTTTTTCAGTGTATTTTCTTTTTCAAACCCTTTTGTCGAGGGTTTTCAATAGATCGCAGCGAGGGAGCTGCTCTGCTACGTACGAAACCCCGACCCAGAAGCAGGTCGTCTACGAATGGTTTAGCACCAGGTTCCCCACGAACGTGCGGTGCACGACGGGCGGGAGGGCAGCCCCCTTTCCGGCGGCGCCCCGTTTCCCGGGACGAAGGGCTCTCCGCACCGGACCCCGGTCCCGACGCGCCACCAAGGCGGATGCACGGCGCGGGCCGCCGGCGGGGACGGCGGGGATTAACATAAAATGTTTTTAACAGAATGTGCTATAGTAAGCGAAATCTTCATGTTTGTATCTCATATAGAAAAAAAGTTAAAATATGCAAATCTGACATTGTGACAATAAAGACAAGAAGTAGTATGGGTTCATACTTTTTAAAACAGAAGTTATAAACAAATTTATTGGGAAATTTCTTTTTTAAAAATATTTATTTATTTACTTGAAAGTCAGAGTTACACAGAGAAAGAAGGAGAGACAGAGAGAGAGGGGGGGAGGGGAGAGAGAGAGAGAGAGAGAGAGAGAGAGATCTTCCATCTGCTGGTTCACTCCCCAGATGGCTGCAACAGCCAGAGCTGTGGTGATTCGAAGCCAGGAGCCAGGCGCTCCCTCTGGGTCTCCCACATGGATGCAGGAGCCCAAGGACTTGGGCCATCTTCCACTGCTGTCCCAGGCCATAGCAGAGAGCTGTATGGGAAGTGGAGCAGTCAGGATTTGAACTGGCGCCCATATGGGATGCTGGCACTGTAGGCAGTGGCTTCACCCTCTACACCACGGCACCAACCCTGGGACATTTCTTACTGTAAAAAAATTTGAGGCCACTTATGCAGATAGATACATAATCCTAAGTCTGTTACTGGGTTTCTTTTGATTTTCCACTCCCCATTGCATCTGTTTATTATTGTTTTGACTATCACAGCTCAAAATAAAGCCCTACAGATGCTCTTCCTATAGCATCCAGCCCAGCCTTCATCCATGACCCTCTTTTCTCCAAATCATCTTGCTTACACCCAATTTCCATATAAATTTAGAGCTATCTTTCAAGTTCTTGTAAACTTATGGACTTTTCATTGTAATTACTCCACCAATGACTTTATTAGCTAATTAGGGGAAGAATTAATTTTTAAAAACTATTTAATTTTCTTATCCTAAGCATGCTATTCACCATGATTCCTTTTAAAGTATTACAATTATCTTTAAACTTATTACAATTATTTGCATGTGTTTTATGTTTATTAATTAGCATAATTATAAATGGCATCCATTTTTCATGACATTTAACTTCCAAATTTTGTTAGCATTTAGAAATATCTTGATTTTAAAAAATATTTTATTTATTTATTTGAGAGGTGGAGTTACAGAGAGAGAGAGAGGTCTTCAGTCTCTGGTTCACTCTCCAAATGGCCATAACAGCTGGAGCGGGGCTGATCTGAAGCCAGGAGCAAGGAGCCAAGAGCTTCTTCAGGGTCTCCCACATGGGGACAGGGGCTCAAGCATTTGGGCCAACTTCCACTGCTTTCCCAGGCTGTCAGTAGAGAGCTGAATCAGAAGAGGAGCAGCCAGGACGTGAACGCATGCCCATAGGGGGTGCCGGCGTTGCAGGCAGAAGCTTAGCCCACTACACATAGCACTGGCTCCTCCTTGGAGTCTTTAAAGCTTTGTCACTTTGATGAAGGCCTCTTCCTGCTTTGTTTTTCTTGAGATGTTTTTCCTGGGACGAATAGAAAAAAAAACAACAAACATATCAGCAAAAAAGTGAAAAGACCTGGAAAGTATACACAGCTGCGTGTTTTAGAGCGAGATGGTCCTTTACCCAACAGCTTTGGTAAAATTCATGAACTTCACCTGAGAGTTTGAATTAATCTTACAAATTAAATCCTGGCTGGCAGGGCAGGGTCTGGGCAGGCAGCTTTGGTAGTTTCTAGTCTTAGCTTGGACCCAGTGGCATTGGAGAAGGGTTTCAGAATCCAGTCTCATTCTTCATTATTTGAAAATACTTTGCTACTCCTTTTTTCTCTTTCTCCCGCACTTTCATTCTTAGTGAAAACCAGATGGAACGTGTCTCACAGGCAATGCAGCCACTCCTTCATCTGTGGGAGGGGCCCCAGTCCTGACCTTGGTCCCCCCCAGACTCTTCATTGACGAGGGAAGACCTCAGACCTTCATGAACCGGCAGTGCCAAGAGCTTACCAGTACTCACGGGGCTGTGGTACCAGGGACTGGGGGATGAGGATCTGATGTTTGTGAAATACTTCCAGGAGTGTATGTGTCACACTAGGGAACTGAGGGCCAAGGACACCTGCTTGTGGTCTCTCCACCTCTAAAACTGCTTTCCCACTGCACTTATGGGAAGAAATGTAAACCAAAGGCAGTGACCACACAGAAATACCCCGGGTCTAAGTCAGCCCAGGGCACAATGCCCCCGGGTTGATGTTTTGTCTCCTGGTTAGGGGCATGTAACACACAACTCCCTTCAGGGGCAGCTGGAGGGTCACTCACTCATCTTCCACATCCTGGATGGAATCAGGCAGAGGCTGGTTCCTGGTCTCAGGGAGGAGGAGGACAACAAGGCCAGCGAGGATGGAGCAGCCTCCGTAGATGATCCAGGGTGAGGGTGCATAGTACACGGTGAGGATCATCAAGAGGGGAGCCAGGGAAGACCCGAGACTGCCCGCAATTCCAGCGATTCCGGCAACTGTTGCCCTTGGAATACAAACAGCAGCACAAGAAAATGTGGTGAAAATCTGCACATGTGACTTACCATTGTGCATTAAATATGGGAGACAGCAAACAGAGGTATATTTAGATATATGGAGATTGATGACCTACTCTTGTTTTTGAAATTTCTCTCTTATTTGCTAGAAATGTGTCTCAATCTCACAGTGTATTAAGGACACTTTGTTGGGGCCAGCATTGTGGTCCATTGGGTGAAGCCACTGCTTTCAGTGCTGGGATCCTGCTATCGGATCACCAATCCCAGTCCTGGCTGCTCTGCTTCCAGTGCAGCTCCCTGCTAATGTGCTTGAGAGAACAGCAGAAGACGGCCTATGTACTTGGGCCCCTGCCACCCAGGTGGGAGACCCAGGTGGAGTTCTAGGCTACTGGTTTTTGCCTGACCCAGCCCTGGTCATTGTGGCCATTTGGGTAGTGAACCAGCAGGTGGAAGATCTCTTCCTCGCTGTCCCTCTTTTTCCATCACTCTGCCTTTCAAATAAATAAAACAAATCTAAAAAATGACACCTTGTTTATCATTTAAAAAGTACTGTTGTTTAAAGGGCCACCTTTTGGGTGATTGAGAGTACATGAGATGGTACCTTAGAGGCCTTAACATAGTGCCCGGCAAAAAGTTAGCTTTCAGAAACCTCTGGTCATGATTACTGCTGTGTTGCCATCTTCATTTTCCTCATTACAACTGATTGCTTTGATAGCGACTGAGTCTTGTTCTCCCCTTGATAAGTGTCCATTAGCTAGGAAAGGTCTCTTTTGACCCCGCCAGAGCACCCAAGAGATTTTGTACCTGATTATGGTGGGGATTAGCTCATTTCCATGGGCAAGAGAACTGGTAAGAGAGGCAAAAGAAAGTCCTCCTCCCAAGGTCGCCACAACGACACGCACAGTCTGTGTTTCTGGAGAGAGGAAGACCAGTGAGACTCAGGAAAAGTAAGCGGAAGGGGCGAGCCTCCCCAAAGTGGTGGATGGAAAACACCTTGTTGGAAGTGTTTGCAGCTGTAAAACACATCGCAGGAAAACCGCACAGAGGAAGCATGTGCGCAGGGACGTGGCTTGTCTACACGTTCCACTTTGTGGTGAATAAGAAGTTCTGAATTATTGCATTCGCTCTCTCCACTTCTCTGAGATTTGCCAAAGGAGGAGAGGAGAAGCTGAGTCTAGGCTGTCACTGTCATTTTCTTTTCTGTTCAGTGTCTTCTCCACCTTTCATATGGAATGTAGTTCTGCATGTGGGCGGTTACTTGTATGAGACTTTTGCGCAGCACTGGGGAACATGCACAGTCATAGAAGGACAGGAGGCCCATCTCTGCACCATCAAGAGCGTAATTTGGTCTAGAGTAATGTTTCAAGGATTAAATATTAGGACCTCTGTTAAGACTAAAATATCAGGGTTTAGAGACACTGGTGTGGGTTCAGCTGTAAGGCAGCAAACTGACATCACTGGTAACATTCAGGAGGAGTGGGGCCCACCAATGTGGGATTCCGTAAAGCACAGCACTATGGTAGGAATTACGTGAAGCATGGTGGCCACTTGTGCTCCTTATACGTTGCATATGATCGTTCAACTTAGGAAAATCGATTCCAAGAGACTCTTAAGTACTCAGTGTGTTGCTATTACTGCACTCGTATTCCCTGCTTGAAGCCAAGGAATTTTTATTTCCTTAAATCAACATCACTCCTCAAACGAGAGTTGCAGCTATGATGACTTCATATGAGACTTGTTAGTGGATATGTACACATCAGGGAATACGTTGTCGCTGGATCTAGGGCAACAAGTGACAGCCTGATGGAGGACGTGGCCGGCGGAGGAAGGGGCCAACAGAGGATGCGGCTGGCGGAGGAAGGGGCTGACGGAGGACGTGGCACTCTGGTGGGGGCATGGTAGGATACGATACAAGCTCTAGACCTTCCATACCTCTAAAAGGGGGAAAACCGTCAGGCATAAATGCATCAGTTTCTAGATACTTCTTGGTTGTTATGGAGACAATCATGCATTTCAGCTGAATGTTACTGAGCTTTTCTCTTTTCCCAGCAGCTTAGTGACAGAATCTGTACTAAAAACCCAGCTTGATATCAGGAAAAAACCCAATTCATTTCCTTACAGCTTCAAATAGTTGTGACTTGTACAATCCCTCAGGAAAATGGTGAGTGTGTATGTATGTGTGTGTGTATGTGCATGTGTGTGTATATATGTGTGTGTATGTGTGTATGTGTATGTGTGTGTATGTGTATATGTGTGAATGTGTGTGTGTATGTGTGTATGTGTGTATGTGTATATGTGTGTATGTGTGTGTATGTATGTATGTATGTGTGTATGTATGTGTATGTGTGTGCATGTGTGTATGTGTATGTGTGTGTGTATATGTGTGTGTGTGTGTGTGTGTGTTGGGTATTTCCTTGTTTCACCCTGTGCTCATTCCTCACCTTGAGGTACAAATATGAGGGCCAGAATGCAGAGTCCCACCAGGAACATGAGAAGCAATTGACTGATTCGACGGCCCATGTGATTCAGTGACAAAAGTGCGACATAATTGGCAGGAAGGGTGACTGCACCAAAGAGAACCTGGAACAAGAAAACATTGCTCCCCAAGTGCTGGAGGTGGAGGCTCAGGCCAAAAAGGTGCATGAACGTTGCAAATCTGTAGTGAATATAGAGGAAAGACACATCATGAGGTTTAGCACTTACCTCCAATGGATGATAGCCTTGTTGGCCAAAGCCAGTGGTTGGCGTGAAAATATAAAGGCATGTCTATCTACTTTGTGGAATACTTCCATGCAGGGGATGATTTAAGAAATTTTGTTGGGACTGGCGCTGTGGCGCAGTAGGTTAATCCTCTGCCTGCAGCACTGGCATCCCATATGGGCGCTGGGTCGAGTCCCGGCTGCTCCACTTCCAGTCCAGCTCTCTGCTGTGGCCTGGGAAAGCAGTGGAAGATGGCCCAAGTCCTTAGGCCCTTGCACACACTTGGGAGACCAAGAAAAAGCTCCTGGCTCCTGGCTTCGGATTGGCACAGCTCCAGCCATTGCAGCCATTTGGGGAGTGAACCATCGGAAGGAAGACCTTTCTCTCTCTCTCTCACTGTCTGTAACTCTAACTCTCAAATAAATTAAATAAAAGTCTTTAAAAAAAGAGAAATTTTGTTAAATAGTTATATGAAGATGGAAGCCATCATTGTTGTTATTTTTTTTTTGTTGGGTGGGTACAGGGTATTGTCATGGAAGATACATGACAGGGCCTTGGAGGGTTTTAGAGTTTTTCTATACCATGATTTGAGTTGTGGCTGTATTTCAACGTATGCAAATATTTTCCTTGAGCTGTATCTATGTGTGTATTTTTCTGTTTGAAAATTTACCTCAATGAAAATGGAAACCAACAAATGAAGAGAGTTAGAGCTCAAGTCTTTGTCATGATTGAAGTTCTCAGCATCAGTCTCCAATGACAAGCCTGGCAGGGTTATGTGATAGACAAAGCTCCTCACTGTACAATGAGTTCTGGGTCCAGCTTTGCATAATTTTTTGACTACATTCAACCATCACAATTATTTTTAATGTCCTCCTTGTCTTTTATCTCCAAATCTATTCCTACAACATACTCTATCCTTTGAAATAAGAAATAAACTCATGTCTCCACTATTTTAATAGGCTCCGTATGAAGCCTACCTCACAAAGGACATCAAACAGATCCGTTTCCGCAGGTTGGGTGAGCGGAACAAGTCACGTGCAGAAGGCTTTTTCTGTGCCGTCTCCAGCTCCTCCTGCATAGCAGAATTCAGAACCTTCAACAATAACAAAGATAGATAGTTTCAGTTGTCAAGATCTGGTAGACATGATGGAGAGCAATGGACATCCAATAAAGTGTAACACAGATGACTGCTGTTTCTGTCTCGTGGAAAATATTGACCTTAAAATGTAGTTGCAGTTGGAAAAGCACCATGAAATGTGAGTTGGGAGCTGAAGGAGCCTCAGGGAAATTTTATTTAATTTACAAAAAGATTTATGCAATGGGGGTGCCGGTTCTGTTCTGGTTGCTCCTCTTCCAATCCAGCTCTCTGCTGTGGCCCGGGAAGGCAGTGGAGGATGGCCCACGTGCTTGGGCCCTGCACCCTCATGGGAGACCAGGAGGAAGCACCTGGCTCCTGGCTTCGGATTGGCGCAGTACACTGGCCTTAGCGGCCATTTGGTGAGTGAACCAGCGGAAGGAAGACTTTTTTCTCTCTCACTGTCTAACTCTGCCTGTCCAAAAACAAAACAAACAAACAAAAAGATTTATGTGGAACTTTTCGTCAGACTGAAACTTGAGAAGCCTGCATCACAGCAAGGAAGAAAAATTTAGAGAAGAATGAAAAATTTATTCAGGAGAAGTTCCCACATCCTTCTGAAGCCCAGAAGTCAAGTCTTGTCTATGATATCTAAATTCTTGATTTACCATGTTATTTTTCTTGCATAATGCAGAAGTAAAAATATGTTTAAATGGCTTATGAAGAAATTGAGTTTTCAGTCTAATCACTTATCAGTTGTTTTGTTAATATGACAAAACTAATTCTGAAAGTGGTTATACTTTTTTTAAAGATTTATTTATTTATTTGAAAAGCAGAATTACAGAGAGGCTGAGGGAGAGAGAGAGAGAGAAAGAAAGAGAGAGAGAGAGAGGGAAAGAGAGAGAGAGAGAGAGAAGTCGTCCATCTGCTGGTTCACTCCCCAAATGGCCACATAACAAACAGAAATTGAAAGCATTTCTCATGGCTCATCCAGCCTACAGAAGATGCTAAACATGGTAATACAGAAACATGGTCATCACTATGAAAGAAGGTGAGGGCAACAAATCTCCCAATAAAAGTACAAAGGAAATCCAAAATAAGCAACAGGAATATTTATAGTAAATAGCAGGGCCAAGTCATTACTTAGCAATAGTCACCTTGACTATAAATGGCTTCAACTCTAGTTAAAAGATACAGACTGGCTGAATGGATTAAAAAACAAAACCCATCTATTTGCTGCCAATACAAAATACATCTTACCAACAAATATACATGCAGACTGAAAGTGAAAGGATGGGAAAAGATATTCCATACTAACAGAAATCAAAAAAGAGCTGGTGTAGCCATCTCTTATCAGACAAAATAGACTTTAACATATAAACTGTTAAAAGAGATAAAGAAGGATACTATGTAATGATTAAAGGATCAATTCAACAGGGAGAAGTGACTATTACAAACGTATATGCACCTAATTACAGGACACTTGGTTATTTATAAGAAATATTAATGGATCTAATGGGAGACATAGACCCCAATACAATAGTAATGGGGTACTTTAGTACCCCACTTTCAGCAATGGACTGATCTATAAGACAGAAAATCAGCAAGGAAACAACAGAGTTAATCAACACTATAGACCAAAAGGACCTAACAGATATTTACAAAATTTTCCACCCTAGTTGTAGAATATATATTCTTTTCATCAGTACCTAGAACTTTCTCTAGCATAGACCACATGCTAGGCCATAAAGCAAATATCAGCAAATTTAAACAAATGGAAATCATACCATACATCTTCTCTGACCACAATTGAATGAAGCTGGAAATCAACAACTCAAGAATCTCTAGAACATGTGCAAACACATGAGACTGAACAACATGCTTCAGGATGAACAGTGGTTCATAGGAGAAATCAAAAGAGAAATAAAAAAATTTCAGGAAACAAATGAAGACAACATTACAACATATCAAAACCTACAGGATACAGTAAGAGTGATGTTAAGAGGAAAGTTTATAGCAATTGGTGCTTGCATCAAGAAATGGAAAGGCACCAAATAAATGAGCTATCAATGTACTTCATAAAAACAATAGTAAACCAAACCCAAAACTAGTAGGAGAAAAGAAATAATTAAAATTAGAGAAGAAATAAACAAAATTGAAACAAATTGGCCTGAAGTGCTGGCAATCCCATATGGGCACTGGTTCTAGTCCTGGCTGATCCTCTTCTGATCTAGCTCTCTGCTATGGCCTGGGAAATCAGTAGAAGATGGCCCAAGTCCTTGGGACCCTGCACCTGAAATCAAAGTGGTACAAATTAGGATGGAAGAAGTCAAACTATCCCTATATGCAGATGACATAATTCTATATATAGAGGATCCAAACAACTCCATGAAGAGACTAGGAACTCATAGAAGAGTTTAGTAAAGTAGTAGGATATAAAATTAACACACAAAAATTAACAGCCTTTGTATATAGAGACATTGCCATGGCTGAGAAAGACCTTCTAAGGTCAATCCCATTTAAATAGGTACAAAAATATCAAATACCTTGCAATACATTTAACCAAGGATGTCAAAGATCTCTATGATGAGAATTGCAAAATTTTAAGAAAGAAATAGAAGACACAAACAATGGAAAAATCTTCTGTGTTCATGGATTGGAAGAATAAATGTCATCAAAATGTCCATACTACTGAAAGCAATTTACAGATTCAATGCAATACTAATCAAAATACCAAGGATATTCTTCTCAGATCTAGAAAAAATGATGCTGAAATTCATATGGAAATACAGGAGACCCCAAATATCTAAAGCAATTTTATACATCAAAAACAAAGCTTGAGGCATCACAATTCCATATTTTAAGGCATACTACAGGGAAGTTATAATCAAAACAGCCTGGGACTGGTACAAAAACAGGTGGATAGACCAGAACAGAAATGCTAGAAATCAACTCATGCATCTACAACCAACTTATCTTTGACAAAGGAGCTAAAATCAATCCCTGGAGAAAGGACAGTCTCTTCAACATAGGTGCTGGGGAAATTGGATCTCCACATGGAGAGGTGTGAACCAAGACCCCTACCTTACACCTTACACAAAAATCCACTCAAAATGGACTAAAGACCTAAATCTATGACCTGATACCATCAAATTATTTGAGAACATTGGGGGAACTCTCTAAGACATTGGCATAGGCAAAGAGTTCTTGGAAAAGACCCCAGAGGCACAGGCAGTTAAAGCTAAAATTGACAAATCGGATTACAGCAAATTGAGAAGCTTCTGCACTGAAAAAGAAATAATCAGCAAAGAGAAGAGGCAACTGACAGAATGGGAGAAATTATCTGCAACTACGCAACTGATAAAGGATTAATAACCAGAATATATAAGGATATCAAGAAACACAACAACAACAAAATAAACAATCCAGGTAAGAAATGGGCAAAGGACTTGAAGAAACAGTTTCAAAAGAGGAAATCCAAGGGGCTGGTGCTATGGCACAGTGGGTTAACGCCTTGGCCTGAAGTGCTGGCAATCCCATATGGGCACTGGTTCTAGTCCTGGCTGCTCCTCTTCTGATCTGGCTCTCTGCTATGGCCTGGGAAAGCAGTAGAAGATGGCCCAAATCCTTGGGACCCTGCACCTGCCTGGGAGACCAGGAAGAAGCTCCTGGCTCCTGGCTTTAGATAGTGCAGCTCTGGCTGTTGCGGCCAATTGTGGAGTGAACCATCGGATAGAAGACCTCTCTCTCTCTCTCATCTCTCTTTCTCTCTCTCTCTCTCTCTCTCTCTCTCTCTCTCTCTCTCTCTCTCTCCCCCTCTCTTCCTCTCTCTCTCTCTGTGTAAGTCTGACTTTCAAATAAATAAATAAATAAATAAATAAATCTTTAAAAAAAGAGGAGATCCAAATGGTGAACAGACACATGAAAAAATGTTCAGGATCACTAGCTGCAGGGAAATGCAAATCAAAACCACAAGGAGGTTTCACCTCATCCCTGTTAGAATGGCTTACATACAGAAATAAACAAACAACAAATTCTGGTGAGGATATGGGTACAAAGGTACCATAATCCACTGTTGGCGGGAATGTAAACTGGTAAAGTCACTGTGGAAGATAGTATGGAGATACCTCAGAAATCTGAAATATAGAACTATATATGTTGAAATATAGAACTACCATAGACTCAGCCATTCCACTCTTAGGAATTTACTCAAGGGAAATGAAATCAGCATATGAAATAGTTATCTGTACCCCCATGTATTGCAGCTCAATTCACAATAGCTAAAACATGGAATCAACCCAAATGCTTGTCAACTGAAAACTGGATAAAGAAATTGTGGGATATGTACACCATAGAATACTACAAAATGGTAAAAAAATAAAAGAAACCCTTTTGTTTGCAACAAAATGGATGAAGCTGGAAACATCATCCTTAGTGAAATAAGCCAGTCCCAAAAGGAAAAATACCATATGTTCTCCCTGATCTGTGATAACTAATATAGCACCTAAAAGATAATCTGTAGAAGTGAAGTTGACATTTTGATATGCAACGACTTTGAACAGCCTTCGTCTTGACTGTTGAGGGACATTTTTTTAATACTATTTGTTGAACTCTTTACTTAGTATTGAGTTAATCATGTGTATAAAGTTATTTGAAAATAGATCTTAGTAAGAAATAAAAATGGGAATAGGATTGGGAGGAGGAAGAGGGGTAGGAGGGCAGATTCGATGGGAAGAACCAGTATATTTCTGAAGTTGTACTTATGAAATGCATGAAATTTGTGTTCCTTTAACAAAAGGTCTGGGGAAAATGTACAACATTATCTGTCAACAAAAAAGTAAATTTTTAAACTTAACAAAGGATGAAATTCTGTTGGGGAGCTTGAGTCAATTCAGTTGGAGGAGTTCAGGGGGAAAAAGCGCTTTTCGTGCTTCTGAGTAAAATATCTGTGTCCAATCTTTTTATCAGTAGTGTTTTACATTTTTTGGACATCAATGGATGTATATTTGAGGCCAAAGCTTCCCTGTATGTAATAAGCAGCCCCCATCCTGCTCACCTCCATGGTTAGGATGTCCTCAGAATTCTTCACTCCATTCCTACGGGCAGCTTTTCTAAGTTCCTTTAAGCCCTCCTGGGGTTTGTTGTTGATAATCAGCCACCGAGCAGACTCCAGTACCCATCTGAACAAGGAAGATGATGGAAATGTCATCCACTCTCATCCGCTCATTATTCATATAACCTTTATCCTGTGATGTTTTGTGCCTCTGATATAATAGTTATTACTTGTTCAGTTAGGCTGAGAAACTAGAAAAACAGGAAGTGACCCCTCCATGAAGGACACTGTCACTGCTGGGAATGCAGAGTTGGAGTCTCATTGGCTCCCATCTCATGCAGATACAAGTTCTCACCAAACTGGACCATGAGGAGCTTCTAATTATACAGGCTTCTGTCAAGTTCCTGTAAGGGCATAGAAATATTTATGCTTAATGCATTCTTTTCCTGAAATAAGACCCTCAAATTATTTTTGTACACTAAGTGTGTTGTTCAGACTGGAACCACTCTTACTGCATCTACTGCTGATGAAATCTGGCACAGGAGCAAGCTATAGCTGCCTCAGTTTTCTCATATATGTAATGGGGACAAGCAGTGCCAAGAAATTTGTAGATTTGCTATGAGATAAAATGACATGATGAATGAGCCTGCCCTAGCGTACACTGTCTTGCCTGTGTAATCTCATCTCACTGTAGTAAATACATAACCATCTCTCTGAGGGTTATTTTTAACCAAATAGACTTCATCCATTGAACTAGCCTTCAAGGGAGGTGGAACATCATAGCCCTTCTAAAGTTTGCTAAAGACAAGAAGGAAAGATAACCTACAGAACAAATAATGCAAGTCATCCAGTGTGGCTGCATTGAAAAATAGAAATAATTTATTTTGTGGGGGCAGGGAGAAAGAGAGAGATGTGTCCTATCTGCTGGTTCACTCTCTAAATTCCCATAACATTCATGGCTGTAGCCAAAGTCAGGGACTTGGAACTCAATCCAGGTTCCCCATTTGGGTGGAAAATATCCAGTTAGTTGAGCCACCACTGCTGCCTCTCAGGGTCTGTGTTAGCAGGAACCTGGAATCTTGGGATGTGGGCATATTTTTTTAAAAAAGATTTATTTATTTGAAAGGCAGAGTTATGGAGAGAGAGAAAGAGAGAGAAGAGAGAGAGAGAGAGAGAGAGAGAGAGAGTCTACCACCCACCAGTTCACTCCCCAGATGAATGTAACAGCCAGTGTAGGCCAGGCTGAAGCCAGGAGCCAGGAGCTTCTTCCATATTTCTCACATAGGTACAGAAGCCCAAGCACTTGGGCCATCCTTCACTGTTCTCCCAGTTGCATTAGCAGGGAGCTGGATGGAAGAGGGGGCAGCTGGGACTTGAACTGACACCTATATGGGATGCTGGTGCTGCAGGTGTTGGCTTAACCTACTATGCCACAGCTCTGGCCCCATAGAATGTGGGCATCTTAACCATCATCATAACTGCTAGGCTAAATGTGCACCCCCGCAATGCTTCTTGAATTGCACGTAGAGCACACACTCAGGTGTACACTAAGGACTGGATGGAATTCTTGTGTCCTGGTTCCCAGATCATCATCCCAGGATCCCATAAGACAAAGGGAAAAAGGAAGTTCATACCTTGAAATTATAAATAATAAAAATATTGGCACAGACATCACTAGCTGGAGGGTGCACCAGTTTCGAACAGCAAAAGCCAGACCTCCCAATAGTATCTGTCCAATACTAGCAGCAGATACTGCCAGTGTCATTCCCGTGGCTTGGAACTGGGGCACTGTCCATTCTATGACTGAAAGGAAACACAACTGGATTTTGATTTCAAACAAAGATGGAATATCAACGAAGTCAAAGTCAAGGCTTGAAAAATGTTCAGGATTCAACTTGTTGACTTACTAAGCATGGAATTATTTGCTAGGATCGCTGCAGTAGACATCCCAGACAAGAAGCGTAGTATGCAGTACACAAAGAAGGTGGGAGCAAAGGCCGCACAGGTGTCCGCGATGGCGATTTGTAATAAACACCATATGAGTATTAATCTCCTCCCATACCTGAGACAAAGGGCAAGGAATAAGAACAACTGTTACAAAAATTAGCAAAAATAATGCACTTTGAAAACAGCAAAAAACAACCAATAGTCAAACACAGATATTCTCAAAAACAACTTTCCTTGTTTGTAAATAGAAACCGGGTAGACCTAAGATTCTTTTCCAATTTGTTACCAGTTGAATTGACACCATTTTAAAAAATATTTGTTTATTTATTTTAAAGGCAGAATTGCAGAGAGATGGGGACAGAGAGAGAGAGAGAGAGAGAGAGAGAGAGAGGAGAAGGAGAAAGAGATCTTCCATCCGCTCTTTCACTCCCCAAACGGCTACAATGACTGGGGCTGGGTGGGCCAGGCTGAAGCCAAGATCCTGGAACTCCATTGGCATTTCCCACATGGGTGGCAGGTCCCAAGTACCTGGGTGATCTTCCATTGTTTTTCTATGTGCGTATCAGGGAACTGGACTGCAAATGAAGCAGCCAGGCCTCGAACCTGTACCCACATGGGATGCTAGTATGGCAGGTGGTGGCCTAACCCAGTATACCATGCCAGCCTCAAGTTGACCCCAATTTTAACCTGGTGATAAGGGCTGCAATATTAGAATTTTTAACACATCAAATATATCCCTGTACAGAAGCAAGCATTTAGCATGTTAGAGTCTACACTGTGTATGCAGTGCAAGATATGATCATTGGCACTTAGAAGTCTATGACTATAGAGCTCATGGCTAAAGTGGTGTAAATGAAACATGTTGTGGGAGTGTGGGCAAGGGGGAGAGAAGGGTGGGAAGCATCATTATGCTTCTAAATCTATAGTTATGAAATAAATGATATTTTTATATTATATAAACAAAAACTGTAAAAAAATAAAATGGAACATGTTGGACCAGTACATCAGCATTTCTGGTGGGTGGTATGACTGTCTTCCCTCTCCTGAGTTTGGGTTTGTTTGCTGTGGGCAGTGCACTGCTTCTAGATTGGCATACAAGAAAAATCACAACTCACTGGCATCTGAAGAACGTTCTCAGAAGAAAGAATTAGGTAACATGGAGAATGGCGAAATACAGAATGAAAGCAATGTAACACTTAATCCTTAATAAGGGATTAAGATGGTGGAGTAGGGAGGGAGCTTACTGCTCTAGTCTAGGAGAAGGTAGTTTAAAAAAAAAAGTGAAGAGAGTTCAGTCTCAAGAAAGAGGGAGAAAACGGCAGAGGAAACTCTACACAAATTGGAGGGATACAGTGGACATACATGGAGGGTGTGGATGCCCACAGCTCAGGACCCCAGCAGCTGAGAGCCTCCACATCAGTGTTGGAGTGTGAGGTGAGACCAGACTGCACAGCCCAAGCCACTGGTGATAAAGCTGGAGGAAGTGCCTAGAGGGAATTTGGTTTGGAGCCCTGTGGGGGATAGTGTATCTGCCAAACTAGAGGAGAAAAAAAAGGAGGGGCATGTTTTTTCTCTCTCCCTGATCACCCTGCAACAGCATCCTATAACAAGCTGACAGGGAGCAGGTGCCATTTTGGACATACGTAACAACTGCACCAGCTCATGTCTGTACCCAGCAACCAGCTGATTGTGGACTCCTGAGTATGGCTGGGAGAACTGACAGGGAGCTGGGTGCTTATGACTGTGGGAGGCTTGTGTTCTGGGACTGTGAACAAAACTGATGCTGTGTGGGAGGGCTCAGAGTGTGGCTGAGACTTTGGGAAGTCACTGTGGAAGGCTCCACATGCTCAGGGTTCCCTGGTTACCTGGTGAGGGACATTGTTGGGGAATTTGAGCTTATACTGAGGACTGAATGGATTCTTTGTGCAGTCCTTGGGGCAGAGCGGATGAATATTATACTCACAGAAGATAGTGCTCGGGCACTGGTCTCCTTTGAGGAGAGGAGCTTAGCTGAGCAGAATAAACCTCCCCTATGATTAAAAAAAAAGGAGGAGTTTTACCCCTCCAAACCTGGGTGTGTCACCTTAGACACGCCCTTCACCCTGGAGAACGGAACAGAGCTCCCTGCCCACACCCACAACATGCCTATAGACATTCACTGAAAGCAGACAGTCCACTAGTCTACAGATGCATAGTATAAAGATAAAAGCTGCCACAGTGAAAGAACAAAGAAAAAAAAAAGAGTATCTCCACAAATGCTGAATAACAAACACACCAATTCAAGAAATGAGAATAAGGAAGACAACATGACTATTGGAACTCATAGAAGAGTTTGGTAAAATAGTAAGGTATAAAATCAACACATAAAAATCAATAGCCTTTGTATACACTTGGTGTCAAGGCTGAGAATGAACTTGTAAGATCAATCTTATTCACAGTAGCTACAAAAAGAATCAAATATCTAGGAATAAATTTAAGCAAGGATGCCAAAGATCTCTATGATGAGAATTACAAAGCATTAAAGAAAGAAACAGAAGAAGATCCAAAAAAAGGAAAATCTTCCATGTTCATGGATTGGAAGAATCAATATCATCAAAAAGTCCATTCTTATAAAAGCAATTTACAGATTCAAAGCAATACCAATCAAAATACCAAAGACATTCTTCTCAGATCTAGAAAAAAATGATGCTAAAAATCATATGGAAACATCGGAAGCCTCGAGTAGCTTAAGCAGTCTTATACAACAAAAAGCTGGAGGCATCACAATTCCAGATTTCAAGACATAATACAGGCAGTTACAATCAAAACAGCCTGGCACTGGTACAAAAACAGATGGACAGACCAACGGAACAGAATAGACAGATATCAATCCAAGCATCTACATTCAACTTATATTTGACCAAGGAGCTATCTCTGGAGCAATCCCTCTTCAACCTCTTCAGCCTCTTCAACACATGGTGCTGGGAAAACTGGATTTCCGCATGTAGAAGTATGAAGCAAGACCCCTACCTTACACCTTACATAAAAATCCACTCAACGTGGATTAAAGACCTAAATCTATGACCCAACACCATCAAATTATTAGAGAACGTTGGGGAAACCCTGCAAGACATTGGTACAAGAAAAGAGTTCTTGGAAAAGATCCCAGAGGCACAGGCAATCAAAGCCAAATTTATTTTATTTATTTATTTATTTATTTATTTATTTATTTATTTTTTTCCTGTTTAAAAACTTTTATTTAATAAATATAAATTTCCAAAGTACAACTTTTGGATTATAGCGGCTTTTTCCCCCCAAAACCTCCCTCCTACCCGCAGCCCTCCCATCTCCCACTCCCTCTCCCATCCCTTTCACATCAGGATTCATTTTCAATTATCTTTATACATAGAAGATCAATTTAGTATATATTAAGTAAAGATTTCAACAGTTTTCACTCACACAGAGACACAAAGTATAAAGTACCCTTTGAGTACTAGTTATACCGTTAATTCACATAGTACAACACATTAAGGACAGAGATCCTACATGGGAAGTAAGTGCACAGTGACTCCTATTGTTGATTTAACAATTGACACTCTTATTTATGGCATCAGTAATTACCCGGGGCTCTTGTCATGAGCTGCCAAGGCTGTGGAAGCCTATTGAGTTCATAAACTCTGATCCTTTTTAGACAAGGCCACAGTCAAAGTGGAGGTTCTCTCCTCTCTTCAGAGAAAGGTATCTCCTTCTTTTATGGCCTGTTCTTTCCACTGGGATCTCACTCACAGAGAACTTTCTTTTAGGTTTTTTTTTTTTTTTCCAGAGTGTCTTGGCTTTCCATGCCTGAAATACTGTCATGGGCTCATCAGCCAGATTCAAATGCCTTAAGGGCTGATTCTGAGGCCAGAGTGCTGTTTAGGACATCTGCCATTCTATGAGTCTGCTGTGTATCCTGCTTCCCATGTTTGATTGTTCTCTCCTTTTTTTTATAATGCTTTTATTTAAAGAATATAAATTTCCAAAATACAGCTTATAGATTACAATGGCTTCCCCCCCATAACTTCCCCCCCACCTGCAACCCTCCCCTTTCCCACTCCCTCTCCCCTTGCTTCACATCAAGATTCATTTTCAATTCTCATTATACACAGAAGATCAGTTTACTATATATTAAGTAAAGATTTCAACAGTTTGCCCTCACATAGCAACACAAAGTGAAAAATACTGTTGGAGTACTAGTTATAGTATTAATTCACAATATATAGCACATTAAGGACAGAGATCCTACATGATATATTTTTTTAAAAAATTGATTAATTTTCTAGGCAATTTCCAATTTAACACCAAGATTTTTTTTTTCATTTTTAATTATCTATATACAGAAGATAGATTCAGTATATACTAAGTAAAGATTTCATCAGTTTGCACCCACACAGAAACACAAAGTGTAAAATACTGTTTCAGTGCTAGTTATAGCATTACTTCACATTGGACAACACATTAAGGACAGATCCCACATGAGATGTAAGTACACAGTGACTCCTGAAGTTGATTTAACAATTTGACACTCTTGTTTATGGCATCAGTAATCTCCCTAGGCTCTAGTCATGAGTTGCCAAGGCTATGGAAGCCTTTAGGGTTCGCTGACTTCAATCTTATTCCGACAGGGTCATAGTCAAAGTGGAGGTTCTCTCCTCCCTTCAGAGAAAGGTACCTCCTTCTTTGATGGCCCCATTCGTTCCACTGGGATCTCACTCACAGAGATCTTTCATTTAGGTCTTCTTTTTTTTCCTGAGTGTCTTGGCTTTCCATGCCTAGAATATTCTCATGGGCTCTTGAGCCAGATCTGAATGCCTTAAGGGCTGATTCTGAGGCCAGAGTGCTATTTAGGACATCTGCCATTCTATGAGTCTGCTGTGTATCTCGCTTCCCATGTTGGATCATTCTCTCCCTTTTTCATTCTATCAGTTAGTATTAGCAGACACTAGTCTTGTTTGTGTGATCCCTTTGACTCTTAAACCTATTAGTGTGATCAATTGTGAACTGAAATTGATCACTTGGACTAGTGAGATGGCCTTGGTACATGCCACCTTGATGGGATTGTATTGGAATCCCCTGGCACAATTCTAACTCCATCATTTGGGGCAGTTCCGATTGAGCATGTCCCAAATTGTACATCTCCTCCCTCTCTTATTCCTACTCTTATATTTCACAGGGATCACTTTTCAGTTAAAATTTAAACACCTAAGAATAATTGTTTGTTAATTACAGAGTTCAACCGGTAGTACTAGAATAAAAAAATTACTAAAATGGATAAAGTATTACACTGTACAACAACAGTCAGCACAAGAGCTGATCAAGTTATTGTTTCTCATAGTGTCCATTTCACTTCAATAGGTTTCAGCTTTGGTGCTCAATTAGTTGTCACCGATCAGGGAGAACATATGATATTTGTCCCTTTGGGACTGGCTTAATTCACTCAGAATGATGTTTTCCAGATTCCTCCATCTTATTGCAAATGACCGGATTTCATTGTTTTTGACTGCTGTATAGTATTCTATAGAGTACATGTCCCATAATTTCTCTATCCAAATGTATGCTTTGAATTCCCTGTGATCTTTTGCTGTGAGGTTCCCTTCGTTTACCTTCTTTCATGTTGATGGCCATGTTTCTGTGTTTCTGTGTGTAACACATCTTTAAGTATCTTTTGCAGGGCTGGACGAGTGGCAACAAATTCTTTCAATTTTTGTTTGTTATGAAAGGTCTTTATTTCACCATCATTCACAAATGAGAGCTTGGCAGGATATAATATTCTGGTCTGGCAGTTTTTCTCTCTAAGTACCTGGGCTATGTCTCGCCATTCCCTTCTAGCTTGTAGGGTTTCTGATGAGAAGTCTGCTGTGAGTCTAATTGGAGATCCTCTGAGTGTAATTTGACGTTTCTCTCTTGCGCATTTTAGGATCTTTTCTTTCTGTTTCACTGTGGTGAGTTTAATTACAACGTGTCGTGGTGAGGACCTCTTTTGGTCATGTTTACTAGGGGTTCTATGTGCTTCCTGTACTAGGATGTCTCTGTCCTTCTCCAAAACTGGGAAATTTTCTGCTATTATCTCACTAAAAAGGCATTCTAATCCTTTCTCCCTCTCCATGCCTTCAGGAACTCCTAGAACTCGAATGTTGGGTTTTTTAATAGTATCCTGTAGATTCCCAACAATATTTTTTAGATTTCTAATTTCCTCTTCTTTTCTTTGGTTTGACTGTATAGTTTCCTGTGCTCTGTCTTCTAAGTCCGATATTCTCTCTTCTGCCTCACCCATTCTGTTTGTAAGGCTCTCTAATGTGTTTTTCATTTGATCTATTGAATTCTTCACTTCACTATGATTTCTCATCACTATCACAGTTTCATGTTCTACTAGTTGTTTCATTTCAGCTTGATTTCGCCTTAATATTTCATTTTCACGAGAGAGATTTTCTACCTTGTCCATTAAGGATTTCTGTAGTTCAAGAATTTGTTTTTGAGTACATCTTAGTGTTCTTATCAATTTTTTGAGATCTGCTTCTTGCATCTCTTCTATCTCATCATCTTTGTAATCTTGAATTGGGGTGTCTTTTTCATTTGGGGATGCCATAGTGTCTTCCTTGTTCTTATTACCTCGGTTTTTGCGTTTGTTGTTTGGCATATTGGTTTCTTCACTGTGGTGTTTTTTTCTAGTTATACTATGACTCTAGATTAAGTGGACTGTCTGCTTTTGATGGAGCCTTAGAGGCTTGAGATGGGTGTGGCCTGAGAGCTCTGTTTGGTTCCTCAGGGTTGAGGGTGTGTCAAAGGAGACACTCCCAGGTTAGGCGTGGTAAATCTCTCTCTGTTAGTTTTTTTTTTTTTTTTTGGTTCAAAAGGGAAGTAATTCCACACAGCTGAATGGAATTGGGGGTGGTTAGCAGGCGAATGATATACCCACAGGAGCCAGAGATCGGAAGCTCTTTCCCCAGGACCAGAGAGGGAATCTTTGCGGCCCTTTGTGTGGGCTGAGATTCTCCTGTAGTCTCCCACTGGGCTGCCAAGGCTACTGAACTGTAGCGTCTCTGGAGAGTACTCACATGAATTCGTGATTTCCGTGAGTTCTCTCCCCCACCGTCTCTTTTTTCACAGTCTCAGTTCATTAGCACCACACATTCATTAGGTTCTAATCTCCTGTTATTTCACCCCTCCCACCCAGAGTCAGGTTTTTCTGCTAGGCTTGGGGCCGGTGCCGACCCGAGGTCGCCCTGCTTATGACGTATTCCAAAATGGCGCCTGCTCTTTGTCTTGCTCACCTTTGAGAGGTGAGCGGAGAGAGAGAAGCTCGTGTCCGTATGGGTCACTTTTTTTTTTTTCCCTCTCTCTCTCTCTTCTAGTTAGCCTGGTGAACTTTTCCCCGCAGGGTTTCAAGCCTTGTTCGCTCTAGGCTCCCTTTTCCGCTTCCCTGCTGGTAATTCGGGCTATTGATGTTCTGCTCACCTCGCGTTCCAGCGCTGGTGTGTTGAATCTGCTGCTGGTGTCCCAAACTGCGGGCTCCCATGCTCTCCACGCAGGCCCACTGTGAATCACCAGTTCCGGAAGGGTTTCCTCTGCTGTTTCTTCCCCTACTCTTCCTTGAACCTGTAGTATCTCCACTTTTATTAAACTGTCTCTCCCCAGACTATCGGTGTGCTCCCTTCCTATTCCGCCATCTTGCCGCTCTCCCCCCAAAGCCAAATTTAAAAAATGGATTACATCAAATTGATAAGCTTCTGCTTTGCAAGAGAAACATTCATGAAAGTGAAGAGGCAACTACACAGTGGGAGAAATTATTTGCAAACCATGCAACTGATAAAGGATTAATAACCAGAATATATAAAGATATCAAGAAACTCAACAACAACAAAACAAACAACCCAGTTAAGAAATGGGCGAAGGATTTAAACAAACATTTTTCAAAAGAGGAAATCCAAATGGCAAACAGAAACATGAAAAAATGTTCAGGATCACTAGCCTTCAGGAAAATGCAAATCAAAACCACAAGGAGGTTTCACCTCACCCCTGTTAGAATGGCTTTCATAGAGAAATCTACAAATGCTGGTGAGGATATGGGAAAATAGGTACCCTAATCCACTGCTGGTGGGAATGCAAACTGGTAAAGCCACTATGGAAGACAGTGTGGAGATACCTCAGAAATCTGAATATAGAACTACCATATCACTCAGTCATCACACTCCTGGGAATTTACCCAAGGGAAATGAAATTAGTAAATAAAAGTTATCTTTACCTCCATGTTTATTTCAGTTCAATTCATAACAGCTAAGACATGGATCAACCCAAATGCCCATCAACTGAGGACTGGATAATGAAATTATGAGATATGTACACATGGAATACTACACAATGGTAAAAAAGAATCTGGCCATTTGCAACAAAATGGATGAAACTGGACAACATCTTACTTAGTGAAATAAGCCAATCCCTGGAGGACAAATACCATATGTTCTCCCTGATCTATGATAATACTAATTGAGCACCTAAAATATAATCTATAGAAGTTAAATTGACACTTTGAGAAGGAACGATTTGAACAGCCCTTGTCTTGACTGTCCAGGAACAATTTTTTTTCTTCATACTATTTGTTGAATTCTTTACTTAACATAGAGTTAATTATATGTGTATAAAGTAATTGAAAACAGATCTCCATAAAAAATAAGAGTAGGAATAACAGAGTGGCAGGAAGTTTGTAACTGTAAATCTGTATAGTTCTACATAGTTACTATGAACTTACTTCTAAGGGAACAGTTTAAAAACTTGCCATGGGACCCCAGGTCCCATTAAGCTGGGTGGTAAAAATGCCATCTTATGTGTTAAAGTGATCATATTAAGTGTTAAGGTGAACATATAGATATGATTAAGTGTTAAAGTGATCATATAAATATGAGCTAATAATAACAGAATTATAAAGTTGAGAATGTTGCAACATGGGAAGTTGTCCACACAGCAGATTCATAGAATGACAATTGCTTTAAGTAGCACTCTGATCTCAGAATCAGCTCTTAAGTCATCCTGGTCTGGCTGAGAAGCCCATGAGAGCTTTTCAGGCATGGCAACCCAATACACTGTGGCAAAGAATGTTCTACATGAAGGCTGCCTGTGAGTGAGACACCAGCAGAAAGAAGTGGCTGTAAAAGAAGGATGTACTTTTCTTTGAAGAGAGAAGAGATCTACTTTGCTTATGGCCTTTTCTAAATACTGATGGAGTTTGTGGATTTAAAAGGCTTCCATAGCCTAGTAAGCTCATGTCAAGAGCCTCAGGTGGTCACTGATGTCATACAAAAGAGCTTTAATTGTTAAATTAAGAGGAGTCACTGAGCCCTAACTTTCCATGCAGGATCTCTGTCCTCAATGAATTGTATTATGAAATTTAACTGTAAAACTTGTTCTCAAACAAACAAAAATGAAGGAAAGCACTTTAAAAAGAGGGAATAAGAATTCTTATTTCCATAGATTTCTGGGAAAGAGAACATTTTTGTCAACTTGGACAAAAGTGCTTGTGCTTATTTTATATGACCTGTCCTATTGACAGAAGTTGGGGTTGGTTAACTGTCCTGCAATCTATGCATCTGTTACAGCATATTATAATGTTACCCAAACATTTTATAGCATTAGTATTAATAGAATATATACTGTATTCCTAAGTTTGTGTTACTATTAGAATGGGAAAGAATCTATAGAAAGAAACACTATAATTGTTTAAATAATATAGTAGCAATTATTATACACCTGGTTTATAAAAACAAAGAGCATATATATATCCTGTATATTTATATATAAAATTGTTAAATATAATGATGTTTGGGTGGAAAATTTTTAGTGTTCTCTGGTTGCACATTCCCAGAAGAAGGATCTGGAACATTCTCATGCATCCTAACTGTGAAGCACATGTAGCAAACAGAACTATGAACCAAAAGTACACACAAAATGTGCATGTATTTCAAGAACATAGTGGTCATTGTGTAAAAGAAAAGGGTGAAATAATACATTAATGTAAGTTAAAGTATATGTCGCTGGCACTGCGGCTCACTAGGCTAATCCTCCGCCTTGCGGCGCTGGCACACCGGGTTCTAGTCCTGGTCGGGGCACAGGATTCTGTCCCAGTTGCCCCTCTTCCAGTCCAGCTCTCTGCTGTGGCCCAGGAGTGCAGTGGAGGATGGCCCAGGTGCTTGGGCCCTGAACCCAATGGGAGACTGGGAGAAGCACCTGGCTCCTGCCATTGGATCAGCGTGGTGTGCTGGCCGCAGTTCTCAGGCCACGGCGGCCATTGGAGGGTGAACCAACGGCAAAGGAAGACCTTTCTCTCTGTCTCTCTCTCTCACTGTCCACTCTGCCTGTCAAAAAAAAGCATATGTCAACCAACAGTGTCACATTTTGTAAAACACATGTGAATTTAAAGAAACATAGGTAACATCTTAAAGTGATCCCTTACTGAAAGGAAGAAAATGGTTTGTTTTTATGTTTTGTGATGAAAATTCAGTCAGTAATCTATTGAGCATTCTTTGTATCTGAAAGAACAATCTTCTGGGGTTTTGTTAAAGACTCTCCATTTTTGATTTTCAACACATTGAGTAAAATGCTTTTTAGTGCATGTCCACACTTTTTAAAAAGATTTTATTTATTTGAGAGGTAGAGTTACAGATAGAGAGAGGGAGGGAGAGAGCGAAAGAGAGGTCTACCATCTACCTGTTCACTTCCCAAACGGCCACAATGGCTGGAGCTGGGCCCATCAGAAGCCAGGAGCCAGGAGCTTCTTCTGGGTCTCTCACATGGCTGCAGGGGCCCAAGCACTTGGCCATCTTCTACTGCTTTTTCAGGCCACAGCAGAGAACTGGATCAGAAGTGGAGCAGCCAGAACTTGAACCTATGCCCATATGGGATGCTGGCACCAGAGGCAGAGAGCTAGCCCCTAATTTTTTTTTTAAAGATTTATTTATTTATTTATTTGAAAGTCAAAGTTACACAGAGAGAAGGAGATGCAGAGAGAGAGAAAGGGAGGTCTTCCATCTGCTGGTTCACTCCCCAATTGGCTGCAACAGCCAGAGCTGTGCTGATATGAATCTAAGAGCCAGGAGCTTTCTTTGGGTCTCCCACGCGGGTGCAGGAGTCCAAGGATTTGGACCATCTTCCACTGTTTCCCAGGCTATAGCAGAGAGCTGGATCAGAAGTGGAGCAGCTGGGACTTGATCTGGCACCCTTATGGGATGCTGGCACTGGAGGCAGCAGCTTTACCCACTATGCCACAGCACCAGCCCCCTAGTTTGTTTTGATAATTTGTAATTTTTAAAATTTTATTTATTTTTATTTATTTATTTATTTTTATTTAGTAAATATAAATTTCCAAAGTACAGTTTATGGATTACAATGGCTCCCCCGCCCCATAATTTCCCTCCCACTCACACCCCTCCCATCTCCCGCTCCCTCTCCCATTCCATTCACATCAGGATTCATTTTCAATTCTCTTTATATACAGAAGATCAATTTAGTATATATTAAGTAAAGATTTCATCAGTTTGCACCCACACAGAAACACAAAGTGTAAAATACTGTTTCAGTACTAGTTATAGCATTACTTCACATTGGACAACACATTAAGGACAGATCCCACATGAGACGTAAGTACACAGTGACTCCTGTTGCTGACTTAACAATTTGATACTCTTGTTTATGGCGTCAGTAATCTCCCTAGGCTCTTGTCATGAGTTTCCAAGGCTATGGAAGCCTTTAGGGTTTTTCCGACTTCAATCTTATTCCAACAGGGTCATAGCCAAAGTGGAAGTTCTCTCCTCCCTTCAGAGAAAAGTACCTCCTTTTTGGATGGCCCCGTTCTTTCCACTGGGATCTCACTTGCAGAGATCTTTTTATTTAAAAAGTTATTATAAGGTGGGGCCAGCACTGAAGTGCAGTGAGCTAGCTGCTGCCTGCCATGCTGGCATCCAATATGAGCACTGGTTTGAGCTGCTCCACCTCCTTCCCAGCCACCTGCTACTGTCATGGGTAAGCACAGAATATGGCACAGGCATTTAGGCCCTTTTACCCACGTGGGAGATCCGGATGGAACCGTGTCATTTGCAAACGTGGATAACTTGACTTTCCATTTGTGTGCCTTTGATTTCTTTCTCCTGCCTAATGGTTCTGGCTAAATCGTGTGGAACCATATTGAATGAGGATGATGGGGGTGAACATCCTTGTCTGGTTCCAGGTCTTAGGGTAAATGCTTTAGGTCTTTGCCCATTTAATATGATGTTGGCCAGGGGTCCATCACATCTAGCCTCTAATATGTTGAGGTGTGTTCCTTTTACCCCTTATTTGTGCACAATTTTCTTTTTTAAGAACCATGAGTGGATGTTGTATTTTATCACCTGCTTTCTCTGCACCAATTGAGATGATAATACGATTTTATCCTTCATTCTGTTGATGTGATTTATCATATTTATTGATTTGCATATGTTGACCCATCCCTGTAATTCTTGGGATGAATTCCACTTTGTCAGACTGAGTGATTTATTTTTTATTTATTTATTTTTTGGTGTGATGTTTGGTTTATTACTATTTTGTTGAAGATTTTTGCAGCCAAATCTAAGATCTGAAACTCTCCAAGACATTGGATTAAGGACAGTTTTTTTTGGATAAGACTCCAAAAGCAAGGACAATAAAAACAAAAATTGACAAATGGGATTATATTGAACTAAGAAACTTCTCTGCAGCAAAGGAAACAATCAACAGACTGAAGAGACAACGGACAGAATGAGAGAAAATATTTGTAAACTGTGCATCCAGAATACATAAGGAGCTCAAGAAATTCAACAATAAAACAAACAATCCAGTGCAGAAATGGAAAAAGGGTCTGAATGGACATTTTTCAAAAGAAGAAAAACAAATGGCCAATAAACACACACATACAAAATGCTCAGTACGATTAGCTATCAGGGCATGCAAATAAAAACCACAATGAAGTCTCATTTCAGTCCAGTTAAAATAGCCATTATCAAAAAACCAGAAAATTACAAATGCTGACAAGGATGTGGTGAAAAGGGAGCCCTAATACTCTGTTCATGGGAATGCAAATAAATACAGCTACTATGGAAAACCATTTGGAGATTCCTCAAAAAGCTGCAAATAGATCTACCAGAGGATTCAGCTGTTCCACTTCTGAGAATATGCCCAAAGGAAATGAAGTAAGCACATGAAAGAGAAGCCTGCATTCCCATTTTTATTATAGTGAATTCAAAATAGCAGAGATACGCAATCAACATTGATGCTCATCAATGGATGAACGGATAAAGGAAATACGGTATATATACACAATGGAATATTATTCAACATTAAAAAATAATGAAACCCTGACATTTGCATTAAATGGGTGAAACCGTAGATTATTATGCTCAATGAAATAAATCAGACACAGAAAGACAAATGCTACATGTTTTCCTTCATCTGTGGATATTCATTTATATATGTATAAATATATAAATAACTATATATAAACTTGTGTGGATACTATATATAGACATTTATAAATATTGTGTTCACGGAGTTATACTCTTTATATAATAATATAACCTTCTTCTCTCCCTTTATGATCTTTGTCATGAATCTTATTTATATTATATTAATATATTCGCTCCTACTTTCAAGAAAAATAGTATGCATGTATATATATATATGTTGCATATGTAGCAAAAAACTTTGCATATGAAAAAATGTTAATTCTGTGTGGTCTCACTGAACTCTGCTTTATATTTTTGACATCTCATTATAGTTTTGATTTACATTTCCTTGATAGTTAGCATTGTTGAACATTTTTTATTTAGCTGTTGGGCATTTGTATGTTTTTCTTTGAGAAATGTCTGTTTAGATTTATTGTCCATTTTTTAAATTGGATTTTTTTGCTATGGAGTTGTTTGAGTTCTTTATATATTCTGGATACTAGCCCTTTGTTATATGAATAGCTTCTAGATATTTTCTTATGTGGTTTAGGTTGTTTCTTCAGTTTCCTTTGCTGTGCAAAGCTCTTTGGTTGTATGAAATCTCATTTAATTTTTTTAAAAAAAATATTTCCTGTGCTTTTGGGGTCTGATCAAGGAAAATCCTTGCCCGTTTAATCAATGTCCTGAAGTGTTTTCCTCAGGTTTTCGTCTAATGGCCTCAAAATTTCAGGTCTCGCATGTAGGTCTTTAAGGCATTTGGAACTAACTTTTATAAATGGTGAGTGATAGGGGGAAATATTTTTAAAAAGTTATTAAGTAAAGCAATACAGAATTAAAGGGAGGAATAGAAAATTCCATTGGAGAGATCGGGTGATTTTAACATTACTCTTTTGGTAGTCAATGCATCAAGTAGATAATATACCATGACAAACTTAGAATATATGAATGAGAACGCTACTTCTATGAAGAACAGAACACATGTGATTATGGTCTGAATGTCTTCCTCCGATTCATATGTTGGACAGAAGTAAGAGGTGGGCCTTCAGAAGGTGACACTAACTAATGACATTATGGAGGAGGTGTGAGGAAGCAGCGTTTACCCCTCCACCAGGACAGGAGGCAGTGCCATCCACAGAGCAGAGGACGAGCCCTTCCAAGACACCAGAACTTCTGGGACCTTGATGTTGGATTTCCCAACCTCCAGAAATGTGAGAAGTAAAATTCCTTTATTTATATATTGCCCAGCCTAAGATATTTCATTAGAGCAGAAAATCTGACTAAAACACATGATTTTCCAAAGCACTCTATATATCAAATTTAAGTTTTTCATGAGGAAAACATTCAGAAAACTGAAAGTATAAGAAACCTTATTGAGGACATCTACCAGAATGTTATAGCTGACATCATACTCAGTAGTGAAAAGCTCAGTAAATTAACCTAAGATCAGCAAAAGCAAAAGTCAAGATTATTGCCATACACTTTCCAACATACCACCAATGATATCTCGAAATGTACCCAGCAGGTTTTGTAGCAATGTCTACTCATCTTACTTGTGCCACTAAGACACGATGTCCATTCTCAAACATTCAGTGTACTGTGTCCAGGAGAGACTGAATGAGGTACCCCTGTCCACAACTGGCCATCCTGTTTTCCATATTGGTATCTTCAAAAAGCTGAATTCCAAGTGGTACAACATCTTCTTTCTGTTCCCATAATTAACTCTTTCTCATCTTTCCAAACTAAGCGCCTGGTACCTTCTGTCTAAGCCTTCTCCTAAGATATCCCCAGTATTTCAGAGTTGTCATTTTGTGTCCCGCACTGTACACAGTGTCCAAACTTCAGAACGCAGCCCTCACCACGCTGACTGCATTTACCATTTGTGTTTGGAGCTTCTGGGGAGCAAATTTGCTGCAGTACAGGGCCATTTGTGATTTGCATTCTATAGTGGATGATCGACCCACAAGCTTAATAAAATACACAATAGCAAAGGGACTGCTAAACCAGCACCACTCACCTGTCTGTTAAATGGCCAAATACGATGCTCCCCACTACCATCCCGGCCATGAATAGGAATTTAGACACCGAATTCAGTGACTGAGAGTCACAAACCAGGTCCCACTGTAAGAGGAGGAAGCCAGGAGAGCAGAGCTTAGAAACTCGCAGAGCAACCAGATCAGAGCCCCGTCGGCGAGCTGCCAGTTTCAGTCTGTCTGCCCTCTCTGTCTTCCACCCCAGCTTCCCTTTTCAGCGCTTCGCGACTGTTCTTGTTCCGGTCTTAGCTTAAACCCAATTTCCTCCTGCAAGCCTCTGCTAAACACGTGGGTTTTAATAACGTCCCGTTTTACTCCGCACCAACTGGTTTTCAACCTTGACCATGCAGTGAGGCCATTAGGGATCTTTAAAAACGTACAGATGCCTGAATTTCATATCAGGACTTTCTCATCTGACTGTTGTGGGGCTGCAGGCTGGGCATAGGGGGTTTTTATTTTTAAGTGTCTCTCCTACATAATTTGCAACCAGAAGCTGAGCATTGCTATCTTGCGTATTTAAGCAACTATATAAAGTACTTACATAAACTTTGGTCTCTCCCCCCCCACCAAAAACAAAACAAAACAAAACAAAACAAAACAAAACCAATACTATGATGACACGGTTCATGCCATTTTTGGATACATCAGTCTCTCACCTATGTAGTCTCCTGACGCCAGGAGAGGAACGATTCAGAGTTGCGGATGGAATGAGCAACCGGCACCTGCACAGCAGGCTCGCGACGTGTTATCCCAACCACCCCGGTCTCACCCCCACGACAGAAAACAGGGTCTCCTACCTGCATCACGGTGGTGGAGACGAAGGAGCTGCGGTCGTACACCCAGCCGTCCACACAGGGCTCTGTGTCTGGCTCATTCGTGCTCGGGGAGGTCCCGTTCCAATGAAGGAGCTGCCACTGGGGATGGGTGAAGCGACGGCACTTCTCGGGCCTCAGGTTTGCGTCCAGCGGGATGGAGACTCTCAGGAGGGCGTCTTGGCTGAGGATGTCAGAGTCATTGCCAGAGGCTGTGTGGTTGTCCAGGAGGGGGACCCAGCAGCGATGCCCAGGGACGGCGGCAGTGAAGTTCTCCAACAGGATGTGAGGATACACTGCGACATTGCAGATCATGAGGAAGACCATCTGCAGGATCTGGAATCTTCCCCAGCTGCCCACTTGATCCAAGAGATCCTGAAACGCCATTGGGGCTGAGTGATCATTCGCAGTGCCCCGGACGCAGCCAGGTAAGTTCAGAGGGAGAGAGAGAATGCTTCCGTTCTGGAGTCACAGGGCGGGGTGTCGACCTTGACACTTTCCCCTCTGCAGGAGGGCCACGGACTGCGCTATCTTCGTAATTTCAGACCAGGTAGGCAGCTCTTTTCTTTAAAGCCACGGAGAGAAATAGTTTTTCTGAGATACTGCCTGCAATGAAATCTGTTAAAAATCTACTTTGTTAACATCCTGTCCTCAGGAATGCTCCAGGTCCCTGGACATTGATCTGTGCATGCTTTGTAAATAAACTGGGAGACACCCGCCGCGCAGGGTGCAGGCCCTTCCAGAAGCCGTGATCTGTGAGACGTGGCTTAAAAAAATTTTTTTTCCTTGTAGGAAGTGATTTGTTTGTTTAGTACTGACTTTGAAAAGGAGAATTAATGAAAACAGTGCCGAGTTGCATCAGGGCAAATGGAGCATGATGCAATCCTTCCATCTGCTGATTGACTTTTCACTGAGGTCAACTCACACTAACTCACCCCGAAAAAGAGTGGCTCAGAGAGAGGGGCTGGGTGCAGAGTGATGGGGTGTTGATATCCTGGACTCTGGACTACTGGTTCATTCAAACAGCATTTGTGAGACCTTTTCTTGGCTAATTCTGGAGCCACAGCTGTGCAAGGGAAACGTACATTATTAACCACACTCTGATGTTTGGGAAAATATCTATGGCAGGTGCACAGTGTGTTATGAAAGAATTGGAGAGGAAATCTGGGAGAATAGGTCACCTTGATTAGCACTAAAACTTCCATCAGAATTTCATTTTGTCAGCATTTTCGAGATATGACTCGTGTATCACGTAAGTTACCCCCTGGAAATGTACTAATTGGTGAGTTTTGTTCATTCACAGGGTTATGCAACCAGCGTCATGATCTCCCCATGAAGCATTTTCGTCACTGTGAAAGAATTCCACATCCATCAGCAGTGCTTTTCCACTTCCTACCCCACACCTAGTCCTTGGAAACCTCACTTCCACTTTCTGTCTCTGTGGATTTGCCTGATTTTGGTATTTTATGGAAGGCAAATTGTGGAATTTGGGACTATGGAGTTTTGCACTTTAGGTGTGTGGCTCATTTTGGTTTATGGTGTAATATACAGATCTAAACTTGTTCTTTGAAAAGACTTCTTTCTACCAATGAGTTTCCTTGATCTTTTGTCAAAGATAAACTATTGATCTTTTTTTCTTTTAAGATTTATTTATTTATTTGAGAAGCAGAGTTACAGACAGAGAGAGGGAGACACACACACACACACACACACACACACACACAGAGAGAGAGAGAGAGAGAGAGAGAGAGAGAGAGAGGAGGGAGGGAGAGAGATCTTCCATATGTTGGTTCACTCCCCAAATGGCTTCAACAGCCAGGAGCTGGGCTGATTTGAAGCCAGAAGCCAGGAGCTTCTTCCAGGTCTCCCACTTGAGTGCAGGAGTCCATGCACTTGGGCTGCCTTCTGCTGCTTTTCCAGGCCATAGCAGGGAGCTGGATTGGAAGAGGAGCAGCTGGGACATGAATGTATGTTGCTGGCGCCACAGGCAGAGGCGTAACCTACTATACTACAGTGCCGGCCCCAAGATAAACTTACTCTAAATTCTATTATGCCGTTATGTAACACCACATGTGTAAATGTTAATTCTTGAAACTTAATTCTGTGTCTTTTCTTATGTCTATCCTTATAACAGAACCACACTGTCTTGATTACTGTAACTTTGCTGGAAATTTAAGATTGGTTAGTATGAGTCCACCCTGTATTATATTCTTTTTCAAGCTTGTTTGCTCTACTTTTTTTTTTTTTTGACAGGCAGAGTGGATAGTGAGAGAGAGAGAGAGAGAGAGAGAGAGAGAGAGAGAAAGGTCTTCCTTTTGCCGTTGGTTCACCCTCCAATGGCTGCTGCGGTCGGCAAGCGCCAGGCAGGCGCACTGTGCTCATCCGATGGCAGGAGCCAGGTGCCAGGTGCTTTCCTGGTCTCCCATGGGGTGCAGGGCCCAAGCACCTGGGCCATCCTCCACTGCACTCCCGGGCCACAGCAGAGAGCTGGACAGGAAGAGGGGCAACTGGGACAGAATCCTGTGCCCCGACCAGGACTAGAACCCGGTGTGCCGGCGCTGCAAGGCGGAGGATTAGCCTGTTGAGCCATGGCGCCGGCCTGCTCTACGTTTTATCTTTGAATTTCTATATTAATTCTGAATGCAGCTTATAAATTTCTGTAGAAATATCCACAAGGGCTTTGAGAGAGATTGTATTGAATCTTAAGAAAATAATGAGGCCGGCACCGAGGCTTAATAGGCTAATCCTCTGCCTGCAGCACCGACACACCAGGTTCTAGTCCCAGTTGGGGCGCCGGATTCTGTCCTGGTTGCTCCTCTTCCAGTCCAGCTCTCTGCTGTGGCCTGGGAGTGCAGTGGAGGATGGCCCAAGTCCTTGGGCCCTGCACCCACATGGGAGACCAGGAGAAGGACCTGGCTCCTGGCTTCGGATCAGCGCGGTGCACCAGCCGCAGCGTGCTGCCGAGCAGCCATTGGAGGGTGAACCAATGGCAAAGGAAGACCTTTCTCTCTGTCTCTCTCTCTCACTGTCCACTCTGCCTGTCAAAAAAAAAAAAAAAAGAAAATAATGAATGTTGCTATCTTAACAATATTAAATCTTCTGAAAGAAGATCATGAGATAGTTCTTCGACTAATTAGAGATTCTATGATTTTTTTCAACAGTGCTTTGTGACTTTTTTTTTTAATAAAGATTTATTTATTTATTTGAGAGGCAAAGTTACAGAGAAAGAGAGATTTTCCATCTGCTGGTTCACTCCCCAAATGGCCACAACAACTAGAGCTGGGTGGGTCTGAGGTCAGGGGCCAGGAACTTCTTCTGGATCTCCCACGTGGGTTCAGGGGCCCAAGCACTTGGGCCATCTTCTACTGCTTTACCAGGCCATTAGCAGGGATCTGGATTGGAAGTGGAGCAGCCGAGACTTGAACTGGCATCCATTTGGGATGCCAGCACTGCAGACAGCATTTTCTCTAACTGTGCCAAAGTGCTGGCCCCATGGTTTTCAGCATGAAATTCTGGAATCCCTTTTAGCAAATGTTTCCTAAATGTTTTATTCTTTCTGGTGCTGTTGAAAATGTTTTTGTTTTTCACTTGTCTATTACTAGCATATATTAAACAATGAATTTTTGTAAGTTATCTGGAATCCTGAAATGTTGATGAATATATTCATTCATTTATTTTAGTGGTTTCTTCAGGATTTTTACACAGAAGAAGTTAGGGCTTTCATAACACATATCACATACCAAGGGGTGATCAACAGCACAAATGTATTTTATTTCAGTTTTGGTGGCCACTGGTCCATGGTCAAGGTTAGTAGGATTGTTTTCTCCTGGGCTTTGATCTTTGCCCTGCGTGTTGTCGTTTTGCTGTGTTTCCATATTGTTGTGTATGTTTCTGCTTTTCCTCTGTGTCCACAGTTTTTTCCTCTTTTGAAAAATGTTGAAGTCCTTTGCCCATTTCTTAACCGGGTTGTTTATTTTGTTGTTGTTGCATTTCTTGATACCCTTATATATTCTGGTTATTAATCCTTTATCAATTGCATAGTTGCAGATAATTTCTCCCATTCTGTCAGTTGCCTCTTCACTTTGCTGATTGTTTCTTTTGCAGTGCAGAAGCTTCTCAATTTGCTGTCATCCCATTTGTCAATTTTGGCTTTAACTGCCTGTGCCTCAGGGGTCTTTCCAGGAACTCTTTGTGCCAGTGTCTTACAAGATTTCTGAAATGTTCTCATATACAAACAGGGATAATTTGACTCTCTCCTTTTCAATTTGTATCTTTCATTTCTTTCTTCTTTTTGCCTAATTGTGCTGGCTAAAACCTCTGGGACTATATTGAATAGCAATGGTGGATTTGGGACATGCTCAATCACACCTGCCCCAAATGATGGAGTTAGAATCGTGCCAGGGGATTCCAATACAATCCCATCAAGGTGGCATGTACCAAGGCCATCTCACTAGTCCAAGTGATCAATTTCAGTTCACAATTGATCACACTGATAGGTCTAAGAGTCAAAGGGATCACACAAACAAGACTAGTGTTTGCTAATACTAACTGATAGAATGAAAAAGGGAGAGAATGATCCAACATGGGAAGCGAGATACACAGCAGACTCATAGAATGGAAGATGTCCTAAATAGCACTCTGACCTCAGAATCAGCCCTTAAGGCATTCAGATCTGGCTCAAGAGCCCATGAGAATATTTTAGGCATGGAAAGCCAAGACACTCTAAAAAAAAAAAAAAAAGAAGAAGACCTAAATGAAAGATCCCTGCGAGTGAGATCCCAGTGGAAAGAACGGGACCATCAAAGAAGGAGGTACCTTTCTCTGAAGGGAGGAGAGAACTTCCACTTTGACTATGACCCTGTCAGAATAAGATCGACGTCAGCGAACCCTAAAGGCTTCCATAGCCTTGGGAACTCATGACTAGAGCCTAGGGAGGTTACTGATGGCATTAACAAGAGTGTCAAATTGTTAAATCAACATCAGCAGTCACCGTGTACTTACGTCTCATGAGGGATCTGTCCTTAATGTGTTATCCAATGTGAAGTAATGCTATAACTAGTACTGAAACAGTATTTTTACACTTTGTGTTTCTGTGTGGGTGCAAACTGATGAAATCTTTACATAGTATATACTGAATCAATCTTCTGTATCTAAAGATAACTGAAAATGATTAAAAAATCTTGGTGTTAAATTGGAAATTGCATAGATAATTAATCAATTCTTTAAAAAAAAATCATGTAGGATCTCTGTCCTTAATGTGCTGTACATTGTGAATTAATACTATAACTAGTACTCCAACAGTATTTTTCACTTTGTGTCTCTATGTGAGGGTAAACTGTTGAAATCTTTATGTAATATGTACTAAACTGAACTTCTGTGTATAAAGAGAAAAAAAAAGAAAGTAGGAATATTTGTCTGATTTCAGATCTTAGTAAAAATGCTTCCAACTTTTCCCCATGAGGTATGATGCTGGCTGTGGGTTTGTCATAAATTGCCTTGATTGTTTTGAGGACTGTTTCTTCTACCTCAAATTTGCTTAAGGTTTTTATCATGAAAGGATGTTGTACTTTATCAAACACTTTCTCTGCATCTATTGAGATAATAATTTGCTTTTTATTTTTCAATTTATTAATGTGATGTATCACATTATTGATTTTGTATATTGAACCAACTCTGAATACCAAGGATAAATCCCACTTGGTCCAGTTGAATAATCTTTCTGATGTATTGTTGAATTCAATTAGCTAGTATTTGTTGAGGATTTTTACATCTATGTTCATCAGGGATATTGGTCTATAGTTCTCTTTCTTGTCTCTTTTTCTGGTTTTGGAATTAAGGAGATGCTGGCCCCATGGAAAGAATTTAGAAGGATTCCTCCCTTTTTAATTGGAGTAGCTTGAGAAGGATTGGAATTAGTTTTTCTTTAAAAAGAAAAAGTTGATAAAAGCCATCTGGCCCAGGGATTGTCTTTCTTGGGAAGGTCTTTATTACTGATTCAGTCTCCTTCTTGGTTATTAGTCTGTTTAGATTTTCTATTTCTTCATGACTTAATTTTTGTAGAAGGAATTTGTCCAGGAATCTGTCCATTTCTTCTGGATTTTCCAATTTGTTGGCATATTCCTGTTTGTTATAATTCCTGACGCTTCTTTTAATTTTTCTGGTACCTGTTATTATATCTCCTTTTTAATTTCTGATTTTATTGTTTTGAGTCTTCTCCCCCCCCCTTTTTTTTTTTGGTTAGTTTGGTCAGTGGTGTATCATTTGTGTTTATTTTTTTAAAACCAGCTGTTCATTTCACTGATTTTTTTGTATTGCTATTTTGGTTTAATTTTTGTGTATTTCTTCTCTATTTTTTTTAAATTATTAATTTATTTGAAAGGCAGAGTTATAGAGAGGCAGAGAGAGAGAGAGAGAGAGAGAGAGAGAGAGAGAGAGCCTTCCATCCACTCATTTACTCCCCAAATGGCTGCATCAGCCAGAGCTGAGCTGATCTGAAGCCAGGAGCCAGGAGCTTCTTCTAGGTCTCCCCCGTGGGTGCAGGGGCACAAGGACTTGGGCCATCTTCTTCTGCTTTCCCAGGCCATAGCAGAGAGCTGGATGGGAAGTGGAGCAGCTGCTACCTGAAGTGGCGCCCATACGGGATGCCAGCACTGCAGGTGGTGGCTTTACCCGCTATGCCAAGTGCCAGTTCTCTTCTCTAATTTTAATCATTTCTTCCCTCCTACTAATTTTGGGTTCAGTTTGTTGTTGTTTTTCTAGGTTCCTGAGATGCATTAATAGCTCACTTATTTTGTCTCTTTCCAGTTTCTTGATCTAGGCAGCAGTTGCTATAAACTTCCCTCTTAACGCTGCTTTTGCTGTATCTCATATGTATTGACATTTTGTATTGTCATCTTAATTTGTTTCCATGATTGTTTTGATTTTTTTTAGATTTTATTAATTTATTTGAGAGGTAGAATTAGACAGAGAGATAGACAGAGAGAAAGGTCCTCCCTCTGCTGGTTCACTTCCGAAATGGCCTCAATGGTCAGACCTGCGCTGATCCAAAGCCAGAAGCCAGGAGCCTCCTCCAGGTCTCCCATGTGGGTGCAGGGACCCAAGGACTTGGGCCATTCTCCACTGCTCTCCCAGGCCACAGCAGAGAGCTGGATCGGAAGAGGAGCGGCTGGGACCAGAACCGACATCCATGTGGGATGCTGGCGCCACAGGCGGAGGATTAACCCACTGTACAATGGCACCATCCCCATGTTTTGATTTCCATTTTGACTTCCTTTTGACCCACTCTTCATTCAGGAGCATGTTGTTCAGTCTCCATGTATTTGTATATTTTATTGAGAGTATTAATTTGTTGTTTTCCAGCTTCATTCCATTGTGGTCAGAAAAGATAAATGGTATGAATTCAACTTTTTAAAAAATTTGTTGAGTTTAGCTTTATGGTCTAGCCTATGGTCTACTCTAGAGAATGTTCCATGCACTGATGAAAAGAATGTGTATTCTGCAGACGTAGAGTGAAATTATCCTGTTGATATCAGTTAGGTCCATTTGGTTCATAGCATAGATTAACTCTGTTGTTTCTCTGTTGATTTTCTGTCTAATAGATCTGACTATTGATGAAACTGTGGTGTTGAAGTTCACCATTGCTATTGTATTGGAGTCTGTGTCTCCCCTTAGTTCCATTAATATTTGTTTTAAACAGCCAGGCACCATGGCATTGGGTGCATATACATTTAAAATAGTCACATCTTCCTGTTGAATAGATTCATTAATCATTACCTAATGTCTTTCTTGGTCTCTTTTCATGTTTTTGGTTAAGTCTATTTTGTCTGATATTAGAATGGCTACCCTGATTGTTTTTGCTGTGCGTTAGCATGGAATATCTTTTCCCACCCTTTGACTTTCAGTCTATGTGTATCTTTGCTGGTGAGGTGTTGTCTTGTAGACAGCAAATAGATGGGCCTTGTTTTTTAATCCTTTCAGCCAGCCTGTATCTTTTATTTGGAGAAGTGAGGCCACTCACATTCAAGATTATTATTGATAAAGAATGACTTGACCTTGTCATTTTCCCATAAATATTTCTATTTTTTGCATTGGATTTCCTTTGTACTTTTACTAGGAGATTTTCTGCCTGCACATTCTTTTATATTGATCACTGTCTGTCTGTGTTTCTGTGTGTAGCATATCCTTAAGCATCACTTGTAAGGCTAGATGAGTGGTGACAGATTTTTTTAATTTCTGTATGTTATAGAAAGTCTTTATTTTACTTTCATTTAT
Source organism: Sylvilagus floridanus (assembly GCA_949820135.1). Classification (NCBI taxonomy): domain Eukaryota; kingdom Metazoa; phylum Chordata; class Mammalia; order Lagomorpha; family Leporidae; genus Sylvilagus; species Sylvilagus floridanus. Next base: position 118,343,878 of record OX463224.1, on the reverse strand, counting down.
AAATTAGAAATTTACTGGATTCAGTATTCTGGGTTGATAGTTTCTTTCTTTTAGGGCTTGAATTATGTGTCTCCATTCTCTCCTAGCCTGTAGGGTTTCTGATGAGAAGTCTGCTGCGAGTCTAATTGGAGATCCTCTGAAAGTAATCTGATGTTTCTCTTGTGAACATTTTAGAATCTTTTCTTTTTGCTTTACTGTGGAGAGTTTGATTACAATATGTCATGGGGAAGATTTTTTTCTGGTCATGTCTATAAGGGGTTCTATGTGCTTCCTGTACTTGCATGCCCCTTTCTTTCTCCAAGTTAGGGAAATTTTCCTGTAATAATTTCACTGAATAGGACTTCTAATTCATTCTCTTTTCACACCTTCAGGAACTCCTAAGACCTGTATGTTAGGCCATTTGATAGTATCTTTTTTTTTTAAGCTTTATCATTTTATTATGAAGCAGTAAAAACAGCTGGAGAATAAAGAGTTAAATGTAAGTAGTATTAACAGAACTGATCATAAATGAATACAGTTCCTTTTCAATTAGTAAATCTTTCACCTTCATAACTTAATTTTGTATTTGCTCTTATAGATGTAATAAAGGTAAAAATAGTGATACCAGAGGTTTGGTTTTACTAATTTATCAGGCTGTTTCAAAGCAGTCTAGTGTTCCTTAGTATTTTTTCTTTTTTTTTTTTAACTTTTATTTAATGAATACAAATTTCCAAAGTACAGCTTATGGATTACAATGGCTTCCCCCCGCCATAACTTCCCTCCCACCTGCAACCCTCCCCGTTCCCGCTCCCTCTCCTCTTCTGTTCACATCAAGATTAATTTTCAATTCTCTTTATATAAAGATCAATTTAGCATATATTAAGTAAAGATTTCAGCAGTTTGCACCCACATAGAAACACAAAATGAAAAATACTGTTTGAGTACTAGTTACAGCATTAAATCACAATGTACAACACATTAAGGACAGAGATCCTACATGAGGAGTAAGTGCACAGTGACTCCTGTTGTTGACTTAACAAATTGACTCTTGTTTATGGCATCAGTAATCATCCTAGGCTCTTGTCATGAGTTGCCAAGGCTATGGAAGCCTTTTGAGTTCACCAACTCTGATCATATTTAGACAAGGTCATAGTCAAAGTGGAAGTTATCTCCTCCCTTCAGAGAAAGGTACCTCCTTCTTTGATGAACTGTTCTTTCCACTGGGATCTCACTCACAGAGATCTTTCATTTAGGTCATTTTTTTCCCCAGAGTGTCTTGGCTTTCCATGTCTGAAATACTCTCATGGGCTTTTCAGCCGGATCCTCATGCCTTAAGGGCTGATTCTGAGGCCAGAGTGCTGTGCTGTTTAGGACATCTGCCATTCTATGAGTCTGCTGTGTATCCCATTTCCCATGTTGGATCATTCTCTCCCTTTTTTTTTTTTATTATATCTGTTAGTATTTGCAGCCACTAGTCTTGTTTATGTGATCCCTTTGGCTCTTAGTCCTATCATTATGATCAACTGTGAACAGAAATTGATCACTTGGACTAGTGAGATGGCCTTGGTACATGTCACCTTGATGGGATTGAATTGGAATTCCCTGGCATGTTTCTAACTCTACCGTTTGGGGCAAGTCAGCTTGAGCATGTCCCAAATTGCACATCTCTTCCCTATCTTATTCCCACTCTTATATTTAACAGTGATCACTTTTCAGTTAAGTTCATTTGATAGTATCTTGAAACTTGTTTTTAAATTTTTCTAATTTTTCTTCTTTTTTTGAGGGGGGGTCTGATTGACATATTTCTAAATATTTGTCTTTTTTATTTAATTTTCATTTTAATGTTTTTAGAATTTTCTAATTTTAATATCTTTTTTAAGGACCATGTTAGTTATTAACTTTAGTTAGATTTTTGGAAAAGATTTATTTTATTTATTTGACAGGCAGAGTTACAGAGCAAGGTAGAGTCAGTGAGAGAGAGAGTGAGAGAGAGAGAGAGAGAGTGAGAGAGAGAGAGAGAGAGGTCTTCCATCTGCTGGTTCACTCTCCAAATGACCACAACGGCCAGAGCTGAGCTGATCCAAAACCAGGAGCCAGGAGCTTCCTTCAGGTCTCCCATGTGGGTGCAAGGACTTGGTCCATCTTCTACTGCTTTCCCAGGCCTCAGCAGAGAGCTGGATTGGAAGTAGAGCAGCCATTCTTTCTTTTGCCTCAACAAATCTATTGTTAAGGTTTTCCACTGTATTTTTATTTGATATATTGCATTCTTCATTTCTAATGTTTCATTTTGATTTTCCTTCAAAATACTCATCTCATGCAAAAGCTTTTCATCCATGTCATATATGGATTTCTTGAACTCTTGAATTTGCTCCTCACTACTTCTGGATAATCCTGTCATCATTCTTTTGAATGGTTTTTCAGGAATTCCATTATCTCTTTGTCTTCACATTACAATATTGAAGTTTGTTGTTTTCCTTTTGGGGAATCATGTCGTTTGTTATTCTTGATTCTTGAATTTCTGTATTTACTTTTAGGCATTTGTGGATATACCTGTTGGTTTCCTCCTCTGATAGATTTTATCTTTGAACAATGCCTCTTTAGCTTAGCGGAGTGTCTGTTCTTTCAGTGAATACCAAAATTATGTGCTGGATGTGGCTAGGAAGCTCTGGTCAGTGCTCCAGGGACGGGTGAGAATCCAGGGCAACACCAAGTTGGGAGTGGGATTGCCTCTATTGTCAGCAGGGGAAAGGGTATGATTATGTCTATTGGTGTAATCACAACCTCTTATCCTTTCTTCCATGTGATTAATGACCAGAGTTAGCCCACTCTGGGTACAACCCCCATCCATACTGGCACATGAACTGCACAAAGGATCTGTGTTCTCCATGTGAGCAGTGACCCACCCCAGGCCATCAGGGAGCTCTGAGCTTCTGATGGTAGACACTGTGATTGCCCAGAGACCAAACTATACCCTGTGGCTTATTGTGGAGTCACAGAATTTCCACAGCCACAGTGCATAAGGCTCCCGTAGTCATGGAGTGTGGAGGATCTGCTCTGCCCCATGAGCAGGCTCTGTCAATGGAGAGAACAACGATGGTCCTAGACCCGGCTGCCTGTGGCTCTTCCTTGGCAGTCTGAGCCCCAGAGCCTATGATACATCGAGAGGATAGGGGCACCTCATCATCCTACATGGATGCCAAGACCCCTGTCAACTCCCTCAACCAGACTCAAAGTCAGTGGGGAAATGCAGATTTTTCCCTCTTGTAAAATCCTGTACGCACAAGAGCTATGTGGCTTCTATTGGCGTCAGAACGGCCCCTCCTTCATGTTAGTTGCTGGGTGTCCTTGTGGGGAGATGGGGACAAGCAGACATGGCCTTCTTTTGCTGGATGAAGTAGTTATGCTACTGCCCACTAGGGCTACAGTCTGGACTCAGACAGTGTGGTCAGCAAGGCTCTCCCTCAGGGAGTATAACCAGTGGCATGGACTGCTGCAGTCTGCTCTCACCCACTCTACAAAGCTGGCATCTCCTCCAGCTCCAGGCTGCAGGGATTGTGTGTGGTGCACCTGCTTGTTGCTGGGCATCCACGCCTTCCACACTGCTCCATGGCATCCCTCCTCCTTCTGTAGAATTCCCACTGCAACGTGCTCGCCAAGTCTCCCCTTGGGAATGCACTTCCTCTGGTTTTCTTTTGCTATTTTCCCCTGGTCAAAAGCAGCATATCTTTTCTCTATTCATCCATCTTGTAATCTTTGTTCTATTTCCTAATAATGTGGAAGCGTCATGAAGTTTGTGTTCCCAGTTCATTTTGTTATTCATGATTCATTAGGATTTGTGGCACTCCACAATTTTTCAATAAATATTTTATGTATGTGTATAACATGAAGAAATATCTACTTAATGACACACAGCAAAGATTGTTTTCTTTTTTTTTTGACAGGCAGAGTGGACTGTGATAGAGAGAGACAGAGAGAAAGGTCTTCCTTTTGCCGTTGGTTCACCCTCCAATGGACGCCATGGCTGGCATGCTGCAGCTGGAGCACTGTGCTGATCTGAAGCCAGGAGCCAGGTGCTTCTCCTGGTCTCCTACATTGGTCTCCCATGCGGGTGCAGAGCCCCAGCACTTGGGCCATCCTCCACTGCACTCCCGGGCCAGAGCAGAGAGCTGGACAGGAAGAGGAGCAACCAGAACAGAACCCAGTGCCTCGACTGGGACTAGAACCCGGTGTGCCAGTGCCGCAGGTGGAGGATTAGCCTATTGAGCCACGGCACCGGCCCAAAGATTGTTTTCAATACCTGGGGTGGAGAAATAAAAGGAAAAGCATCCCCCACCGCATTTCCATTCAGTCATGCTTTAGAATTTCTAAGAAACAGAGTGCAACTCCATACAAGTAGGGATTTGGAACTCTGTGGGCACTGCCATGTACCCAAGGAAAAGTACAATATCCCACAGGCAGGCACTCACTAAATACACCTTGACTGGAAGAATGTGTGATTGAATGTATTACATGTTTTCCTTTTGGATCGACTAAATTTTCAATTATACATTCCTCCTTAGACTCTCTCTGTATGCTCACTAACTTCACTTCTCTGACCTTCTTATCCCAAATGGGAATGAGTGGATTACTTTGGTTTAGTACTTATTACATAGTTGATTACTTTTATTATATATTTAGAATGAGTCTGATGGAAAAACCTTTATAATTTTTACACTTATTGTACACTTCCCTTATAGATACTTTGATTTCTAGTTTTGGCTTTTGATTCTTTTTAGTTTTGTGATGGATTGGATAACACTTTGGGTGTGGTGTATCCTCTAAGGATCATTTATTGTGGGATGGATGAATGTTAATGGGTAACTGGTTAAGAGTAGAGACCTTAATCTTGATGTCAAGAGCTCTTGGTCATTGGGGTGTGGTCTCAGAATGCAGTTCTCCCCAGAGGATTGTTATTTAAGCCAAGTTTGCCTTAACTTCTCTCTGTGTTTCCTGCCTAGTCTGTGATCCTTCTTTTGCACATGTCCTCCCATCCACTGCCCACATCAGACACTAGGCTGAAGAGGCCACATTGTCTTAGACTGCAAATTTCCAAACTGTAAGCCGAAATGAATATTTTTTTGTCCTCCCCCTCACATAGCTCCTATCAAGTGTTTTAGATAAGGTAATGAAAAGCTGACTAATACAAATTCCTATCTCTCTGTTACATTATGCAATTATTCTCCTCCGTTGTCTTCTATCCCCATTAGAATCTGTAGCACATTATCAGTTATTTTAAATTCTGATGACTGCTCTATCTGAATCTATTTCTGATGCTCCCCTTGATTTTTCAGATGATGGTTTTTTCCTTCTCTTTTAGCATGACCTGCAGCTTCTTGTTATATCCTAATATGACTTATTGGGTAATCAGAACTGCAATAAATAACTTTTAGTGTGAGGTTTAATGTTTCTCTAGCCAGGGGACAGGCTGTTTTTAATATTTTCTGCAGCTGTTGTCAGAGGATACAATTTCTTCTTTGTTCTTGCTTTTTTCCTCTCTTGTGTCTTTAGCTATCCACAGAAATTCCTCATTAGAGTCTTGTCTTGCAGCTCTCTGTGTGGTAATCTACTGTTCTAGTGCTTTCATGTGGCGGTGGGGTGCTGCGGATGGAATGTCTCCCATTTTATTATTATATATTTATTGTTTTCCAAGTTTTTTCTTTTTAATGGGCCAGATTCCCTGGCATGTGATCTTTAGAAGAGTTTATCTCCCTTTATGTGAGATAGAAAGTCTAGAAGGAGTTAGAAAGGGCAAATTTCCTTCCCCCAGCTCAGATAAGTCTTTGGGGCTATGATTTTCTCCGGACAGCTGATCTTCCTTACAGAGATTAGGACCAAGATTAGATGTTCTGGCCCTGGGAATACTCTACAATGATTGTTTTGCTTATAATCCTGCTGGAAACTAGAAGGTATTTTTCTCTGATATTCACAGCAAGGACATGGTAGGGTTGCAAGAATGTGTGGGGTCCACTCCTAAAAATTTTACCTTCTCCAGAACTTTTAACCCTTAGGATAGTCCATAGTGAGTACCTGGTAATTATTCAATTACAATTTAATTGATTCTATCAGTTTTGACTCTAGTAGCGGCTCTAGTAGTCTGCACCTGGGCTTCTGTGTTGGGTTTTTCTGCAGTTGATTGTCTCTTCACATGCCATGGTTTGTAGGTGTTTGTCTTCCAAAGTTCACATGTTGGAAACTTGATTCCTACTGCAGTGTAGAACCTTTGAGAGGTGTGGCTTTGTGCAACATAGCCAGGTCATAGTGAGTGCTGTCCTTGGATGGGATTAATGCCAATCTGGCAGAGTGAATTTGTTCCCATGAAAATGGGTTGTTTTAAAAGAACAAGATTGGCCCCTTCCACTCTTCAGCTTCCTGGTTCTTCATGTTGATTTTTCTTTTTCATGTGTGCTCCTCCCACAATGTGGTGCAGCCAAGGAGGCCCTCACAAGAGTTTGAATTGATGGGGCCACCTGATCTTGCACTTACCACATCCAAACAGTGACCTAAATAATCCTCTTTATAAAGTATCCAGCATAAAGTGCTTTGTTATAGCAATGGAAAATGGACCAATTCTCATGGACTTCATTTTATTTGCTAGATGCTCTTTTCAGTTTCTTCTTACACACTGTGAGGGTGGTATTGACAACTTCCAGAGCAAAAGACTGGTCTTCTCTATTAATTATGCTAGACTACATTCCACAAATATGATGATGAGCTACACATGTGAAATTGAAGCTGTGACAACTTTAAGTTATTGTGTTGCATTATATAAAGAGAAAATATGGCAATTTTCATCTTACACTGAACAAAACCAGATGTTTTCTGACATCAAAATGTATGCTGTACCTTACTCTAAGTTTCTGACCAAAAAATTAATACAATAGTATGTAGAAGCTAACTTTTTAGAAATGGTCAACATCAATACTGTATATTGAGAAGGTGATAGTTCTTGAATATGTGAAGTAAAGTTATGCATTGTTATCTCTAAAAATATCATGTAAAACATAAACCCCCAAATACTTGAGTATTGCTTTTATGTGGAATTAGTAATTGACACAAAAACAATGCAACTTCTGTTGTCTGTAAGTATCTAAGATAGATTACCAAGAGGAAAAGAAGTAGTCTATTAGAGGTTGATATACAAAACCAATTAGTGGGATAGTGCACATAGATGCAGAAATTCTCAACAAAATACTAGCAAATCAAATGCAAAACCACATCAAAAAGATCATACATCATGACCCAGTGGAATTTATCCCAGAAAGTCAAGGATGGTTCAAATGCACAGGATGCACAAATCAATAAACATCATAAATCATATCAATAGAATGAAGAACAAAAACTGTATGTTCATCTCAATAGATGCAGAGAAAGCATTTGGTAAGATTCAATACCACTTGATGGTAAGTATAGAAAGAACATTTCTCAAAGTTATAAAGGCCGTATATGACAAACCAACAGCCAATATCATACTGAATGGAGAAAAGCTGAAAGCATTTCCCCTCAGATCTAGAACAAGACAGGGAGGTCCACTTTTGCAGTCTTATTCAATTTAGTATGGGAAATTTTAGCAATTGCAACTATGGAGGAGAAAGAAATAAAGGGCATCAAAAGTGGAAAAGGGGAAGTCAAATTATCCATGTTTGTAGATGGCATCATGTTGCATATGAAAAAATCTAAACACTCCACCAAAAAGCTGTTTGCATTGATAAACCAATTCAGTAAAGTTGCAGATTACAAAATAAACATACAGGCTGGTGTGCACCTCACTAGGCTAATTCTCTTCCTGCTGTGCTGGCACCCTGGTTCTAGTCCTGGTTAAGGCGCCGGATTCTGTCCTGGTTGCTCCTCTTCCAGTCCACCTCTCTGCTGTGGCCTGGGAGCGCAGTGAAGGATGGCCCAGGTCCTTGGGCCCTGCACCCACATGGGAGACCAGGAGGAAGCACCTGGCTCCTGGCTTCAGACTGGCGCAGCGTGCTGGCTGTAGCAGCCATTTGGGGGTGAACCAATGGAAAAGGAAGATCTTTCTCTCTCTCTCTCACTGTCTAACTCTGCCTGTCAAAAAAAAAAAAAAAAAAAAAACCACGTGTAAATTGTATGCTAATGATGGACTCACAGAAATGGAAATCAAGAAAAAAATCCTTCACAATAGCCACCAAAAAATCAAATCTTTAGGAATAAATTTAATGAAAGAAGTGTAAGATCACTACAATGAAAATTATCAAACATTGTTGAAAGAAATCATCGAGGACACAACGAAGGAAAGATATTCCTTGCTCATGGATAAGAGAAGTCAATGTCATTTAAATGTCTATACTACCTGAAGCAATATACAGCAACCCCTATCAACACACTGATGACACACTTTACAGAACTAGAAAAAACAATTCTGGGGCTGTTGCTGTGGCGAAGCGGGTTAACGCCCTGGCCTGAAGTGCCGACATCCTATAAGGGTGCTGGTTCTAGTCCCGGCTGCTCCTCTTCTGATCCAGCTCTCTGCTATGGTCTGGGAAGGCAGTAGAAGATGACCCAAGTCCTTGGGCCCCTGCACCCATGTGGGAGACCTGGAGTAGCCTCCTGGCTCCTGGCTTCAGATTGGCATAGCTCTGGCTATTGTGGCCATCTGGGGAGTGAACCAGCGGATGCGGGACCTCTCTCTCTCTGTCCCTACCTCTCTCTGTAACTCTGTCTTTCAAATACACAAAATAAATCTTAAAAAAAAAAGCAATTCTAAAACTCATATGGAATCACAAAAGATCCAGAATAGCCAAAGCAATCCTGAACAAGACAAATCAAACTGGAGGCATCACGATACCTGACAGAACTTCTCAATGTGGCAAAGAATGTTTTTTTTTTTTCATTAAATAATGGGATATCTACATGTAAAGGAATCAAGTTCAGTACTATCTAATACTATGCACAATGTTTTCATGTAGTTATACTCTTCTTCATTTATTTATTTTTAAAGTTTATTTATTTTAGTGGAGTGGGTATTTGGTATAGTGATTAAGAATCCACTTGGTATGCACACATCCCATATCAGAGTGCCTGGGTTAGAGTCCAGCTCTCCCCTCAGATTTGTTTCCTGCTAGAATGCAGCCTGAGAAACAGCAGGTGATGGCTCAAGTACCGCCATGTGGGAGACCCAGACTGAATTCTGGGCTTTAGACTTTGGTCCGGACTTGCCCTAGCTGTTGCAGGCATGTGGAGAATGATCTAGTAGGTAGAATATCTGTCTTTGTCTTTCTGTCTGTGTTTCTTTATGTCCATTATTCTTTCTCTTTTTCAAGTAAAATAAAATTAACGAAAATTTTAAAAAGACTCAAGGATGACACAGCAGGTCTCATATTTTGAAAAAAATAGTTCTGTACAAAAATATTAATTAAAAAAGAATCAAAGATCTAAATGTAATGATAAAATACTAAAGTTTGTCGAAAAAAACTAAATCTTGTTGATGTTAGGTTGGGCAACAGATTCTTGGATGGACATCAAAATCACAACCATCAATGGAAAAACAAATTGCGGTTTTTAAAAAATTAAAAGGCAATGCTTCAGAATATTTCATAGAAAGTGTGACCCTAGAGGATATTATGCTAAATGAAATAAGCTAAACACAGGAAGGTAAGGACTACACATTCCTATTTGTATTAGAAATCTAATGTGGTCATATTCATAGAATCAGAGACTACCAAGGAGGTTGCCAGGGATTGAGGGAGTTGGAAGCAGGGAGGTATTGGTCAAAGGTAAAACGTTTTAGCTGTGTAAGACAAAGAGGTCCCAGAGATCCACTCTACAGTGCAATTCCTGCAGTGAGTGATTCTGCATTGAATACTTACAATTTTGCCAAGAAAGTGGCTATTTTAAAAATGTTCTCAAATCACACACAGAAAAAAGTATACAAAGAAGGCAGGAGGAAAGTTTTGGGAGAGGTTGTATGTTTGTGGCATTAATTGTGGTGACAGTTTTGAGTGTGAGCTTATCTTGCAATACATCAAGTTGTATACAATAAATATCTACAGTTTTTGTATGTATGTAATATCTTGATAAAGTGGTTAAAAAAGAGGGAAGGCCCAAAGAACAGAGCTAAATATTTACAATGTTGTCAAGAACATTTAAGGAACACTTACAACTGCTTAAAAAAATAAAAATTACGTGAACAATGGGCAAGACATTTCAATGCACTTTTCTCCTAAATATTATATACAAATGGTGTCAATGTGCGTAAGAAAAGATGATTACTATCAAGTCATTAGGGAAATGCATTTGAATACACAGTGAGAAACCACCTCACACACACTAGGGTGTCTATAATCAAAATAGAGATAACTTGCATTGACACAACTGTGGATGTTAGAACCCTCACATGTTGCTACTGTAATACAAAATAGAGCAGCCACTATGAAAAGAAGTGTGGCAGCTCAAAACATTCAGTGTTAAGTTACCATACTGTTCATCAAGCATATTCATACTTTGGTTTGTGTATAAGAAATTTGAAAACTTCACACTAAAACTGTGCAAACATTTATAGTAATATTATCCTTGATAGGAAAAAAGGTAGAATTGACCCAAATTTCATAAACAAATGATGGCATCTAAAAATGTAGTTTATCCATATAATATTTGGCAGTGTAAAAGGAACAAGTAAATAAAACATGTTATAAAATGTGTGGAGTTTCAAAACACTGCACTATGTGAAGAAAGTCAGCCTCAAAGCACGAACTGTTGAAATCACAGAAGGTGACATAACCCAAAAACCCAACTGAACTTCATTCTTCTCCACAGAATACCAAATACCAGGCAGCAAACACACGTGACTAGATCACCACCCAGAATACCCCAGGACTTAGGACAGAAGCTGTGCAGACGAATTGCAGAGCAGTGCAAGGCCATGGTAATCAGTACAACAGTTCTGCAAGCAAAGTCTGATGTCTGTAGGGCTGTAGGTCTTGAAATCTGCTAAAAACAAAAGCAGAGTGGGCTGGAGAAAGCCTGATCTGGTGACTACAACCAGCCAGGGGAAACAGCATCCTGGAATGTCCTAGAGCAAGGACTCATAATAGGAAATTCGCCACTCTGTTCCTCCAGGAGCAAATCCCAGACCAGATTTCCCACCTTCATCTTGCCAAATTGAAAAAAAAATTATGGCATGCTTGGCAAACGTGAACTTAGGGTGCCATCTAATGCCATAGAGGAGGCATTGTTTCTGAGTGAAGGGAACCTGGCAGGCCTCACAAGATCATCAGACAGGTGCGCCTTAGAAAAGAAAGACACAAACCAAGCAAGAGAACAAAGACTGGGACAGACACCAAGTTCCTCGATGCAAAGACACAGACACATGTCCATAGGAATCCAGAGCAAGCAGGAAAATACGACCTCACCAACTGGAAGGAACAAGACACCAGTGACCGATCCTCTTCAGATGGAGAGATGAGGGCTTTCTAGGTGAGAATTCCAATGGCTGTTAGGAGGAAATTGAATAAAATCCATGAGAACACAGGAAAGTAATTCCGAAAATTCTGAGGAATAAAACAAAGCGACTGAGAGAATGAAAATAAAACCCAGAAACTGTGGAACTGAAATTAGCAGTGAATAAATTTAGGAACAAAAATGAGAGCCCTCAAAACTGATTTGATCAAGTGAGAGAAAAAGTGAACTTAAAGACAGGTTATTTGAAAATACACAGGGGAAAGGAAATAAAAGAGAGTGGAGAGAAATGAAGAAAACATTTTGGGTATCTGAAAAAACATCAAGAGAAAATCTAACGGTCATTGGAGATTGAGAAGGAATTGAAAAGGGCTAGAAAGTCTATTTAAAGAAATAATAGGCCGAGAGCCTCCGCACCAGCGCTGGAGAATGAGGTGAGGAGACCGCAGTAGCCTGAGACACCGGCAGAAAAGCAGCAGGAAGAGCCTCCAGGGAACCAGGCTTGAAGCCCCGTGGGGGAAAGTGCACCAGCCTAACCAGAGGAGAGGAAAAAGACAAGGGACGGCAGGGACACGATTCTCTCTCTCCACTCACCTCACAAAGGCTCACGAGCCGGTAGAGCAGGCGCCATTTTGGACACACAGGACAGCTGCGCCAGCTTGGGGCTGTGCCCGACAATCAGCTGAGCAGAGACACCTGACTCTGGTGGGGCGTAATAACAGGAGACCAGGACTGTTTCTGAACCGGGACTGTGGGAAAAAAGAGCTGAGGGTGTGTGGGAGAATTCTCAGCGCGGCTGAGACGTGCGTAGTCTTGGAGGGAGATGCCCCAAGCTCTGGCGGCCCTGGCTCCCCAGTGAGAGTCGCTGCAGGGGAATCTGAGCTTGCTCTAGGACTGCACAGAAACCTGACTCTGGTGGGGAGTAGGAACAGCTGGCTGAGATCTAGTGAATGTCTGGAATTTCTGAACCATGACTGAAAATAAAAAACAAAAACTGAGGGTGTGAGAACGGGCCATCAAAGAACTTTTGTACTTTCAAAATTTATTTTTATTAAATAAAAGAAAAAAAATTGTCAAGAAAAAAAAGAAATAATAGGAGAAAAATTATTTCCACAGCCAGAGAAAGTTATAAATATCTAGGTATAGAAGGTCAAATATCACTAAACAGCTTTGATATACAAGTGTCACTCCTCAACATATTATAACCAGACACTGAAAGGTAAAAGAAGTGGATTCTGAAAGCAGTGAGAAAAAAGAAAAATAAATAAGAAACAGAAAAAAAAAAACCCAGATAAGTCTGGCACCAGACTTCTCAGCAAATACTCTGACGTCAAGAGACAGTGGGTTGATATATTCAGAGTACCACGGGGGAGCAAACTCTTCCAATGAAGAATACTTTGCACCCAGCAACACTGACTATCTTTATTTTTTATTTATTTGATAGGAGGTACCTTTCTCTGAAGGGGGAGAGGACTTCCACTTTGACTATGGCCTTGTCTAAATAAGATTGGAGTTGGCGAACTCAAGAGGCTTCCATAGCTTGGCAGCTCATGACAAGAACCTCAGGTGATTACTGACGTCATAAATAAGCATGTCAGTTGTTAAATCAACAACAGGAGTCACTGTGCACTTACTCCCCATGTAGGATCTCTGTCCTTAATGTGAATTAACAGTATAACTAGTACTCAAACAGTACTTTATACTTTGTGTTTCTGTGTGGGTGCAAACTGTTGAAATCTTTATTTAGTATATACTAAAGTGATTTTCTGTATATAAAGATAATTGAAAATGAATCTTGATGAATCACTGATCAGGGAGAATATATGATATTTGTCCCTTTGGGACTGGCTTATTTCACTCAGCATGATGTTTGCCAGATTCCTCTATTTTGTTGCAAAGGAATCTTGATGAAGAATAGGCTGGGAGAGGGAGTGGGAGATGGGATGGTTGCAGGTGGGAGGGTGGTTATTGGGTAAAAAGCTGCTATAATCCAAAAGTTGTACTTTGAAAATTTATATTTATTAAACAAAAGTTAAAAAAAAGTGAAGTGGAAGCAATTCTACCAAACCCATTCAATGAGGCCAGGGGTCACTCTGAAACACAAACCAGAAAAATATACAATAACAAAAAGAAAATTACAAGCCAATAGTCGTGAAAACAGATGCAAAAATTCTCAACAAAATACTAGCAAACAAAACTCTACAACACATTATATTATTGTTATTTTTTAGAGGTAAACTATTTTGAAATATTTATTTAGGATTTTATTTTATTTTATTTTTTTAACTTTTATTTAATAAATATAAATTTACAAAGTTCAGCTTTTGGATTACAGTGGCTTTTTCCCCCCATAACTTCCCTCCACCCACAACCCTCCCAACCCTCACTCCCTTTCCCATTCCATTCTCATCAAGATTCATTTTCAATTCTCTTTATATACAGAAGATCAATTTAGTATATATTAAGTAAAGATTTCAACAGTTTGCACCCACACAGAAACACAAAGTGAAAAATACTGTTTGAATACTAGTTATAGCATGAATTCACATTGACCAACACATTAAGGACAGAGATCCTACATGGGGAGTAAGTGCACAGTGACTGCTGATGTTGACTTAACAAAGTGAAACTCTTGTTTATGGTGTCAGTAATCACCCTAGGCTCTTGTCATGAGTTGCCAAGGCTATGAAAGCCTTTTGAGTTCGCTGATTCCGATCTTATTTGACAAGGTCATAGTCAGTGGAAGTTCTCTCCTCCCTTCAGAGAAAGGTACCTCCTTCTTGGATGGCCCATTCTTTCCACCGGGATCTCACTCGCATAGATCTTTCATTTAGATTTTTTTTTTTGCCAGAGTATCTTGGCTTTCCATGCCTGAAATACTCTCATGGGCTCTTCAGCCAGATCCAAATGCCTTCAGGGCTGATTCTGAGGCCAGAATGCTGTTTAGGACATCCGCCATTCTATGAGTCTGCTGTGTATCCCGTTTCCCATGTTGGATCATTCTCTCCCTTTTTCATTCTATCAGTATTAGCAGACACTAGTCTTGTTTATGTGATCCCTTTGGTTCTTAGTCCTATCATTATGATCAATTGTGAATAGAAATTGATCACTTGGAAGGTGAGATGGCATTGGTACATGCCACCTTGATGGGATTGAATTGGAATCCCCTGGCACGTTTCTAACTCTACCATTTGGGGCAAGTCAGCTTGAGCATGTCCCAAATTGTACATCTCCTCCCTCTCTTTTTCCCACTCTTATATTTAACAGAGATCATTTTTCAGTTAAATTTAAACACCTAAGAATAATTGTGTGTTAATTACAGAGTTCAACCAATAGTATTAAGTAGAACAAAAAAATTACTAAAAGGGATAAAGTATTAAGTTGTTCCTTGACAGTCAGGACAAGGGCTGATCAAGTCTCTGTTTCTCATAGTGTCCATTTCACTTTAACAGGTTTCCGTTTTGTTGCTCTGTTAGTTGTCACTGATCAGGGAGAACATATGATATTTGTGTGTTTGGGACTGGCTTAATTCACTCAGCGTGATGCGTTTCAGATTCCTCCATTTTGTTGCAAATGACCAGATTTCATTGTTTTTGACTGCTGTATAGTATTCTATAGAGTACATGTCTCATAATTTCTTTATCCAGTCTCCTGTTGATGGGCATTTAGGTTGATTCCCGGTCTTAGCTATTGTGATTTGAGCTGCAATAAACATTAATGTGCAGACTGCTTTTTTGTTTGCCAATTTAATTTCCTTTGGGTAAATTCCAAGGAGTGAAATGGCTGGGTTGTATGGTAGGGTTATAGTTAGGTTTCTGAGGAATCTCTGAACTGTCTTCCATAGTGGCTTTACCAGTTTGCACTCCCACCAACAGTGGGTTAGTGTCCCTTTTCCCCACATCCTCCCCAGCATCTATTGTTGGTAGATTTCTGTATGTGAGCCATTCTAACTGGGGTGAGGTGAAACCTCATTGTGGTTTTGATTTGCATTTCCCTGATTACTAGTGATCCTGAACATTTTTTCATGTGTCTGTTGGCCATTTGGATTTCCTCTTTTGAAAAATGTCTATTGAGGTCCTTAGCCCATCTCTTAAGTCAGTTGTTTGTGTTGTTGTTGTGGAGTTTCTTGTCTCTTTGTAGATTCTGGTTATTAACCCTTTATCTGTTGCACAGTTTGCAAATATTTTTTCCCATTCTGTCGGTTGCCTCTTCACTTTCCTGACTGTTTCTTTTGAAGTACAGAAACTACTCAATTTGAAGTAATCCCAATAGTTAATTTTTGTTTTGACTGCCTGTGCTTCCGGGGTGTTTTCCAAGAAGTCTTTGCCTGTGCCTATATCTTGCAGGGTTTCTCCAATGTTCTCTAATAATTTGATAGTGTCGTTTCATAGATTTAGGTCTTTAATCCTTGTTGACTGGATTTTTGTGTAAGGTGTAAGATGTAAATTAGGGGTCTTGCTTCATGCTTCTGCACGTGGAAATCCAGTTTTCCCAGTACCATTTATTGAATAACTCCAGGAATTGGTTTTAGATCCTTGATAAAACATAAATTTGCTGTAGATGTTTGGGTTCATTTCTGGTGTTTCTATTCTGTTTCATTGGTCTATCCATCTGTTTCTGTACCAGTACCATGCTGTTTTGATTACAACTGCCCTGTAGTATGTCCTGAAATCTGGTATTGTGATGCCTCTGGCTTTGTTTTTGTTGTACAAGATTGCTTTAGCTATTCTCGGTCTCCTGTTTCTCCATATGAATTTTAGCATCATTTTTTTCCAGATCTGAGAAGAATGTATTTGATATTTTGATTGGTATCACATTGCATCTATAAATTGTTTTTGGGAGAATGGACATTTTGATGATGTTGAATCTTACAATCCATGAGCATGGAAGATTTTTCCGTTTTTTGGTATCTTCTTCTATTTCTTTCTTTGAGATTTTGTAATTCTGATCGTAGAGATCTTTCCTGCCAGTGTCTTGGGCTACTGAGGTTTTGCCTCACCTCTCTTTCCAGTGCTGTTGCATAGATTCAGCAGCTGGGGTCCCGAGCCATGGGCGCCCATGCCCTTCATGTAGGTCCACTGTGTCCCACTAGTTCTGGAAGAGTTTCCTCTGCTGTTTTTTTCCCTAACTCTTCCCTGTACCTGAAGTATCTCCACTTTTATTAAACTGTCTTTTCCCAGACTATCAGGGTGCTCCCTCCCTATTTTGCCACCTTGAGTTCCTCATATTATTATTATTATTATTATATCTTTCTTTCTTTTTCTTTTTTACTCATGATATTTTTAACTGTTGTGTCTTTCAAGGTTCCATATAAATTTTAGAATTGTTATTTCTGTCTCACTAATTAATGCAATTACTAATATTATTATCATGGGGATTGCATAGAATCTGTAGGTTGCTTTAGTTAATACAATATGGATATGTTAACAATATTAATTTTTTCAATCCCTAAACATGAAATATCTTTTCATCTTTTGTGTCCTCTATGATTTCTTTCATTATTGTTTTGTAGTTTTCCTTATGGTGATCTTTACCTTCTTTGGTTAAATTTATTCTTAAATATTTTCTTTTTTTGTAGCTATTTTGAATGAGATTGCTTTTCTTTTCTTTATTTTATTTTATTGCTTTTCTTTATTTTCTCTTCAGGAAGTTTATTATTGGTGTATAGAATTGCTTCTGCATTTTCTATGTTGATTTTTTTACCTGCAACTTTACTGAATTCTTTTGTTAGTTCTAATGCTTTTGACATAGTATTTGGCTTTTTGCATGTATAAAATCACATCATCTGCAGACATACATATTTTTACTTCCCGATTTTCAATTTGAATGCATTTTATTTCTTTCTCCTATTAATTTTTAGTTTTATTTGCTTTACTTTTCTAAGTACTTGAGATGACACATTAGACTGTTTCTTTTAAATCTTTATTTTTAATTTTTATCGGTGTGTGTGTGTGCGTGTGTGTGACAGAGAGAGAGGGAGAGACATGCATTTGTTGCCTCCTCTAAATGCCTGCAATGCTTGAGGCTGTACTGGGACAATTAATGTTGCCCACATAAGTAGTGGGGATCCAGGCACTTGGGCCATCTTCCACTACATTCCCAAGAACATTAGCAGGGAGCTGGGTCAGAACTGAGTCAATGTACATGTGGAATGCTAGTGTTGTAGGCAGTAGCTACAATTTTTAATTTTTAAGATAGGACTCCCTTAAACATTTCTAGTAAGGTTGGTCTGATGGTTATAAATTCCCTTGTATTTTTGTTGGTCTGCAAACGGCTTTGGTTCTCCTTCATTTTTGGAGAATAGTTTTGCTTGTATATAATATTGTTGATTGTCAGATTTTTCTTTCAAGACCTTGAATATATCATCCCATTCTCTTCTGGCTTATAAAGTTTCTGCTAAGAGGATTACAATTAGTAGTACTGGGTTTTTCTTTATATGCATCTTGACACTTTTTTCTTTTTTTAATATATTTTTTGACAGGTAGAGTGGACAGTGAGAGAGAGAGAGAGAGACAGAGAGAAAGGTCTTCCTTTTGCTGTTGGTTCACCCTCCAATGGCCGCAATGGCTGGCGCGCTGAGGCGACATGTCGCACTGATCCGAAGCCAGGAGCCAGGTGCTTCTCCTGGTCTCCTATGCAGGTGCAGGGCCCAAGCACCTGGGCCATCCTCCACTGCACTCCCGGGCCACAGCAGAGAGCTGGCCTGGAAGAGGGGCAACTGGGACAGAATCCAGTGCCCTGACTGGGACTAAAACCTGGTGTGCCGGCGCCGCAGGCAGAGGATTAGCCTAGTGAGCCACAGCGCCGGCTCTTGAAACTTTTTTCTCACCATCTTTAGGATTCTCCTTGTTTTTAGTGTGATTTAGCCAGGATCAGAAAGTCAGTTGCCAAAAGGGAAGATTGTACCATATTTTACAATCACCTCCTGGCAGGTCCTTTTTTCCATGCTTAAAGCAGTGCCTTCTTCATCTTAGGAAAATCCTCTTCCTTCTCTGCTCAGTGCATTTGGTTCTCATTTTTTCGGATGCTTTCATGGTCTTAGCTAACCCCTTCTGCTCCAAGATTTGTGCATTCCAAACCCTTTTCTGTAGTCTTCTCACGTCTGCTCTACGCAATTTCTTCCTCCTCTCCATGGTGACTTACTCAGCCTTTTTCTTCATCTTTATTTCACAGTGTTTCAGTCCTAGTAGAAATCCATGTGACCTCATGCTACACTGTGGCCCAGTTTGAGTTACATCCTCTACATATTTCCTTGGAAGCATCCTAGTCACAAAGTGCCTTCACCAGCGAAACTACGAGAAAGAGTTTCATTGAGACTCAGTCTTTAGAAAGCAACTGACACACTTTTGTGATCATAGGTGATGTGGTAAGGGTGCAAGATCAATGAAAACTGCTCTCCTGAATCCTCTTTAGGTTTCAGTTATATCCACTGCATTTCAGAGTTTTACCAATCTCATGGCATTAAGGGAAATTTGTGAATATGATAAATGATTATCACTTAAAGGATAAATATCAGCTCTATCTCTGATCTCATTCACAAAGATCTTCCCAACCACTGTGTACGACCCCCTAGCTGTCAGTGTGAGCCCCACCAGCTCTGTGCCTCTGCCCTGACCCCACCGCACACTGTCCCCTCTCTGCCTGCAGTGAGGTTGCAGAGATCGGGGTACCCGGGCTGCTCTCCCAGGCCCCAGGGAGGAGGGGAGGGCTGCCTCCTTTCCGTGTGCTCCACACCCCCTTTCTGGCAGCCTCTCCCTGCTGTTCTGCCTCCCCTAATCCTGGCTGTTTTTCCAGACTCAGCTCAAATAGTGCCCCTCCTTAAGCCTTCCCTCGCCCCCAGCCTGAAGTGATCTTCCTCCTGAACTATTAGAGCGAGTGCTCTGTTCAGTTCACTTGGCAGGCACATCCAGTGGTGTGACTCTCTTGCATTGTTCTTCAACTCTAATCGAAAATTAAATTGCTTAACCCTTAAAAAAAAAACTACATTAATGTGTTGTACTCCTGTGTTGGTTCTAGAGTTTCAGAACGTTCAGCTTCTAATCTTGTTCCACCCTCTATCAGCTCTTTCCATCTGCCTTTCCTCAGCTTTCCTGCCCCCATGCCTCCGTTCTGAATGTGTGCCGTATTACTTGATGACAGCTGCTGTGGCAGAAAGGGCAGAAAACACCAATAGATTCTGTCTTCAGAAAAGTCAGCCACCCTCCACACGAGATGGGCTCAGTGAAGTAAAGCAAGGTGAAAGTGGAGGTCAAGGGGGAGGCGTCACCTGGATTGTGTGGAAGGAGGCAAACGGAATGCCTCTTGGAGGCTATGGCATCTGAAAAGGGTGAGGGGTTAAGGTGGTAACAGGTTTAAATGGGGCAGGCATATGATTAGGTTTGCAGTTGAGAAGAGTTCAAGCGACTGCAGGAGGCAAGTTAGGGTTGGCCTGGTAAATGTTTAACATCCACCATTTTAGCAGGAAAAAATCCCATGGATCTCTGGTTTGTGATGGTCATCAGTTTCATGGTGTGAATAATTGCACCATAGTTGATTTTGGCTATCTGCAAGATAACACCTGCCTTGTAAATAACCCCTACACTGAAAGGACTTTTCTGAACATGTGCAAACTAACTCCAGAACAACACTGGGCACGATTTCAGCAGGAGGCTGTCTCTTGCTTTTTGTATAGTGTAGTATTATGGTTGGTACATACACATTTTTTGGGTTCATTTTTGTACCAGAGGAGGTGAAAGTCACAGAGAAAGTGCACTAGAAAAAAGTGAAGATGCAACAAACTTTGAACATGAATTTCCCACTTCCCAAGTAAGAATTCTACCATGTACCAGAAGCTTCCTGCATATCGATCATGTGATCTGGCATCCCCCACTTGAATCTGAGTTCTTCTGCAAAATCCACTCACATTGCTAATTATACAGCAAACAGGAATGGTCAGTGCAAAACCACAAGACTGCATCTCAAAGTTTTGTTTTAATGGTTGATATGAACTTGTCTTGCAGACATGATAGTCTTTATGGGGCTCAGGTGTAAGGTCTTCTTGGAGCCTGTTTTTCTTTTTTTTTTAATTTGACAGGCAGAGTTTTAGACAGTGAGAGAGAGAGAGAGACAGAGAGAAAGGTCTTCCTTCCATTGGTTCACTCTCCAAATGGTCACTATGGCCGGCGCTGCGCCGATCTGAAGCCAGGAGCCAGGTGCTTCCTCCTGGTTTCCCATGCGGGTGCAGGGGCCCAAACACTTGGGCCATCCTCCACTGCACTCCCGGGCCACAGCGGAGAGCTGGACTGGAAAAGGAGCAACCAGGACTAGAACCTGAAGCCCATATGGGATGCCGGCACTGCAGGTGGAGGATTAGCCAAGTGAGCCACGGTCCCAGCCCTGGAGCCTGGGTTTACAGCAACACCTGTAAAAATGGCACAGGGTCATGGGCTTATATGTGGGAGATAGAGGTCTCCATCGTGACCCCTCTCTAACAAGGACAAAGTGAGTGTGACATGTCTGAGGCTGTGGTTTCCAACAAAGAACATTCTTGACAGTGTGAGTTGTCTGTTAAGGCGCCTTTTCTTTCTCTGGATTTCTTTCCTTAGGGAATGTTTCAAAGTACTGGTTCATCTGTGAAGGTGGGATGATAAAGAGGTTAATATTACGTGAAGAGTTAATCAGTATCTGAGGTGCATAGATGTAATTTGGAACATGGTGACCTCATGTTTGGCTCAGGAAATCCTTATGAGAGGTCTTATTTTCTTCTCTGCCTTCTTCCTTCCTGCTTTCTCTTCCTCTTCCCCTTCTCCTCCTCCTCCTCCTCCACCTTCCCCTGATTCTTTTCAATTTCAAAACAACAAGGCTTGGGGCCAGTGCTGTGGCACAGTGGGTTAAGCCATCACCTGTGGTACCGGCATCCCATATGGGTGCCAGTTCTAGTCCCGGCTGCCCCACTTCTGATCCAGCTTTCTGCTACAGCCTGGGAAAGCAGTAGAAGATGGCCTGAGTCCTTGGGCTCCTGCACTAGCATGGGAGACCCGGAGGAGGCTCCTGGCTTTGGATCAGCGCAGCTCCGGCTGTTGTGGCCAACTGGGGAGTGAACCAGCGGATGGAGGATTTCTCTGTCTCTCTCTCCCTCTCTGCCTTTCCTCTCTCTGTGTAACTCTGACTTTTAAATAAATAAATCTTTAAAAAAATAATGAGGCTTAAAGGTGTTCAATTACCTCTCTCAAGGTACATACCTAGCAAGCGCAGAGCCAACACGTAACTCTGGGATATACCTGAGTCTGTATATGGATGACTCTACCTCAAGATCCTCAGATTTCTTCCATAGGTGTCGTTGTAGTCTTCTCATTCAAAGGGGGGGAGTGGTCCAGTCAAAGCTGTAGTGAACAGGTCAAGAGCCAGGTGGGGGATGCTCAAGATGTTTCATGTGGAGACTTTCTGTAGGGCCCAAGAACAATAGCATCTACTGATCTGCAGCATGTTTTGGAAGTTAGCCAAATCTTTAGAAGAAATGTGACTTCATCAAAGGAGGGCAATTTGGGGATAGCTTCAAGGGGAAATCATCAGGTTCCCACCTTATTATCCCTATTTGTCTCCTTCTGATTGCTTAATATTAAAAAAATCTAGGCTGGCATCGTGGCTCAATAGCCTAATCCTCTGCCTGCGGCGCCGGCACACTGGGTTCTAGTCCCGGTCAGAACACTGGATTCTGTCCCAGTTGCTCCTCTTCCAGGCCAGCTCTCTGCTGTGGCCCAGGAGTGCAGTGGAGGATGGCCCAAGTGCTTGGGCCCTGCACCCCATGGGAGACCAGGAGAAGTACCTGGCTCCTGGCTTCGGATCAGTGCGGTGCGCTGGTTGCAGTGGCCATTGGAGGGTGAACCAACGGCAAAAGGAAGACCTTTCTCTCTGTCTCTCTCTCTCACTGTCCACTCTGCCTGTCAAAAAAAAAATCTTTAGAGGGGCACGCATTTTCTTTAACTAATAAGATAAATAGACTACATTGACATGATTAAATTCCAGGACCCTTAACGAGTTCTTTAGGGATGGACTAGATGGCTGCTATTACTGCTGACAAAAAATGTGCTCCATCTGGTGGTGTTTATGTTGAAAATAAATTTCATTTCTATCTTTGTTTAAAAAATATTTATTTATTTATTTGAAAGGAAGAGCTACAAAGAAAGAAGGAGACACACACACACACACACACACACACACACACAGATCTTCCATCCACTGGCTCACTCCTCAAATGACCACAATGGCAGGGACTAGGCCAGGCCGAAGCCAGGAGCCAGATTCTTCCAGGTCTCCCACGTGGGTGCAGGGGCCCAAGCACTTGGGCCATTCTCTGCTGCTTTCCCAGGCCATTGGCAGAGAGCAGATCGGAAGTGGAGCAACCGGACTCGAACTGGCGCCCACATGAGATGCTGGCACTGCAGTCAGTGGCTTAGCCGGCTGTGCCACAGAGTTGGTCCCTGTTTCTATCTTTTAATTCCATTTCTTCACAGACTCTCTGACTTCTCCTCAGGTGGTATTTACTTGGCCAGGAAAGCATGACCCACGACCAGGGATGAGACCAAGAGTGAAGCCTGCTATCTTTTCATGACCTAATGTCCAGAGATCCAGAGACTGACATGTCAACTTCTGCTTTATTCCACTCATTAGCATTGAGACATTATGCTGAGCACATATTCCTGGGGAAGAGAACTAGGCTAACCTTCTTGATAGGTGTCATGATCTCCCCCTTCGGGAACTGGCCAGGAAGAGTCAAGGAGACTGAGGAAGGTCAAGCTAAACACACTTTATTGATACTCTAGACGACTAGGAGGAGAGATCGCTCAAGCCTACTCCTGCGGGCACTAGGTGCTACGGACCGGGAGCTTCTCCCCGTGGGCACTAGGCGCTACGGACCGGGGAGAGAGGCTGAGCAACCTCTGGTTTACAGCGGCTGAGGGTCCCCTTATATACAGTTTCTAGAGGCTAGCCCCGCCCACATTCCGACCTCCCAGGGTCCTGTAGTCATGGCAATGACAGTGTGTGGTTAGGCCATCTAGTTAGGCTGTCCCTTTTCAAATCTTACCAACTAGTGTGGTTACCTTTCTACTTTGCTACTGCGCAGTTACTTTCTTTCAAACGGTGCTACAGTTACTTTCTCCGTGAATGGTTTCCTAACAATAGGAGGAACAACAGAAAATTCGTGCCCATTTTTTAAAATCCATCCAAGACCTTCCTCTGGATATTAACTCTACATTTTGTCCACATGCAAGCTACACTAGTCCCTTTCAAGGCCTCCAAATTTTCATTACTATTACAGCATCAACTCAAAGGGTACGGTCTTATCATAAACCTCAGACACAGGTACAGACAAGGCTGGTCAGAGGCCATTTCTCAAGTTCAGCTTCTGCAGTACAGTTCCTTCCAACCTGCTGTTTCATTATCAAGGTTCATATTTGTTTCAATTTACATACCATGCTCTTAAGTTCCTTTTAGGCCTCACCCATAATTTTGTAAGATCAGAGTGTTTTCACAGTTTTTTCAAGACCTTCAGACTTTCACGAATATGTTCAAGGAATTTCACTGAATTTCTATCCATGATTCTATTCAAAAGCCACTACTGCATGTACAGGCTTTTATTATGACAGCACATCAAACTTGATAGTAAAGTTTATGTTAATTATCTATTGGCAGAGAATAAACTACCCCAAAAGCTGGTACTTGTAAAGCAAACATTTATTACCTCATCCTTGCAGTTGCTGAGGGGTGGAAATTCTTGAAACACCTGGGCATATTAAGGAATCCCACTGGTCCACTAGGCATCAGCCCAACAGGGGCTCTGTGCAGGGGTTCCAGTTCTGTGGCCCAGTGCTCTCTGCCCTCCCTGACTTTCCTTCGTAATCTTGGCGGAAGCTGCTATGGGCCAACAACTCTTGTGTTCTGCATACCTGCAAAGCCAGCTTCACGTTGCTGATGTCCAGGTCTGCCAGCAACACGACCTTCTCACGGCCACTCGACTAGGACCACAGCTATGGAGCTCTCTGCTAGCTGAGCACGGAGATATGAATCCTGAGTCAGTCTTGCTCCTGGACAAGCCTGTGGAATGCGCCCCGGTCTTCCATGAGACAACTGTGCCTTCCAGCCTCTGAGCCTGTGATGGGAGCGGTAGCCTTGAAGATTTCTGATGTTTTCCAGGCATTGTGCCCTCTTTTCTCAGGTGAGCCCGTGAACCCCATTTATTTGTGGTCTTCCTCTCTGGCTAGACTGTCAGTTTTCCAATTCTATCCTTTGTACTCCTTTTTCTTTTTTGATCCTTTGTTAACACTGTAACAGACCAACAATGGCCAGTAACTCATGCAGCAGCTTCATTGTTCTGTTATTTTGAAATATCCTCTGTCAAATCTTCCACAGTCTCAGGGCATGGACACAACAAAACTATGTTCTTTCAAAAGGTGTGACAAAGTGGCCTTTGGTTCAGTTAATATAATTCTCCCTTCTATTTGAGTCTCCTCATTCTAACCCTTAATTTCCGCACTTCTATAAGCATTCTTGTCTTCTAAGCCCTCACCAGAATTGCCTGTATTGCTCTAGGATTTCTCTAGCTTGATCCTCCAAAGTCTTGCCAACTCTTCCCAAAACTCATTCTAAATGCCCTTCCTCACCTTCAGTTTTAGTAGTGAGTCCACTCCTGGTACCATTTTTCTGTCTTAGCTTTTTATTACTACAATGAAGCATCTGAGACAAGCTACTTATCCAGGAGTGAAATACTTGCTTAGCTAACAATTTGGAGGCTCTAGTGGAGACACCATGGTGGGTGGTGGCGCTCATGCTGAGAATGGGTCACATGGCAATCCAGAAAGCAGAGAGAGAGAGAGAGAGAGAGAGAGAGAGAGAGAGAGAGAGAGAGAGAGGCGAGGCCCAAACTCGGGCTTTTAGAAAAACCTTCTCATAAGAACTAATTTATTTTTTTTCCTCTAGGATCCCTTTCATTTTTTATTGAAAGTTTTTATTTAATAAATACAAATTTCGTAAGTACAACTTTTAGATTATGGTGGTTCTTCCCCCCATACCTGCCCTCCCACCCCCAACCATCCCACCTCCTACTCTCTCTCCCATACCATTCTTCATTAAGATTCATTTTTAATTATCATTATATACAGGAGATCAACTATACTAAGTAAAGATTTCAATGGTTTGCACCCACACAGACACACAAAATATAAAATACTGTTTGAAGACTAATTTTACCATTAGTTCTCAGAGTACAACACATTAAGGACAGAGGTCCTACATAGGGTGCAGTGCACAGTGACTCCTGTTGTTGACTTAACAATTGACACTCTTATTTATGATGTCAGTAATCACCGAGGCTCTTGTCATGAGCTGCCAAGGCTATGGAAGCCTCTTGAGTTCACAAACTCTGACCTGATTTAGACAAGGCCATAGTCAAAGTGGAAGCTCTCTCCTCCCTTCAGAGAAAGGTACCTCCTGTAAGAACTAATTTCTATATATTTATTTATTTATTGACAGGCAGAGTTAGACAGTGAGAGAGAGAGAGAGACAGAGAGAAAGGTCTTCCTTTTCCACTGTTTCACCCCCCAGTGGTTGCTACGGCCAGCGCTGCGCTGATCTGAAGCCAGGAGCCAGGTGCTTCTCCTGGTCTCCCATGGGGTGCAGGGCCCAAGCACCTGGGCCATCCTCCACTGCCTTCCCGGGCCACAGCAGAGAGCTGGACTGGAAGAGGGACAACCAGGACAGAATCCAGCACCCCAACCGGGACTAGAACCTGGGGTGCCAGTATAGCAGGTGGAGGATTAGCCACGTGAGCCGCAGTGCCGGCCAAGAACTAACTTCTGAAAGCATTCCCCTGATGACTAAATGAGTTTGTATTAGATCCCACTTCCTACACACCATGATTGGATTAGATTTTCACTCCAAGTATCATTACCTTATGACTTTGGGGTTTAACGTCCTGCCTGAGTTTTGGGGCCAAATCATATTAAAACTGTAGCACTCACTATACTGTAAGACCCTTGAAAATCTTGTCTTACACTAACTATATGGGAACTTCAAGAAGCTCATAGGAAAAATGACCTTAAAATATGTTTATTTTGGCTGAAAAAGTTTTAAAGTCCATGCAATTTTTTCATAAAAACACATATTAATGGACTTTTAGAAGACCTTATAGGTATGGCTTTAAAATATTTACACTGAAAATGTTTATTTTTCCTTCTGCTTTTTCCAAAGTTTTTGAAGAACTTCTTGGAACTAGCAAGGAAAAGTTTCACAGAAACTCTATATGAATGAATCAACATGTGTAGAAAAATAATCCTCACTCTGAGTTTACTACTGATTTACTCCTTGGCCATACATTGCTACTCTCACTACATCCATTTTAGGGAATTTGTTTTCTTTTTCCTTATTCAATTACTTATTTTAAAATTATATATAAATATATATACATAATTTATCTATATAATTATGCATATGATTTATATATAATTATATATGGTTCATATATAATTATATAATAACCATATATAATATATATTATATATAATTATATATAAAAATAATATACTTATATATAATTATATATGGTTTATATATATTATATATTTATATATAATTATATATATATAGAGAGAGGACAGAGAAGAGATGAACAGAGACAAATTTCTCATCTTTTGGTTCTCTCTCCAGATGCCCGCAACGGCTAGAGCCAGAAGCTCAGTCTGGGTCTCTGATGCGGGTGGCAGACATGAAAACACTTAAGCTGGCATCTGCTACCTCCTAGGGTCTTCATTACCAGGAATCTGGAATGAGAGCACAGAGTCCGTGCTCGAACCCAGGCATGTGGGCATCCCAACTGGTAGCTAGCTTCACCATGCTACCAAATGTCGTCCCCATGCACAATTTATTTTTAACGTTAGTTTCTGGTATGGTTTAATCTGGCTCAGAAAGTCAATTGCCACAGGGAAGATTAGAACACATTTGCTGGCTTTAACTTAACTAAAGATTATTTTCTCCTGGCTGGTGTTGTGGTATAGTGTGTAAACCTTCTGCCTGCGATGCCTGCATCCCATGTGGGCACCAGTTTGTGTCCTGGATGTTCCACTTCCAATCCAGCTCCCTGCTAATGGACTGGGAAAAACAGCAGAGGATATACATAGTACTTGGGAACCTGCACCCACATGGGGTACCTGGAGGAAACTCCTGGCTCCTAATATCCACCTGGCCTAACCCTGGCCATCACACCCATTTGGCGATTGAACCAGTGGATGGAAGATGTCTCTCTCCTTCTCTCTCTCTCTCTCTGTGTAGCTCTTTCAAATAATTAAATAAATCTTTAAAAAAGTATTATTGCTTTTCTATTTCAATCAGAAGTCAGCACGAACAGGCAAGCCAATTTCAGTGCTTCCCACAGGGAAAAAGAAACACTTCTGATTTTTTTTTTCTCACAAATTACACATTCAGGAATGCACTGCCTATCACATTCCAGTTTTTTAAAAAAATTTTGCTTTGTTTACAGACAACGGGGAGACTAAAGTTCAATGCCGACTTTTGGCACTGCTGACGACATGAATTTTTACAAAGTAGAAATTTAAACAGACTTACTTGAGAACAGTTGGGATCATCCAATCAAAATGTTTCTCTGTCTGATTCCTCAATAATTTGAGGAATCGGTTTTCACACAGACTTGTTGGGGTCAGGGTGAGTGCCGCCTAGTGCCATTTAGTGAAAGTAAACGCTTCTCTCTTTGCACTTGATCCGCATAAAGTCACCGGGCCAGTTCTTGGGAGCCACCTGCTCAGCCTCAATGGCCTTTAATGAGCTCTTGGATCAAGTTGGAGGCCTGGGGAGATTCCAGATTCTCCAGGTTCTTTCCCTCATAAGCATCATGATTTTAGCTTTCCCTCAGGTTCAGTTAGAGAACTTCACTGCAGCCATCCCTGACCATCGCTGCTGGGTCCCCCTCCTGGACAACCACACGGCCTCTGGTAATGACTCTGATATCCTCAGCCAAGACGCCCTCCTGAGAGTCTCCATCCCTCTGGACACAAACCTGAGGCCCGAGAAGTGCCGTCGCTTCACCCATCCCCAGTGGCATCTCGTTCATTGGAACGGGACCTCCCCGAGCACGAATGAGCCGGACACAGAGCCCTGTGTGGACGGCTGGGTGTACGACCGCAGCTCCTCCGTCTCCACCACCGTGATGCAGGTAGGAGACCGTTTTCCTCTTATGAGTGCCTGGCTGGGATGTTCAGAGGTAACAACGCAAGTCGTGAGCATGCTTCAAGCCAGGGATCTCTATGTGGGCGCTCATTGTTCACTCTTTCAGGAAGTGTTGATTGCTTCTCTATTAACCACTGGACTCCTGTATAAAATAGGCAGAACGGTAACATCACAATGCTTTCATTCATGAAGCAAACTGCTCGCATGTTGTGCTACAAGTGTTATGCTGAGTCAGTAATACTCCACCCTGATCTCCAGTTAGAAGCCTCTGGGCGACTGAACAGAACGCTGTGATTATAAAGTCAGCTGTGATGGTTCCTTCTCTTACAGTGGGACCTGGTGTGTGAATCTGAGTCACTGACTTCAGTCCTTAGATTCCTACTTATGGCTGGAATGATGGTGGGAAACATCGTGTTTGGCCATTTAACAGACAGGTGAGTGTCTCTGGTTCACAATTCTCTTTACTAGTGGTTGTTCTCATCAGTTTATGAGCAAATTACCATATGCTGGAGCCACCTGTTACCCAGGAATCTACAAATACCACTCAAAAATCAGTGTGGTGGACACTGTGGAAGCTTGAGTGCAGGACCCAGAAATGACATCTCCATGGGACCCAGGTGTGTTTCCATAGAGGCTTTAGGGGTAAAGTGTGAGAATACATAGTATAGCAAGATGAGAGTTAACCATGGGATCAGAGAGGTGGATGTTTCACCCCCACGACATACAGCCTGTTTGAAGACCAGATATGGAAATAAGTATTGTCAACACTGGCCAGGGTCACTGTGTGTCTTAAAGATTTATTTACTTGTGTCTGTGTGTGTGAGTGTGTGTGTGTGTGTGTGTGTGTGAGAGAGAGAGAGAGAGAGAGAGAGAGAGAGAGAGAGAGAGAATCTTCCACCCGCTGGCTCACTCTCCAAATAGCTGCAACACTGTGCTAGATGAAGCCAGGAGCCAGGAACTCCATTTAGTTTTTTTTTTTTTAAGATTTTATTTATTTATTAGAGAGGTAGAGTTACAGACAGTGAGAGGGAGAGACAGAAAAGTCTTCCATCCGTTGGTTCTCTCTCTAAATGGCTGCCAACTGCCAGAGCTGCACCGATCCGAAGCCAGGAGACAGGGTATTTCGTGTGGGTGCAGGGGCCAAGGACTTGGGCCATCTTCCATTGCTTTCCCAGGCCACAGCAGAGAGCTGGATAAGAAGTGGAGCAGCCAGGTTAGGGTTAGAACCAGCGCCCATATGGGATGCTGAAGCCACAGGCAGAGGATTAACCCACTGCGCCATGGTGCTGGCCTCTGAATTTTAGTTTCTGAAAAAATTTTTTTAAGATTTATTTATTTATTTGGAAGTCAGGGTTACACAGAGAGAGGAGAGGCAGAGAGAGAGAGAGAGAGAGAGAGAGAGAGAGAGAGAGAGAGAAGTCCTCCATCCGATGGTTCACTACCCAGATGTCTGCAATGGCCAGAGCTGCACCGATCTGAAGTCAGGAGCCAGGAGCTTCTTCCAGGTCTCCCACGCAGGGGTAGGGGTCCAAGGACCTGAGCCATCTTCTACTGCTTTCCCAGGCCATAGCAGAGAGCTGGGTTGGAAGAGGAGCAGCTGGGACTAGAACCTTTGCCCATATGGCGCTTCAGGCCAGGGCATTAACCTGCTGTGCCACAGCACTGGCCCCTGCAAAGTTTTTAAACGGAAATTTTGCAGGGCAAGATACAAGAATTGCTATCGTAGTTGTGGTCTTAGGAATTTGGGCTACTCTGTGTGTGACAGTACCTCTTCAGAAATAGCAGACTTTGCTATATGTACGCGTGTATCCCTTGAGGGATATGAGTGAATTAAGGTAGTCCTTACAATCTGCTGGCATCATGCCACCTGTTGTCTCAGCTGCAGTCTGATATATGTAAATCCATAAAAGCAGATGCAATTTACAGAAGAATTGAAAGTCACTGTCATTTTCAATAGCACAATAACCCCATGATCTCTGAACAGAGAATACAGAAGAGTAAATTTTGGTGAATCATAGGATGATAGCAATGGGAGATTAGAGGGGTTTTGTGGGAGATGGCAATGAACTCTATGAATCTGAGGCTTCAGGATACTCTGAGGTGGCTACCTTTACCAGGGCAGGGTGTCAGAGCCTGTGGAGACTCTGCTCCCCTCCTCCACTGCTTCCTGCCAATGGCTGCTTTCCCCTTTGGACTTGGTCCAACAGCTGGTTAACACCTGAAGTTCCAGGTGTGCAGAGACAGGCCTAACCCGAGTGTATCACCAAGGGATATTGGAAACTGACACTAAAGTGCCAACCAGATTAAAATCCTGGGAATCAAGAAGAAGCAGGGAGAACATTCAGTCAAGCAACTGAGGCATAAGGACGTGTTTTCAGATGCTTAAAAAATGACATCTGTGACACATGGCAAAGAGGGATTAAAGGACGAGGGTTATTACTTTAAGTGAAATAAGCCTAACACAGAATGACAAATATATGATCTCTTTCATATGTGGGATCTAAAAAAAGATGAACTCATAGAAGTTAAAAATGTGATGGTGGTTACTAGAG
Source organism: Sylvilagus floridanus (assembly GCA_949820135.1). NCBI lineage: Eukaryota > Metazoa > Chordata > Mammalia > Lagomorpha > Leporidae > Sylvilagus > Sylvilagus floridanus. The sequence goes on along the minus strand of OX463224.1, from coordinate 118,312,673 downwards.
GTGGGGGAGAGAAGGTGGGAGAACAAAAGACGAAAGGTTGACTAATAATTATGTTATGGGGGCCAGCGCTGTGGTGCAGAGGTTAAAGCCCCAGCCTGCAGCACCACCCTCCTGTATGGATGCCAGTTCAAGTCCCGGCTGCTCCTCTTCCAATCCAGCTCTCTGCTATGGCCTGGAAAGATGGCCCAAGTCCTTGGGCCCCTGCACCCATGTGGGAGGCCCAGAGGAAGCTGCTGGCTCCTGGCTTCAGATCAGCTCAGCTGTGGCCATTGCGGTCATTTTGGGGAGTGAACCAGCGGAATGGAAGACCTCTCTCTCTCTCTCGCTCTACCTCTTTCTGTAATTCTGTCTTTCAAATAATAAAATAATTCTTTAAAAAAAAGTACTATGTTATGGCTAGATAGGAGGAGGAAGTCCTGTTGTTTGTGCTATAGGTTGATTATAGATTATGTACTGTAGATTTCTCTATAAAAAATCTCGAAGATAGGATATTGGATGTTTTCATCATTAAGAAATGTTAAATATTTGAGGAAATACATACATTCATCTTGAATGGACCTTATACATTGTATATGTGTACTTTAACATCAAATAGTATTTCATAAATAGGTACTACTTTTATAAATCTGCTATTTTTAAAAATTAAGACATTAAATTCTGCATGTGAGGAAAAATGGGTGAATTAGAGGTAATTTTGTTACGTGAAGACAGAAAAAGACAAATAATGCATGTTTTCTCTCACATGTGGGAGTTAAGACTAGTCAATTCAAGCTTAGGATAGCGATTGCCAGAGGTGGGAAGGGTGAAGGGAGGTAGGCAGGGGAAGACAGGGTAATGGATATCACAACTCAGTCTGGTAGAAGAAACAGTTCCACTGTTCCACAGTGCAGCTGGTGGCTTTAATTCACATATGCATTATCTACTGCACAAAAAATTGGGAGGGAGGTAGTCTCCAAACATAAAGAAAAGATAAGGAAATGTAAAAGCTTAGTACCTGATTGTATCAATTTACCCTGGATACCTGTGTTGCAGTATTGCATAGTGCCCCGTAGAAATTGAGAAATATTATATGCGGGCCGGCGCCGTGGCTCAACAGGCTAATCCTCTGCCTTGCGGCACCAGCACACTGGGTTCTAGTCCCGGTCGGGGCGCCGGATTCTGTCCCAGTTGCCCCTCTTCCAGGCCAGCCCTCTGCTGTGGCCCGGGAATGCAGTGGAGGATGGCCCAAGTGCTTGGGCCCTGCACCCCATGAGAGACCAGGAAAAAGCACCTAGTACCTGGCTCCTGCCATCGGATGAGCCCGGTGCGCCGGCCGCAGCGCGCCGTCCACGGCGGCCATTGGAGGGTGAACCAACGGCAAAGGAAGACCTTTCTCTCTGTCTCTCTCTCTCACTGTCCACTCTGCCTGTCAAAAAAAAAAAAAAAAAGAGAAATATTATATGCTAATCAAAACTTACTTAAATAAAAAGATTACACACCATATCATTCCACTATATCCCTACGTTTGTATTTATGAAACGCTTGACGTTTGTATACCTTATATTAAAAAAAGGAAAAGAGAAAATAATGCATGGATTTAAAAATCTTTAATACCAAAATATTTTTTCTTTTAATTCCATTTTTAATGAACTTTTTGATGTACATTTGTATGAATACAATTTACTTTTACATAGTAAGCTTCCGTTTTGCCGTCCTGATAGATTAACTTGTTAGTCTTATTAGTGTTATTGTGAATTCCTTAATGTCTTCTATTACACAATTATGTCTTCAAATACACATAGTTTTGGATATTGTCTTCTGGATATTTGTCTTTTTTTTAAAAGTAGCACTCTTGCTAAAATGTGAGATGATCATATGATTTTTATCTATTCTGTTGATGTAATGTACTATACTTATTGATTTTGGAATATTGAGCCATCTCTGCTTGCCAGGGGTGTATTCCATTTGATCTTGATGTGTGATTTTTTTTCTGTTTTATTGGATTCATTTTGCTAGTATTTTGTTGAGAATTTTTGCATCTATGACCATCAGAGGTATAGATCCCTAATTTTTTTTTTGGTGGCCTTATCCGTGTTGGGGATCAAAGCAGTGTTCACCTTATGCAATAAGTTTGAAAGTGTTCTCTCCCTTTTAATTCCTTGGAATAATTTGAGAAGAACTCGTGTTAGTTCTAGATCAGAGGTTTGTTAGTGTTCAGCAGTGAAGCCATCTGGTCCTGAGCTTTTCTTTGTTGGTAGACGTTTTAATTACTGATTCAATTCCATTTTCATTCTGAATTGGTTTGGTTCTCTACATCTTCAAGTTTTATAATCTATAAATCTATCTATAATCTATATATTTATGCTTTTCTTCCAGGTTTTCCAATTTGTGTAAAGTTGTTCGTAGTAATCCTTGTCTGTATTTCTGTGGAATCAGTTGTGATACCTCCATTTTCATCTATGGTTTTATTTATTGGTGTTTTTTTTTTTTTCTAGTTAACCTAGCTAAAGGTTTGTCTATTTATCTATTCAAAGAACCAACACTTCATTGATTTATATTTTGTGTTTTCTTAGTTCACACTTCATTTCTATCTACTCTGATCTTTATTACTTATTTACTTCTACTGATGTGAGGGTTGGTTTGTTTTTGCTTTTCTAGGTATTTTAAGTCCTTTATAGGCTGTTTATTTGAGATCTTTCTTTTTTATTGCAAACAGTTATTGATCTAAATTTCTGTTTTATTAGTGCCCCTGCTGTATTCCATCAGTTTTGATATGTTGTATTTAAATTTTAGCTGGTTTCAAGGAATTTTTAAATGTCTTGTTTGATTTCTTAAATGATACTTTGTTTATTCAGAATCATGTTATTTGGTTTCTGTGTATTCATATAATTTTTAGTGTTTTTTTGTTGTTGATTTCTACTTTTATTACATTATGGTCATAAAAGATACATCATATATTTTCTAATTTTTGAATGTGTTAAGACTTTTTTGTGGACTAATATGTGGTCTATCCTAGAGAATTCTTCAGGGCCAAATGAAAGGAATGTTTCTCCTGTAGTATTGAAAGGAATGTTCTGTAAATTTTAGGTATATTCGGACTAAAGTGTAGTTCATCTCTGAGGTTTCTTTGTTGGTATTTTGTTTGGATCACTTGTCCCTTAGTGGAAGTAGGGCGTTGCAGTTCCTCACTATTTTGTATTAGGACTTATCTCTTCCTTTAGATATAATAACATTAGTTTTACAAAGCTGCTCTGGCATTGGGTGCATGTATATTCACTGTTATTACATACTCTTGTTTATTTGCTCTCTTGGTCATTATAAAGTTATATTCTTCATCTCTTTTTATAGTTTTTGTTTCAATGCCTATTTTTTCATACTAGTATAGCTACTCCTATTCACTTTTGACAATTGCATATCATTCAAACAGTTAAATGACTACAGAGAAATATAAAAAGTAGACAAAATTGTTTTTAAATGAAAAAGTGGAGGGTAATAAACACAATGTTTCATTTTCAAGTTTTGAGTTCTTTTTCTCTTAAAATTTATTTCCTGCTTTAATGAGGTATAATTGACAAAGAAAATTTGGATATATTTATGCTGTACAATGTAATTTTTTTGCAAGAATGTGGAGAAGGAGAACTATTATATACTGTTGGTGAGAATACAACAGCCACTGTGGAAAACAGTATGGAGACTCCTTAAAACTTAGATACAGAAAATGATTCAGCAACCCCACTACTGAACACCTGTTATATATCTGTATGTATATGAGAAAAAATATATGTATTAAACAAATATGTAAGCCCAAAAGATATGAAAATACCAAACCAAAGAGATAGCTGTTCTACCATGTTCATTACAGCACTGTTCACAATAGCCAAGGTGTGGAATCTACCAAGATGTCCATCATCAGATGAATGGATAAAGAAAATATTCAATATACACACAATGGAATATTATTCAACCATAAAGAGCTTCAAACTCTGTCCTTTTAGCAAATTGGATGAAACTGGGATACATAATGTTAAGTGAGATAAACCAGACACAGAAACACTAATGCTACATTTTCTCCTTTATGTATAGAAGCTTAAAAAACCTTTAATCTGAAACAGAATAGTGGTTCCTAGAGGCTGGGAAGGGTAGGGGAGAATAGGGGTAGTCTGGATAACAGGTACCATGTCAGAGTCTGTGGACGGAGTAAGTTGCTAGTGTTACACAACCTATTGTGACTATAGTTCACAAAAACCTGTTATATATTTTCCTGAGCACACAGAAGAAAGCAACTCCAAGGCTCCAATCATGAGGCCATGTCAAAGAAGGGGGAATGTTGTTTACCTGCATTGAAATGTTGCACTGTAGCCCCCGAATATGTACAATTATTGTTAAAACTCTAAAGAAGACTTTCCTTTCACTTTTAGAATTTGTGTCTTTACTGAAGTGAGTTTTTTGGAGGCAGCATATTGTTTGTACATGTGTTTTTTATTTAATTCCCTTACTCAGTCTGCATCTTTTTAAAAAATTTTTTATTTGACAGGCAGAGTTAGACAGCGCGAGAGAGATACAGAGAGAAAGGTCTTCCTTCCGTTGGCTCACCCCACAAATGGCTGCCAGGGCTGACGCGCTGTGCCCATCTGAAGCCAGGAGCCAGACGCCTCCTCCTGGTCTCCCATGTGGGTGCAGGGCCCAAGCACTTGGGCCATCCTCCACTGCCTTTCCAGGCCACAGCAGAGAGCTGGACTGGAAGAGGAGCAGCCGGGACCAGAACCTGGTGCCCACATGGGATGCCGGTGCCGCAGGTGGAGGACCAATCAAGTGAGCCACTGCACCAGTCCCAGTCTACATCTTTTTAAAATGGGGAATCCAGTCCATTGCCATTTAAAGTTATTGTTGTTAAGCAATGACTTAGACTTGACAAGTTTAAAATTTTCTTCTATTTATCTTGGACATCCTTTTTTCTTTCTGCAGTGAATTTTATTCTTCCATGTTTTCCTCATGGTAGTTTTGTTTGTTTGTTTGTTTGTTTCTGTCTGTAGGGATCCCTTAGACATCATTTGTCGATCTGATCTATTGGAGATGAATTCCTTCAATTTTTGCTTGCCTCGGAAAATCCTTACTTTTCCTGTTTGTATGAAAGAAGCTGTTGCTGAGCAAATTATTCTGAGTTGGCAGTTATTTTCTTTTGGCACCTGAAATATATCACTACATTCTCCACCAGCTTGGAACATTTCTGTTGAAAATCTGCTGTTATTCTGATGGAATTTGGTGACGACACTTTTGCAGATTTTACGATTTGCTCCTAGTGTTGTACATTTACAAGTTTGACTATGATATGTGGTGATGAATATCTTTGCTGGTCATGTCTATCTGGGATCTTATAGGGTTCCTTGGATGTCCATATCTCTCTCCGGATTGGGAAAGTTTTCAGCTATCATTCCATTTCATAGATTTTCTTTTCTTTTCTTTTTTTTTTTTTTGATTTTGACAGGCAGAGTGGACAGTGAGAGAGAGAGAGACAGAGAGAAAGGTCTTCCTTTGCCGTTGGTTCACCCTCCAATGGCCGCCGCGGTCGGCGCGCTGCGGCGGCGCACCACGCTCGTCCGATGGCAGGAGCCAGGAACCAGGTGCTTTTCCTGGTCTCCCATGGGGTGCAGGGCCCAAGCACCTGGGCCATCCTCCACTGCACTCCCGGGCCACAGCAGAGGGCTGGCCTGGAAGAGGGGCAACCGGGACAGAATCCGGCGCCCCGACCGGGACTAGAACCTGGTGTGCCGGCGCCGCAAGGCGGAGGACTCCTCCTTCTTTCTAGGAGATTTCCACAATTTAAATATTTGTTCATTTAATGATATCCCAAATGCCTCAGCTGCTGTATTCATTATTTTCTTTTTGTCTGATTGGGATATTTTAAGCGACCTGTCTCCAAGCTCAGATAGTCTTTCTGCTGACCAGTCAAGTCCATTGCTGAGGCTTTGAAGTATAATTTTTACTCGACTTATTGAGTTCTTTACTTCCAAACATTTTGATTGGTTCCTCTTCAAGATCTCTATCACCTTGCTGAATTTCTTATTCATATAATGCATTGTTTGTCTGATTTTGTTGTTTGCATTCTCTTGCATCCCTTTGGGAATCCTAATAAACATTCTTTTGGATTCTTCATCAGGCATCTCATCAATCTATTTTTTCTTTGGATAATGTTGCCAGAAAGTTACTATATTCCTTAGGGGGCATCATGTTCCTTTGTTTTTTTTCATTTTACTTGTGACCCTATGTTAAGATTTGTGCATCTGGTGAATCAGTTGTCTCCACATTTTTATAGAGTAGCATTCATGGCGATTTATATTCCGTTGAAGATGTGACCCCGAGGTGTCAGTTTGAAAGGCAATATTAGCTTTGGTTCTTCTTGTACACGCTAGTGTATCTTTTCTGTAATTTCTTCAGCTGTAAGTGGTACCTGTTGTGGTAGAATCATAGTGACATGATGTCACTGGGGGCCACACAAAGCTGTAGGTCCTGTAGTGACCCAGACTTGTGTGGTACACACAGAAGTGGGGAGAGGAGTGTCCACTGTGGGGTCATCTCAGTAGTGGAAGTGGAAGCACTTGGATCAGGATAGATATTAATCCTGGCACCTCTGGGGTATGCTCTTCAATCAGAGGAGAGGGGAGTTCATTTAGACTAAAAGCCCAAGTGGGTAGCACCCATCCTCAATTCCAGGGGCAAGGTGGGCACAGAAGCAGTTTTGGGGGGAGGATGGAGAAACCATAAGGAACACTTTCACATTCTCAGTCCCAGTGACGGTACAGACCCAAAAGCAATTGTAGGGAGTACTCTCTTTCCACCCACTCTCAGTCCAGTGGAGTCAGTGGAAAAGGGGGGAAGGTTGGCAAGATTGTTGCTCTCAGGGTGCCTACTTTCAGTCTCCAACAGAGGTTGCAGAAATTTTCCAGCCTAGTGATAAGGGGGTGGGGGAGAGGAGATTGCATATCTCTCTTTGGGTACTTGCTCTTAGTCCTCAGAAAGAGCTGGTCAGGAGAAAGAGGTGAGTGAGGGCACTAATGCTCTGAGTGTCCCTAGCATATGGGCCCATTTGTGGCTTGTTGTGCAGAGGGTCAGGTACTGCAGAACTTTCTCTTATTTCCAGCAGGGATTCTGTCTCACAGGGAGCCATATGTGAGAGACAATGATGTTACCTGGAAGGGAGCAGGCCTTTGGTCTCAGAGGACAAATGCCCTTGATCCTGCATCCCCAGGGTAGTACTTCCTTCCCAAGCCAAACCTCCTGTTCTGGTTTGGGTGTTGGAGTCACAGGCAGTCTGCTGTGGGTCCAGGGTCTGTAACATCATCAGCTAATATGGGAGGATGCCTGGGGGTTGAGGCCAGGACAGACAGAAGCTTCTGGCCCCCAGGACAATAGAGAGGTAGATAAGACCTCCTTTCTCAGGATGGCACCCATCAACCACAGCCTGGCTCTGAAATTTGGGGGAGACAGTGCGACTCTCCAAAGTAAAGCTATTGTGCTGATTCCAGGTAGCTCTGACAACAGAGCTGCAGGCCCATGACTACTGGGGGACTCTTTTAGCTAGGTTTGCTGTTTTGATGGGCTCTGTTCGGATTTGCCTGTCACCCTGTCACCTGCATCAAGGAGTCCCCTGGGCTAGGGATTTCCTCCTTCTTCTATGCAGGGACCCCAAGTTTCCATGTTGTGCTCCAGTATCTCCTTTGCTGAGGTCCAGTGCTCTCCCTCGGATACTCACCTCAAAACACAGCTCTCGACCTGTCACTTTGTTCTTTGTGTAGGAGAAAGTGACTGTAGGGCACTGATACTCGACTATCTTGGCTTCAAAAAACCCTTACATTTCATACAACAAAGATTTATCTTCTTCTGGCTATAAAGCACAGGCAATTCAATGACTACACTCCTCATTTCATGAGTCAGGGTCCTAAATAATGTGGATGTGACATCCCTTTGTGAATGCATATATAAATCTGCTTCTGTTTTCCTTCACTTCCTGATATTCTTTCCTACCTTCCAATACAGGGATCATCATAATGTATTAACAAAGAGGAGTCTTCAAAAAATGCCAAGGGAAATGTACACTATGAAAAAAACTATGCATGGATTTAAAATTATTTTGCGGCCGGCGCTGTGGCTCAACAGGCTAATCCTCCGCCTTGCGGCGCCGGCACACCGGGTTCTAGTCCCGGTCGGGGCACCGGATTCTGTCCCGGTTGCCCCTCTTCCAGGCCAGCCCTCTGCTGTGGCCCAGGAGTGCAGTGGAGGATGGCCCAGGTGCTTGGGCCCTGCACCCCATGGGGAGACCAGGAAAAGCACCTGGCTCCTGGCTCCTGCCATCGGATGAGCGCGGTGCGCCGGCCGCAGCGCGCCGTCCGCGGCGGCCATTGGAGGGTGAACCAACGGCAAAGGAAGACCTTTCTCTCTGTCTCTCTCTCTCACTGTCCACTCTGCCTGTAAAAAAAATAAATAAATAAAAATAAAAAATAAAATTATTTTGCACCACATTTTTTTTTGACAGGCAGAGTGGACAGTGAGAGAGAGAGACAGAGAGAAAGGTCTTCCTGTGCTGTTGGTTCACCCTCCAATGGCCGCCGCGGCCGGCATGCTGTGGCTGGTGCACTGCGCTGATCTGAAGCCAGGAGCCAGGTGCTTCTCCTGGTCTCCCATGCAGGTGCAGGGCCCAAGCACTTGGGCCATCCTCCACTGCACTCCCGGGCCACAGCAGAGAGCTGGCCTGGAAGAGGGGCAACCGGGACAGAATCCGGCACCCTGACTGGGACTAGAACCCCGTGTGCTGGCGCCGCAGGTGGAGGATTAATTTATTGAGCCATGGCGCCGGCCTTTGCACCACAATTAATCTTATGTTTGAATTCCATCTTTCTATGAACCTTAAAAATGCCCTCCTACAAATTGTTGAGTTAATATATGTTTTCAGAATGAGTGACATTGTTTGGTTTGTATATATCTTAGTTTACATATTATGCAAATGTAATATCTCAATCTTTTTCTTTTATACGTTCACCACCATGGTTTTGAGCCATATATACATTCTTGTATATACTTCTAGGACATTTTTCTATTGTTTGCACAATGGTTCACAGTGGAGATCAACAGCAATGTCTCTACTACCGTTTTAGGGACGGATAATCATATGCCGTCAAAGGCTTACCACTATGAATATCACTGGATGAAATAATTTTTATGTGGCCTTTTCTCATACATGTTAAATCTTTATATATTGCTGCTTTTTATTATGGCTGTCCTGACTTCCAATCATTGCCACCTCATCATTTCACTAATTTAAGCCCTTCTTTACATAGTTTCTTACTCTATACTTAATTGAAACACACATTTTCAAACGAGGCATGTTTTGTTGTAAAAATGCTCAGAACAGAAGGATTTCATAGTCGTATTATGCGAATGTGCTCGGACAGCAGAAAAGATAGGAGAGCGAATGCCCCTTCTCAATGTTTGCCCATCATGATGGATTACGAGTCACACCAGAATCAACACAGGCCCTCTTGTCCAAGTTGTCTGCATGAAACCTCCCTGTCCCAGAGATCCTTGAAACAGAGAATTTGCCCTTCCCTTTTTAAAAAAAATTTCCCCTTTTTTCTGTCCCATGCCCATCTTGCCTAATCTTTTCCTCTTCAAACTATCTTTAAATTTATCTGTCTGGGCATGGACCCTGTGCATCTTGTTCTGGAGGAAACACATTACCAAAGCCTACAACCTGTGACTCAGCAGAGAGAGGCTCTTGTGAAACCCATCAGCGACTGGTGTACTGCTCCAAGGATATTTTTTTTCACAGAAGTTTAGTCATGGCCTGCATGATGCAAGAGTCCCAAGTGCAGATTCAGATTCTGCATTAATTAACCAGGATGCCATGACAAAATACCATACTGGGCAGCTTACACAACAGAAATTGACTTCCTTGTAGCTGGGAAGGCAGTGGAGTCCAAGATCGAAGTCCTGGCCAATTGGATTCTCACTGGGAGCTCTCTTTTTGGCTTGTAGCAGGTTGCCTTCTCCCTGTGTCTTCACAAGCAGATGAGTAACGGAGCGCAAGCGAGCCCTCTGGGGTCTCTTCCTAATTCCACATGAAGGTCCCACCCTATGTCCTCCTAATTATCTCGCAAAGACCCTATCTCCAAGCATCATGTCATTGGTAGTTAGGGTTCAACATATGAATATGGGAGAACGCAAGTACCCTTGGATTCTAGACACTACTTAGGCTTTCTACTATGCTAAATACATAAAATTAGTACAAAAGACATTTATGATAGGTTAAATGTTTCTAAATTTCAACTCATTTTACATGGCTTCAACTGGAGTCAAAGATCTGCTGGTGAGAGATTGGAAAAGAATCTTTAATACATGGAGTAGTTATTTACATACATAGATGGTTACTTTTGAGGTCTACTATTGATTAATTGTGGGTGGATGCTTGAACATTTTAAGGTCTACTAGTGATTAATTGTGGATGGATGCTTGAACATTTTAAGTAAAAAGTTTTACTGTTAAAACATCCCTTAAATTAAAAAGAAGTGTGCTTTGTTTTGATAATTTTTACAAGCTGTCATTATTCCCATTCTCTACTCTGTCCCCATTTCTCAGGTTTGGGAGGAAGTTAATACTCAGATGGTGTCTCCTCCAGCTGGCCATCGCTGACACCTGTGCAGCTTTTGCTCCCACCTTCCTCGTTTACTGCTTACTGCGCTTCCTGGCTGGAATGTCTACTGGGACCATCATGGCAAATGTTTCTATGCTCAGTAAATGAACACTTTGAATCTTGGGCATTTTTCAAGGCCTTGCAACTGAACCTTTGTTTGAAGTCAAAATCCTCCTGTTTGTGTTCTCTTCCAGTTATAGAGTGGACATTGCCCCGGTTCCAAGCCATGGGAATGACACTTATGAGTTCTAGTGGCTGTATTGGACAGATAATCCTGGGAGGCCTAGCTTTTGCTATTCGTGAATGGCACATACTCCAGCTGGTGGTTTCTGTGCCATTTTTTGTCTTTTTTCTGTCCTCAAGGTATAAACTTTTTCTCTCCCTCTGTCTTAAAGGTCCTTGAGATGCAAGGCACACAACATCAGGAGACATGAGCTCTGTTGGATATTTGGGCAAGGCTTTATCAAACACTTGCTCTACTAATCTGTGTAGCAGCAAAACAAGATTGTCAGATAACATCAAGACCACAAAATTAAATTAGAATTTCAAATCAATAAGAATTTTTTTTTTTACTTGAAAAGTGGGGAACCTCCCATCCGCTGATTCACTCTCCAAATTCCACAACAACCAGGGCTGCATATGGTTGGGTCCAGGACCCAAGAGTCAGGAAATCATTCTAGGTCTACAATGTGAGTGTTGGGGGGCAAACTACTTGTGACATCACCTGCTGCCTCTCAGGCTGTTCCGTAACAGGAAGCTGGACTCAGACTCAGCCGGGCACTCCAATGTCACAACCAGCATCTTAGTAGCTAAGCCAAACACCTGCCCCAACAACAAATATGTCCTGTGTAATAATCCCCATATTGCATGAGCCCTGGATATATTGATTACCCTTCATTTTGTATGTCAAGCTTCTATTTATTGGGGAGTTCTATATTTTCCTTTGCTTATTGCGTAAAACATACTATGTCCCATCAAATTCAAATTTTGAATGGAAACAAGTTTGGTAGAAATGAAGCCAAAATATTGCATGAGACACACTGAAGAAGTATTCATTGTATACCTGTATTAAAATTTAAAAAGGCACACCACATTTTTTGTTTGCTGAAACCATCAGTCTTCCTGAATAAGAGAGGAGCAATATGACTCCTGGTCTGCGTTCCCTGCAGTGAAGGCAGACCCCATGGTGAGATCATCCTCATATTTTCCTAGTAATTGTGCAAGAAATTGCAAGACTGCATTTCCTGCATGAACAAGTAATGGGTAGTAGATAGGAAAAGGCATCACAGGTTAAAGGTCAGGTGAAAACAAGCAAATGCGAATTGGCTGTGTGTTTCTCTCCCTTGATCAGGTGGCTGGCAGAGTCTGCTCGGTGGCTGATTGTGGCCAACAAATCCCAGGAGGCCCTGAAGGAACTCAAGAAAGCAGCCCACAGGAATGGAGTGAAGAACGTGGGAGACACCCTGACTATGGAGGTGAGCAGGGAAGAGAGCTGGTTATGGGATGCAGGGAAACCATAATGTGATGCCTGCACTGGTCAGCGTCCATCAGTTGGGTAAGGGGTGGAAGCACAGGTCTGATTTGGATCTATCTCACTTCACTGTCCTGGATCTAGAGGGTGTCAGCATTCGTTGGTTCACTGTCGGATAGGCAACTGTTGAAACGATTAGGTGCGGATTTTCTATTCAACAGAGGTAGGAGGCACTTATTATCAGTGATTGTAGGGATCGTGCATTGATCTCATTCTGCCTTAGAAAAAATAACAGAAACAAACCCATGCCTTCCTGTTTAATTTCCTTTGGGCCTTCTTTCAGGGCAGTGGGGCATTTGGGAGGGTTGGTGATCCTGCAGAATGGAGCATGAGGAGGCTGACTGATTTGTCCGGCTAGTCACACCACGTGTCACTCAGAGGGTATTTGCTGAGTGTGTGGCTGGGCCAGGTTCTCTGCACCCTGGCAATGTGGCAGTGGCCACGACAGCTCAAATCTGTGTTCTGTGGTGTTTTCATTATACTTCTTATATGTTTCAAAGATATGGCTGAGTGGAAATACCTCAGATAAGTCTTCTATTTTTCCATCCCTAGTATGGAAAGCAAAAATTACTATGGGTCTTATTAAAGCCCATTTATCATGTAATACACATATACAAACTATGTACTGAAAATTCACATTGTGCTAGGTGGGGTGCTTTATCATGAATAACAGTATAAATCAGAGTTCCAGGTTTCAAGGAACTTTCATAGTAAGAGGAGAGAATACAATCAATAGACTTTTTTTATGACAGGCAGAGTGGACAGTGAGAGAGAGAGACAGAGAGAAAGGTCTTCCTTTTGCCGTTGGTTCACCCTCCAATGGCCGCCACGGCCGGCACGCTGCGGCCGGCGCACTGCACTGATCCGAAGCCAGGAGCCAGGTGCTTCTCCTGGTCTCCATGGGGTGCAGGACCCAAGCACCTGGGCCATCCTCCACTGCGCTCCTGGGCCACAGCAGAGAGCTGGCCTGGAAGAGGGGCAACCGGGACAGAATCCGGCGCCCCGACCGGGACTAGAACCCGGTGTGCTGGCGCCACAGGTGGAGGATTAGCCTGTTGAGCCGTGGCGCTGGCCACAATGAATAGACTTTTAAATAATTTTTTATTATGGTCAAAATTAGTTAAAATTATATTTTGTCTTGTAACAAGCCTTTTTTTTTTCTTTTTTTTTTTTTTTTGACAGGCCGAGTTAGATAGTGTGAGAGGGAGAGAGACAGAGAGAAAGGTCTTCCTTCCATTGGTTCACCTCCCAAAAGGTCACTACAGCCGGTGCACTGTGCTGATTCAAAGCCAGGAGCCAAGTGCTTCCTCCTGGTCTCCCATGTGGGTGCAGGGCCCAAGCATTTGGGCCATCCTCCAATGCCTTCCCGGGCCATAGCAGAGAGCTGGACTGGAACAGGAGCAACTGGGACAGAATCCAGTGCCCCAACCAGGACTAGAATCTGGGGCACCAGCGCCGCAGGCGGAGGAGTAGCTAAGTGAGCTGCGGCGTCGCCTGTAACAAGCTTTTAAGTGTACAATGCCATATTGTTCAATATAGGCACAGTCTAGCACAGGAGATCTCTGGAGTGTTTCTGATGCCACATCACTGAATCTGTAATCATTGAACAACTGTTTCCCATTGGCTCCTTTCTCTAGTTTCTTACAGTCACCATCACACTCTGCTATTCTCTGAGTTTCCCTCTTTCAGAGGCCTTAATATAAGGGAAACAGAGCACTATTTGTACTTCTGTGACAGCTTATCTCACTTAACATAATGTCCTCAAAGTTCACCCATGTCGTAACACAGGGTAAGGGTTTTTTCTTTTTCTGTTTGAATAATAGCCTATTGTATGTATATACCACATTTACTTTACTTCTCAATGGACATTTACAATTTTCTCCAACTTGAAGCTCTTGTGAACAGTGTTGCAATAAGCATGAATATGCAAATATCTCTTAGAGATCCTGTTTTCAATTTTTTGGCTACTTCTCCAGTAGTGGGTTTGCTGGATTTTATGCTAGCTCTACGTTCATGTGAGTTTTGTTTGTTTCTAATAGTAAGGAAATAGGGGGGAGGGATGGCCATGCAGACAAGGAAAAACATCTATCTCCAATTATGTGCAATTAGAGAAGATTGGACCACAGTAGAGGAGGAGTAAAATATGTATTTTTACAAATCTGCTCAATGACAAATCTAATAGGAGATCTTAAGCTTTCAGAAGAAGGCAGGGACTCTTTAGAAGATTTCAAATAAGAAGGAACAAGGTGTTCCTGAGAATTTAGATTCCACTGAAGATGGCAGGAAGAAAGAAATGAAGGTTTCCCAGCGACAGAGCCATTGCACAGAGACAATGGAACTGAGAGACCCTGGGCTGATCAGGGAGCATTGCCACAGGCTTTTTTGGAAAAAAGAAATAAACTTGAAATTAAGGTTGAGCTCCATGGAACGACTGGATAGTGTTAATGTCTGCGTAATTTATACAAAAATCTTTTGCATCAATAAGTTCTCAGGAATGATCTTTCATTCTGAGCCCCATCCTGCGTTTAGCTTACTCCAGAGAATGAAGGCTGAACGCATTCAGGGGCCAGGCAGATAGCAACATTAAGTGCGGCAGACTGGAGTCAAGAAAACAACAATGCATTATCAAGGTGAATGGCAACTGACAGTCCCTTCACTGCCCAGAGGAAGCAAGAGAACACTGACACTGCCCAGGAAATGCAGAAGCAATTTGGTTTAGAACATGGAGTCTGTGTTTGAGCAGGCACCCAATGTGCCTGAATTTGATGGTTTTAAAACAATCTTGTAGCCGGCGCCACGGCTCAACAGGCTAATCCTCTGCCTTGCGGCGCTGAAACACCGGGTTCTAGTCCCGATCGGGGCACCGGATTCTGTCCCGGTTGCCCCTCTTCCAGGCCAGCTCTCTGCTGCAGCCCAGGAGTGCAGAGGAGGATGGCCCAAGTGCTTGGGCCCTGCATCCCATGGGAGACCAGGAGAAGCACCTGGCTCCTGTCATCGGATCAGCACGGTGCGCCGGCCACAGCACGAACCAACGGCAAAGGAAGACCTTTCTCTCTGTCTCTCTCTCTCACTCTGTAACTCTGCCTGTCAAAAAAATCTTTTAAAGACAATTCAGGAAATGTGTGGGCTTATTCCTGTTCTAATGACCGTCTCATGGACTGCTGGACATCTGCTCTAGATGTCCTAAAGCTGACACACTGTGTTGATTGCCCTGGTCTTAGGGAGCGTCACATACACCTCCTATGCCAGAATCTCTCATAGCTGAGGGATGGACCAACTGCTCAGAAGGAGTGACACCCAATTTTGATTATTTCTAGTGCTGTGAAACCTGGAATTGAGGTCACACCATTCAATACTTAGCATCGATGGATTTGCTAACACTTCACCCAGGACTTACTCACCTCACAGGTTTCCCCCAGCCACAGAGCCTGTCCTACTTGCTATAGGATGTGGCCCACAGGGTAGACCTGAGTGCTGCCTTTCTATGAAGGCATTCTGGACACTGGAGCATGCCCGTGGCATCCTCTGCACTCACCAGTCCAACACCGTGGTCCTCCAGGTGCGCCTGGGGGTGGGTGGAGCCAGCTAAGAGTGCCGATCTTTCAGACTTTCTTCCTGGAGAAAGTGCCTGCAGCCCTTTGTCCCCAGCCTCACTGTTCTTCAAGCAACTTCTGTTCAATGCAATTTCCTTCCAATCATTCCCTGACAGGTGCTCTCTTCCACCTTCAGAGAAGTATCTTCTTCATCTTTTATTTAATAAAGCATTCTCCTCCTTGTTCAGCATATTCCATTGGTTCTCACTTTTTGATGCAATCATGGTCTTTAACTCCTCTTGTCTCTAAGCTCTATGTATTCCAAACTCTGTTGCTCTCTTTTCACCTCTACTCTGTCCAATTTTGTGCTCCCATCCATTGTGCCTTATCCAGCCGTTTTCAGTCTTCAACTCTATTCCCCTGGCTGTGTCAACCGTAAAAGACACTCAAAAGACTGGTGCTCCACAGCGACCCAGCCTGAGATACATTCTCCTTATACTTCCTTAATGCATCCCCTAATTGCAAGGGGGCATTTGCCAGTCAAGCCATAAGTGCGTCATTGAGACTCGATCTCTAAAAAGTCAATGATGACACCTTCTGTGATCATGAGTGATGTGTTAATTGTACAAGATCCACACAACTTTCTCTATTGAATCATCTTAAGACTTCTATTATATTCATCAAATCCAGAGTTTGAAACTAAATTGCATTAAGAAATTTTTCTGAATATAAACAATAATCGCAATAGAAATAAATGTCCTCTTCCTATCTCTGCTGTCATTCACCAAGACTTTGCTGAAGCTCTCTGGATGAATATGTCTTATTCCTGCATTAGTCCTGGAATTCCAGATCTTCCAGCTTCTAAGTACATTCTGCCCTCCATTGCCTCTTTCTACTCTCATTCTCAATGTTTTCCTCCCTTCTTCCCTCCCTCACATAACTTGTTTCATATATACTCGGTGACAGATGCTGTGACAGAGAGGGAAAAAAAAGTCAGCAGTTTCTGTGTTCAGAAATGTCAGTCCCTGGGGCGTTGTGGCATAGTGGATTAAGCTGCCGCCTGCAGCAGATTTGAGTCCCCGCTGCTCCACTTCTGATGCAGCTCCCCGTGAATGGGCCTAGGAAAGCAGAGGAAGATGGCCAAGTGCATATGAGACCCAGAAAAAGCTCCTGGCTCCTGGCTTTGTCCTGGCTCAGCCCTGGCTGTTGCAGCCATTTGGGGAGTGAACAAATGGATGGAAGACCTCTCTCTGTCTCTCTGCCTCTGCCTCTCCCTCTCTGTAATTCCACTTTGAAACAAGTAATTAAGTCTTAAAAATAAGAAAGATGAGTCACTGGGCAGGGGGGAGCATTTGGCATGGATGTTCAGCCACCTGATTGAAAGTTTGCGTCTTCTTTTGGAGTACCCGTGTTCAAGCTCCAGCCGGTCTGCTTCCAGTAAAGCTTCATGGAGGCAGTAGGTGATGGTTCCACCCAGGTAGGAGATCCAGATTAAGTTCCAGGCTCCTGGCTCTGGTCTGGCCCAGCCCTGGCTATTGTGGGCATTTGGGCATTAAACTAGCAGATGAAAGTAGCTCTCTCTGTCTGTCTCTTTGTCACTTTCTGTCCCTCTGCCTTTCAAATAAAATGAAAATACATTTTTCAAGAAGGTCAATCAGTTTCCATAAATAAATGAGCTTGATACATCCTCTGTGAAGTGAACTGAGGATGAGATGTGAAGAACGAGGGTGAGACACACCTGAGATATGTGGATGGAGGCACTAATGCAGCTTGGAGGCAGTTACAACTGAAATGGGTCTTAGAAGTTAAGGTGGTAACAGGTTTACAGGGCAGGTATATGATTAAATTTTCAGTCAGAATAATCCAAATGACTGCAGGAGGCAAATCAGAGGGTGGTCTGGTACCTGTTAAATATCCAACAACCTAGGAGGAAAAATGGCCAAACAGATTCTGGATTTAGCAGCAATTGTCAAATTCTATGATGTCAATAATTTTACACTAGTTGATGGCAAACTGTATAGCTTATATAATAGCAACAACATGTCCTTTGCTGGCCCAAGTTTAAGGTCATCTTATAGATCACTTTACAAAAATTATTTATTTATTTTCATTTTATTTGAAAGAGAGACATAGAGTGAGAGACAGAGACCGAGAGGTATCTTCCTTCTAGTGGTTCACTCCCCAAATGTCCACAACAGCTGGGTTTGGGCCAAGCTAAAACCGGGGAGCCCAGAAATCAGTCCATGTCTCTCAAGTGGGTGGCAGGGATCCAATGCACATTAGCATCCAATGCACATTTAGCAGGAAGCTGAAATTGGGAGGAGGAGTCTGAACTCAAGTCCAGTCACTCCGTTACGGGATGAGAACATCTCAAGTTGGTGCCTTAACTTGTTATGCCAAACACCCAGCCTTCGATCCCATTCTTATATCAGTTGTACCAATGGCCCTCAGTCAGGACTTAGGTGTTGTATGTCTAGGTTACTACCATGACTCCCCTCTAACAAAAGTGTAAACCCAAAAATTATGCTACTGAGGCTGGAGCTGTGAACAAAGACACTCATGAAAAAAAGAAAAACCTTACCTAAAGACATTCCTGGTAGTGTAAGATTCCACATCTATTTTAACTTGTCCTTTCTCTGAATTCCCTTCATCGTGGAACTTTTTTCATCTGGCTTTATGATATTCTTTCATTTGCAGAGGTGGGATGATGATAAAACTAACAGTATTTGAAGAATTAATAAATTACCAGGTACCTGGAGTGTGATAACAATCACTGGATAAGCACATTTGTGACCTTGTGCATGGAAGAGGAAATCCTTGGAAGACAGATGCTATTTTCTTTCTCCTCTTACTCCTGACTCTTCTGTTTCTTCTTATTCCTCTTTTGAATGACAAAGAAATTGAGGCTTTCAGGTGTTCTATCTTCCTCATGGTGTAGCCCCAGCAAGTACAGAGCCAACATATTACTCCAGGTTGTAAGTAAGTCAGGGTAGAGACACTGCTATGCCAGAGCCCCTGACTTTATTCTAGGTTCTCATTTGTTCAGGCACAACCTGCTAGGATTTTCCTCGAAGAAGCCAAGAGAAAGAGCACAATAAAGGCTCTCGGGAAAATTTCCTTTTCTTTGAGATAGTTTTTCTACAAATGGCAGCCAGCTGAGGACCAAGCTCAGCGCCAGGTCTCTGTTCATCTATTGTGCATGGAGCTTTGGACACTGATCCAGGTGACTGCACATTCGCTTCCTATCCAGATCTGAATCTCCAGCCCACACAGCCTTTTCAGTCCTGCAGCCCCCTTGAGTCGAATGTTCAAAATGTTTGCATCATTGCACAGTTACCCTGAGGCATCTTCAACTTTTTACCATTTTTACACTCGTCAATGCTTCTTTAATGTCTTTATTTCCCACCAAGAGCAAGAGAGGTCCTTAACCTCATCCCCTGTGGGTGCCCAGTGCTCCCACGTTGCACGTCACATGGTGACAACTGAGCAGTTTGTTGTTGCTGTCGTTGCTGAAGGTTGTGAGATCCACCATGAAGGAGGAGCTGGAAGCCGCAGTGACAAAGCCCTCTCCATGGGACTTGTTCCGCGCATCCATCCTGCTGAAACAGATCTTGCTCTTGTCCTTTGTGAGGTAGGCTTCCCACGAAGCGCATCAAACAGAGAGTTTGAGCCTGTTATGTCAAGGGGTGCGACAGGTTGTGGGGGCAGATTGGGAGAGAAGAGATGAGAAAGGTATGAAGATCATTCATATATTGGAAGGTGGTCAAAATATACAGTGAGAAGCTTCGCTTTAGCACATCACCCTACCGGGGTCATCATGGCAGACCGAGCATGATAATTTACACTTGATCTTAGCCAAAAGGCCGAGAAGCAGCGAGCATGATAATTTTAATCATGGTATAGATTTTAACATCAGTTGAATTTTTTGCTTGTTAGTTTCCATTTTAATAAGGATAAAATTGCAAACAATAAAGTAAACCAGTGGATACTGCTCAAGCTAACATGTCCAACACCTCACCTGGTTATTCCTGTGTGTGTGTTTGTGACAAGAGCACCTAAATGCATCCTCTTAGCAAAAATCCTGAATCCAATAAATGTTGCTTAATCATCATCTGTCAAAGTATCATGTTACGTACTTCATTAAACATAATAAAAAAATATATGCCGCAAGTGGAGATTTGTGAATATGTAAGCAGGGCCCAATTCAAAATATTGAAAAAATACTAAAACTGTAGAGAGTTCTACCATGTAGTCTGCACAGTTGCACTCCCCACCTAACGACAAAATAAACTCAAAAACAATTTTTTTTTGTGATACAATAGTTTACAACAGTCTTAAAATCATGTTCATGCAAAGATGTTTTCTTTAAAATAAGCCGTGCTTTTATGCCTTAATACCAACCACTGACTGCCTGGACCAGTGTTGTCCTCATCTGTGAGACATGGGCTCTAAACCTTATGACATGTACCTTTCTTGGTTCACCACAGATTTGCAAACTCCATGCTCTTTTATGGCCTGAATCTGCACATACATCACTTGGGGAACAATATTTTCCTGATACAGTGTCTGTTTGGACTAGTCAACATCCTGGCAAACTGTGTTGCTCTTTTGGCACTGAATTACATAGGCCGCCGAGTAAGCCAGGTGCTGCTCATGTTCCTAATGGGGATCTCCATTCTGGCCATCACATTTGTGCCTCAAGGTAAGAAACGAGGACAAACTGAAGGAAGAAAATCACCTGTCCCCTTTCCTCAGCCATGGCATGGATTACAGCTGTCCGGAGTCCGAAGAAAAAGAGAACGAGTATCCAAGGATTCTCAGAAGTAAACTGAGGTTGTAGGATAGGTTCTGCAACTAAGTTGCTGGGCACAGAGTCAATAGTGGGTAAAGTTCAGTGTGAAGATGTGGGCGTCTTCATCACATCCAAAAAGCATCTGGAAATTCGTGCCATTTATTCCCATCACTTTCTCTAGGACATCAATGTGTCATGTGCCCTTGGGCCAATCCAACTTGTCATTGTGTGTGACACTGTTGTATCCACTACATGTCGTTGTATCCCATGTGAAGAACCAACTATTGCCACTTCCTCTGTCCGGGCTCTTCCCTATTACTGAGCTTCAATAGGCTCCTTGATCTCCAAGTAACCACTCGTGAGTCATGGATCAGGTCACTATAACTGCAACCTTGGTTTAGCAGAGTCATCTTCTTAAAAAATGATTTATTTTATTTATTTGAAAGGCAGAGTTACTCACAGAGAGAGGGGTGGGGTGAGGAGAGAGAGCGAGAGTGAGCGAGAAAGAATCTTCTATCTGCTGGTTCATTCCCCAAAAGGCCGCAATGGCTGGAGCTGGGCCACTCCGAAGGCAGTATCCAGGAGCTTCTTCCTGGTTTCCTGTGTGCGTGCAGAGGCCCAAGCACTTGGGCCATCTTCCACTGCGTTCCCTGGTGCATGTTCAGGAAGATGGACTGGAAGTGGAGCGGCTGGAACTTGAACCGGCACCCACATGGGAAGTTGCAGACAGTGACTTAACTTGATGTGCCACAGTGCTGGCCCAGCAGAGTCATCTAGATTTCAAGGAAATAAAAGTCCTTTATTTTCACACTGAGAAGAAATGTCCAGTAGGAACAAGGCATGAAACAGTTGAGACTGTCTCTTAGAATCAATTTCCTTAAAAGAAATGGTCCCATGAAGTGAATAGAGATGCTCTGGCAGCCATTCTGCTTCACCTAAACCCCAGGGAAGTAGAGCATTTTACAGGGCCTCCAACCCTCCTCCTGGAGTCTGCTGCCCCACAACAGCACACAAGGTCATGTGCTTCCAATGATGTCATATGATCATGAGAGTTTTTTTTTCTTTCTTTTGACTAGGTGGAAAAGAGATTCTGAAAATACCTTTAAGCTATTCTTGAGCTTATCCATTAAACAGGAGTTGCTTCTTTCTATGACTCTGTTCTTTTTTTTTTTTTTTTGACAGGCAGAGTAGACAGTGAGAGAGAGAGACAGAGAGAAAGGTCTTCCTTCCATTGGTTCACCCCCCTCAAATGGCTGTGATAGCTGGCACGCTGCGCCGATCTGAAGCCAGGAGCCAGGTGCTTCCTCCTGGTCTCCCATGCGAGTACAGGGCCCAAGGACCTGGGCCATCCTCCACTGCCTTCCCAGGCCACAGCAGAGAGCTGGACTGGAAGAGGAGCAACCGGGACAGAATCCGGCTCCCCAACCGGGACTAGAACCCGGGGTGCAAGCGCTGCAGGCAGAGGTTTATCCAAGTGAGCTGCAGCACCAGCCATATGAATCTGTTCTACAATACCAATTTTGCATTTGCGTCTGGATCTTTAAAATATAGATGTTTTTTATTTATTTGATAAATTATATCAAATTGTATGTATATATACAGGAAGGGAGGACAGGAGAGCAGAAGAGAGGAGAGGAGAGGAGAGGAGAGGAGAGGAGAGGAGAGGAGAGGAGAGAGAAAACTTTCATCTACTGATTTACTTCTCAAATGCCCATAACAACTGATTGGGTCAGACTGAAGCCAGGAGTCAAGAATTGCAGCCGGGTCTCCCACATGGGTGGTGGGGATTCAAGGACTTGAGCCATCACCTGCTGCTTCCCAGGCTGCACATTTGCAGGAAGCTGAACTGGAAGTGAGGCTGGGATTTGAACTCAGGGACTCTGATAGGGGACGCAGGTGTCCAAAAGGCAACCTAACTGGTGCACCAAATGACCGCCCTGCTTCTAGGTTTTAAACTGCTTAGTGGCTGATGAGTTTAACATCCCTAGTAATTGCCCTCTGGCCATCCCACATTCCACATGGAGGACCTGAGAACAATGGAAAAATAATGAAAGCAAAACTCTTGCCTGACTCACATTGTCCCCTTATCTTTTGTGAATCTCAGATTTGAAGTGACAAAATGATGCAATATGATGCAAATCCTTCACTGTGTCAGTCACAACAGGTAGAGGAGTCACATTTCTTAGCTATCAGACACTGAACATTCTCTGCCTCTGTTCAGTCTTTTCCTCAATGAATCTTGCACTGCAAACATCTCCAATAGGATCTATTGTGTCTGACATTTGGGGGATAGTGATTCCTTCTGCTCTGGCTTTCTAAGTCTCACTGGTCTTTTTTTTTCCAGAGATGGATACCCTGCGTGTGGTATTGTCTACTTTTGGAGAAGGAGTTTGTGTGGCGACTCTCCTCTGCTCTATTACCCAAGGAAATGAACTGATCCCCACTTCATTCAGGTACGAAATCTCACGGGTGCTTTATGAGGTCAACATGACCCTTTTCCAGCTCATTGAGACTTAGAGAGGAAACAAACAAAAAGTAGGATAGTTATGCAAACATCAGCTGTAAAGGATAGCCTGATTTTACAGGAAGCTGATTTTTACTTTTGATGGATCGACTCAACGCATGCAGTCTTTTTTTTTTTTTTTTTTTTGACAGGCAGAGTTACAGAGTGAGAGAGAGAGAGAGAGAGAGAGAGAGAGAGACAGAGACAGAGAAAAAGGTCTTCCTTTTCTGTTGGTTGACCCCCCCAAATGGTCGCCACAGCTGATGTGCTGCGACTGGTGCGCTGTGCTGATCTGAAGCCAGGAGCCAGGTGCTTCCTCCTGGTCTCCCATGCGGATCCTCCACTGCACTCCCAGGCCACAGCAGAGAGCTGGCCTGGAAGAGGAGCAACCAGGACAGAATCTGGCGCCCCAACCGGGACTAGAACTTGGGGTGCCAGCGCCGCAGGCGGAGGATTAGCCAAGTGAGCCGCAGCACTGGCCGACTCATGTAGTCTTATGATCACGGAAAGAGTGGGTACTATAGATAACAGTATTTTGTTTTTGGTTTACATTTTTATTACTATAAAGAGAATAGATTCAATGTAGTTCATAGACACAATTCTAAGAATATAATGATACTTCCTTTCCTCCCTCTTCTCTCTCTCTCTTTCTTTCCTTTCTTTCTCTTAATTTTTGAGAGAACATATCTCAAATCTTAAATTTACTTATTTTATAGTCAAAGGCTTAGTGTTCCATTACATAAAGAGTTCAACAAATAAAAAAGTAAAAAGATCTGTCCTACAGGAATATAGACAAGTGCTATAAACAATAATAAAATAAAAAAAAATGTTGGGGCAGGCCGACAGCGGGTTAATGCCCTGGCCTGAAGCGCCAGCATCCCATATGGGCGCCAGTTCGAGACCCGGCTGCTCCACTTCCAGTCCAGCTCTCTGCTATGGCCTGGGAAAGCAGTGGAGGATGGCCCAAGTCCTTGGGCCCCTGCACCCACGTGGGAGACCTGGAGGAAGCTCCTGGCTCCTGGTTTCGGATCAGCACAGCTCCAGCCATTGTGGCTTCTGGGGAGTGAACCAGCGGATGGGGGACCTCTCTCTCTCTCTCTCTCTCTCTCTGTATTACTCTGACTTTCAAATAAAAATAACTAAATCTTTTAAAAAATGTCAATTTCACCCACAATCAGTAAAGTTTTTATATAGTTTTTATACTCTCTGTCTATTTACTACTACAAATAAGAGAAAACATTTCATATTTGTCTTTCGGGTTCTGGCTAATTTCATTAAGCATAATGATCTCCAGTTGCATCCGTTTTGTTTCAGAAGTCATGATTTTATTTTTTTGAGTGGCTGAGTAGTATATGCCACGTTTTCTTTCTCCAGTGACCTGTTGGTGGATATCTAGATTGATTCCATATCTTATCTATTGTGAACTGAGCTGCTATAAACATGGTATAAACATGCTAATTTCATTCCTTTGGATATAGTCTCAAAAGTGGGATGGCTGGGCCATATAGGTGATCTATTTTTAGTTTTCTGAGGAATATCCATTGTGTCATGGCTGTACCAGTTCACATTCCCACCAACAGTGTACTAGGGTACCTTTTCCTCCTCATCCTCACCAGGACTTGTTATTTTTGGATGATAGCCATTCTGACAGGGGTGAGGTGAAACCACATGGTGGATTTTATTTGCATTACACTGATGGTTAGTGATCCTGAGCAATTTTCATGGGTCTGTTGGCCATTTTATTGCATCCTTGGAAAAACGGCTATAACAGTATTTCTAAAATATTGAAAATGTGTCTTGTACACTTGAAAAACGTTGCTATCAATTAAGAGTTTATTTAAAATGCAAGATTATATTGTGAGTCTAAACAGTCTGTTCTGGTGTTCCCCATAATCAAAGAAAAATAATAAATCATGACATACTTATGAACATTTTTCCAAATAATTTTTGTGTTGTTTGCGTTCCAAGGGCAACAGGTTTAGGAATAATTGCAATTTGCGGTAACTTTGGGGCTGCCCTGTCTCCCCTGATGATGATTCTAAGGACGTATTCTGAACCCCTGCCTTGGATCGTGTATGGAATCCTCTCCATCGTCGCTGGCCTTTCTGTCCTCCTTCTTCCCGAAACCAGAAACCAGCCTCTGCCTGACTACATTCAGGATGTGAAAAATAAGTGAGTGAACCCTCTAGCTGCCCCGCCTCTCTGTGCCCCAGGTCTGTGATGAGCAAGGCAAAATGCCGAACAGGGACGCTGTCTCCTGCACGGGCTTACACCAAAGTCCTTGGATGTAGCTTCTTTCCACGTGGTCAGTGCCTTCAGCTTAGGGACAGCGTCGATGCGTCCTTCAATGCCTCCACTGATCCTGCAGACCAGATCTGGCCAGCCTGCACCTGTAGCTTCAGTGGTGAGGAGGCCACAGGTAGATCTCCTTTGCTCTACCTGTCCTGATGTGACATACATGTTCCTAAAGGCATGTTAAAATCATGTACAAAATCTAATGCCACATCTCATCCCCCAGACGCTGTTTGCCCACAGCTCCATAAGTGCTGGCACTATAGGGGAACTGTTACAGGACTGTAGAGCCCTGTAGCCCTGAGGGTTGCCCTGCTGGCTGAGGACCCTGGGGGAGACCAAGTAGAGGAGTAGGGCCCCTCCCATGACCGACAAGACATCTGTGGGGAGGGGAACTGCTGCGTTGCCTGTTGTAACCCTCATTGCATCTGGATGTTCAAGAAAGACAAGAAAAGGGTGGTAAAAAAAATAAAATAAAATAAGGAGATTTAAACATTACGATTAATTGGGTAGGACTGGAAACCTTTTGTGGGCCTCCCTAGTTAGTTCCTAAGAGACCCCTGGGAATGGCAGGAAGTCTGAGGTGGGGCATGGACACTGCCATCTGCCTTCCCAGCTGCTGCCAGAGAGGCTGGTCTTTGACTTAAAAAAATTATTGTACTAAAATCGATTTAGTTTAAAATGAATTTTAAATATCCCCATATGACACATTCTTAAGATTTTATTTATTTATTTGAGAGGTAGAGTTACAGACAGTGAGAGGGAGAGACAGAGAGGTCCAGGGTTGTGGTTTTCGCACAAGCTGGTGGTGAAGGATGAGGGTGCTGCAAAGACTGCAGCGGGTGTCTGCTTTCTTCGAGCCCTTTCATGTTTGTGTTTGTGGTTTTCACTCCAGGGCCAGAGCCTCAGGTAAAGCAGAGCAGGAAGACACTCTGGACAAGGTGACACGGTTTTAAGGAATTCCAGGCACTGACTGCTGTGCAAAGTACAAGAGAAAACAAAACCCATCTGGATCATTCGTAGGTACTGGCAACGTTCAGAGAACAAATAAGAACACACAGAAGAAAAAAAATAGATTTTATTTACAATTGTGGTACCAAGTGACTAATGTAAATTATCAATGACTACTCACTCCAAGAAGTCTGAAGAAAAGGAATGAGGGTTTCAATTTTATGTTAGGCCACATGGTTGCCCAGAACCCTAAATTAATTCATAAGAGAAGATATTGAGTTTTAATTGGTTATTTCTCATAAGTGTAGCTTTTGATGTTGTAGCCTGTTATTTGCATTTTTTATTTTACTAAAATTGTGTATAATTATGCTTTTTTCCCTAGGGGAGAAAAAATACATCAAATAAACAAAAATTGAGAGATCTGAACCATCCTTACTCTTCTTATTTGGTTTTCAGCCACTTTGGGTTTTCTCCTTGTAGAAACTAACAAATTATTCCCTTAGACTAATATAGTGTATTTGTATTTGAAAAAATGGAACCATGACATAACATTTGTGTAATTGTAGATATTTAACATGCTTCTGGATTGAAGATAAAATAGATTTTAAACCCCAATCCTTCCCCAATTTTTGATACAGTAATTGGTAACATTTTTACAATAAAGAACTCTTTTTTTTAATTTTAATTTTTTTTTATTTTTGACAGGCAGAGTGGACAGTGAGAGAGAGAGACAGAGAGAAAGGTATTCCTTTGCCGTTGGTTCACCCTCCAATGGCTGCCGTGGCTGGCGCGCTGTGGCCGGTGCACCGCGCTCATCCGATGGCAGGAGCCAGGTGCCAGGAGCCAGGTGCTTTTCCTGGTCTCCCATGGGGTGCAGGGCCCAAGGACTTGGGCCATTCTCCACTGCACTCCCGGGCCACAGCAGAGAGCTGGACAGGAAGAGGGGCAACTGGGACAGAATCTGACGCCCCAACCGGGACTAGAACCTGGTGTGCCGGCGCTGCAAGGCGGAGGATTAGCCTGTTGAGCCACGGCGCCGGCCCACAATAAAGAACTCTTAAGGCCACTTGAAAATATTTCTAAATTTATCTAGAAATGAATAGACAAGAAGCTATTGAAAAATGAGATTCATGGAACAAGGTTGGAGCTGACTGCTATAAATCAGAATGAGTTGCAATACTCAAAAATTGTGATAGCAGATACATGTACAAATCAAAACAAGTCCACATAACTAAAAATTAAATAGAACAACTAAAGCATATTACTTCAAAGAAGAGTCTCCTCAAAATCCAAGAAAAATATGTGCACAATAAATTAAATGCTATAAGTTTAAAAATAGGCAGATTTGACAGTTTACTTGTATAGAACTTCTGGAAAACAAAATATTCATAATTTATGAGGAAAATCTAGGCAAATATTCACAGAAACGATAAAAGCTGTGAACTTTTGGTAGTGTGTCTATAAATGATTTGTACTTTCTTTGTAATTTTTGTGTCCACAGTTACAAAAGGATTATTCAATGTTTCAAAACTATTGTAAGGTATTGTTAAAAATCAAGTGCAAGGGCAAACTAGCAATTGTCAAAATTTTAATATATCTAATATGTATGATTCTTTTAAAGGTCCATGAGAAGGAAGACACAGTATAACACTAAAATGTTCAAAAGGCAAGAATGTATATTATCTAAAAGAAAAATTCACAGGGTTGACGAAAAGTTATATGAATCAACAGAAAATTAAACACGTAAAAACAAGAGTGAGGGGCAGATATTTGGCACTGTAGCTAAGACATCACTTGGGATACTCGTATTCCACATCAGAGTGTCTGGGTTCAAGTCCTGGCTCTGCTTTCTATTCCATCTTCCTGGAAGAGTACACCCTGGAAGATGATGGGTCAAGTACTTGGGTTCCTACCAGTCTTATGGGAGACCTGGATTTAGTTCTGGGCTCCTGGATTTGACCTGCCTCAGTCCTAGCTATTGTGGACGTTTGGAGAGTGAATCAGAGGATGGAAAATCTCTTTCTGTCCTTCTGTCTCTGTTTCCCTCTTTTTGCTTTCCAAATAGATAAAAATAAATAAGTTTTAAAAAGAAACTCACGTTGAAGAAAAATTGTAATGAAATGCCAGATTTCACAAAGATTTCGTAACATGCTAATTCCCAAGATTGTTGAGAGCATAGTAAAGTGGAAACTTGGTAATATTGGGATTATAAAATAAAAATTCTGTAGAACTGCATAACACACAGAACAGTATCATTATCAAGTACTTTAAACAATATTTCTTTAATTCAGCACCCATTTGTTCTGCATGAGCAATGGAAAAAATTAGAAACCAATGTAGCAGATATAAATTTTAGTCTGTGTTGTATCACATTTTTATATTCTACCAACAATTGTCTTTGAAAGTCCTCATCCTCTTGGGATTGGTGTCAAATTGCAAATGAATGAGTTTGGGGTATTAGAGGCACTAGGCTTTCACTTAGGATCTATCTAAATCCCAGAGACACTTGTAGCAAGGGTACCAGGTGCTACAACAAGGCAGAATCGCACAGGCTCTCCATTTCCTGGCCAGAGCTGACCAGGTCGTATCTGGGTTTCTCGTCTGTCTGCTCAGCTCCCTTTGCAATCACACCAGTCAGTCCTCTGCCAAGGGTTGGTCTTGCTCCCTGAGGACACACAGTTACTCCTCATCCTTCCCTCTCTCAAACACTCAACTGCTTTCTACAAACTCCTCTCTTGTTGTCTCTTCCATGGTCCCGCCAGTTGTACTGTGAACTTCAGCTCTTGAAACAAAGTTAACTTGCTTTTCTTCTGTAAAATGTCTTGCATAGGATGACCAAGCACAGCAAGGACCAGCAGCAGGAGTGTAGGAGAGACAAGAAGGATGCCAAGGACTCAATCGTAGCATGGCCCTTGGGTTATCCAGCCTCATTCTTCCTGCTCATGATCTCATAGGAAGAACCAGATGGCATCTGTCACGCATGCACCATGACAGAGCCCGGCATGAGCAGTCCATAAACTCTGTTGCTTCAGGGCAGACACTGTGCTACAGACATGTCCCTCGTGAGCCTTGGTGCTGAAAACCAGCAGCTGGGACTCAGCAGGTGTTCCGTGGCACAGGGAGTAAATAGAATGGGATATACTTTGGGTGGAGCACTGTAGTGAGCAAGAGTATAGAAAATCTACCATAGTGAAGGGATTGGGTCAGTCTCCTTTTGGTATGAGACAGAGCAGAAGCGGCATCCTTCAAATACTTAGCTAATACAGCAACAGTCATCATTTTGCAATAGCATTATTGGTGAATATTGACTGTGTTTTGTGGTGTCTCTTAAAGGATTTTTATAAAAAGGAACACAGAATTCTGAGAACTGAGGGTGCCATTATAAAGCAGTAATCCTAAATATTATGGGAAATGTTTCTTTCCTAATTGTGAATTAGGGCTTACTTCTGGACATGATCCATGTATTCCTTAAAAGAGGCCCCTTCCACCATCCCCTTCCTGAGCCACGGAGTTGTAAATAATTATTGATAGTCATGTTCTATAAAGCATGATTCTAGTATCTGGAAATAATAGCATGACATTCCTTCCCATGTTTCTAAACAAGGACTGTGCATAGAACAAGTGCAGATGTTTCTGTTCGTAGGCTGGAAAGTGACATAGTGACATGGAACAAAAAAAATCTCTGCTGGAAAAGGTTTTCAATGGTGGTCTCAGCAGTTACTGGCTCTGTTTACAGCACAGGTAACACAAATAGCCAAGAAAGATTAAGTGAGACTTTGTAACCTCCTTCCTGGAAGATAATGGTGATTTGGGGACCGAGAGAAGGAAATGTGGGGAATGTAGAGACCGAGGCCTCTCGTGGGATTGACTAAAGCTGTGGTTTCGTTTTGTTTGTTTTAGGCCAAGGATGTGTTGTCTTTCTTTTCAGAAAATTCAAGTAGACTGTAGTTGAGTCCTGTCTATGAGAGTTCATTTTCATAGAGCCTGGGAGCTCTTGCTAATCACAAAGCAAGTTGACATGCTTATGTCACCATGAACAATTGTCTGAATGGCAGGTTCTATTTATCAGAATGGACAACCAGTAATATGCAAAGATATGCCAACTATGAAACTGACTACTGATCATTTATCTATGAGTATTACTTGTTGGATATAGTGTCTACTATTCCATAAAAAAGAGAAACTAGTTTATCCTGGGGATAAAGTGTATGTTTTGAGGCTTGAAATCTAAAATAAGGTGCATTTTAGTTTAGTTTAATTTCTCAGGCTGATTGGAATTCCAAAGAGGAACTTCTTGAAGTGCAGCCTCTCTGAAAACCTCACTGGTGAGTAGAATTCAAAACTGAGAGCTGAATATCTTGCATTCCACCAGCCCTGGGGGGTTCCTTTGAAGAGACTGTAACCTCACATCTGCCAAAAAGTCCATATGCCCTCTCCCCATCACGCAATCTTACTTGATTTAGATAAATGTTTTTTGCTCAATATTAATTACACACAAGTAAAAGCATCTTTATAAAGCCTAAGTATCTTTGTTAACAGAAATGAAATAATCTACAAAATACATGTGTGCTTTCTCCCTTTACAGTGCACCCCCCTTAAGCCTCTTCTTTAAAGAACTCTGAATCCAAAATTCATTCTTAAATAGTTTCTGTGTTGCCCTGGAAACCTTAGACAATGCAAAACTCTTTTTAAGCTTTTATTTAATAAATATAAATTTCTAAAGTACAACTTTTGGAATATTGTGGTTTTTCCCCCCAAAACCACTCTCCAATCCACAAACCATCTCATCTCCTACTCCCCCTCCCATCCTATTCTTCATTAATATTAATTTTTAATTATCTATATGCAGATCTATCAACTTAATATATACTAAATAAAGATTTCAACAGTTTGCACCCAGACACACAAAGTATAAAGCACTGTTTGAATACTATTTTTACCATTAATTTGCATAGTACAACACATTAAGGACAGAGATCCTACATGGGGAGTAGGTGCACAGTGACTCCCATTGTTTATTTAACAATTGACACTCTTATTTATGACATCAGTGATCACCCGAGGCTCTTCTCATGAGCTGCCAAGGCAATGGAAACCTCTTGAGTTCACAAACTCTGACCTTATTTAGACAAGGTCATAGTCAAAGTAGAAGTTCTCTCCTTCCTTCAGAGAAAAGTACCTCCTTCTTGGATGGCCCGTTCTTTCTGCTGGGATCTCACTTACACAGATCTTTCATTTAGGTCTTTTTTGTCCCCACAGTGTCTTGGATTTCCATGCCTGAAATACTCTCATGGGCTCATCAGCCAGATATGAATAGCTTAAGGGCTGATTCTGAGGCTAGAGTGCTGTTTAGGACATCTGCCATTCTATGAGTCTGCTGTGTATCCCACTTCCCATGTTGGATCGTCCTCTCCCTTTTTTATTCTATCAGTATTTGCAGACACTAGTCTTGTTTATGTGATCCCTTTGGCTCTTAGTCCTATCATTATGATCAATTGTAAACAGAAATTGATGACTTGGACTAGTGAGATGGCATTGGTCCATGCCACCTTGATGGGATTGAATTGGAATCCCCTGGCACATTGCTAACTCTACCATTTGGGGCAAGTCAGCTTGAGCATGTCCTAAATTGTACATCTCCTCCCTCCTTATTCCCACTGTTATATTTAGCAGAGATCACTTTTCAGTTAAATTTGAACACCTAAGAATAATTGTGTGTTAATTACAGATTTCAACCAATAGTATTAAGTAGAACAAAAAAAATAGTAAAAGGAATAAAGTATTATGTTGTATATCAACAGTTAGGACAAGCGCCAATCAAGTCACTGTTTCTCATAGTATCCATGGTATGATTTATATTCTTTTGAATTTGCTGAGACTTGCTTTATGGCCTAGTATATGATAATCCTAGAGTAGGTTCCATGTACAGCTGAGAAGAATATAAATCCTTTAAGTGTAGGGTAAAAGCTCTGTAGATATCTGTTAGATCCATTTGGGCTATAGTGTCAATTAAATCTTGTTTCCTTTTTGATCTTCTGTCCAGTTGATCTATTTCTGAAAGTGAAGTATTGAAGTCCCCCAATACTAAACTATTGGAGTCTAAGTCTGCTGTTTCCTTGTTGATAATCTGTCTGGTTGATCTGTCTATTTCTGAGAGTGGAGTATTGAAGTCCCCCAGTACTATTGTATTTGAGTCTAAGTCTCCCATTAAGTCCCTTAACATATCTTTTAAAAACTGGTGCCCTGTAATTAGGTGCACATACATTGATAATTGTTACATCTTCCTGTTGAATTGATTCCGTAATCATTATGTAGTGCCCTTCTTTGTCTCTCTTAACAGTTTTTGTGTTAAAGTTTATTTTTTTCTGAAATTTTATGGCTACACCTGCTTTTTTGGTTTCTGTTGGCATGGAATATCTTTTTCCAACCTTTCACTTTCTGTCTGTATGCATCTTTGTTTGAAAGATGAATTTCATGCAAGCAGCTAATAGATGGTTTTTGTTCCTTAATCCATTCAGCCAGTCTGTGTCTTTTAACTGGAGAGCTGAAGCCATTTATACTCAATGTGACTATTGATAAGTAGTAACTTTGCCCTGCCATTTTCCCAAAGATATTTTCTAGCATATGCTTTCAGCGTCCTATGATCTTTTACTGGGAGGTTTTCTTCCTTTACTTTCTTTCATATTGATGACCGTGTTTCTGTGTTTCTGTGTGTAACACATCTTTAAGCATCTTTTGCAGGGCTGCACAAGTGGTGAGAAATTCTTTCAATTTTTGTTTGCTGTGAAAGGTCTTTATTTCACCTTCATTCACAAATGAGAGCTTTGCAGGATATAATATTCTGGGATGGCAGTTTTTCTCTCTTAGTACTTAGTACTCCTAGCCTGTAGGGTTTCTGATGATAAATCTGCTCTGAGTCTAATTGGAGATGCTCAGAGCAATATGATGTTTCTCTCTTGCACATTTTAGAATCTTTTCTTTATGTTTCATTTTTGTGGTAAGTTTGATTACAATGTGTCATGGAGAGGAACTCTTTTGGTCATGTTTACTGGGGGTTCTGTGTACTTCCTGTACTTGGATGTCTCTGTCCTTTCCAAACCCTGGAAGTTTTCTGCTAGTATCTCACTAAAAGGCCTTCTAATCCTTTCTCTCTCCATGCCTTTAGGAACTCCTAGGACCAGAATGTTGGGTTTTTTAATAGTATCCTGTAGATTCCCAACACTATATTTTAGGTGTCTAATTTCCTCTTCTTTTCTTTGGTTTGACTCTATACTGTCCTGTGGTTTGTCTTCTAAGTCTGATATTCTCTCTTCTGCTTCACCCATTCTGTTTTTAAGGCTCTCAAATGCATTTGTTATTTGTTCCATTGAATTCTTCATTTCATTTTGATTTCTTTTCAATATCACAATTTCATGTTCTACTAAATTCCTCATTTCATTTTGATTCCTCCTGAAGATTTCATTTTCACAAGAGATATTTTCTATCCTGTCCAGTATGGATTTCTGTAGTTCATGAATTTGTTTCTGATAACTTCTAAATATTCTTATCATAAATTTTTTGAAATCTGTATCTTGCATTTCTTCTATCTCATCATCTTCATAATCTTGTATTGGAGTGTCATGTTTATTTGGGAGCATTACAATGTCTTCTTTTTTCTTGTTTCCTTAATTCTGTGTTTGTTGTTTGGCATTGTGGAGATATTCTTTGGTTTCTTCTTTTCTTTTCTTGTTGTGTGGCTTTTCCCATTATACTATGACTCTAGATTAAGTGGACTGTCTGCTTTTGGTGAATCTCTAGAGGCTTGTGGTGAGTGTGGCCAGAGAGCTCTGTTCAGCTCTGTTCTTCAGGGTTAAGGGTGTGCCAAACTGACACACCCAGGTTTGGCCTAGTAAATTTCTCTCTCTCTCTCTCTCTCTCTCTCTCTTAAGAAGGGAAGTAATTCCACTCAGCTGAGCTATTCTCCTTGAAGGCAATCATCGCCTGATCGCTAGTCCCAGTCGGTATAATATTCATCTGCTCTGTCCCAAGGACCACACAAAGGATCTTTGCAGTCTTCAGTGTAAATTCGGATTCCCCTGCAGTATCTTCTACCGGGTTTCCAAGGTTACTAAGATTGTGGCGTCTTCCACCGAGAGTACGTCTCAGGCACATCATGAGTTCTCCCACACACACTTTTTTTTTTTTTTTCACATTCCTAGCTCATAAGCTCCACACATTCACTAGGTCTTAACCTCCTGTTATTTCTCCCCACCAGAGTCAGGTTTTTCTGCTTGGCTGAGGGTGGGCCAAGATTTGTTAACATTAGGAGAAAAAAAGGCTAAAGTAGCCAAATTGAGATGGAAGGTGAATGCCTAATGATTTCTCATTTAAAGCCTCACCAAATTGTGTTATTTGTATGATGAGGACACATAAACAGCCTGTTGGTAAAATCCACAAGAGGAGGAATCTTCAGAAAGTCCCAGGAAAGTGTATAATATGTAGAAACCATGCACAGATTTCTAAATTTTATGCATCAAACAAAACTCATCTTTTAACTCCATTTCACCACAAGTTCTTTGAAGTTCCTCATACTGAACTACAGACTCCTGTGTTGAGACTGGTAATTTATGATGACAGAATAACCACTTCTTACTACAGCTTATGCCAGCCTGCCCTGTCCTTAGTCCATGAAATTCATTTTCCTAAATCTTTTTTTTTGTGACAGGCAGAGTGGACAGTGAGAGAGACAGACAGAGAAAGGTCTTCCTTCTCCGTTGATTCACCCCCCCCCCCATGGCTGCTGCGGCCTGCGTGCTATGGCCAGCGCACCGTGATGATCTGAAGCCAGGAGCCAGGTGCTTCTCCTGGTCTCCCATGGGGTGCAGGACCCAAGCACTTGGGCCATCATCCACTGCACTCCCAGGCCACAACAGAGAGCTGGCCTGGAAGAGGGGCAACCGGGACAGAATCCAGTGCCCCGACCGGGACTAGAACCCAGTGTGCTGGTGCCGCAAGGCGGAGGATTAGCCTATTGAGCCGTGGCGCCAGCCGCTAAATCTTGTTAATTATTTATTCCATGTAAATTTGGAACTATTATTTTCTTCAAGTTGTTTTGAAACTGTTGGCATCCACATTAGAATTACTGTATCAATTATTATGTTAATGAATTGGGAGAGAATCATTGCTTTAAATCTATCCTACTTTCCTATCCAAAAGTATGCTAAGTATTTATGCTTACACAAACATTCCTTTTAAAGTATGATTTTCTTCATACTTCATACTGTATTTAATTATGCATATTTTATATACAGTAATTTAGTACCACATTTCTAAGTGGGATCCATTTTTTCTGTCAATTCTATTTATTTACTTTCCAAGTTTATTAGTACAAAGGAATGACTCTGATTATTTTCCTTTTTCTTGCATTTTGATCAGCGGTCAGCTCCCAGGATTCATTAAAACTGTGTCACTTTGATGAAGGCTTCATCCTGCTTTGCTTTTCTTGAGGCTTTTCTCCTGGGACAGACACAATGAAAATCACAAATAAGTAAACACAAACATGAAAGGGCAGAGAGAAAACAAGTATCTCCTCATTCTTCAGAGCATGCTGATAGGGCATCAGCCTTGGGAGGAATCATGGACCTGCCTGTGGTCTTGAGTGAATCTTGCAAAGTGAAAGACCAGCCTCCCTGGCAGGAGCTGAGAAGGCAGAATGGACAGTTTCTACTCCCTACCCTATGGCGTCCTGCCCTTCTCCAAAGGGTCTTTGGAAATAACAAAGATTTACAATTCTGCCCAACTGTTCATCATTTTAAAATCTGTTTGGCAAACCTTTCTTGGTGTTTTATGAACACGTTCCTTCCCAGTGAAAACCACATGGACTGACCCTCACAGGCAAACAAATCTTCCCTTAGATGCACTGCCATCTTGGAGAGTGACCCCAGTCCTGTAATTAGTCTCCACCTGGTGTTTTAGTGAGAAGGGTGGACCTCAGACCTATAGGTAACTGGGATCCCAGATAGCTACCCAGCACTCTTGCAAGAGATGTGGCATTAGTTTTTCTGCAGTATTGTGGGATACCTTCAGGTATGTGCATGTCACACCAGGGAAGAGATGGCAGATGGGATACAGTTTTGGTTTCCTTACCACTAAACCTATAAGTGCATAGCTTCAGGAGAGATCTGAAGTCACTGAAAGGTGAGGTGACACTGTCCCTAAGCCAAAGGCATTGATCACATGCAAACAGCCTGGGCCTATGGGCCTAGCTCTAGGCTGACCCAAGGGACAGCAGCCCTGCCTGGTGTTTTGCCTTTCTCATCACAGATCTGTGGCACACAGAGGCTCTTGGGGCAGCTGGAGGGTCACTCACTCATCTTCCACATCCTGGATGGAGTCAGGCAGAGGCTGGTTCCTGGTCTCAGGGAGGAGGAGGGCAACAAGGCCGGAGAGGATGGATATAGCTCCGTAGATCATCCAGGGTAAGGGTGTATAATAAATCCTCAGAATCATTACCAAGGGAGCCAGGGCAGCCCCAGTGCTACCAGCGATGGTAATGATTCCTAAAGCTGTTGCCCTTGGAACACAAACAGCACAAAAATAATCATATAAGTTGTGATTTATTATTTTGTGGACACCAGAACAGTGTTTAGACACTTGCAGGTTGACAACACACACTTGCATTTGAAATATGCTCTCTTATTTGCTAGGAAATTATTTTCAAGTCCACAAGGGCATTAAGGCATGTTCTCTCTATTTTGAAACACTATGGCCTACAGTACTCACCCTTTAAGTGACTTATAAGAGTACATGAAATGATACATTAAAGGCAAAAAGGCAACTTTTAACCAACATAAGCTTCATTATTATTAATATTAATATTAATTGATAGCTTATAAATAAGAGTTTTGGTTATTTACCAGTCTCTGTTTATATTCCCATATAAGTCCCGATTAGTTGAAAAGGTCTGTTTTTGGCCTTGAGAGATCCTGCATAAGATTTTCTACCTGATCGCTGTGGGGAGAAGTTCATTTCCGTGGGTAACACAACTGGTCATAGCTGCACTAGAAAGTCCTCCTCCGAAAACCGACAAAGTCACACGCAGGGTCTCCATTTCTTAAGAAAAAGACGAGTGAAACTCAGAAAATCAAAGCCATAAGAATTTAACATCCCCCAAACTCCAAGAGACAAAGACCCTGCCGTTTGGAGTGTAAATGCATATTGAGATGATTCAAGTGTAAAATATACTGAGGAAAAGCTGCACAGAGGCAGAGAATATGCCACAATCATCAGCTAAGAGAT
This sequence comes from Sylvilagus floridanus, assembly GCA_949820135.1. NCBI lineage: Eukaryota > Metazoa > Chordata > Mammalia > Lagomorpha > Leporidae > Sylvilagus > Sylvilagus floridanus. The sequence goes on along the minus strand of OX463224.1, from coordinate 118,275,131 downwards.
GTGACTTCTCCACCTGGAGTGACTGGTGTATTAAATAAAATGACTTCAGCTATTGCATCACTTGTCCCTGCATACTGGAGATTTGCCAAAGATAGAAAGGGAGAATGTGAGTCCAACAGGACTTTGCTTCCATTTATTCTTCCAGGGTTTTTGGGTTCTTCATGGAGAATAAAGAATTGTCCTGTGGGCAAGTACGGAGGTGTGTAAGACACATCCATTTCCTACAGGAGTTTAACATCTAGATGCAAACACAATATCGACAGGAAACTGCTGTCACAGAGGAGAGCAATAAAGCCAAGAGGATTTGGAGGCTCATGGACAAATTCAAGAGTGCTTGATCTAGAATAATATTAAAGAATATTAAATATTTTTTCAATTTTGTAAATCTTAAACAGGAATTTCAGAAAGTCTATTGTCTACCCCAAAAAAAGACAAATCTCACGAGAGATTACAACTTGGAACTCTGCTGTAAGGCAGCACACTGGTATCATTGTGGACTTTTGGGAGAAGTGGAGCTCCTGTAGAATCACTACTATGGGATTTGGGTGAAGTATGTGTGCACTATTATGCTATGTGCAGAATGTATTATTATATGATCACAGTATGTGGATTACACTATTATGCCCTGTGATTTAGGCTAAGTATGGTGACAACCTGGGTTCCCCTGTTCATTAAGTATGATCATCTCATTCAGTAAAATTGATTCTAAGAGAGTCTTAACTACTTCTTTTTTGTTAGTGGACACTTCTGGAGTGACAAAAAGGGACTTTTATTTCCTGAAGTCAAGGTGACTCTTCTACACCAAGCTTGCAGTGTATGACCCACAGGTGGATACCCAGAGACGAGGCAGTATATTGCCACTGAAGCTGGGGTCACGTGGAAGAGCCCACATGGGATACAGCCTCACGTAATGGACACCATCATGCCAGAGATGCTGAGGAGCTGGATTCGTGAAAAGTCAAGTGAAAAGTCTTGTTTGAGAGAAAGTGCCGGATTAAACAGCGCCGGTTTGCTGATCCTTCTCGGACATGAGGAAGGCAAGCGTATGTTCACACTGACTCTTCCTGACTTCCAGTTCTCCCAGTAACCCACAGGCAGAGTCAGTCACAAAGCCTCAGCTTGCTTTACGGAACCTTTACAACCCAACTGCTTTCTGTTTTTTGGTTCAGACAGGTACAAGCAATGCAACAACTGAGGAAAGGGGCAGGGGAAGACTTATTTTCTTCCACCTGTTCTCTTTTCTTACCTTGAGGCACAAATGTGAGGGACAGAATGGAGATTCCCAGTACGAACGAGAACAATGCCTGACTTCCCCGACGGCCTATGTGATTCAGTGCCAACAGTGCCACAAAATTACCCAGGAGGTTGACTACTCCGAAGAGGGCTTGCAAAAGGTAAACACTGCTCCCAAAATGCTGTAGGTGGACGTTCAGGCCAATAACGACCATGATATTTGAAAGTCTGTGGTGAAAAAAAAGAGAAAGATCTATGCCATTAAATTTAAAGCCTTGGTCCTACAAACACCACTGTCTTGGCCCAGGCAGCCAGTGCTTGTTCTGAAAGTAGGAAAGCACTAGTTATGTTGTGGAAGACATCCTTGCATGGTCATGATATTTAAATTATAAGATATTGTAGGATGATGGACGTCACAATTCTTCTTAAGGGATTTTTTTTGGAGGTAGAGGCATAATTGTGGGTATTATATGGAAGGACTTTGGCTATTTTAATCTGTGCATAGGTTTCATATTTACAAATATTCACAGGGCATTGCTTCTCATGCTTTTGGCTAAGATCGAGTGTAGTACAAATAATCACGGGGCAGTGCACTTTTTGTTGTATGTATTTACAGTTTGTGACATGACATTTTGATAGACTGCAGTTAACAATAATATATCATATTCAGAATTCTTACAGCACACAAAGAAAAATAACTGTGTGAGATGATGAACATATCAATTCGAGAAGGATCCATTAATGTACTTCACTATAATTTTATCCCAGTTAAGGTGGAAACAAACCAATGAAAAATCCTAAAATTAAAATCTGTACTATAATTAAAGTTATTGTGGTCAGTCTCTTATGTCGATCCTGGTAGGGCAATGTGCAAAATCAAAGCTCCTCATCACATACTTAGTTCCATGTTAGTATCTATAACCCTTTGATCACTTCCAAACATGAATGATCTTCATAACTTTCTCATCTTTTCTCCCCAAATTTGTTCCCACAACACGTTGTACCCCTTGAAATTACAGGCTCAGTTCTCTACCATTTTATGTCCTTATGCACTATGTGAAGCCTACCTCACAAGAGACAAGAGCAGGATCCGTTTCCGCAGGACGGGTGTGTGGAACGAGTCGCACAGGGAAGGCTTTGTCTGTGCGTCCAGCAGCTCCTCCTTCATGGTGGATTTCACAACCTTCAACAATGACAACAGCAAACACAAATTGCTCAGTTGTCACAAAGTGCGGGTCAGTGTGGGAGCGCTGGGAACCCATGGGAGAATGAGATCCACCTTCTTGCTTTCTGGTAGAAAATACAGACACTAAAGATGTACTGACAGGAGTAAACATGGTAGAAAGTTAAAGGAACCTCAGGGCAATTGTGCAGTGACAACTTGAGACTCAAGAGGGCTGAAGAGTTGCAGATTCAGATGGAGAATGGGAAACAAATGTGGAATCACTTGGAGTAGGGTCCAAAGGTCCATTTCTGACAGATGGGCACAGAGATCTGGCCCCTGAGCTTAGTTCTAAGTTGGCTGCCTGCTGTGGAAAAACTGTTTCTAAGAAAAGGAACTTAGCTTGAGAGCCCTTGTTTTGATTCTTCCATCAGCCTCCTTCAGGGAAATCCTAGCATATTCTATTTCCATGAATGAGAAACCTACGATAAAGTCTAGGGAAGAAATCAGGGGAGGCTGGAGTAGTGCCATCCATATTCAGACTTGGCTATGACCTAGGGTCACATTTTGGCTTTGAATTTGCTAGTAATGTGTCTTAAGGAAGGTAGTTAAATACCTGTAAGCCTCAATTATCTGGGTTTTATTTTTAAAAAGATTTATTTATTTGAAAAGCAGATTTGCAGAGAAAGAGGCAGAAACAGAGAGACAGAGAGGGAGAGAGAGAGAGAGAGAAGGGGGAAGAGAGAGATAGAGGTATAGATAGATAGAGAATCTTCCATCCACTCCCCAAATGGCCACAATTGCCAGGCCTGGGCCAGGCCAAAGCCAGGAGCCAGAAGCGTCTTCCAGGTCTTCCATGTGGGTGGCTGGAACCCATACACTTAGACCATCTTCTTCTGCTTTCCAAGACACATTAGGAGGGAGTTGGACCAGGAATGGAACAAGCAGGACTCAAACCAACACTCGAATAGGATGCCAATGTCATAGGCAGCTGCTTAACCTGCCGTACCACAGTGTTGGTACTAATTGTCTTGGTTTTTTTTCTTTTTTTAAAGATTTATTTTATGTATTTGAAAGTCAGAGTTACACAGAGAGATGAGAGGCAGAGAGAGAGAGAGATTCTTCCATCTGCTGGTTCACTCCCAAGATGGCCGCAATGGCCAGATCTGTGCCGATCTGAAGCCAGGAGCCAGGAGCTTCTTCCAGGTCTCCCACGTGGGTGCAGGGGCAAGGATTTGGGCCATCTTCCACTGTATTCCCAGGCCATAGCACAGAGCTGGTTTGTTAGTGGAGCAGACAGGTCTCGAACTGGCGCCCATATGGGATGCAGGCACTTCAGGCAAGGGCATTAACCTGTGCGCCACAGCGCCAGTCCCATTATCTTGTTTTAAAAAAAGAAGAATAGAAAAGTAGGCAGTGAAAAAAATAACACCTTTCTTAGAAGGATTTCCTAGTCCACACAAAATATCAGAAAGGTATTCATATCAAATGACACCTAGCACACCTTGGGTACTTATTAACTTATGAACTATTTAACTAATTTATCTTCATTATCACCGATGAAACAATACCATGAAGTCCATTGGAAACTTTCCACAATGAACGTAAAAGGAAAGATCACCATGACCAAAGAAGCTTATACTTTTGAGAATGTCCTCCTACTTTGCAATCCCAACCTTAGCAGCAAAATATTAGGTTTATGCTTTTTAGAAAGCAATCATGGTGATGACCCCTGCCCCCGCCCTGCCATCTAACACAAAAATCCAGGACTGCAGGCCACTGTTACAGATACTATTATAAGAATAGGCTCCAAGAAGGGCTTAAACCTGGGCCAGATGGGGATATATGGCTGATGTCATGTTAGTAGCTTGTAATCAACCATGGCGGAATAATTTACATCATGGAGATTGATAATCTCAAGTGTGGGATTTTTGGCTTATTCGTCCTTCTAGAATGTGATGTGTTAAACATTTATCATACCATCCCTGTTTCCTCCTGCAGTCATTCGGACTTCTCTCAACTGCAAATTTAATCACACACCTGCCCTATTTACACCTGGTCTCTACCAGGTTCTACCTTAACTTCCAAGACCCATTTCAGAGGCATTCAGTGCCTCTATTCCCACACTAACCCATGTTAGGTCTCTCCCATCAGCCTTCACACTGTACCTTGCTGAAGACACAGGTTTTGATTTCTTTTTGGGGGAGCTCTTTCTATCACAGTGCCTGTAACAAAATAAATATGAAACAAGTCTGGAGAAAGTCTGAGAAAGCAAAAGGAAAGGGAAAATATAAAGGGAGAAATGCCTGGGAAGAGATGATGGAGGGTGGAATGCACTTAGAAACTCAAAGATCTAAGATTCCAGAACCAACACAGGAAAAACCACATTGATCCAAGGACCTTGGGGAACATCTTTGTGAGTGAGATCAGAGATAGGGGAAGTAGATGTTTATATTTGAAATTATAATAATATATACTATTCAGAAAAAATTTTAATGTATCATAGTTGAAAAAACTCTGAAATTTGGTGGATTTAATGGAAACCAGCAGAGGATTCAGTAGGGAATCTGTTGATCTTGCAAGGTTACCTCATCACTCATAATCACACAAGTGTGCATTCGTTATGTCCTACAGACTGAGTCTTCAATAAAGTACCCTATGGCTAGGGTGATTCCCAGGAAATGCACGGAGGATGTAATCTAGAAGGTCCCCTGTGGAGCAGGAGTCCTTTGACTATCTACTAGGGTTGAACTACTAGGGAAGAATAGGGGGGAAGATCAAGAAACAGGCTGGACAATCATAACGGAGGAGTGGAAGAAACTGGGCAGACCCAAGGGAGGGAAGGAGCAGGAGGGAAGAGTTTTGAAGCTACAGAGATTACAGGAGCTGGGTGCTCCCTAAGACCATAACTGCATCAACAATGAGACTGAACTGAACACAAAGACCAGGTAAACTGGAGGATTCAGAATGAGATTAAAGACATGCACTAAGGCTGGAACAGGTATCTTCCAGAGCCGATCCAGACAAAGTTGACCTAGAAAGAGCACTCAAGAGAAGTTGCCCGAAAAATACTTGAGGTTGGCGGGGGTGGGGGGAGGGGAGGACACTTTCCTCTGATGCTGTTATTTCCAGGAAGGACTTGGAACGATTAACACGCAGACCCCTCTTTTTGGAAAATGTAGCATGTGATTGCTGAGTGTGGGATAACGTGACGGGCACACTCTAATGCACAGAAGGCCTTCCTCACAGTAAGCTTACAGCACTCACGTCTGCTCTCTGGGCCACATCCTCTATTCAGCAGGGTAGGCTTTGCACCTGGGGGAACACCTGTGATGGATGAGTAAGTTCAATTGTGGGGTGAAGTGTTGGCAAATCCACTGACACTAAGAATTGAATGTGGCGCCTGCAATGTCAGCTTTCACAGTAATACAAGTACAACAGCTTTGCTCTCCCTGTCTCTGAGCTCTTCAATCATCCCTGTTATGAGGGATTTGGGCAGAGAAGATGCGTGATTACCTGGCCTCCCTAGGACTGGAGGAATGGATGCATTGCTGCGATACAAAGCAGCTACTTTAAGTTAGAAGGATAGGGCAGGTCTAAAATACAAGTTTGAAATGATCTTTGCACAGTTTAAAAAAAGTCAAATTTAGTGTCACTGGATACCATTTGTGAAAAGAATCCAGTCCCTAAACCAAATCATCACCAATGTTCTCTTTCTCCCCACTGGGCACTTAGGGGACTGTCAATTGCCATTCCTTTTGATAATGCATTGTTCTTTTAAATTTAAGTGTGTGGCACTTAATTTTGTTATATGCCAGGCCCCTGCATTATTTTAGCTTTCATTCATTGGGTCAAACTAGAAGGCAAGATACTAAGTTGTACTGAGAATTAAAGTGAGCTCCAAAGAAGTTATTTGGTTCAAAAAATTAATGTAATTTGGGCAAAGATTGATGCACTCCAGGAGTTATGTAGAGCTCCACTTCAATTTCAAGAATGCTTTTCTCTCCAACCACTCCATTATCACCACAAATCAAAACAAAACAAAACAAAAAGCTACCATTCCCTGTGCTGATGCTGTGGCACAATGGGTAAAGCATATGCCTGAGACATTAGCATCCACTTTGGGAGCCGGTTCAAGTCCTGGATGCTCCTCTTCTGATTCCTACTAATGGCCTGGGAAAACCATCAGAAGATGGGCCAAGTGTTTGGGCTCCTGCCACCCATGTGGGAGATCTGGATGAAGCTCCTGGTGGGGCCGTTTGGAGAGTGAACCAGTGGATGAAAGATCTCTTTCTCTGTCTCTCCCCCTCTCTCTAGAACTCTGATTTTCAAATAAATACAAAAATCTTTAATAAAGAAACCCAACCCCACGATAACAGTTCCCATCAACAAGGGCTCGTCAGTACTACTGTTGCTGGCTCCATCTCTGGGGAAACCTTTATTTTTTCCTTTCTCATTGGGCTTAAACTCCTAGTAGCACTTTGTTTCTCCCTGTTTGAAATCTTCTGTTAAAGGGCCTGTTTTCTTCTGGGACTTTCAGACCTCACATTAGCTGTACCATAGAACATTTTCCTAGATTTTTTTATTCATCCTTTATTACTATTTTCTAACCCTGACATTCTAATTAAACCAGGCTAGAGATCAGGCCCTGTCTCTGTTAGTGTTCCTCTCATTCCTTGATCCCATTGCAAATAAAATGAAATAATAATAATAATAAACACTACCATATGGTCCTATGGTCCCACTTCCAGTTATATTTCCAACATAACAGAAAGTAGGATGTCAAGGATGCATTTACACATCCTATTCATTGTAGCACTATTCACGCTAATCAAGAGGTACAAAGAACATAATGCCCTTTGACACGAAAGAAAAAAGAAAATGTGGCATATGCATGCAATCTATATTATTCAGTCATAAAGAAGAAGCAAATCCTGCCATGTATGACAATATGGATGGATCTTGAGGACTCCACGTGAAGTGACATAAACCAGTGACTGAAGGACACATCTTGCATAATCCTACGGACTTCAGGCATCCAAACCAGGGAATAGGCTCTCAAGGAAAGGGACAACTTCAGTTCAGTTGGTATAGAGTTTCAGTGATGTAGCACAGAAACATTTTTCAGCAATCTATTATTCTAGATGGTGTTTATGGCTAAAAACTCAGGATGCTATACTTTAAAATTTACTAAGAGGGCAGATTTCATTTTAACTGATTTTGATCTTAATAAAACACTTTAAACTCTACTATTTTTTTCTCTTATTAATATGAAACCTCCTTGAAACCTGGGATCCTGACATACGACTTCTATTCATTATTAAGTAGCATGTCTAGCATGTTATAATTTTTAATATTTAATATATGATATAATAAATTATTTATGTCACTATCTAATGGTTTGCCTTTTTTCTAAATAATTTACTTTATTATCCACTTATCTGCTTTGTAAAGCTGGGGTGTGAAAAAAGAGACAGACCTGTGGAGAATTTCTACCCAGTCATGACCTTGTGACTTGTAACAAGTAAAATGTAAATTCCACAAAACAGGGTTTTGGACTGTCATGGTCACTGCTGTAGTATGAGTAGAGCAGACTGGCACAGGCAGGCTCTCGGTAAACGTACTTTGAATGAAAGGTCATGTGGCTAAATGAGCAAATATGTGATCTGCCTTACGCCCCATTCTGCAGGGTCACTAACCTTTCATTCTTTGCCTACCCGGAGCAAAAGGACCAAAGAGTATTAAACAGGAAGCAATGGATTTATTTTTGTTCCTGTCTGTAACAGAATGGGACCACTATACAATCTTTATCATTATTAATATCACATGCCCTCTACCTCTGTGAGTAAAATACCCATGTCCAGTCTCTTTGGCAACAGTATGTTCTCTTTCACTATCTATGCAGTGAGGGTCAACATTCACTGGGAATGAGGTCAATGAAGTGAAAGAAACCCAAAACCAGACCTGTGTCCCTATCCTTTATCACCTGGTGGACGCCGACTGGGGCATATGGCAGATTATGCTTTTCCTACATGTCACAGCCACCTCCCTTCATTGCTCACCTCCAAGGTTAAGGTGTCTTCCACGTTCTTCATCCCATTCCTGTGTGCAGCTTTCCGGAGTTCCTTCAGGCCCTTCTCTGCTTTGTTGCTGATGATCAGCCACCGGGCAGACTCTGCCAGCCACCTGACCAAAGAAGAGAACTGTGCAGCCGATTCCTGTTTGCTTATTTTTCACCTGATCTACGTCCTCAGACACTTTTCCTCTCCTATATAGTTAGGTTATATCTCCACTAGTTAGGTTATATCAGGAAACACAATTTTACTATCTCTTGCTGTATTACTAGGAAAATACGAGGATGACCTCATCATGTATTGTACCTTCACTGCAGATAACAGACCAGGACATCATAAATAAGAGTAATTGCTTCTCTCTTATTCAAGGAGTTTTTCTGGTTTTAGCAAATAAAAATACACTTTTCCCAGGTAAATATTAACTCAAGTAAGCAGTAAATAATTCTTTAGTAAGCTATGTATCATGCAATGTGCTTGACATATTTACACTAAACATTAATTACTTAAAACTAGCATTTAGGGAGACATTTTGTATTTTATCACTTAGCAAATGAAATTGCAGCCTCTCAGATGCATAGAAAATTTCATACACATGATGAATAACAATGCAACCATGGATCAGGTAATAAATGGCATATCACATGAAATAAATCTGTCATTTATCTGAAAATCAAATTTGTTTTGTGTCCTTGATATTATCTGGCAATCTTGTTTGTTATGCTTCTCAAATTGCACACAGGGCATAGATCAGCAGAGCATGTGCTCAAGTGTTGACCAAGGACCTTACTATTCACATGGTCATAAATTCCACATTTAATCCCTGTATCTCGCCTTTCTAGGTCCTCTAACATAAGAAGAAAACAAGCTTATACCTTGAGCACAGAAAGAAAACAAAAAATGGCACGGAAAACACCAGCTGGAGGACGTGCCAGTCTCGAAGGGCAAAAGCCAGGCCTCCCAGTGCTATTTGTCCGATACAACCAGCACTGATTACCAGTGTAGTTCCCAGGGCTTGGAACTTGGGCAATGTCCATTCTAGAACTGAAAGAAAACACACACATGGAGGTTTTACCTTAAAACAAAGGAGGACTTTCAAAGTTTGGAAAATATCCAAGGTCCAAAATGTTGACTTACTGAGAATCATACTATTTGATAAGACGGCTGAGGTTGCTATCCCAACCAAGAAGCGAAGTGAGCAGTAAATGAGGAAGCTGGGAGAAAAGGCTGTGCAGGTACTGGTGATCGCCAGCAGGAGGACACAGAACCTCAGCATAAACTTCCTCCCAAACCTGAGAAAGGAGAACCGTTAGAACTGCAAACCATGGCCACTTGTAAAAACTCTCCAGAGGAAAGCAAACTTTCACATTTAGACGATGTTTTAACATGTCAAACCTTGCACTTAAAATCTTAAAGTGTCAACAGATCATCGATGCAGGTCTCAGAAGATACCTTCCCCATTTGTCAACAGATACCAAATATATCAAACACTCTTTTAGTCTGTCACCAGTAGATAGATATTTGAGACCAACTGAAACTACATAAGATGGGCTGCAATGTTGGAAAATTGAACTCATCACAAATGTCTTTGTATTAACAAAATCATGTGGCATAGTAGAGTTTGTACAGTGTCTAGAATCCAAGGATTCTAATATGGAATGAATTGTGTTCACCACCATGATTCATTGAACACTGACTCTCAATGAGATGATGTGTGCAGATGCAGCCTTTGGGAAATAGGTTCAGATGGGGCGGGGCCTTCGCATGGGATTGGTGCCCTTACAGGTAGAGATGTTGAAGAACTTGCTTGCTCTCCCTTTCTCTCCTCCATGTGGTGATGTAGGAAGTTGGCTGGCTACAAGCCAAAAAGAGACGCTTCCATAGAAACCAAACTGGTCAGGACCTTGACATTGGACTTCCCAACCTCCCTAAACATGAGAAGCTGTTTGAACCTGCTCAGTGGGATATTTTGTTGTGGAAGCCCTGAGTAATTATTGAGAGATCTAAATCTGCACTTGGGATTTCAGGACCCTCACAGGTCATGGCTAAACCACTGTGAAAGGAATATGCATGGAACAGTGCATCACAGCTGCTGATGGGAGGCCCTGTCTGCTGAGTCTCGGGTAACAGATCTTGAAGAAGGTACTTCCTCTAGAACAAGATTCCAGGAGCCACAGGAAAGATAGAGGAATGTATAGACAGTTTGAAGAAGAAAGAATTAGGTAAGAAGAGCATGAAGAAACAGAAAGGGAGAAGATTTTTAAAAAGGAAGCTGAATTCTCTTACTTCAAGGGTTCCTGGAAAAGGGGACGACACTTCCATAGACAAAGTGGACAAAATGACCTGTGCTGATTTGGCATGACCAGTTATACGTTCCAATAGACAGATGCTGAGGTTAGACAAATGCTCTGCGATCTTTGCTGCTCTGAGGGCACACCCACATTATGTTACTGTTAAATCTTTCACATTTTGAGTGTCATACATACATCACTAATTTCTATATTTATATTTTGGTTCAGACTAGAATAGCATCGATATACAGAAGGGCTGATGGCACCGCGGCTCAATAGGCTAATCCTCTGCCTGCGGCGCCAGCACACCAGGTTCTAGTCCGGTTGCTCCTCTTCCTGTCCAGCTCTCTGCTGTGGCCTAGGAGGGCAGTGGAGGATGGCCCAAGTGCTTGGGCCCTGCACTCGCATGGGAGACCAGGAGAAGCACCTGGCTCCTGCCTTTGGATCAGTGCGGTGTGCCAGCCGCAGCGCACTGGCTGCAGCGGCCATTAGGGGGTGAACCAACGGCAAAAGGAAGACCTTTCTCTCTTGTCTCTCTCTCTCTCTCACTGTCCACTCTGCCTGTCAAAAAAAAAAAAAAAAAAAAAAAAAAAAAAGAAAGAAAGAAAGAAAAAAAAGAAGGGCTAAGATTAAGGTATAAAATGAGGAGAATGATAATTGGGTTGTCCACATTTCATGTCCAAAAGAAGTTTGTGTTGTACAAAATGTGAAGACTATTGCTTCATTGATTATTACTGCACAATCCGGCCAGATGTTCATTACTGCTTTTCTTATAATCTGGATGTAAAGGATGACTATATTTCTGAGTTTTTTTGATTCAGTTGGGTTCATTTGAATATGGCCTGTGGAGAGAACTATCTCTTTGTCATTTTAGGTCTGTCCATATAAGTTCTCTTTTGGTCCTATCTCTTCTCTCTGACATGACTGGAAAAGAATTTGGAGATTTAAAAGTCACAGAACAGAAGGAGTTGTTCCCTGAGCTGCTGCTCAGAGGATGGTTGCCTGGCAAGGCCACCTGAACCACTCAACTCTGACACCAGTGAGAATCAACCTTTATTAAGGTAACCAATTATGATTCTGGGGTAGTTACTGACTAACATAGTAATGTTGTTACCATAATGATGTTTGATGAAGATAACCTGAGAAGATCATTGTCTATTTCTTTTATATCATGTTTCCCAAATTTATCTGAAAAGACTATTCATTTTAAAAGAAAATGTGATATATGTCTCTAAGCATCTATATCAAAAGACTCTACAAAATTACATATGCCCATATCCAGATTTTATTTAAAACATATATTGTTGAATATATAAATATATCTGAATTATTTTAAAGTTAGCTCTTACTTGGGTGGACTTCTTTTTTTTAAAGGGAAGAGTTTATTGGAGGAAACCCGACAGACTGGAGGGAAGGGGTGAAGAAGGAAAAGAAGGAGGAGAGCATACGAGAGAGAGACAGAGACAGAGGTTAGGAGACAGAGAAGAAGAGAGAAAGAGAAAGAGAGAGAGAGAGAGAGAGAGCGAGAGCGAGCCACATGTTCAGGAGCAGGTCCTTTTAAAACTTTGCTGGGAGGGTGGGTAGGGAAATAGGAACAGCAAATCCCATTAGGATGGGGGTGGAGCTTGACACTGGTGGTTGGGCCATATGGCTACCAGGCTTCCAGCAATGGGGGCGGTAGAGCCTAGGATGGTGTCAGGGTGTAGATTGCAGCATAAATAAGACTGAACCATTTTACTAACCTTCCCCTCTTTTGTTTTTTATAAAGCAGGAGCTGTATGGGATTACATTAGGCCCCAAAGTCCAGGAGGGGTAGAGGGACACTGTTCTGTCTTAAGAGCTACTTCCTGCTGACATGGACGACAAGGTATTCTTCGCTGCCATGGGTGATGTCTCAAGCCGCTATCTCCTGGGTGGGGAGCCGAGTATATATCTGTAGCAGCATTTGGTTGACCACCTGGTAGCTGAAGGCTTAGAAAATTAACAATAATTCTGCATATCAACTATCAGACTGTTTTCATATTGCCATTAAGATCTGCTAAATGTCTTTATAGCTGTTACTTTTCTTTTCTCCATCCATTACCACATTACATTTGTTATGCTTTAATCAGTATTTTGAAATCTGAAAAGGTAGATCCACTTATTTTTCTCATGACATTACAGTTTTGAAGGCCAATAGTCTTCCATGTGAGTTATGAATGATCTAAAATGTATTTTTAAATTTTTATCTGTATTCTGCTTCAATATGAGTACATATTTGTCAGAAAATAAAATAAAACAAAAAGTGAATATATTTGCTTGTTGTTTGTTTTGCTGATGGGTTGGGAGTCCTCAATATAAGGTTATTAATATGGGCAGTTGTGACACTGAGACTGACTCATCAGTAGAGTTTCTAGAGGGTGCCAGTGGACAGGACTCGCTGTTTGATAGGCTTCCAAACTATTTGGCAAAAACTCTTCCTTGGCCTGTGTGATCATTGATGCCTCTTACTTGTTGTTGGCTAATGTTATGAAAGAGATTTCCTTGAAAGACAGGAGCTCTGCTAGTCAATGCAGATTGACTGTTGTAGGGTATTTCTTGAAGCCTTTTTGTTTATTTTTTAAATTATTATTATTTATTTGAAGGAGTAGAGACAGAAAAAGACAGAGATACAGGAATATCATCTATTGGTTCACTTTCAAATGCCTGCAATAGCCAGTGCAGGGCCAGGGCCACAGCCTGGAGCTGGAACACAATCCAGGTGTCTGATATGAACCCAACGACTTGAGCCATCACGGCTGCCTCTCAGTGTCTGCAATAGCAGGAATCTGGAGGCAGGAACCAGAGTTGGGAATCCAACCCAGGCCTCCCAATGCGGGATGCAAGCATCTTAACCTCTACACTAAACTCCCACTCTTACTCCTTGAAGTCTTCAGGAGACTTACATAGGGATCAGCCTCTGTGCAAACTTAAGGTTTCCTGAGCATGCACTTACCAGACCAGGCTGTCTCAGTTTCCCCATGGATGTGATTACTTTGAGTGCCTTAATTTCTCAAAGAGTTTTATGTAAATGTATTCTCTGGCCCTTAGATGGTCTATTGTATATTTACATTAATATTTATGTGAGGTATGCTCAATCAGACTTTCCCCAAATGGTAGAGTTAGAAACATACCAGGGGATTCCAATTCAATCTCATCAAGGTGGCATGTACCAATGCCATCTCACTAGTCCAAATGATCAATTTCTGTTCACAACTGATCATAATGATAGGACTAAGAGCCAAAGGGATCACATAAACAAGACTAGTGTCTGCAAATACTAACTGATAGAATAAAAAAAGGGAGAGTACGATCCAACATGGGAAGTGGGATACACAGCAGACTCATAGAATGGCAGATGTCCTAAATGGCACTCTGGCCTCAGAATCAGCCCTTAAGGCATGTGGATCCAGCTGAAAAGCCCATGAAAGTATTTCAGACATGGAAAGCCAAGACATTCTGGAAAAAAAATGACCTAAATGAAAGATCTATGCGAGTGAGATCCCAGTGGAAAGAATGGGCCATCAAAGAAGGAGGTACCTTTCTCTGAAGGGAGGAGAGAACTTCTACTTTGACTATGACCTTGTCCAAATATGATCAGAGTTGGCGAACTCAAAAGGCTTCCATAGCCTTGGCAACTCATGACAAGAGCCTAGGGTGATTACTGACGCCATAAACAAGAGTGTCATTTTTTAAGTCAATAACAGGAGTCACCGTGCACTTACTCCTCATGTAGGATCTCTGTCCTTAATGTGTTGGTCAATGTGAATTCATGCTATAACTAGTATTCAAACAGTATTTTTCACTTTGTGTTTCTGTGTAGGTGCAAACTGTTGAAACCTTTACTTAATATATACTAAATTGATCTTCTGTATATAAAGATAATTGAAAATGAATCTTGATGTGAACAGAAGGGGAGAGAGAGCAGGAGAGGGGAGGGTTGTGAGTGGGAGGGAAGTTATGGGGGGGGAGCCATTATAATCCATAAGCTGTACTTTGGAAATTTATATTCATTAAATAAAAGTTAAAAAAATTATGTGAGGTCAAAATTATTTCAAAATTAAAATACTCAAAATTTTTAAATATAAGGGAATCATTCAACCTTTATCCAGGGCATCCAACACAATCCTATGTATAATAGTAAGAGATTCAACATATTCTACCTAAGATCAGAAGTAAAGCAAATGAATCAGGACCCATCATTTAAAATGACATTTTAGTAAAGGTCCTACCTACTTTCAGAAAAAGAGTAAAAGACGAAAGTCAGAAAATAACAAGAAAAACTATACATACATGCAGACGGTATGATTATGTGGGATGCTTTAAGGAATCCACAATAACATGACTAGAGCTAATAAGTGAATTTACTGAGATGGCAGAATGGAAGCTTAATATATTTAAATTAATTGCATTTGCATGTAGTAGCAATGACTAGTCAGAAATTAAAATGACATTAAACGTTTAGCTTCACCAACTAGTTAAGTAGGAGTAAATTTCATGAAAACAATGCATGACTTTTCTTAGAAACTAGGAAATATTACACAAAAAACTAAAGATATCCTAAATTTAGTGAGAACGCCATCCTATTATTAGATCAGAGAATTCAATATTTTTAAAATGGCAATCTTACCTGTTATGGATTAAACAGGATTTGCCCCCTCCCCCAAGTTCATACATAGCTTTAAGCCCTCAAAATCTTATGTGATCAGTTAATGAATCATGGTCGATGGATTATGGTGGAGTCTTGATCTATTTGTGGCATCCAAGAGGTGGACCTGATAAGAGGCCTTTAAGTCAGAGGGGGTTTGCTCTTTCAAGGTAGTTCTCACATGAAGCGTGGTTACTTAAGACATGTTTGGCCTAGTTTCCCTCTCTGCTTCCTGGATCACCATGGGTTTGTTCCTCTGCACCTGCTCCACCATTGCTGGCTTCTGTCAGATGCTCTGGAGGAAGCTCTTGGTTCCTGGCTTTAGTCTGGCCCAACCTGCCATTGTGGCCATCTAGGGAGTGGACCACTAGATGGAGGATTTTTATTCCTTCTCTCTGTAACTCTACCTCTCAAATAAATAAGTAAAACCTTTAAAAAATAGGACCACCGAATCTTGGATTGTGAATCCCCCAAATATAAACAAAATAATCTTTTTTCCATCCTACATTGCTCCTCTTGGGTATTTTAAAGTAACAAAGAGCTGAGTAATACATTATCTGAACTATTCAAAGCAATCTCAATAAATTTCTAAAAAAAGAACCACTTTCTGACTCCCAACACCACAGTCCTGTTGCCTGTTTTTGATTTTTAGGTAAGTGAAATGGTATGGTATGTAATCATTCTTGTTATCTTTGTTGCACTTCACAAAATGGTTTGATATTGGGGCTGGTGTTGTGGCACAGTGGGTTAAGCCAACTGTGACACCTGCATCCCATATCAGAGCACCAGTTCAAGTTGCTCTGGTTCTGATTTGGATCCCTGCTAATGTGCTTGAGAAAGAAATGGCGAAAGGTCCGAGTACTTGGGCCCCTGCCACACAAATGAGAGATCCAGATGGAATTCCTGGCTCTTGTCTTCAGTCTGGCCCAGCCCTGGCCATTGAGGCTATTTGGGAAGTGAACCAGAAGATGGAAGATCTCTTTCTGTCTCTGTCTCTCCCTCTCTCTGTTACTCTGCCTTTCAAATAAGTTTTTAAAAAACTGGTTTGACACTCTCATTACTACAGAGTAGTTTATTCATTCCCTTTGCTGTATTAAAACCAACCAACAGAATATTCTGAGTCTTATTTATCCCTTTTTTAGAAGATTTATTTATTTATTCATTCGAAAGGCAGAGTTAGAGGAAGGCAGAGGCAGAGAAAGAGAGAGAGGTCTTCCATTTGCTGGTTCACTCCCCAGATGGCTGCTATGGCTGGAGCTTTGCCGATCTGAAGCCAGGAGCCAGGAGCTTCTTCTGGGTCTCTCATGTGCATAAAGAGGCCCAAGGATTTGGGTCATCCTCTACTGCTTTCCCAGGCCATAGCAGAGAGCTGGATCAGAAGGGGAGCAGCCAGGACTACATCCGGCGCCCATATGGGATGCCAGCACTGCAGGCGGCAGCTTTACCTGCTACACCACAGTGTTGGCCTCTATTTAACTTAACATTCTATAATTAGTAGAATTCTAGATGATTTTTAGCTTTGGATGTTATGAAAAGTCACATGCATTTTTTCAAATAAATCAATTTCATCATACCCCTCTCCTCACAATATCATTTAGTCTTGTTTAGGATTTACTCTCAGCTTCATGATAAATTTCAGAATACTTAAATGATGTTGACCCTGCAGATTCATTTAGTTTTTCACTGCCATGAAGTACCAGGCTCCTCTAATTCCCTGTTTGCATCACCTGTGATCCATCAAAATGGATCTATCTGCATTTTCTTGTGACACTCTCATAGTGCTGAGCTACTGAACTCTTAGGATGAACACTCTGACTCTGAACTGTTTTCTAAATACGTTGTGGTTATAGCTCCGGACAGCATAGCTTGCAGCTGAGGTAAGTGACATGATGCTGGGGAATGGTAAGGTGCATCTTAACCTCCTTTTATTCCTCAGGAGATACATGGTTGAGCAATGGCAATGGTTGTCTATTCTGGAATATGTAATACCAGGCACAAAATCTCCCAAACTTATAACTCTACAACTATGATATCAGTTGTTATATTGGTTAGCATACATGATTGTAAAACTTAACTTTAGGGGCTGGCATTTGGCATAGCAGGTGAAGTTGCTGCCTGTGACTCTGGTATTCCATATGGGTGCTGGTTCAAGTCTTGGCTGCTCTACTTCCAGTCCAGCTTCCTGCTAATGACCTTGGAAAAGCAATGAAAGATGGCCCTAGTGCTTGGGCCCTTGCCACTCACATGGGAGCCCAGGATGGAGCTCCTGGATCCTGGCTTCAGCCTGGCTCAGTACTGGCTGTTGTAGCCACTTGAGGAGTGAAGCAGCACGTTGAAGATCTCTCTCTCCCTCTCTCTCTCTCTGTAACTCTGACTTTCAAAATAAATACATCTTTTTAAACAATTTAATGTTAAAAAAATTAAGCATGGTGGCAAAAATTGTCAACACTCCACCCATGACACATGAGTGCCATAGGAATGCCTACCCAACAGACTTGGGCAACAAAGACATGAAGACTATTCTCAGGGCTCTACAACATTCAGTGCCTGGTGTCCAGGAAGGACCGAATGCAGCAGCTCTGGTCAGTGTTTACAATATTATTTTCCATATCTATGTCTTCAGTTAGGTTGAATCCCAGGTATTGCAACATCACCCTCTTCTGTTCCCATAGTTAACTCTTTCTCATCGATCTAAGCTATATGATCTGGCACCTTCTTTCTAAACTCTCTCCTGAAATACCACTGTGTCTTTTGGAGATGTCCTTTTCATGTCTTACACTGTACTCAGAACACAAAGTTTTGAAAACAGCCCATGGCACATTGACTGCAATTTTCCAGTTGTGTTTGTAGGTGCCTGGAGACTAAGTCATCCCCAAGACAGGGTAATTTGCAAAATATATATATATATATATATATATATATATATAAGAAATGAATGATTCATAAACTGGTGAAAATACATATTAATGAAGACAGTTGTGAAACAGACACTCACCTATCTGTTAAATGGCCACATAGGATGCCTCCCACTAGCATTCCAGTCATGACTATGAATCTAACCACTGAATTCAGTGACTGAGATGCGCATACCAGGTCCCACTAGAAGAGAAGGAACCAGCATAGCAGAATTTACAATCCCTCATTGTAACCTAATCAAAATCCCTTAACCAGACTGCAAGTTCAGTATGTTAGGTATCTGTCTTCTTCTTTAGCTTCCCTTTCCCATATTACCTGAATTTTGCCATTCAGTTACAGTTCAAATGTAATTTTCTCTAAGAATCCTGCCCAATGCTGAAAGTTATATAAATGATCCCTTTTACTCAATACAAACTAGCTCTCAAACCTGGCCACACAGTGTAACCATTTGAGGATGTGTAAGAACTTACTGGATTTTAGATAACATCACTATAGACCTTCGTATATGACTGCTCTAGGGCTATTGGTCTGAGCACTGAGAGTTTGATCAGTCTCCCAGGACGGTTCTCATTTGAGATCAAGGCTGAGCTTTACTGACTTAGCATACCATTCATAACAAAATACATGCATTATTTACTTAAATTGTGACAGAAAGCGCCTGATAGCAGAGACATTTCTATTTTTGACTTCATTAGACTCATTAAACATGTAGTTCTCAGACACTTAATAGAGAAGCAATTAGCAGCTGAACAAATGAAGAATAAGCACCCACGTGGGTAATTAAAGGCTTGAGGCATATTCATGACTTATGTTATTTCTAAACACCCAGGTCATGTATGCATCAGAGAAAAATAGAGTCTCTTACTTTAGTCACAATGGTGGAGGAGAAGGAGCTCCGATCGTACACCCAGCCATCCACACAGGGCTCTGTGTCTGACTCACTTATATTGGGGAAGGTCCCGTTCAGATGAAGGAGCTGCCACTGGGGATGGATGAAGCGACGGCACTCCTCTGGCCTCAGGTTTGCGTCCAGTGGGATGGAGACTCTCAGGAGGGCGTCTTGATTGAGGATGTCAGAGTCATTGCCAGAGGCCGTGTGGTTGTCCAGGAGGGGGACCCAGCAGCGATGCCCAGGGACGGCTGCAGTGAAGTTCTCCAACTGAAACTGAGGAAAAGCTACCATGGTTAGGATTACAAAGAAAGCTGTCTGAAGGATCTGGAATCTCCCCTGGCCACCAACTTGATCTAGGAGATCCTGAAAGGCCATTGGGGCTGAATGGGTGATCCCTGAGAACTGGCACAATGTCTCTATGTGAAAAAAAAAATCAAAGAGATAGTTTCCTTGTATCAGGTGACTCTAGACAGTGTTGATCCCACGGCAGGGCTATGGGAATTGATTCTGCACATTATTTGGGGCTGAGTTAGGTGGTTGTCTGAATTCAAGTCAAAAAGAGATATTTTCATTGGATCATTACAACTGCACACAAATCTGTTTAAATTTCAACTTTGTGAAAATCCATGATGTCAACAGTGCCCAAAGCTAGCATTGGACTTTGATATCCACATCCTCTGTAAACAAAACAAAATAAATTTGCAAGATATACAGTAGCTTCCAGAATATCTAATTTGAGAGAATCAAAAGTGAAGTTCTTTTGAAAATATCCTCGGAAAATACAGAATGTAAGTTCTTTATTATAACAGTTGTGAATTTTGATTTAAGGAGTGAGATAAAATAATCTTGAGCTAAATTCAAGATATCAAAATATGGCACAATCTTCTTTTCTGCCAAATGACATTTGGCTCCTGGTAAATTCACCCCTGAAACTTATTTGAACAAAATTCAATACCTTGGAATAAATTTAACCAAGAAAGTCAAAGATCTCTATTAGGAAAATTACCAAACATTAAAGAAAGAAATGGAAGATGACTCACAAAATAGAAAACATCCATATTACCTGATGGAACAAGGACATGAGGCTCAGCCATTCACCCTCATTGCCCCAAAGAGATAAACTCCGGAATGAATTCCTTGCCCTTGAAACTCAGTTGGGTCTCACACACTATTGCCTTCATATCCCACCCTGCATTCTTTTCCAGGTTCCCAAGGAGTTGCCCAGTTCCTGGAATTCCCCTCCCTGCTGCCCCCTACCCCCACCCTCAGCCCTAGCCCTCCTTAAAAAGGCCCGGCCCCTGGGGGTTGGGGCCATCATGTACACACAGGCAAGTTGGTCACCCACCTCTATGGATTTATTTTCTCTGAATAAATTTGGTCTGGCTGTAAATTCATACACTGCCGCCTCTCTATTCTGTGACTCTTTTACTAACATTTTGGTGCCCCATATGAGAAGGGGAGCGAGGAATCAGCATCTTGCCCATACCAGCCGTTCCTGCATTCTCTGGGTAAGAGTTGTGACCCCCACCCTTCCTCTGAATTCTTTTTTTCTGAACTCCTTATGAAATTGGAAAAGACCACCTAAAACCTACAATAAAATGTGTTAAAGTTCCCCAGAAGTGCTATCTGGGGTGTCATATATGCTACCGGAATTTGGGGTGCCATATGATTTCACCATGGGCTTATTACTAAATCCCCAATATTAATAAGCCCAAGAGGGTTCTTGACTAATATTTAGAGAAGAATTCTAAATACTGGCATAGATAAACGAGGTAGCATGCTACGTTTTAAGCTTTTATTTAGTGAGAAAGATGCATAGGAGAGTGAGAGCTTTATGTTAGAGAGGTGAATAGGGGTTCATACCAAGCACCAGGAACCAGCCACATGGAGGAGCATCTAGGCCTGTATCTGGGCCAGGAAGCCAAGAGCACATGGCCCGAAGGCCATGCACCCTGGAGGCATGGGGCTACAGCAAGCCCCCTCCTGACTAGAGGCCAGGGGAGAAGAGCAGGGCCGGGCCACACCGTGTCCAGCTTTTAACCCACTTCCTAAGGGGAGCAGTCAATTAACCTGATTGGCTGGTGGGCACCAAGATGTGGCCAGGTAGGGGAATGAGGCCACACAGGGGCATGGCGAAGGCATGGTCTTCCAGTTTTCAAATCTAATCAATTTTAGCCTGTATGCCTGCCTACTTCATTCCCCCCTCAGAGACTCTAGAACTTAATCTTAATGGGATGTTGATGGGCGTCGAGTCTCCATCTTCTGTAGCTACTTCCTGCTTATGAGGGGCGCAGACCCTGCCTGTTCTCGGTCAGGAAGTCTCTGCCTATCTCATCTAATGAGTTCGCTTCACGAGCTGGATCTCTTTCAGTCACTGCCATCCTCAGTGTCTCCTGCATGGTCACCATTATTCTCAGAAGCTGCTGGGTTCTGCTGGGTTATTTTAGATATAAATGAAGATCCATTGTCATTCTGGAGTGACCGTGGGAGTCCAAAGCATGGCACCATGTCTTTCAACAAGGCTTTAAACACCTCATGTGCTTTCTCTGTTTGGGTCAGAAAGGCCTCTATCCGTCCTGTAAAAGTATCAGTAAAGACTAGCAGGTACCTATAATTGCTTGTTGGGAGCATATTAGTAAAATCAACCTGCCAGTCTTCACCTGGGTATGTTCCCCTCCTCTGCACAGGAGTCAACAGGGGAGGTGGCCTTACATGACCAGGGTTATTCTGTAAACATAGTGGGTAAGAGCGAGTCACTTCCTTTATGACCGTATTTAGTCCCTTCCTCCAAAAGCTCGGGAGACCAGTTGTACTAAGGCATCTCTTCCCAAGTGGGTAGAGTTGTGTATCTCCTTAGCAATTTTCCATTGAGTGGCCACTGGTAGCATAGTTCTATGGTTTAGCATCCACCATTCATTTGCATTTTTCATATAGCCTCGCTGTTGGGCCCATTCATTCTTGGGCTCTGTATAGTGAGGTTCCTTAACCACTTCCACAGACTGAGGTATAAGGGCCATTCCCAAACTTTCCTGTGTAGCTGCTCTATCTGTTAGTGCATTTCCCTGGTTAACATAATTATCTCCCTCCTGATGTCCCTTGCAGTGGATGCTGGCCACTTCTAAAGGCTCCAGTACTGCCTGAAGTAGAGCCAGCATCTCTTTTCCATATTTAACAGGGGAATTCTTTGCAATCAGTAAGCTCTCTCTTTCCAGATTGCTGCGTGTGCATGCAACACAAGGAAAGCATATCTGGAATCTGTATATATATTAGCTCACTGGCCTTTTCCCAGTTGTAAAGCCCTGGTCAATGCTCCTCCTTTTGGGCTGAAGTATCGTGTGGTAGTGCTTGGGCTTCTATCGTCTGAGTAAGATCCACTGTGACATAGCCTGCCTTTCTAACTCCTTCCTTCATATAGCTGCTGCCCTCAGTAAACCATTCGGCATCTGGATTTTCCAAGGGCTCATCTGTAGGTCTGGCCTACTAGAGTCCCCCTGCCTAATTCACTTCTACTTTTTACCGTCTCTGCTCACCCCTTACCTTCTCTTTCCTACTCATGTGAGATGTTTCTCTATGCTTGTGCCTTCATTTAGACAGCATTTTCCATAGTAGTTCCAGGAGTACTCCAAAACATTCAGGAAAATGGAATTAAAAGGTAAGATTATTTTGTTGCAAAAAAATCTTAAATTCATAGTTTTGTTATAGTATGCATTTTTTCATAAACTTTTTGGAGACCCCTTATATGTATATTTCAAAAATTTTTCACCAAAATAAGTTTATCTTTTAATTCCATTTTCTACTAATTGAAATTGGAGATGACCTCCCAAAATTTATACAGAAATGTGCTCCTTAAAGTTCCCCAGAAGTGCTATCTGGGGTGCCACACGTGCTACTGGAATTTGGGGTGTCATATGATTTCACCATATGCTTATTAATAAATCCCCAATATTAATAAGCCCGAGAGGGTTCTTGACTAATATTTAGAGAAGAATTCTAAATACTGGCACAGATAAGCGAGGCAGCACGGTACATTTTATGCTTTTATTTAGTGCGAAATGTGCCTAGGAAAGTGAGGGCTTTAGTTCAGGTTGGAGAGAGGGGAAAGTCTGGGAACTGGGGTAGTGTCCACACCAAGCAGAGAGCAGGCCAGAGCCACGTGCAGCCAGCGCCTTGAGCTGCTATCCACCGCTTATCACCAGCAGCAAAGCAGAGGCAGAGAGCCTTTTGGGATGCTCCTTGCCTTTTTATATATTTTCCACAGGTGAGAGGCTTGTGGGCAGGTGGGCACTCAGGTATGGTCAGGTTGAGCCTGATGTCATCAAAGCATCAAAGTCACAAATTAATAGTATTAAAAGGGTAAAATTTGTTCACTTAATTGTATTTCATATGTTTCTTAGATATTCTTTGTGAATACATGAACCCATTCATGTAATTAATGGATCAGTGTCATAATGGGTTCTCTCCAGAGACAGTTTTCTTTAAAAGCCAATTTAAGCCAGTTTGATTAGATCTCTAGTGTACTCTCTGTCTCTTGCCACCATATGCTCTGTGCTACTTCAGGATTCAGCTAGCAAGGCCATCACCAGATGTAGTCCTTGACCTTGGATCAGAGGCATGAGCTAAAATAAACTTATTTTAACTTAGCATGTTTGTGCTAGTATGTAATTAACAACAGACAATAAGCTGAGACAGACTTTTAACAGCAAAAGTGTACACTATTAATCGAGCTGAGAGAGTTCCAGAAAAATGGATAACTGCCTATCCAATGATGAGGGAGGTTGACCTATGGTCTTGGCTATGCAAGGGGAAGAGACTGAGTAAGTTGGACTAAGCCCAAATCAGTATTCTCTTAGAACAAACCTATGATCGCATTGCTAAGGTAGGTTTCTCTGTATCCTCAACCTGTGTTCAAACTCCTAACCAACCTTGGGGGTTGGGAAGGGAAGGGGGATGTTTCTATTAATCGCATATCAGTACAACTCTGTCCCCTGCAGTGGATCTAAGGAGAAGTTTGCTTTGCCTGAAAAATTTAGAATTTTTTAACTGCTTTATTTACATTTCAGCATCTCAGTAAAGACTTTCCCAGACAAACAAAAGCTGAGGGAATTCAACACTACCAGACCTGTCCTGCAAGAAATTCTAAAGGGAGTTCTATGGAAACAGCATCTGCAGTGCCTGCAGTGCCAGCATCCCATACGAGTGCTGGTTCGTGTCCCAGCTGCTCCACTTCTGACCCAGCTCTCTCCTATGGCCTGGGAAAGCAGTGGATGATGGCCCAATTCCTTGGGCCCCTGCACTGGTGTGGGAGACTGGGAGGAAGCTCCTGGCTCCTGGCTTCAGGTTGGCTCAGCTCTGGCGGTTGCAGCCATTTGGGGAGTGAACCAGCAGATGAAAGATTTCTCTCTCTCTCTCTCTGCTTCTCCTTCTGTCTCTGTGAAACTCTGACTTTCAAATAAATAAATAAATAAAGCTTTAAAAAAATAGAGTTCTTCGAATGGAAAGAAAAGGATGCTAGTTAGTAACATGAAGATAAATGAAATGATAAAGCTAACTGGTAACATATTGACAGCCTAAAATAGCTGCTATAAGAAAATCAGTAGTAGATGTACATGAAATAATAATTAAAGAATTAAAATCTGTCAATAGAAAAAAAATCACAAAGGAAAACAGCAAGAGAGGAAGAAAAGGACAAAGGATTTATATAACAACCATAAGACATTTAACCAAATAGCATTAGCAAGTACTTATCTATCAATAATTACATAGAATATAAGTGTATTAATTATCCAATGAAAAGATGTAGAGTGGCTGAAGAGACAAAACAAAGACTCGACATATGCTGCTGACAAGAGACATACTTCACCTTTAGGACAGACGTAGATAAAAATTAAGAGATGGAAAAAGATTATTGCATGCAAATAGGAATCAAAAGAAAGCAGGACAGCTACACATACCAGATTTAGTAGATTTTAATAAGAAAAAATAGATCAAAGAAGGTCATTTTATAATGCTGAGGGGGTCAATTCATTAAGAGGCTATTACAAGTTTTAATATATATGTATGCAACATTTGAGCACATATATACATAAGGCAAATACATTGATTTGAAGGGAGAAATGAACTGTAACACAATATTAGCAAGGGACTCCCATATTCCACTTTAGGCAATGGACAGATTATTCATCCAAACATCAATACACAAATATAGAACTGAAGTGAATTAAGCCAAATGAACTAACAGACACATACAGGACATTCCATGCTGTAGCAGAACAGCCCACATTCCTTTTCAGTGCACATTCTTGTGAACTAGAATAGATCACATGTAAAGCCACAAAAGAGTTTTTAACAAATTTAAGGGCATTGAGATTTTATAAAGTACCTTTTCTGGCCAAAACAATATGAAACTATAAATTAAGAAATTTCTGAAATTTCACAAATACCTGAAAAGAAAGAGTCAAAAAAGGTAATCAAAATAGAAATTATAAAATATCTTGAGCTAATTGATGATCTAAACAAAAGAGAAAATATATGGGATGCAGCAAAAACAGTTCCAACAGGAGAGTTGATAACAATAAATTCCTACACCAAAAAAGATCTCAAGTAACTACTCTACAATTTAACCAGCACTTGCTTCCAAGGGCCATGTCTTATCTTTCCTGGGTTACTACAATGAAGTATTACAGTTGTATAGTACCCAACCTGGCTTTGGCTTGCTTGTATTAAACGTGTGTGTATTTTGTATGGCACACTCTAAAATTTACTGTGTATGGGTGAAATGGTCATTTTTCTATTAAGTTATTATTTATAGCTGTTGTCTATATTCCCATTAAACTAGGGTCTTTTTGCTTTTTACTTCTTTTTTTTTATTTATTTATTTTTTGACAGGCAGAGTGGACAGTGAGAGAGAGACAGAGAGAAAGGTCTTCCTTTACCGTTGGTTCACTTCCCAATGGCCGCTGCTGCCAGCACACAGTGCTGATCCGATGGCAGGAGCCAGGTGCTTCTCCTGGTCTCCCATGGGGTGCAGGGCCCAAGCACCTGGGCCATCCTCCACTGCACTCCTGGGCCACAGCAGAGGGCTGGCCTGGAAGAGGGGCAACCGGGACAGAATCCGGCTCCCCGACCGGGACTAGGACCCGGTGTGCCGGCGCCGCAAGGCGGCTTTTTACTTCTTAAACATCTTATTTAGTGAAGTATTAAGTCTTAATGTAAAACAATTTAAAAATATGCTATCTCAAAAACTAAAAAAAAAAAAAAACAAGAAAAACAGGGAGAGAAAGGGGGAGGGAGGAAGGGAATATCATTATTTTCTTAGAATTGTATCTACAAATCAGACTGAATCTGATTAAATTTTTTTAAAAACCTGGAAAAATAGATTCTATATTGTAATGATATGAAAAATACTGAAAAATAGAAAAAAGATTACACTGTAAATTTTATTGTTTTAACATATATCCTTGTTCGATGACATTTCCATCTTGAAATACAATTTGTGACTCATTAAAAAATGTTACACCTCAAGGAACCAGAACAATTAGAACAAACTAAACCCAAAGTTAGTAGATGGAAGTATACAATAAATATCAGAGCAAAATAAATGAAATATAGAATAGAAAAGCAGTAGGAAAGGGCAACAAAACAAAGAGTCGGTTTTCTGAAAAGGAAACTAATCAAAAATCTTTGGGCTAAAAATGAGAGAAGAGTCAACTAAATTAAAATTAGAACAAAAAGAGGAGACATAACAATTGATACCACAGAATATAGAGGAACAGGGGCCAGTACTTGGTGTAAAAGGCCACCACTTGAGACCCCTGCATGCCATGTCAGAGTGACTGGTTCACATTAGGCTGCTGGCTTCTGCTCCCTGTTATCCAGCTTCCTGTTGCTGCACACCCTGGGAGTCAGCGAGACCTGGATTGACTTCCTGGCTCCTGGTCCAGCCCGGGCTCTGGCGGGCATTTGGACAGTGAACCAATGGATGGAAGAGCTCTGCCTCTCTCTCTTTCTCCCTCCCCTCCTCTCTCCCTTTCTCTGTTTGTTTTATTTATAAAAATGAAAATATTTTAAAAAAATAAAAAATGGAACATAAGAAACTATGATAAACCATTACCCACCAAAAAATTTAAAGCCTAAAGAAATATATAAGTTCCTAGACATACACAGCCTACCAAGATAGACTCATGAAGTAGACAATCTGAAGAAAAACCAATAATGAATTAGGAGATACAACAGTAACAAAAAAACTCCCATCAAAGAAAAGCAAAGGACCTGATGATGCCACTGTTAAATTCTATCAAATAGTAAAAGAGGAGCTACTAACAATACTTCTAACTCCTCCCCCAAATCAGGGAAGTGGGGACTCTTTCAAACTCATTTATTTATTTTTTAAAGATTTTATTTATTTATTTGAGAGGTAGAGTTGCAGACAGAGAGAGGGAGAGACAGGGAAAAAGGTCTTCCATCTGCTGGTTCACTCCCCAAATGGCTGCAATGGCTGGAAGTGGGCTGATCTGAAGCCAGGAGCCAGAAGCCTCCTCAAGGTCTCCTACATGGATGCAGGTGCCCAAGCATTTGGGCCGTCTTCCACTGCTTTCTCAGGCCATTAGCAGTGGAGTAGCTGGGACTAGACCAACATCCATAATGGATGCTGGTGCCACAGAGACTTCAACCTACTACAACACAGCACTGGCCCCTCAAACTCATTTTATGACATCAGTATTACACCAAAATGAAAACGAGACAAGTTCACTGCAAGAAAATAATGTTCCTGATAAACACACGTGCAAAAATCCTCAACAAGATACTGGAAACCAAATTCAACAGCACATTAAAAGGCTCCTTCACCATAGTAGATGAGATTTATCCAGGGAATGCAAGAATGTATCAATAGATACAAACCAATAACTATGTTCCATCATATTGTTGTGTGCTAGGTTGTGTCTAAATTCCTATTCTGGGATCTAGCTTCTTACTTAGAGAAGCATACTCAGTACAGACACAAACACAATGTACAAAGTGATAAAGTTTATTTAAAAGGCAGGGAAACACACACCCACAGGTGGCACTGTTCGGCAATAGTGGGCTGGGAAGGAAAAGGATGAGAGAGATTTCAGTATCCTGCTTGCTCTTGGCCCATGTGAAGAGAGAGAGTCCCATCCCCTTGCCAGGCATATCATGAGCTTAGAAAGGGGAGTGGTTACATGGTACCTCCCCAGGTACCAGGTAAGAGGAGGTACATCCTGGGGAAGGGGTCATTTGATTGACAAGTGGGTGGACAGGATTACTTGGTTGGGGAAGGTGTGGCTTCCTGCTGGTGGCCCTAATCTAGCTACTCGACTTACTCCATATGAATACCATAGAGAAAACAAAGCACATAGAGAAAAAAAGCCTTTTTGATTGTGTTAATATATGCAGAAAAAATTTTGACAGATTTCAACATTCTTTCACAAGAAAATCTTTCAACAAAGTAAGCACAGAAGAAATGTACCTCAACGCAGGAAAAGGCAAGTAAAGTCAACCACAGCTAACATCTTGCTCTATAGTAAAAATTTGAAAGCTTTTCCTCTGGGATATGGGAAAAAAAAAAAAAGATGCCTACTCTCTCACCACTTCTATTCATTGTAGGTATTAGGAGTCCTAGCCAGGGCAATTAGACAGGAAGAAATTGGAAAAAAAGTAGTTAAATTGTCCCTATTGGGACTGGTGCTGTGGTGCAGTGGGTTAAAGTACCGGCTTGCAGTGCCAGCATCCATTATGGGCGCTGGTTTGTATCCCGGCTGCTCCACTTCCAATCCATCTCTCTGCTGTGGCCTGGGAAAGCAGTAGAAGATGGCCCAAGTTTTTGGGCCCCTGCACTCACATGGGAGACCTGGAAGAAGCTCCTGGATCCTGGCTTAGGATCAGCTCAGCTCTGGCCACGGTGGTCATTTGGGGAGTGAACCAGTGGATGGAAGACCTCTCTCTCTCTCTGGCCCTACCTCTCTCCATAACTTAGTCTTTCAAATAAATAAAATAAATCTTAAAAATAAATAAATTGTCCCTATTTACAGGTCACATGATCTTTTACATAGAAAACCCTAAAAACACTATAAAAATTGTTAGAACTAACAACTGAATTCAGGAAAGTTGAAAGATATAAAACCAACATATAACAATCAGTAGCATGTCTGTACATACATAATGCCCTAAGCAAACAAAGAAAACCATTTATTTATAATAGCTACAAGAAAACAAAATATTTAGGAACAAATTTAGCCAAGGAGATGAAACTTATACCAGAAAATATTAAAACACTGACAAATGAAATTGAATAAAATTATGGTAAATGGAAAGATAGTCAAGATTCATGTATTAGAATTAATTTCATTAAAATATCTATATTACCCAAAGTGATCTATAGATTTAAAGTAGTATCTATTGGGGCCAGCGCCATGGCTCACTTGGTTAATCCTCCGCCTGTGGTGCCAACATCCCATATGGGCACCTGGTTCTAGTCCCAGTTGCTCCTCTTCCAGTCCAGCTCTCTGCTGTGGCCCAGGAGGGCAGTGGAGGATGGTCTAAGTGCTTGGGCCCCTGCACCTGTGTGGGAGCCCAGGAGGAAGCATCTGGCTCCTGACTTTAGATCAGCACATGCCGGCCGTAGTGGCCATCTGGGGAGTGAACCAACAGAAGGAAGACCTTTCTCTCTGTCTCTCTCTCTCACTGTCTATAACTCTACTTATCAAATAAAAAAATAAAGTATTATCTACCAAAATTTCAATGACATTTTCCACAAAAATATAAAAAGGAATCCTAAAATTTGTATGAAAGACCTAAAATTCATAGAATGGCAGATGTCCTAAATAGCACTCTGGCCTCAGAATAAGCCCTTATAGCATTCGGTTCTGGCTCAAGAGCCCATGAGTATATTTTAGGCATGGAAAGCCAAGGCACTCTGGGAAAAAAAAAAGAAGACCTAAATGAAAGATCTCTGCGAGTGAGATCCCAGTGGAAAGAATGGGGCCATCAAAGGAGGAGGTATCTTTCTCTGAAGGGAGGAGAGAACTTCCACTTTGACTATGACCCTGTTGGAATAAGATCGAAATCGGCAAACTCAAAAGGTTTCCATAGCCTTGGCAACTGATGACTAGAGCCTAGGGAGATTGCTGACGCCATAAACAAGAGTGTCAATTTTTAAGTCAACAACAGGAGTCATTGTGTACTTACTTCTCATGTGGGATCTGTCCTTACTGTGTTGTCCAATGTGAAGTAATGCTATAACTAGTACTGAAACAGTATTTTACATTTGTGTTTCTGTGTAGGTCAAACTGTTGAAATCTTTACTTAATATATACTAAATTGATATTCTGTATATATAGATAATTGAAAATGAATCTTGATGTGAATGGAATGGGAGAGGGGGTGGGAGATGGGAGGGGTGCAGATGGGAGGGAAATTATGGGGGGGAAGCCATTATAATCCATAAGCTGTACTTTGGAAATTTATATTTACTAAATAAAAGTTTTAAAAAAACTGAAAAAAAAAGACCTAAAATTCATGAAAGACCACAAAGAACCAAAGCAATATTGAATAAAAAGAACAAAGCCAGAGGAATCACACTACCCAGTGTCTCTCTCTCTCTCTCTCTCTCTCTCTCTATATATATATATATATATATATATATTATTCTTTTTTAAAATTTTAATTCTTTTAGTTTTTAACAGATTCAAGGTTATTTGTAACTACAATTCTAAGAATGTAATGATATTTGATTCCTCCTTCCCTCCCCCTCTCTCTCTCCCACCCTACTTTTTTATTTTTATTTTATTTTTTTAGAAGATGTATTTATTTATTTGAAAGGCAGAGAGGCAGAAAGAGAGAGAGAGGTCTTCTATCCACTGGTGGCCAATCCAAAGTCAGGAGCCAGGAGCTTCTTCCAGGTCTCCCACACAGGTGCAGGGAACCAAGGCCTTGGGCCATCCTCCACTGCTCTCCCAGGCTGTAGCAGAGAGCTGGATCAGAACAGGAGCAGCCGGAACTTGAACTGGCGCCCATATGGGATGCCGGCACTGCAGGCGGTGGCTTTACCCACTATGCCACAGTGCTGGTCTCCCCACCACCATTCAATTATTTTTAAAATTATATGAAGGAGGTACCTTTCTCTGAAGGGAGGAGAGAACTTCCACTTTGACTATGACCCTGTTGGATTAAGATCGAAGTCGGCGAACCCTAAAGGCTTCCATAGCCTTGGCAACTCATGACTAGAGCCTGGGGAGATTACTGACGCCATAAACAAGAGTGTCAAATTGTTAAATCAACTTCAGGAGTCACTGTGTACTTACGTCTCATGAGGGATCTGTCCTTAATGTGTTATCCAATGTGAAATAATGCTATTACTAGTAATGAAACAGTATTTTTTCACTTTGTGTTTCTGTGTGGGTGCAAACTGATGAAATCTTTACATAGTATATATTAAATCGATCTTCTGTGTATAAAGATAATAGCAAATGATTAAAAAAACTTGGTGTTAAACTGGAAATTGCATAGATAATTAATCAATTCTTTAAAAAAATCATGTAGGATCTCTGTCTTTAATGTGCTGTACATTGTGAATTAATTCTATAACTAGTACTCCAACAGTATTTACAGTTTGTGTCTCTATGTGAGGGCAAACTGCTGAAATCTTTATGTAATATGTACTAAACTGATCTTCTGTGTATAAAGAGAATTGAAAATGAATCTTGATGTGAACAGAAGGGGAGAGGGAGTGGGAGAAGGGAGCGTAGCGGGAGGGAGGGAAGTTATGTGGGGGGGAGCCATTGTAATCCATAAGCTGTACTTCGGAAATTTATATTTTTTAAATAAAAGCTTTATAAAAAAAACAAAAACAAACAAACAAAAAAAATTATATGAATCATTTTTTTGAAAGTCTCCAGTAAGTTACATCATTTGTCTACTCTTACCTTTTGTATGACCCTAGGGTTCTGGTTACATGGGTGTGTGCATCCATGCCATTGATCTCTGGGCAGACATGCTGCAGCCTCTCAGGCATGGCACAGAAAGCTCACCAATGGCAGCCTCCACAGAGTTAGGAAAGCTCCGCCCAAATCCCACATCCACGCTTACCATCAATGAAGGCAGTTTGAATGTCTATTTGCATTTTTTTGGAAGGCAGAGCTACCAAGAGAGAGCAATAGAGAATCGCCACCTGCTGGTTTACTTACCAAATGCGCACAGCAGCCAGGGTTAGGCCAGTGAAGCCAGGAGTCAGGAACTCCACCCAGGTCTCCAACGTGGATGGCAGGAGTCCAAATACTGGAACCATCACCCGCTGCCATCCAGAAGAGGCATTGCAGTTAAAACTTAATTAATTATATACAGAACTCTGCTTCCTGATACACAGAACACAATTTTTTTTCAAATGTTCATAGACTATTTCCCAAATCCAGCCATGCTTTGTACCACAAAGAAAACTTCAACCAACTCCAAAATTCAGAAGGAATACAGAATACAATGAAAATAAAAGCAAATAGGGGGGTCGGCGCTGTGGCACAGCGGATTAATGCCCTGGCCTGAAGCGCAGGCATCCCATATGGGCACCGGTTTGAGTCCCAGCTGCTCCACTTCTGATCCAGCTCTCTGCTATGGCCTGGGAAAGCAGTGGAAGATATCCCAAGTCCTTGGGCCCCTGCAACCATGTGGGAGACCCGGAGGAATCTCCTGGCTCCTGCCTTTGGATTGGTGCAGCTTCAGCCATTGCAGCCAAGTGGGGACTTAACCATCAGATGGAAGACCTCTCTCTCTCTCTCTCTCTGTAACTCTGACTTTCAAATAAATAAATATTTTTTAAAAAGCAAATAGGAATGCTTATAGTAATAAAAAGCACTCTCAAACAGCATTTGCCCAAAGAACTACAACATCAGATTACTTAGAAAATAATGAAGCAAATCTATTTTACACACTATTGAACAAGAATGAAAGAATGTAATTCACATCAAGAAGTTTGCAAACAAATGAAATCAGAAAATCGCAGACAAGGAAAACAGAGTGCAGAAATAAATGGAAATTTATTTGAATTAAAAATATTCAATTTTCAAAAAATTGAAAATCAGAATACAGAACTGAATATAATCTAAATGTTACCACTGACTAAATAAACTGAGTAATTAAGAAATAACCTTACCTACAGAGAGATCCGTCCTTTGCCCTCAGACCCTGGGAGGTGCGCTCTAAGTTCTTGGAAAGGCCTGCCTAGTTAAGATCGTCTGTGTTTATCTGGGGCCCTTGTGCCAAACCAGAGAGTCTAATGACTTATGATGGGCTCTCTCTGCTCTGTGTCTGGAGGAGCCGGAGACCAGGTGAGCCAAGCGAGCAGTTATCCACACCTCTATGGGTGGAACCGGTGGGACACACCCGTCTTCAGGGGACTCTGCCGCTGAGCCTCATCTCTGGGCTTCTCTGCCCAGACAACTACCAATCTGGGAATTCCCACGACCACCCATCCCAGGTCTGTATCCTGTCTCAGGAACAAGCTGTAGCCATGCAATTCACAGCCTCAGTGACTTCCGGGAGTCCTTCCCTGGGTTGTCAGAGCTGAGGATGGTCTTGGGATCTCCCACACTTCGGAACTGTCAAAACTGTGGCCGGCGCCGTGGCTCAATAGGCTAATCCTCTACCTGTGGCGCCAGCACACTGGGTTCTAGTCCTGGTCGGGGCGCTGGATTCTGTCCCGATTGCTCCTCTTCCAGTCCAGCTCTCTGCTGTGGCCTGGGAGTGCAGTGGAGGATGGCCCAAGTGCCTGGGCCCTGCACCCGCATGGGAGACCAGGAGAAGCGCCTGGCTCCTGGCTTCAGATCAGCACGGTGCGCTGGCCACAGCACGCTGGCCACAGCACCCATGGCGGGGGGGTGAACCAACGGAAAAGGAAGACCTTTCTCTGTCTCTCTCTCACTGTTTGCTCTACCTGCTCCAATGGTGTCCGCAAACTTTTTGAAGTATCCTTTGTATAGACTAAACGGAATACTTACTGTATAGTTTTTTTTTTTAAGATTTCTTTATTTATTCATTTGAAAGTCAGAGTTACACACACACACACACACACACACACACAGAGAGAGAGAGAGAGAGAGAGAGAGAGAGAGAGAAGTCTTCCATCTGCTGGTTCACTCCCCAATTAGCCACAACGGCTGGTCCTGCACCAATCCAGAGTAAGAAGCCAGGAACTTCTTCCAGGTCTCCCACGTGGGTGCAGGGGCCCAAGGCCTTGGGCCATCTTCCACTGCTTTCCCAGGCAATAGCAGAGAGCTGGATTGGAAGTGGAGCAGCCGGGACTCAAACCAGTGCCCATATGGGATGCTGGCACTGCAGGCGGGGGCCCAACCCACTGCGCACAGTGCCAGCCCCACCATCTCGTTTTAAAAGGTAAAAAGCCTCGTCATTTTTGACATGGATACATCTTAAGGACATTACGTTACATGAAAAAGCCACACACAGAAAGCCAAAGATTGCCTTATTTCAGTTTTATGTGAAATCTAAAAAACAGCACTTACTGTGATCCAGGGTAGAACGGTGGTTATCAAAGGCCACCCGGTGAGCCAGCAGGGAAACAGCAGGTGTTATTAAAAAGATGTGAACTCTCAGCTCTGTAGACAGGAGGAATAAGTTCTATTGGTGCAGTGTACAGCATGGTCACTACAGTTAACAATAATGTCTTGGATATGTCAAAATTGCCAAAAACATAGAATTTAAATATTCTTACCCCTCAGAGGTGTTATGTAGTTAAGGTGTTGAGCATGTCAATGAACTTCATTTAACCATTCCACAATGTATTCATATATCATTATAACAACCTGTACCCCATCAATGGCTCTAATTATTATTTGTCAATTAAAAATACAATAAATAAATAAAATGTGCCTTCTTTTTCTTAAATTTAATAGCAGAGCAATCCCTAACTGGCTTTCCACTTCTCAGGTTCGACACAACACATCTGATGCTCAGAAGGTGTTTCCTCTACTGCATCAGCACTCATCCCTGTGCACTGTCTTCAGCTTTATGTACTGAACACGATGCTTCTTGGCTGGGTTCCCTACCTGGATCACCACGACAAACTACTGGTACTAGGCTCAGGGAACAACACTTCTCATGTGCATTCCACAACCTCGGCATTTGGATTTCCATTTTCTTACTATGATTTTCATTCAGTGGGAGAATGGACAGTGTCCCAATTCGAAATCGTGCTACTGACCTTGGTAGTGTGTGCCTGTAGAATCAGCCAGATAATCTTCAGATGCCTGGATTTTGCCATTTGAGGCTGGCACATCCACTACTGGGAGGTCTCCATATCTTTAGTTCCTTCTGCCCTCGAGGTGTTAGGGTTTTCAACCATGGCCGAGAATGACAACCAAGACCACGCTGACCAAAGAAGTTGTTTTACTAGAGTGAAGAACTGCCAGGAGCACCCTCAGAGGGAGAGGAGCTGGGGGCTCATGTGTAATGTTGGGGTTTTATAGGGAACTTGTGTGTCAAGGAGGAGGGAAGTAGGTAGGTGATGGGTTGGAGGGGCTGAACAAAGGGATGTGGGATGTGGGCTGGAGCAGCTGGAGAGGATACCAGATGCCCTGAGACAGGGTCTCCCGGACACAGGGAGTCTTAGGGCTGTCTGGTTCACAGCCTGGGCAGTGATAGGGACCGGGAGGCACAGGATGGTTCCCTGATTTAACGATGGGACAAACTGGGTACGGTGAAGCTCTCCAGGTGCACGGCGCCTCTGTGTTTTTGATTTCCTGACGCCAGGAAAGAGTAGGGGGTGTCTGGGACCTGTGTGGATTCAAGACTCTCACACAGGGTATGGACATCTTTTATTTATTCTTTTTTCTGAGAAATAATAATTTATTTTTTTTTCCTTTAAAATTTTAGATTTACACGAAACCCATGTACATTTTATGGAGACTAATACGCTATTTCAACAGATGTACGACGCAGCACAAACCAGCTACGCCAGGCAATTAGCCAAGCCGTATTTCCTTTCTGGGGCTGAATGGGTGATGTCCGATGCTTAGAAAGAAGAAAGACAGGTTGGAGCATGGGAAGACGTTTGCAGCCCAAGAGTTCAGGGAGGGCTGCGTAAAGTCTCTCTGCGTAATGGAACTAGAAGGAGATTTTGAGGAGTCCTGGAACCGGAGCACAAGACAGCACGGAAACCTTGGAGAGCACCGGCCAGGGGCCGGACCCCGAGGCAGACCTCGGGCGGAGGACGGGGCAGGCCTTCAGCCGCAAGTGAAGCTTAACAGAACTCCTGCCTGCAGGACAGGGGCTTTGTCCCTGAAGATGGCGGCAGATCCCCTAGTGCGCCCCGGATGACAGGTTGGTTTGTATGCCGCGTGCCCGGGGTTGTGAGAGATTTCACAAGAGCTGAGGGTTTGATAGAGGTCGGTCTTACTCACTTTCCAAGGGAGGAGCCGGACCAGACGGCATGGGCCCATGGGCGTGTTGGCCCCAAATGGTGATAGGGCATGCTTCCTAGATGCTCTTTCCAGAAGGGGGCAGGAATGAACAGGGTGGTTTGGTTTTGTGGTCAGAGCAAAGCAGTTCAAGTCAGGACACGGGTTGGGGCCAAACTAGATGCAGGTGGTTGGTTAAAAAGTGATTGACTGGGCAGCTGCTGGCTGCCCTAGGCGAGAGCACGGTGGGGGAGAGTAAAATGGAGTGTTCTTTGAGCTTTCAATCCCATCTGTCTATTTTGTCTTTTCTTGCCTGTGCTTTTGGGGTTTTATCCAAACAAACAAACAAATCATTGCTTATGCCAATGTCTTGTGGTGCTTCCCCTATGTTTTCCTCTAGTAGTTTCATAGCTGTAGGTCTTAGGCTTATTTCTCTTACCATTTTAAGTTTAGCTTTTTATGACATAGTGCCGAAGTGTCTTGTTTCAGCCCTGTGCCTGTGGAAATCTAGTTTTCCAGATCCCTTTTGTTGAAAGACTCTTTCCCGCAGGGTGCAATTTGTAGCTCCTTTATAAAAGACAAATTGGCTGTGTTGGGTTGATTTATTTCAGGGGCTTCTGTTCTGTTCCATTGAATGGCCTTTGTTTTTATGCCAGTACCGTGCTGCTTTGGTTATGACAGCTTTTATAATAGGTCTTGAACTCTTAGGCTTGTCCCAAATGCCTGTTGTAAGAACAGACATTGGAGTCATGTCACATGGGTTCTCTTTGATCCCTGGCCTGCACCAGAACTCCTGGCCTCATTGGTGCTCTGTGTACCATTCGAGAGGTGGAAGCAAGAGTAGCAGTGGAATTCCTCTTTGGGTGCTTGGACTTCACAGGGTGCCTGAAGTAAAATTCCCATGCAATTATTTCTGTAGTAGAAAAGAACATAAAGGCACATCATGGGTTGGGATGGTGGTTATCTGAATATTTCTGTAATAGGCTAGCTGGTAAATGTTTACAGATCATAGGCCGAATCATTTCTGTAACAGCCACTCAGTGCTGCTGTCCTAGTGCAAGAGCAGCTGTAAATCATTAAAGAACAGCCTATCTTCCGTGCAACTCCATTTACGAAATAGTTCTGTAGGCCAGATTTGACAGGAGGCATTGATTTCTTTCCCCTGACCTAGATTTATGGAGCATGTGAGGATTCCTGAAACCCAACATTTCCTAGTTTTTTGGACACCTGTCTCTAAGCACGGGTCTAATCTGATTCCAAAGCCTGACTCCTAATGACTGGTTGCTGCATGGTAGTGTCATTCTCATATTTACTTCATTAGTTTGGACTATGTGCACATGAGCACCAATGGCCCAGTAGAAGGAAGTGGCTCTCAGGTGATAGCTTTTGTTGCTAATAAGCAAGTTAGAGTGATTGCATCCACCTGCGGAGACTGCAGGGTCGCTATTGGCACAAACAGACGAGAGGAGGGATTCAAGTTCAGACAAGCTGCATACTGGAATGGAGTAAAGAGTGCCGGGGAGATTCTGAGCCAGGGAGGGAAACTGGTGGTGGGATGTAGCCACGATAACTATAGACACGATAACTACGCTAGGGTCCACGAGGTGAAGCCGAGTTCTAATTGCAGTTCTGGTTACGGATCTTCTAAATCATCTCCCTGGTTCTCACTGGACGTTAGTTCGGTTTGGGAGGACACTGAGAGAGCATGGTCCGTTCCTGACAGTCGTTGCAGAGCAGAAAACAGACTGAAACAACCTTTACCAGAAGATAGTGGCCGGCTTGTTTTGACCTTTCTGTAAGTGGAATTTTATAGTATGTCAAAAGCATTGGTATTGAACCTGCTTTGTTCAACACGAGGATTTTAATAGTCATTCATGTCACTGTATAGAATAGCGTTACCTAACTTTGCTGTGAAAAATCAATTATATCAATAGTTCTTGTCTTTTTATGGACTTTTAGGTCTTTCCAGTTTTAAATATTTATTTTATTATTTATTTGAAAGAGTTACAGAGAGAGAGAGAGAGAGAGAGAGAGAGAAACAGGGAGAGGTTTTCCATCTGCTGGTTCACTCCCCAGATGACTACTGTTATGCCCGCAGTCCGTGGTCCCCCGAAATCAACCACCAGAGACCGAAGTTGAAGCCAATTAGCAGGGTCGTTTTTATTACGAGTTCAAACCCGGGCCTCTCAGTGCCTCCAGAAGAGGAAGCCCCCCCTGAGAAGCCCCGAGCC
Source organism: Sylvilagus floridanus (assembly GCA_949820135.1). Lineage (NCBI taxonomy): Eukaryota > Metazoa > Chordata > Mammalia > Lagomorpha > Leporidae > Sylvilagus > Sylvilagus floridanus. Next base: position 118,236,249 of record OX463224.1, on the reverse strand, counting down.
CAATTCTAACAGAGCTTTTATTATCATGTACAAGCAGGCTTTAGGGGAATGCTTAGGTCAAGTTGACACTTCTGATAAGACACCTGCTGCCGACCCAGGGTAGGGGCTGGTTGTTATCTCAAGCTTTAAACCTCCCTTTCACATTCCTGGACCTGGGTCAGGGTAGAGTCACGTCTGGCCAGGTGGAGGAAAGGGGGAGTGTAGGATAGCAAGGGCCAGGAACAGGCAGTGGTGCGGTTTGTACAACAATCAACTTATTGTAGTTACTGGATTACTTAGCTCAACATCCAACATAATACATGTATAAAGTCAAGGACACTTAGTATTGCTTATTATTACTACTAGTTTCCTAATAAGCTAATGTGATTACACTTTAGGTTACATTAAAATAATGATGATATTTTCTAGTAAAAACTGGTTGTGCCGGTGTCTTCTCAGCCACAATGGCTGGAGCTGAGCCGATCTGAAGCCAGGAGCCAGGAGCCTCCTCTGGGTCTCCCACGTGGGTGTAGGGGCCCAAGCAGTTGGGCCGTCTTCTGCTGCTTTCCCAGGCCATAGCAGAGAGCTGGATCGGAAGAGGAGCAGCCAAGACTCGAACCGGCGCTCATATGGGATGCCAGCACTGCAGGCCAGGGCTTTAACCTGCTGTGCCATGGCACCAGCCCCAGTGTTTCCAGTTTTAATACATCATGAGTAATTTTGATATTCCAAAAATATTAATATGATCATGTCCTCCTATACATAAAATATTTCAGTGTCTCCTCCTAGTTTTATAATGAGTATCAAAATATTTATACTATCCTATATAAGTTTCTCCTAGATCTCATTTAACTTTTCATCACAATTTCCTCTTACCTACTCCCATTAGAACCTTCCTATAATCTGTGAAAGCAGAGTAATCTGATTTTTTGTGAAACTGTCAAAGAAGGATGGGTTAAAGGACTGATACTGATGCTTTTATGAGTTCTATGTGCATTCTATAGCCACAGTTTTCCCCTGAGACATCAGATGGTCTTGAGATGGTGGGTGGTCTCTCATTTCCCTTGTGTATGGTATACTTGGGTAGTGAGAGTGGATGCCTGCCTGTTTCAAAAAGGACCAATCCAGGTGTAGGACACTCCAATCCTCACACTGCAAACTATGATAGTGTATAAATATCAAACACCCAGGTTACAAGCACAGTTTATGAAACACCACAGTGCTGCCTGCTACATTCATCACAGGTTTTATAGGAATGACTGTCCAGCACGTGGGACCAGTTATGATGTGGCTACCAGATTGAAGAAGGTATTGAACACTCCAAGTCCTACAGAATTTTTCTCCACAGCTGTGTCTTCAAACAGGCTGAATCTCACCTTGAAAAAACTTCTCAATTCCCATTGGTAGCTCCTTCTCCTCTTTCTGAGTGAAATGTAACAGTACCTCATCTTTAAATCCTATCATGAAACCTCCCCAGCTCTGAACGAGATGCCCTTTCTCTGTCATGTATGCAATATTCCTTGGTGACAGTGTCACCCTTGACATACTGACTATAATTTTCTGTTTTCTTTTTTAAAGATTTATTTATTAGAAAGGCAGAGTTACAGACAGAAGAGAGGGATAGACCCAGACAGAGGTCTTCCATCAGCTGGTTTACTCCCCAGTTAGCCACAATGGCTGGAGTTGGGCCTATCTGAAGCCAGGAGCCAGGAGCTTCTTCTGGGTCTGTCACTCAGGTTTGGGGGTCCAATGACTTGGGCCATCTTCCACTGCTTTTCCAAGTGCAGCAGCAGGGATCTGGATCGGAAGAGGAGCAGCCAGGACAGGCACTGATGCCCATATGAGATGCTGACGCCACAGGTGGAGGCTTAACTTACTTTGCCACAGTGCTGGCCCAGATTTTCTGTTTTCTTATCCATTAAATTCTGAACCAAGTTCCAATACCCAACACAGTATGTAATTGTAGATCTGGAACTTGATAAAGGCTGATTATTTGAAGAATAAATTGTACATTGATGAAAACATATTGGAGTAAGGAGAGCTATAGCTAGAGACAATCTTCTGTCTGAAAAGATCTCACGTGAGGCTTCCCATCAGCATTCCAGGCACAATAGGAATTGAATTACATTTTTAAAGATTTATTGATGTTATTTGAAAGGCAGAGTTAGAGAGGAGAGAGAGATCAATCTTCCATTTGCTGGTTCACTCTCCATATGGCTGTGGTGGCTGGAACTGGGCCAAACCAAAGCCAGGAATCAGGAGCTTCTGGGTCTCACACATGGGTGTAGGGACCCAAGCACTTGGGCCATCCTCTGCTGTTTTTTCAGGCACATTTGCAGAGAGCTGGATTGGAAGTGGAGCAGCCAGAAATTGAACCGATGCCCATATGAGATGTCAGAGCTACAGGCTGTGGTTCAACCTTTCACACCACAGCACTGGCCCCCATGTTACATTGATTTCATTCCCTGAGATTCACATACCAGATCCCATTGTACAGCTGATGAGAACCTCTCAGTTATGAACAGCTCCAGGTACTTTTTTTTTAACAGGGCTTGCAAGTTTTTCTGCAACGAAGCCCCTTTCCAGTCTCATCTCCAGCTACTTTCCTACAACTTTCTTGTATCTTATGTGTAAGAAATGCTGAACTACTTCCAGATATTCAAATGTTCCATGATCTTTCTCACCACATAACTTTCCAATCGTTTAAAAACACATTCAGAATTTACTTTTCAATTTTATACTCAAGCCACCAATTTTCTTTCCTGAACTTGCTAAGCTGAATATTCAGTTCTCAGCTTAAATGTTATTTCTATAGGAAGCCTACTCTAATCCTGTAGGTTATATTAGGATCATCTCTTTATATTCACTTAGCATTTCATAGTTCAGTTGTTCTTAAAATTTGTATCACATTAGAATCACTTCAGAAAATTTTTAAAGATTGTGGTTGCTTGAATTTTTCCTCCAGATCTTGTCATTTGACTGATCTGAAATTCAGCTAGGGAATGAAGATTTTTACCAATATCCCCATACTTCTAATTTGTACTGTACTACTGACCTAGTATAATGTTTTCCATACATTGCATAAAAATGATTATACATTATATGATATACTTATTTAATATTGATACACTTAAGAATAAAAGCTTTGGGCTGGTGTGGCACAGCAGGTTAAGCTGCTGCCTGCAATGCTGGAATTCCAAATGGGCACCAGTTTGAGTCCCAGCTGCTCCACTTCTGATCCAGCTTCCTGCTAATGTACTTGAGGAGATGGCCCAAATGTTTGGACCACTGCCACCCATGTTGGGGGCCTGGATGGAATTCCTGGCTCCCAGCTTATGCCTGGCCCAGCCCTGGCTGTTTCATCCATTTGTATGTGAACCAGTGGATGGAAGATTTTTCTCCATCTCTCCCTTTCTGTAACTTGTTTTTTTTGACAGGCAGAGTGGACAATGAGAGAGAGAGACAGAGAGAAAGGTCTTCCTTTGCAGTTGGTTTACCCCCCAACGGCCGCTGCAGCCAGTGTGCTGTGGCCAGCGCACTGCGCTGATCCGAAGCCGGGAGCCAGGTGCTTCTCCTGGTCTCCCATGTGGGTGCAGGGCCCAAGCACTTTGGCCATCCTCCACTGCACTCCTGGGCCACAGCAGAGAGCTGGACAGGAAGAGGGGCAACCGGGACAGAATCCGGCCCCCCAACCGGGACTAGAACCTGGTGTGCCGGTGGGCAGGTGGAGGATTAGCCTATTGAGCCGTGGCACTGCCCCTCTCTGTAACTCTTACAAATAAATAAATAAATATTTTTACAGAAGAATACAAGTGCTGTGATAGTAAAATTCATGTTTTTATTTAGTCCCCAAGCCTTGTTAGCTCTGCAGTTGCTGGTATTTAATAGAAAAATAATCCAAGTAATCAGTATTTGCAGAAAGGTTGATGTTAGCTGGCTACAGCACATGAAGGCTTGAAGCATGCTCCTTACTATGCGTCTTGACAGCTGGTTCAGATAAGTGGAGTGTGTAATCAAGTTCTTAGACCAGTTAACGCAGTGGAGGGGAAGTAGCTTTGATCATACACCCAGTCGTTCACACACAACTCTGTGACTGGCCCACTGGTGTTAGAGAGTGTTCCATTCACAAGAAGGTGCTGCCATCAGGGATGGATAAAATGCTGCTATTTTCCTGGCTCCAGGTTTGAGTCCAGTGGGGTGGAGATTCTTCAGGGGGCATCCTGCAGGGGGGTCTCAGTGCCATTGGCAGAGTAGTAGCAATGACCTGGGACACTGCAGTGAAGGTCTCTAGCAGATTATGTGGATACTGCCCTGGCCTTCAGGGTAGTCAACTGGAACATGAGGAGGGCAGACCTGAATGGGGAGACAAACCAGACACGAGAAGGGAGACCAAGACAGTATTCTGATCAAGGTCTCGTTTATTCCAGCATCTCAGTGATATTTTATACATAACCAGCTGCAACTCAAGGCAATGCAGAAGTCAACAACACACACAAGCAACTTATCAAGCTTTTTGTAACACAGTCATAACATAGTGAATTTAAGTGGAGTGCCCTTGTTTTGATCATTCTCCTAGAACATGGTGACCTTTTTTCCCCCCCAGGAATTCCACAAGCCAAGACTGACCCTGACTTGTCTATGACTTTGTTTATGAAGTGCTGACCATATCAATGAGCTGTACAAATGGAATTCTCTAGTGAATCCTCCTTACAGGAACACAGTTGAAGGTGAATCTACAAAGGCCTATACAGGGAAACCAGCATAGTGGCTCCCAACATCTCCCCCTTCTTTGTATATAGCAAGATGAGGTTACATGTCATCAGTGCTATACCACTATGTTTTTGTGAGTGGTGCTGTTTTTATTTTATAATGAAGCGAACGATGGTGCCTGTCTTAGGTTGTGGGTTCCACCTGCACATTCTTACCCGTCATCAGAATCCATCGTCATTATCGATGAATCCCTGTCTTAGGTTGATATGTGCGGCAACCCATCTTACCCGTCATTGACTACCCACCGTCTTATCTTCTGGGGGGCTTCCAAGGCCTAGTTAGAAAATACACGAAACACCTGCCGACAAGATAGGCAGTAAGGAGACTTACGAGGAGGCTTATGAGGAAGATTACAATCCCCACAAACGGTTCTTTAACCCAGGAGAAATTTGGCTGCCAAGATGTAAACCAACTGAATAAGCTTTTGGACTCTTTGTTTTGAGTAAAGTGAGAAGCAAGTTCTGTGAGCTTTTGGATTTCAGTAGCAATACTATGAGAGTTATCAGTAAGATTGAAACAACACATATTTTTAACTTGATTGCATTTTTTGTGATGTAATAAGATAATCACTGGCTGCACGATTATCTAGAATATCTTGCCATAATACTTGTTGTTCTTCGTTTAATAAGGATAGGGCAGTTGAAGAAAATTTATATATATATATATATATATATATATATATTAATTTAAGCCAGTTAAATTTAGCAGTTGGGGGCTGTATACCAACTTTAGTGATACCAATGTTAATAAGTTCTGATAACCCACTACCATCGGACCAGCCTGACATTAGGCGAGAGATGAAACATATAGCCAAACATCAATTATTTTTGATTACAAAGGAAGTTTGGTACAAAGTTTTAAATGAATGTCAGTCCATACAGACTGTAGCAAAGACAGCATAAAATGCAGAACACATGGAAAACATCGCATACAAAGTAGGAAAAGTAGTAATGGTCCAGTCCCATAAGATATTTGTTGAATCTTATTACAACGTAATCCATTACCCAATTTTATACATTTTGTGATACAATTTTTTATCACTGCACAAGTATCATTTATTGACACAGTTACACGAGGCATTGCTAACTGAATCACGTCTTTAGGTAATTTGTAAGATGGAGTTCCCCAATTGTATATGTCCGCATAAGAAAAAGTCTTATTTGGGAATTGTGAGAAGAAGGTAAGATTTTTAATTTTTTCGGCTGGATGACAAACAGGCAGCAAACAGGATTCCAGGATAGTTCCTATATGCATATCCTGCTGAAGGCAGATATTATCTGATCCTGCAATTTTTACAAGTTGTATCCAAATATTATCATGTTTCAGGGGAGCACCACAGATGATCAAAAGACTGGAGAGGAGGATTAAGCTTTTCATTTTTTCCGAGGTGGACTTAAACGCTATCAGAAAACACAGCAAAGTCTTCAGGATACCTGAAAAGAGAAGCAGAGTAACCCCAGGAATAGGACTTTTCCTGGGTCTGTTGGTTAAGATAATTATAGGATGAGAAACCCATTAGGGTGTAAGAGTATTGTCAGGAAAGTATTTGTTTTGATAAGGGAAATTTTCAATAGGCCTTATTAAATGTTCAGGCAACCATGGGGCAGCATTTTCTTTGTTATCATATATACAAACAGATCCTCTTCCCCATATTAGCACAGGATCTGGGCCGTTCCATTTTGAAGTGAGAGGATCTTTCCACATGACTGTGGCATATTGATCTATTGACTGCGGATGCCAGAAATGATCAGCTGCAGTCTTGCCCTTATTATCAAGTGTCAAAAAATTTAACACAAATAATGCATGATGGAGAACATTTTTAGGCGTTCCTAATGTGGGATAAAAAGTCTGTGTTTTAAGTTTTTGAAGCATGCTTTTAATTGTTTGATGAGCTCGTTCTACAATGCCTTGTCCCTGGGGGTTATACGGAATTCCTGTAATATGCTTAATTTGTAGCTGTCTACAAAAGTATTGAAAATTTTCCCGGTATAACCTGGGCCATTATCTTTTTTAATTATTTTAGGCTTTTCCATAACTGCCATACAACTGAGCACATGTGCAATAACATTTCTAGAGGCTTCACCAGGGTGGGCTGAAGCAAAAAGAAAACCACTAAAAGTATCAATAGTAACATGAAGGCATTTAAGCTTACCAAAGGAAGGAATGTGAGTGACATCCATTTGCCATAGCTCATTAGGGACCAGTCCTCGTAGACTGATTCCCAAATGAGGCACAGGTAGGAAAGTGACACAGTTCTGGCATTGCTTAACAATCTGTCGTGCTTGTTCTCGAGTGATTTTTAAAAAGAAGGCGAAGGGTTTGAGCATTAAGGTGATGTAGGGTGTGAGCCTCTTTGGCCTGAGTGAGCGAGTCAGCTTCTGCAAAAAATGTTAGTTGAGTGACTTGATCTATGACCTCATTACCTTTGGCCAAAGGGCCAGGGAGGCCAGAGTGAGCACGAATGTGACATACATAAAAAGGAGCACTTCTGGCATGAATATAACGTTGTATTAAAGAAAACAAGGGTGAAGCATTAGTACTTGGCTTGATATAAGGTACTGTCTCCAGCAGCGGAATAGATTGAGCAATATAGGCACTATCAGTGTAGAGATTGAAAGAGGAGGAGGGAAATTACATGAATATCTGTAGAACTGCAAACAACTCCACTAGCTACGCAGAACGATATGGAGACATTAAAGTAAAAATTTTGCCATCAACAAAAAAGGCAGCTCGTCCATTAGAGGAGCCATCCGTGAAAACAAGGAGGGCATTGGAAAGGGGTTTTAGAGAAGTTTGTACCAGAAGAACAATAGGCTGATATCGTAGAAACTGCAGGAGTTTGTCAGCAGGATAATGATTATCAAAGTTTCCCATATATGATATGCAAGAGACTGCCCAGTCATCATCATTTTGAATGAGCCATTGAATCTGTGCAGAGTTATATGGTATAATTATTTTATCCGGGTCCTTACCAAATATTTTCCTACTATGTTCTCTTCCCATTTTAATAATATTAGCCACCCAGGTAGTGTAAGGCGTTAAAACTTTAGAGGGAGCAGCAGGTAAATGTACCCAATAAAGAGGTCCTTCTTGCCAAAAAACCCCAGTAGGTGAAAAGCTAGTAGCACATATAACAAACTGCAAAGGCTGATTATAATCAATGAAGGTAATCTGTTGATTAGAAATAGCTGCCTCAACTTTAGAAAGTGCTACTCGAGCAGGGGAAGTTAAAGAGCGCTTGGAAAGGGGATCGGAGTCTCTTTTTAGGATGTCAAATAAAGGTTTAAGCTCACCTGTGGCCAATTTTAAGTAAGGGCGGAGCCAATTAATGTCACCCAAAAGTTTTTGGAAGTCATTTAGTGTTTTAAGGTGATCAGTTTTAAGATGAATCTTTTGAGACAATACTTTATTAGTGAATAGTTCAAAACCCAAAAATAAGTATGGAGCCTTTAAGTGAATTTTATCTGGTGCTATCTGAAGGCCTGCATCTCTTAAGGCTTTTGAGAGTTGTTGAGAAAAACAAAGAAGGCAATTAGAGTCTGGACCAGCAAGAAGAATATCATCCACATAATGGATTATATATATAGAGAGGAATCTTTTGATCTGAAGGGATCTATGACTTGGGCAACAAATTTCTGACACAAAGTGGGGCTATTGGCCATCCCTTGAGGCAAGACCTTCCATTGAAATCTGCACATAGGACCTTTAAAATTTATTACCGGTAAGCTAAATGCAAAATATTGGCGATCTTCTGGGTGAAGGGGAATAGTGAAAAAACAGTCCATCTTTCTTTAAATTTTTTTCCTTTTAACTTTTTTTTTTATCAAGAACACGCTTTTATATTTGTAAATTTTTACATTAAAATGATGATATCTGGGACTGCAGCAGTCAATAGGAGAGTAACTTTGTTCAATTTTTTGTAGTCCACAATTATTTATTAGGTTTCATCTGGTTTCTTAACAGTCCAAATTAGATAATTCCTTTTAGTGATTATGGGAATCATCACTCCAGCATTAACATAATTTTTTACTGTTTTAGATATTTTCTCATGTCCACCTGGAATTCGTATTGTTTACACTGAATGACCTTAGTTGGCCCTGGCAGCAGTACAGGAGCTTGATATAGTTTTTCTTTTACCACTACCTAGCAGTTTGACTCCAAAGGGCAGCATTTTCTGTTTCCCAATTTACATTTATCCTGTACCACTTTTTTCTAATTGTTTGCACATGCATCAGTATGCAGATAACAAAATCCATCCTTACCTACCCAAAGCCTATAGTTCATTCCTCTTTTTTACCAGCAATGATTGCAAAACATCAATATCTTGTGGAGACTGTGCACTCCATAACTTGCCATCACAATTCTCACTCAATCCTGAGCAGAGAGCCCATTCCTTCACCAAAGAGGTGAACTGAGGGTCTTTCCAGCCAGGAACATCACAAGTTACACATGCAACTTCAGTTTTCTTTTTAAAGAAAGACATTGCTTTGTATAGTTGTGGATCCTACCAACTATGCCAATTTGTGACAGTAAATTATTTTTTAGCTGTCTGTTGTGCACAGACTTACTTTTAATTCACAAGAAATACACTGCAAGCCTTGTAGTGCACACTAAAATTATTTAGAGGAAAGATGGTAAAGGAGCATAGATTAACAGAATGCAATAAACATAGCTCCATTGTTTTAATAGTACTATAGCAAGACAATCCACTGATCCCTGTAGGGAGGGCCTGAGGCTGGCCCCACTTTCAGTTTCCAGAACTCTGTTCTTTAATGAATTACCTTCTTTATCAGTTTTGGAGTGACATTCATTGGACCAATGCCTTTCCCTTTAGCACCAGGGGAAAATCCCAGGAGGAGCCTTATTTTGATTTTTTGACTTTTGGACAATTTTTGTACATGTCCCTGCTGCCCACATTTATAGCACCCTTATTTATCGGGCATAGCCCTCCTTGTTGATTTTTGTAATGACATACCAAATAGAGTGGCAGGTCCTGAATGTCCTGTTTTTAAATTAATCCATTTTGTTAACTTCTCATCAAAGGGACTGTCACAGAACACCTCAGCCACAATAGCCAATCGATCCATGTCCATGTTGTACTTATGTTTGGTAGAATTTACAGTACTGTGGGCATCACTAGGCAATCTTTATACAGCACCAGAAAATGATCCATACTGAGAATTAAACATCATCAGTACTCATCACGGGCACATTTAACGTTCAGCTTGACTGCGTGTTCCCCTGGGATGAAACAGCAGTAGCAAAGGCTTGTTCTGGCTCCCTCTTAAAGCCCCCAAGGACAGGGTGGCTCATTGCCAAGATTTTAGGCAAACAGTGTGTCCCATCTTGGATCCTGGCCAGAGATCCAAGACACGAAGCATGCCCACCTGTTTATCAGAAAACATACCTTTATCCTCCTCCCTGGGAACTGGCCAGGCTCCCAAGGAGTAGGAGAAGGTTACCAGAGCCGAACCTAGTACAAGCCTCTCCATCCCCAAAATCTGTCCCTACATTTTGTTCTAGGGTTGCATCGAGGGCTAGACACAATTAACACATTATAAGAATACAATACAAATTTTTCACACAAGTATACATCCAGCAATTAAACACAATAATATTCAATGTGTTTTAAAGATAAATTGAAACATATCTAAGGGAATTAGCCTCTTATTATCTATAATTATTACATTTTTGCAGGTTTGTGGAATCTTAACTATTTGTGGTATATTTTGATTTACATTTTTTTGTAAAGCAAACCAAGCATAATCTGCTGAAGCATTTCTATCAATAATAAGGGTAGAGTTAATACCTAATACAAAAACAGAATGGGTAGTCCGGACACTGTCACCACAATTTCTCATTTCACATAGTGATATTAACTTCACAACAGGTAATATTTACTTCAAATGAAATATTTAAATGCAAGGTGAGGGCTGTCCAGTGTACACTGATCTATATTTTTTACTCCCAGTGTTTCTTATCCACAACACCCTTTTCAGCCTACCAAGGACTAATTTTTTCAACAGCACTGATAAACTGCTCTACGGTTTGTTTCTTTAACCCTATTCTCTACATCTGCAATAAAGTTTTCACAGCCTTTGTCACGGCTTTTTTTTTTTTTCTTTAAATGCACATTTAAATCTTTTCCGAGCAAATCCCAATGTGCTCATTCACGACTCCTTCCGCAAACCAAGGACTGACTATTCCTATAGCACTAATGAACTGTTCTATGCTTGCCTTTTTTAACCCTTGCTCCTCGTGCCTTGAGTGCTTTTAACCCTTTCACAAAGAGTTCCTGCTTACTTAGTGTTTGTCCCATAATTGCGTCGCTCCACTTACCCTCATAGCCTGTATCACGTACGGGTCAGGACGTGGTGGCTACTATGCAGGTCTTCACTCACCTTCTCTGGGCCTGTATCACAGATGAATTGTCTGCGGTGGCTCTTACGAGATGAGGCGGTGACCTAAATGAAACAGCTGGCTTTTTCAGCGACGTTCAGCTCAATTCCTGTTCCTCATGCCCCACGTTGGGCGCCACTTGCCCCGGCCTGCAGGGTAGTCAACTGGAACATGAGGAGGGCAGACCTGAATGGGGAGACAAACCAGACACGAGAAGGGAGACCAAGGCAGTATTCTGATCAAGGTCTCGTTTATTCGAGCATTTCAGTGATATTTTATACATAACCAGCTGCAACTCAAGGCAATACAGAAGTCAACAACACACACAAGCAACTTATCAAGCTTTTTGTAACACAGTCATAACATAGTGAATTTAAGTGGAGTGCCCTTGTTTTGATCATTCTCCTAGAGCATGGTGACCTTTTTCCCCCCCAGGAATTCCACAAGCCAAGACTGACCCTGACTTGTCTATGACTTTGTTTATGAAGTGCTAACCATATCAATGAGCTGTACAAATGGAATTCTCTAGTGAATTCTCCTTACAGGAACACAGTTGAAGGTGAATCTACAAAGGCCTATACAGGGAAACCAGCACAGTGGCTCCCAACAGATACACTAGGGCATTGGAGAGTATAAGAAAAGACATTTGAAGGGTCTGGACTTTTCCCAGGCCTCCAGCTTCATTCAGTAGCTTGTAGAAGGCACTGAAGTTGAATAGGTCATCTCCAAGAAAAGAAACAATGACTTTATGTAAACTGATCAAATGGGGGAAAATCCTTTCACATAACATCACAAAATTCACATTGATCTTGCTAACACCTCTTTAGCAGGCCTCATCTCACCACCATAACAGGGCTGTGAAAACCATTTCTCCAGATCCTTTTGGGGTCTGTAGGCAGCTTTTGGACAAATCAAGGCCAATCTTGGCTTGTGGAATTCCTAGGATAAGAAAGTCACATACTCCCATCCTAAAGGAGGATGATGGTCAAGAACACTCTGTTAAAATTATCTGTGCTACCGGAGGCCCTGATAAGTTGCTTACATATGTTGTTATCTTTTGTGCTTCTTTGTGCTTCTTTGTTCTACAGCTGCTTATGTATAAATACCACTGAGACATTAGAATAACGAGCCTTGATCAGCCTTTTTGTCTTGGCTCCATTCTCTGTGCCCTTGTTCCTCTTTTCATTCCCACTCCCTCCTTCAGGTTCTGTTTGACTGGTGCAGCTGGCCTGCACAAGTGGCACCTGAACAGGGACCTGAATATGAAGGACAGAAGTGAGGAACCCCGCCATAAAGGCTGCAGCAACAACAGAATAATGAGAGGAAGACGGTAAATACCCAGTTCCGCTTGCCTCTGGATAAGGTGTGAAAGGGTGAATTATGGGACAAGAACAAGGTAAGCAAGCTGTGATAAAGGCTATAAAGACTCTATTATAGACATAGGGAATAGGGTTAAAAAAGCGAACCATAGAGCAGTTCATTGATGCCATAGGAATAGTCAGTCCTTGGTTTGCAGAAGGAGTCATGGATGAGCAACATTGGGATTTGCTCAAAAAAGATTTAAATGCACATTTACAAAAAAGTGGGCCAGAATCTCTGCCAGTAATTACATTTTCTCTATGCTCTCTTACTAAGGAGACTCTGGCTCAGCAAACAGATAAAACACTACTTCAGGATGCTGTAAGTTTTCTACAGGAAAAAATAGAAGAGGCTTGGAGTAGAGGGTGTTGTGGATGAAGAACACTGGGAATGGAAAATATAGGTCAGTGTACACTGGATACCCCCACCCTGCATTTGAATATTTCATTTGAAGTAAATGTTACCTGTTGTAAAGTTAATATTACTATGTGAAATGAGAAATTGTTGTGACAAAGTGTCCAGACTACAGTAAAACAATGCAATTCTTCCATCACTGAATTCAATACTACCCATCCTGTTTTTGTATTATGCACTAGCTCTACCCTTATTATGGATAGGAATGCTTGGGCAGATTATGCTTGGTTTGCCTTACAAAAGAATGTAAATCAAAATATACCGCAAATGGTTAAGATTCCACAAACCTACAAAAATGTAACAATTACAGATAATAAGAGGCTAATTCCCCCCTCAGATATGTTTCAATTTATCCTTAAAACACATTGAATATTATTGTCTTTGATTACTGGATATATACTTGTATAGAAAATTTGTATTGTATTCTTATGATGCAATGAGCCCATGTTAATAATTATGCCTACACCTCAATGCAATCTTAGGACCAAATGTAAGGACAGAATTTTGGAATGGAGAGGCTTGTATCTAGGTTTGACTCTGATAAACAAGTAGCTTGTCTGCCTGATGACCTTCTCTTGCTCCTTTGGAGCCTGGCCAGAGGAGGATAAAGGAATATTTGTGATAAACAGGTGAGCATGCCTCATGTCTTGGCTCTCTGGCCAGGATCCAAGATGGGACATGCTGCTTGCCTAAAATCTTGGCAGTGAGCCACCCTTGTCCTTGGGGGCTTTAAGAGGGAGCCAGAGCAAGCCTCTGCTGCTGCTGTTTCATCCCGGGGGTACACACAGTCGAACTGTGTGTATGCCTGTGATGATTACTGGTGATGTTTGATTCTCAGTAGGGATCTTTTTCTGGTGCTGTGTGAGGACTGCCTAGTAATGCCCACAGTACTATAAATTCTATAAAACATAAGTACAAAGCAAAGATAGATTGATTGGCTACTGTGGCTGAGGTGTTCTGTGATAGTCCCTTAGATGAGGGACTAGCAAAATGGATTCACGTAAAAACAGGGCATTCAGGACCTGCCGCTCTGCATGGTATGTCATTACAAAAATCATCAAGGAGGCTTATGCCCGATAAATGAGGGTGCTATGAATGTGGGCAATAGGGACATGTGTAAAAAAAATTGTCCAAAAGTTAAAAATCAAAGTAAGACTCCTCCTGGGATTTGCCCCTGGTGCAAAAGGGAAAGGCATTGGGCCAATAAATATCACTCCAAAACTGATTAAAAAAAGATAATTCATTAAAAAAACAAAATTCAAAAAACTGAAAGTGGGGCCAGCCTCAGGCCCCATCCCAACAAAACCAACAAATCTTTGGGGCCATGATGTTTGTTCCTCAACAAAACAGCTTAAATCAGTCAGTACCTTGCAGTGAGCCCCTGGGGGGAGCACAGGACTGGACCTCAGTACCCCCTCCTACACAGTCCTAACCCCTGAAATGGGACCTCAGGCCCTCCCTACAGGGATCAGTGGACTGCTACCTAAGGGATTTTTTTTGGCTTTTGTTAGGAAGAAGAGGCACTACTATGGCTGAATTACAAGTTTTCCCTGGGGTTATAGATGAAGATTTCATGGGAAAAATTAAAATTATGGCACAAGCTAATGGTACAATTGTCACACTTTCTCCGGGACAGCGTATTGCTCAGCTAGTCCTTCTTCTTCTTGCTTTATTTGGAGCCACATTAGCAGATTCCCATGGGGAAGGAGGTTTTGTGTCTTCGGATGCTTATTAGATACAACCCATAACTAAGGACTGACCAGTATTTTCCTTAAACTAAATGGAAAGTTATTCATGGGTCTTTTAGATACTGGAGCTGATGTCTCCATTATTTCAGCAACAAACTGGCCCACAGATTGGGAAAAGGAAATTACCATGACTCAATTGTGAGGTATTGGTCAGAGTCAGGGACTAGAACAAAGTTCAGAGTTGTTACAATGAGAAGATGAAGCAGGCAACAGGCACATTTCAATCATATATTTTAGAAGGACTGCCTATTAACCTTTGGGGGCGAGATGTTTTAACACAAATGGGGGCTTTAATGTGTAGTCCAAATGAAGTTGTTACCACTAATATGCTTCAACAGGGTCACTTGCCAGGTAAGGGTTTAGGTAAACAACAACAAGGCGTTGCATCTCCTATCACTTTAACTGTTAATCCTGACCAAAGGGGTTTAGGTTTCCCTTGATGGCCGCTGATCAACCTGTGTCCCATGCAGAAAAAATAAAATGGAAATCAGATGATCCTGTGTGGGTGGATCAGTGGCCTTTACTGCAGGAAAAGATAAATGCTATACAGATATTAGTGGAAGAACAATTAACAGCAGGACATATAGTTCCTTCTAATTCTTCTTGAAATAGTCCTATTTTTGTTATCCAAAAGAAATCTGGAAGATGGTGGTTGCTTCAGGACCTTAGAACAGTTAATGCTACTCTGGAACTTATGGGGGCCTTGCGAACAGGTCTGCCACTGCCTACTGCTATTCCAAGAGACTCCTATATTACAGTAATAGATCTAAAAGATTGTTTTTATACAATACCCTTACAGCCAAAAGATTGTCCCCGATTTGCCTTTAATGTTCCATCAGTAAATTTTAAAGAACCTATAAAAAGATATCAATGGAGGGTTTTACCTCAGGGAATGGCCAATAGTCCTACTTTGTGCCAACAATTCATTGATACCACTCTTCAGAAAATTTGTGGAATATATAACAATTTATATATTATACAATATGGATGATATTTTGATAGCTGCCCCCGAGAAACCTCTGGTTATACAATGTTTGACAGAAATGAGAGAACAGTTATCTGCCTTTGGTCTTATTACAGCCCCTGAAAAAATACAACTTCAATATCCTTATCAATATCTGGGCTTCAAATTATACCCATGAAAAATACTTCCACAAAAAGTTACTTTACAATTGGATTCTTTACAGTCTTTAAATGATTTTCAAAAACTTCTAGGGGATAATTAATTGGCTTCGTCCACATATCTGCCTTACAACAGGAGACCTTAACCCTTTATTCAATATCCCAAAGGGAGGTAGTTCCCCTACTTCCCAACGATTGCTTACCCCCGCAGCACAGCTGGCCTTGGAAAAGGTACAAGCCTTATCTCAGAGCTTTGTTTCTTGTATTGATTATTATTTTTTTTTAATTTTTGACAGGCAGAGTGGACAGTGAGAGAGAGAGAGAGACAGACAGAGAGAAAGGTCTTCCTTTACCATTGGTTCACCCTCCAATGGCCGCTGTGGCTGGTGCATTGTGGCCAGTGCCCTGTGCTGATCTGAAGCCAGGAGCCAGGTGCTTATCCTGGTCTCCCATGTGGAAGGAGGGCCCAAGGACTTGGGCCATCCTCCACTGCACCTCCGGGCCACAGCAGAGAGCTGGCCTGGAAGAGGGGCAACTGGGACAGAATCAGACACCTCGACTGGGACTAGAACCCGATGTGCCAGCGCCACAAGGCGGAGGATTAGCCTATTGAGCCATGGAACTGGCCCCTTAGATTGATTATAATTAGCCTTTAATTCTTATTATTTTGGTTACAGATTATTTATCCACCGCTCTGTTCTGGCAAGAGGCCCCTTTTTGGGATATATTTACAGGATACCCTTAAAAAGAATGTTGTACCATATTATAATGCAATAGCTGCAGGCTGATGCCATGGCTCAGCAGGCTAATCCTCCACCTTGCGGCGCCGG
This sequence comes from Sylvilagus floridanus, assembly GCA_949820135.1. NCBI lineage: Eukaryota > Metazoa > Chordata > Mammalia > Lagomorpha > Leporidae > Sylvilagus > Sylvilagus floridanus. Next base: position 118,219,628 of record OX463224.1, on the reverse strand, counting down.
CACACCAGGTTCTAGTCCCATTCGGGGTGCCGGATATCGTCCCAGTTGCCCCTCTTCCAGTCCAGCTCTCTGCTGTGGCCTGGGAGTGCAGTGGAGGATGGCCTGAGTCCTTGGGCCCTGCACCCCATGGGAGACTAGGAGAAGCACCTGGCTTCTGCCATCGGATCAACACAGTGTGCCGGCCACAGCACACCAGCTACGGTGGCCATTGGAGGGTGAACCAATGGCAAAAGGAAAATCTTTCTCTCTGTCTCTCTCTCTCTCACTGTCCACTCTGCCAGTCAAAAATAAAAAAAAAAATAATGCAATACCTGAGATTATAGCTACAGGGAGATTAGAATTTAGAAAGATATTTGGAATAGAGCCGACATGTATATATCAACCATATATTAACAAACAGCTAAATTGGCTCCTGTCATTTACTGAAGACTGGCCCCTTGCATTAGCTTCTTTTTCAGGACAAATTTATAATAACTAGCCAGCAGATAAAATAATACAATTTTTACAACAACATCCCTGTGTATTCCCACAAAATGCAAGCTTTCAACCATTAAAAAATGCTGCCTTGCTATTTACTGAGTTCTAACACTGGTCGAGCTTCTGTAATTTGTGATGGTCACCGTACAGTTATTAACACCCCTTTTTCATCTCCTCAGCTAGTTGAATTAGCTGCTGTTGCCCTTGCATTGCACTCTACTTTGGATGTAGCGGTTAATATATATGCTGATAGCAAATATGTGTTCCTGTTGGAGCCACAATTAGAAACTTGTTCAATTTTTCCTGAATCCTCTGCTGCTTCTCCTTTGTTTTCTCGTATTTGAACTGTCATTCAACAGTTTACCTGCCCTTTCTTTATAGGTCATATCTGAGTACATTCCAATCTTCCTGGACCTTTGGTAAGGGCAATCGTTTGTCAGATTCTGCTCTACGCATATATTCTATTGATACAGCAACAAAAGATCACGCTTTACATCATTTAAATGCTCATACATTACGTTTAAAACAATAAATTACTCAAGAACAAGCTCGACAAATTGTAAAATCCTATTCTTCTTGCTCCATCTAGTTATCAGTATCTCATTATGGAATAGATCCTCTCGGTTTATTCCCCAATCAACTGTGGCAAATGGTTATCACCCACTTCATGGAATTTGGTAAACAAAAATATATACATGTGTCTATTGATACTTGTTCTGGATTCATTTTGCTTCCTTACATACAGGTGAAGCTACAAGACATGTTCTTGCCCATTGCTTGCAAGCTTTTGCTTCCCTAGGAACTCCAAAGCAGATTAAAACAGATAATAGACCTGCTTATATTTCTGCCTCTTTTAAAACTTTTTGTGCAACCTTTTCTATATCTCATGTCACTGGCATTCCCTATAATCCTCAGGGTCAAGGCACTGTTGAGTGTGCACATAATACTTTGTAAAACAATGTTTGAATAAAATAAAAAAGGGAGAGTTTGGGGTTTCTGCTCATTCTCCTAACAAATAGCTCTCACATGCTTTATTCATTTTAAATTTTCTCACATTGGATAAAGATGGTTGTTCTGCAGCTGATCAACACTGGTATCCACAAACAGCTACAAAAAGAACAATGGTGAAATGGAGGGATCCTATCACCAATCAATAGAATGGATCTGACCCAGTACTCTATGGGATGTGGGATCCTAAGGGATGGGTATTTTTATGTAGCCAATTTGCTTTTACATCATTAGCCCCTGATGATTTTCTCAACTGCTCATTGAGCCATGTGGCCCTGATGCTGAGATCTCTATTTCCAAAGATATGACAGTGACACTCATTACCTGAGAACTGTGATGATAATGCCATCCTAATTGGAGATGACACTGCTTTTACCATGGCTATATCACTAGTAGGAGTTCCTGGATTGGCTTATGGAAATAATCGTGGACTGCGAACACTTGCATGTTTGGTGACCAAAACAATCAATCTTACTGCTACTGCGCTATCCAATATAGCTGAAGAATTGGCTCAAGTTTGCTCAGGAGTACTCTTGTTTTATTTTTGAAACAAACATTTATTTACTATTTTATTGAGAAACTAAGAAATATAAGGATAGAGAGCTAGACAGAGAGAGAGAGAGAGAGAGAGAGAGAGAGAGCGCACAAGCCCTATTGGTTCCCTCCCTGATGCCTGCAAAATCCAGGACTGGGAGCCTAGAACTTAATCCATTTCTCACACATGGGTGTCAGGAATCCAATTACTTAGGCCAGCACTGCTACTCCCCAGAGTCTGCATTATCAGGAAGCTGGAGTTGCAAGCTAGAGCCAGGCCTTAAGTCCAGCACTTAGGAGTACTCTTAAACCATGCAGCTATCGATTATTTGCTGTTAAAAGATCATATAAGCTGTGAATCTGTGCCTGGGGGATGTTGTTTTTAACATTACTAACAAAATGCCAAGTATAGAGTGTGTTATTGATAAGCTTAAGAGTGAAATGCAACATATGTTCTTTATCAACCCTCTATCATTTGGAGGGTTTCAATGGATTCATTGGTTATTAATGCTGGCTGGACCACTACTGCTTTTCCTACTTTGTATGGGATGTTTTCCGTGTATTCTGCAACTTATGCTAACTTCACTACAGTCTGTTTGGACCGAGATTCATCATTTAAAACTCCATATCAAACCTCCCTTGTAATCAAGATAATTGTTATTTGGTCATAGATTTCCTCTGTCCAAGATTTTTACTACTGCCAAGCTGGAATGGTACTCAAAGATGGGTAAGACACTCAGCATCCTGTATCAACCTAAGACAGGGCTTTTTTCCAAGCTGCCAGAGTTACCAATGATGGGTAAGGACAGAGATGACTGAGGGCAACCTAAGACAGAGGCCATTCTCAATAAAATAAAAAAGGGGGAGATGTAGGTAGCTTTTGGAAAAATCAAGGCCAATCTTGGCTTGTGGAATTCCTAGGATAAGAAAGTCACATACTCCCATCCTAAAGGAGGATGATGGTCAAGAACACTCTGTTAAAATTATCTGTGCTACCAGAGGCCCCGATAAGTTGCTTACATATGTTGTTATCTTTTGTGCTTCTTTGTGCTTCTTTGTTCTGCAGTTGGTTATCTAGAAATACCACTGAGACATTAGAATAAACGAGCCTTGATCAGCCTTTTTGTCTTGGCTCCATTCTCTGTGCCCTTATTCATCTTTTCATTCCCACTCCCTCCTTCAGGTTCTGTGAACTGGTGTGGCTGGCCTGCACAGGGTCAGGCAGGGAGAGGTTTTCAGTAAAGTCGCAGATATGGAGTATTTTTAAGAATGCAGTCAACAGCTGAGAATTAAATCTGCTTAAAGGGCTACTGTGAAAATGACGTTGCTTTCAGTAGCCCATGAAATCAGTGTTGGCACTGATTTGGGAACCATCTTTCTCCATAAACTAAAATATGCCTGCTACATGGTCTTCAGTCATTTCTAGAAAGTGAAATATGAAAGATTTCAGACTTGAGACTTAATTACTTTATAATATTTTGGTGGAAAGAACTGAGAGTCTTACCTATTCACCACTGTATTTTGATTGAAAATTAGTTTTTAAACTCCCGAGTTAAAGCAAACTGAAATGTGGTATAATCACTACCTGTTGGTCTATGAAATTCTTTTTTTGAAGATTTCTTTATTTTATTTGAAAGTTACACAGAGAGAAGGGGAGGCAGAGGCAGAGGCAGAGAGAAAGATGTCTTCCATCCACTGGTTCACACCCTGACTGGCAACAATGGCCGGAGCTTTGCTGATCAGGAGCCAAGAGCTAGGAGCTTCTTCTGGGTCTTTCCATGCAGGTGCAAGTGCCCAAGGACTTGGGCCATCTTATGCTGCTTTCCCAGGCCATGGCAGAGAGCTGGATCAGAAGTGGAGCAGCTGGGACTTGAACCCATGCCCATATGGGATGCTGGCACTGCAGGCAGCAGCTTTACCTGCTATGCCACAGCACCAGCACCCCAAGTTTCTTGAAAAGAGAGGGAAAGACAGGCTTGTGGGGCAAAGGAGGAAGCAATCTAAACTCAAGAAGACTTATTTTCCCAGGATTATTGATTCAGTCATATAACCTATTTTTCTGTGCTTGCTCTTGAACCAGTGATGTGATAAGTTCCTGGAGCACTCACCATTGAGCTACAGTTACATAGCTGACTGCCCTTTGATGCCCTAAGATACACATATGGCAGATACACAATGCGCTGTGGAAGAGAAATAGAAAATATGGCCTCTAAGCCACATGAGGTCAACATTGAACCTGATGCTACTTTCTCCTCCATGGATATTTTGGGCACCTGAATAGTGAGGACTGATTCGCAGATGGAAGAAGGGGTGGGTGAAAGTGTGGGGAAAGATGATTTCTGGGAGAGAATAAATATGTAATTATGGTTTTAAAAATATTGCACAATTGTGGGACTATAATCAATACCTAGATGCCAGAGGGCACACAGGATAGAAATAGGAAAGAAGAAATTTATAAATAAAACAGATAAAACTTACGACTTCATTCTGAGGACAGGGTCTCACTTAGTTTCAGGATTATCTCCTGTGGAACAATTTCTATTGAAGATTTCTGAGTCAAGCACACAGAGGTTGTCTTAAGCAAATAGAAAGAGTTCAAGGATCAAACATGGAAAAGCAATGATATAAACATTCTTTTCTATTGGAGAGTGTTAGAAAGGACATTATGCAGCAATGCTCTACCCAAGGTCATTTTCTTTTACAATTTTATTCTTTTTAAATGCTTTATTTTTTCACATGGATATGATCTTAGTACAAAAAGAAGAGAATCAATGTAGTTCATAGGTTCAGTTCTAAGAATATAATATTTTCTTCTTCCCTGCAGCCCATCAGCTCTTTTACCTCCCTCCTTCTTTCCCTCCCTCCTTTCCTTCCTTCCTTTGCTTTTTGAGATATTTTATTTTTAAAAATTTATGATTGCTATGCCATACTTGAACATTTGAGGGGGGCACAGTGTAATATTACAACACACATACACAGGATAAACAAATCAAGTCGGGCAAATACCCTTTTATTTCCTTTTCTTTCTGCTTGGAGTCCACTGGCCCTTACAGTTCTTCATATGGTATATAATATATTATTTTGAACCGCAGTCACCCCCACTGTGCTATGGAACACTAGCACAGGTTACTTCCATCTGTGTTTTGGTTTCAATTATTCAACCTCCCTCAGTCCTCTCTCTGCCACCCCTCCAGCCTCTAGTTACCACTATTCTAAGTTCAGATCTTCTATTCTTTGAAATTCAATATAGGGGAAAGAACATGAGAAATTTGTCTTGGTCTGGCCTATTTCACCTTGTGTGATGATATCCAGTTCCATTCATTTTGCTGCAAATGTTAGGAGTTCATTCTTTTTTATGGCTGAAAAATATCCCATTGTGTCTATAGGCCACATTTTCTTTACTCATTCATCAATTAATGAATACTGCATTAGTTATCTTTTCATGACTTTATCTAGAATACTTGAGAACAAGCTGTTAAAACAGATGCTTCAGATTGTGGGACCAGCTTTGAAACTGGGTAGTGGGCAGAGATTGGAAGAGTTTTGAGGTGCATACTAGGAAAAGCCTACATTGCTGTGAATGTAGTTTGAAGGGCAATTCTGGCGAGGGCCCAGAAAGAGAAAGGAAGAGCTAAAGAAAAAGCCTCAGTCTTCTTATACATACCTACTAGTCTTTTTTTTTAAGCTTTTATTTAGTAAATATAAATTTCCAAAGTACAGTTTATGGATTACAATGGCTTCCCCCCATAATTTCTTTCCCACCTACACCCCTCCCATCTCCCACTCCCTCTCCCATTCCATTCACATCAAGATTCATTTTCAATTATCTATATATACAGAAGATTGATTTAGTATATATTGAGTAAAGATTTCATCAGTTTGCACCCACACAGAAACACAAAGTGTAAAATACTGTTTCAGTACTAGTTATAGCATTACTTCACATTACTTCACATTAAGGACAGAGATCCCACATGAGGAATAAGTACACAGTGACTCCTGTTGTTGACTTAACAAATTGACACTCTTGTTTATGGCGTCAGTAATCTACCTAGGCTCTAGTCATGAGTTGCCAAGGCTATGGAAGCCTTTTGAGTTCACCGACTTTGATCTTATTTAGACAAGGTCATAGTCAAAGTGGAAGTCTCTCCTCCCTTCAGAGAAAGGTACCTCCTCCTTTGATGGCCCGTTCTTTCCACTGGGATCTCACTCGCAGAGATATTTCATTTAGGTCTTCTTTTTTTTTTTTTTTCCAGAGTGTCTTGGTTTTCCATGCCTGAAATACTCTCATGGGCTCTTCAGCCATATCCAAATGCCTTAAGGGCTGATTCTGAGGCCAGAGTGCAGTTGAGGACATCTGTGTAGCTTGGCTACGCAAGCTAGAATAGTACCTTCCTAATTTAATATATATTAGAAGCCCCCTTTTAGAATGTATCTCCTCTTTTGCAGTTCTTTCTGTAACTCTTTAATTTCTTTATTGTACTTATCTAAAGCTTCACTTGGATCTGTTCTACAGTTTTGACATCCTAACCATTGTTGTATTTTTAGCATATATTGAATTCAAGCTTTAGTAACATTTGTCTTTGTTCTAGTGGGAAGTATATACCAGGGAGTCTGTTGTCTTTTAATTCTTTTCCACAAACAGCTTAACCTTGTGTAAAGCATCAACTGCTTCTTCACTAACATTCTGATTGATTAAAATTTTAAACAGTGGTGGACATTTGGGGATTATGAGACTAAGCTTTTCCCCTAAAATTAGAAATATAACAATCATTAGTGGGACCACCAGGAAGCTCTGGCTTTGTGTGCAGAGTGTAGTTCCCAACAAACCTAAAACCACCAAGAGGACTGCAGCTGTCATTCTCATGCCTTCGGCTGTGACCTTGTCAGCCAGCTGAAGTTGCCTTGGCGTTGCCAAAAATGAGCTGCACATTCCTGACCCTCTCTGCATGGCTTCAAGGAGGGTAGTCCCTGGGAGTGTCTCAGCAGTGACATAAATCCACCACTTTGTTCTGTCATCATTGGAGATTCATATATATCTATTCCTTACCATTTGCAGAGTTACTCAGTTTAGCAGTTTAGTTGTGTTCCCTATTCTTGTTTCTTGAATTGGTGTGTTTATTTTTTGGGATTTGTGGAGATACTCATTAGTTTCTTTGATTTTTTGCTTTTGCTTTTATCTTGGACTCTGTGTTGATTATTGGAGTGTCTGCTTTCCGCTAATAGCTAGAGGCATGTAGTGTGTGTGACCAGGGAGCTAGTGCTCCAGGGTGAAGGGAGTGTTAAAGTGACACCCATGTTGGGCATGGTAAATCTCTCTCTCTCTCTCCTCTCTCTATTTCTCTCTTTTAGAGAGGAAAGGTTTATTCTGCTCTGTTGGCATATTCTCAGCTCACTTTCCTCAAAGAACACCAGTGCTGCACATTAGCTCCAGTGGGTATATTTGTCTGCACTTCCACAAAGACCACACAAAGGATCTGTGCAGTCCTCAGTGTTAGCACAGATTCCCCAGTAATGTCCCTCACCTGGGATCCCTGAGCATGTGGAGCCTCCCACAGTGACTGCCCAAAGTACCAGCCACACTCTGAGCCCTCCTGCACAGCCTTAGCTTTTTTGCAGTCCCGGCACACAAGCCTCCCACAGTCATGAGCACCCAGCCCCCATCAGTTCTCCCCACCAGACTCAGGAGTCTCTGCTCAGATGGTTGCTGGGCAGGGACATGAACTGGCACAGGTATTACATCTTTCAAAATGGCACCCAGTCTCTATCAGCTTGTTACAGGGTGCCATTGCAGGGTGATCTGGGAGAAACCTGTCCCCCAGGTTTTTTCTCCTCTGTTTTGACAGGTACACTATCCCCCACAAGTCTCCAAGCTGGATTCCATCCAGGCTCTTTCTGCAGCTTTATCACCAGTGGCTTGGGTTGCTGCAGTTTCTGGTCTCACCTCACTCTCCAAAGTTGGTGTGGAGGCTCTCAGCTTCTAGGATCCTGATTTGTGTGTGTCCACACCCTCCACATAGGTCCACTGTGTCCCTCTACTTTGTATGGAGTTTCCTATGCCATTTTCTCCCTAACTCTTTATTGATACTGCAATCTCTCCACTTTTTTCCTATCTTTTCCTAAACTAGAGCAGTAAGCTCCCTCCCTACTCCACCATATTAATCCAATCCCCTTTATTTTCAATCTATTTTATCTATATATGTATTTAAAATGAGTCTTGTGGACAGCATGTGGCTGAATTCTTTCTTTTTTTTAAAGATTTATTTATTTATCTGAAAGTCAGTGTTAAACAGAGAGAGGAGATGCAAAGAGAGAGAGAGAGAGAGAGGGAAAGAGGTCTTCCTTCTGATGGCTGCAATGGCTGGAGCTGTGCCAATCTGAAGCCAGGAGCCAGGAGCTTCTTCCTGATCTCCCACATGGGTGCAGGGGCCCAAGGAGTTGGGCCATCTTCTACTGCTTTCCCAGGCCATAGCAGAGAGCTGGACAGGAAGTGAAGCAGCCAGTCTCACACTGGCGCTCATATGGGATGCTGGCACTTCAGGTCAGAGTGTTAACCCACTGTGCCATAGCGCTGGCCCAGCTGAATTATTTCTTTATGTATTCTGCCAAAGTTAATACTTTACTAATGTACATGCTGGAAAGGCAGCAGATGATGGCTAAAATGACTGGGTTCCTGCCACCTACCTGGGAGACCAAGATGATGTCCCTGTCTCCTGGCTTCCACCTGGCCCAGTTCTGGATGTTGAGATCATTTGAGGAGTGAGCCAGTGGATTGAAGATATCTTTCTCCACTCCCCTGCTATCTGTACTCTGCCTTTGAAATAAATAAAATAAATAAGCCATAAAAATCAATGTGATAATACTCTTCCTCAATCATAAATCCTTCAATAACCAATGTAAATACCTCAATAAGTTTGAAATCTTTAGTGTAGCTTATAAGTTCACCTCTTATAGACTTTCTCCCAAATGTTCCACTCTGTCTTCTTTCATAGCCCTGTAGCCATTTCTACCACACACACGTGCATGTGTGCATGTGTGCACACACACACACACATATCCTATCCTATGGCCGTCTAAACTGATTGATCAGCATTTTATCCTAAGCCATCACAAGGACTCCATGATAAGAGTGATAAATATGAACACTACCCTGGAGTGTTTACGAATCATGTTTTAAGATGCACATTCATGCCTCATAGTCAGCTGAGAGAACATAACATTACGAATCATGTTTTAAGATGCACATTCATGCCTCATAGTCAGCTGAGAGAACATAACATTATGCTTCTCAATGGTAAGTGGTGGTGCCTTGGGAGACTCACGTGTGTTGTGGTGATGCTCGTCTGCCTGCCCACGTCAGGATGGGCACTTCCAGACATGGAATACCCTAAACTGCTTCCTTGGCAAAGTCATGACAGATTACTTACTTTTAAGGTTGCAAAAATCACCATTATCCTTTTATTAATAATACAAGCACCCAGTAATACAGCACCAGTATCCCCTCACTATGCACCCAACATGTTTTAAGGAAATGCCTATTCATTCCAGTGGGGCAACTGTGACATCATAACCAATTTGTGAACCTAGAATTATTAAGCTTGCTGTCTAGGAGTGACTTAATACACAACCCCCATGACTAAGGCTTTCATGCTAATCTTCATTTCTATGTCTTCAAACAGGCTGAATTCCTCATATTGGAACATCTTCCCCCCTTCCCCTGTGGTTAAGTTCTAATCTTTCTCAATCAACATGTCACCTCTAATTCCCATTTTGAAATGTCCCCACTCTGATGGAGCTGTCATTTCAAAATCCGGCACAAAGATACTATACAGAGAGTTCTGTGAGGTTCAAGGCAGCCCCAATGGTGTAAATTGAATGCTGGAACATAATAACATCAAAACACCACAGACTGAGGATAGTCCTGAACTAGAGACACTCACCTGTCTGAGAGATCGCACATATGAGGCTTCCCACCAGCATTCCAGTCATGCAGAGGGATAGAACCACTGATTTCAGTGACAGTTGATCACATACCAGGTCCACTGGAAGAGGTGGAAACCAGGCAATAGAGCCTTATAGCAGCTTATGACCTGCCCATGTTCACTGGCAGGGACACTGTCCAGCCTTTCTCAACTACATTTAATGACCTGTGTCATTGAACTCCCAGTCTGAACACAGCTTTCTCTAAAAATTCTCATTCTAAACTGTTTAGTTTATATTTGTCTGTCTTTATATTCACTTAAGACTCTGTACCTTGGTGGTTCTCAATCTTTGCTACACATTGTAAACACAGAGGAGGAAGTTTTTTATATTGCAACCCTGCTTTGTTTCCCTGACATGTAGCCAAAACATGGAGATGTTTTAGGATTAACACAGATATGTCTGATTTGCAGCCTGGGCTAAGAACAAGTGACCCAGAAGATGTTTTCACACTTTGAGGATATGTAAAAGGGTTCATGGAAAAAATGAATCAAAAACTACACTTATTTTAGTGTAAAAATGTTTTGACAACTGTGCATGTTTTATTCAAAAACACATTTTCCATGAACTTGCTGAAGACTGCTTGTATATCAATTGTTTGTCTAATCATCCCCCTCCACAATAATTTTATATCTCTGTGATAGTAGGGTTCATGTTTAGTTGTTCAAATTCATCACCTTGGGTTCTATGCAATTTCCTGGCAATTAAAGTATAAGCAATCGCCATTTGCTGAAAGAATGAAGGAGAGCAGTCTACAGAATCTACACTGGGACTGGAGAATTTACACATGTTTGTTGCCTTCCAAACATCCACGTCATGTACTCAGGAGGAGTAATCGAGGTCTCTTACCTCAATCAAAATAGCTGAGGGGAAGTAGCTTCATGCCACTGTGGATGAGTGAAGTGATGGCACTTCTCTCGTCTCAGGTTTGAGTCTAGTGGGATGCAGAATGTCAGAAGGACATTGTGGTTGAGGATCCCAGTGGCATTGACAGGCACCGTGTGATTGTCCAGGATGTGGGTCCTGCAGTGATGACTAGGGATGGCTGCAGTGAAGTTATTCAGTAGGATATGGGAGATTATTACCAGGGAAGAATGAAAGCTATCAGAAGGAAATGGAGCCTCCTGAGGCATCCTACTTGATTTAAGAGCTCCTCAAAAGCCATTGAATATGAAAGGTGACGCTTTCTCCCAAGGGAGGCACAATCATTTTACAGATATAAGTTCCAAAGGAGAAAACTTTCATGAAATCACTGTAAGTCTGAGTTGACCCTGACATCAGTGTCTCATCTATGGGCCCACCACAGCACTGCGGCAGAGCGATAGCAGCATTTTTTTAGTCCTTTTGGGATAAGGAGATAGAATAGCTTTTAGTAAAGGCAGGGAGAGAATTATTTAACAGAGTTGCTTTCAGCTGTTGAAATTTAATTCATTTAAAGATTTACCCTCCTGTGTGCTTGTCCTCAGACCTTGTGGAAATTAGCATTGGACTTTGGCATGTACAGTGTCCTTCAATGAACTGAAATAAACCTAGTGAACAGTTCAATTATTTCCTAGAAATAGAATTGGAAGGACACCAACATGAACTGCTTTCTGATTTTTCTGTGGAAGAACAGAAACTCAGGGCTTTTCTTACTTAGTATGAAATTTAGATTAAATAATTAATAAGTGCAAAATTAATACATTCATTTGCTTTCAATTAAGTAAAGTGGAATGTGATGACATTACTATTTTTTGGTAACTGATCATATGCTTTAATTGAAACCACACTAAGAATTCCTAGTAATTTTAAACTACATGAAGTGTGGTTAGATAAGGAAGGCAGAGGTAAATTCTCATGAGGGCTTATTTCCCTGTATTTACTTATTCATTAATTTAATGCCTTTAAGATTCTTTTCTAGTTTTCAATTTAACATATTGTCATGATGAACTCTATCTGCTTACCTCTGGTAATGCTCCTCAATTTGAAGTAAATGTTTTATTTCTAATTGAAACATAATAATTATACATATTTGTAAGATATAAAGTGACGTTTCTAAACATGTATCGTGTAATTATTGAATTGGGTAACATCACTTTGAACATCTATTATTTCTTTATGATGAAAACTTAAATATAAAACTTAAAATATACAGTCTACTTTATTGGTAACTGTAGTCACCCCACTGTGCCACAGAATACCTGAGCTTTCTCCTCTAAACTGGAGCACTGCATTGTATCTCTCTCTCAGACTCTTCTCTCCCAGACTCTTCCCCAGCCTCTGACACCACTGTTCTACATTTGACTCTATGAGATAATTTTTTTAGGTTTCACAAAGAGTGAGATCATGTGGTGTGGTGGAATGAGAAGGCCATGCCAAGATGGCTGCTGAGAAGTGAGTGTCAGTTACTCAGAAATGTCTTTGGAACCCACCTGGCAGTGGAGTCTGCCTGGCAACAGCAGTGATTGGTTAGGGCATAAACTGCCCCATGACTGGATTGGCTGCCTCGGCTATATAAGCTGCTGTACCAACTGAAATAACCGAGTCCGCAGGCTGCTTGCCTCTGGCCCACTTTCACCTGACTCCTGGGTGGTGACACTGTACCTCTTGCCCCCACCATGCTCCTCCTCTCAGAATGAATCCACAGCAACATCTGGCACCTAATGTGACTGAGAGACAGGGTGTCGGACTTGGCGAGATCTCCCTTTGATTTTGGCAAGTAGGCCCCTTGGTGTTTTGTGTGCTGTTTGGTTCTGTGAAGGTGAGCACAGAACCCCCTCCTATGACCCTTGCCTTGTCCTTGTCCTCGGTTGAAGTGACCCCAGGTTAGGCACACACCACCCAGAAGCAAAATGCTGCTTCTTGGCTCCTCCTTTTACATTCAGTTCACCCAGAGAATTCACATAAGGGACTGAGCATCTCGGAATTCGGAACCAAGTCATCTTCCCTCACTTGAGAGAAGTGACACTCTGGAGACACCTGTGGCCATATGGCCTTGACCTAATGAATCAAGGAAGTCCCCCACTAAGCACAGGACATTGCTGAGGCCAAGGCAACTTCAGCCGGCTGACAAGGTCACAGCAGAAGGTCTGTCTCAGCAAGGTGTGAGAAGGACAGCAGTGGTCCTCTTGGTGATATTAGGTTTGTTGGGAACTATACTCTGCATAAGAAAGCCAGAGCTTCCTGGTGGTCCCACCAATGACTGCTATATTCCTAATTTTAGGGAAAATACTTAGTCTCATTACCTACAAAATGTCCATTGCTTTGTAATATTTTAATCAAGCAGAATATTAGTGTAGGGGAAAGTGTTAATGATTTACGCAAGGTTGAGCTATTTGTGGAAATGAATTAAAAGACAACAGGCTCCCTGGTATATACTTCCCACTAGAACAAAGATAAATGTTATTAAAGCTTTAATTCAATGTATGTACAAATACAGTAATGGTTAGGATATAAAATCTGTAGAATAGATCTAAGTGAACTTTAAATAAGTACAATAAAGAAATTAGAGTTATAGAACGAACTGCAAAGAGGGGTTACTTTTTTTTTTAAAGGCCTTCTTTGAACTTGGGGCTTCTAGTAAAGATTAGATTAGGAAGGTACTGTTCTTGTGTAGTCAATTTCTGCATAGCTGGACAGTGATCTAGGTCTTGGCTTGTGTGGGCAGCCTGTTATCTCGCACCTGTCTGTGATTCTGACCTATGCTCTGTATATGCCCTTGAAAATCAAAGAAATTGTAATTAGAAAAAAAAATGGACAATAGACTTGTTATTGTGAGAAAAAAATCATTATGTGACTTATGATATAAAAATAAAGTCTGTTGCTCGAGAGCTAGAGCCATACCATCAGCCTTGCTGTGAGTTTGTCTCTCATTTCTTCCTGTGCCAATACCTCTCACACCTTTGGGAACCCCTGGACTGGCTGGAGCTGGTCTCTGGCAGGACATACTTACGATCTGATACACCACTGTTTGTCTAACATGGGGAACCCCCTGCATAATGCATCAGCCACTGAGGTTCTAGGAATTTGTTTTGTTATTGCAGCAGTGCTGTGGGTATCTTTCCTTTGGCTAGAGTTGGCGTGGCACACTGCTCTTAAGTGCTCCAACATGGGAATGATACCCCCTCTCAGAAGCCCACACAGATTACCACACAGATTACCAAACATAATGAATCTGTGAGTGATAAGAGCCTGTCACTCCAAGCCACTGCCTTTCAATTCCTAGGTTATGAAATCCCTTGCCATATATCTTCAATGGGCCCGAACCTAAAAGTCAAGCATAGATACTCAATGAACTTCAGCAACTATGCAGCCAAATCAATTGGCTGAAGCCCTTCCTTCCCCAAACACCTGCAGAGCTTAGACCACTTTTTGATTTATTAAGGGGAACACCCCTTCCTCAAAAATCACATTGACATGAGCAGCCGAATCAACTATAGAAAAGATCAACACCCAGTTTTCAAATTTAAAAACCTTTAGATATGACCTTGAGTGCCTCTATTTGCCATAACCATATCTACCCTCAAGGCCCCCTTAGGTAGGAGTTATTTGGCAACAACATGGATCACTTTTTTGGGTGCACATAGCCTGGAGCGAGTGTCATAAACAAAGCAGATACCCTCCTTATGATGGGACTTAAATTAAGATATTATGCCAATAAAATATTTAACACAGAGGCAGACATAGTGGTCCTACCCATATCACAATTAGAACTGTCCATATTGATGCAGAATAGCACACTCTTTCAAACTTTAATGATAAATTTCCCAGGACAGGTTGAAAATCATCTGCCAGTGGACAGGCTACTCCAGACATTACAAACCTTAGAAATAGACTAGCCAAAACATGCTTTCCCTGCTAGTCTACCTATACCCATGGTACCGTGTGCGTTTATGGATGCCAACAAGTCACTGTTTGTAATAGTGTTCAAGTCAAATATTCAACAGAAAAAGATAAGATCCATGTAGATCCCCCTGGGGGATCAGTACAGTTGGGAGAAATAAGGGCAATAGTCAAGGTACTACTCATTAGCCAGGAAAGGCCGATAAATATATTTCTGGACAGCAAATACTTAGTACAGGTAGCAAAGATGGTCTCTTTTGCAGTCTTTAACCTGACTAATAAGCCAATTGACCAGATGTTCACAACACTTAAAGAGCTAACTGAGAATAGAAAACACTCATGGTATATCTCACATGTAGGATCACATACTGGGTTATCTGGCTTTATTTTCCAAGGCAATGAAAAGGTTGATTGTCTTATTTCCTGCAACACAGCTTCCATTGGACACCTAGAACAAGACTGTATTCTACACCAAGAACTTCATATGCCAACAAGCAGCATAAAATTGCTTTTCCCAGAGCTAACAATGAGCCAATGTAAACATCTAACGTGCCCCCCTCCATCCACTGTAACAAGGAGAAGTGAACCTGCAAGTCTTGCTACTAATAAGCTCTAGCAAGTGGATGTTACCCACATTAACCCTTTGGTAAACTTAAGTTTGTCCATGTGGTGGTAGATACTTATTCAAAGGCTGTATTCACAACAGCCCAATCTGGCAAAAAGGCTAGTAATGTGATAAAGGCCATCAAGTCAGCGATATTGGTCTTCGGTGTCCCCTGGACCATAAAGACTGATAATGGGCCAGCATATACATCACAGGAATTTAATTCCTTCCTGAGATCCTGGGACATACAGTCTGCCACAGGCATCCCATATAACCCATAGAGTCAGGCAATCATTTAAAGAACTCATAGGACGGTTAAGATCTCTTAGACAGAAAAACAATCATATGCCCCCAGAACCACAGCTTGCTTTTAAAGAGGTCTTTTTCACTATCAATTTTCTTACTTTTGATTCTCAAGGGGTCATCCCAGCTTATAAACACTGGGGGTCTTTTCCATCACAGACCCCAGGCCCTATGGTTGGGTGGAAACACCCCCTGACAGGAGAATGGAAGGGACCACACCCTCTGCTAACCAAGGGTCGAGGATATGCTTGTGTCTTTCCAGAAAATGCGGGACTGGCCATTTGGGTACCAGCCAGAAAAATCAAGCCTGCAATTGACAGCCAACCAGAACCAGCAGACGATGGAATCTGCCTTGTTAGCAGTTGCACCTGCTGTTGATTGTCAAGCTTCTGCCTTATCATTCTGCCCTGAGGAACTGCCCATAGCCACATCTGTTACTGCTTTATTTCTCACTTAGTTCTGGTAATCCACTCAAATGACCCACAGCCTGTGTGTGGTCTCGCCATTCCTGATTACCATTGTATCTCATTCCCACCCCAATCTGAGCAAGCACTCCTGTGGTCTCCAGCTTTGGGGGCTGGTTAGTCAATGACAGGTAAGATCCCCTGGGGGACAACCTAAAACAGGCACAGCTGTGTACAGAGACCACATGGAAATAGGGTCAACAATGGTATGGCCAAGAATCATGCCTCACATTGCTCAAAAATAAACGAAAGGGGGAAATGTGGTGGAATGAGAAGTTCATGCCAAGATGACCACTGGCAAGCGAGCATCACTTACTCAGGAATGGCTTCAGAACCCAACTGCAATGGAGCCTGCCTGGCAACAGGCTGTGATTGGTTAGGGCATAAACCGACCCTTGACTGGATTGGCTGCCTCAGCTATAGAAGCTGCTCTACCAACTGAAATAAATGAGTCTGCGGGCTAACCTCTGGCCTGCTTTCACCTGACTCCTGGTGTCTGTGTGGTGAATCCGTACCTCTTGCCCCCACCATGCTCCTCCTCTCAGAACAAATCCACAGCAACAATCTGGAATTTGTTTTTCTGTGCCTGGCTTATGTCATTGAACAAAATGTCTTTCAAATTAATTCATGTTGTAACAAATGACATGATTTGATTTTTTATAGCTTAATAGTATTCCATTGTTTATATATAACACATTTTTTTTAAATTAGTCCACCCACTGACGGACACATAGGTTGATTCCATGTCTGGGTTATAGTGAATAGTGTTGCAATAAATGTCAGAGTGCAGATGTTTCTTTAACGTACTGAATTCATTTCCTTTAGATATATTAGTAGTGGGATTGCTGGATCATATTATAGTTCTAATTTTAGTTTTTTCAGGAAACGTCATATTGTTTTCCATAATGACTGTACTAATTTACATTCCTACCAACAGTGCTCAAGGGTTCCCTTTTTTTCCAACTTTTATTTAATACATATAAATTTCCAAAGTACAGCTTCTGGATTATAGCAGTTTTTCCCCTATAGGCTCCCTCCCACCCACAACCATCCCATCTCCCACTCCCTCTCCCCATTCCATGCTTCATCTAGAATCATTTAAAATTATCTTTATATACAAAAGATCAACTTAGTATACACTAAGTAAAGACTTCAACAGTTTGCACCCACAGAGATACACAAAGTATAAAGTACTGTTTGAGTATTAGTTTTACCATTAATTCCCATAGTACAACACATTAGGGACAGAGACCCTACATGGGGAGTTGGTGTACAGTGACTCCCATTGTTGATTTAACAGTTGAAAGTCTTATTTATGATGTCAGTAATCACCCGAGGCTCTTGTCATGAGCTGCCAAGGCTATGGGAGGCTCTTAAGTTCACAAATGCTGATCTAATTTAGACAAGGACATAGTCAAAGTGGAGCTTCTTCTGGGTCTCCTATATTGGTGCAGGAGCCCAAGGACTTGGACCATCTTCCACTGTTTTCCTAGAAGTGGAGCAGCTGAGACTCGAACTGGTGCCCATATTGGATGCTAGCACTGCAGGCTGGGGCTTTAACCTGCCGCTCCTCAGTGCTGCCCCCATCTCTGTGTATTTTCAAAAAGCCCATCTTTAGTTCCTTAGATTCTTCTTGATCATTTCTGCTGTTGATAGTCTCTATTGTATTTTGTTGTTGTTGTTCAACTCCAGAATATCTGTGTTCCTATTATTATTATTTCAGTTTCTCTGATAAATTTCTGAATCATTTCCCTGTATTTTCTAGAAGTTTATTGTTTCCTTAAAATGGCTACTTAGAATTCCTTGTATGCTACGTCACATATCTTCATTCTCTTAGGGATAGTCACTGGCAATTTGTCCCTTTATTGACCTGATATGTCTCTTTTCTTGATGTTAGCAGGTATGTATTTGTGTCTGCTCATTGAAGAATTCATTGGGCACTTGTTCCTGATTCTCAGACTGGCACTTTCTGGGTACTCATCCTTCTTTCACACTTTTCAGAAACTCTTGGCAACTTGACTTATGTTCCATAAACCTGTGACTGCTACAGCTGTTTCTGTATTAGATGGTACCCTAAGTCATGTTTTCTACAAACATTACAGGATTTTCAAAGTTAGTGTGGATCCCAACATAGGTGGGCCTGTGGAAGACCCAAGGAGGGTATCTGGACTGTGTGGGAAAATTGGCTAGGGACGCAATCCTAGAAGCTGATCCTGGTGACACAGACAGGTGCAACCTCCAGCACTTCCTCTTAGAGGTGCGAGTTTCCCAATTGCAGTGAGAGAAGCTGGAGCTGGGACCAGGCCCCCTCAGGGTCTGCTGTGAGATGGAGGCTGGCTAGCCCATCACAGGGTCTCATGCAGATAGGTAACTCCTAGCGTGTAGGTATAACCAAGTCTCCTTCCAAGATACAAACAAGTCCTTGTGTGGACAGTGCCAAGCAGGGGCCATGACTAGACAGGACTGGAGCTGAGTCACAAAGCAACTTCAAGGTCCACGGCCAAGACCAATGTTGGCAGGCAGACAGGCCTCTCTACCAATGCATTTGTATGCTTGATTTGCCCTGGACCCTTTCACGACTGGCTTTAACTTCATGCACAGGACCAAATGGAGCCATAACCACATGCTCTGGTGGAGAACCCAGGAGCATGATCTGTAGGTCAGTCACCTGCATGCAGGTCTGTACTCTCAATTAATCCTCCTAGGTCTTGGTCTCTGCCAAGGTTCCACAGCCTCCTACCTAAATCTCTAGGCTCCTACAAAACGACAGACTATGGATGGGTGCATATTTATTTGTTGTGATGGGATATAAGCTACTTACTTCCTATTCCATCACCTTACTTTGTCACTCTCCCTTGCTTCTTTGTAACAGGCCTCTAATATTTAAACACCAGTCCTTTTGTATTTTCAGGAATTCTTGTGAGGAATTGTGAGCAGTTACACATCCAATAGTGTCTACGTTATTATGAACATGATGGCTAGGACCAGGAAACTGGTGAAGGGAACAAAAGAGTGGAATGCAAACGCACGTTTCCTCTACTCTTTCTTTGTGTTTGTAATTGAGATGCTTGTTGGAATGATTATAGATTCACATACAGTTGTAAGAAGTCACATAGGAAGAAACCATATACACATCATGCATGTTTCCCCTAATAGCATTATTTTATAAAACTATAGTAAAATATTGTACCGATATTAAGAGCTTGAAATAGTACAATACTGGGGTACTGATATTGATACAATCCACTGATCTCACTCCTATTTCCCTACTTGATTTTACCTGTAAGTATATTTGTTACTATACAACTTTAATATGTGTGTCACATAGTATGCCTACTAATACACTCAAGGTGGTGAACCATTTCATCTCCACAGATATCCCTCTTATTGTCCTATTAAGAGAATATGATATGTATTAAGATTGCCTTTTTTCATTAATCAAAATTCCACAGATATTTGTCCCTGCTGCTGTGTGTACCAATACATGCTTTTTATTGATGAACAATATTCCATAGAATATATATGCCATAGTTTGCTTTACTATTCACCAGGTATAGAGTAGTACCTCTGTACTTTAGTTTTGGCTTGTATTTCTCTAAAGGCTAGTGATTTTGATAACATTTTTTGTTATGTATTTATACATGTATCTATGTTTCTGTTACATGTCTTTATTTTCTAATTGTGCATTTTAAATTTAAATATTCAAATTTCTTTATATATTAGACATATTAACCCTTTGACATTTCTGTTGCTCACAAATACTTTATCTTTGATCCTTTTTATTACTCTCAGGATAAAAAAAAGACCTTCTTTTTTGTGGTGGAACGAGAAGGCCATGCTAAGATGGCCACTGTCAAGTGATCATCAGTTACTCAGGAATGGCTTTGAATCACACCTGGCAACGGAGCCTGCCTGGCAACAGGCTGTGATTGATGGCTTTGAAACCCACCTGGCAATGGAGCCTCCCTGGCAACAGGCTGTGATTGGATGGCTTTGGAAACTGCCTGGCAACAGGCTGTGATTGGTTGGGGCATAGACCGCCCCTTGACTGAATTGGCTGGTCTTGGCTATATAAGATGTTGTACTAACTGAAATAAACGAGTCTGCAGGCTGCTTGCCTCAAGCCCGCTTTCACCCGACTCCCGGGGTCTCTGTGGTGACTCCGCGCCTCTTGCCCCTACCATGCTCCTCCTTTCTGAAACAAATCCACTGCAACATTGTTGAGAAATCAACTGCAACATCTTTTATATTTCTTTTTGGATTTTTATCACATTTTTCATGAATCATGCTTTTGTTGTAGAATCTAAGAATTTTTTGCCTTAGCTCTGGATACCAAAGATTTTCTTCTCTGTTTCCTAAAATTTTCTTGTACAATACTTTACATTTAAGAATATAATCCATTTTGAATTATTTTTTATATAAAGTGTACATTGAGGTTTGCTGTAGCAACATTTCTGAAAAAGTCGGTGACTTCTCCAGCTAATTTCTTTTGAATCTTTTTTTGAAGATTTTATTTATTTGAGGTAGAGTTACAGACAGAGGTAGAGACATAGAGAGAGATCTTCCATGTATTGGTAACTCCCCAAATGTTTGCAATGGCCAGAGCTGAGCTGAAATGAAGCCAGGAGCTTCTTCCAGGACTCCTACACAAGTGGAGGAGCCCAAGACTTGGGCCATCTTCTTCAGCTTTCCCAGGCCATAGCAGAGAGCTGGATCAGAAGAGGAGCAGCTGGGACACAAAGTGGTGCTCATATTGGATGCCGGCACTGCAGGTAGAGGCTTAGCCTACTGTGCCAGAGCACTGACTGCTTCTTTTGAATCCTTACGCACATCAATTGGGCATGTCTCTATGGGTCTCCTGAGGAGCTCTCTGTTCTGCTCCATTGATCCCCATCTCCATGCCCCCATCTGTATCACACAATCTCGATCACTGTAGCCACATAAGAAACTTTTTTTTTTTTGACAGGCAGAGTGGACAGTGAGAGAGGGACAGAGAGAAAGGTCTTCTTCCTTTACCGTTGGTTCACCCTCCAATGGCCACCATGGCCAGTGTGCTGCGGCTGGCCCACTGCGCTGATCTGAAGCCAGGAGCCAGGTGCTTTTCCTGGTCTCCCCATGGGGTGCAGGGCCCAAGGACTCAGGTCATCCTCAACTGCACTCCCGGGTTACAGCAGAGAGCTGGCCTGGAAGAGGGGCAACCGGGACAGAATCCGACGCCCCGACCGGGACTAGAACCCAGTGTGCCGGCGCCGCAAGGCAGAGGATTAGCCTGTTGAGCCACAGCCCTATCACATAATAAACTTTAACATCAGAGTGATTCCTCTCACATTTTTTCCAAAATCTTTTAAGCTAGTCCATGGCCTGTCTCTTTCTATATACACTTTAAAATAAAGTTGTCTACATCTAAAAAATAATCACCTATATTAAACCTATTTTAAAAATCTACATCCTATTTCTTTAAACTTATCTGAGTCTTTATATCTTTATGTTGCAGACAATATATAGTCAGGGCACACTTTAATTGTTGCAGTTGATTTCTCAACAATGTTGCAGTGGATTTGTTTCAGAAAGGAGGAGCATGGTAGGGGCAAGAGGCGCGGAGTCACCACAGAGACCCCGGGAGTTGGGTGAAAGCGGGCTTGAGGCAAGCAGCCCGCAGACTCGTTTATTTCAGTTAGTACAACATCTTGTATAATCAAGACCAACCAATTGCGTCAAGGGGCGGTCTATGTCCCAACCAATCACAGCCTGTTGCCAGGCAGTTTCCAAAGCCATCCAATCACAGTCTGTTGCCAGGCAGATTCTTGCTGCCAGGGATTTTCTGAAACCATCCAGTCACGGCCTGCCATCAGTCAGGCTCTGTTGTCATGTGGTTTCCAAATCCATCCAATCACAGCCTGTTGCCAGGCAGTTACTGTTGTCAGCGGCCATCTTGGCATGACCATTTCACTTCAGCGGCCATCTTGGCATGAGCTTTTCACCTCTGCAGCCATCTTGATATGACCTTTTCACCTCATTCCACCACATTTAATGCCTTAAAAATTATGACTTTTGGGGGCTGGCATTGTGGCACAGCAGGTTAAGCTGCCACTTAAGATGCTCACATCCTGTGCAGGTGCTGGTTTGAGTCCTGGCTACTCTGCTTCCTATTCAGTTCCCTCCTAATGTGCCTAGGAACACAGTAGAAGATTGCCCAAGTGCTTGTTCGCTGCCACCCACAAGGGGCCCAGCTGGAGTAACAGGCTTCTGGCTTTGGTCTGACCCAGCCCAGCTCTTGAAGCTACTTGTTGGAGTGAACTCGACTTGCTTTCTCTCTCTCTCTCTCTCGTTCTCTTTCTCTCTCTCTGTAACTCTGCCTTTCAAATAAATGAAACATAAATCTAAAAAAAATGGGCACTTCCATTTGGATTATTTAGTCCATTAAATTACATCTGATGTAATTTTCCATATTCTTGTGTATACATTTGCTGCATGCTCTTTATTTTATTGTTGTCTAATTTTATATTTTTCCTTTTCTGCCTTCTTTTAAAAATATATTTGTTTTGTTCTCCTTTAATAGTACTGTAGACAATTTAACAATATCTACTAGAATTGCTTTTAGTGACTCGTCTAGGGTAGCAAATATTTTTTTAACTTAGTCCACTTAGGTGTAATATTTAACACTTCAGATAAAATGTAAGTGTCTTTCCTCCAATCCTTAGTTACAGTGTTTAATTCTGTGTCATCTTGCCTGGGCTGTGGAATGCCCAGTCAGCAGGCTAAATATTATTTCTGGTTGTGTGTGAGGGCATTTACAGGTGAGATTTGCATCTGAATTGGTGGGCCAAGTAAAGCAGGTGGCCCTCCCCAGTGTGGGTGGGCATCATCCAGTCCACTGAAGGCCTGCCTGGAACAACAAGGCAAAGAGAAGTGAAGTCACTTCCTGCCTGGCTGCTTGAGCTGGGACACCCGTCTTCGCTGGCCTGCAATGCTCCTGCTCCCCAGGCCTCAGATCCACACTGCAGTCGGCACCATGGACAGTGGCTCTCAGACTTTTCAACTTTGCCAGCAGCTTTCTGGGGTAGCAGCAGGCTGGGGTGCTTCTCAGCCTTCATAATCATGTGAATCAGTTTCTTACAATAAACACACGCATATGTGCATACAGATACACTCCCTGGGGCCAGTGTTGTTCCATAGTGGATAAAGCATCCTGGCCTCCTATAGGGTGCCTGTTTGAGTCCTGGCTGCTTCACTTCTGATCCCGCTGCCTGCTTATGGCCTGGGTAAAGCAGCAGATGTTGACCCAAGCACTTGGGCCTCTGCCACCCACATGGTAGTCCTGGCTCCCTGGCCATGTGGGGTGTGAACCAAAAGATGCGGGATCTCTCTCTGTCAGTCTCTCCTTCTCTCTCTGTAACTCTTTCAAATAAACAACTAAGTATTTAAGTATATCTCTATATACATATACGCATATTCATTGTTGGTTCTGTTTCTCTGGAGGACCCCATTACATTTGTGTCATTGGTGCCATATAAGCTACTTGCACTTTTTTCAAAGAACCTGTAACATGATATAGGAAGCAAAGAGTACAAACAGGATAGAAAGGCATGTTTTAGAAAATAGGAGGCAGAGCTGGATAGCTGGAGAGTGGTGTGGTGGTAGTGGTGGGGTGGTGGGGGTGGAGGTGGTGGAGAAACTCCTACCTCCTTAGATAGCACTTCCATCAGTGAGAATATCTCCTCTGTCATTCAGCATCCACCATATAGCACATTGCTTCTGGGCTCCTCTGGAGGACTCTCAAATCTGAACACAGATAGCGCTTTCTTCTCATTCAGTTCTCCAGTTTTAGTGGTAGTAGCTTCCTGCTATTGATGATGTCTAATGTTATCCTTTGTACAGGTTTAGAGACCCCCCTACGCCCAAATTTCTGTTAATAGTTTGGTCTCCCTGATTCTTATGTTAGTGGATTAGGGATGGAAACTAGTTCAAATCTGGTATCAGAAGGCAGGAATTGGAAGGTGACTAGTTTGGATTAGGTAATTGTGGTGGGGCCCTGTGATGGAATCATGGTGGCTTTACAAGCACAGTCCCATGGACATAGGGGCAGCCAGGCCTGGTGTCTCTCTCTGTTTCCTGTCTTGCCATGGGATCCTTTTTCCACATGTGTTCCCCCATTGACTGCCCTCATTAGATGCCCAACCAACAGGGGTGCCTGATGTGAACCATGAATCTCTAAAACTGAAAGAAAGAATCAACCTTCTCCTTTTTAACTTAGCCTATCTTGGGGGTTTCAGTTGTAGTCATGAAAAGCTGACCATCTAAATCGCATTCCCATTTCTTGTTTGAACCTTTGCAACTCAGTTCCCCATATTAAATGAATTCTGTTGTGTTGCTTTAATTATTAGCTATAAATAAGGCTTCTTTCCAGATTTGGTTAACATTTATACCCTGTTCACATCTAAAGCCCCATCAACTAAGTGGGACATGTAATAAGACTTATCCATGTTATATTTTTCCTATAAAACAAGGAGAGTGCTATCCATCTCACAGGGTTTTTGGATGAATAAATAACAGATGCACGAAAAGCATGTAGCTCAGTGTTAGTACAAAGGAAATATTAATACATCATTAGTAATAATTATTTCTATTTTTCACACTTCTATTTCTAGATCCTGCTTTATTTCTGTACGATTTTAGGAATGCATTCTCGTTTGATCTGTGGGATGTTCATTCTTATTCTTCTTTATGTGTTCACCTGATTACTGTGGTACTTCCTAATTTCCTCAGTTAATTTTTCCTTCTTTCCTGGGAGACTTGGAAGATGGGGCACTATGATTTTTGTTTATTTGCTGTCAGCCACCTTGACTCTAGATATACAATCATCGTTTATCAGCGTAAACATAAAAACTATTAATAATAAAGTTCATTAATTGAAGTGAGCAAAAAATTTGTCCATGGAGTTCAACCACTTTGCTCTATATTTTGTCTCCACCACTTACATTTGGTATATCCATTCTTTGGCAAATTACTTAATGTTCCGGGACGTCTGTCTACTTGGTGACAAAGTGGAGTAGATAAGGGTAAGAAGTTAAGGAAAGAAAACAGGGGCGGCGCCTTGGCTTAGTAGGCTAAGCTTCCGCCTGTGACACCAGAACCCCATATAGGCACTGGTTCCTGTCCCAGCTGCTCCTCTTCTGATCCAGCTCTTTGCTATGGCCTGGCAAAGCAGTAGAAGATAGCCCAAGTGCTTGGGCCCCTGCAGCTGGTTGGGAGACTGGGGTGAAGCCTCTTGCTCCTGGCTTTGGATTGGCTCAGCTCAGGCTGTTGCAGCCATTTGAGAAGTAAACCAGGGGATTGAAGACGTTTCTCTCTGTGTGTCTCTCCCTATCACTGTTTGTAACTACCTCTCAAATAAATGAATAAAATCTTAATAAAAAGAAAGGAAGAAAACATTAAAAGTGCTTATAACAAAATTGACTCATAGTGAATATTCAGTGAATTGTCAACTTTAATTGTCATGATTTATATCAGTTTATTCACAGAGTTGTAAATGATTTGCCTTGATTCACATCTCACTATTTTTACATACTATTAGTGACTTCAGTAAAATGATCCATTTGAATAACCCCATTATCAGCTGAATTGTCCCAAAATTCACATGTAAAAATCAAACCTCCAGCACCTCAAGATATACCTGTATTTGGAGAAAAGTGGAGATGAGGTGGATAGGAAGGCATCCTGATCCAATGTGGCTGGTGTCCTTGTAAGAGAAGGAAGAGCCATCAGGAATGTGCCTGCAAAATGAGTAAGACCCGATGAGAACACAGCAAGAGCCAGCTACCCACAAGCCAGGAGAGGGACCTCAAAAGTAACCTATCATGTTGACACCCTGATCTTGGACTTCGAACCTCCAGAACTGTGAGGAAATACAT
The DNA here is from genome assembly GCA_949820135.1 of Sylvilagus floridanus. Classification (NCBI taxonomy): domain Eukaryota; kingdom Metazoa; phylum Chordata; class Mammalia; order Lagomorpha; family Leporidae; genus Sylvilagus; species Sylvilagus floridanus. The sequence goes on along the minus strand of OX463224.1, from coordinate 118,193,526 downwards.
TTCAGCCATCACAGAGTGTGCTATTTTGTGATTGCAATCCTGGCAAACAAATCTGCTTTCTAGCATTTTGTAACACTTCCCAGTGATTTCTTAGATTTTCAGCTTTGGATTTGCTCCATCAAAGTCAAGGTGGACAGGAATCTGCGTTTTAAACTGCTCCAAGGATAATGAATTAAAAGGGAAAGGACAAGAGCCACCAGTGTGCAGAGTCAGTTCTAGAGGCTTTGTTGGTGTGCTTGGTTTGGTGTTTATAATCAACCTATTCTATTATTGCCCTGCATGTTTCTTAGCTTCTGGCTGTGGAATATCCTGTAGGTGAGCAGTTATTTTCTGCCCTTTTACTGTAATTATGTACTTGTTATTTTCATCTGGAAACAGGCCTTTTTCCATTCTGTCGCCTACTACTTCATTGTCTCATTAATATCTCTTACATTGGAAGTACAAATTCATTTAAATAGGGATAACTTCCCATCCCTGTGGCATCTACCTGGGAATCATTAAATGTTTTCTATTTATTTCTTTCAGAGCAGATTGTCTAACTTCCTTGTGGTTCTCTTATACCTTTCAATGAAATTATGTATGTACTTATCTCTTATGAATTGAAAGATGAGACCTTGTAACAGGTTTATAATTCATAATTTATTTATAAACTTATACATACATATGTAAGTATATATTAGTAAAATAACTCTATAACAATAATAGCAGAAAGTTAGTATAAGTGCTATTAGAATCACTCAATAAATCTGTAAAAATAAATTGCATTTATGTACAACTTCCATCTTCCTTGCCCCGTGTCCTTATTTCAGTATTGCAAAATTCTTAAAATCAGTGTCATTGGTATTATTTAACTGAATCAAGAGTTTACCTACCAAAGGTTAGGCTTACCAGTGAACATTCCAATTTGCTTTATTTTAACTAAGGATCCTTTCATTAACTTTTATTTGAACTCCAGTTCCTAGAAAAATCCCTGGTCTGCTCTTGGCAGAGGAACATCATTAGGCACCCCCTTGTGGGTCTCCAACACCCCTTTCTGAAAGCAAAGACAAACCACTAAGTGTGATTATTTTAGGCCATATGGAGATTACATCCATGTGAAACACACTCAACTCTCATGAAGCTCAGGGGTCAGAGTCATGCAGAGAAGTGTTTTGTGCAGGAAGTCGTATTGCCAAATAATTACATCTGGGACATTTTTCAACCTGTTGGCTACCTAAAAATCAAAGAACTTGTGGAAACTCCTGTCTCTGCTCTTCTGCAGTGCTGAGAGCAGTCCTATCGAGAAAGTGGTGCCAAGATCAACACAGCACTAGAGGACTTGGTGAAAGGAAACATCTCTTCCTCTGAACTTATCTCCGTAGAGTCACTGTGCTTCACCTTGGAGACAACCTGCTCAGCCTCAATGGCCTTTGATGTGCTCCTGGAACAAGCTGGAAGTCTGGGCAGATTTCAGATCCTTCAGATTGCCTTCTTTTTTGTCACCAGTATGGTAACCTACCCTCAAGCTCTGTTGGAGAACTTCACTGCAGCCATCCCTGGGCATCGCTGCTGGGTCCCCCTCCTGGACAACCACACGGCCTCTGGCAATGACTCTGACATCCTCAATCAAGACGCCCTCCTGAGAGTCTCCATCCCGCTGGACTCAAACCTGATGCCCGAGAAGTGCCGTCGCTTCACCCATCCCCAGTGGCAGCTCCTTCATCTCAACAGGACCTTCCCCAATATAAGTGAGTCAGACACAGAGCCCTGTGTGGATGGCTGGGTGTACGATCGGAGCTCCTTCTCCTCCACCATTGTGACTAAGGTAAGAGTCCTCATTTAACCTGTTTATAGAGCAGTGATGTGAACTGAAGGTGTTTGGAGTTAACACAAAGAATGGACTGAGAATTCTCTACCAACTTATTTTGTCAAATGAAGAATCTTCATTCCTTCAGCAGTTAGCAATTGCTTATCTGTACCACAATAGTCAAGGGTGCTAGTATGGAGGTTAATGAATTTAACAAACTATACCTCACCCTACTACTATATCATTTTATCTGGAGATGATAAGCAATTGAAGTGCTACTAGGCTTATGATATGCAAAGTCAGTGCTACTCAGTACTTACTGCAAAACTGATGCACAAAGCAAGTAAAGCAGAACCTGTATACGTGGGATCCAGGCATCAGTCCTGTTGAAGCTCTCTGGCTGATTTGATGAGTGGCCAATACAAATGGCCAACAGATATATGGAGACAAATAGTCAATAGTACTAGTTAGCTCAAAAATAAAAAAGAAAATCAAAACCACACTGATAAATCTCCTACCCCAGTTAGAATGGCTATTATCAAAAAGACAAAATGTAACTAATGCTGGCCTGAATGTGGAGGAAGGGGAATCTTATACACTGATGCTGGGGACGTAAATTAGTACAGCCATTATGGAAAACGTTATAAGATTTCTTGAAAAACTAGAAAGAGAACTGCCGTATGACCTAGCAAACTCACCACCGGGTATATATTCAAAAAACATGAAATCATTATTTGTTCCACCATGGTTATTGCTCTTCACTGTAGCCTGGATTTGGAATTGACCAGGTTTCCATCATCACATGAATCAATAAAGAAAATATGGGTGCCCACATTGTGGATGAGTGGGTTAAGATGCTACCTGCAATGCTGGCATTCCATGTGAGCACTGATTTCACTCCCACATGCTCCATTTCTCTGCTAATGCAACTGGGAAAGCAGCAGAAGATCTCTCAAGGGCTTGGGCACCTGCCACTCATGTGTGAGCCTCTGATGGGGTTCCAGATCCTGGCTTTGATCTGTCCTAACCTTGGGTATTATATCCATGTGTGGTGTGAACCAGTAGATGAAAGATCTTTCTATGTGTGTGTCCCTCCCCAAGTCTCTGTAACTCTGACTTTCAAGTGTGTAATTATTTTCAAATAATGTGTTATTATTTTTCAAATGAAATATATATTCACAATGGAATCCAATTCAGTTATTTAAAAAGAATGAAATCTTGTTATTGGCATCAAACTGGATGGAACTAAAAGATATCATATTAAATGAAATAAGTCAGTCACAGGGAGACAAATATTACATGTTCTTTCACATATGTGGGAGTTAAAATAAGCCTCAATATGAACATAGAATGTTGATCACTAGAGGCTGGGAGGAATGTGAGGGACAGATTGGACTTTGGATTTTAAAACACAGGAAAAATAAAGAACAGCTAATGAAGAGTGGCAAATATGAATGATGTTAAGAATATTGGAAGCTGGGAGTGTGATACATAGAAACTCACATAACTCTAAAATTTTAGTTTTTCATTTTAAAAATTCTAAAATGAAAAGTTTTAAAAGAAAAACTAAAATGTTTTGTAATAATTAGTATAAACTCTTGAGTGACATGCTAATGATATGATGAAGAAAAAAAACCTTGTATTTGCCTAAGTATTTAAATTTTGGTAACTTAAGTTACTTAAAATTACATTTTATGTGAATTTAGCATTGGTCCCTCACAAATGTGTTCACAGTAATACAGTAAGGGGATTTGGTGCTCTAGGAGAAAAATGACTGAGGTCGTGTGCACACGTGGTAGCAGATTCTCAGAAGGGTAGGAGGTAAAAGGGGCAGTGGCATTTGAAAGGTTCATATAAGTTTCAGTATTTCTAGAGTGTGGGCAGCCAGAGGGAGGTGACTGTAGATGAAACTGGAGAAGGAGGAGAACCCCATAGCAGGAGCTCGTGTGTATCACATGAGGAGGTTGTGGTCAGGCTCCACCAAAGGGCTGCAACTCTCCTAAAACTCTGCTGTGCTACTTCCTCTTCCAGTGGGACCTCGTCTGTGAATCTCAGTCACAAAAGTCAGTGGTTCAAACCCTGTTCATGAGTGGGTCGCTGCTGGGAAGTCTGGTATTTGGCTATCTTTCAGACAGGTAAGTGGCACCTCACTTTCTTTTGGGTTGTTGATCACATGATCCACACATCATGTATTTTAGAAGACTGATAAGCTCACACTGCCCTTTATGCTGGTCTACATACTCACCTAATTGTCTGATTTCAGGGAGCTACAACAATAAGCATATTTGTACATGACCTGGATAGTATAATTTGTTATGACAAATCTATTCATGGTGTGCATAATAGGAGACATAAAAAGACACCTACATAAGAATCAAGCAAATTTACTGAGTGACACTCAGAGTATATTGGAGGTTATGAAATTTATACATTCCAGGGAGTTCAATAAAAAAAGAGGTAGAGAAATTGAGGCACGTTCAATACCACAAAATTGTGAAAGAATGTTATTGGCCTTGGCAATGATATTAAACACCTGGATCCTGTGAGGTCACTGATGGTGGACACTTGTAGACTGGCATCATTTTGTGTCCGCAGCATAGATGCACATGTACATTGGGTAGTCATTGTTGTAAAATCTCTTGTGAAATAACATGGGGTAGATACGGTGGTAAACCTTACAGCAATAAGCTGAGAGCTGAACCTTGTGAAATAGGTACAATAGGTAATATTTGCCATAATAAAATGTAAATAATCTTAAGAAATTATGATGACATGGTTTTAGTATAAAAAGTTGGAGATTTCTTGTGTCTTGGATCAGCTTCTCCTGAAAGAGGCAACCATGCCTGTCACTCAGGATGTCTCTTACCAGAACATTCAGAGAACTACAGACACTCATTGCCATCCAGTTGTCGAAGTTAAAAGCTATGCCCTTTGAGTTTACACAGTTACATATTACATATATAGAAGCAACTTGCCCTACCTTTCTTTTATATATATATATAAAATATTATATTATCATATATTATAATATATATCATAATATAATATATTATATTTTAATACATATAACATAATATATAATATACAATATATAATATATATAATATATTATATACATAATATATATAATATATTATATATAATATATAATATATATTATATTGTATATTATATAATATGTAATATATTATATCATATATAATTATATATTATAATATATTATTATATATGATATACTATATAATACATTATATAATAATATTATATATTATGTATATTATATAATATAGAATATATATTATTATATATAATATAATAAAATGTATAATATATTATATATTTTATATATACTACATATAAAGGGGAAATGTTCATGTATTTTATATACACAGTTTTAAAAATATAATGACACCTTCCACTTCTTTCCCTCCTTTGTGCACATCCTTCATCCTCCTTACTTTCTTATATTTCTTCAAAATTTTTCAATGATATATTTCAATTTCCTTTATAATTATAGGATTAATCCTCCACTACATTAAAAAAACTCAATAAGTAGTAAGTAGAAAAACCACTGATCCTCAAATACATAAATAAATCTTTTTTAAAAAGGTCAATTTTGCTCACATATATTGCATTTCTTGTACTCTATATAATAGTTGCCACAAATCAGAGAAAACATGATACATGTCTTTTTAAGACTGGCTTATTTCACTAAGCATAATTGTCTCCAATTGCATCGATTTTGTTGTGAAAGACAGGATTTCATTCTATTTTATGGCTGGATAGTATTCCATGGTGTACATTTATCACAATTTCTTTATCCAGTAATCAGTTGATGTACCTCTGGGTGGATTCCATATCTCAGCTATTATAAATTGTGCTGTTATAAACATGGAATATATGGATTTCATTTCCTTTGGGTAAATTCCAAGGAGTGGGGTGGCTGGGTTATTTGGTAGATCTGTTTTCAGATTTAAGAAAAAAATCCTACTGTCTCCCATAATGGTTGAATTAGTTTACATTGCCACCAACAGCGTATTAGGGTACATTTTCCCCCACATCCTCACCAGCACATGTGACTTTTTAGTTTTTGGATGATAGATATTCAAACTGGGGTGAGGTGAACCTCATTGTAGTGTTTATTTGCCTTTCTCTAATGGCTCATGATGTTCAGCATCTTTTCATGTGTCTGTTGGCCATTTGTATTGTATCCTTTATCATATACCTGTTAACACATTAGACCATTTCTTCAAAGGAATATTTGTTTTGTTGTTGAGTTTCTTGAGCCCCTTATATATTCAAGATATCATTCACTTCTCAGATGTATAGTTTTACAATGTTTTCTCCCATACTGTCAGTTGAGTATTTCCTTTGTTGAGTGTTTCTTTGTTGACTTTTTTTTTTTTTTGCTGCAGAGAGGCTTCTTAGCTTGATGTAATCCCATCTGTCTATTTTTGCTTTTATTGCCTGTGTTTGAGATTTTATTGAAAAAGTCCTTGTCTATGCCAAAATCTTGCAGTGTTTCCAATGTTTTCTTCTAGTAATTTGACTGTTTAATATCTTAGGTCTAGATCCTTGATCCATTGTGTTTTTAATATGGTATAAGGTAGGTGTGTTTCATATTTCTGCATAAGGTGGTCCAATTCTCCCAACACCATTTGTTGATGAGACTGACCTTTCTGCAGGAATTGAATTTTAGTTTGTCAAAGATTAGTTGATTGTATATGCATAGATTAATTTCTGGTGTCTATTATATTCCATTGTTCCACATCTCTATTTTTGTGCAACCACTGAGCTTTTTTGATTATGACTGTCATGTAATATGTCTTGAAATATGGTACCGTAATGCCTCTGGCTTTGTTTGTTGTTTAAGATTGCTTAGATGTTCAGGACTTCATGTGTTTCTATATGAATTTTAGGGTCCATTTCCCTATATCTGAGAAGAAAATCCCTGGTATATTGATTGGGATCACATTGAATCTGTAAAATTGCTTTGCGCAGTGAGGTCATTTTAACAATATTAATTCTTCCAGTCCATGAACATGGAAGATTTTTCATTGTTTGTGTGTGTGTGTGTGTTTATATTCCTTTCCTTAATATTTTTAAATTTTCTTTGTAGAATTCTTTCACATCCGTGGCTAAATTTAACACAAGGTATTTACATTTTTTGTAGAAAATATAAATGGGACTAATCTTACAAGTTCCTTCTCAGCCATGACATTTTTTTGATACAAATGCTGTTGACTGTTGTTTTTATTTATGCTGAAACTTTGCCAAACTCTTCCAAGTTCCAGTAATCTGCTGGGGGAGCTTTTGATTCCCCTAAGTATAGAATCCTGTCATCAGGAAGCAGGGATAATTTGTTCCTCCTTTCCCCTTTATATCCCTTTGATTTCTTTTTTTTCCCTAATTACTGTGGCTCTAAATTCCGGAACTGTATTAAACAGTAATAGTGGGAGTGGACATTCTTGTCTGATTCCACATCCAGTGAAAATGCTTCCAGCTTTTCCTCATTCAATATTCTGGCTGTGGTTTGTCATAGATTGTCTTGATTGTGTTGAGATTCATCACTTCTATACCCAATTTGCTTGGGATTTTTTAAATTATGAAGATGTTGTACTTTATGAAATGATTTTTCTTCATATATTGAGATAATCATGTGGTTTATTTTCAGTTTGTTAATGTGAGGTATCGTGTTTATTGATTTGCATATGTTGAACCATGCCTACAGCCAGGGGTAAATCCCACTTGGTCCACATGGATGATCTTTTTGATGAGTATTTGGATTCAGATAGCTAGTGTTTTGTTGAAGATTCTTGCATCTATGTTCATGAGGGATATTGGTGTTTAATTTTTCTTTGTTGTGTCTTTCTGTTTTTGGAATTAAGGTGATGCTGACCTCATCGAAGGAGTTTGGGAGGATTCACTCCTTTCAATTGTTTTGAATGGGTTAAGAAAAATTGGGATTAGTTTTTCTTTAAAAATTTGGTAGAATTCAGCAGTGAAGCCATCCAGTCATGGGCTTCCCTTTGTTGGTAGGGTCTTTATTACTACTTCTTTTCATCTACTAAAAAAGCTGAGTGATGCAGTGAGAGAGATCTTCCATTGCTGCTTCATACCCCAAATACCCTAAAATAGCTAGGGATGCACCAGGCTGAAGTCAGGAGCCTAGAACTTTGTCTGGGTCTCCCTTATGAGTGGCATTCACCCGTATGAGAGCCTTCATTGAATGCCTCCCAAGGTGCATTAGGAACAAGCTGCATCAGGGGCAGAATGGCTGGGACTGAAACTGGCATTCCCGCTTGCAATGCTGGCATCCAAAGCAGCACCAATGCATCACAATGCCACTCCGCATGTAAATTTGTATTCAACAATAAAAATTGCTATCATCACATGCATCAATGCAGAAGAAACTTTATATAACACAATCAAATGATATGATTCCGATTTTTTAAAATGAAACAAAATTAATTTTAAAATAGAAGCCAAATTAATGCATTGTATTTTAACTTGTAAAATTATATATCTTTTTGGGAGTAGGAGCTAAAAGAATGCACAAATTTGGGATTCTTGTCTAAGAACAATGATGCATTTCATCAGGGACTGGTAAAGTGAGTACCTTGATTTTTTTTTTGCTTCATTTTTTAAAAGATTTACTTATTTATTTGAAAGTCAGAGTTACAGAGAGGCAGAGAGAGGCAGTGAGAGAAAGTCTTCCATCCACTGTTTCACTCCCCAGTTGGCTTCAGTGGCTGAAGCTACTCTGACCTGAAGCCAGAAGCCAGGATCTTCTGGGTCATCTATGTGGATGCAGGGACCCAAGGACTTGAGCCAACTTAAACTGTTTTCACAGACCATGGAAGAGAGCTGCATCAGAAGTGGAGCAGCCAGGACTCAAACTGGTGACCATATGGGATGCTGGCACTGCAGATGGTGGCTTTACCTGCTATGCCACAGTGCTGGCTCTGAGTACCTTGTTTTATGAAAAGCTTATTGATAGTTCAGAGGCAAAGTACAGATCTCTTGATTTCACTCCGAACCGCTCTAAAGACAAGGCACAAACTCACTATATTCAATGCATACATTTGTATAGCAAACTTTTGCGGTAAATTTTCACATTTCATTTTCTTCTATATGGCTTCACATGAAAAGAGACTTCCTGGTGGTTGTTGACTGATAGAGAGTTGAGAATGGTCTTGTATGGAATAGGAGGATTACATCTGTGATTTCTATTATTGACAAATATAATTATTCCATTAGCCTCCAATGCAGTGTTACAAATGAGAAACATTTATCCTGACTTCTAAATGTGCCATCTTCTGTTAGGTTTCGTACACATTATGCTTCTCCCTATATAACCTTATTTTTTAGATATGGACGGAAGGGGTTTTACACATGGTGTCTCCTGCTGATGGCCATCGTGGACACCTGTGCCACCTTTGCTCCCACCTTCCTCATCTTCTGCATTCTACGCTTCTTGGCTGGATTTTCTGCTGTAACTGTTGTAGCAAATGCTTTCATTCTTGGTAAGTTAACAATTTAAAATTTTTATTGTACCCCTGCCTTGAATTGATCTTGAAATTGCCCTTTGTCTGAAATAATTGTGTGTATATTTTTTCAGTAACAGAGTGGACAGTGCCCAAGTCACAACATATAGGAGGAACACTTATGTTATGTTCCTACAGTGTTGGGCAGATACTCTTGGGAGGATTAGCTTTTGCCATTTGAGACTGGCAAACACTGCATCTGACTGTGTCCGTACCCTTCTTTGTATTCTTCCTGCTTTCCAGGTATGTACAACCACAGGGGAGGCACTGTGGGAACATACAGGAAAATGTTGACATTTAACATGTTTGGTACTGGTCTGACACTGAGCCATAGTCTCTACTCAAATTCACTGAACTATTTGGAATGCAAAGAAGAGAAAAGAATGACACATGACCACAGATGCTAAGACTTTATAGTCATCATTGTAGTACAGTAGAGAAAGAATTATTTGTTAAAACATTGTTAATAAAAACAGTATATAATTAGTAATGAAGCAAAGATACTATTTACTTAGCTTTGGACGTCACAAAGTGATGGAGATTCTTTGGTGGCTCTTGTCCTTCTAAGTGATATTACATCAAAGACAATGAGCTTATCTCCACACGTATTTGACATAAGAAGAGTATGCATTCTCCAGCATTAAACATTGGCATGGAGAAACCAAGGAAAATTGAAGAATAAAACCTCCAAACAATGGGTCCTCAATAAAGGCAACACAAAACTGGGGAAAAAAATCAGAATCACCTTCTTCAGAAATCTAAACTGTTGCCTGCAGTGATTCACTGAATCCTTCATTCAAGAAAAATAGCTGAATCCCAGTATGAATAATGAATTTTGGGGTATTTCAAATATATACTAATTTTATTCCTACTCTCCATATATGGTATAGCCTTGAAGAAAATATATAATGGTGTATATTCTTGGTATTAGCAGGAGAACAGGGTTTGAGTTATTTCATAGTCTCACTCACAGTAAGTTGTCATTATTTGATCTGTTTGGTGATTTGCCTAAAATCATTTCAAAGACTATTTTACTTGACTTATGACTTGCCCATTAAAAAAAAAAAAACAACAGTTATTTCACTGGAGTGTCTGAGCCAGAGTTCTGGAGGGGAGAAGGGAAGTGACAGAGACGTTGCAAGCATGGAGATACACGGGGACCTTATAAAAAGGGAAACAAAGAACACAGAATTCAGAACCCCACAATCAAGATTCACTCTAAAGCAGAAGGGACTCTGTTTGACAGGAAAATGATCAGCAGGACTCCTACTCACACCACAGAAATCTGATGCATGTGCTGCTGGAGATACCTACAGTCCTCACAAACCGAGCCTTTTAGGGGAGCTTCTATGTTACCACATGGCTACATTGCCCCCAGAGAAATAGCCCAGCCCATGTTATGCCTTCCTCCACTCTGGCCTTTCATGCACAGTGCCTTCTTGGGTACCCATCCATTCAAGGTCCTTAAAACAGCCAACAACTGCCCCCAGTAGTTCATCACACCCAGTCCCAAAACCAGCTGCATTAGCACACCTGCATTCCTAGAGGCTCAGCAGTATCCAAGCAGGTTACCTGAAGGCAAAGACCACTGATGCTCCTTCAGAGCCATCAGGCCATCCTTTCTACCTTCTTTCAGATGCAAGAGGCTGACAAACCACCAGTTCTCCATCCTTGGCTTACTGATGCCCCGGCCAGCAGCCATGTCTCACAGAGTGCAAGAGCATAGCTCTGGGGCTAACTCTCACAGTTCTAGGGTGCAGGGGATCTGACCTTTGCTCCACACATTGCACTGACTCTGACTGCAGTGCTGGCAGGTGCAGAATAGATGTGTGCTCATGGCTTTTCACTGCTGAGATGGCACTCAGTGTGGGTTTCGGAGAGGTGCAAAGAAGCAAAACAGCTTCCCTGACTCAAGCAGGGCAGTGCTCACACCACAGTCAGCTCCCTAGCTTGAAACAAAAGTCAGTGGTTGACTTTAGAATTCCCTCTCAGTGGAAACTCTGAGAAACACAAACAAACAAGAATAAACCTCCTATGATTTAAAAATGAGATTTACCATGACAAACCTGGGTGTGTCACCTCAGACAATACCTTCTTGCTGGAGCACTGAACCCTGCACCTTGGACACACCCATCACATGCCTCTAGGTATTTCCAGAAAGCAGACACTCTACTAGTCACTCAGACATAATCCAAAGATAAAAACAGCCACAGTGAAAAAAACAAATGAATATCTCCACAAATGCCAAATAACAAACACACAAATTAAAGAAACAAGAGTAAGGAAGAAAACATGATATCCCCAAAGCAACACAACACTTCAGTACTAGCTTATAAAGATGATGAGATTGAAGAAATGCCATATGGAATTTAAAAAAATCGATCATAGGATTACTTAGAAGTAATCAGAAGCAAGTGCATGAACTAATGAAATCCATGCATAACTTGAAAGAAAACTCCCACGAAATTTAGATCTTATAGAGAAATTGAAATGAAATATAGGAAATAAAGAATTCAAGAGAACAAATTAAAAATGCTGTGGAAAGCTTTAAGAAAAGAACATCCGACTTAGAATATGAGGCAAAGGAATTTATAAAGTCAGACCTAACACAAAAAGAAGAAATTAGGAAACTGAAAAAACACTGTTAGTAATCTAAAGAACATTATCAAACAACCCAACATATGCAGTCTAGGAGTTCCTAAAGGCATGGAAAGAGAGAAAGGATTAGAAGCCATTTTAGTGAAATAATAACAGATTTTTTTTTTTTTCCAATTTGGAGACAGAACGGGACATTCAAATACAGAAAGTATACAGAACTCCTAATAGACATGACCAGAAGGGAACTTCACCATGATGCATTGTAATGAAACTTTGCACAGTAAAATAAAGAAAAGATTCTAAAATGTGCATGAGAGAAATGCCAGATAAATTTCAGAGGATCCCTAATTAATCTCACAGAAAACTTATCATTAGAAACCTTACAGGCTAGGAGAGAATTGTGAGATATATTCCCAGTCTTAAGAGAAAAGAACTGTCAACTCAGAATACTGTACCCTGCAAAGTTCTCATTTAACAATGAAGGTGAAATAAAGTCCTTGCATGACAAACGGAAATTGAAAGAATTTATCACCACACATTAGGCCCTAAAGAAAAAGCTTAAGGATGTGCTACACACAGAAACAGAGAAACACGGTCATCACTATGAAAGAAGGTAAAGGAAGTAAATCCCTCTGTAAAAGTGCAAATGAAATCCAAAGTAAAAAAATAGAAATGTTTATGGAAAAATGGCAGAGCAAAGTCATTACTTATCAATAGTCATCTTGAATGGAAATGGCCTCAACTCTTGAGTTAAAAGACACAGATAGATTGAACATATTAAAAAACAAAACCAAATCTATTTGTTGCCTACAAGAAACACATCTAACCAACAAAGACACACACAGACTAAAAGTGAAAGATTGGAAAAAAATATTCCATGTCAACAGAAAGGAAAGAGCTGGTGTAGCCATCTTAATGTCAGAGAAAATAAACTTTAACACAAAATCTGTTGAAAGATACAAAGAGGGGAACTATATAATGATAAAAGGATTAATTCAACAGGAAGTTGTAACTATTATAAAGATATATGCACCTAAAAACAGGGCCATGGGCTATTGAAAAGGGACCTAAAGGGATTAAAGGAAACTTAGACCCCAATACAGTTGTATTGGAGGACTTCAATACTCCACTTTCATCAGTAGACAGATCAACCAGGCAGAATAAGGAAACATCAGATTTAATCGACACTATAGACAAAATGGACCTTACATATATTGACAGAATTTTTCATCTTACACTTGAAGAATAAACATTTTTCTCTGCAGTGCATGGAACTTTCTCTAGGAAGGACCACATACTAGACCATAAAGCAAGTCTCAGAAAATTCAAAAGAATAGAAATAACACCATGCATCTTCTCAGAACACAGTGGAATGAAGCTGGAAGTCAGCAACTCAGGAATCCCTAGAGCAAATGCAAACACAAGGAGACTGAACAACATGCTGCAGAATGAACAGTGGGTCATAGGAGAAATCAAAAGATGGATCAATGTGTTCTAGAGGGAACGAGGCTTGAAGCCCCATGGGGAAAGTACACCAGTCTAACTAGAGGAGGGAAAAAATAAAAGGCACAGTAAGGACACAATTCTTTCTCTCAAATCACCTTAAAAAGACATCCAAGCTGATAGAGCAGGCGCCATTTTTGACATACATAATAGCTGTGCAAGTTCCTGTCTGCCCCCAGCAATAAGCTGAGCAGAGATACCTGATTCTGGCAGGGAGTAATAACAGGATGCTAAGATCTAGTGAATGTGTGAAGCTTCTGAACTGAGACAATGAAAAAAAAATGAGGGTGCGTGAGAGAACCACGTTGTGGCTCAGACTTTGAGTGGTCTTGGTGGGAGACACTACAAGCTCAGGCAGCCCTGGCTGCCCGGTGAGAGACATTGCAGGGGAATCTGAACTTACACTGTGGACTGCACAGATCCTTTGTGTGGTCTATGGGACAGAGCAGACGAATATTATACTCACTGGGGCTAGTGCTCAGGCACTTATCACCATCGAGGAGAAGAACTCAGCTGAGTGAAATTACTTCCCTTCAGATCAAAAAAAAAGAGAAGAGAAGATTTACCATGCCAAAATTGATGTGTCACCTAGGCACACCCTTAACACTGAAGAACTGAGCAGAACTCTCTGGCCACACCCACCACAGCCTCTAGAAAGTTACCAAGTGCACACAGTCCACTTATCTACAGAGTCATAGCACAACATTAAAAGCCATGACAGCAGAAAAAAAAGAAGAAACAACCAAGGAGTATCGCCACAATTCCAAACAACAAACGCAATAATCCAAGAAACAAGAATAAGGATGACACAATGATGCTCCCAGAAGAACATGATACTTCAATACAATGAAGACGATGAGACAGAAGGAATGCAAGAAATGTAACTCAAAAAATGCATGATAAGAATACTTAGAAATAATCAAAAGCAAATGAATGAACTACTGAAATCTATGCAGGTTATAAAAGAAAAAATATTTCTCATGAAAATAAAATCTTAAGGAGGAATCAAAATGAAATGAGGAATTTAATAGAACAAATAAAAATTCAGTTGAGAGCCTTAAAAACAGAATCAGTGAGGCACAAGAGAGAAAAAAGAGAATATATCAGACTTAGAAGAGAGAGCACAGAAAAACATACAGTCAAACCAAAGACAAGGAGAGAAAATTAGAAATCTAAAAAAAGTGTTGGGAATTTACAGGATACTAATAAAAAACCCAACATTTGGGTTCTAGGAGTTCCTGAAGGTGTGGAGAGAGAGAAAGAATCAGAAGGCCTTTTTAGTGAGATACTAGCAGAAAACTTCCCGGGTTTGGAGAAAGAAAGAGACGTCCAAGTACAGGAAGGACACAGAACTCCCAATAGACATGACCAGAAAAGATCCTCACCACGTCACATTGCAATCAAACTCATCACAACGAAATGTAAAGAGAAGATTCTAAAATTTGCAAGAGAGAAACATAAGATTACTCTCATAGGTTCTCCAGTTAGACTCATCATAAATCCTACAGGCTAGGAGGGAATGGCAAGATATAGCCCAAGTACTAGAGGAAAAAAAATTGCCATCCCAGAATATTATATCCTGCAAAGCTCTCATTTGTGAATGAAGGTGAAATAAAGACCTTTCATGGCAAACAGAAATTGAAAGAATTTGTCACCATTCATCCAGCCCTGCAAAAGATGTTTAAGATGTGTTACAAAGAGAAACACAGAAACGCAGTCATCAATACAATAGAAGATAAAGGAAGAAGACAATCTCTCAGTAAAAGATCACAGCATGTTCAAAGTTTATTGGAAATATCTTTGAAAAAATGGCAGGGCAAAGTCACTACTTATCAATAGTCACATTGAATGAAAATGGCCTCAACTCTCCAGTTAAAAGACACAGACTGGCTTAATGGATTAAAAGTCAAAACCCCATTTGTTTGCTGCTTACATGAAACGTGTCTTTCCAACAAAGGTGCATGCAGACTGAGAATGAAAGGTTATAAAAAGATATTTCATGCCAACAAAAACCAGAGAAAAGCTGGCGCAGACATCTTAATATCAGAAAAAAATATATTTTAGGCCGGCGCCGTGGCTCAACAGGCTAATCCTCCGCCTTGCGGCGCCGGCACACCGGGTTCTAGTCCCGGTCGGGGCACCGGATTCTGTCCCGGTTGCCCCTCTTCCAGCCCAGCCCTCTGCTGTGGCCCAGGAGTGCAGTGGAGGATGGCCCAGGTGCTTGGGCCCTGCACCCCATGGGGAGACCAGGAAAAGCACCTGGCTCCTGGCTCCTGCCATCGGATGAGCGCGGTGCGCCGGCCGCAACGCGCCGACCGCGGCGGCCATTGGAGGGTGAACCAACGGCAAAAGGAAGACCTTTCTCTCTGTCTCTCTCTCTCACTATCCACTCTGCCTGTAAAAAAAAAAAAAAAAAAAAAAAAAAAAAAAAAAAAAAAAAAAGAAAAAAATATATTTTAGCACAAAAACTGTTAAAAGAGACCAAGAGGGGCATTATATAATGGTTAAGGGATCAATTCAACAGGAAGATATAACTATTATAAACATATATTCACCCAATTACAGGGCACTGGGGTATTTAAAAGATATGTTAAGGAACTTAAAGGCAGACTTAGAGTCCAGTACAATAGTATTGGGTTCTTCAATACTCCACTTTCAGCAGTGAACAGATCAACCAGACAAAAAATCAACAAGGAAACAGCAGATTTAATTGACGCTATATAGCTAATGGACCTAACAGATATCTAAAAAACTTTTCATTCTACACTTGTAGAATACACATTCTTACCAGCAGTACATGTAACTTTCTCTAGGATTGACCAGATACTAGGCCATAAAACAAGTCTCAGAAAATTCAAAAGAATAGAAATCATACCACTCATCTTATCAGACCACAATGGAATGAAGCTGGAATTTAGCAACTCAGGAATCTCTACAGCTTATGCAAACACATGGAGAGTAAACGACATGCCCAGAATGAGCAGTGGGTCATAGTAGAAATCAAAAGAGAAATAAAAAACTTTCTGGAAGCAAAAAAGATAGTAACACAACATATCAAAACTCATGGATTCAGCAAAAGCAGTGTTAAGAGGAAAGTTTATAGCAAGAGGTGTCTCCATCAAGAAATTGGAAAGACTATCAATGCATCTCATGGATCTAGAAAAAACTGCAGCAAACCAAACCTAAAACTAATATGAGAAAAGAAATAATTAAAATTAGAGAAGAAATAAACAACATTGAATCCAAAACATTACAAAAGATCAATAAAACAAAGAGCTGTTTTTTTTTTGAAAAATAAACAAAATTGACACACCGTAGGAAAAACTAACAAAAAAGAGAAGACCTAAATCAATAAAATTAGAGATGAAAAAGGGAATGTAATGACAGACACCATAGACATAAAAAAGAGTCTTCAGAACTTACTACAAAGAGTTTTATGCCAACAAACTGAGAAATCTATCAGAAATGGATAGATTCTAGGATGCATACAACCTACCTAAATTTAACCATGAAGACAGAGAAAACTAAACAGATCCATAACCGAGATGGAAATTGGATCAGTAATAAAAGCCCTGCAAACAAAGAAAAACCTAGGACCAGATGGATTCACGCTGAATTCTACCAGACATTTAAGGAAGAGCTAACCCCAATTATTCTCAAGTTATTAAATACAATTGAAATAAAGGGATTTCTCCCAAATTCTTTCTACTAAGCCAGCAACACCTTAATTCCTAAACCTGAAAAAGATGCAGCTAGAGAAAGAGAATTACAGACCAATATCCATGATGAACATAGATGCAAAAATCCTCCATAAAATTGTGGTCAATGGAATTCAATAACACTTCAGAAAGATCATCCACCTAGACAAGTGAGATTCATCTCAGTTATGCAGGGATGGTTCAACATTTGCAAATAAATCAATGTGAGGCACCACATTACCAAATCGCAGAAGAAAAACCATATGCTTATCTCAATAGATGCAGAGAAATAATTTGATAAAATACAATACCCTTTCATGATGAAAACTCTAAGCAAATTGGGTATAGAAGGAGCATTCCTCAACAGTATCAAGGCAATTTATGAAAAACCCATGGTCAGCATCCTATTGAATTGGGGAAAGGTTGGAAGCATTTCCACAGAGATCTGGTACCAGACAGGAATGCTCACTGTCACCATTGCTATTTAATATAGTACTGGAAGTTTTAGCCAGATCTATTAGGCAAGAAAAAGAAATGAAAGGGATACAAATCGGGAAGGAAGAAGTCAATCTATCCCTCTTTGCAGACGATCTAATTCTTTATTTAGGGGGTCCAAACAACTCCACTAAGAGACTATTGTAACTCATAGAAGAGTTGGTCAAAGTAGCAAGATATAAAGTCATTTCACAAAAATCAACAGGGATACAAATTGGGAAGGAAGGAATCAAACTATCCCTCTTTGAAGATGAAATGATTCTTTATTTAGGGGATATAAAGAACGCTACTAAGAGACTATTGTAACCCATAGAAGAGTTTGGCAAAGTAGCAGGATATAAAATCAATGCACAAAAATCAACAGCCTTTGTATACACAGGCAATGCCATGGCTGAGAAAGAACTTCTAAGATCAATCCCATTCACAATAGACACAAAACAATCAAATACCTTGGAATAAACTTAACTAAGGATGTCAAATATCTCTACGATGAGAATTACAAAACTTTTTTTTAAAAATAGAAGAGGATATACAAAAAATGGAAAAATCTTCCATGTTCATGGATTGAAAGAATCAATATCATCAAAATGTCCATTCTCCCAAAAGCAATTTATAGATTCAATACAATACCAATCAAAATATCAAAACCATTCTTCTCTGATCTAGAAAAAATGATGCTGGAATTCATATGGAGGCACAGGACACCTCAAATAGCTATAGCCATCTAGGACAACAAAAACAGAGCTGCAGGCATTACAATACCAGAATTCAAGACATACTACAGGGCAGTTATATTCAAAACAGCATGGTACTGGCACAGAAATGATGGATAGGCCATTTGAATAGAATAGAAACAGCATAAATCAATCCAAAATGTACAACCAACTTATATTTTATCAAGGAACTAAATCCAATTCTTGGAGCAAGGATAGTCTATTAAACAAATAGTGCTGGGAAAACTGGATTTCCCCATGCAGAATCATGAAGTAAGACTACTACCTTACACTTTACACAAAAATCCCCTCAACGTGGATTAAAGATTTAAATCTATGACCCAACACAATCAAATTATTAAAGAACCTTGGAGAAACCATGCAAGATATAGGCACAGGCAAAGACTTTTGGAAAAGACCCCAGAGAAACAGGCAGTCAAAGCCAAAATTAACAACTGGGATTGCATCAAATCGAGAAGTTTCTGTACTGCAAAATAAACAGGAAAGTGTAGAGGCAACCAACGAGATGGGAGAAAATATTTGCAAATTGTGCAACTGATAAAGAATTTTTAAAACTTTTATTTAATAAATATAAATTTCCAAAGTACAGCTTTGGGATTACAGTGGCTTCCCCCCTATAAGTTCCCTCCCACCCACAACCCTCCCATCTCCTGATCCCTCTCCCATCCTATTCACATCAAGATTCATTTGCAATTATCTTTTTATATAGATCAATTTAGTATATATTAAGCAAATATTTCAACAGCTTGCACTCACAAAGAAACACAATGTGTAAAGTACTGTTTGAGTACTAGTAATACCATTGATTCAGATAGTACAACACATTAAGCACAGAGATCCTACAAGGGGAGTAAGTGCACAGTGACTCCTGTTGTTGATTTAACAATTGACATTCTTGTTTATGGTGTCAGTAATTACCCTAGGATCTTGTCATGAGCTGCCAAAGCTATGGAAGCCACTTGAGTTTGCCAACTCTGATCTTATTTCAACAAGGCCAAGTTTTAGTGGAAGTTCTCTCCTCCCTTCAGAGAAAGGTACCTCCTTCTTTGATGGCCCATTCTTTCCACTGGGATCTCACTTACACAGATCTTTCATTTAGGTCCTTTTTTTACTGCAGTGTCTTGGCTTTCTATGCCTGAAATACTCTCATGAGCTTTTTAGCTGGATTGGAATGCCTTAAGGGCTGATTCTGAGGCCAGAGTGCTGTTTAGGACATCTGCCATTCTTTGAGTCTGCTGTGTATCCTGCTTCCCATGTTGGATCATTCTCTTCTTTTTAATTCTATCAGTTAGTATTAGCAGACACTAGTCTTGTTTATGTGATCCCTTTGACTCTTAATCCTATCATGATAAATTATGAACTGAAACTGATCACTGTGACTTGTGAGATGGCATTGGTACATGCCACCTTGAAGGGATTGAATTGGAGTCCCCAGGCACATCTACCTCTACCATTTGAGAAAAGTCTGATTGAGCATGTGCCGCACTGTACATCTCCTCCCTCTCTTATTCCCACTCTTATATTTAACAGGGATCACTTTTCAGTTAAATTTAAACACCTAAGAATAATTGTGTGTTAATTAAGGGTTCAATCAATGGTATTAAGTAGAACAAAAGAATACTAAAAGGGATAAAGTAGTAAGTTGTTCATCGACAGTCAGGACACTGCTGATCAAGTCATTGTTTCTCGTAGTGTCCTTTTCACTTCAACAGGTTTCCTTTTTGGTGCTTGGTTAGTTGTCACCAATCAGGGAGAACATATGATATTTGTCCCTTTGGGACTGGCCTATTTCACTCAGCATGATTTTTTCCAGATTCCTCCATTTTATTGCAAATGACCAGATTTCATTGTTTCTTACTGCTATATAGTATCCTATAGAGTACATTTCCCATAATTTCTTTATCTGGTCTACTGTTGATGGCCACTCTAACACTATGCTAAACAATTATTTGATCATCCCTTGACCTGATTGTAGAGGAACAGCTTACTATTTTATTATTTTTAGTGTTTTCTTTTTCCACTTAAAACCATTGGTTGAGTCTTTAATTAACACACGATTATACTTAGGTGTTTAAAGTTAACTGAAAATTGATCACGTTAAAAATAAGAGTGGTGGCCGGCGCCGTGGCTCGACAGGCTAATCCTCTGCCTTGCGGCGCCGGCACACCTGGTTCTAGTCCCGGTCGGGGCGCTGGATTCTGTCCCGGTTGCCCCTCTTCCAGGCCAGCCCTCTGCTGTGGCCCAGGAGTGCAGTGGAGGATGGCCCAAGTGCTTGGGCCCTGCACCCCATGGGAGACCAGGATAAAGCACCTAGCACCTGGCTCCTGCCATCGGATGAGCGCGGTGCGCTGGCCGCTGGCCGCAGCGCGCCATCTGCGGCAGCCATTGGAGGGTGAACCAACGGCAAAAGGAGGACCTTTCTCTCTGTCTCTCTCTCTCACTGTCCACTCTGCCTGTCAAAAAAAAAAAAGAATAAAAAAAAAATAAGAGTGGCAATAATAGACAGATGTGTTCTACAGTTTAGCATATGCTTACTCAGAATTACCCCTAATGGTAGAACTAGAAATGTGCTATGGGACTCCAAATCCCATTAAGTTGACAGTTACCCATGCCATCCTGTTTGTTAAAGTGATCAGTTTAGGGTCACAATTGAACATAAAGGTAGGATTAACTGTCAAAGTGATCACATAAATAAGACTGGTGTCCACAAAAACAACATATCGAATTAAAAAGGAGAGAACAACCTAACATGGAAAGCAGGATACACAGCAGACTCAAAGAATGGCAGATGTCCTATAGCACTCTGGCCTCAGAATCAGCCCTTAAGCTATTCATATCTGGCTGATGAACCCATGAGAGTATTTCAGGCATGGAAAGCCAAGACACTGCAGTAAAAAAGGACCTAAATGAAAGATCTGTGTAAGTAAGATCCCAGCAGAAAGAATGGGCCATCAAGGAAGAAGGTACCTTCCTCTGAAGGGAGGAGAGAACTTCAATTTTGACTAAATAAGATCAGAGTTGGCGAACTCAAGTGGCTTCCATAGCTTTGGCAGCTCATGACAAAGCTTCGGGTGATTAGTGACACCATAAATAAGAGTGCCAATTGTTATATCAACAATGGGAGTCACTGGGCACCTGCTCCCCATGTAGGACCTCTGTCCTTAATATGCTGTACTATGCAAATTAATGGTAAAACTACTACTCAAACAGTACTTTATACTTTGTGTATCTGGGTGCAGTCTGTTGAAATCTTAGTATATACTAAGTTGATCTTCTGTATATAGATAATTAAAAATGAATCTATATGAAGTTGGGATGGGAAAGGGACAAGGAGATGGGATGGTTTGTGGGTGGGAGGGTGATTATGGGGGCAAAAACTGCTAGAATACCTAAGTTGTAATTTTGAAATTTATATTTATTAAATAAAAGTTTTCTTTAAATATTAAAAAAAGACCTAAATGCCCAACAGCTGAAGACTGGTTTAAAGAGATTTTGGGATTTGTACTCTATGGATACTATACAGTGTTAAAAAAAAAAAAAGTGAAATCTGGTCATTTGCAACAAAATGGAGGAATCTAGGAAATATCATACTGAGTGAACTATGCCAGTTCCAAAAGGATAAATATCATATGTTCTCGCTTATTTGTTACAACTAACATAGCACCTAAAAAGAAACCTGTAGAAGTGAAATTGACACTATGATAAGCAGTGACTTGATCAGTCCTTGTCCTGACTGTTGAGGAGCAGATACTATTTTATCTTTTTACTTTTTTCTTTTTCTACATAATACCACTGGTTAAACTCTTTAATTAACATAGAGTTATTCTTAGGTATTTATATTCATTTGAAAATTGATTCCTGTTAAAGAATAAGAGTGGGAACAAGAGAGAGAGGAGAGGTACCAATTGACAAACATTCCCTCAGACTTACCCCTCAGGGTAAAGATAAAATATTGCCATGGGGGCCGGTGCCTCGGCTCAATAGGCTAATCCTTCACCTTGTGGCGCCAGCATACTGGGTTCTAGTCCCAGTCGGGTGCTGGATTCTGTCCTGGTTGCCCCTGTTCCAGGCCAGTTCTCTGCTGTGGCCCAGGAGTGCAGTGGAGGATGGCTCAAGTGCTTGGGCCCTGCACCCCATGGGAGACCAGGAAAAGCACCTGGCTCCTGCCATAGGATCAGCGTGGTGCGCCGGCCACAGCGCGCTGGCTGCGGCAGCCATTGGAGGGTGAACCAACAGCATAGGAAGACCTTTCTCTCTCTCTCTCTCTCTCTCTCTCTCTCTCACTGTCCACTCTCCCTTCTAAAACTAAAAAAAAAAAAAGAAAGAAATAAAGAAAATATTGTCATGGGGCTCCAAATCCTATTAAGTTGACAGTTACCAATGCCATCTTACTGGTTAAAGTGATAATTTTAAGTGCTTAACTAATCATCAAGATAGGATTAAGTGTCAAATGGATCACATAAATAAGACCAAGTGTCTGCTAATAAAAATTTTGTAGAATTGAAAAGGAGAGAAAGTTCCAACATGGGAAGCAGGACACACAGCAGACTCATAGAAGGACAAATGCCCTAAACAGCACTCTGGCCTCAGAATCAGCCCTTAAGGCATTTGTATCTGGCTAAAAGCCAATGAGAGCATTTCAGGCATGGAAAACTAAGATGCTGTTGAAAAGAATGACTTACATGAAAGATCTCTGTGAGTGAGATCCCATTGGAAAGAAGGGACCATCAAGATTAAAATGAATCTTAATGAAGAATGGGATGGGATAAGGAGTAGGAGATGGGATGGTTTGCTGGTGGGAGGGTGGTTATGGGGGAAAAACTGCTATAATCAAAAGTTGTACTTATGAAATTTATATTTATTAAATAAAAGTTAAAAAAATAAATAAGGGGCCATCAAAGAAGGAGGTACCTTTCTCTGAATGGAGGAAAAATTTTCTACTTTGATTATGGCTCTGTCTGAATAATGTAAGTTTATGGACTCAAAAATCTTCCATAGCCTTGGAAGCTCATGACAAGAGCCTCAAGTGATTACTGACATCATAAATAAGAGTGTCAATTGTTAAATCAACAACAGGGGTCACTGTGCACTTGCTCCCCATGTAGGGCCTCTGTCCTTTATGAAGTGTACTATGAGAATTAATGGTAAAACCAGTCTTCAAATGGTACTTTTAACTTTGTGTGTCTGTGTGGGTGCAAACTGTTGAAATCTTTACTTAGTATGGAGTTGATCTTCTGTAAATAAAGAAATTAAAAATAAATCTTAATGAAGACTGGGATGGGAGATGGAGTAGGAGGTTGGGCAGTTTGGGGATGGGAAGGCTGGTATGGGGAGAGAACCACTATATTTCAAAAGCTGTACCTATTTATATTTATTAAATAAAAGCTTTCAAAAAAGCAACATATATTGCATGCTAACTGATACGAAAAAAGAGCTGGTGTAGCCATCTTAATATCAGACAAAATAAACTTTTACACAAAAACTGTCAAAGAGACAATGAGCATTATGTAATGATTAATGGATCAATTCAACAGAAGATTTTACTATTATAAATGGATATAAACCTAATTACAGGGCACCTGGCTATTTAAAAGAAATTTTAAGGAATTTAAAGGGATTCTTAGACTCCAATACAATAGGATTGGGGGATTTCAATGTTCCACTTTCAGCAATGAACAGATCAACCAGAGAAAAAATCAACAAGGAAATAGGAAATAGCAGGTTTAATTGATTTAATTGAAATTGTGCCATACATATTCTCAGAGAACAATGGAATGAAGATGGAAATCAGCAACCTAGGAATCTCTAGAAAAATGCAAACACATGGAGACTGAACAACATGTTTCTGAATGAACTGTGGGTCATAGAAGAAATCAAAAGAAAAATCAATAATTTATGGAAACAAATGAAGATCACAACACAAAATATCAAAAATTATGGGATACAGCAAAAGTAGTACTAAGTAGAAAGTTTATAGCAATTGTTGCCTACTTCAAGAAATTTGAAAGGCACCAAATAAATGAGCTATATGTACATCTCAAGGATCTAGAAAAACAACAGCCAACCAAACCCAAAACTAGTAGGAGAAAAGATAATTTAGAGAAAAAATCTACAAAATTGTAACAAAAAGATAGAAGATCAGCAAAATGAAGAGCTATTAATTGAAAAAAAAAATAAACAAAATTGACACACCATTGACCCAAGTAACAAAAAAGGAGAGAGAAGACCAAAATCAATAAAATTTGAGATTAAAAATTAAATGTAACAACAGAGATCACAGAAATAAAAAGAATCATCAGAAATTGATACCAAGAGCTATATGCCAACAAACTGGGAAACCTAAAAGAAATGTATAGATTCCTGGACACACAACCTACCTAAATTGAACCAAGAATATAGCAAACCTAAACAGATCCATAACCAAAATGGAAATTGAATCAGTAATAAAGACCCTCCCAACAAAGCAAAGCCCAGAACTGGATGGCTTCACCGCTAAATTCTACCAAATATTTAAGAACTAACTCCAATTCTTCTCAAGTTATTTAAAACAATTGAAAGGGAGGGAAGCCTCTGAATTCTCTCTATGAATCCAGCATAACATTTATTCCTAAACCTGAAAAAGATGAAACTTTAGAACTACAGGCCAATTTCACTGATGAGCACAGACACAAAAATCATCAATAAATTCTAGCCAATTTAATCCAACAACACATCAGAAAGATCATTCTCCCGGTCCAAGAGGGATTTATCCCTGGTATTTAGGATGGTTCAACATTCTCAAATCAATCAATGCGATATATCACATTAGCAAACTGTTGAACAAAAACCATATGATTACCTCAATAGATGAAAAGAAAGAATTTGATAAAATACAATAAACTTTCATGATGAAAACTCTAAGCAAATTGGGTATAGAAAGAACATTCCTCAACACCAGGCAAATTATGGTGAACACACACCCAGTGTGCTATTGAGTGGGGAAAAGTTGGAGACATTCCCACTGAGACCTGGTACCAGAAAGGGATGCCCATTCACCATTGCTATCCAATATTTCTTGGAAATTTTAGCCAGAGCCATTAGGTAAGGAAAAGAAATTAAAGGGATACAAATTGGAAAAGAGGAAATCAAAATATCCCTATTAGAGGCTGACATTTTTCTATATAGAAAGGATCCATAAAACTCCACCAAAACATATGGGAACTCAGATGAATTTGGTAAAGAAGTAGGATATAAAAATCAGCGCACAAAAATCAGCAAACTTTGTATGCACAGACAATGCCACAGTTGAGAAAGAACTATCAAGATCAATCCTATTCACAATAACTACAAAAAAATCAAATAGCATGGAATAAATTGAATCAAGGTTGTCAAAAACCTCTATGATGAAAATTATAAAGCATTAAAGAAAGAAATAGAAGAAGATACAAAAAAATGGAAAAATCTTCCATGTTCAGGATTGGAAGAATCAATAGCATCAAAATGTCCATTCTCTCAAAAGCAATTTATAGATTCAATGTCATACCAATCAAAATACCAAAGAAATTCTTCTCCGATCTGGAAAAAATGATGCTGAATTCATATGGAGGCACAGGAGACCTCAAATAGCTAAAGCAATCTTGGACAACAGCAACAAATCTGGAGGCATCAAAATATCAGATTTCAAGACGTACTATAAGACAGTTATAATGAAAACAGCCTGAATCTTGCACAAAAATAGATGGACAGACCAATGGAACAGAATAGAAATCCAGAAATCAATCCAAGATCTAGAAACAACTTACATTTGACCAAGGAGCTAAAACTAATTCCTGGAGCAAGAAGAGTCTATTCAACAACTGATTCTGGAAAAACTGGATTTCCACATGCAGAAGTAGGAAGCAGGACTCTCACCTTACACCTTACACAAGTATCCACTCACATGGATTAAAGATCTAAGTCTATGACCTGATACCATTAAATTATTAGAGAACATTGGAGGAATCATGCCAGTTATTGGCACAGGCAATAAGAGTTCTTGGAAAAGACCCATGAGGCACAGGAAATCAAAGCCAACCTTGACAAATGGGATTACATCAAATTCTGAAGCTTCTGCACTGGAAAAGAAATGCTCAGAAAAGTGAAGAGGAAACGAAAAGAATGGGTGAAATTATTTGCACACTATTCATCTGATAAAAGATTAATAACCAGAATATATAAAGAGACCAAGAAACTCTACAGTAACAAAACAAACAACTCAAAATGGGCAACAGACATACATTTTTCAAAAGAGGATATCCAAATGGCACACAGACACAAGAAAAATGCTTAGGAGTACCAGCCTCTACAGCCCTTTTGAGTGAACCATTGCTTGGAGGACCTCTCTCTCTCTCTCTCTCTCTCTCTCTCTCTCTCTCTCTCTCTTTCTCTGCCTCTGCCTTTCTGTAACTCTAGTTTTCAAATAAATAAATGAATCTTTAAAAAAATAGAAATAAATGGGCAAAGGAGTTTAACAGACATTTTTCAAAAGAGGAAATACAAATGGCCAAAAGACACATGAAAATGTTCAAGATCAATAGCTGTTAGGAAAATGCAAATCAAAACCACAATGAGGTTTCCCTTCACCCCAGTTAGAATGGCTTTCATGAGTAAATCAACAAACAACAAGTGCTAGTGAGGATGTGGTATCCTAATCCACTGTTGGTGGGTTGGTGATAAAACCCCTTTGGATTATAGTTTAGAGATACCTCAGAAATCTGAATATAGACCTATGATATGACTCAGCCATCCCACTCCTGGGAATTTACCCAAGTGAAATGAAATTTCATTCATGAAATAAAATTTATCTGCACCTCCATGTTTGTGGCAGCTCAATTCACAATAGGTAAGACATGGAATCAACCTACATGCCTGTCAACTGAAGACTGGTTTAAATAAATTATGGGATATGTCTTCTATAGGATACTACACAGTGGTAAAAAAATAATGAATTCTGGTCATTTGCAACAAAAAGGATGAATCTGGAAAACATCTACTTAGTGAAATAAGCCAGTCCCAAAGGGACAATACCATATGTTCTACCTGATCTGTGACAACTAATAAAGCACCTGAAAGGAAATCTGTAGAAATGAAGTTGATGGGCTAGCACCATGGCTCACTAGGCTAATCCTCCACCTTGCGGCGCCGGCACAGCGGGTTCTAGTCCTGGTCAGGGCACTGGATTCTGTCCCAGTTGCCCCTCTTCCAGGCCAGCTCTCTGCTGTGGCCAAGAGTGCAGTGGAGGATGGCCCAAGTGCTTGTGCCTGCACCCAATGGGAGACCAGGAGAAGCAGCTGGGTCCTGCCATCAGATCAGAGCGGTGCACCGGCCACAGCATGCCAGCTGCGACGGCCATTGGAGGGTGAACCTACGGCAAAGGAAGACCTTTCTCTCTGTCTCTCACCGTCCACTCTGCCTGTCAAAAATAAAAAATAAAAAAGGCCGGCGCCGTGGCTCAACAGGCTAATCCTCCGCCTTGCGGCATCGGCACACCAGGTTCTAGTCCCAGTTGGGGCGCCGGATTCTGTTCCGGTTGCCCCTCTTCCAGGCCAGCTCTCTGCTGTGGCCCAGGAGTGCAGTGGAGGATGGCCCAAGTGCTTGGGCCCTGCACCCCATGGGAGACCAGGAAAAGCACCTGGCACCTGGCTCCTGCCATCAGATGAGCGCGGTGCGCCGGCTGCAGCCCGCCAGCCGCGGTGGCCATTGGAGGGTGAACCAATGGCAAAGGAAGACCTTTCTCTCTGTCTCTCTCTCTCTCACTGTCCACTCTGCCTGTCAAAAAAAAAATTATTATTATTATTTTTTTTTTTACAGGCAGAGTGGACAGTGAGAGAGAGACAGAGAGAAAGGTCTTCTTTTGCCGTTGGTTCACCCTCCAATGGCCGCCGCGGCCGGCGCGCTGCGGCCGGCGCACCGCGCTCGTCCGATGGCAGGAGCTAGGAGCCAGGTGCTTTTCCTGGTCTCCCCATGGGGTGCAGGGCCCAAGCACCTGGGCCATCCTCCACTGCACTCCCGGGCCACAGCAGAGGGCTGGCCTGGAAGAGGGGCAACCGGGACAGAATCCGGTGCCCCGACCGGGACTAGAACCCAGTGTGCCGGCGCCGCAAGGCGGAGGATTAGCCTGTTGAGCCACGGCGCCGGCCAAAAAAAAAATTATTTAACAGGAGACCATTATGCTTACTGAAATAAGCCAGTCCCAAAAGACAAATATCACATTTTTTTTCTTATTTGGGATTGCTAATATGTAGAGTACAAAAATACCTTAATATCTATGAGTAAGATTACCATAGACATTAATTACTACTTATAACCATTGTATATATTTCTGTTAAACAGTGGACTTTCAACTTTTAATTTGATGAACTCTTTTTTATAAGATTTATTATTTTTATTTGAATGGAAAATTTACAGAGAGGCAGAGGCAGACAGAGATTTTTCTATCTGCTTGTTCACTCCCCAGAGGACTGCAGTGGCCAGAACTTCACCAGTCTGAAACCAGGAGCCATGATATTCTTCTATGTTTCCCACAGAGGTGTAGAAGCCCAAGGACTTGGGCCATCCTCTACTGCACTCCCGGGCCACAGCAGAGAGCTGGATCAGAAATGGAGCAGCCGGGGTATGAACCAGGTCCCATACAGGGTGCTGGACCTGCAGGCAACGGCTTCGCCTGCCATGCCACAGTGCCATCCCCAATGACCTTTATTTAGTGGTTACACTGAGTCTGTGATTATAAAGTAAATTAAAAATATGTTATCACAAAATTAAAAAGTGGGGAAAAAGAGAAAAGAAGGGGGTGGGAAATGGGGAAAGAGGGAAGTATCAGTATATTCTTAGAATTGCAACTAGGAACTACTTGAAATGTTTTCTCTTTAAACTAGTAAACTTGTTATTGAAAATAAAGCATTTTCTATAAAAGCTGAAGATTTCCCATTTCAGGAAGCAAATAGGACACCAAACATACATGATCCAAAAAGAATCTCACCGTTGTACCTTAGAGTCAAATTCCCAAATGTGCAACATATAGAACCAAAAAAGTATAAGAATGAAGCTGACATCTAATTATTTCATTATTGTATATATCCCCTGTCTATATTCCTACTTTTCCTTGTTGAAATTGTGGTTGGTTGTGACTTAACCCTGTGATCATGGAGTAAATTAAAATTATGATATTGCAAAAATTACAGAAAAATGAAAAGAAGGAAGGAGGGAAAGTGAGGAAGGGAGGGAAGTATGGTTACCTTCTTAGAATTTTGTCTATGAATGGGCCATCAAAGAAGGAGGTACCTTTCTCTGAATGGAGGAGAGAACTTCCACTTTTACTTGGCCTTGTCAAAATAAGATGGGAGTTTGTGAACTCAAGAGGCTTCCATAGCCTTGGCAGCTCATGACAAGAGTCTAGGGTGATTACTGACATCATAAACAAGAGTGTCAATTGTTAAGTCAACAACAGGGGTCACGGTGCACTTACTCCCCATCCGGGATCTCTGTCCTTAATGTGTTGTATTATGTGAATTAACGGTATAACTAGTACTCAAACAGTACTTTATACTTTGTGTTTCTGTTTGGGTGCAAACTGTTGAAATCTTTACTTAGTATATGCTAATTGATCTTCTGTATATAAAGGTAATTGAAAATGATTCTTGATGAAGAATGGGGTGGGAGAGAGAGTGGGAGATGTGATGGTTGCGGGTGGGAGGGAGGTTATGGGAGGAAAAGCCACTATAATTCAAAAGTTGTACTTTGGAAATTTGTATTTATTAAATAAAAGTTTTAAAAAAAACCTGAAGAAAATATAAAACTAAATGGAATAGAAATGACATGAATTAAAAATGAACAATGTTTTACTGGAGAAATGAATAGGAAACTTAAACATTTCCTTAAAATTAATGAAAATAAAATGTGTCATATATTGAAAAGTTGATTCTGTTGCCAGCATTGTTGTGCAGTGGAATAAGCCACTGCCTGCAAAGCCAGAAATCCACATGATCATCAGTTCAAGTCCAGGTACTCCACTTCCAAATCAACTCCCTGCTAATGCACTGGGCAAACAGCAGCACATGTCCCAGTGCTTGGGCCCCTATCGTTAGGAAGACCAGTACAGTGGAGGAGGTACATTGGTTAAGTTACACTGCTAGAATTTATGTTAGTACTTTGTGGAAGGGAAAAGGAACCTCCAGTTAATGTAAAGTGACAATTAAGCAATTGAGTGCTAACTGATCCTTTGCTGTGCTCTTTCAACAGGAGGCTGGTGGAGTCTGCTCGGTGGCTGGTTACCACCAATCAGCTAGTTGAGGGCACCAAGGCACTTAGAAGGGTTGCACGCATGAATGGAAAAGAGAGTGCTGGAGAGATCCTGACCGTTGAGGTGATCTGGGAAGGGGAGCTAGGTACTGGGATAAAATGCCATGAACTCACAATCACCCTCATCTGGGTTGTATTTTTGGGAGGACACAAAAGCACTCACTCTAGCTTAATGCGCTAGGAAAGGATTATGAGTTAGCTGTTAAAAATGATAAAGTAAGGCATAGCAAACATCACAGAAACTGATTGGTAGCTGTGCAACTGATAAAACCCCATTCAATCACAAAGGAAAACAATGTCTCATAGAATAAAATATTGATCAAAGAAAACACAATGTTTCTGGCCTCTGAGTCAATGACTCCATTTTCCTTATATGATGAATAAATTGCCACTTGCCAAATGTCCAAGAAAAACTAATATCTTTATAGCTTATATTCAAAGTCTATAATCATAACATTTAAATGATGCCCAAATGTGGATCAGACTACCTAAGTGTGTAGTTGTGTAACTACAGAATTTTTGTATTTGTATTTCTGTTTTCTCTAACATGTTTATCACTTACTCTATACCTTCAGAAGGAGCTTGCTCAATACACAAATTTCTGCTAGAATCATTCAAGGCAATAGAATGGTCTTCAAAAAGTTCATGGATATGCCTACTATAAAAAAACTAAGCATAGATTTCAAACTTCTTGCACCAACACAAATTTATTAAATGCATTTCCACTTACATTTTGAAGTTACATCCTAAATGCATTCTCTATCATAATCCAGAAAATTCCTCCTAGCCTTCACATATTATCTAATTCCAAATCCATTTGCAAATTTTTAGCTATTTCTAATAGCTGTACTCCACTCCCTGTGCCAACACTAGATAGAGTACTCTATTGCATGGAACAAATGGCCTCAAAATGTAGGATCTTTAAAGAATCTAGGACGGGATTACCTTGGTCTGTTATTAACAGTCTCTCACAGTTTGCAATCAAGACAGCTATTGCAGCTATGATATTATCCAAGTTTTCACTGGGGAAGGATCTACTTGCTAGCTTACTCACATGGTTTTTGGAAGGGTGAAGTTCCTCTCAGATTGTTGAACTGAGGGCTCCTTTATGGTCATATTGATCTCTCCAATATGACAGTGCTTAGATAAAGTATATAGCTGGAGAGGGAACCCATTATGGCAGAAGTCACAGTCTTTTATAATCTACCCATAGGTGTAGTAGCCCATGATCCTTGCTCTATTCTGTTTATTAGAAGCAGCCGTCTCTTGAGACGAGAGGATTACACAGAAGTATAAATACCAGAAAGTAGTATAGAAGTGGTGATTCAAAGCTGCCCACCCCAATTTCACGTGATAGAAAATCTCCTTGTCTGATTTTACAATATATAAACCTTGTGATATTTTTTGAGAGAGAGTGAGCAAGCAAGATAGCGAGCCAGAAATAGCCCACGGAGAGCTTTTATCTGTTTTTACATTCTCCAAATGCCTGCAACAGCCTGGGCTGGGATGAGCATGAAACTAGGATTCCACAAAGCAATCCAGCTCTACTAAGTGTGCTTCAGGAACCCAATTACTTTATCAATCAACACTGACCCTCTGGGATCTGCATTAACAGAAAGTTGAATACAGAATGATCCAGTGTTAGGAATCATACCCAGGTACAATGATGTGGGACACAGGCATCTTAACCATTAGTTAAACGTCTATTCCAACCTTGTTATCAGAGTCTACTCTTTTGCATTGATGGTCCCTTGCTATAGCCATCCAGTGCTCAAGTCCTATTAGCTATTATTTTTCTTGAAATTTTTAAAAATCCTAGATCATACATATGCCATTATATCTGCTGCACCACTAATTCATCCTGTTCATCATAGTGAAATTTTTAATAGTTGAATCACAGTAGCATACTCCAGTGGGCACCAGATTTGGAATATTCATTGAACAATCTGGCTCTAAATTCTCATTGTGGTATCTATAATCTAGTATCATTTTACAAGACAATAATTGCATTCTTCTGATTTTATATACCTTTCATGATGGCATATGATTCTTTGGTTAATTTTTAGACAACCTCCATGAAATAGAAGTGCTAATTTCATTTTTTAACCTTATGCATAACCACACATATCATTGGGGTACCATAAGAAGTTTAAATACATTTTATGTTGTATATTGCTCAAATCACCATGAGCTTATTTATTTCCTCCTCAAATTTTTATCATTAATTTGTAATATGGACATAAAAATTCTTCACCTCTGCCTTTTTTGGGGGAATACATGAGGGAAATTCCAAAATTTGATGGAAAATGGAATCTAAATAAGGTTAGTTGAGTACAAAAAATTTCAAATTCATTCATATCAAAGTTCTTCAAAAAGCTCATAGAAAAGTGTATATTGTGAAAAAACTATGCATGGATTTCCAAATTTTTTTGCATCAAAATTATTTATCTTTAATTACTTTTTCCACAAGCTGTTTGAAAGCAACTTTATGTGATGTATTATCTTTATTGATAATCCCAACTGTACAACAGAACAACAAAACTTATTTCTCCTATGTAAGTTTAATTTAGTGCCAGTGGACCAACTTTTTCTGACATAGTAAGTCACATGGTACGTTCAGGGATAAATTCTAAGCCGATTTTTGAAACCTATTGGCATTCATAAAATTTGCCATGCTTAAGCCCAGTTCACAGTGTATCAACATTTTCCTTGCTTTTTTTACTGCCTTTAACTCTGCCCTCCATTCATGATGGGAGGCTACCTGTCTATCATACTTACCCAAGGATTTCTTGGGACCAAATGATGAAGAGGATATAGTTTTCAGAAAAAGGCCACTCATTGCATTGCTTTTGTGCATTTTGCAGAATCAGCTTGCTATTAATGCATGAATTCATAAACATGATCTTGATTCTATTCCATGGTCTATAAGTCCATTTTATGCCATTTCACTTTAGCTTTGTATTATCTTGTGAAATTAGGAATTGTGGTGCCTTAAGCTTTGTCCTTTGTTTCTCGAAATTCCTTTGGCTATTCCAGCACTTTGTGCTTCCATATGAGCTCTAGCATTGTCGTTGTTGTTGTTCTCCATAGAATGCCATTGGAATTTTGGTGGGAATTGTTTTAAATCTGTAATCACATTAGGTATTATGGATTTTTTTGACAGGCATAGTTAGGCAGTGAGAGAGAGAGAGAGACAGAGAGAAAGGTCTTCCTTTCATTGGTTCACTCCCCAAATGGCCGCTATGGCCAGCACGCTGTGCCGATCTGAAGTCAGGAGCCAGGTGCTTCCTCCTGGTCTCCCATGTGGGTGCAAGGCCCAAGCACATGCACCATCCTCCACTGCCTTCCCAGCAGAGCGCTGGACTGGAAGAGGAGCACCTGGGACAGAACTGGCGCCCCAACTGCAACTAGAACCCAGAGAACCAGCACTGCAGGCAGAGGATTAGCCTAGTGAACTGTGGCGCCAGCCATTATGGATATTTTGATAACAGGAGTATTAATTCTTCAAGACCATGAATATTAGAAGTCTCACTTAATTTGTCTTCTTCAATTTCTTTTATCAATGTTTCATCATATTCAATGTGAAAAATCCTTCAAATCCTTGGTTAAATTTCTTTCTGGATACTTTTCATAGTATTACTGAATTGAACTTCTTTTATGATTTTTTACATCAGCTTTGTAAAATTGCTGTTGATTTATGTTAATATTATATTCTATAACTTTATTGAATTTGTGTATCAGTTCTAATAGGATTTTGGTGGACTCTTTAGATTTTAATATTCAGAATCATGGCATCTGAAAACAGGGAAAACTTAACTCCTTTTTTCCTGTTTGTATAGTTTTGTATTTCTTTCAGTTAGCTAGTTGCCCTGGCTAAAGTGCTCTTATTTGAACAAGGGAAGGACAGGTCCCCATGCTTAATGAAAAGAATAGAAACCTTGAACAATGAAACTATTACCTTTTCATGGTATTCCCTTGGTAATATAAATCATTTTTCAATGTTTTTGCACCTCAGGAGTGCAATATTTCACTAGCTTTATTCCTATGCAGTTCATCTGAGTTCCCATTTCCAACTACACCTTTCAGAAATCTCCACACAAGCGATCAAACACTGAATGCTCACATCCCCCCTAGATAGAAGAGTCTGTGAGTATAGTGAACTCTGGGTCTATCTCATCTTCCAGGACTTACCACTACACTCATTGACATCTCATAAATGCTTGTTGTTGTTTTTGTTGTCAAAGTTTGTGAGGTCCACCATGCAGGAGGAGATGGACAAAGCCACAACCAAACCATCCATAGTCGAGGTGTTCCAGGCACCCAAACTGCGCAAGAGAATTTTCTACCTGAGCTTTCTGAGGTGAGTTACACTGGATGATGGTCATGAAGAATTCCTTATGTTGTCCTTAGTCCATTTTCATTAGGTTGTCAATTTTTTGGTTCTTTATTAAAAATATATTTGAAACATAATACTTAGAAATATATTCTAAATGTCTTATATGAGACTGGAAATCAGGAATGTGTTTTGATTAAATTTTATCTTTTTATCTAATTTTTAAAAATTTTAGTTAATAAATAGAAATTTCCTAAGTACAGCTTTTGGATTACAGTGGCTTCCCCCCCCGTAACTTCCCTCCCAACCGCAACCATCCCATCTCCTTCTCCCTCTCCCATCCCATTCACATCAAGATTCATTTTCAGTTATCTTTATATACAGAAGATCAATTTAGTATATATTAAGTAAAGATTTTGATGGTTTGCACTCACACAGAAACAGAAAGTGTAAAGTATTGTTAGAGTACTAGTTATAGCATTAATTCACATTCTATAACATGTTAAGGGCAGAGATCCTACATGGGGAGTAAGTGCACAGTGACTCCTGTTGTTGACTTAATAATTGACACTCTAAGTCTCCCTTTAAGTCCCTTAACATATCTTTTAAATAAACTGGTGCCCTGTATTTAGGTGCATATAGGTTTATAACATTTACATCTTCCTGTTGAATTGACCCCTTAATCATTATATAGTGCCCCTCTTTGACTCCTTCAATGTTTTTGAGTTAAAGTTTATTTAGTCTGGTATTAATATGGCTACACCAGCTTTTTTTTGGTTTCTGTTGGCATGGAATATCTTTTTCCAACCTTTCACTTTCAGTCTGCCTGCATCTGTCTTGGAAAAATGTGTTTCTTGTAAGCAGCAAATAGATGGGTTTTGTTCCTTAATCCATTCAGCCAGTCTGTGTCTTTTAACTAGAGAGTTGAAGCCATTAATGTTCAATGTGACTATTGATAAGTAGTAACTTTGCCCTGCCATTTTCCCAAATACATTTTCTAATATATGCTTTGAACTTCCTGTGATCTTTTACTGTGAGGTTTTCTTCCTTTACCTTCTTTCATATTGATGGCCGTGTTTCTTTTGCAGAACTGGATGACTAAATTCTTCATTTCATTTTCATTCCTCCTTAAGATTTCATTTTTACGAGAGAGATTTTCTGTCTTGTCCTGTATGGATTTCTGTATTTCCTGAATATTTTTGGTAACTTCTAGATGTTCTTATCATAATTTTTTTGAAATCCGTATCTTGCAATCTTGTATTTCTTCTGTTTCATCATCTTACTAATCTTAAATTGGGGTGTCATGTTCATTTGGGGGTGTCTTAATGTCTTCCTTGTTCCTGTTTCCTCAGTTTCTGCATTTGTTGCTTGGCATTATGGAAATATTCTTTGGTTTCTTCTTTTTTTTTTTCCCTTGCTGTAGTGGTTTTTCTCGGTATACTATGACCATAGATTAAGTGGACTATTTTTGATGCTCCTTAGAGGCTTGTGATGGGTGTGGCCAGCGAGCTCTGTTTGGTTTTTCAGTGTCATGGCACAATAGGCTGATCAACCGCCTATTGCGTCAGCACCCCGGGTTCTAATCCTGGTCAGGGCACCAGATTCTGTCCCAGTTGCACCTCTTCCAGTCCAGCTCTCTGCTGTGGCCCGGGAGTGCAGTGGAGGATGGCCCAAGTCCTTGGATCCTGCACCCATGTGGGAGACCAGGAGGAAGCACCTGGCTCCTGGCTTCGGATCAGTGCAGTGCACCAGCCGCAGTGGCCATTGAGTGCTGAACCAATGGTAACGGAAGTCCTTTCTCTCTGTCTCTCTTTCTCTCTCACTGTCCACTCTTCCTGTCAAAAAAAAAGGGTGTGCCAAAGGTGACACACCCAGGTTAGACATGGTAAATCTTTTCTCTCTCTCTCTCTCTCTCTCTCCCTCTTTTTTTTATCAGAAGGGAAGTAATTCTGCACAGCTGAGCAGAATTGAAGGTAGTCAATGTCTGGGCTCTGGTTCCTGTGGCTATAATATTCGTCTGCTCTGTCCCAAGGACCACTCCAAGGATCTGTGCAGTCTTCAGTGTAAACTCAGATTCCCCTGCAATCTCCCACTGGGTTGCCAAGGTTACTGAGATTGTGGCGTCTCTGGAGAGCACTCACGTCTCTGGTACTCCGTGGGTCCTCTCACACACTCTTTTTTTTCCCACAGTTTTAGTTCATTAGCTCCACACATTCTCTAGGTCCTAACCTACTGTTATTTCTCCCCACCTGAGTCAGGTTTTTCTGCTTGGAGGATGGAGGTGCAGCTTTTACATATGTCCAAAAAGGTGCTTGCTCTTTGTCCTGCTCACCTTTGTAAGGTGAGTGGAGAGAGAATTGTGTCTGTACTGGTCATCTTTTCTCTTTCTTTCTTTCTTTCTTCTTTCTTTCTTTCTTTCTTTCTTTCTTTCTTTCTTTCTTTCTTTCTTTCTTTCTTTCTTTCTTTCTTTCTTTCTTTCTTTCTTTCTTTCTTTCTTTCTTTCCTTTTCTCTAGTTAGCCTGGTAAACTTCCCCCAGGGGCTTCAAGCCTCATACCCTCTAGGCTCTTCCTTCCACTTTCCCACCAGTGTCTCCAGCTACTGAGGTTTTGCCTCACCTCCGTTTCCAGCACTGGTGTGTTGATTCGGTGGCTGGGGTCCTGAGCTGTGGGTGCCCGTGCCCTCCACCTAGGTCCACCGTGTCCCACTAGTTCCAGAAGAGTTTCCTCTGCTGTTTTCCCCCTAACTCTTCCCTGAACCTACAGTATCTCCCCTTTTATTAAACTGTTTTTTCCCAGAATATCAGTATGCTCCCTCCCTATTTCACCATCTTGGACCAAGAACATGAGACCGGCACTGGAAAGGGAGATGAGATGAAACTGTAGTAGCCCGAGACACTGGCAGAAAAGTGGCAGGAAGACCAAAGAGGGAACGAGGCTTGAAGCTCCATGGGGGAAAGTACACCAGCCTAACCAGAGGAGAGAAAAAAAATAAAAGGATCGGCATGGACATGATTTTCTCTCTCTCCACCTACCTTACAAGGGCAGGGAAGACAATAGAGCAGGTGCCAATTTGGACATACCTAACTGCTGTGCCAGTTCAGGGATGCACCTGCCCTCAGCCAAGCAGAAAAACCTGACTCTGGTGGGGAGAAATAACAGATTAAGACCTAGTGAATCTGGGAATGTGGGGAAAAAAACTGAGAGTATGTGGAAGAACTCAACTGGGTGGTTGAGACATGAGTAGTCTTGGTGGGAGACCCCACAATTTGGGCAGTCTTGGCTACCCGATGAGAATATTGCAGGGGAATCTTAGCTTACACTGAGGGCTGAACAGATCCTTCATGTGGTCCTTGGGACAGAGCAAATATTATACCCACTCGGGCTAGCGATCAGGAACTGAATGCCATCAAGGAGAAGAGCTCAGCTGAGCAGAATTACTTTCCTTGTAAATAAAAAAACAGAGTGAAAAAGAGAGATTTACCATGCCAAACCTAGGGGTGTCACCGTGGGCACACCCTTAACCCTGAAGAACAGAACTGAACAGTGCTTTCTGGCCACACCCACCAAAAGCCTCTAGAGATTTACTAAAAACAGACAGTTTACTTAATCTAGAGTCATAGTATAATGTGAAAAGCAACTGCAACAAGAAAAAAGAAGAAACTAAAGAATATCTCCACAATGCCAAACAACAAATGAGAAACAGGAAACAAGAAAAAAGAAGACATTATAATGCCCTCAAATGAATACGACACTTCAATACAAAATTAGTAAGATGATGAGATAGAAGAAATGCAAGATACGGATTTCAAAAAATTTATAAGAACACTTAGAAGTTCTCTAAAACAAATTCATGAGTTACAGAAATCCATACAGGACAGGACAGAAAATCTCTCTTGTGAAAATGAAATCTCGAGGAATGAAATTGAAATGTAGAATTTAGTAGAACATGAAATTGTGATATTGAAGAGCAATCAAAATGAAATAAAGAATTCAGTGGAACAAATGAAAAACACATTTGAGAGCCTTAAAAAACAGAATCAGTGAGATAGAAGAGAGAATATCAGACTTAGAAGACAGAGCACAGGAAAGCATACAATCAAACCAAAGACAAGCAGAGGAAATTAGAAATCTAAAAAATATTGTTGGGAATCTACAGGATACTATTAAAAAACCCAACATCCAGGTTCTAAAAGTTCCTGAAGCCATGGAGAGAGAGAAAGGATTAAAAGGCCTTCTTAGTGAGATACTAGCAGAAAACTTCCAGGGTTTGAAAAGGAAAGAGACATTCATGTACAGAAAGCACATAGAACCCCCGTAAACATGACCAAAAGAGATCCTCACCATGACACATTGTAATCAAACTCATCACAGTGAAGCATAAAGAAAATATCCCCAAATTTGCAAGAGAGAAACATCCAGATTCCTCCGTTTTGTTGCAAATGACCAGATTTCATTGTTGTTTCACTGCTGGATAGTTTTCTATAGAGTACATGTCCCATAATTTCTTTATCCAGTCTACTGTTGATGGGCATTTAGGTCGATTCCAGGTCTTAGCTATTGTGAATTGAGCTGCAATATACATTAAGGTGCAGACCACTTTTTTGTTTGCCTATTTAATTTCTTTTGGGTAAATTCCAAGGAGTGGGATGGCTGGGTTGTATGGTAGGGTTATATTCATGTTTCTGAGGAATCTCCTGACTGACTTCCATAGTGGCTTTACCAGTTTGCATTCCCTCCAATCGTGGGTATAGTTCTAAGAAGATAACCATATTCCCTCTCTCCTGAATTCCCTCCATCAATTCCCTTTCTCCTTTCTATTTTTCTTAATTACTGCAAAAACATAATTCAGTCCATTCAATAGTCACAGGCTTAATCCATCACTAATCATAATATTCAAAAAGTAAAGAGTAGGAAGACCACAGTTCCACAGGAGTATAAACAAGGCTAAAAGCAACAAACATATCACAATGCCCATTTCATTCCTATACTTTTTTGGCATTCAATATTAACTGCCACATATCATAGCAGCATATGATATTTGCCTTTCTTGACTGGATTATTTCTCTAGGCATAATGCCTTCTAGTCAAGTGCATTTTGTAGGAAAAGACAGGATGTCATTCATTTTTTGTGGTTGAGTAATATTCCACAGGGTAGATATATCACATTTTCTTTCCACAGTCATCACTTAATGGACACCTACATTGATTCCATATCTTAACAATTGTGGCTTGGCCTCTCTTGGCTTCTCTCCTCCACTCACCTCTCTTCTCCCTCATCTGTCTCTCTCTCTTACAGTCTCCTTCTCTCTTTTTCCTTCGCTGTCCCTTCACTCTGGTCTGGAAACTTAGGGTGTTCCCCAATATACCCTTTCCCTTACTCCGGTGTAAACCTTCCCTGTGTACTTCTTGCTCTCCTGCTCAAGTCATTCTGGTCTCCAAGATTCGCACTAGGGGTTAACTTCCCAATTGGCTGCCAATGGCTGGAGCTGTGCTGATCCAAAACCAGGAGCCAGGTGCCTCCTCTGGGTCTCCCACATGAGTGCAGGGGACCAAGGATCTGTGCTGTCTTCTACTGCTATCCCAGGCCATAGCAGAGAGCTGTATTGGAAGTGGAGTAGCTGGTTCTCAAACCAGCGTCCATATGGGATGCTGGTGCTTCAGGCCAGGGCATTAACCCACTGCGCCACAGCGCCAGCCCCTTCTAGCAACTTTTTAAAATTATTTTTTAAGGAATACAGATTTCATATATACAACTTTAGGAATATAGTTACTCTTCCCAGCATACCTACCCTCCCACCCACACTTCCATGCCTCTTCCTCCTCCCTCTCCTCTTCCCAGTCTCATTCTCCATTAAGATTCATTTTCAATTACTCTCTAGCAAGTGTTTGATATTTTCTGTAATCCTCAGTTCAATGAGAAGCATGTTTTCTGTCTCTATGTGTTTACATAAATTTTAGAGTTTCTTACTTTCTTACTCTTTAGCATCATAAAACTGTGGTCAGAAAAGATGCATGGGGATTTCAATTTTTTTGAATTTGCTGAGAGTTGTTTTATGGCTTAGCATTTATTCTATCCAAGAGAAAGATCCATGCACAGATGAAAAGGATGTGTATTCTGTTGTGGTTTGAAATGTGCCATAAATATCAATTAGGTCCATTTGGTCCATATTGAAGATTATCTGTGTTGTTTCTCTGTTGATTTTGTCCAGTTTTATGTCCATTGCCTAAAGTGTATTGTTGAAGTCTCATATTAATATTATATTTGAGAATATATATCCCTGTATAGATATTAACATTTGCTTTAAATAGCCAAGAACCCTGGTATTGGGTACATATGTATTTATTATAGTCACAACACCCTGTTGAATCATTAATTGATGCCTTTCTTTGTCTCTTTTAACAGATTTTGTGTGAAAGTCTATGTTGTGTGATATTAAGATGGCTTTTCCTGCTGTGTTTGCTTTCTGTTAGCCTGGAATATCTTTTTCTATTATTTTCTTTCAGTCTCTGTGTATCTTTGTTTGGAAGGTATGTTTCTTTTAGGTAGTTAATAGAGAGGTCTTGTTTTTTAAACCTTTCAATAAGTCTATATATTTTATTGTAGAATTAAGCCATTTATATTAAAGGTTATTGTTTGTAAATAATGACTTGGTCCTGCCATTTTTTCCCAAATATTCTTATTCTTCGCTTTAGATTTCCTTTGTACTTTTATTATCACCTTTTTTCTGCATTCACAATCTTTTAAGGATGCATATGTTCTCTATTTCTGTGTGTAGCACATCCTTAAATATCATTTGTAAGTCTGCATGAGTTGTGAAAAATCCTTTCAATTTCTGTTTGTTTAGGGAGACCTTTATTTCTCCTTCATTTATAAATGAGAGCTTTGCTGTGTACAATATTCTGCACTGACAGATTTATTCTTTATGATTTGGACTATGTCTCTTCAGTCCCTCCTAGTATGTAGGGTTGCTGATTAGAAATCACCGGGTTCTAGTCCAGGTCGGGGTGCCAGATTCTGTTCCAGTTGCCCCTCTTCCAGGCCAGCTCTCTGCTGTGGCCCATAGTGCAGTGGAGGATGGCCCAAGTGCTTGGGCCCTGCACCCCATGGGAGACCAGGAAGAAGCACCTGGCTCCTGCCTTCGGATCAGCGCGGTGTGCCAGCTACAGCATGCTGGCCACGAGGCAATGGAGAGTGAACCAATGGCAAAAAGGAAGACCTTTCTCTCTGTCTCTCTCTCACTGTCCACTCTGCCTGTCAAAAACAAACAAACAAACAAAAAGAAATCAGCTATCATTCTAATTGGTGATCATCTGAAGGTAATCTGGACTTTCTTATGCACATTTTAGAATCCTTTCTTAAAGTTTTACTGTTGAAAGTGGTGGGGCAGTGGAGCTCTGGTCATTGCAGTGGTGGGTCATGAGTCCAATATAACAGCCGAGTTGGGCATGATAAGTCTCCTCTGTTGTCAGCATTGGGAGAGTATGATCACATCAGGAAGCATGATCACAGCCTGCTCTCCTCTCTGCCAAGATGACCAATGCTCATGGTGAGCCCACAATGGCTACACATCCCCATTAACACAAGCATGGGAACCACACAGAGGATCTCTGTGGTCCTCAGTGTGGACACAGAACTCTCTGCAACGACCCACCCCCCAGGCACTCAGAGAACTCTGAATCTCTGAAGCAAGACACATGGATTTACCAGAGACCCAGCTAACCCCAGTCCTATCATTTAGTCACCGATTTCATGTGAGCAGGGTTCCCAAAGTCAAAGGGACAGGGAATCCACTCTCATCTCTGCTAGCCTACCCATCCACAGAGAGAGCCTGAGCATTCCCAAAGCCAACTGCCTCTCTATTCTGTTAGGTTACTATTCCTGTATCAAATGTTTATAAAACCCAAGAATGAATCCATTTAGGTCTGAAGTATTTTCCTTGGATAGTTAACTATGGATTGGATTTCCATAATACAAATGACCAGTGAGAATTTGATCTTGTGTTTCCATGTTGTTTTTTGAACTGTTTTCTCAAGAAAATTACCTGTTTCATCTAAGTTTTTTAATTTGGAGGCATAAAAATTATACACAATATTTTTTTATATCACTTAAATGACTATAATATACAAAGAAGTTTCCTTTTTTCATTGCTGATATGGATAACTAGCATATACTATTTTGGTGAGGGAAACTATCTTCATAGGAGTTTATGAAGTTTAAAGAATCTTTCAAAGATATAATTTCACATACATTATTGTTTGCTCTTTCATGGTTTTCTACATTTTATCTTAAGTATGTTGTTGCTTCAAAGTGTGTGTGTGTGTGTGTGTGTGTGTGTGTGTGTATGTGTATGTGTGTATGTCTTCTGGCAGGGAAATTTGGTTCATTTCTTTGCAAGCTTTCATCTTTTCTGATAAATGAATGTAATTCAGTAAGTTCCTTGTAAGCATTGCCAAAGCTATAATCCAAGTGTTTTGAGGAGCTATATATTTTCATTCTAAATAAGTTCAAAATAATGTCTGGTTGCAATTTGGATCCTCTTTGACTAATAGGTTTTATTTAAATGTGATTTGTTTCCAAACATCTATAGGCAATCTGGTTGTTGTTCATTTGTTTAGTTTTCTATCCTTTTATCCTTGGCTCTAGTTTTTTGAGTATTGATTTAATGATTCAAAATATATTCTATTTGATACATACAAATATTTTAAAATCTATTTTCCACAGTTATTTTAATAAGTGTATCTCTCTCTCTCTCTCTCTATATATATATATATCTATATATATCTATATCTATATACCTATATATATATATATACCTATATATATATCTATATATATAGATATATATATATACCAAATATATACCAATATATATATATATATATATATATAT
Source organism: Sylvilagus floridanus (assembly GCA_949820135.1). Classification (NCBI taxonomy): domain Eukaryota; kingdom Metazoa; phylum Chordata; class Mammalia; order Lagomorpha; family Leporidae; genus Sylvilagus; species Sylvilagus floridanus. The sequence goes on along the minus strand of OX463224.1, from coordinate 118,149,626 downwards.
ATATATATACCAATTCATTCAAGTGGGCAAATATGTTGTATAAGGCACTGCTCTATTTCATCATGTTGGGATTTCTTTCCACACCTCTGGTCTCTGATCCAGGTTTCTACATTCTACATGCTCATTCAGGAAAAGGGGAAGATCTAATGGGAAACATAACTGACCAGTGTTAAATATAGGATCCAAGGCACTGTAGATGATCAAAGCAGATTTCTTCCTTGGACACTTTTGTACAGATTCTGTGGAGGCTTCCAAATGCCTTTTATCTTTCTCTGCATTTCTTTTGATTTAGGAAATGCATTTTGCTCTGATTGCTGTAAATATATTTCTCTCTAGGTCATGCAAATTTGCCTGTGTATCGTGTAGATTACTTGGCCCACCACAACCCTTTTTTCCTCTTCCTTTCTCCCACTCAGGAATTAAAATGACACCAGCCCAGGTCTCTTCCAGAGCCTTTACTAAACTATGAACAAATCCAAACATCCTTGCTATATATTACTGGACATGTACTTAGCAGCCACTCTCCTTATCTCAATTCTGATGCTTTAATTTAACAGTTATGTGATTGTAGCTCTTCGATTGCTTAAAACTGTCAAGTCACAATGCACCTCAATACAGGAAACACATGGAAATCTTACCTGTAAGAGTTCTTGCAGCCTCACACACAAGGAGTGAGGTTTAGAGGTTTTCTACATTGAGGAGCAGAGAAGAGGATCTCACAGGATGTTGAACCTTGGCAAAAATACATAAACAAATGCTTCCTCATTTACAATATCTAACCGTATTTTGGCTGAATTTTTTTTTTTTTTTGGACAGGCAGAGTTAGACAGTGAGAGAGAGACAGAGAAAGGTCATCCTTCTGTTTTTCATGCCCCAAATGGCCACTATGGCCGGCATGCTGCGCCAATCCGAAGCCAGGAGCCAGGTGATTCCTCCTCATCTCTTGTGTGGGTACAGGGCCCAAGCACTTGGGCCATCCTCCACTGACTTTCCAGGCCACAGCAGAGAGCGGGACTGGAAGAGGAGCAACCGGGATGGAACCGGCGCCCCAACCAGGACTAGAAACCGGAGTGCCCATGCCACAGGCGGAGGATTAGCCTAGTGAGCCACGGCACCGGCCAGGTTGAATTCTTTATAATCTCCTGTTGAGTGATCAACTTGGATTTCATATTACTTTGTCTGTATGAGTGTTTTAATATCTTTGACTGGAGTATGTGTACATTTGATATTCCCTCCATGTGGCCTCAGCAGAACCCGGGACAAACAGCCCATTCTCCAACATGATTTTATATTTAAATCATTGCCTTAAGAAGAAATATGCTATGAAGCAGGAAAAATATCATCTGTAACATGGACTTCAGCTACCTGGACGATATTTTCATCAATTATAAGACTTGCCTTCAAAATTGTAAGTGATATTCCTTAGGCTCTACGCCTTATTAAATTTCTTTTATTCCTTCGTGCACTCAGGCTGGGAGCCACTGTACCCTTGTATGGCTTGATACTCAACCTACAGGAACTGGGGAGCAGTATCTTCATGTTCCAGATCCTCTTTGGAGCTGTGCCATTCATATCCAGATGTATTATCCTTTTCATAATGAAATACATGGATCGTCGGAGAAATCAGTCATTGTTTTTCTTCCTGGCAGGACTTTGCATTCTGGCCAACGCCTTTTTGTTGAAAGGTGAGAGAGGCAGGAGTTTGGGGGAAGGAATTGGTTTCCCTCAGTCCTCAGGAATTAGGTGGGTTTATATGTGGCCAAAAAAAGAATGCCACTGGCTTTGAGAGCTGAAGGCTTTCCTGATATTAACAAGACAGCCTGAAAGTGCTCCTGATTAAAACTCATTGGCATGTCTTAGGCTCCAACTGAGCCAGTGTCAGCAAGGGGTGCCTCAGATACACAGGTGACTTCATGACATGCAGGATGAACCTGGGCACAAGTACTGACTACATAGTGTTACTCTCTACCAGTTATAGCACAGACCGCTGGCTAATCATGCTGTAACACACATGGGAGGGGTTGGCCTTGCCTTTGTGTCTCCAAACACACACACAGTGCTCTCATTGCGTCTGTCTGGCACTCTTTCCAGTGTTAAGCACTTCCTGTTTTGGCATCAAACTCACCCTTTTATATTCACTTTTTTTTTTAGTCTGTCATTTAAGTCACCATAAATACAAAAGAATTTTAGGAGAAACTCTTTGACTGAGTGAAATGAAAGCCCTGTCTTCAATCAGAGAACTCTATGGCAGGAACAAGAGTCTCATCTGGTTTTGTTGTTTAACTTGTTTTGTGTTCTGTGGCCCAAACTGATGAGCTTCACGCCACCTCATGCAAACTGGCTGCCTTTGAGAATACCCTTCTACATTATTTAGTCCTATTGGGGGTAGTTGCTCTGGTGCATCAGGTAAAGCCGCAGTCTGAAGTGCCAGCATCCCATATGGGTGCCAGTTCACGCCCTGGCTGCTCCACCTCTGATTTACCTCTCTTTTATGGTTGGAAAGCAGTAGAAGATGGCCCAAGTGCTTGTGCCCCTGCACCCATGTGGGAGGCTTGTAGGAAGCTCCTTGCTCCTTGCTCCTGGTTTCAGATTGGCTCATCTATGGCCATTGTGGCGATTATGGGAATGAACCAGTAGATGGAAGACTCATTCTCTCTCTCTCTGTCTCTCTCTCTCTGCCTCTGCTTCTCCGTAACTTTGCCTTTCAAGTAAAAATAAATCTTTAAAAATAAATATATGAAGTCCTATTAGATTTTTTTCATTGAATTTTATAAGTTCATTTTTGAAATTTTTAGTATTAATGTTTCCCTGGATAACATTGCTTATGTCCAAATACAAGACTTAATTCTCTCATAAACTATTATTCTAGATCCTGTATCTCTTCATCCTATCCACTCTAAATAAACACAATCTATTTGTTACCATTTGGTAGAATACTTGTCCTATATGAAAAATGGTTCCTCACACTCTTAATTATAAACTGTTCAATATTAAAGTATTTCCAGTTATTACCCGTAATGTAAGTACATACAGTAACCTATGAAATTACTGATATTATATATAATATATCATATTAATGACATATAATAACCATATATATATTTATTATCTGTAAATACATCAATGCATTACAGAAATTATACAGGAAAAGTAAAACTGATTTTCACTCATTGTTTAAGCCATGACATTATACAGTCAGTGCACATTCATCCATTTACAAATAATTCCATGGCTTCTAGGATGAGCAGTTCTTATACATTAGATCATACACTTGAACTCCCCACCAACCTTCCGATAGTTGTTCCACAGTTATTTGGAGGCCGAAAAATTTCTCTATCCAAGGTTTTCTGACTCTTACTGGTCTTCCCTTCTCCAGAGATGCAGACTCTACGTGTGATTTTAGCCACTTTGGGAATCGGTGCTGTTTCTGCTGCCCTTACTACTTTTTCAGTCCATTTTGCAGAACTCATCCCCACTATATGCAGGTACAAGAATAAGAGACCTACGCTTGCTTTCCAAAATGTATTTTTCTATAATAATTCACATTTATTTTGGGAATAAAATTGAGACTGTTTAGGTGTCAGTGGAATAAATGGTGATGCAAATGAAGGAAACAATAACCAACTATTAATAAAGCTAACTTTATACCTGAAAATGTGCCAAGTCCAACAAGGCATCATTTCATTTACCTTAAGAACCACTCTCCAGAATTATGCTACATTGATCTCTACCTCAATAATGATGAAATTAAGGCTTCAAGCAATTACTAACATCATAAAATCAAACAGGGAGAAATAGAAGCAAATCTCACTATTAAGGGCTTGCTGTGTGTGTAATAACTGTTTCACTATGCTCCATACTGAAAGCAAGATGATAAATAAGATGTTGCATGTAACATTTGTACAAAAATTTTTTGTATTGTTATTTTCACACAAAGGTCAACACTTACGGGAATCAATAATGTGTTCTCAAGAATTGGGGCAGTAATGGCCCCCCTCCTCATGACCTTAATAGTGTATTCTCCCCACCTGCCCTGGATCATGTATGGAGTCTTCTGCATCCTTTGTGGCCTGATTGTCTTCTGCCTTCCGGAAACCAGGAATCAACCTCTTCCTAACACCATTCAGGATGTGGAAAATGAGTGAGTAAATCCTGTAGCAGTCACCAGAGTGCATTGTAACTGTGTTCATATCACTGTCATGAGGAATGGAATGACCCTTTAGGGTTTTGTCCAAGTGGGTGCAACCAGGGCTGTTGTCTCTATGTCCTTGAGTTCAGTGGCAGTGTTGCCCCATGCACAGAAGTGTCAGATTCTTTGTGAGACTCCCTAGGTTACAGAGACAGTTCCACACTGTGGTGAAAGGCCAAAAGTTTTCTCATTATGAATGGTTCATACTCTCTACCCTTACGAGAAAGACACACTGCTCACATTTTCTCAGAAATCTACTGAAATGTAATGCTTCATTCTCATCCAGTTTCATCATCCATCAACCCAATGAGTGCCTGATAAATATGGGAAAGAACTAAATTTGCCTAATGGACATAAAACTATTTAGTGATTTAATTAGGTAGAATTATGGGACTAGAATATGGAACAAACTTCCTTGCAGAGTTGCCACTATATCTACAGAAGGTTGGTCTGTTGGGATATTTGTGAGACATGCATAGTTATTTTATATCTTCTTAGTTTCTTGACTTTGTTTTTGTTGGATTTCCTTTTCCCAGCACAAAAGATTCAAGGAAAGTAAAGAATGAAGATACTTCCCTGAAAATAACACAGTTTTAAGGCATTCTCAAGAATTGACATAAAGAACTAAATAATGAAAAAAATAAAGCTTGTTCCTGTGTATTTGTAAAACCAGTGAAACTACAACGTATAGATGGATGCCTTTTACATGCATAGAACTAAATATATCAATTTTCCCAAAATAATTTATGAGTTTAAGTACTTCCACCAACAAACTGTTTACATGAGGGAGGAGTAGTTGAAAACTAGCTCCAAGTTCATCCACAACTTATTAACAGCTAAGGTGATTTATAAAAAGCAGCATTATTCATGTGATCTAGCTATCACACTATTGATATTTGCAAAGGAAATGAAATCACTATGTCAAAGAGATATCTGCACTTCCATGTTTATTGAAGCACTATTCATTATAGCTAAAATGTGGAATAAATGTAAAATCCAATAGATCAATAGATACTGAACAAGTAATGTAGATACTGAATATTATATGATTCAGTTATTAAAAAGAGAAAATTCTATCGTTTTAAACAAAAGGATGGAACTGCAGGACATTACGATAAAGAAAAATGCCAAGGATGGAAAGACAAGAGCTGCATGATCTAACTCATATGTAGAATCTCTAATAAGTAGATTTCACAGAAATAGAGCATAGGTGTTGGTTACCAGAGAGTGAGGCAGTTGGATGAAGGATGCAGGTGGGGAAATGCTGGTAAAGGATATAAAGTTACAGTTATGTAGAAAGAGTAAGTTCAAGAGATCTATTGTACAGCCTCCTGACAGTAGTTAGTAACAACTTAGTGTATTCTTTAAAAATGCTGAGAGTGGATGGTATTATAACTGTAAAAATGATAACTGAATGAAATAATGAAATGGGAAACAGCCAGATTTAACCATTCTGTTATGCAAATATACATCAAAATTATATTCTGTATAATAAATATAATTATCTATAAAATCAAAAGTAAATTTGAAAAAAAGGCACATCATGGGGAAATCAATGGTCATATACGATAAAGTGTGTCATGAATAGGAGTAGCCACATTAATATTAGACAAAATAGACAACACAAACTATTAAAAATACAAAGAAGGACATTATGTAATGAACAAGAGAAAAATTCAGTGGGAAGCTGGAACCAAACTAAATGTATATACATGAAACACCAGAGTGGCTGGCTATTTAAAACAAATTTTAGTGGATTTAAAGAGTCATAGGCCCCAATAGAATAATAATAGGGGTCTCTGACAGCCACTTTCATCAATGGATAGATCATCTAGACAGAAAATCAATAAACAGCAGAGGTAATCTGCCATATTATAGATATATGAACATTTCATCCTGGGGCGAATAGAGGATAGAATATGGATAAATCTGCCATTGAGTAGTGGGTGAAGATGCCACCTACAGTGCCAGGATCTCCTTTAGATACTGGTTTGAGTCCTGGCTGTTCCATTTCTGATCCAGCTCTCTTATGATTTGCCTGTTAAAGCAATGGAAGATGGCCCAAATATATGAGCCCCTACACCCACATGGGAGACTTGGAAGAGCCTCCTCACTTCTGGCTTCAGATTGGACCAGCTATGGCTCTTGCAGCCATTAGGGGAGTGAACCAAAAAATGGAAGATTTCTCTATGTATCTCTCCCTTTCTCTCTAACTCTGCCTTTCAAATAAATAAAATAAGTCTTTCTTTTAAAAAATGAACATTTAACAACACAGCTACAGAATACACATTATTTTCAATAGTGCATGGAATCTTCCATAGTGTGGACCATTTTATAGGCCATAAAGCATGTCAAAAAATTCAGAAAATTAAAATCATATCATGTATATTTGCTGGCCATATGGAATAAAGCTGGAAATTAACAACTTAACAATCTCTAGAAAATATGCAAACACATGGACACTGAACCATATACTACTTGAATGAACATTAAGTCATAGAAGAAATCTAAAAATATTTTAAAATCCTAGAAAGATGACAACATAACAAATCATAAAAATGGGATGCAGCAAAAACAGAGTTCAGATCAAAGTTTATAGCAAATAGTGCCAATTTTGAGAAACTGGAAAGCAATCAAATAAAATCTAACAATGCATGTCAAGGACCTAGAAAAACAGGAACAAATCAAGCACAAAATCAGTAGAACAAAAGAAATAATAAAAAGTGAAGAAAAGGCCAGTGCCGCGGCTCAATAGGCTAATCCTCCACCTTGCGGCACCGGCACACTGGGTTCTAGTCCCGGTTGGGGCGCCAGATTCTGTCCCGGTTGCTCCTCTTCCAGGCCAGCTCTCTGCGTGGCCAGGGAGTGCAGTGGAGGATGGTCCAAGTGCTTGGGCCCTGCACCCCATGGGAGACCAGGATAAGCACCTGGCTCCTGCCATTGGATCAGTGCGGTACGACGGCCACAGCGCACTGGCTGCAGTGACCATTGGAGGGTGAACCAACGGCAAAAGGAAGACCTTTATCTCTGTCTCTCTCTCTCACTGTCCACTCTGCCTGTCAAAAAAAAGTAAAGAAGAAATAAACAAAATTTAAATTAAAAAAATGAGGATATTGGATAGTTGAATGTGCCAATTTCAATTGCTCTTGCATAGGAAAAGAACAAAGGAAGGGCATTTGTAGAGGTCTGGCTGACAGAATGATTGATGAAGAACTGAAGAAACAATGAAGACTCTGGGACAAGAGGAGAGAAGACAGAGACACTGATGCAGCCAGCTACACAGCACAGCCATTGGCCAGCTGTCAGTTGACCTCTAACCACATCAAAGTAGGGAGAAATTCATCTGCACCTAACTGCTTAGTTTTATCTGAGAGAGAATTCCACAGACCCCTACTGACTTGACTATTTCATCCTGGGGAGGTGATTGGCTTCTGAGCAACTGCCAGACTTGGAAGAGGAATGCCACATTACTTCCTTCCCCTCCCCAATACCTGGAGATATATATGTATGTATGTATGTGTGTGTGTGTATATATATATATATATATATATATATATATATATATATACAAATTACATATAATCTAAACAGGCCCACAAGAGCAATGAAATTGAAGCAGAAATCAAGTTTTTGATCAAAGAGAATTCTGGGACCTGATGATTTACTATTAAATTCTACAAGACATTCAATGAGGAAATAATTCCAATACTCTTCAAAATGTTGCAAAATTCTGAACAAGATGGAATTTTGCCACTCTTTGGAGGAGCCCAGCATCATTTTGATACCAAAATTGAGCAAAGACATGACACAAAAAGAAAACTATTGATCTATCCTTAATGAATATAAATGCAAAGATGCTCAGCAAAATATTAGCAAATCAAATCCAAAACCACACCAAATAGATCACATACCTTGGGTTAATATCATGATCAAGTAGGATTTAACCCAGAAAGGCTAGATGGTTCAACATTCATAAATCAATAAACATCATAAATCATATCAATAGAACAAAGAGTAAAAATCACATGGTCATCTGAAAAGATGCATGAAAGCATTTGATAAGATTCAATACCCCTTCATGATAAAGACTATCTGTAAATTATGCACAGCAGAAATATTCCTCAAAATCATTAAGGCTATATATCACAAACCAATAGCAAAGATAATACTGAATGGGGAAAAGCTGAAAGCATTTCACTTCATATCAGGAACAAGATAAGGATATCCATTTTCACTACTTAAATTCAATATAACCATAGAAGTTAAAGCAATTAGGGAAGAGAAAAATAAAGGGGTTCAAAATTGGAAAACATGAAGTCAAATTACCTGTCTTTGCAGACGACATGATGTTGTACATGTACAAATCTACACACTCCAACAAAAAGCTGTTAGAATAGTAAACCAGTTCAGTAAAGTTGCAGGTTACAAAATGAATGTACAAAAAGTAGCTATTTATATGCTAAATCATGAACTCACAGTAAGAGTAATCAAGGAAGAAATCCAATTCACAATTGCCACACAAAAATTCATATGTTTGGGAATAAATTTGACCACAGAAGTGAAAAATCTGTGCAGTGAAAATTATCACACATTGGTGAAAGAAATCATCAAAGACAAAAAGATGAGAGGATATTCCTGGCAAACGGATTGAAAGAATCCAAATCATCAAAATACCTGTACTCCCTACAGCAGTCCACACATTCAATACAATCCCTATAAAAAAAAAAGACAATCTGCTTTGAAAGAAAATGGATGCAACTGGAAACCATTGTACGTAATGTGATACATCAGTCCTAAACAGACAAATATCATGTTTCCTTCATCTGTGGTAACTAAAAGAGTATTTAAAAAGTAAAGTACTTGAGGAAATTGACATTTTGAGGTTGTCTATATTCCCATTTGAAAATATTCCTTTCGCTTTTAACTTGCTAACCTTCTTATACCACAAAGAATGCATCCCTTTTACTGCAATGTAAATTTAACAGATGTGCTCAAAAGCAAAAAGAAAGGTAGAGAGGGCAATACAGGGGAAGGGAGGGATAAAATGAAAATCATTATATTCTTAGAATTGTATCTATTTTCTAAACTAAATCTGTTAAAAGGGGCAGAGCTGTGGCATAGCAGCCCTAACCTGCAGTGCCAGCATCCCATGGTGTGGGTCATGTTTCATACTTCTGCACGTAGAGATCCCTTTTACCAGCACCATGTTTTGGAAAAGCTTTTCCTGGCTCCATGGATTGATTTCAGCTCCTCTGTCACAGAAAAGTTTGTTGTAGATGAATTGAAATATTTCTGGGGTTCTGTTCTGTTCCATTGGTCTATATGTCTATTCTTGTGCCAGTACACAGCTGTTGTGATTTTAACAAACTGTAATATATAATAAAATCTGTAATTGTGATGCCTCTAGCTTTGTTTTTCTTGTATAGGATTGCCTTAGCTATTCAGAATCACTTATGTTTCCATATGAATTTCAGCATTGTTGTTCTAAATCTGAGAAAAATGTCATTGGTATTTTGATTAGGGTCACATTGAATCGGTAATTTGCTTTCTGCAGTATGGACATTTTGGTGATGTTAGTTCTCCCAATCAACAAATACATAATATTTTTAATTTTTTGTGATTTTTAAAATATTTTATAATTTTTTATGATATCAAAAGGGCGGTTTATTACAAACCAATTGTTTTTATTTTTATTTTTTTATTATAAAGCTTTTATTTAAAGAATATAAATTTTCAAAATACAGCTTATGGATTACAATGGCTTCCCCCCCCATAACTTCCCTCCCACCCGCAACCCTCTCCTTTCCCGTTCCCTCTCCCCTTCTATTCACATCAAGATTCATTTTCCATTCTCGTTATACACAGAAGATCAGTTTAGTACATGTTAGGTAAAGATTTCAATAGTTTGCCCTCACATAGCAACACAAAGTGAAAAATACTGTTGGAGTACTAGTTATAGTATTAATTCACAATGTACAGCACATTAAGGACAGAGATCCTATGTGATATATATTTTTAAAATTGATTAATTTTCTATGCAATTTCCAATTTAACACCAAGGTTTTTTTATTTTTAATTATCTTTATATAGAGAAGATCGTTTCAGTATATACTGAGTAAAGATTTCATCAGTTTGCACCCACACAGAAACACAAAGTGTAAAGTACTGTTTCAATACTAGTTATAGCATTACTTCACATTGGACAACACATTAAGGACAGATCCCTCAGGAGACGTAAGTACACAGTGACTCCTGATGTTGATTTAACAATTTGGCACTCTTTTTTATGGCATCAGTAATCTCCCCAGGCTCTAGTCATGAGTTGCCGAGGCTATGGAAGCCTTTAGGGTTTGACGACTTCGATGTTATTCCGACAGGGTCATAGTCAAAGTGGAAGTTCTCTCCTCCCTTCAGAGAAAGGTACCTCCTTCTTTGATGGCCCCGTTCTTTCCACTGAGATCTCACTAGCAGAGATCTTTCATTTATGTCTTTTTTTTTTTTTTCCAGAGTGTCTTCGCTTTCCATGCCTAAAATATTCTCATGGGCTCTTGAGCCAGATTCGAATGCCTCAAGGGCTGATTCTGAAGCCAGAGTGCTATTTAGGACATCTGCCATTCTATGAGTCTGCTGTGTATCTCGCTGCCCATGTTGGATCATTCTCTCCCTTTTTGATTCTATCAGTTAGTATTAGCAGACACTAGTTATTGTGAGAAAAAAGAAGCATTACGTGACTTATGATATAAAAAGTAAAGTCTGGTACTCGAGATCCAGAGCCTGCCATCAGCCTTGCTTTCGGTTTGTCTCTTATTTCTTCAAGTACTGACACCTCCCACACCTTGGGGCCCCTGGACTGACTAGCTGGAGCTGGTCTCTGGCAGGATATACTTACGATCTGATACACCACTGTCTGTTCATCAAACATAGGGAACCCCCTGCATAATGCATCAGCCACTGAGGTTCTAGGAATTTGTTTTGTTATGGCAGCAGTGCTGTGGGTATCTTTCCTTTGGCTAGAGTTGGCGTGGCACACTGCTCTTAAGTGCTCCAACATGGGAATGATACCCCTCTCAGAAGCCCACACAGATTACCATACAGATTACCAAACATAATGAATCTGTAAGTGATAAGAGCCTGTCACTCCAGGCTTCTGCCTCACAGGCAACAGTTGATGACTTAGGGAGAGAGAGCTCTGATGGTGAAAATGACATGACAGCAGACAATGTAGCAATGCCTGGTCAGCCACTCCTTAAATACCCGTGGGATGAACTTAGATGACCTCGAGGCAATAACCCATGCAGGGTCATCTCATCCACAACCAGCGAAGATCCCCATGTTTGTGGCAGTCCCCAGGCACCCCAGGCTCTCAGGACAGACACTAGACCCCATCCCATCTGCATGTTTGCCATAAATGTAGAAACAGATGCAGAATTCAGGCCCTGGATTCCTATGCCTGTAAAAAGGCTTCTGCTATCCAGGGGTCACGGATATGCTTGTTTCTTTCCAGAAAATGAGGGACAGCCTATTTGGATACCAGCCAGAAAAATTAAGCCTGCAACTGACAGCCAACCAGAACCAGCTGAACAAGACTGAGAGTCTGCCTTGTTTGCAGATACACCTGCCCTATCATCCTACCCTGAGAAACTGCCTGTAGCCACATCTGCTACTGTTTCATACCCACTAGCTCTAGTCAGCCACTCAAACGGCACACAGCCTGTGTGTAGTCATGCCATTCCTGATGACCATTGTTCTTCACTCCTACCCCCATGTGAGCAAGCACTGCTGTGGTGTTGCAGTTGATTTCTCAACAATGTTGCAGTGGATTCGTTTCTGAGAGGAGCAGCGTGGTGGGGGCAAGAGGCGCGGAGTCAACACACAGACCCCGGGAGTCGGGTGAAAGCAGGCTTGAGGCGAGCAGCCCGCAGACTCATTTATTACAGTTGGTACAACATCTTATATAGGCAAGACCAGCCAATCTGGTCAAGGGACAGTCTATGCCCCAACCAATCACAGCCTGTTGCCAGGAAGTTTCCAAAGCCATCCAATCATAGCCTGTTGCCAGGCAGTTTCAAATACATCCAATCACAGCCTGTTGCCAGGCAGTTTCTAATCCATCCGGTCACAGCCTGTTCCCAGGCAGTTTCCAATCCATCCAATAACAGCCTGTTCCCAGGCAGTTTCCAAAGCCATCCAATCACAGCCTGTTGCCAGGCAGGCTCCATTGCCAGGTGGGTTTCAAAGCCATTCCTGAGTAACTGACGCTCGCTTGCCAGTGGCCACCTTGGCATGGCCTTCTCATTCCACCACACTGTGGTCTCTGGCTTTGAGCACTGGTTAGTCAATGAAGGGTAAGATCCCCTGGGGGACAACCTAAGACAGGCACAGCAGCATATGAAGACCACAGGAAATGGGGTCAACAATGGTATGGCCAAGAAGCACACCTCTCGTTGCTCAAAAATAAATGGAAAGAGGGAAATGTGATGGAATGAGAAGGCCATTCCATGATTGCTGCTGATAACAGAGCCTCCCTGGCAACAGGCTGTGATTTGTTAGTGCAAAGACCGCCCCTTGAATGGATTGGCTGCCTTGGCTATATAAGCTGCTGTACCAACTGAAATAAACAAGTCTGTGGGCTGCTCGTGTCTGGCCTGCTTTCACCTGACTCCTGGGGTCTATATGGTGACTCCCCACCTCTTGCCCCCACCATGCTCCTCCTCTCAGAACGAATCCACCTCAACAAACCAACAGCTTTAATGGAGAGCCTACAAGTAAGATTCACCCCCAATTCTAGGGGACACTGCTCACCTCATACAAAAGCCAGGCCCAATCCCGATTGAATGGGAAAAAACAGGAAACATCTGGGTAGAGCAGTGGCCAATATTACAACCCAAACTTGGCATCCTTAGAGAACTGGTACAGGAACAATTGGCAAAGGGACATATATAGCCCTCTGCTAGCCCTCACAACACACCCATTTTTTGTGATGCCAAAGAATCAGGAAAAATATAGGCTACTACAGGATTTGAGAGCCATCAACAAAATCATAAAAAAGATGGGAACATTGCAGGCTGGCATTCCCCATCGAAGGTCCATTCCTTTTTTTTAATTTTTTTAATTTTTTATTTTTTGACAGGCAGAGTGGACAGAGAGAGAGAGAGACAGAGAGAAAGGTCTTCCTTTGCCGTTGGTTCACCCTCCAATGGCTTCCGTGGCTGGCGCACTGTGGCCGGCGCACCACGCTCATCTGATGGCAGGAGCCAGGTGCTAGGTGCTTTTTCCTGGTCTCCCATGGGGTGCAGGGCCCAAGCACTTGGGCCATCCTCTACTGCACTCCTGGGCCACAGCAGAGGGCTGGCCTGGAAGAGGGGCAAGCGGGACAGAATCTGGCGCCCCGACCGGGACTAGAACCCAGTGTGCCGGTGCCACAAGGCGGAGGATTAGCCTGTTGAGCCACAGCGCCGGCCCGAAGGGCCATTCCTAATGAATACCACATAGTTATCATTGATATTAAAGATTGCTTCTTTTCCAATCCCATTGTGGAGGAAGATAAGGCCTACTTCACCTTTACAGTATGGGAGCCCAATTTCCAGCTCCCTGCAAAAAGATTTCAGTGGTAAGTACTCCCACAAGGCATGAAAAAGAGCCCTGCCCTTTGCCAAAGATACGTTTCTCATGCGACCAGCACAATCAAAGATCAGTGCTTGGTCACACATTATGTGGATGATATCTTACTTGCTCACAAGAATGCCTGAAGGCCTAAGTGACACAGTAAGAAATTTACAATTCCTGGGTTTGTCTATTGCCACAGAAAAGGTACAACATTTTCCTCACTTTCAATTCCTGGGTTATGAAATCTCCTCCCATATATTTTCAATGGGCCCGAACCTAAAAGTCAAGCATAAATACTCAATGAACTTCAGCAACTATGTGGCCAAATCAATTGGCTGAAGCCTTTCCTTCCCCAAACACCTGCAGAGCTTAGACCGCCTTTCGATTTACTAAGGGGAACACCCCTTCCTCAAAAATCACATTGACATTAGCAGCTGAATACACTATAGAAAAGATCAACTCCCAGTTTTCAAATTTAAAAACCTTTAGATATGACCTTGAGTGCCTCTATTTGCCATAACCATATCTACCTTCAAGGTTCCCTTAGGTAGGAATTATTTGGCAACAACATGGACCACTTTTTTGGGTGCACATAGCCTGGAGTGAGTGTCATAAACAAAGCAGATATCCTCCTTATTTTGGGACTTAAATTAAGATATTATGCCAATAAAATATTTAACACAGAGGCAGACATATTGGTCCTACCCATATCACAATTAGAACTGTCCACATTGATGCAGAATAGCACACTCTTTCACACTTTAATGATAAATTTCCCAGGACAGGTTGAAAATCATCTGCCAGTGGACAGGCTACTCCAGACGTTACAAACCTTAGAAATAGACTAGCCAAAACATGCTTTCCCTGCTAATCAACCTATACCCATGGTACCGTGTGCGTTTATGGATGCCAACAAGTCACTGTTTGTAATAGTGTTCAAGTCAAATATTCAACAGAAAAAGATAAGATCCATGTAGATCCCCCTGGGGGATCAGTACAGTTGGGAGAAATAAGGGCAATAGTCAAGGTACTACTCATTAGCCAGGATGGGCTGGTAAATATATTTTTGGACAGCAAATATTTAGTACAGGTAGCAAAGATGGTCCCTTTTGCAATCTTTAACCTGACTAATAAGCCAATTGACCAGATGTTCACAACACTTAAAGAGCTAACTGAGAATAGAAAACACCCATGGTATATCTCACATGTAACATACTGGGTTACCTGGCTTTATTTTCCAAGGTAACAAAAAGGTTAATCGTCTTTTTTCTGCAACACAGCTTCCATCGGACACCTAGAACAAGCCCGTATTCTACACCAAGTATTTAATATGCCTGCAAACAACATAAAATTGCTTTTCCCAGAGCTAACAATGAGCCCATGTAAACATCTAACGTGCTCTTGCAAGAATTGTGCCCCCCTCGCCCACTGTAACAAGGAGGAGTGAACCCTCAAGGCCTTTCTCCTCATAAGCCCTGGCAGTGGACATCACTCACATTAACTCCTTTGGTAAACTTAAGTTTGTCCATGTGGTGGTAGGTACTTATTCAAAGGTTGTATTTGCAATAGCCCAATCCAGAGAAAAAGCTAGTGTTGTGGTGAAGGTGGTTAAGTCAGCCATGCTGGTCCTTGGTGTCCCTTGACCATAAAGACTGATAATGGGCCAACATATACATCACAGGAATTTAATTCCTTCCTGAGGTCCTGGAACATACAGTCTGCTGCAGGTATCCCATACAACCTACAGAGACATGCGGTCATTGAAAGAAATCATAGGATGATTAAAGATCTCTTAGACAGAAAAACAATCATATGCCCCCAGACTCACAGCTTGCTTTGAAGTCATTTTCACTATTAATTTTCTTACTTTTGATTTTCAGGGCGTCATCCCAACTTATAAACACTGGGGATTCTTTCCACCGCAGACCCCGGCCCCTATGGTTAGGTGGAAAAACCCCTGACAGGAGAATGGAAGGGACCACACCCTCTGCTAACCAAGGTCCTAGGATGTGCTTGTGTCTTTCCAGAAAATGCGGGACTGCCCATTTGGGTACCAGCCAGAAACATCAAGCCTGCAACTGGCAGTCAACCAGAACCAGCTGAACAAAACTGAGAGTCGCCTTCTAAGCAGACACACCTGCTACCGATTGTCAAGCTGCTGCTTTATCAACTGCCCATAGCCACATCCATTACTGCTTTATATCCCAGTTAGCTCTGGTCAGTCACTCAAGCAGCCCACAGCCTGTGTGTGGTCACGCCATTCCTGATTACCATTGTTTCTCATTCCTATCCCCATCTGAGCAAGCACTCTTGTGCTCTCCCACTTTGAAAACTGGTTAGTCAATGACAGGTAAGATCTCCTGGGGGACAACCTAAGACAGGCACAGCCATGTACAGAGACCACATGGAAATGAGGTAAAAAATGGTATGGCCAAGGATCATGTCTCCCGTTGCTCAAAAATAAGCAAAAAGGGAAAATGTGGTGGAATGAGAAGGCCATGCCAAGCCCAGGTTGGCCAGCTTCATGCTTTGCGTCCTGGCTCATCATCAGCACTCACTGTACCTTGCCGGCCTCATCCAGCTGCCAGATTAAAGCATCCTCCTGGCAAGCAAGCATCAGTTACTCAGGAATGGGTTTGGAACCCACCTGGCAATGGAGCCTGCCTGGCAACAGGCAGTGATTGGTTAGGGCATAAACCGCCCCTTGACTGGATTGGCTGTCTTGCCTATAGAGGCTGCTGTACCAACTGAACTAAATGGATCTGTGGGCTGCTCACCTCTGGCCCCGCTCTCACTTCACTTCCAGTGTCTGTGTGGTGATTCTGTGCCTCTTGCTCCCACCATGCTCCTCCCCTCAGAACAAATCCACAGCAACAATGTGGAATTTCTCTTTCTGTGCCTTGCAAAGACCAAGGTCACAAGATTTTTTTCCTATGCTTTCTTCTAGTCATCTTATCATTTCTCATCTTCTAAGCCTGTGATTAGTCATCTTTTCATTGCATTAGCTGAAATAGGAGATTCTTGGGAAAGAAAACGTTTGAGTCTGTTTACAGTCCAGGATTGGGAGGCTCCTTTAATCTGGCAGCTGGATGAGGCCAGCAAGGCACAGTGAGTGCTGGTGAGCCAGGAAGCAGAGTGAGAAGCTCAGCCGCACTGGGCGTAAATAGCCAAGCCTTTCATGAGAACCGTCTGCTGAGGGCAAGCCCCCAGTAACTAAAGACCTCCTGCAGAAGCATCTCTCAGATGCCATAACTAGACCAAGTCTCCACCCTTAATCCAGCAGTGGTTAACTTCAGACTTCCTTGTTTAGGGGTGGGCATGGTGGCACAGAGGTCTAAGCCACCACTTGGGACACCCACATGACATATCAGAAATCTGGTTCAAATATTTCTGCTGTTTCTGATTCAGCTTCCTGTTGATACACCTGGGAAGGCAGAGGATGATGGCCAAGTATTTATGTTCTTACCACCCATTTAAGAGACCCGGATGGAGCTCCTGGCTCGGCTTAGGCCTGGCCTCCTCCTGACTGTTGTGGGCATTGGGGAAAGTGAACTAGTGGCTGAAAGAGCACTTTCGGATTCTCTCTTTCTCTCTGTCACTCTGCCTTTCCTATAAATAAGCTTTTAGAGTTTAAACATGTGCATGAGTTTGGGGAGCCCAGTTCTGCTTAATTCATAACAATTTCTCATTAATTTTCAAATTTTTAATATGATAAGTAAATTTTCTATCCTTTTGTCTTTCTCAACTCCCTTGTTGACTTGAATGATATATTTTTGCTCTTTTGGTTTTGGCCCATAAATCTTTATGCTTTATTCCTTCTTTTTCATTTCTTCTTCTTTATTTTTCTTCTTTTTTAAAAAATATTTTTATATATTTGAAAGGCAGAGTTACAGAGAGAGGTAGACTTAAAGATATTTTCCATCTACTGGTTCATTGCCCAAGAGGTCATAATGACTGGGGCTGGGCCAGGCTAAAGCTAGGAGCTAGGAGCTTCTTCTGGGTCTCCTATATTGGTGCAGGAGCCCAAGGACTTGGACCATCCTCCACTGTTTTCCCAGAAGTGGGGCAGCTGAGACTCGAACTGGTGCCCATATTGGATGCTAGCACTGCAGGCTGGGGCTTTAACCTGCCGCTCCTCAGTGCTGCCCCCATCTCTGTGTATTTTCAAAAAGCCCATCTTTAGTTCCTTAGATTCTTCTTGATCATTTCTGCTGTTGATAGTCTCTATTGTATTTTGTTGTTGTTGTTCAACTCCAGAATATCTGTGTTCCTATTATTATTATTTCAGTTTCTCTGATAAATTTCTGAATCATTTCCCTGTATTTTCTAGAAGTTTATTGTTTCCTTAAAATGGCTACTTAAAATACCTTGTATGACACGTCACACATCTGCATTCTCTTAGGGATAGTCACTGGCAATTTGTCCCTTTATTGACCTTATATTTCTCTTTTCTTGATGTTTGCAGGTATGTATTTGTGTTTGCTCATTGAAGAATTCATTGGGTACTTGTTCCTGATTCTCAGACTGGCACTTTCTGGGTACTCATCCTTCTTTCACACTTTTCAGAAACTCTTGGCAACTTGACTTATGTTCCATAAACCTGTGACTGCTACAGCTGTTTCTGTATTAGATGGTACCCTAAGTCATGTTTTCTACAAACATTACAGGATTTTCAAAGTTAGTGTGGATCCCAACATAGGTGGGCCTGTGGAAGACCCAAGGAGGGTATCTGGACTGTGTGGGAAAACTGGCTAGGGACCCAATCCTAGAAGCTGATCCTGGTGACACAGACAGGTGCAACCTCCAGCACTTCCTCTTAGAGGTGCGAGTTTCCCAATTGCAGTGAGAGAAGCTGGAGCTGGGACCAGGCCCCCTCAGGGTCTGCTGTGAGATGGAGGCTGGCTAGCCCATCACAGGGTCTCATGCAGATAGGTAACTCCTAGCCTGTAAGGTATAACCAAGTCTCCTTCCAAGATACAAACAAGTCCTTGTGTGGACAGTGCCAAGCAGGGACCATGACTAGACAGGACTGGAGCTGAGTCACAGAGCAACTTCAAGGTCCACGGCCAAGACCAATGTTGGCAGGCAGACAGGCCTCTCTACCAATGCATTTGTATGCTTGATTTGCCCTGGACGCTTTCACGACTGGCTTTAACTTCAGGCACAGGACCAAATGGAGCTATAACCACACGCTCTGGTGGAGAACCCAGGAGCGTGATCTGTAGGTCAGCCACCTGCATGCAGGTCTGTACTCTCAATTAATCCTCCTAGGTCTTGGTCTCTGCTAAGGTTCCACAGCCTCCTACCTAAATCTCTAGGCTCCTACAAAACGACAGACTATGGATGGGTGCATATTTATTGTTGTGATGGGATATAAGCCACTTACCTCCTATACCATCACCTTACTTTGTCACTCTCCCTTGCTTCTTTGTAACAGGCCTCTAATATTTAAACACCAGTCCTTTTGTACTTTCAGGAATTCTTGTGAGGAATTGTGAGCAGTTACACATCCAATAGTGTCTACGTTATCATGAACATGATGGCTAGGACCAGGAAACTGGTGAAGGGAACAAAAGAGTGGAATGCAAACGCAGCTTTCCTCTACTCTGTCTTTGTGTTTGTACTTGAGAAGCTTATTGGGATGATTATAGATTCACATTCAGTTGTAAGAAGTCACACAGGAAGAAACCATATACACATGGCCCATGTTTCCCTAATAACATTATTTTATAAAGTTATAGTAAAATATTGTACCAATATTAAGAGCTTGAAATAGTACAATACTGGGGTACTGATATTGATACAATCCACTGATCTCACTCCTATTTCCCTACTTGATTTTACCTGTAAGTATATTTGTTACTATACAACTTTAATATGTGTGTCACATAGTATGCCTACTAATACACTCAAGGTGGTGAACCATTTCATCTCCACAAATATCCCCCTTACTGTCCTATTAAGAGAATATGATGTGTATTATTTTAAGATTGATTTTTTTCACTAAGCAAAATTCCACAGATATTTGTCCATGCTGCTGTGTGTACCAATACATGCTTTTTATTGATGAACAATATTCCATAGAATATATATGCCATAGTTTGCTTAACCATTCACCAGGTGTAGAGTAGTACCTCTGTACTTTAGTTTTGGCTTGTATTTCTCTAAAGGCTATAGATTTTGAAAGCATTTTTTGTGATGTATTTTACACATGTATCTATGTTTTGGTTACATGTCTTTATTTTCTAATTGCGCATTTTTAAATTTAAATATTCAAATTTCTTTATATATTAGACATATTAGTCCTTTGACATTTCTATTCTTTCCAAATAGTTTCTCCTTGATCCTTTTTATCGCTCCTTGGATAAAAAAGAAACGCCCTTGTATATTTTTTATGGGTTTTTATCACATTTTTCCTGAATCATGCTTTTGTTTTCGAATCTAAGAATTTTTTGCATTAGCTCTGGATGCCAAAGATTTTCTTCTCTGCTGTCTAATATTGTATTATACTTCACATTTAAGTATATAATCTATTTTTAGTTATTTTTTATATAAAGTGTACACTAAGGTTTGCTGTAGCAACATTTTTGGAAAAGTCTGTGACTTCTCCACTTAATTTCTTTTGAATCGTTTTTTTTTTTTTTGAAGATTTTATTTATTTGAGAGGTAGAGTTACAGACAGAGAGACAGAGATCTTCCATATACTGGTTCACTCCCCAAATGGCTGCAATGGCAGAGCTGAGCCAATCTGAAGTCAAGAGCTTCTTCCATGACTCCTACATGGGTGGAGGAGCCCAAGCACTTGGGCCATCTTCTTCAGCTTTCCCAGGCCATAGCAGAGAGCTGTATCAGAAGAGGAGCAGCTAGGACACAAACCAGTGTCCATATAGGGTGCTGATGCTTCAGGCCAGGGCTTTAAACTGCTGTACCACAGCACTGGCTGCTTTTTTTTTAAAAAGAAAGATTTATTTATTTATTTATTTGACAAGTAGAGTTAAGATAGTGAGAGAGAGAGAGGGGGAGGGGTCTTCCTTCTGTTGGTTCATCCCCCAAATGGCAGCTACTGCCAGTGCTGCGCCGATCTGAAGCCAGGATCCAGGTGCTTCTTCCTGGCATCCTATGCAGGTGCAGGCGCCCAAGCACTTGTGCCATTCTCCACTGCTGTCTCGGGCCACAGCAGAGAGCTGGACTGGAGGAGAAGCAATTGGGACTAGAACCCAGTGCCTATATGGGATGCTGGTGTCGCAGGCAGAGGATTAGCAAGTGAGCCATGGCGCCGGCCCTGTCTGTGTCTTTTGAATCCTTACGCACATCAGTTGGGCATGTCCCTGTGGGTCTCCTGAGGAGCTCCCTGTTCCGCTCCATTGATCCACGTCTTCATGCTCCCATCTGTGTCACACAATCTGATCACTGTAGCCACATAAGAAACTTTAACATCAGAGTGATTCCTCTCACATTTTTTTCAAAATCTTTTAAGCTAGTCCATGGCCTGTCTCTTTCTATATACACTTTAAAATAAAGTTGTCTGCATATAAAAACTAATCACCTGCATTAAACCTATTTTAAAAATCTATATCCTATCTCTTTAAACTTATCCGAGTCTTTATATCTTTATGTTGCAGACAATATATAGTCAGCGCACACTTTAATTGTTGCAGTTGATTTCTCAACAATGTTGCAGTGGATTTGTTTCAGAAAGGAGGAGCATGGTAGGGGCAAGAGGCGCGGAGTCACCACAGAGACCCCGGGAGTCGGGTGAAAGCGGGCTTGAGGCAAGCAGCCCGCAGACTCGTTTATTTCAGTTAGTACAACATCTTATATAATCAAGACCAGCCAATTCCGTCAAGGGGCGGTCTATGTCCCAACCAATCACAGCCTGTTGCCAGGCAGTTTCCAAAGCCATCCAATCGCAGCCTGTTGCCAGGCAGGCTCTTGTGCCAGGCATTTTCTGAAACCATCCTGTCACGGCCTGCTGTCAGTCAGGCTCTGTTGTCATGTGGTTTCCAAATCCATCCAATCACAGCCTGTTGCCAGGCAGTTTCTGTTGTCAGCGGCCATCTTGGCATGACCATTTCACTTCAGCAGCCATCTTGATATGACCTTTTCACCTCATTCCACCACATTTAATGCCTTAAAAATTATGACTTTTGGGGACTGGCATTGTGGCACAGCAGGTTAAGCTGCCACTTAAGATGCTCACATCCTGTGCAGGTGCTGGTTTGAGTCCCGGCTACTCTGCTTCCTATTCAGTTCCCTCCTAATGTGCCTAGGAACACAGTAGAAGATTGCCCAAGTGCTTGTTCGCTGCCACCCACAAGGGGCCCAGCTGGAGTAACAGGCTTCTGGCTTTGGTCTGACCCAGCCCAGCTCTTGAAGCTACTTGTTGGAGTGAACTCGACTTGCTTTCTCTCTCTCTCTCTCTCATTCTCTTTCTCTCTCTCTGTAACTCTGCCTTTCAAATAAATAAAACATAAATCTAAAAAAAATGGGCACTTCCATTTGGATTATTTAGTCCATTAAATTACATCTGATGTAATTTTCCATATTCTTGTGTATACATTTGCTGCATGCTCTTTATTTTATTGTTGTCTAATTTTATATTTTTCCTTTTCTGCCTTCTTTTAAAAATATATTTGTTTTGTTCTCCTTTAATAGTACTGTAGACAATTTAACAATATCTACTAGAATTGCTTTTAGTGACTCGTCTAGGGTAGCAAATATTTTTTTAACTTAGTCCACTTAGGTGTAATATTTACCACCTCAGATAAAATAGAAGTGTCTTTCCCCCAATCCTTAGTTACAGTGTTTAATTCTGTGTCATCTTGCCTGGGCTGTGGAATGCCCAGTCAGCAGGCTAAATATTATTTCTGTTTGTGTGTGAGGGCATTTACAGGTGAGATTTGCATCTGAATTGGTGGGCCAAGTAAAGCAGGTGGCCCTCCCCAGTGTGGGTGGGCATCATCCAGTCCACTGAAGGCCTGCCTGGAACAACAAGGCAAAGAGAAGTGAAGTCACGTCCTGCCTGGCTGCTTGAGCTGGGACACCCGTCTTCACTGGCCTGCAATGCTCCTGCTCCCCAGGCCTCAGATCCACACTGCAGTCGGCACCATGGACAGTGGCTCTCAGACTTTTCAACTTTACCAGCAGCTTTCTGGGGTGGCAGCAGGCTGGGGTGCTTCTCAGCCTTCATAATCATGTGAATCAGTATCTTACAATAAACACACGCATATGTGCATACAGATACACTCCCTGGGGCCAGTGTTGTTCCATAGTGGATAAAGCATCCTGGCCTCCCATAGGGTGCCTGTTTGAGTCCTGGCTGCTTCACTTATGATCCTGCTGCCTGCTCATGGCCTGGGCAAAGCAGCAGACGTTGACCCAAGCACTTGGGCCTCTGCCACCTGCATGGTAGACCTGGACAAAATTCCTGGCTCCCTGGCCATGTGGGGTGTGAACCAAAAGTTGGGGGATCTCTCTCTGTCTGTCTCTCCTTCTCTCTCTGTAACTCTTTCAAATACAAAATAAGTATTTAAGTATATCTCTATACATATACACATATTCATTGTTGGTTCTGTTTCTCTGGAGGACCCCATTACATTTGTGTCATTGGTGCCATATAAGCTACTTACACTTGTTTCAAAGAACCTGTAACATGATACAGAAAGCACAGAGTACAAACAGGATAGAAAGGCATGTTTTAGAAAATTGTAATGGAAATATAGCTACTCTGAAAAAAATCAATATGTAGTTGTCATTGCGTATGTTAGACTGGAGCCCAGTGAAACTAAATTTAGTAACTAGGGAGATGTCCTTGTAAACTACAGTTCAGAGTTACCTTGCTGGCTACATTTTGGGTCTCTTGTAGCAATAGGAGGCAGAGCTGGATAGCTGGAGAGTGGTGGGGGGGTGGGGGTGTTGGTGGTGGGGGTGGTGGAGAAGCTCCTATCTCCTTAGATAGCACTTCCATCAGTGAGAATATCTCCTCTGTCATCCAGCATCCACCAGATAGCACATTTCTTCTGGGCTCCTCTGGGGGACTCTCAAATCTGAACACAGATAGCACTAATTCTTCTCATTCAGTTCTCCAGTCTTAGTGGTAGCAGCTTCCTGCTATTGATGATGTCTAAAGTTATCCTTTGTACAGGTTTAGAGACCCCCCAAATCCATCTGTTAATGGTTTGATCTCCGAGATTCTTATGTTAATGGATTAGGGATGGAAACTAGTTCAAATCTGGTATCAGAAGGCAGGAATTGGAAGGTGACTAGATTGGATTAGATAATTGTGGTGGGGCCCTGTGATGGAATCATGGTGGCTTTACAAGCACAGTCCCATGGACATAGGGGCAGCCAGGCCTGGTGTCTCTCTCTGCTTCCTGTCTTGCCATGAGATCCTTTTTCCACATGTGTTCCCCCATTCACTGCCCTCTTTAGATGCCCAACCAACAGGGATGCCTGATGTGAACCATGAATCTCTAAAACTGAAAGAAAGAATCAACCTTCTCCTTTTTAACTTAGCCTATCTTGGGGGTTTCAGTTGTAGTCATGAAAAGCTGACCATCTAAATCGCATTCCCATTTCTTGTTTGAACCTTTGCAACTCAGTTCCCCATATTAAATGAATTATGTTGTGTTGCTTTAATTATTAGCTATAAATAAGGCTTCTTTCCAGATTTGGTTAACATTTTTACCCTGTTCACATATAAAGCCCCATCAACTAAGTGGGGCATGTAATAAGACTTATCCATGTTATATTTTTCCTATAAAACAAGGAAAGTGCTATCCATCTCACAGGGTTTTTGGATGAATAAATAACAGATGCACGAAAAGCATGTAGCTCAGTGTTAGTACAAAGGAAATATTAATACATCATTAGTAATAATTATTTCTGTTATTCACACTTCTATTTCTAGATCCTGCTTTATTTCTGTACGATTTTAGGAATGCATTCTCGTTTGATCTGTGAGATGTTCATTCTTATTCTTCTTTATGTGTTCACCTGATTACTGTGGTACTTCCTAATTTCCTCAGTTAATTTTTGCTTCTTTTCTGGGAGACTTGGAAGATGGGGCACTATGATTTTTGTTTATTTGCTGTCAGCCACCTTGACTCTAGATATACAATCATCGTTTATCAGCATAAACATAAAAAAACTATTAATAATAAAGTTCATTAATTGAAGTGAGCAAAAAATTTGTCCATGGAGTTCAACCACTTTGCTCTATATTTTGTCTCCACCACTTACATTTGGTATATCCATTCCTTGGCAAATTACTTAATGTTCCTGGACGTCTGCCTACTTGGTGACAAAGTGGAGTAGATAAGGGTAAGAAGTTAAGGAAAGAAAACAGGGGCGGCGCCTTGGCTTAGTAGGCTAAGCTTCCGCCTGTGACACCAGAACCCCATATAGGCACTGGTTCCTGTCCCAGCTGCTCCTCTTCTGATCCAGCTCTTTGCTATGGCCTGGCAAAGCAGTAGAAGATGGTCCAAGTGCTTGGGCCCCTGCAGCTGGTTGGGAGACTGGGGTGAAGCCTCTTGCCTGCTTTGGATTGGCTCAGCTCAGGCTGTTGCAGCCATTTGAGAAGTAAACCAGGGGATTGAAGACGTTTCTCTCTCTGTGTCTCTCCCTCTCACTGTTTGTAGCTACCTCTCAAATAAGTAAAATAAAATATTATTTTTAAATAAAATTTAAGAAAGAAAGGAAGAAAACATTAAAAGTGCTTCTAAAAAATTGACCCTTAGTGAATATTCAGTGAATTGTGAACTTTAATTGACAGGATTTATATCAGTTTATTCACAGATTGTAAATGATTTGCCTTGATTCACATCTCACAATTTTTACATACTAATAGTGACTTTAGTAAAATTTTCCATTTTTTTTTAGAAACAATAGCTGTGTTTTTATTTATCTAAATGCTGCTGCATTATTGTACATGTTCTTGCCCTATTGACTTACAAACTATGAAATTTTATGCTGAGGCTTTGTGTTTCTTATTTTTTTTATCTTTTATTTAGAATATAAATTTCCAAGGTACAACTTAAGGATTACAATGGCTCCCCCCCTCCACTTTCCCTCTCCCCCCACAACCCTCCCTCCTTACCTGCTCCCTCTCCCCTTTCATTCACATCCAGATTCATTTTCTTTTCTTTTCTTTTTTTTGACAGGCAGAGTGGACAGTGAGAGAGAAAGACAGAGAGAAAGGTCTTCCTTTGCCATTGGTTCACCCTCCAATGGCTGCCGTGGACGGTGCACTGCGGCTGGCGCACTGCGCTGATCCGATGGCAGGAGCCAGGTGCTAGCTGCTTTTCCTGGTCTCCCATGGGGTGCAGGGCCCAAACATTTGGGCCATCCTCCACTGCACTCTTGGACCATAGCAGAGGGCTGGCCTGGAAGAGGGGCAACCGGGACAGAATCCGGCGCCCTGACCAGGACTAGAACCCAGTGTGCCGGTGCCACAAGGTGGAGGATTAGCCTGTTGAGCCATGGCACCGGCCCAGATTCATTTTCAAATCTCTTTGTATACAGGAGATCAGTTTAGTATGTGTTAAGTAAAGATTTTGACCATTTGCCCTCATATAGCAACACGAAGTGAAATATACTATTTGAGTACATGTTATAGCATTGAATCACATTGTACAGCCCATTGAGGACAGAGATCCTACATGATATATATATATATTTTTTGAAATTGATTAATTTTTTTATGCAATTTCCAATATAACACTGAGTTTTTTTTTCCATTTTCAATTATCTTTATATACAGAAGATCGATTTTATGTATGTATTAAGTAAAGATTTCATCAGTTTGCACCCACACAGAAACACAAGGTGTAAAAATACTGTTTCAGTACTAGTTGCAGAATTACTTCACATTGGACAACACATTAAGGACAGATACCACATGGGACATAAGTAAACAGTGACTCCTGATGTTGATTTAACAATTTGACACTCTTGTTTATGGTGTCAGGAATCTCCCTAGGCTCTAGTTATGAGTTGCTGAGGCTATGGAAGCCTTTAGGGTTTGCCGATTGATCTTATTCTGACAGGGTCATAGTCAAAGTGGAGGTTCTCTCCTCCCTTCGGAGAAAGGCACCTCCTTCTTTGGTGGCCCCGTTCCTTCCACTGGGCTCTTACTCGCAGAGATCTTTCATTTAGGTCTTCTTTTTTTTTTTTCCCAGAGTGTCTTGGCTTTCAATGCCTAAAATATTCTCATGGGCTCTTGAGCCAGATCTGAATGCCTTAAGGGCTGATTCTCAGGCCAGAGTGTTATTTAGGACATCTGTCATTCGATGAGTCTGCTGTGACTCTGCTTCCCATGTTGGATCATTCTTTCCCTTTTTGGTTCTATCTGTTTGTATTGGCAGACACTAGTCTTGTTTGTGTGTTCCCTTTGACTCTTAGACCTATCAGTGTGATCAATTGTGAACAGAAATTAATCACTTGGACCATTGAGATGGCATTGGTACATGCCACCTTGATGGGGTTGTATTGGGATCCCCTGGCATGTTTCTAATTCCTTCATTTGGGGTACGTCCGATTGAGCTTCTCCCAAATTGTACATATCCTCCCTTTCTTTTTCCCTCTCATAGTTAACTCGGATCACTTTTCAGTTAAATTTAAACACCTAAGAATAATTGTGTGATATTTGCCGAGTTCAACCAATAGTACTAGAACAAAAACAAACAACAAAGAGAGATACTAAAATGGGTAAAGATTTACATTGTACATCAACAGTCAGGACAAGGGCTGATCAAGTCTGATTTTCTCATAGTGTTCATTTCATTTCAACAGGTTTCCCCTTTGGTGCTCAGTTAATCATCACCAATCAGGGAAAACAAATGATATTTGTCTCTTTGGGACTGGCTTAATTCACTCAGCATGATGTTTTCCAGATCCCTCCATTTTGTTGCAAATGATCGGATTTCATTGTTTTTGACTGCTGTATAGTATTCTGTAGAGTACATGTCCCATAATTTCCTAATCCAGTCTACTGTTGATGGGCATTTGAGTTGGTTCCAGGTCTTAGCTATTGTGAACTTAGCTACAATAAACATTAGTGTGCAGACCGCTTTTTTGTTTGCCAATTTAATTTCCTTTGGGTAAATACCAAGGAGTGGGATGGCTGGGTTGTTTGGTAGGGTTATATTCAGGTTTCTGAGGAATCTCCAGACTGACTTCCATAGTGGTTTAACCAGTTTGCAATCCCACCAACAGTTGGTTAGTGTCCCTTTTTCCCCACATCCTCTCCAGCATCTATTATTGGTAGATTTCTGGATGTGAGCTCTTCTCACCGGGGTGAGGTGAAACCTCATTGTGGTCTTGACTTGCATTTCCCTGATTGCCAGTGATCTTGAACATTTTCTCATGTGTCTGTTGGCCATTTGGATTTCCTCTCTGGAAAAATGTCTATTGAGGTCCTTGGCCCATCTGTTAAGTGGGTTGTTTGTTTTGATGTTGTGTCATTTCTTGATTTCTTTGTAGATTCTGGTTATCAACCCTTTATCTGTTGCATAGTTTGCAAATATTTTTTCCCATTCTGATGGTTGCCTATTCACTTTCCTGACTGTTTCTTTTGCAGTACAAAAACTTCTCAATTTGATGTGATCCCAGTAGTTAATTTTGGCTTTGAGTGCCTGTGCTTCTGGGGTATTTTCTAAGAAGTCTTTCCCAGTACCTATCTCTTGCAGGGTTTCTCCTATGCTCTCTAATAATTTGATGGTGTCGGATCTTAGGTTTAAGTTTATAATCCATGTAGAATGAATTTTTGTGTAAGGTGAAAGGAAGGGATCTTGCTTCATGATTCTGCACATGGAAATCCAGTTTTCCCAGAACCATTTATTAAATTGACTGTCTTTACTCCAGGGATTGGTTTTGGATCTTTGATCGAATATAAGTTGGCTGTAGATGTTTGGGTTGATTTCTGGTGTTTCTATTCTGTTCCATTGGTCTATCCATCTGTTTCTGTACCAGTACCATGCTGTTTTGATAACAACTGCCCTGTAGTATGTCCTGAAATCTGGTATTGTGATGCCTCCGGCTTTGTTTTTGTTGTACAAGATGGCTTTAGCTATTCGAGGCCTCTTATTCCTCCATATGAATTTCAGCATCATTTTTTCCAGATCTGAGAAGAATGCCTTTGGTATCTTGATTGGAATTGCATTGAATCTGTAAATTGCTTTTGGCAGAATGGACATTTTGATGATATTGCTTCTTCCAATCCATGAGCATGGAAGATTTTTCCATTTTTTTGGTGTCCTCTTCTATTTCTTTCTTTAAGGTTTTGTAATTTTCATCATAGAGATCTTTAACGTCCTTGGTTAAGTTTATTCCAAATGTTTGATTGTTTTTGTAGCTATTGTGAATGGGATTGATCTTAGAAGTTCTTCCTCAGCCATGGCATTGCTTGTGTATATAAAGGCTGTTGATTTTTGTGCATTGATTTTATATCCTGCTACTTTGCCAAACACTTCTTTTTTTATTTTTGACAGGCAGAGTGGACAGTGAGGGAGAGAGACAGAGAGAATGGTCTTCCTTTGCCGTTGGTTCACGCTCCATGGCTGCTGTGGTCAGCGCCCTGCGGCCGGCACACCATGCTGATCCGATGGCAGGAGCCAGGTGCCAGGTGCTTTTTCCTGGTCTCCCATGGGGTTCAGGGCCGAAGCACTTGGACCACCCTTCAGTCCACTCCCTGGCAACAGCAGAGGGCTGGCCTGGAAGAGGGGCAACTGGGACAGAATCCAGCGCCCCGACCGGGAATAGAACTCGGTGTGCTGGTGCCACAAGGCAGAGGATTAGCCTGTTGAGCCACGGTACCGGCCGCCAAACTCTTCTGTGAGTTCCAATAGTCTCTTAGTAGAGTTCTTTGGATCCCCTAAATAAAGGATCATATCATCTGCAAAGAGAGATAGTTTGAGTTCTTCCTTCCCAATTTGTATCCCTTTGATTTTTTTTCTTGCCTAATAGCTCTGGCTAAGACTTCCAGCACTATGTTGAATAGCAGTGGTGAGAGTGGGCATCCCTGTCTGGTACCAGATCTCAGTGGGATTGCTTCCAGCTTTTCCCCATTCAATAGGATCCTGGTCATGGGTTTTTCATAAATTGCTTTGATTATATTGAGGAATGTGCCCTCTATACACAGTTTGCTTAGGATTTTTATCATGAAAGGGTGTTGTATTTTATCAAATGCTTTCTCTGCTTCTATTGAGATAATCATATGGTTTTTCTTTTGCAGTCTGTTAATGTGGTGTATCATGTTGATTTTTGCAAATATTGAACCATCCCTGCATACCAGGGATCAATCCCACTTGGTCTGGGTGGATGATCTTTCTGATGTGTTGCTGCATTCTATTGGCCAGAATTTTATTGAGGATTTTTGCATCTATGTTCATGAGGGATATTGGTCTGTAATTCTCTTTCAATACTGCATCTTTTTCCAGTTTAGGAATTAAGGTGGTGCTGGCTTCGTAGAAAGAATTTGGGAGGATTCCCTCTTTTTCGATTGTTCTGAATAGTTTGAGAAGAATTGGAGTTAGTTCTTCTTTAAATGTCTGGTAGAATTCAGCAGTGAATCCATCTGGTCCTGGGGTTTTCTTTGTTGGGAGGGCATTTATTACTGTTTCAACTTCTGTCTCAGTTATGGGTCTGTTTAGGTTTTCTATGTCTTCCTGGTTTAATTTAGGTAGGTTGCATGTGTCCAGGAATCTGTCCATTTCTGATAGGTTTCCCTGTTTGCTGGCATACAAGTCCTTGTAGTAATTTCTGATGATTCTTTTGATTTCTGTGGTGTCTGTTGTTACGTTTCCTTTTTCAAATCTGATTTTATTGTTTTGGGTCTTTTCTCTACTTTTTTTAGTCAGTTGGGCCAATGGGGTGTCAATTTTATTTTTTCAAAAAACCAGCTCCTCATTTGGCTGATTTTTAGTAATGTTTTTTTGGATTCATTCCTGTTGATTTCTTCTCTGATTTTGATTATTTCTCTTTTTCTACTAGCTTTGGGTCTGGTTTGCTGCTATTTTCTAGATCCTTGAGATGAACTGAAAGCTCATCTATTTGGTGCCTTTCCAATTTCTTGATGTAGGCACCTATTGATATAAACTTTCCTCTTAACACTGCTTTTGCTGTATGCCATAGGTTTTGGTATGATGTGGTGTTATCCTCATTTACTTCCAGGAAATTTTTGATTTCTTCTATGACCCATTGTTCATTCAGGAGCGTGTTGTTCATTCTCCATGTGTTTGCATATGCTCTAGAGATTCCTGAGTTGCTAATTTCCAACTTCACTCCCTCATGGTCTGAGAAGCTGCATGGTATGATTCTAATTCTTTTGAATTTGCTGAGGCTTGCTTTATGGCCTAGTATGTGGTCAATCCTGGAGAAGGTTCCATGTATGCTGAGAAGAATGTAAATTCTTTATCTATGGGATGAAAAGTTCTGTAGATATCTGTTAGGTCCATTTGGGCTATAGTGTCGTTTAAATCTACTGTCTCCTTGTTGATCCTCTGTCTTGGTGATCTGTCTATCTCTGAGAGTGCAGTGTTGAAATCCCCCGGTACTATTGTATTGGGGTCTAAATCTCCCTTTAAGTCCCTTAACAGGTCTTTTAAATAAACCGGTGCCCTGTAACTAGGTGCATATACATTGATAATCGTTATATCTTCCTGTTGAATGGATCCCTTAATCATTATATAGTGCCCCTCTTTGTCTCTCCTAATAGTTTTTGTGGTAAAATTTATGTTATCCAATATTAAGATGGCTACGCCCGCTCTTTTTTCATTTCTGTTGGCATGGTATATATTTTTCCGACCTTTCACTTCGAGTCTGTATGGATCTTTGTTAGAAAGATGTCTTTCTTGTAAGCAGCAAATAGATGGGTTTTGTTCCCTAATCCAGTCAGTAAATCGGTGCCTTTTAACAGCACAGTTCAAACCATTCATGTTCAATGTGACTATTGATAAGTGTTAACTTTGCCCTACCATTTGTCAAAAATATTTTCTAATATATGCTTTCAGTTTCCTATGATCTTTTGCTG
Organism: Sylvilagus floridanus; assembly: GCA_949820135.1. Taxonomy (NCBI): domain Eukaryota; kingdom Metazoa; phylum Chordata; class Mammalia; order Lagomorpha; family Leporidae; genus Sylvilagus; species Sylvilagus floridanus. Next base: position 118,117,803 of record OX463224.1, on the reverse strand, counting down.
TGAGTTTTCCTTCCTTTACCTTGTTAAATTGATGACTGTGTTTCTGTGTTTCTGCGTGTAGCACATCATTAAGCATCTTTTACAGGGCTGGACAAGTGGCAACAAATTCTTTCAGTTTCTGTTTGCTGTGAAAGGTCTTTATTTCACCTCATTTACAAATGAGAGCTTTGCAGGATATAATATTCTGGTCTGGCAGTTTTTCTCTCTTACTACCTGGTTATATCTCGCCATTCCTTCCTAGCTTTTAGGGTTTCTGATGAGAAGTCTGCTGTGAGTCTAATTGGAGATCCTCTGAGAGTAATCTGACATTTCTCTCTTGCACATTTTAGGATCTTTTCTTTCTGTTTCACTGTGGTGAGTTTATTTACAATGTATCGTGGTGAGGATCTCTTTTGGTCATGTTTACTAGGGGTTCTGTGAGCTTCCTGTACTAGGATGTCTCTGTCCTTCTCCAAAACTGGGAAATTTTCTGCTATTATCTCACTAAAAAAGGCATTCTAATCCTTTCTCCCTCTCCATGCCTTCAGGAACTCCTAGAGCCCGAATGTTAGGATTTTTAATAGTATCCTGTAGATTCCCGACAAAATTTTTTAGATTTCTAATTTCCTCTTCTTGTCTTTGGTTTGACTGTATATTTTCCTGTGCTCTGTCTTCTAAGTCCAATAGTCTCTCTTCTGCTTCACCCATTCTGTTTTTAAGGCTCTCTCGTGGGCTTGTCATGTGATAAATTGAATTCTTCATTTCATTATGATTTCTATTCTCTATCACTGTTTCTTGTTCTACTAGTTGTTTCGTTTCATTCTGATTCTTCCTTAATATTTCATTGTCGCGCGAGAGATTTTCTATCTTGTCCATTAAAGATTTCTGTAGTTCAAGAATTTGTTTTGTGAACTTCTTAAAGTTCTTATCAATTTTTTGAGATCTGCTTCTTGCATTTCTTCCATCTCATCATCTTCATAATCTTGAATTGGGGTGTCTTTTTCATTTGGGGTCATCATAGTGTCTTCCTTGCTCTTGTTGGTTGGTGTCTGCTTTTGTTTGGTATTTGTCCACACTGTCAAAGTTCATTTAAATAGGGATAACTCCCCAGCCCTGTGGCATCTACCCGGGAATGATTAAATGTTTTCTATTTAATTCTTTCAGAGCATATTGCCTAACTTCCTTGTGGTTCTCTTATACCTTTCAATGAAATTATTTCTGTACCTATCTCTTATGAATTGAAAGATGAGACCTTGTAACAGGTTTATAATTCATAATTTATTGATAAATTTATACATTTATATGTAAGTATATATTAGTAAAATAACTCTATAGCAATAATAGCAGAAAGTTAGTATAAGTGCTATTAGAATCACTCAATAAATCTGTTAAAATAAATTGCATAAATGTACAACTTCCATCTTCCTTGCCCCGTGTCCTTATTTCAGTATTGCAAAACTCTTAAAATCAGTGTCACTGGTATTATTTAACTGAATCAGGAGTTTACCTACCAAAGGTTAGGCTTACCAGTGAACATTCCAATTTGCTTTATTTTTAACTAAGGATCCTTTCATTAACTTTTATTTGAACTCCAGTTTCTAGAAAAATCCCTGGTCTGCTCTTGGCAGAGGAACATCATCAGGCACCCCCTTGTGGGTCTCCAACACCCTTTTCTGAAAACAAAGACAAACCACTGAGCATGATTATTTTAGGCAATATAGAGATTACATCCATGTGAAACCCACTCAACTCTCATGAAGCTCAGGGGTCAGAGTCATGCAGAGAAGTGTTTTGTGCAGGAAGTCGTATTGCTAAATAATTACATCTTGGACATTTTTTAACCTGTTGGCTACCTAAAATCAAGGAACTTGTGGAAACTCCTGTCTCTACTCTTCTGCAATGCTGAGAGCAGTCCTATTGAGAAAGAGGTGCCAAGATCAACACAGCACTAGAGGACTTGGTGAAAGGAAACATTCTCTTCCTCTGAACTTATCTCTGTAGAGTCACTGTGCTTCACCTTGGAGACAACCTGCTCAGCAACAATGGCCTTTGATATGCTCCTGGAACAAGCTGGAAGTCTGGGCAGATTTCAGATCCTTCAGATTGCTTTCTTTTTTGTCACCAATGTTATAACATACCCTCATGTTCTGTTGGAGAACTTCACTGCAGCCGTCCCTGGGCATCGCTGCTGGGTCCCCCTCCTGGACAACCACACGGCCTCTGGCAATGACTCTGACATCCTCAATCAAGACGCCCTCCTGAGAGTCTCCATCCCGCTGGACTCAAACCAGAGGCCCGAGAAGTGCCGTCGCTTCATCCATCCCCAGTGGCAGCTCCTTCATCTCAACAGGACCTTCCCCAATGTAAGTGAGTCAGACACAGAGCCCTGTGTGGATGGCTGGGTGTATGATCGGAGCTCCTTCTCCTCCACCATTGTGACTAAGGTAAGAGTCCTCATTTAACCTCTTTATAGAGCAGTGATGTGAACTGAAGGTGTTTGGAGTTAACACAAAGAATGGACTGAGAATTCTCTACCAACTTATTTTATCCAATGCAGAAAGTCTTCATTCCTTCAGCAATGAGCAATTCCTTATCTGTACCACAATATCAAGGGTGCTAGTATGTTGGTTAATGATTTGAACAAACTATTCCTCAACCTACTACTATATCATTTTATCTGGAGAAAACTAAAATGTTTTGTAATAATTAGTATAAACTCTTGAGTGACATGCTAATGATATGATGAAGAAAATAAACCTTGTATTTGCCTAAGTATTTAAATTTTGGTAACTTAAGTTACTTAAAATTACATTTTATGTGAATTTAGCATTGGTCCCTCACAAATGTGTTCACAGTAATACAGTAAGGGGATTTGGTGCTCTAGGAGAAAAATGACTGAGGTCGTGTGCACACGTGGTAGCAGATTCTCAGAAGGGTAGGAGGTAAAAGGGGCAGTGGCATTTGAAAGGTTCATATAAGTTTCAGTATTTCTAGAGTGTGGGCAGCCAGAGGGAGGTGACTGTAGATGAAATTGGAGAAGGAGGAGAACCCCATAGCAGGAGCTCGTGTGTATCACATGAGGAGGTTGTGGTCAGGCTCCACCAAAGGGCTGCAACTCTCCTAAAACTCTGCTGTGCTGCTTCCTCTTCCAGTGGGACCTCGTCTGTGAATCTCAGTCACAAAAATCAGTGGTTCAAACCCTGTTCATGAGTGGGTCGCTGCTGGGAAGTCTGGTATTTGGCTATCTTTCAGACAGGTAAGTGGCACCTCACTTTCTTTTGGGTTGTTGACCACATGATCCACACATCATGTATTTTACAAGACTTTGATTAGCTCACACTGCCCTTTATGCTGGTCTACATACTCACCCAATTGTCTGAATTCAGGGAGCTACAACAATAAGCATATTTGTACATGACCTGGATAGTATAATTTGTTATGACAAATCTATTCATGGTGTGCATAATAGGAGACATAAAAAGACACCTACATAAGAATCAAGCAAATTTACTGAGTGACACTCAGAGTATGTTTGAGGTTATGAAATTTATACATTCCAGGGAGTTCAATAAAAAGAGAAGTAGAGAAATTGAGGCATGTTCAATACCACAAAATTGTGAAAGAATGTTATTGGCCTTGGCAATGATATTAAACACCTGGATCCTGTGAGGTCACTGATGGTGGACACTTGTAGACTGGCATCATTTTGTGTCCGCAGCATAGATGCACATGTACATTGGGTAGTCATTGTTGTAAAATCTCTTGTGAAATAACATGGGGTAGATACGGTGGTAAACCTTACAGCAATAAGCTGAGAGCTGAACCTTGTGAAATAGGTACAATAGGTAATATTTGCCATAATAAAATGTAAATAATCTTAAGAAATTATGATGACATGGTTTTAGTATAAAAAGTTGGAGATTTCTTGTGTCTCGGATCAGCTTCTCCTGAAGGAGGCAACCATGCCTGTCACTCAGGATGTCTCTGACTAGAACATTCAGAGAACTACAGACGCTCATTGCCATCCAGTTGTCATAGTTAAAAGCTATGCCCTTTGAGTTTACACAGTTACTTATTACATATATAGAAGCAACTTGCCCTAGCTTTCTTTTATATATATATATTCTTTTATATATATTATAGAATATTATAATATATTATATAATAAAATATATAATATATAATATAATAAAATATATAATATATAATATATATAAAGGGGAAATATTCATATATTTTATATAAACAGTTTTTTAAAAATTTTTTTTTGACAGGCAGAGTGGACAGTGAGAGAGAGAGACAGAGAGAAAAGTCTTCCTTTGCCATTGGTTCACCCCCAATGGCTGCCGCGGCTGGCGCGCTGCGGCCGGCACACCGCACTCATCCGATGGCAGGAGCCAGGTGCTAGGTGCTTTTGCCTGGTCTCCCATGGGATGCAGGGCCCAAGCACTTGGGCCATCCTCCACTGCACTCCTGGGCCACAGCAGAGGGCTGGCCTGGAAGAGGGGCAACTGGGACAGAATCCGGCGCCCCGACTGGGACTAGAACCCGGTGTGCCGGTGCCGCAAGGTGGAGGATTAGCCTGTTGAGCCACGGCGCCGGCTATATAAACAGTTTTAAAAACATAATGACACCTTCCACTTCTTTACCTCCCTTGTGCACATCCTTCATCCTCCTTACTTTCTTATTTTTCTTCGAAAGTTTTCAATGATATATTTCAATTTCCTTTATAATTATAGGATTAATCCTCCACTATATTAAAATAACTCAATAAGTAGTAAGTAGAAAAATCACTGATCCTCAAATACATAAATAAATCTTTTTTAAAAAGGTCAATTTTGCTCACATATATTGCATTTCTTGTACTCTATATAATAGTTACCACAAATCAGAGAAAACATGATACATGTCGTTTTAAGACTGGCTTATTTCACTAAGCATAATTGTCTCCAATTGCATCGATTTTGTTGTGAAAGTCAGGATTTCATTCTATTTTATGGCTGGATAGTATTCCATGTTGTACATTTATCACAATTTCTTTATCCAGTAATCAATTGATGTACCTCTGAGTGGATTCCATATCTCAGCTATTATAAATTGTGCTGTTATAAAGATGGAATATATGGATTTCATTTCCTTTGGGTAAATTCCAAGGAGTGGGGTGGCTGGGTTATTTGGTAGATCTATTTTCAGATTTAAGAAAAAATCCTACTGTCTCCCATAATGGTTGCATTAGTTTACATTACCACCAACAGTGTATTGGGGTACATTTTCCCCCACATCCTCACCAGCACATGTGACTTTTTAATTTTTGGATGATAGATATTCAAACTGGGGTGAGGTGAACCTCATTGTAGTGTTTATTTGCCTTTCTCTAATGGCTCATGATGTTCAGCAACTTTTCATGTGTCTGTTGGCCATTTGTATTGTATCCTTTATCATATACCTGTTAACACATTAGACCATTTCTTCAATGGAATATTTGTTTTGTTGTTGAGTTTCTTGAGACCCTTATATATTCAAGAGATCAATCACTTCTCAGATGTATAGTTTTACAATGTTTTATCCCATACTGTCAGTTGAGTATTTCCTTTGTTGAGTGTTTCTTTGTTGATTTTTTTTCTTGCTGCAGAGAGGCTTCTTAGCTTGATGTAATCCCATCTGTCTATTTTTACTTTTATTGCCTGTGCTTCTGAGATTTTATCGAAAAAGTCCTTGTCTATGCAAAAATCTTGCAGTGTTTCCAATGTTTTCTTCTAGTAATTTGTTTCATATCTTAGGTCTAGATCCTTGATCCATTGTGTTTTTAATATGGTATAAGGTAGGGGTGTTTCATATTTCTGTATAAGGTGGTCCAATTTTCCCAACACCATTTGTTGATGAGACTGACCTTTCTGCAGGAATTGAATTTTAGTTTGTCAAAGATTAGTTGATTGTATATGCATGGATTAATTTCTGGTGTCTCTATTATATTCCATTGTTCCACATCTGCATTTTTGTGCAAGCACACAGCTTTTTTGATTATGACTGTCATGCAATATGTCTTGAAATATGGTACCGTAATGCCTCTGGCTTTGTTTGTTGTTTAAGATTGCTTAGATATTCAGGATTTCATGTTTTTCTATGTGAATTTTAGGGTCCATTTCCCTAGATCTGAGAAGAAAATCCCTGGTATTTTGATTGGGATCACATTGAATCTGTAAAATTGCTTTGCGCAGTGAGGTCATTTTAACAATATTAATTCTTCCAGTCCATGAACATGGAAGATTTTTCATTGTGTGTGTGTGTTTATATTCCTTTCCTTAATATTTTTAAATTTTCTTTGTAGAATTCTTTCACATCCGTGGCTAAATTTAACACAAGGTATTTACATTTTTTGTAGAAAATATAAATGGGACTAATCTTACAAGTTCCTTCTCAGCCATGACATTTTTTGATACAAATGCTGTTGACTGTTGTGTGTTTTTATTTATGCTGAAACTTTGCCAAACCCTTTCAAGTTCCAGTAATCTGCTGGGGGAGCTTTTGATTCCCTGAAGTATAGAATCCTGTCATCAGGAAGCTGGGATAATTTGTTCCTCCTTTCCCCTTTATATCCCTTTGATTTCTTTTTTTTCCCGTAATTACTGTGGCTCTCAATTCCAGAACTGTATTAAATAGTAATGGTGGGAGTGGACATTCTTGTCTGATTCCACATCCAGTGAAAATGCTTCCAGATTTTCCCCATTCAATATTCTGGCTGTGGTTTGTCATAGATTGATTTGATTGTGTTGAGATTCATCACTTCTATACCCAATTTGCTTAAGATTTTTTAAATTATGAAGACGTTGTGTTTTATGAAATGATTTTCTGCATATATTGAGATAATCATGTGGTTTATTTTCAGTTTGTTAATATGAAGTATCGTGTTTATTGATTTGCATATGTTGAACCATGCCTACATCCCAGGGGTAAATCCCATTTGGTCCACATGGATGATCTTTTTGATGAGTATTTGGATTCAGATAGCTAGTGTTTTGTTGAAGATTCTTGCATCTATGTTCATGAGGGATATTGGTGTCTAATTTTTCTTTGTTGTGTCTTTTTCTGTTTTTGGAATTAAGGTGATGCTGACCTCATAGAAGGAGTTTGGGAGGATTCACTCCTTTCAATTGTTTTGAATGGGTTAAGAAAAATTGGGATTAGTTTTTCTTTAAAAATTTGGTAGAATTCAGCAGTGAAGCCATCCAGTCATGGGCTTCCCTTTGTTGGTAGGGTCTTTATTACTACTTCTTTTCATCTACTAAAAAAGCTGAGTGATGCAGTGAGAGAGATCTTCCATTGCTGCTTCATACCCCAAATACCCTAAAATAGCTAGGGATGCACCAGGCTGAAGTCAGGAGCCTAGAACTTTGGGTCTCCCTTATGAGTGGTATTCACCCAAGTATGAGAGCCTTCATTGAATGCCTCCCAAGGTGCATTAGGAACAAGCTGCATCAGGGGCAGAATGGCTGGGACTGAAACTGGCATTCCCGCTTGCAATGCTGGCATCCAAAGCAGCACCAATGCATCATCATGCCACTCTGCATGTAAATTTGTATTCAACAATAAAAATTGCTATCATCACATGCATCAATGCAGAAGAAACTTTATATAACACAAATGATATGATTCCGATTTTTCTAAAATGAAACAAAAATTAATTTTAAAATAGAAGCCAAATTAATGCATTGTATTTTAACTTGTAAAATTATATATCTTTGTTGGAGTAGGAGCTAAAAGAATGTACAAATTTGGGATTCTTGTCTAAGAACAATGATGCATTTCATCAGGGACTGGTAAAGTGAGTACCTTGATTTTTTTGTTTCATTTTTTAAAAGATTTACTTATTTATTTGAAAGTCAGAGTTACAGAGAGGCAGAGAGAGGCAGTGAGAGAAAGTCTTCCATCCACTGTTTCACTCCCCAGTTGGCTTCAGTGGCTGAAGCTACTCTGACCTGAAGCCAGAAGCCAGGAGCTTCTGGGTCATCTATGTGGGGCAGGGATCCAAGGACTTGAGCCAACTTAAACTGTTTTCACAGACCATGGAAGAGAACTGCATCAGAAGTGGAGCAGCCAGGACTCAAACTGGTGACCATATGGGATGCTGGCACTGCAGATGGTGGCTTTACCTGCTATGCCACAGTGCTGGCTCTGAGTACCTTGTTTTATGAAAAGCTTATTGATAGTTCAGAGGCAAAGTACAGATCTCTTGATTTCACTCCGAACCGCTCTAAGACAAGGCACAAACTCACTATATTCAACACATATATTTGTATAGCAAACTTTTGTGGTAAGTTTCCATATTTCATTTTCTTCTACATGGCTTCACATGAAAATAGACTTCCTGGTGGTTGTTGACTGACAGAGAGTTGAGAATGGTCTTGTATGGAATAGGAGGATTACATCTGTGATTTCTATTGTTGACAAATATAATTATTCCATTAGCCTCCAATGCAGTGTTACAAATGAGAAATATTTATCCTGACTTTTAAATGTGCCATCTTCTGTTAGGTTTCATACACATTATGATTCTCCCTAAATGACCTTATTTCTCAGATATGGTCGGAAGGGGTTTTACACATGGTGTCTCCTGCTGATGGCCATCGTGGACACCTGTGCCACCTTTGCTCCCACCTTCCTCATCTTCTGCATTCTACGCTTCTTGGCTGGATTTTCTGTTGTAACTGTTGTAGCAAATGCTTTAATTCTCGGTAAGTTAACAATTTAAAATTTTTATTGTACCCCTAACTTGCATTGATCTTGAAATTGCCCTTTGTCTGAAATAACTGTGTATATATTTTTTCAGTAACAGAGTGGACAGTGTCCAAGTCACAACATATAGGAGGAACACTTATGTTATGTTCCTACAGTGTTGGGCAGATACTCTTGGGAGGATTAGCTTTTGCCATTCGAGACTGGCAAACACTGCATCTGACTGTGTCCGTACCCTTCTTTGTATTCTTCCTGCTTTCCAGGTATGTACAACCACAGGGGAGGCACTGTGGGAACATACAGGAAAATGTTGACATTTAACATGTTTGGTACTGGTCTGACACTGAGCCATAGTCCCTACTCAAATTCACTGAACTACTTGGAATGCAAAGAAGAGAAAAGAATGACACATGACCACAGATGCTAAGACTTTATAGTCATCATTATCGTACAGTAGAGAAAGAATTATTTGTTAAAACATTGTTAATAAAAACAGTATATAATTAGTAATGAAGCAAAGATACTATTTACTTAGCTTTGGACGTCACAAAGTGATGGAGATTCTTTGGTGGCTCTTGTCCTTCTAAGTGATATTGCATCAAAGACAATGAGCTTATCTCCAAAAGTATTTGACATAAGAAGAGTATGCATTCTCCAGCATTAAACATTGGCATGGAGAAATCAAGGAAAATTGAAGAATAAAACCTCCAAACAATGGGTCCTCAATAAAGGCAACACAAAACTGGGAAAAAAAATCAGAATCACCTTCTTCAGAAATCTAAACTATTGCCTGCAGTGATTCACTGAATCCTTCATTCAAGAAAAATAGCTGAATCCCAGTATGAATAATGAATTTTGGGATATTTCAAATATATACTAATTTTATTCCTACTCTCCATATATGGTATAGACTTGAAGAAAATATATAATGGTGTATATTCTTGGTATTAGCAGGAGAACAAGGTTTGAGTTATTTCATAATCTCACTCACAGTAAGTTGTCATTATTTGATCTGTTTGGTGATTTGCCTAAAATCATTTCAAAGACTATTTTACTTGACTTATGACTTGCCCATGATAGAAAAAAACAACAGTTATTTCACTGGAGTGTCTGAGCCAGAGTTCTGGAGGGGAGAAGGGAAGTGACAGAGACGTTGCAAGCATGGAGATACACGGGGACCTTATAAAAAGGGAAACAAAGAACACAGAATTCAGAATCCCACAATCAAGATTCACTCTAAAGCAGAAGGGATTCTGTTTGACAGGAAAATGATCAACAGGACTCCGACTCACACCACAGAAATCTGAAGCATGTGCTGCTGGAGATACCTACAGTCCTCACAAACCGAGCCTTTTAGGGGAGCTTCTATGTTACCACATGGCTACATTGCCCCCAGAGAAATAGCCCAGCCCATGTTATGCCTTCCTCCACTCTGGCCTTTCATGCACAGTGCCTTCTTGGGTACCCATCCATTCAAAGTCCTTAAAACAGCCAAAAACTGCCCCCAGTAGTTCATCACACCCAGTCCCAAAACCAGCTGCATTAGCACACCTGCATTCCTAGAGGCTCAGCAGTATCCAAGCAGGTTACCTGAAGGCAAAGACCACTGATGCTCCTGCAGAGCCATCAGGCCATCCTTTCTACCTTCTTTCAGATGTAAGAGGCTGACAAACCACCAGTTCTCCATCCTTGGCTTACTGATGCCCCGGCCAGCAGCCATGTCTCACAGAGTGCATGAGCATAGCTCTGGGGCTAACTCCCACAGTTCTAGGGTGCAGGGGATCTGACCTTTGCTCCACACATTGCACTGACTCTGACTACAGTGCTGGCAGGAGCAGAATAGATGTGTGCTGCATCACTGCTGAGATGGCACTCAGTATGGGTTTGGGAGAGGTGCAAAGAAGCAAAACAGCTTCCCTGCCCCAAGCCGGGCAGTGCTCACACCACAGTCAGCTCCCCAGCTTGAAGCAAAAGTCAGTGGTTGACTGTGGAATTCCCTCTCAGTGGAAACTGTGAGAAACACAAACAGACAAGAATAAACCTCCTATGATTGAAACATGAGATTTACCATGCCAAACCTGGGTGTGTCACCTGAGACACGACCTTCATGCTGGAGCACTGAACCCAGCACCTAGGACACACCCATCACATGCCTCTAGGTATTTCCAGAAAGCAGACACTCTACTAGTCACTCAGACATAATCCAAAGATAAAAACAGCCACAGTGAAAAAAAACAAATGAGTATCTCCACAAATGCCAAATAACAAACACACAAATTAAAGAAACAAGAGTAAGGAAGAAAACATGATATCCCCAAAGCAACACAACACTTCAGTACTAGCTTATAAAGATGAAGAGATTGAAGAAATGCCATATGGAATTTAAAAAAATCGATCATAGGATTACTTAGAAGTAATCAGAAGCAAGTGCATGAACTAATGAAATCCATGCATAACTTGAAAGAAAACTCCCACAAAATTTAGATCTTATAGAGAAATCGAAATGAAATATAGGAAATAAAGAATTCAAGAGAACAAATTAACAATGCTGTGGAAAGCTTTAAGAAAAGAACATCCAACTTAGAATATGAGGCAAAGGAATTTATAAAGTCAGACCTAACACAAAAAGAAGAAATTAGGAAACTGTAAAAACACTGTTAGTAATCTAAAGGACATTAACAAACAACCCAACATATGCAGTCTATGAGTTCCTAAAGGCATGGAAAGAGAGAAAGGGTTAGAAGCCATTTTAGTGAAATAATAACAGATTTTTTTTTTCCAATTTGGAGACAGAACGGGACTTTCAAATACAGAAAGTATATAGAACTCCTAATAGACATGACCAGAAGGGAACTTCACCATGATGCATTGTAATGAAATTTTGCACAGTAAAATAAAGAAAAGATTCTAAAATGTGCATGAGAGAAATGCCAGATAAATTTCAGAGGATCCCTAATTAATCTCCCAGAAATCTTATCATTAGAAACCTTACAGACTAGGAGAGAATGATGAGATATATTCCAAGTCTTGAGAGAAAAGAACTGTCAACTCAGAATACTGTACCCTGCAAAGTTCTCATTTAACAATGAAGGTGAAATAAAGACCTTGCCTGACAAACAGAAATTGAAAGAATTTATCACCACACATTAGGCCCTAAAGAAAAAGCTTAAGGATGTGCTACACACAGAAACACAGAAACACGGTCATCACTATGAAAGAAGGTAAAGGAAGTAAATCCCTCAGTAAAAGTGCAAATGAAATCCAAAGTAAAAAAATAAAAATGTTTATGGAAAAATGGCAGAGCAAAGTCATTACTTATCAATAGTCATCTTGAATGGAAATGGTCTCAACTCTTGAGTTAAAAGACACAGATAGATTGAACATATTAAAAAACAAAACCAAATCTATTTGTTGCCTACAAGAAACACATCTAACCAACAAAGACACACACAGACTAAAAGTGAAAGATTGGAAAAAAATATTCCATGTCAACAGAAAGGAAAGAGCTGGTGTAGCCATCTTAATGTCAGAGAAAATAAACTTTAACACAAAATCTGTTGAAAGATACAAAGAGGGGAACTATATAATGATAAAAGGATTAATTCAACAGGAAGTTGTAACTATTATAAAGATATATGCACCTAAAAACAGGGCCATGGGCTATTTAAAAGGGACCTAAAGGGAATAAAGGAAACTTAGACCCCAATACAGTTGTATTGGAGGACTTCAGTACTCCAATTTCATCAGTAGACAGATCAACCAGGCAGAATAAGGAAACATCAGATTTAATCGACACTATAGACAAAATGGACCTTACAGATATTGACAGAATTTTTCATCCTACACTTGAAGAATAAACATTCTTCTCTGCAGTGCATGGAACTTTCTCTAGGAAGGACCACATACTAGACCATAAAGCAAGTCTCAGAAGATTCAAAAGAATAGAAATCATACCATGCATCTTCTCAGAACACAGTGGAATGAAGCTGGAAGTCAGCAACTCAGGAATCCCTAGAGCAAATGCAAACACAAGGAGACTGAACAACATGCTGCAGAATGAACAGTGGGTCATAGGAGAAATCAAAAGATGGATCAATGTGTTCTAGAGGGAACGAGGCTTGAAGCCCCATGGGGAAAGTACACCAGTCTAACTAGAGGAGGGAAAAAATAAAAGGCACAGTAAGGACACGATTCTTTCTCTCAAATCACCTTAAAAAGACATCCAAGCTGATAGAGCAGGCGCCATTTTTGACATACATAATAGCTGTGTAAGTTCCTGTCTGCCCCCAGCAATCAGCTGAGCAGAGACACCTGATTCTGGCAGGGAGTAATAACAGGATGCTAAGATCTAGTGAATGTGTGAAGCTTCTGAACTGAGACAATGAAAAAAAAATGAGGGTGCGTGAGAGAACCACGTTGTGGCTCAGACTTTGAGTGGTCTTGGTGGGAGACACTACAAGCTCAGGCAGCCCTGGCTGCCCGGTGAGAGACATTGCAGGGGAATCTGAACTTACACTGAGGACTGCACAGATCCTTTGTGTGGTCTATGGGACAGAGCAGACGAATATTATACTCACTGGGGCTAGTGCTCAGGCACTTATCACCAACGAGGAGAAGAACTCAGTTGAGTGAAATTACTTCCCTTCTGATAAAAAAAAAGAGAAGAGAAGATTTACCATGCCAAAATGGATGTGTCACCTTAGGCACACCCTTAACACTGAAGAACTGAGCAGAACTCTCTGGCCACACCCACCACCAGCCTCTAGAAAGTTACCGAGTGCACACAGTCCACTTATCTACAGAGTCATAGCACAACATTAAAAGCCATGACAGCAGAAAAAAAAGAAGAAACAACCAAGGAGTATCGCCACAAATCTGAACAACAAACGCAATAATCCAAGAAACAAGAATAAGGATGACACAATGATGCTCCCAGAAGAACATGATACTTCAATACAATGAAGACGATGAGACAGAAGGAATGCAAGAAATGTAACTCAAAAAATGCATGATAAGAATACTTAGAAATAATCAAAAGCAAATGAATGAACTACAGAAATCTATGCAGGTTATAAAAGAAAAAATATTTCTCATGAAAATAAAATCTTAAGGAGGAATGAAAATGAAATGAGGAATTTAATAGAACAAATAAAAATTCAGTTGAGAGCCTTAAAAACAGAATCAGTGAGGCACAAGAGAGAAAAAAGAGAATATATCAGACTTAGAAGACAGAGCACAGGAAAACATACAGTCAAACCAAAGACAAGAAGAGAAAATTAGAAATCTAAAAAAAAGTGTTGGGAATCTACAGGATACTAATAAAAAACCCAACATTTGGTTTCTAGGAGTTCCTGAAGGTGTGGAGAGAGAGAAAGAATCAGAAGGCCTTTTTAGTGAGATACTAGCAGAAAACTTCCAAGGTTTGGAGAAAGAAAGAGACGTCCAAGTACAGGAAGGACACAAAACTCCCAATAGACATGACCAGAAAAGATCCTCACCACGTCACATTGCAAGCAAACTCATCACAATGAAATGTAAAGAGAAGATTCTAAAATTTGCAAGAGAGAAACATAAGATTACTCTCATAGGCTCTCCAATTAGACTCATCATAAATCCTACAGGCTAGGAGGGAATGGCAAGATATTGCCCAAGTACAAGTGGAAAAAAAAATGCCATCCCAGAATATTATATCCTGCAAAGCTCTCATTTGTGAATGAAGGTGAAATAAAGACCTTTCATGGCAAACAGAAATTGAAAGAATTTGTCACCACTCATCCAGCCACGCAAAAGATGTTTAAGATGTGTTACCAAGAGAAACACAGAAACACAGTCATCAATATAATAGAAGATAAAGGAAGAAGACAATCTCTCAGTAAAAGATCACAGCATGTTCAAAGTTTATTAGAAATATCTTTGAAAAAATGGCAGGGCAAAGTCACTACTTATCAATAGTCACATTGAATGAAAATGGCCTCAACTCTCCAGTTAAAAGACACAGACTGGCTTAATGGATTAAAAGTCAAAACCCCGTTTGTTTGCGGCTTACATGAAACGCGTCTTTCCAACAAAGGTGCATGCAGACTGAGAATGAAAGGTTATATAAAGATATTTCATGCCAACAAAAACCAGAGAAAAGCTGGCGCAGACATCTTAATATCAGAAAAAATATATTTTAGCACAAAAACTGTTAAAAGAGACCAAGAGGGGCATTATATAATGGTTAAGGGATCAATTCAACAGGAAGATATAACTATTATAAACATATATTCACCTAATTACAGGGCACTGGGGTATTTAAAAGATATGTTAAGGAACTTAAAGGCAGACTTAGAGTCCAGTACAATAGTATTGGGGACTCTAATATTCCACTTTCAGCAGTGAACAGATCAACCAGACAAAAAATCAACAAGGAAACAGGAGATTTAATTGACGCTATATAGCTAATGGACCTAACAGATATCTAAAAAACTTTTCATTCTACACTTGTAGAATACACATTCTTACCAGCAGTACATGTAACTTTCTCTAGGATTGACCAGATACTAGGCCATAAAACAAGTCTCAGAAAATTCAAAAGAATAGAAATCATACCACTCATCTTATCAGACCACAATGGAATGAAGCTGGAATTTAGCAACTCAGGAATCTCTACAGCTTATGCAGACACATGGAGAGTAAACGACATGCCCAGAATGAGCAGTGGGTCATAGTAGAAATCAAAAGAGAAATAAAAAACTTTCTGGAAGCAAAAAAGATAGTAACACAACATATCAAAACTTTTGGATTCAGCAAAAGCAGTGTTAAGAGGAAAGTTTATAGCAAGAGGTGTCTCCATCAAGAAATTGGAAAGACTATCAATGCATCTCATGGATATAGAAAAAACTGCAGCAAACCAAACCTAAAACTAATATGAGAAAAGAAATAATTAAAATTAGAGAAGAAATAAACAACATTGAATCCAAAACATTACAAAAGATCAATAAAACAAAGAGCTGTGTTTTTTTATGAAAAATAAACAAAATTAACACACTGTAGGAAAACTAACAAAAAAGAGAAGATCTAAATCAATAAAATTAGAGTTGAAAAAGGGAATGTAACGACAGACACCATAGACATAAAAAGAGTCTTCAGAACTTACTACAAAGAGTTCTATGCCAACAAACTGAGAAATCTATCAGAAATGGATAGATTCCAGGATGCATACAACCCACCTAAATTTAACCATGAAGACAGAGAAAACTAAACAGATCCATAACCAAGATGGAAATTGGATCAGTAATAAAAGCCCTGCAAACAAAGAAAAACCTAGGACCAGATGGATTCAGGCTGAATTCTACCAGACATTTAAGGAAGAACTAACCCCAATTGTTCTTAAGTTATTAAATACAATTGAAACAAAGGATATTCTCCCAAATTCTTTCTACTAAGCCAGCAACACCTTAATTCCTAAACCTGAAAAAGATGCAGCTAGAGAAAGAGAATTACAGACCAATATCCCTGATGAACATAGATGCAAAAATCCTCAATAAAATTGTGGTCAATGGAATTCAATAACACTTCAGAAAGATCATCCACCTAGACAAGTGAGATTCATCTCAGTTATGCAGGGATGGTTCAACATTCGCAAATTAATCAATGTGAGGCACCACATTAGCAAATCGCAGAAGAAAAACCATATGCTTATCTCAATAGATGCAGAGAAAGCATTTGATAAAATACAATACCCTTTCATGATGAAAACTCTAAGCAAATTGGGTATAGAAGGAACATTCCTCAACAGTAGCAAGGCAATTTATGAAAAACCCATGGTCAGCATCCTATTGAATTGGGGAAAGGTTGGAAGCATTTCCACTGAGATCTGGTACCAGACAGGGATGCTCACTGTCACCATTGCTATTTAATATAGTACTGGAAGTTTTAGCCAGATCTATTAGGCAAGAAAAAGAAAAGAAAGGGATACAAATTGGGAAGGAAGAAGTCAAACTATCCCTCTTTGCAGACGATCTAATTCTTTATTTAGGGGGTCCAAACAACTCCACTAAGAGATTATTTGAACTCATAGAAGAGTTGGTCAAAGTAGCAAAAATCACAAAAATCAACAGGGATACAAATTGGGAAGGAAGGAATCAAACTATCCCTCTTTGAAGATGAAATGATTCTTTATTTAGGGGATCCAAAGAACTCTAATAAGAGACTATTATAACCCATAGAAGAGTTTGGCAAAGTAGCAGGATATAAAATCAACGCACAAAAATCAACAGCCTTTGTATACACAGGCAATGCCATGGCTGAGAAAGAACTTCTAAGATCAATCCCATTCACAATAGACACAAAACAATCAAATACCTTGGAATAAACTTAACTAAGGATGTCAAATATCTCTACGATGAGAATTACAAAACTTTTTTTAAAAATAGAAGAGGATATACAAAAAATGGAAAAATCTTCCATGTTCATGGATTGAAAGAATCAATATCATCAAAATGTCCATTCTCCCAAAAGCAATTTATAGATTCAATACAATACCAATCAAAATATCAAAACCATTCTTCTCTGATCTAGAAGAAATGATGCTGGAATTCATATGGAGGCCCAGGACACCTCGAATAGCTATAGCCATCTAGGACAACAAAAACAGAGCTGCAGGCATTACAATACCAGAATTCAAGACATACTACAGGGCAGTTATATTCAAAACAGCATGGTACTGGCACAATAACGATGGATAGGCCATTTGAATAGAATAGAAACAGAAGAAATCAATCCAAAATGTACAACCAACTTATATTTTATCAAGGAACTAAATCCAATTCTTGGAGCAAGGATAGTCTATTAAACAAATAGTGCTGGGAAAACTGGATTTCCCCATGCAGAATCATGAAGTAAGACTACTACCTTACACTTTACACAAAAATCCCCTCAACATGGATTAAAGATTTAAATCTATGACCCAACACAATCAAATTATTAGAGAACCTTGGAGAAACCATGCAAGATATAGGCACAGGCAAAGACTTTTGGAAAAGACCCCAGAGAAATAGGCCGTCAAAGCCAAAATCAACAACTGGGATTGCATCAAATTGAGAAGTTTCTGTACTGCAAAATAAACAGGAAAGTGTAGAGGCAACCAATGAGATGGGAAAAAATATTTGCAAATTATGCAACTGATAAAGAATTTTTAAAACTTTTATTTAATAAATATAAATTTCCAAAGTACAGCTTTGGGATTACAGTGGCTTCCCCCCCATAAATTCCCTTCCACCCACAACCCTCCCATCTCCTGATCCCTCTCCCATCCTATTCACATCAAGATTCATTTGCAATTATCTTTTTATATAGATCAATTTAGTATATATTAAGCAAATATTTCAACAGCTTGCACTCACAAAGAAACACAATGTTTAAAGTACTGTTTGAGTACTAGTAATACCATTGATTCAGATAGTACAACACATTAAGGACAGAGATCCTACATGGGGAGTAAATGCACTGTGACTCCTGTTGTTGATTTAACAATTGACAGTCTTTTTATGGTGTCAGTAATTACCCTAGGATCTTGTCATGAGCTGCCAAACCTATGGAAGCTACTTGAATTTGCCAACTCTGATCTTATTTTGAGAAGGCCAAGTCTTAGTGGAAGTTCTCTCCTCCCTTCAGAGAAAGGTACCTTCTTCTTTGATGGCCCATTCTTTCCACTGGGATCTCACTTACACAGATCTTTCATTTAGGTCCTTTTTTTTTACTGCAGTGTCTTGGCTTTCTATGCCTGAAATATTCTCATGGGCTCATCAGCCAGATACCAAAAACCTCTATGATGAAAATTATAAAGCATTAAAGAAAGAAATAGAAGAAGATACAAAAAATGGAAAAATCTTCCATGTTCAGGATTGGAAGAATCAATAGCATCAAAATGTCCATTCTCCCAAAAGCAATTTATAGATTCAATGTGATACCAATAAAATACCAAAGAAATTCTTCTCCGATCTGGAAAGAATGATGCTGAATTCATATGGAGGCACAGGAGACCTCAAATAGCTAAAGCAATCTTGGACAACAACAACAAAGCTGGAGGTATCACAATATCAGATTTCAAGACATACTATAAGACAGTTATAATGAAAACAGCCTGAATCTTGCACAAAAACAGATGGACAGACCAATGGAACAGAATAGAAATCCAGAAATCAATCCAAGATCTAGAAACAACTTACATTTGACCAAGGAGCTAAAACTAATTCCTGGAGCAAGAAGAGTCTATTCAACAACTGATTCTGGAAAAACTGGATTTCCACATGCAGAAGTATGAAGCAGGACTCCCACCTTACACCTTACACAAGTATCCACTCACATGGATTAAAGATCTAAGTCTATGACCTGATACCATTAAATTATTAGAGAACATTGGAGAAATCATGCCAGTTATTGGCACAGGCAATAAGAGTTCTTGGAAAAGACCCATGAGGCACAGGAAATCAAAGCCAACCTTGACAAATGGGATTACATCAAATTCTGAAGCTTCTGCACTGGAAAAGAAATGCTCAGAAAAGTGAAGAGGAAGTGAAAAGAATGGGAGAAATTATTTGCACACTATTCATCTGATAAAAGATTAATAACCAGAATATATAAAGAGATCAAGAAACTCTACAGTAACAAAACAAACAACTCAAAATGGGCAACAGACATACATTTTTCAAAAGAGGATATCCAAATGGCACACAGACACAAGAAAAAATGCTCAGGAGTACCAGCCTCTATCTACAGCCCTTTTGAGTGAACCATTGCTTGGAGGATCTCTCTCTCTCTCTCTCTCTCTCTCTCTCTTACAAAATTTATACTCATTAAATGAAAGATTTCTTTGGGAAAAAGAAATCTGAAAATAGATCTACCATATGACTCAACCATCCCACTTCTGGGAATGTATCATCACTGAGAAAGTTATATGTGCTCACATGTTTACAGCAGCACAATTCACAGTATCTAAGACATGCCATCAACCCAGATGTCCATCAACTGGTGACTGGATAAAGAAAATGTGATATACTTGCATGATGGAATACTACTCAGCTGTAACATAGAATGAAATCCTGTCTTTTGTAAGCAAAATTATTTAACAGGGCCGGTGCTGTGGCTCAATAGGCTAATCCTCTGCCTTGCGGTGCCGGCACATCGGGTTCTACTCCCGGTAGGGGTGCTGGATTCTGTCCGGTTGCCCCTTTTCCAGGTCAGCTCTCTGCTGTGGCCGGGAGTGCAGTGGAGGATGCCCCAAGTGCTTGGGCCCTGCACCGCATGGAGACCAGGATTAGCACCTGGCTCCTGCCATCGATCAGCGCGGTGCACCAGCCGCAGCATGCCAGCCGCGATGACCATTGGAGGGTGAACCAACGGCAAAAGGAAGACCTTTCTCTCTGTCTCTCTCTCTCTCACTGTCCACTCTGCCTGTCAAAAATGAAAAATAAAAAAAAAATTATTTAACAGGAGACCATCACGCTTACTGAAATAAGCCAGTCTCAAAAGACAAATATCACATTTTTTTCTTATTTGGGATTGCTAATATATAGAGTACAAAAATACCTTAATATCTATGAGTAAGATTACCATAGACATTAATTACTATTTATAACCATTGTATATATTTCTGTTAAACAGTGGACTTTCAACTTTTAATTTGATGAACTCTTTTTTATAAGATTTATTATTTTTATTTGAATGGAAAATTTACAGAGAGGCAGAGGCAGACAGAGATTTTTCTAGCTGCTTGTTCACTCCCCAGAGGACTGCAGTGGCCAGAACTTCACCAGTCTGAAACCCGGAGCCATGATAATCTTCTATGTTTCCCACAGAGGTGTAGAAGCCCAAGGACTGGGGCCATCCTCCACTGCACTCCCGGGCCACAGCAGAGAGCTGGATTGGAAATGGAGCAGCCAGGATATGAACCAGGTCCCATACAGGGTGCTGGAACTGCAGGCAATGGCTTCGCCTGCCATGCCACAGTGCCATCCCCAATGACCTTTATTTAGTGGTTACACTGAGTCTGTGATTATAAAGTAAATGAAAAATATGTTATCACAAAATTAAAAAGTGGGGAAAAAGAGAAAACAAGGGGGTGGGAAATAGGGAAAGAGGGAAGTATCAGTATATTCTTAGAATTGCAACTAGGAACTACTTGAAATGTTTTCTCTTTAAACTAGTAAACTTGTTATTGAAAATAAAGCATTTTTCTATAAAAGCTGGAGATTTCCCATTTCAGGAAGCAAATAGGACACCAAACATACATGATCCAAAAAGAATCTCACCGTTGTACCTTAGAGTCAAATTCCCAAATGTGCAACATATAGAACCAAAAAAGTATAAGAATGAAGCTGACATCTAATTATTTCATTATTGTATATATCCCCTGTCTATATTCCTACTTTTCCTTGTTGAAATTGTGATTGGTTGTGACATAACCCTGTGATCATGGAGTAAATTAAAATCATGATATTGCAAAAATTACAGAAAAATGAAAAGAAGGAAGGAGGGAAAGTGAGGAAGGGAGGGAAGTATGGTTACCTTCTTAGAATTTTGTCTATGAATGGGCCATCAAAGAAGGAGGTACCTTTCTCTGAAGGGAGGAGAGAACTTCCACTTTTACTTGGCCTTGTCAAAATAAGATGGGAGTTTGTGAACTCAAGAGGCTTCCATAGCCTTGGCAGCTCATGACAAGAGTCTAGGGTGATTACTGACATCATAAACAAGAGTGTCAATTGTTAAGTCAACAACAGGGGTCACGGTGCACTTACTCCCCATCCGGGATCTCTGTCCTTAATGTGTTGTATTATGTGAATTAACAGTATAACTAGTACTCAAACAGTACTTTATACTTTGTGTTTCTGTTTGGGTGCAAACTGTTGAAATCTTTACTTAGTATATGCTAATTGATCTTCTGTATATAAAGGTAATTGAAAATGATTCTTGATGAAGAATGGGGTGGGAGAGAGAGTGGGAGATGTGATGGTTGCGGGTGGGAGGGAGTTTATGGGAGGAAAAGCCACTATAATTCAAAAGTTGTACTTTGGAAATTTGTATTTATTAAATAAAAGTTTTTAAAAAAACCTGAAGAAAATATAAAGCTAAATGGAATAGAAATGACATGAATTAACAATGAACAATGTTTTACTGGAGAAATGCATAGGAAACTTAAACATTTCCTTAAAATTAATGAAAATAAAATGTGTCATATATTGAAAAGTTGATTCTGTTGCCAGCATTGTTGTACAGTGGAATAAGCCACTGCCTGCAAAGCCAGAAATCCACATGATCATCAGTTCAAGTCCAGGTACTCCACTTCCAAATCAACTCCCTGCTAATGCACTGGGCAAACAGCAGCACATGTCCCAGTGCTTGGGCCCCTATCGTTAGGAAGACCAGTACAGTGGAGGAGGTACATTGGTTAAGTTACACTGCTAGAATTTATGTTAGTACTTTGTGGAAGGGAAAAGGAACCTCCAGTTAATGTAAAGTGACAATTAAGCAATTGAGTGCTAACTGATCCTTTGTTGTGCTCTTTCAACAGGAGGCTGGTGGAGTCTGCTCGGTGGCTGGTTACCACCAATCAGCTAGTTGAGGGCACCAAGGCACTTAGAAGGGTTGCACGCATCAATGGAAAAGAGAGTGCTGGAGAGATCCTGACCGTTGAGGTGATCTGGAAAGGGGAGCTAGGTACTGGGATAAAATGCCATGAACTCACAATCACCCTCATCTGGGTTGTATTTTTGGGAGGACACAAAAGCACTCACTCTAGCTTAATGGGCTAGGAGAGGATTATGAGTTAGCTGTTAAAAATGATAAAGAAAGGCATAGCAAACATGACAGAAGCTAATTGGTAGCTGTGCAACTGATAAAACCCCATTCAATCACAAAGGAAAACAATTTCTCATAGAATAAAATATTGATCAAAGAAAACACAATGTTTCTGGCCTCTGAGTCAATGACTCCATTTTCCTTATATGATGAATAAATTGCCACTTGCCAAAAGTCCAAGAAAAACTAATATCCTTATAGCTTATATTCAAAGTCTATAATCATAACATTATATGATGCCCAAATGTGGATGAGACTACCTAAGTGTGTAGTTGTGTAACTACAGAATTTTTGTGTTTGTATTTCTGTTTTCTCTAACATGTTTATCACTTACTCTATACCTTCAGAAGGAGCTTGCTCAATACACAAATTTCTGCTAGAATCATTCAAGGCGATAGAATGGTCTTCAAAAAGTTCATGGATATGCCTACTATAAAAAAACTAAGCATAGATTTCAAACTTCTTGCACCAACACAAATTTATTAAATGCATTTCCACTTACATTTTGAAGTTACATCCTAAATGCATTCTCTATCATAATCCAGAAAAATCCTCCTAGCCTTCACATATTATCTAATTCAAAATCCATTTGCAAATTTTTAGCTATTTCTAATAGCTGTACTCCAATCCCTGTGCCAATACTCGATAGAGTACTCTATTGCATGGAACAAGTGGCCTCAAAATATAGGGTCTTTAAAGAATCTAGGAAGGGATTACCTTGGTCCGTTATTAACAGTCTCTCACAGTTTGCAATCAAGACAGCTGTTGCAGCTATGATATTATCCAAGTTTTCACTGGGGAAGGATCTACTTGCTAGCTTACTCACATGGTTTTTGGAAGGGTGAAGTTCCTCTCAGATTGTTGAACTGAGGGCTCCTTTATGGTCATATTGATCTCTCCAATATGACAGTGCTTAGATAAAGTTTGCCCACCTGGTACATATCCTCCCTTTCTTTTTCCCTCTCTTATAAATTAACAGTGATTACTTTTCAGTTGAAATTTAAACACCTAGGAATAATTGTGTGTTAATTGCAGAGTTCAACCAATAGTACTAGAACAATAATGAACAACGTCAAGAAATACTAAAATGGGTAAAGATTTACATTGTTTATCAACCGTCCAGACAAGATTTGATCCAGTCATTGTTTCTCATAGAGTTCATTTCACTTCTACAGGTTTCCCCTTTTGTGCTCAGTTAGTCATCGCCGATCAGGGAGAACAAATGATATTTGTCTTTTTGGGACTGGCTTAATTCACTCAGCATGATGTTTTCCAGATTCCTCCATTTTGATGCGAATGACCGGATTTCATTGTTTTTAACTGCTGTGTAGCATTCTGTAGAGTACATGTCCCATAATTTCTTTATCCAGTCTACTGTTGATGGGCATTTGGGTTGGTTCCAGGTCTTAGCTATGGTGAATTGAGCTGCAATAAACATTAGTGTGCAGATGGCTTTTTTGTTTGTCAATTTGACTTCCTTTGGGTAAATTCCAAGGAGTGGGATGGCTGGGTTGTATGGTAGGGTTATATTCATGTTTCTGAGGAATCTCCAGACTGATTTCCATAGTGGTTTAACCAGTTTGCATTCCCACCAACAGTGGATTAGTGTCCCTTTTTCCCCACATCCTCTCCAGCATCTATTTTTGGTAGATTTCTGGATGTGAGCTCTTCTCACCGGGGTCAGGTGAAACCTCATTGTGGTTTTGATTTGCATTTCCCTGATTGCCAGTGATCTTGCACATTTTTTCATGTGTCTGTTGGCCGTTTGGATTTCCTCTTTGGAAAAGTGTCTATTGAGGTCCTTGGCCCATCTCTTAAGTGGGTTGTTTTTTTTGATGTTGTGGCATTTCTTGATTTCTTTGTAGATTCTGGTTATCAACCCTTTATCTGTTGCATAGTTTGCAAATATTTTTTCCCATTCTGTCAGTTGCCTATTCATTTCTTGACTGTTTCTTTTGCAGTACAGAAACTTCTCAATTTAATGTGATCCCAGTAGTTAATTTTGGCTTTGAGTGCCTGTGCTTCTGGGGTCTTTTCCAAGAAGTCTTTCCCAGTACCTATATCTTGCAGGGTTTTTCCAATGCTCTCTAATAACTTGATGGTGTCGGGTCATAGGTTTAAGTTTTTAATCCATGTTGAATGGATTTTTGTGCAGGGTGAAAGGTGTGGGTCTTGCTTCATGATTCTACACGTGGAGATCCAGTTTTCCCAGCACCATTTATTAAATAGACTATCTTTACTCCAGGGATTGGTTTTGGATCGTTGATCAAATATAAGTTGGCTGTAGATGTTTGGGTTGATTTCTGGTGTTTCTATTCTGTTCCATTGGTCTATCCATCTGTTTCTGTACCAGTACCCTGCTGTTTTGACAACAACTGCCCTGTAGTATGTCCTAAAATCTGGTATTGTGATGCCTCCGGCTTTGTTTTTGTTGTATAAGATTGCTTTAGCTATTCGAGGTCTCCTGTGCTTCCA
Organism: Sylvilagus floridanus; assembly: GCA_949820135.1. Taxonomy (NCBI): domain Eukaryota; kingdom Metazoa; phylum Chordata; class Mammalia; order Lagomorpha; family Leporidae; genus Sylvilagus; species Sylvilagus floridanus. The sequence goes on along the minus strand of OX463224.1, from coordinate 118,092,777 downwards.
ATGAATCTCATCATCATTTTTTCCAGATCTGAGAAGAATGTCCTCGGTATCTTGATTGGTATTGCGTTGAATCTGTAAATTGCTTTTGGCAGAATGGACATTTTGATGATATTGATTCTTCCAATCCATGAGCATGGAATATTTCTTCATTTTTTGGTATCCTCTTCTATTTCTTTCTTTAAGGTTTTGTAATTTTCATCGTAGAGCTTTTTAATGTCCTTGGTTAAGTTTATTCCAAGGTATTTGATTGTTTTTGTAGCTATTGTGAATGGGATTGATCTTAGAAGTTCTTTCTCCACCGTGGCATTGCTTGTGTATACGAAGGCTGTTGATTTTTGTGCATTGGTTTTATATCCTGCTACTTTGCCAAACTCTTCTATGAGTTCCAATAGTCTCTGAGTAGAGTTCTTTGGGTCCCCTAAATAAAGAATCATATCATCTGCAAAAAGGGATAGTTTGAGTTCTTCCTTCCCAATTTGTATCCCTTTAATTTCTTTTTCTTGCCTAACAGCTCTGGCTAAGACTTCCAGAACTATATTGAATAACAGTGGTGAGAGTGGGCATCCCTGTCTGGTATCTGATCTCAGTGGAAATGCTTCCAGCTTTTCCCCATTCAGTAGGATGATGGCCATGGGCTTTTCATAAATTGCTTTGATTATATTGAGGACTGTGCCTTCTATACCCAGTTTGCTTAGGGTTTTCATCATGAAAGGGTGTTGTATATTGTCAAATGCCTTCTCCGTGTCAATTGAGATAAGTATATGGTTCTTCTGCAGTCTGTTAATGTGGTGTATCACGTTGATTGTTTTGCGAACATTGAAGCATCCCTGCATACCAGGGATAAATCCCACTTGGTCTGGGCGGATGATCTTTCTGATGTGTTGTTGCATTCTATTGGCCAGAATTTTATTGAGGATTTTTGCATCTATGTTCATCAGGGATATTGGTCTGTAATTCTATTTCAATGTTGCATCTTTTCCCGGCTTAGGAATTAGAGTGATGCTGGCTTCATAGAAAGAATTTGGAAGGATTCCCTCTTTTTCGATTGTTCTTAATAGTTTGAAAAGGATTGGAGTTAGTTCTTTAAATGTCTGGTAGAATTCAGCAGTGAATCCATCTGGTCCTGGGCTTTTCTTTGTTGGGAGGGCCTTTATTACTATTTCGATTTCTGTCTCAGTTATGGGTCTATTTAGGTTTTCTATTTCTTCCTGGTCCAATTTAGGCAGGTTGTATGTGTCCAGGAATCTGTCCATTTCTACTAGATTCTCCTGTTTGCTGGCATACAAGTCCTTGTAGTAGCTTCTGATGACTCTTTATTTCTGTGGTGTCTGTTGTTATGTTTCCTTTTTCATCTCTGATTTTGTTGATTTGGGTCTTTTCCCTTCTTTTATTTTGTTAGTTGGGCCAATGGGGTGTCAATCTTGTTTATTTTTTCAAAAAAACAGCTCCTCGTTTGGCTGATTTTTTGTAACGTTTTTTTGGATTCGATCCTGTTGATTTCTTCTCTGATTTTAATTATTTCTCTTCTCCTGCTAGGTTTGGGTCTGATTTGCTGTTGATTTTCTAGATCCTTGAGATGAGCTGAAAGCTCGTCTATTTGGTGTCTTTCCAATTTCTTGATGTAGGCACCTGTTGATATAAACTTTCCTTTTAATACTGCTTTTGCTGTATCCCATAGATTTTGGTATGATGTGGTGTTATCCTCATTTACTTCCAGAAAATTTTTGATTTCTCTCTTTTTTGTTTTATGACCCATTGTTCATTCAAGAGCATGTTGTTCAACCTCCATGTGTTTGCATATGCTCTAGGGATTCCTGAGTTGCTAATTTACACCTTCATTGCTTTATGGTCTGAGAAACTGCATGGTATGATTCTAATTCTTTTGAATTTGCTGAGACTTGCTTTATGGCCTAGTATGTGGTCTATCCTGGAGAAGGTTCCATGTACTGCTGAGAAGAATGTAAATTGTTTCTCTGTAGGATGAAAAGTTCTGTAGATATCTGTTAGGTCCATTTGGGCTATCATGTCATTTAAAATTTCTGTCTCCTTGTTGATCCTCTGTCTTGGTGATCTATCTATCTCTGAGAGTGGGGTATTGAAGTTTTCTAGTACTAATTTATTGGGGTCTAAGTCTCCTTTTAAGTCTCTTAGCAAGTCGTTTAAATAAGTCGGTGCCTTGTAATTAGGTGCATACACATTGATAATCGTTATATCTTCTTGTTGGATGGATCCCTTAATCATTATATAGTGTCCCTCTTTGTCTCTTCTAATAGTTTTTGTGGTAAAATTTATATTATCCGATATTAGGATGGCTACGCCTGCTTTTTTTTTGTTTCTGCTGGTGTGGTATACTTTTTTCCAGCCTTCCACTTTCAATCTGTATGGATCTTTGTTAGAAAGATGTGTTTCTTGTAGGCAGCAAAGAGATGCATTTTGGAGAATCAGCTTGCTATTAATGCATGAATTTATAACCGTGATTTTGATTCTATTCCATGGTCTATCACCCCATTTTATACTATTTCACTTTAGCTTTGTATTATCTTGTGAAATTAGGAATTGTGGTGCCTTAAGCTTTGTCCTTTGTTTCTCAAAATTCCTTTGGCTATTCCAGCACTTTGTGCTTCCATATGAGCTCTAGCATTGTCGTTGTTGTTGTTCTCCATAGAATGCCATTGGAATTTTGGTGGGAATTGTTTTAAATCTGTAATCACATTAGGTATTATGAATTTTTTTTTGAAGGCATAGTTAGGCAGTGAGAGAGACAGAGAGAAAGGTCTTCCTTTCATTGGTTCACTCCCCAAATGGCCGCTATGGCCAGCACGCTGTGCCGATCTGAAGTCAGGAGCCAGGTGCCTCCTCCTGGTCTCCCATGTGGGTGCAGGGCCCAAGCACATGCACCATCCTCCACTGCCTTCCCAGCAGAGCGCTGGATTGGAAGAGGAGCACCTGGGACAGAACTGGCGCCCCAACTGTGACTAGAACCCAGAGAACCGGCACTGCAGGCAGAGGATTAGCCTAGTGAACTGTGGCGCCAGCCATTATGGATATTTTGATAACAGGAGTATTAATTCTTCAAGACCATGAATATTAGAAGTCTCACTTAATTTGTCTTCTTCAATTTCTTTTATCAATGTTTCATCATATTCAATGTGAAAAATCTTTCCGATCCTTGGTTAAATTTCTATCTGGATACTTTTCATAGTATTACTGAAATGAACTTCTTTTATGATTTTTTTACATCAGCTTTGTAAAATTGCTGTTGATTTATTTTAATACTATATTCTATAACTTTATTGAATTTGTGTATCAGTTCTAATAGGATTTTGGTGGACTCTGTAGATTTTAATATACAGAATCATGACATCTAAAAACAAGGAAAACTTAACTCCTTTTTTCCTGTTTGTATAGTTTTGTATTTCTTTCAGTTAGCTAGTTACCCTGGCTAAAGTGCTCTTATTTGAACAAGGGAAGGACAGGTCCCCATGCTTAATGAAAAGAATAGAAACCTTGAACAATGAAACTATTACCTTTCCATGGTATTCTCTTGGTAATATAAATAATTTTTCAATGTTTTTGCACCTCAGGAGTGCAATATTTCACTAGCTTTATTCCTATGCAGTTCATCTGAGTTCCCATTTCCAACTAGGCCTTTCAGAACTCTGCACACAAGCAATCGAAACTGAATGCTCACATCCCCCCTAGATAGAAGAGTCTGTGAGTATAGTGAATTCTGGGTCTATCTCATCTTCCAGGACTCACCACTATACTCATTGACATCTCATAAATGCTTGTTGTTGTTTTTGTTGTCAAAGTTTGTGAGGTCCACCATGCAGGAGGAGATGGACAAAGCCACAACCAAACCATCCGTAGTCGAGGTGTTCCAGGCACCCAAACTGCGCATGAGAATTTTCTACCTGAACTTTCTGAGGTGAGTTACACTGGATGATGGTCATGAAGAATTCCTTATGTTGTCCTTAGTCCATTTTCATTAGGTTGTCTATTTTTTGATTCTTTATTAAAAATATATTTGAAACATAATACTTAGAAATATATTCTAAATATCTTATATCAGACTGGAAATTCAGGAATGTGTTTTGATTAAATTTTATCTTTTTATCTAATTTTTTGAAATTTTAGTTAATAAATAGAAATTTCCTAAGTACAGCTTTTGGATTACAGTGGCTTCCCCCCCATAACTACCCTCCCAACCGCAAAAATCCCATCTCCTTCTCCCTCTCCCATCCCATTCACATCAAGATTCATTTTCAGTTATATTTATATACAGAAGATCAATTTAGTATATATTAAGTAAAGATTTTGACGGTTTGCACCCACACAGAAACAGAAAGTGTAAAGTACCGTTAGAGTACTAGTTATAGCATTAATTCACATTCTATAACATATTAAGGGCAGAGATCCTACATGGGGAGTAAGTGCACAGTGACTCCTGTTGTTGACTTAATAATTGACACTCTAAGTCTCCCTTTAAGTCCCTTAACATATCTTTTAAATAAACTGGTGCCCTGTAATTAGGTGCATATAAGTTTATAACATTTACATCTTCCTGTTGAATTGACCCCTTAATCATTATATAGTGCCCCTCTTTGTCTCCTTCAAAGTTTTTGAGTTAAAGTTTATTTAGTCTGGTATTAATATGGCTACACCAGCTTTTTTTTGGTTTCTGTTGGCATGGAATATCTTTTTCCAACCTTTCACTTTCAGTCTGCCTGCATCTGTGTTGGAAAAATGTGTTTCTTGTAAGCAGCAAATAGATGGGTTTTGTTTCTTAATCCATTTGGCCAGTCTGTGTCTTTTAACTAGAGAGTTGAGGCCATTAACGTTCAATGTGACTATTGATAAGTAGTAACTTTGCCCTGCCATTTTCCCAAATATATTTTCTAATATAAGCTTTGAATTTCCTGTGATCTTTTACTTTGAGGTTTTCTTCCTTTACCTTCTTTCATATTGATGGCCGTGTTTCTTTTGCAGGACTGGATGACTAAATTCTTCATTTCATTTTCATTCCTCCTTAAGATTTCATTTTCATGAGAGAGATGTTCTGTCCTGTCCTGTATGGAATTCTATAGTTCATGAATTTGTTTTTGATAACTTCTAGATGTTCTTATCATAAATTTTTTGAAATCCATATCTTGCATTTCTTTTATCTTATCATCTTACTAATCTTAAATTGAGGTGTCATGTTCATTTGGGGGTGTCTTAATGTCTTCCTTGTTCTTGTTTCCACAGTTTCTGCATTTGTTGCTTGGCATTATGGAGATATTCTTTAGTTTCTTTTTTTTTTCCTTGCTGTAGTGATTTTTCTCGGTATAATATGACCCTAGATTAAGTGGACTGTTTTTGATGGATCCTTAGAGGCTTGTGATGGGTATGGTCAGCGAGCTATGTTTGGTTTTTCAGTGTCATGGCACAATAGGCGATCCACTGCCTTTGGTTCGGCACCCCAGGTTTCAATCCCGGTTGGGGCATTGGATTCTGTCCCAGTTGCACCTCTTCCAGTCCAGCTCTCTGCTGTGGCCCGGGAGTGCAGTGGAGGATGGCCCAAGTCCTTGGATCCTGCACCCATGTGGGAGACCAGGAGGAAGCACCTGGCTCCTGGCTTCGGATCAGTGCAGTGCACCAGCCACAGTGTGCCAGCCACAGTGGCCATTGAGTGCTGAACCAATGGTAAAGGAAGTCCTTTCTCTCTGTCTCTCTTTCTCTCTCACTGTCCACTCTTCCTGTCAAAAAACAAAAAAAAGGGTGTGCTAAAGGTGACACACCCAGGTTAGACATGGTAAATCTTTTCTCTCTCTCTCTCTCTCTCTCTCTCTCTCTCTCTCTCCCTCTTTTTTTATCAGAAGGGAAGTAATTCTGCACAGCTGAGCAGAATTGAAGGTAGTCAATGTCTGGGCTCTGGTTCCTGTGGGTATAATATTCGTCTGCTCTGTCCCAAGGACCACTGAAAGGATCTGTGCAGTCTTCAGTGTAAGCTCAGATTCCCCTGCAATCTCCCACTGGGTTGCCAAGGTTACTGAGATTGTGGCGTCTCTGGAGAGCACTCACGTCTCTGGTACTCCGTGAGTCCTCGCACACACTCTTTTTTTTTCACAGTTTTAGTTCATTAGCTCCACACATTCTCTAGGTCCTAACCTACTGTTATTTCTCCCCACCTGAGTCAGATTTTTCAGCTTGGAGGATGGCGGGTGCAGCTTTTACATATGTCCAAAAAGGTGCTTGCTCTTTGTCCTGCTCACCTTTGTAAGGTGAGTGGAGAGAGAATTGTGTCTGTACTGGTCATCTTTTCTCTTTCTTTCTTTCTTTCTTTCTTTCTTTCTTTCTTTCTTTCTTTCTTTCTTTCTTTCTTTCTTTCTTTCTTTCTTTCTTTCTTTCTTTCCTTTCCTCTAGTTAGCCTGGTGAACTTTCCCCCACAGGGCTTCAAGCCTCATACCCTCTCGGCTCTTCCTTCCATTTTCCCACCAGTGTCTCCAGCTACTGAGGTTTTGCCTCACCTCCTTTTCCAGCACTGGTGTGTTGATTCTGTGGCTGGAGTCCTGAGCTGTGGGTGCCCGTGCCCTCCACCTAGGTCCACCGTGTCCCACTAGTTCCAGAAGAGTTTCCTCTGCTGTTTTCCCCCTAACTCTTCCCTGAACCTACAGTATCTCCCCTTTTATTAAACTGTTTTTTTCCCAGACTATCAGTATGCTCCCTCCCTATTTCACCATCTTGGACCAAGAACATGAGACCAGCACTGGAAAGGGAGATGAGATGAAACTGTAGTAGCCCGAGACACTGGCAGAAAAGTGGCAGGAAGACCAAAGAGGGAACGAGGCTTGAAGCTCCATGGGGGAAAGTACACCAGCCTAACCAGAGGAGAGAAAAAAAATAAAAGGATCGGCATGGACATGATTCTCTCTCTCCACCTACCTTACAAGGGCAGGGAAGACAATAGAGCAGGTGCCAATTTGGACAAACCTAACAGCTGTGCCAGTTCAGGGATGCACCTGCCCTCAGCCAAGCAGAAAAACCTGACTCTGGTGGGGAGAAATAACAGATTAAGACCTAGTGAATCTGGGAATTTGGGAAAAAAACTGAGAGTATGTGGAAGAACTCAACTGAGTGGTTGAGACATGAGTAGTCTTGGTGGAAGACCCCACAATTTGGGCAGCCTTGGCTACCCGATGAGAATCTTGCAGGGGAATCTTAGCTTACACTGAGGGCTGAACAGATCCTTCATGTGGTCCTTGGGACAGAGCAAATATTATACCCACTCGGGCTAGCGATCAGGAACTGAATGCCATCAAGGAGAAGAGCTCAGCTGAGCAGAATTACTTTCCTTGTAAATAAAAAAAGAGAGCGAAAAAGAGAGATTTACCATGCCAAACCTAGGAGTGTCACCGTGGGCACACCCTTAACCCTGAAGAACAGAACTGAACAGAGTTTTCTGGCCACACCCACCAAAAGCCTCTAGAGATTTACTAAAAACAGACAGTTTACTTAATCTAGAGTCATAGTATAATGAGAAAAGCAACTGCAACAAGAAAAAAGAAGAAACTAAAGAATATCTCCACAATGCCAAACAACAAATGAGAAACAGCAAACAAGAAAAAAGAAGACATTATAATGCCCTCAAATGAATATGACACTTCAATACAAGATTAGTAAGATGATGGGATAGAAGAAATGCAAGATACAGATTTCAAAAAATTTATGATAAGAACACTTAGAAGTTCACTAAAACAAATTCATGGATTACAGAAATCCATACAGGACAGGACAGAAAATCTCTCTTGTGAAAATGAAATCTCGAGGAATGAAATTGAAATGTAGAATTTAGTAGAACATGAAATTGTGATATTGAAGAGCAATCAAAATGAAATAAAGAATTCAATGGAACAAATGAAAAGCACATTTGAGAGCCTTAAAAAACAGAATCAGTGAGATAGAAGAGGGAATATCAGACTTAGAAGACAGAGCACAGGAAAGCATACAATCAAACCAAAGACAAGCAGAGGAAATTAGAAATCTAAAAAATATTGTTGGGAATCTACAGGATACTATTAAAAAACCCAACATCCAGGTTCTAAAAGTTCCTGAAGCCATGGAGAGAGAGAAAGGATTAAAAGGCCTTCTTAGTGAGATACTAGCAGAAAACTTCCAGGGTTTGAAAAGGAAAGAGACATTCATGTACAGAAAGCACATAGAACCCCCGTAAACATGACCAAAAGAGATCCTCACCATGACACATTGTAAGCAAACTCATCACAGTGAAGCATAAAGAAAATATCCCCAAATGTGCAAGAGAGAAACATCTAGATTCCTCCATTTTGTTGCAAATGACCAGATTTCATTGTTGTTTCACTGCTGGATAGTATTCTATAGAGTACATGTCCCATAATTTCCTAATCCAGTCTACTGTTGATGGGCATTTAGGTTGATTCCAGGTCTTAGCTATTGTGAATTGAGCTGCAATATACATTAAGGTGCAGACCGCTTTTTTGTTTGCCTATTTAATTTCTTTTGGGTAAATTCCAAGGAGTGGGATGGCTGGGTTGTATGGTAGGGTTATATTCAGGTTTCTGAGGAATCTCCTGACTGACTTCCATAGTGGCTTTACCAGTTTGCATTCCCTCCAATCGTGGGTATAGTTCTAAGAAGATAACCATATTCCCTCTCTCCTGAACTCCCTCCATCAATTCCCTTTCTCCTTTCTATTTTTCTTAATTATTGCAAAAACATAATTCAGTCCACTCAATAGTCACAGGCTTAATCCATCACTAATCATAATATTCAAAAAGTAAAGAGTAGGAAGACCACAGTTCCACAGGAGTATAAACAAGGCTAAAAGCAACAAACATATCACAATGCCCATTTCATTCCTATACTTTTTTGGCATTCAATATTAACTGCCACATATCATAGCAGCATATGATATTTGCCTTTCTTGACTGGATTATTTCTCTAGGCATAATGCCTTCTAGTCAAGTGCATTTTGTAGGAAAAGACAGGATGTCATTCATTTTTTGTGGTTGAGTAATATTCCACAGGGTAGATATATCACATTTTCTTTCCACAGTCATCACTTAATGGACACCTACATTGATTCCATATCTTAACAATTGTGGCTTGGCCTCTCTTGGCTTCTCTCCTCCTCTCACCTCTCTTCTCCCTCCTCTGTCTCTCTCTCTTACAGTCTCCTTCTCTCTTTTTCCTTTGCCGTCCCTTCACGCTGGTCTGGAAACTTAGGGTGTTCCCCAATATACCCTTTCCCTTACTCCGGTGTAAACCTTCCCTGTGTACGTCTTGCTCTCCTGCTCAAGTCCTTCTGGTCTCCAAGATTCGCACTAGGGGTCAGAGGCCTGAGCAAAAAATCCTTTCTTCTGTCCTGATCCTGTTCCTGCCACTACCACAGCCTCCTTTGATCCTGTAGATGATTTCCTCCCTAGCTGTTACCCCTACTCTCACTGTATCTCCCCTCCCACCTAGGAATTCTTTATCTCAGAACCAGTCAGTGCCCAAAGTCTACTATCTCTGTCTTACAGGTTTGGGAATGGCAGTTTCCAGGGTCTCCAACTGGTCTTTTGTCCCTCTCTTGTCCCAGTCTTACCATAAGAATAGCAAGGGAATGGTTAGTCCCATCCTTGTGGGCTCCCTGCTTATTGAGAAACAAATTAGGTATCCCACCCTGTCGAACCCTGGCCAGCAAGGGTCCAATGGATTCAGGACAAGACTGCTGTTGATTGGTTCTCAAGGAACTTTTATTTTTAGTGATAGCAGAAGGAAAGGAGAAAAGGAGGAAGAAGAAAGAGGAGCAGCCGAGAGAAAGAAGGAGAAAGACTGAAGAAGCTGCCCACCTTCCCACCCCTATCCCAGTCTTTTATCCATCCCCAGCCCCCTTGGGCGAGCAGTCCATCAATCAGATCAAAGGCACGCATAGCCTCAGGTCAGGGTGTATCTCATCCCATCAGGTTTTTTGCAAGTCTTTTGTTCAGCACTTGACTTTGTTCTGCTCCCACAGGATGAGGCAGTGCAATGAGGACGCTCCCACAGGTGGCCGGCCTGCAGCTCCCCACACCACCCTTCTGATGGCTCTTGTTTTATCATAAGCAAGGCAAACAGGAAAGTCAGGTTTCTTGCATGGACCTGGCCCACTGTAACTAATTTTACTTTGAATGTAGGAAGATCCCTACCTTTAAAAATATTGCTTTGTAACTTGCTGAACTTATTTTACAATTTATTTTAACAGGTTTCCAGGTAATTAGTACTCAATGAAACAGCAATGGGTAATTAGTACTTGTTTTAGATGAATATGAAGGAATAAAAATCTAAAATCTGCCCCTTTAATATTAAAAACTGCTTCACTTGTTTTCCTTTCACTCCTTTAGTTATGCTTTCTCTAAACTGCTTTCTCTAAGCAAAGAACTTTAGTGGGACCCTACCCTGTTCTTTCCCAACCCTGTTTTGCTTGGTTAATGGCTTGTACCTCACAAAGGAGTTAAAACACAGACCCGTAACTTTCTTTGTGTAAGCCTTGTGATGTAAACTCCTACCACATCCCTAGACTACTCTCATGACCTAAGTGACCCTCCCCAACACTTGTTAGGTGATAAAAAGCCCTTTAATCCTCCCCTTATCACTTGTCATCTTACTCTATATGCCTGGTACTAGATGCACTCGTAAAACAACTGTCTTGACATGTACTGATTGCTAGCTCTGTAAATCTTGTCAAACTGTAATGTAAATTAAATACCTCAATGTATAAAAACCCCGACCATTTACTCTTCGGGGCCGCCTGTTCTTGGACGAAAGGGGCGCCAGCATGCTGGCTCAATAAACTACCCTTTGCACTATTGCATGAGAGTGGTTTCTTGGAGATGGTCTTCTGGGCAGCCCTTCTCAGACTTTAACAAATACAATTTTATTTTTAATTAAATTCAGATAGATATATATATAATATCAGCATCCTATGTCATTTAGGTATAACTGCTAAATTTAAATTGGGTAAAGGCGAATGAAATAAATGTGTCTAAATATAAACTTTTGTATACTCAACATGTTATATTCCATAAAAACTATTTGGGTTAGTTTATAAACTGTCTAAGAAAATAGTTCAATACTGTTTAAAGTAACTCAGGCTGAAATTTGATGCATTACCTTAATCTTAATTTGGAGATTTTTAACAGTTTATCTCAAAATGTAAATCAAGGACATTGGCAGATGGAAAACATCACAAGTATACTAATCTATTCCACTTTGACACAAAATTAGAATCTAATCCTCTGTTAAAGCAATTAGTTAAAGTAATCTATTATATTCTCTTGATGTCTGTTAAATTCTAATTGTTTGAAAACAGCTGAATTTTTATTAAGAGCTATGGGTTATTTAAATATGTGCTTATTTTCAAACATTTAAATAATTACCTTGTAACAATGATCAAATTTGGTCTTTATTATGTCATGATATTAAAGAATCTTATTTCAACCAGATATTTTGGGATTTTGAGCTTTCTTGGCATTCTTGACAGGCATTCCAAAAATCAAAGTTTCAAAGAATTTGGACTCTAAAATTTCCAGTGAATTTTGGACTTTGGTCTTTCCAGTTTGGGCCCAACTGAAAAAAATCGAAGGACCTATGTCTCTCATCTTGTAGAGACACCAACTAGTCAGGTTATTTGGATTATATTAGAAGTATTGTCAAGATGTAAAGTGATACTAAATTTTAAGTTTCTATAATATAAAATGCTATTGATACAAATGTCTGAGAATTAAAAAGTCTAATGATCTTGTGTTCCTAGACATGATAGTTATGTTAATGAGAAAGCCCCAGAGGCCTAAAGGGTTAAATGCTTTGTAAAATGCTACAGCTGCTTTCAAAAACTGTGAAGTAAGCAAGTACCTCTTGTTGGTTAATGAGTTTATAATTTTAAATGTGGCAACGTAAAGTTTTGTCATCCACAGTTTTATATATCAGAATTACTGCTCATAAAACTAAAGCATTGTTGGTTCTGTGTTTAGCTGTCTTCCTATAGGTTCTGATGGAATTTTTCCAGCCACATCTATTGTATTCAGTACTTTGGGATGGCTCTATAAACAGATGAAGCCAATAATGTATTAAAGGTACCAACTGAGAGAAAGTATGGTTAACTGAGGTTATTAAAAACAAAAGTAATTTAAATCAATTGGTAATTTACAAACAGGAGTTAGATTTTTTTTTTAAAAAAAGCTATTATTAAAACTGCTATGGTCTATTATGTTATATGTGTATACATATTGTATATATGGGAAAATTTACTAAGAATTTTATTTTAATTGGCTAATAGATAAGATTGCCCATTAATGTAAACAGCTAAAATTATTCAAAGATATATTTTAATTCATGTGACCTGAATCTCTGTATCAGATGTTTTAATTTTGTTGGTAGAAAGAAACTAAAAACATTTTATATGTTTGTGCTTAAATTTGCTGGTTAAACAAGCTACATCATGTTAGATATTTAAGAGATGTTTCCAAGTATATCTATTAATATTTATGGAAGGCATTGGACCTTCTGGTAAATGTTTTCTTAAGTTGTTATCTAGTGGGTAAAACTGCTTTCTAAATTTTCATGTGATATTGCTATTGTCAGTAAGTGATCTGGGACTTGCTCCCTCATTTCTCTATTCTAAGTCCAACTTGTTCTCTCATTTCTCTATTCTCTTCAAGGTAGGAAACTATTTCTATTATGAAGAAATCTCCAAGCTTCAAAATTTGATTTTTAATTCTTATAAAAGGGATAGCTAACATTTTTCTGTAATAGCATAGCCAAAATAAGAGCTTAAATTATCATTCCATAGCTAGATTTACTTCATCATCAGCAAACAGTAAGTAAAAACAAAAACAAAAACAAAACTTCCCTTTCAGACCAAAGGGAGAGAAAGTTTTAAGGTAAGGACATAGCTTTCCTGATGGGCATTATCTGCCTCAACATAAACCACTATCAGATCATGCCTGTAACTATAGACTCTAGTTTAGGCCACCGAAGGTAAGAGATAGGACATGAGCACCTCCTTGACTTGCATCCTCTGGTCTTCTTTAACAAAACCCAGGAGGAAAAGAAAGCTAGGCATTAGAAGCAATGGGTGGCAAGTCTATTAATGGCTGTTCTGTACAGTGATCTTCCCTCAAGGAGACCCAACAGGCCAGTCCACTGCAGTGGCTTTCAATGTGGTAAGCCTGGGCTTCAGCAGAAGTCAGCTTGTGGGGAGCCCTGGCAGCTCTGCCAAGACTTGGATCACTGGAAATGGACCTGCCCTGGAGTTGAAGGATGACCAGGTCAGAGCCACAGATCTTATTGGCTCTAAGCTGAAAAGCCCAGCTTTCAAAGTGACCACTGCAACTGAGGAAATGGCCAAGTAGGGTCAGTAACATTGCAGGCAGAACTGTAAATTTCCTGTTGGAGTTGCCACTTGCCTTTACCTGGCCAGCTCTCCTCCCAGGCCAGGTAGGTAATGGAAGTCAACAGGGTGCCTTTCCAAGGAGGTTCACACCTCCCTTAGGATATACCCTATATGCAGAGATAGATGAGTCTGGGCCTCATAATTTGCAAGGCCTAAAGCCCACCAGATTATTTTCAAGCCCCTTCTGTCAGGTTCTATTTGCCTCTCAATCAGCAAACTTAATTGTAGGTCAGATAGCACCTTTCTTAGATTCTCTAATAACAACTCTGTCCTCTGTATCTAGCCCACTTGGGCCTCATTCCTTTGTAATCATAACCTCTACTCTACCACCAATGGCTCTACTCCTGACCTGTGCGTACTGATGGTCCTCTCCCCCACTTAATGCTGTATAATTGTTCAAAATTTCTCTACAGACAAACCCCTCTACCCACAAAAGATGAGTGGCTTTTCTCCCAGTCTTGGCTGGAATCAGCTTTAAGCCATATCCATCAAACTGTCCCCTTTTCCTCTCCTCTATAAAATCCTCTCATTACCTGGTTAATGCTACTCTTATGATCATTGGTTGCTATTCTCACCCTATTTTTATACTACAGTGTTTACAGCAGGTTATAATGGAACAAACGAAGGCCTTCAACAACTAGGCAGTCAACCAAATGCTGCTACAAGGATTTACTTGGCTCTCCACCCAGGAGACAGTGGCCTGAGGCATTGCCCCAGGCCTGCGAAGAGTACCTGATTGCCCCATGTCAGCAGGAAGTAGCTCTAAAGATAGATCATCGTCCCTCTACCCGTCCTGGACTTTTGGGACTAATGTAACCCCATACAAATCCTGCTTTATAAAAAACAAAAGAGGGGAATGTTAGGAAACTGGCGCAGTTTTAGCCAGGTGGTCCCATGGCCCAGTTACCTGAGCTAGGATCCACTCCCATCCTAATGTGATTCGCTGCTCCTGCTTCCCTGCCCGCCCTCAGGAAAAGTTTTAAAAGAACCTGTTCCTGAACACAGTGCTCTCTTGGTCCTTCTCTCCTGTGCTCTCTTGGCCTCTCTTGGCTTCTCTCCTCCTCATCTCTCTTCTCCCTCCTCTGTCTCTCTTTCTTACAGTCTCCTTCTCTCTTTTTCTTTTGCCACCCCTTCACTCTGGTCTGTAGCTTGTTCCCCAATAAACCCTTTCCCTTAAAACAAACAAACAAAAAACAATTGTGAATTGAGTTGCAACACAGTTAGGGGTACAGATAAGTCTTATAATGATAGATTTATTTTCAGATACTTCCATAATGTTTGTAGCAGATTGCATTGTTAGAGTACCTAGAGTACCTTTTCCCCACAGCCTCACCAACATTTGTAATTTTTTCATTTGGGTTAAGATAACCATTCTAATTGCAGTGGGGTGCAACTTCATTGTAGTTTTTATTTTCATTTCCTTGATGCTTAGAGATCCTTTCCATCTTTCAGGCATTTGAATGTCATCATTTAAAAATGCCTTTTCATGTTCTTTGTTATTTCTTAACTAGATTGTTAATTTTTTAGTTGTAGAATTTCTTGAGCTCTTATAGATTCTCAATATTAATCCTTTATTAGTTGCATAGTTTGCAAATATTTTCTCCTGAGTTGCCTCTTCACTCTACTGAGTGTTTCCTTTGCAGGGCAGAACTTCTTAGCTTAATGCAATCAAATTTGTCTACTTCTGTTTTTATTTCCTGTGATTCTGGGTTCCTTTCCAAGAAGTCTTGGCCTATACCAATGTCTTTCAGAGTTTCCCTGAAAGACAGGGAATTTTATGGTTTGAGGTCATAGATTTAGATCCTTGATTGATTCTGAGTTGTATAAGGTGTAAGGTAGGGGTCTTGTTTCATACTTTTGCATGCAAAGATCTAATTTTCCCAGCACCACTTGTTGAAGAGACTGTCCTTTCTCTAGGGATTGATTTTTAGCTTCTTTGTTAAAGAATACTTGGTTATAGATATAGATATATGTATTAACTTGCTTGTGGGGTTTATTTTCTGTTCCACTGATCTAATGTCGATTTTTGTGCCAGTAACCAGATGTTTTAATTATAATTGTCCTTGTAGAATGTCTTGAAATCTGGTAGTGAAAGCCCTATGGCTTTTTTTTAGTATTTTTCTTTATTATTTGCGGTGTCATGACTCAAGCATTTAGTGTTTTTTCTAGATGGGGAGAATTTCCTTGTTTAAAAGATTTTTTATTTATTTGGGATGCAGAGTCAGAGAAATAGGGAGAGACAGAGGTCTTCCATCCTCTGGTTCACTACCCAAATCATTGCAATGTCCAGAGCTGCGCCAATCTGAAGCCAGGAGCCAGGAGCCTCCTCTGGTTCTCCCATGTGAGTGCATAGTCCAAACACTATGGCCATTCTCCAATTACCTTCCACACCATTAGCAGGTAGCTGGACCAGAAGAGCAGCCAAAACATGAACTAGTGCTAATATGGAGTACTGGCACCATGGGTGGAGGGTTATCCTACTTCACCATGATGCTGGCCCCTGTCCTTTTTCATTTTTATTGGGATCACAACAAATATGTAAATTGCCTTGTGTTGTATGTTCGTTTATATTATTTCCAAACCATGAACCTGGAAGATGTTTTGGTTTCTTGTATCTTCTATTTCTTTCTTTAATATTTTGTGGTTTTTATTGTAGAGATCTTTTACCTCCTTTGTTAAGTTTATTTCAATGTATTTAACTATTTTTGTAGCTATTGTGAATCATACTGATCTTACAAGTTCTTTCTCAACCAAAGCATTGTTTTTGTTACAAAACTATCAATATATAGTTTGAGAAAAATTGCAATTAGTTCTTCTTTAAAGGTCTGGCCTTAAAACAATCTGGTTCTGAGCTTTTCTTTGTTTGGAAGTTCTGTATTACTGAACCAATCTCCATCTTGGTTATTGCTCTATTTAGGTTTTCTATGTCTTCATGATTCAGTTTTGGTAGATTGTATATATCTAGAAATCTGCTCATTTCTTCTATATTTTCCAATTTGTTGTCATATAGCTGCTTGTAGTAATTCCTCAAGATTCTTTTTATTTCTGTGGTTTCCATTACAACATCACTTTTTCATCTCTGATTTTGTTAGTTGGGGTATTTTCCCTTTTCTTTGGTTAGTTATGCTGATCATGTATCAATTTTATTTGTTTATTTTTTCAAAAACCAGCTCTTCATTTCACTGATTTTTTATATAGTTTTGTTTCAATTTCATTTCTTCGCTAATTTTAACTATTTATTTCCTAATACTGCTTTTTTGTCTGTTTTTATTGTGTTTTCTTAGATCTCAATATGCATTCTTAAATCATCTATCTGATGCCTTTCCAATTGCTTGATGTTGGCACAAACTCCTATAAAGTTTCTCATAACACTGCTTTTGCTGTATCCCATCAGTTTAATTTGTTGTATTGTAATCTTCATTCATTGCTAGCAACTTTTTTTTAAAGGTTTATTTATTTATTTGAAAGTCAGAGTTGCACAAAGAGAGGAGAGGCTGAGAGAGAGAGAGAGAGATAGAGAGAGAGAGAGAGAGAGAGAGAAAGAGAGAGAGAGAGAGAAAGGTCATCCATCTGATGGTTAACTTCCCAATTGGCTGCCAATGGCTGGAGCTGTGCTGATCCAAAACCAGGAGCCAGGTGCCTCCTCTGGGTCTCCCACATGAGTGCAGTGGACCAAGGATCTGTGCTGTCTTCTACTGCTATCCCAGGCCATAGCAGAGAGCTGTATTGGAAGTGGAGTAGCTGGTTCTCAAACCAGCGTCCATATGGGATGCTGGTGCTTCAGGCCAGGGCATTAACCCACTGTGCCACAGCGCCAGCCCCTTCTAGCAACTTTTTAAAATTATTTTTTAAGGAATACAGATTTCATATATACAACTTTAGGAATATAGTTACTCTTCCCAGCATACCTACCCTCCCACCCACACTTCCATGCCTCTTCCTCCTCCCTCTCCTCTTCCCAGTCTCATTCTCCAATAAGATTCATTTTCAATTACTCTCTAGCAAGTGTTTGATTTTTTCTGTAATCCTCAGTTGAATGAGAAGCATGTTTTCTGTCTCTATGTGTTTACATAAATTTTAGAGTTTCTTACTTTCTTACTCTTTAGCATCATAAAACTGTGGTCAGAAAAGATGCATGGGGATTTCAATTTTTTTGAATTTGCTGAGACTTGTTTTATGGCTTAGCATTTATTCTATCCAAGAGAAAGATCCATGCACAGATGAAAAGGATGTGTATTCTGTTGTGGTTTGAAATGTGCCATAAATATCAATTAGGTCCATTTGGTCCATATTGAAGATTATCTGTGTTGTTTCTCTGTTGATTTTGTCCAGTTTTATGTCCATTGCCTAAAGTGTATTGTTGAAGTCTCATATTAATATTATATTTGAGAATATATATCCCTGTATAGATATTAACATTTGCTTTAAATAGCCAAGAACCCTGGTATTGGGTACATATGTATTTATTATAGTCACAACACCCTGTTGAATCATTAATTGATGCCTTTCTTTGTCTCTTTTAACAGATTTTGTGTTAAAGTCTATGTTGTGTGATATTAAGATGGCTTTTCCTGCTGTGTTTGCTTTCTGTTAGCCTGGAATATCTTTTTCTATTATTTTCTTTCAGTCTGTGTGTATCTTTGTTTGGAAGGTATGTTTCTTTTAGGTAGTTAATAGAGAGGTCTTGTTTTTTAAACCTTTCAATAAGTCTATATATTTTATTGTAGAATTAAGCCATTTATATTAAAGGTTATTGTTTGTAAATAATGACTTGGTCCTGCCATTTTTTTCCCAAATATTCTTATTCTTCGCTTTAGATTTCTTTGTACTTTTATTATCACCTTTTTTCTGCACTCACAATCTTTTAAGGATGCATATGTTCTCTATTTCTGTGTGTAGCACATCCTTAAATATCATTTGTAAGTCTGCATGAGTTGTGAAAAATCCTTTCAATTTCTGTTTGTTTAGGGAGACCTTTATTTCTCCTTCATTTATAAATGAGAGCTTTGCTGTGTACAATATTCTGCATTGACAGATTTATTCTTTATGATTTGGACTATGTCTCTTCAGTCCCTCCTAGTATGTAGGGTTGCTGATTAGAAATCACCGGGTTCTAGTCCAGGTCGGGGTGCCAGATTCTGTTCCAGTTGCCCCTCTTCCAGGCCAGCTCTCTGCTGTGGCCCAGAGTGCAGTGGAGGATGGCCCAAGTGCTTGGGCCCTGCACCCCATGGGAGACCAGGAAGAAGCACCTGGCTCCTGCCTTCGGATCAGCGCGGTGTGCCAGCTACAGCGTGCTGGCCACGAGGCAATGGAGAGTGAACCAATGGCAAAAAGGAAGACCTTTCTCTCTGTCTCTCTCTCACTGTCCACTCTGCCTGTCAAAAACAAACAAACAAACAAAAAGAAATCAGCTATCATTCTAATTGGTGATCATCTGAAGGTAATCTGGACTTTCTTATGCACATTTTAGAATCCTTTCTTAAAGTTTTACTGTTGAAAGTGGTGGGGCAGTGGAGCTCTGGTCATTGCAGCTGGTGGGTCATGAGTCCAATATAACAGCCGAGTTGGGCATGATAAGTCTCCTCTGTTGTCAGCATTGGGAGAGTATGATCACATCAGGAAGCATGATCACAGCCTGCTCTCCTCTCTGCCAAGGTGACCAATGCTCATGGTGAGCCCACAATGGCTACACATCCCCATTAACACAAGCATGGGAACCACACAGAGGATCTCTGTGGTCCTCAGTGTGGACACAGAACTCTCTGCAACGACCCACCCCCCAGGCACTCAGAGAACTCTGAATCTCTGAAGCAAGACACATGGATTTACCAGAGACCCAGTTAACCCCAGTCCTATCATTTAGTCACCGATTTCATGTGAGCAGGGTTCCCAAAGTCAAAGGGACAGGGAATCCACTCTCATCTCTGCTAGCCTACCCATCCACAGAGAGAGCCTGAGCATTCCCAAGCCAACTGCCTCTCTATTCTGTTAGGTTACTATTCCTGTATCAAATGTTTATAAAACCCAAGAATGAATCCATTTAGGTCTGAAGTATTTTCCTTGGATAGTTAACTATGGATTGGATTTCCATAATACAAATGACCAGTGAGAATTTGATCTTGTGTTTCCATGTTGTTTTTTGAACTGTTTTCTCAAGAAAATTACCTGTTTCATCTAAGTTTTTTAATTTGGAGGCATAAAAATTATACACAATACTTTTTTATATCACTTAAATGACTATAATATACAAAGAAGTTTCCTTTTTTCATTGCTGATATGGATAACTAGCATATACTATTTTGGTGAGGGAAACTATCTTCATAGGAGTTTATGAAGTTTAAAGAATCTTTCAAAGATATAATTTCACATACATTATTGTTTGCTCTTTCATGGTTTTCTACATTTTATCTTAAGTATGTTGTTGCTTCAAAGTGTGTGTGTGTGTGTGTGTGTGTGTGTGTATGTGTATGTGTGTATGTCTTCTGGCAGGGAAATTTGGTTCATTTCTTTGCAAGCTTTTATCTTTTCTGATAAATGAATGTAATTCAGTAAATTCCTTGTAAGCATTGCCAAAGCTATAATCCAAGTGTTTTGAGGAGCTATATATTTTCATTCTAAATAAGTTCAAAATAATGTCTGGTGGCAATTTGGATCCTCTTTGACTAATAGGTTTTATATAAATGTGATTTGTTTCCAAACATCTATAGGCAATCTGGTTGTTGTTCATTTGTTTAGTTTTCTATCCTTTTATCCTTGGCTCTAGTTTTTTGAGTATTGATTTAATGATTCAAAATATATTCTATTTGATACATACAAATATTTTAAAATATATTTTCCACAGTTATTTTAATAAGTGTATCTCTCTCTATATATATATATCTATCTATATACCTATATAGATAGATAGATATATATATACCAAATATATACCAAATATATATCTATATCTATCTATCTATATATATATATATATATATACCAATTCATTCAAGTGGGTAAATATGTTGTATAAGGCACTGCTCTATTTCATCATGTTGGGATTTCTTTCCACACCTCTGGTCTCTGATCCAGGTTTCTACATTCTGCATACTCATTCAGGAAAAGGGGAAGATCTAATGGGAAACATAACTGATCAGTGTTAAATATAGGATCCGAGGCACCGTAGATGATCAAAGCAGATTTCTTCCCTGGACACTTTTGTACAGATTCTGTGGAGGCTTCCAAATGCCTTTTATCTTTCTCTGCATTTCTTGTGATTTAGGAAATGCATTTTGCTCTGATTGCTGTAAATATATTTCTCTCTAGGTCATGCAAATTTGCCTGTGTATCGTGTAGATTACTTGGCCCACCACAACCCTTTTTTCCTCTTCCTTTCTCCCACTCAGGAATTAAAATGACACCAGCCCAGGTCTCTTCCAGAGCCTTTACTAAACTATGAACAAATCCAAACATCCTTGCTATATATTACTGGACATGTACTTAGCAGCCACTCTCCTTATCTCAATTCTGATGCTTTAATTTAACAGTTATGTGATTGTAGCTCTTCGATTGCTTAAAACTGTCAAGTCACAATGCACCTCAATACAGGAAACACATGGAAATCTTACCTGTAAGAGTTCTTGCAGCCTCACACACAAGGAGTGGGGTTTAGAGGTTTTCTACATTGAGGAGCAGAGAAGAGGATCTCACAGGATGTTGAACCTTGGCAAAAATACATAAACAAATGCTTCCTCATTTACAATATCTAACTGTATTTTGGCTGAATTCTTTTTTTTTTTTTTTTTGGACAGGCAGAGTTAGACAGTGAGAGAGAGACAGAGAGAAAGGTCATCCTTCTGTTGGTTCATGCCCCAAATGGCCACTATGGCCGGCGTGCTGCGCCAATCTGAAGCCAGGAGCCAGGTGCTTCCTCCTCGTCTCTTGTGTGGGTACAGGGCCCAAGCACTTGGGCCATCCTCCACTGCCTTTCCAGGCCACAGCAGAGAGCTGGACTGGAAGAGGAGCAACCGGGATGGAACCGGCGCCCCAACAAGGACTAGAAACCGGAGTGCCGGTGCCACAGGCGGAGGATTAGCCTAGTGAGCCACAGCACCGGCCAGGTTGAATTCTTTATAATCTCCTGTTGAGTGATCAACTTGGATTTCATATTACTCTGTCTGTATGAGTGTTTTAATATCTTTGACTGGAGTATGTGTACATTTGATATTCCCTCCATGTGGCCTCAGCAGAACCCAGGACAAACAGCCCATTCTCCAACAGGATTTTATATTTAAATCATTGCCTTAAGAAGAAATATGCTATGAAGCAGGAAAAATGTCATCTGTAACATGGACTTCAGCTACCTGGACAATATTTTCATCAATTATAAGACTTGCCTTCAAAATTGTAAGTGATATTCCTTAGGCTCTAAGCCTTATTAAATTTCTTTTATTCCTTCGTGCACTCAGGCTGGGAGCCACTGTACCCATGTATGGCTTGATACTCAACTTACAGGAACTGGGGAGCAGTATCTTCATGTTCCAGATCCTCTTTGGAGCTGTGCCATTCATATCCAGATGTATTATCCTTTTTATAATGAAATACGTGGATCGTCGGAGAAATCAGTCACTGTTTTTCTTCCTGGCAGGACTTTGCATTCTGGCCAATGCCTTTTTGTTGAAAGGTGAGAGAGGCAGGAGTTTGGGGGAAGGAATTGGTTTCCCTCAGTCCTCAGGAATTAGGTGGGTTTATATGTGGCCAAAAAAAGAATGCCACTGGCTTTGAGAGCTGAAGGCTTTCCTGATACTAACAAGACAGCCTGAAAGTGCTCCTGATTAAAACTCATTGGCATGTCTTAGGCTCCAACTGAGCCAGTGTCAGCAAGGGGTGCCTCAGATACACAGGTGACTTCATGACATGCAGGATGAACCTGGGCACAAGTACTGACTACATAGTGTTACTCTCTACCAGTTATAGCACAGACCACTGGCTAATCATGCTGTAACACTTGGGAGGGGTTGGCCTTGCCTTTGTGTCTCCAAACACACACACAGTGCTCTCATTGCGTCTGTCTGGCACTCTTTCCAGTGTTAAGCACTTCCTGTTTTGGCATCAAACTCACCCTTTTATATTCACTTTTTTTTTTAGTCTGTCATTTAAGTCACCATAAATACAAAAGAATCTTAGGAGAAACTCTTTGACTAAGTGAAATGAAAGCCCTGTCTTCAATCAGAGAACTCTATGGCAGGAACAAGAGTCTCATCTGGTTTTGTTGTTTAACTTGTTTTGTGTTCTGTGGCCCAAACTGATGAGCTTCACGCCACCTCATGCAAACTGGCTGACTTTGAGAATACCCTTCTACATTATTTAGTCCTATTGGGGGTAGTTGCTCTGGTGCATCAGGTAAAGCCGCAGTCTGAAGTGCCAGCATCCCATATGGGTGCCAGTTCAAGCCCTGGCTGCTCCACCTCTGATTTACCTCTCTTTTATGGTTGGAAAGCAGTAGAAGATGGCCCAAGTGCTTGTGCCCCTGCACCCATGTGGGAGGCTTGTAGGAAGCTCCTTGCTCCTTGCTCCTGGTTTCAGATTGGCTCATCTATGACCATTGTGGCGATTATGGGAGTGAACCAGTAGATGGAAGACTCATTCTCTCTCTCTCTCTCTCTCTCTCTCTCTCTCTCTCTGCCTCTGCTTCTCCGTAACTTTGCCTTTCAAGTAAAAATAAATCTTTAAAAATAAATATATGAAGTCCTATTAGATTTTTTTCATTGAATTGTATAAGTTCATTTTTGAAATTTTTAGTATTAATGTTTCCCTGGATAACATTGCTTATGTCCAAATACAAGACTTAATTCTCTCATAAACTATTATTCTAGATCCTGTATCTCTTCATCCTATCCACTCTAAATAAACACAATCTATTTGTTACCATTTGGTAGAATACTTGTCCTATATGAAAAATGGTTCCTCACACTCTTAATTATAAACTGTTCAATATTAAAGTATTTCCAGTTATTACCTGTAATGTATGTACATACAGTAACCTATGAAATTACTGATGTTATATATAATATATCATATTAATGACATATAATAACCATATATATATTTATTATCTGTAAATACATCAATGCATTACAGAAATTATACAGGAAAAGTAAAACTGATTTTCACTCATTGTTTAAGCCATGACATTATACAGTCAATGCACAATATCCATTTAAAAATCATCCCATGACTTCTAGGATGTGCAGTTCTTATACATTAGATCATACACTTGAACTCCCCACCAACCTTCCGATAGTTGTTCCACAGTTATTTGGAGGTCGAAAAATTTCTCTATCTAAGGTTTTCTGACTCTTACTGGTCTTCCCTTCTCCAGAGATGCAGACTCCACGTGTGATTTTAGCCACTTTGGGAATCGGTGCTGTTTCTACTGCCCTTACTACTTTTACAGTCCATTTTGCAGAACTCATCCCCACTATATGCAGGTACAAGAATAAGAGACCTATGCTTGCTTTACAAAATGTATTTTTCTATAATAATTCACATTTATTTTGGGAATAAAATTGAGACTGTTTAGGTGTCAGTGGAATAAATGGTGATGCAAATGAAGGAAACCATCACCAACTATTAATAAAGCTAACTTTATACCTGAAAATGTGCCAAGTCCAACAAGGCATCATTTCATTTACCTTAAGGACCACTCTACAGAATTGGTGCTACATTGATCTCTACTTCAATAATAATGAAATTAAGGCTTCAAGCAATTACTAACATCATAAAATCAAACAGGGAGAAATAGAAGCAAATCTCACTATTAAGGGCTTGCTGTGTGTGTAATAACTGTTTCACTATGCTCCATACTGAAAGCAAGATGATAAATAAGATGTTGCATGTAACATTTGTACAAAAATTTTTTGTATTGTTATTTTCACACAAAGGTCAACACTTACGGGAATCAATAATTTGTTCTCAAGAATTGGGGCAGTAATGGCCCCCCTCCTCATGACCTTAGTAGTGTATTCTCCCCACCTGCCCTGGATCATGTATGGAGTCTTCTGCATCCTTTGTGGCCTGATTGTCTTCCGCCTTCCGGAAACCAGGAATCAACCTCTTCCTAACACCATTCAGGATGTGGAAAATGAGTGAGTAAATCCTGTAGCAGTCACCAGAGTGCATTGTAACTGTGTTCATATCACCGTCATGAGGAAAGGAATGACCCTTAGGGTTTTGTCCAAGTGGGTGCAACCAGGGCTGTTGTCTCCATGTCCTTGAGTTCAGTGGCAGTGTTGCCCCAAGCACAGAAGTGTCAGATTCTTTGTGAGACTCCCTAGGTTACAGAGACAGTTCCACACTGTGGTGAAAGGCCAAAAGTTTTCTCATTATGAATGGTTCATACTCTCTACCCTTATGAGAAAGACACACTGCTCACATTTTCTCAGAAATCTACTGAAATGTAATGCTTCATTCTCATCCAGTTTCATCATCCATCAACCCAATGAGTGCCTGATAAATATGGGAAAGAACTAAATTTGTCTAATGGACATAAAACTATTTAGTGATTTAATTAGGTAGAATTATGGGACTAGAATATGGAACAAACATCCTTGCAGAGTTGCCACTATATCTACAGAAGGTTGGTCTGTTGGGATATTTGTGAGACATGCGTAGTTATTTTATATCTTCTTAGTTTCTTGACTTTGTTTTTGTTGGATTTCTTTTTCCCAGCACAAAAGATTCAAGGAAAGTAAAGAATGAAGATACTTCCCTGAAAATAACACAATTTTAAGGCATTCTCAAGAATTGATATAAAGAACTAAATAATGAAAAAAATAAAGCTTGTTCCTGTGTATTTGTAAAACCAGTGAACTACAATGTATAGATGGATGCCTTTTACATTCATAGAACTAAATATATCAATTTTCCCAAAATAATTTATGAGTTTAAGTACTTCCACCAACAAACTGTTTACATGAGGGAGGAGTAGTTGAAAACTAGCTCCAAGTTCATCCACAACTTATTAACAGCTAAGGTGATTTATTAAAGGCAGCATTATTCATGTGATCTGGCTATCACACTATTGATATTTGCAAAGGAAATGAAATCACTATGTCAAAGAGATATCTGCACTCCCATGCTTATTGAAGCACTATTCATTATAGCCAAAATGTGGAATCAATGTAAAATACAATAGATCAATAAATACTGAACAAGAAATGTAGATACTGAATATTATATGATTCAGTTATTAAAAAGAGAAAATTCTATCGTTTTAAACAAAAGGATGGACCTGCAGGACATTACGATAAAGAAAAATGCCAAGGATGGAAAGACAAGAGCTGCATGATCTAACTCATATGTAGAATCTCTGATAAGTAGATTTCACAGAAATAGAGCATAGGTGTTGGTTACCAGAGAGTGAGGCAGTTGGAAGAAGGATGCAGGTGGGGAAATGCTGGTAAAGGATATAAAAATACAGTTTTTTTTATGACAGGCAGAGTGGACAGTGAGAGAGAGAGACAGAGAGAAAGGTCTTCCTTTGCCGTTGGTTCACCCTCCAATGGCTGCCGCGGCCGGCGTGCTGCGGCCGGCGCACGGCACTCATCCGATGGCAGGAGCCAGGTGCTAGGTGCTTTTTCCTGGTCTCCCATTGGGTGCAGGGCCCAAGCACTTGGGCCATCCTCCACTGCACTCCCGGGCCACAGCAGAGGGCTGGCCTGGAAGAGGGGCAACCGGGACAGACTCCGGTGCCCTGACCGGGACTAGAACCCAGTGTGCCGGCACCGCAAGGCGGAGGATTAGCCTGTTGAGCCACGGCGCCGGCCTAAAATTACAGTTATGTTGAAAGAGTAAGTTCAAGAGATCTGTTGTACAGCCTCCTGACAATAGTTAATAACAACTTAGTGTATTCTTTAAAAATGCTGAGAGTGGATGGTATTATAACTGTAAATTGATAACTGAATGAAATAATGAAATGGGAAACAGCCAGATTTAACCATTCTGTTATGCAAGTATACATAAAAATTATATTCTGTATAATAAATATAATTATCTAAAAGTCAAAAGTAAATTTGCAAAAAAGGCACATCATGGGGAAATCAATGGTCATATATGATAAAGTGTGTCATGAACAGAGTAGCCACATTAATATTAGACAAAATAGGCCGTCGCCGTGGCTCAACAGGCTAATCCTCCGCCTTGCGGCGCCGGCACACCGGGTTCTAGTCCCGGTCGGGGCGCCGGATTCTGTCCCGGTTGCCCCTCTTCCAGGCCAGCCCTCTGCTGTGGCCCGGGAGTGCAGTGGAGGATGGCCCAAGTGCTTGGGCCCTGCACCCCATGGGAGACCAGGTAAAAGCACTTAGCACCTGGCTCCTGCCATCGGATGAGTGCGGTGCGCCGGCCGAAGCGCGCCGACCGCGGCAGCCATTGGAGGGTGAACCAACGGCAAAGGCAGACCTTTCTCTCTGTCTCTCTCTCTCACTGTCCACTCTGCCTGTCAAAAAAAAAAAAGAAAAGAAAAAAAAGAAAAAAAAATATTAGACAAAATAGACAACACAAAACTATTAAAAATACAAAGAAGGACATTATGTAATGAACAAGAGAAAAATTCAGTGGGAAGCTGGAACCAAACTAAATGTATATACATGAAACACCAGAGTGGCTGGCTATTTAAAACAAATTTTAGTGGATTTAAAGAGTCATAGGCCCCAATAGAATAATAATAGGGGTCTCTGACAGCCACTTTCGTCAATGGATAGATCATCTAGACAGAAAATCAATAAACAGCAGAGGTAATCTGCCATATTATAGATATATGAACATTTCATCCTGGGGCGAATAGAGGATAGAATATGGATAAATCTGCCATTGAGTAGTGGGTGAAGATGCCACCTACAGTGCCAGGATCTCCTTTAGATACTGGTTTGAGTCCTGGCTGTACCATTTCTGATCCAGCTCTCTTATGATTTGCCTGTTAAAGCAATGGAAGATGGCCCAAATATATGAGCCCCTACACCCACATGGGAGACTTGGAAGAGCCTCCTCACTTCTGGCTTCAGATTGGACCAGCTATGGCTCTTGCAGCCATTAGGGGAGTGAACCAAAAAATGGAAGATTTCTCTATGTATCTCTCCCTTTCTCTCTAACTCTGCCTTTCAAATAAATAAAATAAGTCTTTCTTTTAAAAAATGAACATTTAACAACACAGCTACAAAATACACATTATTTTCAATAGTGCATGGAATCTTCCATAGTGTGGACCATTTTATAGGCCATAAAGCATGTCAATAAATTCAGAAAATTAAAATCATATCATGTATATTTGCTGGCCATATGGAATAAAGCTGGAAATTAACAACTTAACAATCTCTAGAAAATATGCAAACACATGGACACTGAACCATATACTACTTGAATGAACATTAAGTCATAGAAGAAATCTAAAAATATTTTAAAATCCTAGAAAGATGACAACATTACAAATCATAAAAATGGGATGCAGCAAAAACAGAGTTCAGATCAAAGTTTATAGCAAATAGTGCCAACTTTTAGAAATTGGAAAGCAATCAAATAAAATCTAACAATGCATGTCAAGGACCGAGAAAAACAGGAACAAATCAAGCACAAAATCAGTAGAACAAAAGAAATAATAAAAAGTAAAGAAGAGGCCAGCGCTGCGGCTCAATAGGCTAATCCTCCACCTTGCGGCGCCAGCACACTGGGTTCTAGTCCCAGTCTGGGCGCCGGAATCTGTCCCGGTTGCTCCTCTTCCAGGACAGCTCTCTGCGTGGCCAGGGAGTGCAGTGGAGGATGGCCCAAGTGCTTGGGCCCTGCACCCCATGGGAGACCAGGATAAGCACCTGGCTCCTGCAATCGGATCAGTGCAGTACGCCGGCCACAGCGTGCCGGCTGCGGTGACCATTGGAGGGTGAACCAACAGCAAAAGGAAGACCTTTCTCTCTGTCTCTCTCTCTCACTGTCCACTCTGCCTGTCAAAAAAAAAGTAAAGAAGAAATAAACAAAATTTAAATTAAAAAAATGAGGATATTGGATAGTTGAATGTGCCATTTTCAATTGCTCTTGGATAGGAAAAGAACAAAGGAAGGGCATTTGTAGAGGTCTGGCTGACAGAATGATTGATGAAGAACTGAAGAAACAATGAAGACTCTGGGACAAGAGGAGAGAAGACAGAGACACTGATGCAGCCAGCTACACAGTACAGCCATTGGCCAGCTGTCAGTTGACCTCTAACCACATCAAAGTAGGGAGAAATTCATCTGCACCTAACTGCTTAGTTTTATCTGAGAGAGAATTCCACAGACCCCTACTGACTTGACTATTTCATCCTGGGGAGGTGATTGGCTTCTGAGCAACTGCCAGACTTAGAAGAGGAATGCCACATTACTTCCTTCCTTTGTATATATATACAAAATATATATAATCTAAACAGGCCCACAAGAGCAATGAGATTGAAGCAGAAATCAAGTTTCTGATCAAAGAGAATTCTGGGACCTGATGATTTACTATTAAATTCTACAAGACATTCAATGAGGAAATAATTCCAATACTCTTCAAAATGTTGCAAAATTCTGAACAAGATGGAATTTTGCCACTCTTTGGAGGAGCCCAGCATCATTTTGATACCAAAATTGAGCAAAGACATGACACAAAAAGAAAACTATTGATCTATCCTTAATGAATATAAATGCAAAGATGCTCAGCAAAATATTAGCAAATCAAATCCAAAACCACACCAAATAGATCACATACCTTGGGTTAATATCATGATCAAGTAGGATTTAACCCAGAAAGGCTAGATGGTTCAACATTCATAAATCAATAAACATCATAAATCATATCAATAGAACAAAGAATAAAATCACATGGTCATCTGAAAAGATGCATGAAAGCATTTGATAAGATTCAATACCCCTTCATGATAAAGACTATCTGTAAATTATGCACAGCAGAAATATTCCTCAAAATCATTAAGGCTATATATCACAAACCAATAGCAAAGATAATACTGAATGGGGAAAAGCTGAAAGCATTTCACTTCAGATCAGGAACAAGATAAGGATATCCATTTTCACTACTTAAATTCAATATAACCATAGAAGTTAAAGCAATTAGGGAAGAGAAAAATAAAGGGGTTCAAAATTGGAAAACATGAAGTCAAATTACCTGTCTTTGCAGACGACCTGATGTTGTACATGTACAAATCTACACACTCCAACAAAAAGCTGTTAGAATATTAACCAGTTCAGTAAAGTTGCAGGTTACAAAATGAATGTACAAAAAGTAGCTCTTATTTATATGCTAAATCATGAACTCACAGTAAGAGTAATCAAGGAAGAAATCCAATTCACAATTGCCACACAAAAATTCATATGTTTGGGAATAAATTTGACCACAGAAGTGAAAAATCTGTGCAGTGAAAATTATCAAACATTGGTGAAAGAAATCATCAAAGACAAAAAGATGAGAGGATATTCCTGGCAAATGGATTGAAAGAATCCAAATCATCAAAACGCCTATACTCCCTACAGCAGTCCACACATTCAATACAATTCCTATAAAAAAAAAATCTGCTTTGAAAGAAAATGGATGCAACTGGAAACCATTGTACGTAATGTGATACATCAGTCCCAAAAGACAAATATCATGTTTCCTTCATCTGTGGTAACTAAAAGAGTATTTAAAAAGTAAATTACTTGAGGAAATTGACATTTTGAGGTTGTCTATATTCCCATTTGAAAATATTCCTTTCGCTTTTAACTTGCTAACCTTCTTATACCACAAAGAATGCATCCCTTTTACTGCAGTGTAAATTTAACAGATGTGCTCAAAAGCAAAAAGAAAGGTAGAGAGGGCAATACAGGGGAAGGGAGGGACAAAATGAAAATCATTATATTCTTAGAATTGTATCTATTTTCTAAACTGAATCTGTTAAAAACTAATTTTAAAATAAAATGAGGGGGCCAGAGCTGTGGCATAGCAGCCCTAACCTGCAGTGCCAGCATCCCATGGTGTGGGTCATGTTTCATACTTCTGCATGTAGAGATCCCTTTTACCAGCACCATTTTTTGGAAAAGCTTTTCCTGGCTCCATGGATTGATTTCAGCTCCTCTGTCACAGAAAAGTTTGTTGTAGATGAATTGAAATATTTCTGGGGTTCTGTTCTGTTCCATTGGTCTATATGTCTATTCTTGCGCCAGTACACAGCTGTTGTGATTTCAACAAAGTGTAATATACAATAAACTCTGTAATTGTGATGCCTCTAGCTTTGTTTTTCTTGTATAGGATTGCTTTAGCTATTCAGAATCACTTATGTTTCCATATGAATTTCAGCATCGTTGTTCTAGATCTGAGAAAAATGTCATTGGTATTTTGATTAGGATCACATTGAATCGGTAATTTGCTTTCTGCAGTATGGACATTTTGGTGATGTTAGTTCTCCCAATCAACAAATACATAATATTTTTCATTTTTTGTGATTTTTAAAATATTTTATAATTTTTTATGATATCAAAAGGGTGGTTTATTACAAACCAATTATTTTTATTTTTTTTTATTATAAAGCTTTTATTTAAAGAATATAAATTTTCAAAATACAGCTTATGGATTACAATGGCTTCCCCCCCCCATAACTTCCCTCCCACCCGCAACCCTCTCCTTTCCCGTTCCCTCTCCCCTTCTATTCACATCAAGATTCATTTTCAATTCTCATTATACACAGAAGATCAGTTTAGCACATGTTACGTAAAGATTTCAATGTTCTGCCCTCACATAGCAACACAAAGTGAAAAATACTGTTGGAATACTAGTTATAATATTAATTCACAATGTACAGCACATTTAGGACAGAGATCCTACATGATATATATTTTTAAAATTGATTAATTTTCTATGCAATTTCCAATTTAACACCAAGGTTTTTTTTATTTTTAATTATCTTTATATACAGAAGATCGATTCAGTATATATTAAGTAAAGATTTCATCAGTTTGCACCCACACAGAAACACAAAGTGTAAAATACTGTTTCAGTACTAGTTATAGCATTACTTCACATTGGACAACACATTAAGGACAGACCCTCAGGAGACGTAAGTACACAGTGACTCCTGATGTTGATTTAACAATTTGGCACTCTTATTTATGGCGTCAGTAATCTCCCTAGGCTCTAGTCATGAGTTACCGAGGCTATGGTAGCCTTTAGGGTTCGCCGACTTCGATCTTATTCCGACAGGGTCATAGTCAAAGTGGAAGTTCTCTCCTCCCTTCAGAGAAAGGTACCTCCTTCTTTGATGGCCCCGTTCTTTCCACTGGGATCTCACTTGCAGAGATCTTTCATTTAGGTCTTCTTTTTTTTCCAGAGTGTCTTGGCTTTCCATGCCTAAAATATTCTCTGGGGCTCTTGAGCCAGATTCGAATGCCTTAAGGGCTGATTCTGAGGCCAGAGTGCTATTTAGGACATCTGCCATTCTATGAGTCTGCTGTGTATCTCGCTTCCCATGTTGGATCATTCTCTCCCTTTATGATTCTATCAGTTAGTATTAGCAGACACTAGTCTTGTTTGTGTGTTCCCTTTGACTCTTAGACCTATTAGTGTGATTAATTGTGAACTGAAATTGATCACTTGGACTAGTGAGATTGCCTTGGTACATGCCACCTTGATGGGATTGTATTGGAATCCCCTGGCACGTTTCTAACTCCATCATTTGGAGCACGTCTGATTGAGCATGTCCCAAATTGTATATCTCCTCCCTCTCTTATTCCCACTCTTATATTTCACAGGGATCACTTTTCAGATAAAATTTAAACACCTAAAAATAATCGTTTGTTAATTACAGAGTTCAACCACTAATACTAGAATAAAGAAACTACTAAAATGGATAAAGTATTACATTGTACAACAACTGTCATCACAAGAGCTGATCAAGTTACTGTTTCTCATAGTGTCCATTTCAGTTCAACAGGTTTCCCCTTTGGTGCTCAATTAGTTGTCACTGATCAGGGAGAACAGGTGTGCTTAATTCACTCAGAATGATGTTTTCCAGATTCCTCCATCTTGTTGCAAATGACTGGATTTCATTGTTTTTGACTGCTGTATAGTATTCTATAGAGTGCATGTCCCATAATTTCTTTATCCAAATGTATGCTTTGAATTCCCTGTGATCTTTTGCTATGAGGTTCCCTTCGTTTATCTTCTTTCATGTTGATGGCTGTGTTTCTGTGTTTCTGTGTGTAACACATCTTTAAGCACCTTTTGCAGGGCTGGACGAGTGGCAACAAATTCTTTCAATTTCTGTTTGCTATGAAAGGTCTTTTTCCACCTTCATTCACAAATGAGAGCTTTGCAGGATATAATATTCTGGGCTGGCAGTTTTTCTCTCTTAGTACCTGGGCTGTGTCTCGCCATTCCCTTCTAGCTTGTAGGGTTTCTGATGAGAAGTCTGCTGTGAGTCTAATTGGAGATCCTCTGAGAGTAATCTGATGTTTCTCTCTTGCACATTTTAGGATCTTTTCTTTCTGTTTCACTGTGGTGAGTTTAATTACAACATGTCGTGGTGAGGATCTCTTTTGGTCATGTTTATTAGGGGTTCTGTGAGCTTCCTGTACTTGGATGTCTCTGTCCTTCTCCAAAACTGGGAAATTTTCTGCTATTATCTCACTAAAAAGGCCTTCTAATCCTTTCTCCCTCTCCATGCCTTCAGGAACTCCTAGAACCCGAATGTTGGGTTTTTTAATAGTATCCTGTAGATTCCCAATAATATTTTTTAGATTTCTAATTTCCTCTTCTTGTCTTTGATTTGACTGTATATTTTCCTGTGCTCTGTCTTCTCAGTCCGATATTTTCTCTTCTGCTTCACCCATTCTGTTTTTAAGGCTCTCTAATGTGTTTGTCATTTGATCTATTGAATTCTTCATTTTATTATGATTTCTCGTCACTATCACAGTTTCATGTTCTACTAGTTGTTTCATTTCATTTTGATTCCTCCTTAATATTTCATTTTCATGAGAGAGATTTTCTATCTTGTCCATTCATGATTTCTGTAGTTCAAGAATTTGTTTTTGAGTACTGGGGAGAGCAGCAAGATGGCGGAATAGGAAGGCAGCACACTGATAGTCCGGGGAGAGACAGTTTAATAAAAGTGGAGATACTGCAGGTTCAAGGAAGAGTAGGGGAAGAAACAGCAGAGGAAACTCTTGCGGAACTAGTGATTCACAGTGGCCCTGCATGGAGAGCGTGGGAGCCTGCAGTTTGGGACACAAGCGGTAGACTCAACTCACCAGCACTGGAATGCAAGGTGAGCCGAACCTTAATAGCCCAAGACACCAGAAGGGAAGTGGAAAGAGGAGACTAGAGTGAACAAGGCTTGAAACCCTGTGGGGAAATTTCACCTGGCTAACTAGAAGAGAGAGAGAGAGAAAAAAGTGACCGATATGGACACGAGTTTCTCTCTCTCCGCCCACCTACCAAAGGTGAGCAAGAAAAAGAGCAGGTGCCATTTTGGACATACTTCATAAGCAGGGCAACCTCAGGTCTGCACCGGCCCTGAGCCCAGCAGAAAAACCTGACTCTGGGCGGGGTGGGGGTGAAAAACAGATTAGAACCTAATGAATGTGTGGTGCTAATGAACTGAGACTGTGAAAAAAGAGACGTGGGGGAGAGAACTCACATAATTCACCACATGAGTACTCTTCAGAGATGCTACAGTTCAGTAGCCTTGGCAGCCCAGTGGGAGACTGCAGGAGAATTTGAGCCAACACTGAGGGCCGCAGAGATTCCCTCTGTGGTCCTTGGGAAAGAGCTTCTGATCTTTGTCTCCTGTTTGTATATCATTCGCCTGCTAACCACCCCCAATTCCATTCAGCTGTGTGGAATTACTTCTCTTTTCAATCAAAAATAAAGAAAGAAACAGAGAGAGATTTATCATGCCTAACCTGGGAGTGTCACCTTTGGCACACCCTCAACCCTGAGGAACCAAAGAGAGCTCTCAGGCCACACACATCTCAAGCCTCTAAGGCTCCATTAAAGCAGAGAGTGGCTGGCACCGTGGCTCAACAGGCTAATCCTCCGCCTTGTGGTGCCGGCACACCGGGTTCTAGACCCAGTTGGGGTGCTGGATTCTGTCCCGGTTGCCCCTATTCCAGACCAGCTCTCTGCTGTGGCCCGGGAGTGCAGTGGAGGATGGCCCAAGTGCTTGGGCCCTGCACCCCATGGGAGACCAGGAAAAGCACCTGGCACCTGGCTCCTGCCATTGGATGAGCGTGGTGCGCCGGTTGCAGCGCGCCAGCCGCGGCAGCCATTGGAGGGTGAACCAACAGCAAAAGGAAGACCTTTCTCTCTCTCTCTCTCACTGTCCGCTCTGTCTGTCAAAAAAAAAAAAAAGCAGATAGTACACTTATCTAGAGTCATAGTATAACAAGAAAAAACACCACAGTGAAGAAACCAATATTTCAAACAACAAAAGCAAAAACCGAGGTAACAAGAACAAGGAAGACACTATGACGCCCCCAAATGAAAAAGACACCCCAATTCAAGATTACAAAATGATGAGATAGAAGAAATGCAAGAAGCAGATCACAAACCAATTGTTTGATACCATAATGTTGCTATGGCAATACAAAAGTGGATTATGACATCAACCTTGATTTGTATGTATATGACATCAGAAATGTGACTTAATGCTAACCTATTAGTTACTACATCATGCTGTATTAAATGGAATTACAATGTCGATTTATGTCATCAAAAGTCGTTATGAAAGTACAATGGTTGGATTATCACATTACAATTTTAATGATAGCACAATGGTAAATTGACTACACAATTGATTATGACCTTACCATGGAAGTATGATATGTTTATCACAAATATATGATGGTTTATCATAAATCAACACTATTGCAAATACTACCACAAATCAATACTATGATAGCACAATAATTTTATAACAATAAAACGATGATATATGACATCAAGATTGATTTTGATGGCAAAATGTTGGATTCATGACCTCAGAGGGATATTGACATAATAAAGTTATGGTCACAATATGAGGAAGGCTTATGACATCCTATGTTTTTGTGACAATACAATGGTTGGTATATGACATTATCATTTCTAATGATGATATAATGATTGATTTATGACATCACAAGGCAGTATATCAGAATGGTAGCTTTTTGATATCAGAATGGTGAAATGATCACATTGCTTTAACGACCACACAAAGGTGGATGATGATATCAAAATTGATTTTGATGTCACAATGGTGGATTTATGACATCATAATTGTGGGTTTGTGGCATAACAATGGTAGTCTGTGGTGTCAAAGTTGAATATTACATCACAATATTGATTTGTGACCTCAAAATTATTATGATATCACAATAATATTTTATAACACACACTTGGATGTAACATCACAGTGGGTTTTATAACTTTACAATTGGTTTTGCCAGTTAAATGGTAGGTTTAAGACATCACAGTGGTTATTTGGATATCATAATTGCTTTCATGACATAATGATGGAAGATTCATGACACACAGTTACATCATCACAGTGGTGTTTTATGTCATCACAATTGATTAACAATACAATGCCAGATTTGGAAATTAACAATGACAACCTTTGGCATCACAATGGATTTTTATCACTCACATTGAATGTGATATCAAATAATATATTTCAATAAAAGTAACATTCTTCTATGATTATAATCTGAAACAAATTGGATATAGAAGGAACATTCTGCAACATGATCAAGGCAATTCATGACAAGCCCACATCCAGCATCTTGTTGAATGAGGAAAAGTTAGAAATATTTCCAGTGCGATGGTGCTGTGGCACAGTGGGTTAATCTCTGCCTGTGGTGCTGTCATCTCACAAAGATAAATATATGTTTTCTCTCATTTTTGCAGCTAGTATAGAATACAAAAAATGTGTATAAATGAGATGGACATTATGTGATATTGTCCTTTTTAGTCCTTATCCATCCTATTTTGGAACTGTGGCCTTCTTACTGTTCACTGTTGAATATCATGACTAATCATGAATTACACCTGTGACTATAGAATAGTTTAATTATGACTTTGCAAAAGCTCATGAAAGAAGACAAAGTAACTAGAGAGGAATTGGGTGAAAAACAGAATGGACAAAAGTGTGGCTTCCTACTTTAACTTTATTTGAACATGGTAAATTCATGACAACTCTTTTCTTAATATCAAGAAATAACACCAATGAATTGTCACAAGCCTTCAACTTTGATGTTGTAAACCAAATATTATCTGTTCATAATCACTGGGGATATCTTCAGGCACTATTAATGGCATAATACATTGTGATGCCAATAAATTGTGATGTCACAAAATATATTCTGATGTCATAGATAAAAAATTATATGTCATAAACTAACCCTTTTGTTGTGTTATGAGAACAATTTTTCCTAATCAATTTTTAAATCATTTACCAAACTTTGTGTTGCAATGATCAACAGCAATGTTATAAACAACAATTTTGGTGCCATCAATTGCGATGTCATTAAACCATGGTGATTTTGTAATGAATTTTGAAGTAAAACATTTTTTTGTAAAATCAACTGTTAGGTCATAAATACATATCCGTTATTATAAACCAAATATAATATTGACATTATGAATTGTGATGCTATTAACTTACATTGTGATACTAGCACTTTATCACTGTGATGTCAGAAAATGACCGCTGAGTTGTCAATTATGATGTCCTAAAAAACTATTGTGTCATTTCTGTGTCAATTGTTACATCCTAAACCTATTGTGATGACATTGGCCATGAATGTGATATTATAAAGCCACTGTCATGTTTTCACAATCAACTTTGATGTCCAAAGCATCCATTGTGATGTCATAATGAATTATGATTCCTTAAAAGAAATTATAAAGTTTTAAAATTTTTATCATAGAGATCTTTGACCTCCTTGGTTAAGTTTATTCCAAGGAATTTAATTTATTTAATTATTGTGAATGGGATTGATCTTAAAGGTTATTGATTTTTGTGTGTTGATTTTATGCACAGCAACTTTACCAAACTCTCCTGTGACTTCTAATAATCTCTTAGTGGAGCTTTTGGATCTCCTATAGATAGAACTACATCATCTGCAAACAGGGGTAATTTGATTTCCTCCTTTACAATTTGTATCCCCCTT
The DNA here is from genome assembly GCA_949820135.1 of Sylvilagus floridanus. Taxonomy (NCBI): domain Eukaryota; kingdom Metazoa; phylum Chordata; class Mammalia; order Lagomorpha; family Leporidae; genus Sylvilagus; species Sylvilagus floridanus. The sequence goes on along the minus strand of OX463224.1, from coordinate 118,055,166 downwards.
GATTTCTCTTTCTTGCCTAATGGCTCTGGCTAAAACTTTCAGGACTACATTGAAGAGTAATGGTGAAAGTGGGCATCCTTGTCTGGTTCTTGTTCTTGGTGGAAATGCTTCCAAACTTTCCCCATTCACTAAGATACTGGCTGTGCATTTGTCGAACAATACTTTGGTCATGGCAAAGAATGTTCCTTCCCTCCCTTTCAATTATTTTGCATAGCTTGAGAAGAATTGGAATTAGTTCTTATTTAAAAGTCTGGTAGAATTCAGCAGTGAAGCCATCTGGTCCTGGGCTTTTCGTTGCTTGGAGGGTCTTTCTTACCGACTCAATCTCTATCTTGGTTATTGGTCTGTTTAGGCTTTTTATTTTTTTATTTATTTATTTTTTTTGACAGGCAGAGTGGACAGTGAGAGAGAGAGACAGAGAGAAAGGTCTTCCTTTTGCCGTTGGTTCACCCTCCAATGGCCACCGCGGTTGGCGCGCTGCGGCCGGCGCACCGCGCTCATCCGATGGCAGGAGCCAGGAGCCAGGTGCTTTTCCTGGTCTCACCATGGGGTGCAGGGCCCAAGCACCTGGGCCATCCTCCACTGCACTCCCGGGCCACAGCAGAGGGCTGGGCTGGAAGAGGGGCAACCGGGACAGAATCCGGTGCCCCGACCGGGACTAGAACCCGGTGTGCCGGCGCCGCAAGGCGGAGGATTAGCCTGTTGAGCCACGGCGCCGGCCAGGCTTTTTATTTCTTGCATAATACTTCACATTTAAGTATATAATCCATTTTGAGTTATTTTTTTATATAAAGTGTACACTAAGGTTTGCTGTAGCAACATTTTTGGAAAAGTCTGTGACTTCTCCACTTAATTTCTTTTGAATCTTTTTTTTTTGAAGATTTTATTTATTTGAGAGGTAGAGTTACAGACAGAGAGACAGAGATCTTCCATATACTGGTTCACTCCCCAAATGGCTGCAATGGCAGAGCTGAGCCAATCTGAAGTCAAGAGCTTCTTCCATGACTCCTACATGGGTGGAGGAGCCCAAGCACTTGGGCCATCTTCTTCAGCTTTCCCAGGCCATAGCAGAGAGCTGTATCAGAAGAGGAGCAGCTAGGACACAAACCAGTGTCCATATAGGGTGCTGATGCTTCAGGCCAGGGCTTTAAACTGCTGTACCACAGCACTGGCTGCTTTTTTTAAAAAAAAAAAGATTTATTTATTTATTTATTTGACAAGTAGAGTTAAGATAGTGAGAGAGAGAGAGGGGGAGGGGTCTTCCTTCTGTTGGTTCATCCCCCAAATGGCAGCTACTGCCAGTGCTGCGCCGATCTGAAGCCAGGATCCAGGTGCTTCTTCCTGGCATCCTATGCAGGTGCAGGCGCCCAAGCACTTGTGCCATTCTCCACTGCTGTCTCGGGCCACAGCAGAGAGCTGGACTGGAGGAGAAGCAATTGGGACTAGAACCCAGTGCCTATATGGGATGCTGGTGTCGCAGGCAGAGGATTAGCAAGTGAGCCATGGCACCGGACCCTGTCTGTTTCTTTTGAATCCTTACGCACATCAGTTGGGCATGTCCCTAGGGGTCTCCTGAGGAGCTCCCTGTTCCGCTCCATTGATCCACGTCTTCATGCTCCCATCTGTGTCACACAATCTCGATCACTGTAGCCACATAAGAAATTTTAACATCAGAGTAATTCCTCTCACATTTTTTCCAAAATCTTTTAAGCTAGTCCATGCCTGTCTCTTTCTATATACACTTTAAAATAAAGTTGTCTGCATCTAAAAAACTAATCACCTGCATTAAACCTATTTTAAAAATCTATATCCTATGTCGCTCCTTCGGCCGCAAAAGGAACGACGCTGCTCGCAGTTAATTGGTCTTCAGTAGACTTTTACTTAGAAAGAGTGGGGAAAAGAGTGGGGGACCGGGAGAAGGGAGAGAGATGGTGCGCACGTTCCTTAAGGGGGAAAGCTGGCGTGCGTATTCCTTCTCCCGCAGGCCGCTTATATACAGAATTCAACCAATCACAGTCAACAATTCAAAGTCCATGCACAGAGTTCTCCAATCCGGCACTTGATCACGCTCAGCTGTGGAGTCCTGCAGTGAGCAGGGCATCAGTGCCATCTTGTTGTTTTCCACGATCCTCAGCTAGATGGAAAGTTCAATCAGCTGCTACATCTGCATTACTGCTATAAGCCACGCCCAGCATGGGGGGGTCCCATGGCAGGCCTATCCATGGGTCCCCACATCTCCCCCGTTTTTATTATATTAAGTGACATGGAAATGTGCCTGTCTTGGGTTCCCAATGGCGCACAACCTGCTTACCCGTCATGGAGGTAATAGGAAGCTTGTCCTACCCTCTGTCTTAGGTTGCTAGGTGCACCCATCGGCGATTACCCATTATTGGCTACTGTTCCATCATGTTAAGCCACACTTCTCCATGGGGGTAAGAGCGCAAGGTGGCTAGCATAGCCTGCTGAATTACCAGGTTGGTACGCTGCTGGCAGAGTATTACAGTTCTGATCAGAACTTCTGGATTATTGGAGTTTTGAAAACCAAAGAACAATTTTATCAAATTATGAATTAACAGCTTTAAGTACATTTAAGAAAACAAATCAAATTAGGTCAGCTTTCTTACTACTTGCTACTTAAATCCAACAGATAAATTTTAGCAAATTCCTTCATAATTTCACATTAGCAATTAGGCACAAAGGATACATCTTATTCAAGAAATACTTGGTTCAAAGTAAAATGCTTAATTGGTACTATTCTTCACATGTTCTGAATGCAGACAACCACTCCACATATCTTGTATGCTTTAAACACTGGTTACCTCAAAATTCTCCCATTTCACCCACTTGGCGAGGAAGGCGAGGCCTATATTGTTAAGTACAACCTCGTAAAATTACTGTTCCAGGTGGTATTGATCATCTGTCCCAATTCTAGGGTACAATTAGAAGGATTGGTTTCATTAGGAGAGTGCAAGATAAGAATCCCTACAGGTTTTCTCTTGCATAAATCAATCTCAGAATAATTGACTAAAATACAAACTCGTTACAAAAAAATCATAAACCCCTTAACAAGCTTCATAATTACAAATCAATAATAAATGATCAAGCAATACTTTCAACAAGCCAAAAGCTAAACTAACAAGACATAAATGGCAAATATTTACAATACAAATTTTTTCATACAAGTATACATCCAGCAATCAAACACAATAATTTTAAGGATAAATTGAAACATTTACATTCTTTTGTAAAGCAAACCAAGCATAATCTGCTCAAGCATTCCCATCAATAATAGGGGTAGAGTTAGTACATAATACAAAAACAGAATAGGTAGTCCGGACACTTTTCACCATGATTAGCATTAATGAACTGTTTTATGGCTCGCATTTTTAACCCTATTCTCTGTGTCTGTAATAGAGTCTTTATAGTCTTTATCACAGCGTTTTTTCCTTGTGCTTCCTTTCATTATAATAAGGCCGTATCCAATTTAGATTTCCACATAGTTTTTGAAAATCTTTTAAGGTTTTTAGTCCTGTTGTAGCAATGGCAAATTCCAAAGGGGCCACATTTCTTAGTGGAAGCCTAAGTCCTAAATATCCAACTACGGTATCTTTTTGAACCTTTTCTGGCGCTATCTGTAATCCTGCCTCCTGCAGACATGAGCTTAATGTTATGAACGCTGCTTCCAATATATATCATCCATATAGTGGAGGATTTTGGCTTTTCCATGTCGCTGATGAACAGGCTCTATTCAATCACAATCAGTACTAACGCCTTTCTCCTGGCATTTTACTCGCGGTTTTTACAACAGTTTACTCCCACCTTTCTCCTGGCATTCTACTCCCCGTCTTTTGTCGACAGTTTACTCCCGCCTATCCTCTGGCATTCTACTCCCCATCTTTTGTCGACAGAACCGTGGTTATAATCCTAGGCTTTTTACTTACCCTCCTACATTCCCGTGTATGCACGTTTATCCTTTTCTTACTTCCTGCTTCCAGCAATTGGTCTGGCGATCCGAGTCACGGCACCACTTGTCACTCCTCCGGCCGCAAAAGGAACGACGCTGCTCGCAGTTAATTGGTCTTCAGTAGACTTTTACTTAGAAAGAGTGGGGAAAAGAGTGGGGGACCGGGAGAAGGGAGAGAGATGGTGCGCACGTTCCTTAAGGGGGAAAGCTGGCGTGCGTATTCCTTCTCCCGCAGGCCGCTTATATACAAAATTCAACCAATCACAGTCAACCATTCAAAGTCCATGCACAGAGTTCTCCAATCCGGCACTTGATCACACTCAGCTGTGGAGTCCTGCAGTGAGCAGGGCATCAGCGCCATCTTGTTGTTTTCCACGATCCTCAGCTAGATGGAAAGTTCAATCAGCTGCTACATCTGCATTACTGCTATAAGCCACGCCCAGCATGGGGGGGTCCCATGGCAGGCCTATCCATGGGTCCCCACAATCCTACTTCTTTAAACTTATCCGAGTCTTTATATTTGTATCTGTATATTGCAGACAACATATTGTCAGGGCATACTTCTTTAATGGTTTAAAAATTATGACTTTTGGGGACTGGCATTGTGGCACAGCAGGTTAAGATGCCACCTGAGATGTTGGCATCCCATGTAAGTGCTGGTTTGAGTTCCAGCTGCTCCACTTCCTATCCAGTTCCCTCCTAAGGTGCCTAGGAAAGCAGCAGAAGATGGCCTAAGTGCCTGGGCCTCTGCCATCCATGAGGGGCCCTGATGGAGTTCCAGAATTCTGGCTTTGGCCTGACCCAGCCCCAGCTCTTGAAGTTACTTGCTGAGTGAGCTCCACTTGCCAGAATGAACTAGCAGATAGGTGATCTATTCCTCTGTGTGTGTCCCTGTCTCTGTCTCTCTCATTTTTTCTCTTTCTCTCTCTCTGTAATTTTGCCTTCAAATAAATAAAAAAATAAATCTAAAAAAATGGTGACTTCCATTTGGATTATTTAGTCTATTAAATTACATCTGATGTAATTTTCCATATTCTTGTATATACATTTGCTGCTTGCTCTTTATTTTATTGTTGTCTAATTTTATATTTTTCCTTTTCTGCCTTCTTTTAAAAATATATTTGTTTTGTTCTCCTTTAATAGTACTGTAGACAATTTAACAATATCTACTAGAATTGCTTTTAGTGACTGGTCTAGGGTAGCAAATATTTTTTTAACTTAGTCCACTTAGGTGTAATATTTAACACTTCAGATAAAATGTAAGTGTCTTTCCTCCAATCCTTAGTTACAGTGTTTAATTCTGTGTCACCTTGCCTGGGCTGTGGAATGCCCAATCAGCGGGCTAAATGTTATTTCTGGTTGTGTCTGAGGGCATTTACAGGTGAGATTTGCATCTGAATTGGTGGGCCAAGTAAAGCAGGTGGCCCTCTGCAGTGTGGGTGGGCATCATCCAGTCCACTGAAGGCCTGCCTGGAACAACAAGGCAAAGAGAAGTGAAGTCACTTCCTGCCTGGCTGCTTGAGCTGGGACACCCGTCTTCGCTGGCCTGCAATGCTCCTGCTCCCCAGGCCTCAGATCCACACTGCAGTCGGCACCATGGACAGTGGCTCTCAGACTTTTCAACTTTGCCAGCAGCTTTCCGGGGTGGCAGCAGGCTGGGGTGCTTCTCAGCCTTCATAATCATGTGAATCAGTATCTTACAATAAACACACGCATATGTGCATACAGATACACTCCCTGGGGCCAGTGTTGTTCCATAGTGGATAAAGCATCCTGGCCTCCCATAGGGTGCCTGTTTGAGTCCTGGCTGCTTCACTTCTGATCCTGCTGCCTGCTCATGGCCTGGGCAAAGCAGCAGACGTTGACCCAAGCACTTGGGCCTCTGCCACCCGCATGGTAGACCTGGACAAAATTCCTGGCTCCCTGGCCATGTGGGGTGTGAACCAAAAGTTGGGGGATCTCTCTCTGTCTGTCTCTCCTTCTCTCTCTGTAACTCTTGCAAATACAAAATAAGTATTTAAGTATATCTCTATACATATACACATATTCATTGTTGGTTCTGTTTCTCTGGAGGACCCCATTACATTTGTGTCATTGGTGCCATATAAGCTACTTACACTTGTTTCAAAGAACCTGTAACATGATACAGAAAGCACAGAGTACAAACAGGATAGAAAGGCATGTTTTAGAAAATTGTAATGGAAATATAGCTACTCTGAAAAAAATCAATATGTAGTTGTCATTGCGTATGTTAGACTGGAGCCCAGTGAAACTAAATTTAGTAACTAGGGAGATGTCCTTGTAAACTACAGTTCAGAGTTACCTTGCTGGCTACATTTTGGGTCTCTTGTAGCAATAGGAGGCAGAGCTGGATAGCTGGAGAGTGGTGGTGGGGGGGTGTTGGTGGTGGGGGTGGTGGAGAAGCTCCTACCTCCTTAGATAGCACTTCCATCAGTGAAAATATCTCCTCTGTCATCCAGCATCCACCAGATAGCACATTTCTTCTGGGCTCCTCTGGGGGACTCTCAAATCTGAACACAGATAGCACTAATTCTTCTCATTCAGTTCTCCAGTCTTAGTGGTAGCAGCTTCCTGCTATTGATGATGTCTAAAGTTATCCTTTGTACAGGTTTAGAGACCCCCCAAATCCATCTGTTAATGGTTTGATCTCCGAGATTCTTATGTTAATGGATTAGGGATGGAAACTAGTTCAAATCTGGTATCAGAAGGCAGGAATTGGAAGGTGACTAGATTGGATTAGATAATTGTGGTGGGGCCCTGTGATGGAATCATGGTGGCTTTACAAGCACAGTCCCATGGACATAGGGGCAGCCAGGCCTGGTGTCTCTCTCTGTTTCCTGTCTTGCCATGGGATCCTTTTTCCACATGTGTTCCCCCATTCACTGCCCTCATTAGATGCCCAACCAACAGGGGTGCCTGATGTGAACCATGAATCTCTAAAACTGAAAGAAAGAATCAACCTTCTCCTTTTTAACTTAGCCTATCTTGGGGGTTTCAGTTGTAGTCATGAAAAGCTGACCATCTAAATCGCATTCCCATTTCTTGTTTGAACCTTTGCAACTCAGTTCCCCATATTAAATGAATTATGTTGTGTTGCTTTAATTATTAGCTATAAATAAGGCTTCTTTCCAGATTTGGTTAACATTAATACCCTGTTCACATCTAAAGCCCCATCAACTAAGTGGGGCATGTAATAAGACTTATCCATGTTATATTTTTCCTATAAAACAAGGAGAGTGCTATCCATCTCACAGGGTTTTTGGATGAATAAATAACAGATGCACAAAAAGCATGTAGCTCAGTGTTAGTACAAAGGAAATATTAATACATCATTAGTAATAATTATTTCTGTTATTCACACTTCTATTTCTAGATCCTGCTTTATTTCTGTACGATTTTAGGAATGCATTCTCGTTTGATCTGTGGGATGTTCATTCTTATTCTTCTTTATGTGTTCACTTGATTACTGTGGTACTTCCTAATTTCCTCAGTTAATTTTTCCTTCTTTCCTGGGAGACTTGGAAGATGGGGCACTATGATTTTTGTTTATTTGCTGTCAGCCACCTTGACTCTAGATATACAATCATCGTTTATCAGCATAAACATAAAAACTATTAATAATAAAGTTCATTAATTGAAGTGAGCAAAAAATTTGTCCATGGAGTTCAACCACTTTGCTCTATATTTTGTCTCCACCACTTACATTTGGTATATCCATTCTTTGGCAAATTACTTAATGTTCCGGGACGTCTGTCTACTTGGTGACAAAGTGGAGTAGATAAGGGTAAGAAGTTAAGGAAAGAAAACAAGGGCGGCGCTTTGGCCTAGTAGGCTAAGCTTCCGCCTGTGACACCAGAACCCCATATAGGCACTGGTTCCTATCCCAGCTGCTCCTCTTCTGATCCAGCTTTTTGCTATGGCCTGGCAAAGCAGTAGAAGATGGCCCAAGTGCTTGGGCCCCTGCAGCTGGTTGGGAGACTGGGAGGAAGCCTCTTGCCTGGCTTTGGATTGGCTCAGCTCAGGCTGTTGCAGCCATTTGAGAAGTAAACCAGGGGATTGAAGACCTTTCTCTCTCTGTGTCTCTCCCTATCACTGTTTGTAACTACCTCTCAAATAAATGAATCAAATCTTAATAAAAAGAAAGGAAGAAAACATTAAAAGTGCTTATAACAAAATTGACCCATAGTGAATATTCAGTGAATTGTCAACTTTAATTGTCATGATTTATATCAGTTTATTCACAGAGTTGTAAATGATTTGCCTTGATTCACATCTCACTATTTTTACATACTATTAGTGACTTTAGTAAAATGTTCCATTTGAATAACCCCATTATCAGCTGAATTGTCACCCCAAAATTCACATGTAGAAATCAAACCTCCAGCACCTCAAGATATACCTGTATTTGGAGAAAAGTGGAGATGAGGTGGATAGGAAGGCATCCTGATCCAATGTGGCTGGTGTCCTTGTAAGAGAAGGAAGAGCCATCAGGAATGTGCCTGCAAAATGAGTAAGACCCGATGAGAACACAGCAAGAGCCAGCTACCCACAAGCCAGGAGAGGGACCTCAAAAGTAACCTACCATGTTGACACCCTGATCTTGGACTTCGAACCTCCAGAACTGTGAAGACATACATTTCAGCCATCACAGAGTGTGCTATTTTGTGATTGCAATCCTGGCAAACAAATCTGCTTTCTAGCATTTGTAACACTTCCCAGTGATTTCTTAGATTTTCAGCTTTGGATTTGCTCCATCAAAGTCAAGGTGGACAGGAATCTGCGTTTTAAACTGCTTCAAGGATAATGAATTAAAAGGGAAAGGACAAGAGCCACCAGTGTGCAGAGTCAGTTCTAGAGGCTTTGTTGGTGTGCTTGGTTTGGTTTTTATAGTCAACCTATTCTATTATGTCCTGCATGTTTCTTAGCTTCTGGCTGTGGAATATCCTGTAGGTGAGCAGTTATTTTCTGCCCTTTTACTGTAATTATGTACTTGTTATTTTCATCTGGAAACAGGCCTTTTTCCATTACGTTGCCTACTACTTCATTATCTCATTAATATCTCTTTCATTGTAAGTCAAAGTTCATTTAAATAGGGATAACTCCCCAGCCCTAAGGCATATACCCAGGAATCATTAAATGTTTTCTATTTATTTCTTTCAGAGCAGATTGCCTAACTTCCTTGTGGTTCTCTTATACCTTTCAATGAAATTATGTATGTACCTATCTCTTATGAATTGAAAGATGAGACCTTGTAACAGGTTTATAATTCATAATTTATTTATAAACTTATACATACATATGTATTTATCTATACATAATATATAACATTATGAATAATATTACATGTAAATATATATATGATATATTTATATATAATTCTATATAAGTAATATTAGTGAGTAAAATTTATAAAAAATTATATATATTTCTATATAAGTATATATTAGTGAGAAAAATCACTTTATAACAGTAAAAGCAGAAAGACTGTAAAAGTGCTATTAGAATCACTCAATAAATCTATTAAAATAAATTGCATCTAAGTACTACTTCTATCTTCCTTGCCCCGTGTCCTTATTTCATTATTGCAAAACTCTTAAAATCAGTGTCACTGCTATTATTTAACTGAAGCTGGAGTTTACTTACCAAAGGTTAGGCTTACCAGTGAACATTCCAATTTGCTTTATTTTAACTAAGGATCCCTCATTAACTTTTATTTGAACTCCAGTTTCTAGAAAAATCCCTGGTCTGTTCTTGGCAGAGGAACATCATCAGGCACCCCCTTGTGGGTCTCCAACATCCCTTTCTGAAAACAAAGAGAAACCACTGAGCGTGATTATTTTAGGCCATATGGAGATTACATCCATGTGAAACCCACTCAACCCTCATGAAGCTCAGGGTTCAGGATCATTCAGAGAAGTGTTTTGTGCACGAAGTCACATTGCCAGATAACTACGTCTGTGACTTTCTTCAACCTCTTGACTACCTAAAATCAAAGAACTTGCAGAAACTCCTGTCTCTGCTCTTCTGCAGTGCTGACTGGACCTATTGAGAAATTGGGGCCCGGGATTACAGTGGAGGATGGCCAGAACTTGGCCTCTGCACCCACATGGGAGACCAGGAGGAAGCACCTGGCTCCTGGCTTCGGATTGGCGCAGTGCTGGCTGTAGCACGCTGGCTACAGCGACCATTTGGGGGGTGAACCAATGCAAGGAAGACTTTTCTCTCTGTCTCTCTCTCTCTCATTAACTCTGCCTGTCAAAAAAAATATATAAAGTGGGGCCAAGATCAACACAGCACTAGAGGACTTGGTGAAAGGAAACATTTTCTTCCTCTGAACTTATCTCCGTAGAGTCACTGTGCTTCACCTTGGAGACAACCTGCTCAGCCACAATGGCCTTTGATGTGCTCCTGGAACAAGCTGGAAGTCTGGGCAGATTTCAGATCCTTCAGATTGTTCTCTTTTTTGTCTCCAATGTGATAGCGTACTCTCATGTTCTGTTGGAGAACTTCACTGCAGCCATCCCTGGGCATCGCTGCTGGGTCCCCCTCCTGGACAACCACACGGCCTCTGGCAATGACACTGGAAACCTCAGTCAAGACGTCCTCCTGAGAGTCTCCATCCCACTGGACTCAAACCAGAGGCCAGAGAAGTGCCGTCGCTTCATCCATCCCCAGTGGCAGCTCCTTCACCTCAACAGGACCTTCCCCAATATAAGTGAGTCAGACACAGAGCCCTGTGTGGATGGCTGGGTGTACGATCAGAGCTCCTTCTCCTCCACCATTGTGGCTAAGGTAAGAGTCCTCATTTAACCTCTTTATAGAGCAGTGATGTGAACTGAAGGTGTTTGGAGATAACATGAAGAATATATTTGAACTTCTGTTATGCATTGTATCCCACATGGTACTGTAGTCAGACCTTTCTACATTCAGTAGTTAGCAATTGCTTTGCATATGTACTACAAGAGTCAAGTGTACTAGTATTGAGTTTAATGATCATACTAAACAGTAATCTACCTGAAAAACCTAATCTATTATGGAAACCTACAATTTTTCAGCTGTGGTTGGTGAGGTGTTGGGCAATACAGAAATGGAGGCTAAGGATTTAAGTGGCAGAGAATTGACAATTGATTCCATAATGAACAAGTAAGAGATACAAAAATAAGTTAAAAAATGAAGACCTAACTGATGATCTGAGATTTTAAAAAGTCCCATCTGATACTACAGATAACTCAGCAACTGACCACCAAATTATGATGATGGTAAACAATCCAGAGGACTGGTTGACCTTCTTGCCAAACAGGGGAACAGTGTCCCCCTAAATAGAGCCCTTTTAAGTAAATTAATTGGAAATGAAAATCAAGCAATTGAAGTACTTCCTTCAAATAAATATGGCAAAAATGGAGTTTTGCTTGGGTTGAATTCTAGTGAGATTTGCTGAATTAAAAGCTATTCAAGAACCTGTATCTACTTTCAAACGGCCAGAGCAAACTACAAGAAATTCACTTTTGTACATATATACAGTTTGAACTGTCACAAGGTAAGTTCAGAAAAAGTAAAAAAAAAAAAAAAAAACTTCTTTGCAAAGCTGTAGAAAGTAGAGCAGTACCGCCAGAAATGGTGGAAATTGCCATCTAAAATTTAAGCCTCTAGAAAAAACAGCTGCTTTCAGAGAAGAATAAGAAAATTTTGTCAGCACCTACAATATTAAGTGCCTAAGAATCATTCTCCAGCTTGCTTGGACATTTACAGTAAAGGAACATTAATTGTGACGCTGGAGGACAAGCTTCTAAAGCCTAATTTTTGTATGATAGATTTTGCCCCCACAAGATGCAGAAATAGGTCATCAGAATTCCTTGAAACAAACTAACAAAACTAAATGATGGTGTCCATTTGGAAGAGTCCTAGTTAACCTTCTACATAGCCCAGATCATCATCTGAAGACATATATTTCAGTTGTGCTAAACTTTCCAAAAAGATCTTTGGTTCAGAATACAGAGATTTGATTGTGCCTGGATTTAAGTCAAGTGGAAATGATTCATGTTAATTGAGAAACTTTAAGTCTGTTGAAAATATCCATTCCAAGGAAAATTTAGTATCAGATGGAAAGAGTTATGAATTTACTACTGAATCAGTAACCCTGAAGAATAAAACTGACTCAAGTCTTCTAACTAAAGAGCATCAAGAACTAAAGATTGCAGAAAGTAACCAGAAGCAATGGCAATGTAAGAGAATGTGTGTGCCAAGGGTTCTGCCACATTTTCATATCAGTGGCGTGTTCCAGAGCCAACCTTGAAGGTTGATACAGAGCAGAAACATACCACTATTGAGCAACTTGTATTTTCTGTTTCAAAGTAATCACCACCATAACAGTGCCTAAATGGATTGATCCAAAATATGTATCTACAACACCAAGCTACACTACCTGGATGATTACATGAGCTGTTTTAAAGCTACAGTTGTAAGGAATGACTTTGTACCTGCTTGTAAGCTGTCAGTACCTTATAGCCCACTTGCCTCTTCCCAGCAGCAGCAAATATCCACTATTCCACTTCAAAATGTATAGGTTTCAATATCTTCTTCGAATGCATTTCATTTAAAGGAAGAATTTATTCCATATTAAAAAATTTACACAGAGGAGGTTCAAATAAGTTATTTCTGGTACTGAATGAAAAGAAATAGATACATGGCATAAAATATTTAAACTTCGAATAAGCAGATAACTAAACTGTGGGTGGACTAGCTTATTTGAATAAGTTATAGCAACGCAGTGATAAGATCACTTACCTTTATGATCATAAAATCACAAATCATTACATCTACTTGGTAATGGGGTGTGGAAAGATTGATATTAATAGTTGCTTGTGAATGGAAGGGGAGGGAATGGGAGAGGGGAGGGTTGAGAATGGGAGGGAAGTTATGGGGGGAAAAACCATTGTAATCCATAAGCTGTACTTTGGAAATTTATATTCATTAAATAAAAGTTAAAAAAATAGTTAGCTTAAAAAATCCAACAATCCATGGGAGTGCAAAAATTACTGGAAAATATGTTGGAGGCAGTAAACACAATCCATCAATGTGACATTTTTCACAGTGATCTGAAACCTGCTAAATTTCTGATAGTGAATGGAATGCTAAAGCTAACTGACTTCATAGTTGCAAACCAAACGCACAAGATACAAGTATTGTTAAAGATTCTTATATTGGCACAATTAATTATATGCCATCAGAAGCAACCAAAGATATGACTTCCTCAAGAGACAATGGGAAATCCAAGTCAAAGCGAGGTCCCAAAAGTCATTCGGATATGGCTGAAAATCTGATGAGAATATTTCAGGCATAGAAAACCAAGACATAGTGCCAAAAACTGTTGTGTGAAGGATCTCTGTGAGATCCCAGTGGAAAGAAGGGGCCATCGAAGAAGGATGTACTTTTCTCAGAAGGGAAGAGAGAACTTCCACTTTCCATATAGCCCTGTCTATATATGAACATATGTTATGAACATATATGAGCACTGTAGTAGTGGTGAAAGTCATGATTCTTCATCATCCAAAACTTCTGAAAAAATTGAAAAAAAGATGATGTGCTACTCATAAATTGTCATATAACACTATAAAATATATTAGACTTACTCTTAATTATTGGTGGAAATATAAAGTCTTGAAAACAGCTTCATTCTGAAATGTTATCAACAAAAGAATGTAGTAGACTTATCCTTAAAAGAAAACTAAAAATAACCACCACTATATACATTAAATTGTAGAATTGTTTTCCTGTTGTATGCTTACCTGTAAAATCTATTTGATAGTATTTCACACTTGGAATAGTAGGTAAACAGCTGAAATATATTCTGAAGAACTATGTAAATAAAGCTCCATATCATGACACTAAATTTTGAAATTGTAAAATTTTTTCAGGCATACATGTTGTTGGCATGGCAGCAAAGTACTTTATTAAAAACAATTGGATTAAGAGAAGACATGAGAATAGATGTTGGCCAATTAATTTTGGAGGAAAAAATCCTAAAGGATTTGAGTTCCTAAATATATACAGTTCTTTAAGTACTTACGGCACTGATAATGTCCATATTTGTATGTCTACACTTGGTTCTCTCATTTTTCCCTTTGATTCTTCATAGCATCCATTGTTTTCTTATGTTCAGAGAACAATATTGTATCCTGTGGTGTAAATTGTGTGCCATGCCCTCAGTGCGTGCCTTGCCTGGTAATAGGTAGTTATAAACTTGGCCTCAGAGACTCTTGACTGAATCCAACAGCTTAGTTGAAGTTTCAGGGACAGTATCCCTGATCCAAAAATCTGACAAACAAATGCTGCAAATCCAAAACATTTTGAATGCTGATATAATACCACAAATAGCAGGCATGCTGAAAACATTGTATAAAAATTACCTTGACGGGCCGGCGCCGTGGCTCAACAGACTAATCCTCCGCCTTGCGGCGCTGGCACACCGGGTTCTAGTCCCGGTCGGGGCACCGGATTCTGTCCCGGTTGCCCCTCTTCCAGGCCAGCTCTCTGCTGTGGCCCGGAGTGCAGTGGAGGATGGCCCAAGTGCTTGGGCCCTGCACCCCATGGGAGACCAGGAAAAAGCACCTAGTACCTGGCTCCTGCCATCGGATGAGCGCGGTGCGCCGGCCGCAGCACGCTGTCCGCGGCGGCCATTGGAGGGTGAACCAACGGCAAAGGAAGACCTTTCTCTCTGTCTCTCTCTCTCACTGTCCACTCTGCCTGTCAAAAAAAAAAAAAATTACCTTGACGGAACTGGCACTGTGGTGTAGCGGATAAAGCTACCACCTGGATGGCAGCTCCTTCGGCCGCAAAAGGAACGATGCTGCTCGCAGTTAATCGGTCTTCAAAAGACTTTTACATAGAAGGAGTAGGAAAGAGAGTGGGGGACCGGGAGAAGGGGGAGAGATGGCGCGCACGTTCCTTAAGGGGGAAAGCTGGTGTGCCCCGCTCCTTCTCCCGCGGTCTGCTTATATACAGAATTCAACCAATCACAGTCAATCAATCACAGTCCATGTACAGAGTTCTCCAATCCGCCACTTGATCACGCTCAGCTGTGGAGTCACGCAGCAGGCAGGGCATCAGCGCCATCTTGTTGTTTTCCACGATCCTCAGCTAGATGGAAAGTTCAATCAGCTGCTACATCCGCATTACTACTATAAGCCAAGCCCAGCATGGAGGGTCCCATGGCAAGCCTATCCATGGGTCCCCACACCTGGAGTGCCAACTTTCCATATGAGCGCTGGCTCAAGACCTGACTGCTCCATTTCCGATTCATGGAATGGCCTGGGAAAGCAGTAAAAGATGGCCTAGGTCCTTGGACCCCTATACCTACATGGGAGACCCAGAGGAAATTCCAGGCTCCTGCCTTCGGATCTGCCCAGCTCTGGCCACTGTGGCCATTTGGGGAGGAACCAGTGGATGGAAGACCTCTCTCTCTCTTACTCTCTCTGCCTCTCTGAAACTCTGCCTTTCAAATAAAATAAATAAATCTTTTTTTAAAATTACCTCAAGGCTCTGTTTATAAAGTGTCTATGAAACATAAATTGATTTTATATTTAGAGTTGGATCCTATCCCCAAATTATCTCACTTGCATATATGTATATATTCTGACATCCAAAAAATTCCAAATACTTCTAGTCCCAAGCATTTCATATAAAGGAAACTCAACTTGTATCATCATAAAGTATTATTTTCCCAATTAAAAAACATTTTAATAGACTGTTTTTAGAGCATTTTTAAGTTTACAACAAAATTAATCAAAAGATAAAAAGAGTTCAGTTCCCATTTAGCTCCATGCCCAACCCATGTACAACCTCTTTGACTACAAGTATCCCTAAGATCAACATCCCAAACCACAATGGCACATTTGTCACAATCCACAACCCTGTGTCAATGCACCAGTGTCACCCAAAGTCCATACTTTAAGCTTTTTTTCTTGGCATTGTCTATTCTATGGATTTTGACAAATGTGAAATCATGTCTATCATAATACCATAAAAAATAGTTTCTCTGCCCTGAAAACATTCTATGCTCTGCCTGTTCATTGCACCTTTCTCCCAACTCCTAGCCATCACTGATCTTTTTACTTTCCATAGTTTAATCTTTATCAAGATGTCATTTAAATGAAATGAAACAATATGTAGCATTTTAAGATTCCTCCAGGTATTTTTCATTATGGCTCACTTCTTTTTAGTATTGATGTATGTATGTATGTTTGTATGTACCTCAAGGTATCTGTCCGTTGACATACTGAAAGACCTCTGGATTACTTACAGAGTTTCTTAATTGTGAATAAAGCTGTTGTGAACAAAACAAAACAACCAAAAAAGTAATTGAAATATAAATGTTAGGCTAGGTCAATGTTTCTCAGTACTTACTGAAAACTGATGCATAGAGCAAGTAAATGGGAACCTCTGGGCATGGAATCCAGAACGTTTGCATTGTTGAAGCTCTTCAGTGGATGAAATGTATGGCACATACAAATGGCCAACAGGTATATGAAAAAATTGGTCAATATCACTAGCCAGCATAGGAATGAAAATCAAGACCACAAGGAGATATCACCTCACCCCTGTTAGAATGACTATTATCAAAAAATCAAAGGTGCAAATTCTGTCCTGGATGTTGAGAAAGGAGACTGTAAATTAGTATTGACACTATGGGAAACAGTATAGAGATTTATAAACTGGAAATAGAACTGCCATATGATGCGGCAACCTCAGCACTGGGTACATATATAAAAGACAGGAAATAGGCATTAAAGAGGTACCTGCTCCACCTTGGTTATTGCTGTTGACAGTAACTGACACAAGTATCAACCAAGATGATCATCATAAGCTGAATGGATGAAGGAAATATGATTTACACAAAACAGAATTCCCTTCAGGCATTTAAAAATCTATTAGCATGAAAATGGAGAAAACATGCTAAGTGAAGAATCTCAGACACAGAAGCACAAATATTACACGCTTTCCCTCTTTTGTGACAGCTTACAAAAACCTCAGTATGAACACAGAATGTAGATTACTAGAGGCTTGGAGAGATGAGAAGAACAGAGGGAGTTTGAATTTAAAAAAATAATAGGGGGGAAGAGAGCGGCAAGATGGCGGAATAGGAAGGGAGCACACCGATAGTCTGGGGAGAGACAGTTTAATAAAACTGGAGATACTGCAGGTTCAAGGAAGAGTAGGGGAAGAAACAGCAGAGGAAACCCTTCCGGAACTGGTGATTCACAGTGCACCTGCGTGGAGAGCGTGGGAGCCCGCAGTCTGGGACACCAGCAGCAGATTCAACACACCAGCGCTGGAACGCGAAGTGAGCCGAACATCAATAGCCCGAGATACCATCAGAGAAGCGGAAAGAGGAGACTATAGTGAACAAGGCTTGAAACCCTGTGGGGAAAAGTTCACCAGGCTAACTAGAAGAGAGAGAGAGAGAGGGAAAAAAAAAAGTGACCAATACGGACACGAGTTTCTCTCTCTCCGCTCACCTCTCAAAGGTGAGAAAGACAAAGAGCAGGCACCATTTTGGAATACGTCATAAGCAGGGCAACCTCGGGTCGGCACCGGCCCCAAGCCTAGCAGAAAAACCTAACTCTGGGTGGGAGGGGTGAAATAACAGGAGATTAGAACCTAATGAATGTGTGGTACTAATGAACTGAGACTGTGAAAAAAGAGACAGTGGGGGAGAGAACTCACGGAAACCACGAATTCATGTGAGTACTCTCCAGAGACGCTACAGTTCAGTAGCCTTGGCAGCCCAGTGGGAGACTACAGGAGAATCTGAGCCCACACTAAGGGCCGCAAAGATTCCCTCTCTGGTCCTTGGGAAAGAGCTTCTGATCTCTGGCTCCTGTGGGTATATCATTCACCTGCTAACCACCCCCAATTCCATTCAGCTGTGTGGAATTACTTCCCTTTTGAGCCAAAAAAAAAAAAGTAACAGAGAGAGAGATTTACCACGCCTAACCTGGGAGTGTCACCTTTGACACACCCTCAACCCTGAGGAACCAAACAGAGCTCTCAGGCCACACCCATCTCAAGCCTCTAAGGCTCCATCAAAAGCAGACAGTCCACTTAATCTAGAGACATAGTATAACAAGAAAAAAACACCACAGTGAAGAAACCAATATGCCAGACAACAAACGCAAAAACCAAGGTAATAAGAACAAGGAAGACACTATGGCGTCCCCAAATGAAAAAGATACCCCAATTCAAGATTACGAAGATGATGAGATAGAAGAAATGCAAGAAGCAGATCTCAAAAAATTGATAAGAACACTAAGAAGTACTCAAAAACAAATTCTTGAACTACAGAAATCCTTAATGGACAAGGTAGAGAATCTCTCTCGTGAAAATGAAATATTAAGGAGGAATCAAGCTGAAATGAAACAACTAGTAGAACATGAAACTGTGATAGTGACAAGAAATCATAATGAAGTGAAGAATTCAATAGATCAAATGAAAAACATATTAGAGAGCCTTACAAACAGAATGGGTGAGGCAGAAGAGAGAATATCGGACTTAGAAGACAGAGCACAGGAAAATATACAGTCAAACCAAAGAAAAGAAGAGGAAATTAGATATCTAAAAAATATTGTTGGGAATCTACAGGATACTATTAAAAAACCCAACATTCGGGTTCTAGGAGTTCCTGAAGGCATGGAGAGGGAGAAAGGATTAGAAGGCCTTTTTAGTGAGATAATAGCAGAAAATTTCCCAGTTTTGGAGAAGGACAGAGACATCCTAGTACAGGAAGCTCATAGAACCCCTAGTAAACATGACCAAAAGAGATCCTCATCATGACACATTGTAATTAAACTCACCATAGTGAAACAGAAAGAAAAGATCCTAAAATGCGCAAGAGAGAAACGTCAGATTACTCTCAGAGGATCTCCAATTAGACTCACAGGGCTGCAACTCTCCTAAAACTCTGCCGTGCTGCTTCCTCTTCCAGTGGGACCTCGTCTGTGAATCTCAGTCACAAAAATCAGTGGTTCAAACCCTGTTCATGAGTGGGTCGCTGCTGGGAAGTCTGATATTTGGCTATCTTTCAGACAGGTAAGTGTCACCTCACTTTATTTTGGGCTGTTGATCACATGATGCATGAATTTATTTATTTTAGAAATCTTTGATGAGCTTATGTTGTGTGCTTTATATTGTACTGCATACTCACTTCCATTTCTGAACTCGGAAATACAACCAAATATGAGTATTTGCTATGTGAATTAGAGATGATAATTTGGTGTGATTAGTCTGTTCATTGTGTGTATGAAGGAAGACATAGGAAGCCATCTAAATCCAATTCAAACAAGCTTCAGGAGTGATTTTACAAGCATGTTCTTGTATATGAGTTGTGTGAGTGTGGATAGTTCAATAAAAGCAGAAGAGGATTTTAGGCAGAAGCTACCTGCATGTTCAAAAGCATAAATTTGTGAAATGGTGTTCTTGACCTTGGCAAGACCCTGTGAGATACATGACGGACACCTGAAGATGGGTCATCATTTTGTAGCTGCAGCAGGGGTACGCATGTGCACTAGGTAGTCATCCTTACAAAATCAGTTGGTAAGATATACCTGTAACCTGAGAGCTGATCCTTGTGAAATAGCCCCAATAGATATTTTTGCAATCCTGAATGTAGGACGACACCACTTGTGTATGAGAGTTTTGTGGCTTGTTTCCTGGCAGGGCTCTTTGGGAAGGAGGCAGTCAACCATGCCTGTCCCTCAAGCATGTCTCTGCCAGAATACTCAGAGGAATTAGGTGCTCAGGACCTTCCAGGGACTTAGTTAAATGCAGGACCTTTAAGTCAGCACAGTGAAGTATTACAAGTGTACATATCTGGTTCATGTTTCCAGTTTTCAGACTCAGATCTTTGTACTACAATTCAAACTGTAGAATGAGGACGGTTCCGTGGCTCAACAGGCTAACCCTCTGCCTTGCGGCGCCGGCACACTGGGTTCTAGTCCCGGTCGGGGCGCCGGATTCTGTCCTGGTTGCCCCTCTTCCAGGCCAGCCCTCTGCTGTGGCCCAGGAGTGCAGTGGAGGATGGCCCAAGTGCTTGGGCCCTGCACCCAATGGGAGACCAGGAAAAGCACCTGGCACCTGGCTCCTGCCATCAGATGAGCGCGGTGCGCTGGCCACAGCGCGCCAACCACGGCGGCCATTGGAGGGTGAACCAATGGCAAAAGGAAGACCTTTCTCTCTGTCTCTCTCTCTCACTGTCCACTCTGCCTGTCAATAAATAAATAAATAAATAAAAATAAAAATAAAACAAACTGTAGAATGAATGAATTTATAAGTGAATGAATGAAATGATTTAATGAAATGTGCATAAGATTTCTTAGAATATAAGTTCAGGTTATCCTTATTAACAGTAGAATGAGAAAAATGTGACATATCATATGGATTTATTTATTTATTTATTTTTGACAGAGTGGATAGTGAGAGAGAGAGAGAGACAGAGAGAAAGGTCTTCCTTTTTGCCATTGGTTCACCCTCCAATGCCCACCGCAGCCGGCGCGCTGTGGCTGGCGCATTGCGCTGATCCGAAGCCAGGAGCCAGGTGCTTCCTCCTGGTCTCCCATGGGGTGCAGGGCCCAAGCACTTGGGCCATCCTCCACTGCCTTCCCTGCCACAGCAGAGAGCTGGCCTGGAAGAGGGGCAACCGGGACAGAATCCGGCGCCCCGACTGGGACTAGAACCCAGGTTGCCGGCGCTGCCAGCGGAGGATTAGCCTATTGAAACGTGGCGCCGGCCTGGATTTATTTTTTAATGTTTGTTTATTAAGAGAGAGAGAGAGAATATGAATGAATTTTCCATTGTTGGTTTACTTGCCAAACGCCTCCCACAACAAACAAAGGGCGTAAGTTGAATCCAGGACTGCAGAACTCCAGCTAGCTCTCCCAAGTTGAAGCATTGGCCCAAATACTTGAGCCATCACCGGCTGCCTCCCAGAACACATTAGTAAGAAGAAGAGTAAACGGGGACTGGAACCAGCACTCCCATATAGATGCAGGCATCCAAAATGGCAGCTTAACTCACTGCTCCACAGTGCCTACCCGCTCATAAAATTTGTATTCATCAATAAAAAGCAATTATCACATGCAAAAAATAGAGGCAGCATTATATGATGTAGCATTATGTACTACATATTTCCAATTTTTCTGAAGATCAAAACTAACAAATTGATATTTGATGTCAAAAGTTGTCTTACTAAATATCTTTTGTGGGAGTAGGGGCTATGACAGGGTATAGATGGGCTGCTTCTGTAGGAACAGTGTTGTATTTTGACCTGGGCCTGGTTAATTGGCTACATTATTTAATGAAAGCCCTTACCTTTTTAGTGCAGAGACCAAAGTACAGATATCTTGATGTCATTCTTTACTGCTCGACACAACATATTAGCCCTCTATCTTCAGTGTATATCAAAAGATTTGTGACCGATATTTGTGATAATTTCGCATATTGCATTTACTTGTATATGGTTTCCCCTGGAGCAGGAGTTTTCCCAGTTATGGTTGGTTGAGAGATTGACAACACTCTTATACTGACAGAGAGGGCTATAGCTCTGATTTATTTATTCCATCAGGTCTCCAGTGGAATGTTCCATTTGTTAAATGTTTATCCTACATTTCAAGATGTATCATATTCTGTCAAGTTTTCCATGTATTATTTTTCTCCCTAAATAATTTATTTCTTAGGTATGGGCGGAAGGGGATATACACGTGGTGTCTGCTCCAGATGGCCATCGCTGACACCTGTGCAGTCTTTGCCCCCACCTTCATCATCTTCTGCACTCTACGCTTCTTGGCTGGGTCCTCTATTGGAATTATTATGTCAAACTCTTTAATTCTCAGTAAGTCAATAATTTGAGTCTCTCATTTGATCTATACCTTGAATTCAACTTGAGATTTTTTTGTCTAAATTTGTAATTGTGTATATGTTTTCTTCCAGTAACAGAATGGAACATGCCCAAATCACAACATATAGGAGTAACACTAACATTTTGTTCATTCAGTATTGGGCAGATGCTCTTGGGAGGATTAGCTTTTGCCATTCGAGACTGGCACACACTGCATCTGACTGTGTCTATACCTTTGTTTGTCCTCTCATTGCTCTCCAGGTATGGACAACCACAGGGGAGACTGTGGTGGGATAAGAGAGGAAAATCCCAACACCTAAGATCTGTTTGGTCCCTGACATGATCCTGAGCCATGGTTCTGATTCACACCTTCTGTGCAACTTGAGTTGTAAAAGAGGGAGAGGAGTGATGTTTCCCCTGGGAGGTGGGAGGCTGCCTCATGGTAGTCATTACTATGGTATAGTAAAGACAGAATTATTTATGAAATCATTTAATAGAAAAAATATACACTTAGACTTGAAGCAAAGGCCTTATTTATTGAACTTTTGAAAGCAGTGCATGATGGGGATTATTTGCTGGCTCTTGTAAATGATAGTACATAAAAGAAATGGACAACAAATTTCCAAAACTATTTGAAACAAGAAGAGTATGTTTTCTTCAGCACTAAGAATTAACATGGAGATGGCTTCAGGCGAAATTGCAAAATAGGCTTTTTATTAATTAGAAGAAGCTCCGGGCCCAGCCCTGGCCATTGTGGTCATCTGGGGAGTGAACCAGCAGGTGAAAGTGCTCTTTCTGTGTAGTTCTGAATTTCAAATAATTAAATATTTTTTAAAAAGATTACAGCTTTTAAATTTAAGCTATAATGAAATAAGGCTTTTGGGGAGATTGCATGTAACAATTTATTTACCAAGTCAGAGAAACATAGTCATTAGACCCAGAAGATAGTCCTTGGGCCCCTGCACCCATGTGGGAGACAGCCTCTGCTGTGCAGCCATCTGGGGAGTGAGCCAGCAGATGGAAAATCTGTGTCTGCCTCTTTTACTCTCTAACTCACGCTTTCAAATAAATAAATAAATCTTTTTTAAAAATCCAACTTCTCATTTCATTAATATTTCTTTATTTTTTTTATTTATGCTCTAATCAGTATTGTTTATTTCCTTCTACTTATTTTGGAGTTGATTTTCTAGGCCCTTGAAATTCATTGTTAGGTTATTTAAAACTTTTCAGACACCACTAAGGACCAAGTACTTCCCATTGGAACCATCTCCCATCTGCCACAATTGGATGAGGTCTCCATCCTTGGTTCCATCAACCACTAATATTAAGACATCAGAGTTTAACCATCTGTATGAGTTTTCAGGAGACAATTAATAAATTAATAAAAAAGGACGAATGTTAATAACATCAGAGATGAAAAACCTTATTACAGATGATACCAGAGAAATAAAAAGAATCATTAGGAACTGTTATGAACACTCAATGACTACAACTTGGAAAACCTAGAAGAAATGGGAAGTCTAGAAATATAAACACAGTTGAATCATGAAAATATAGAAAACCAAAACAGACCAATAACTAATGATGAGATTAAATCAATTATAATTAGGATCTCAACAAAGAAATGCCCAGGACAAGATGGTTTCAGTGCAACATTCTAAAAACTCTTATGGAAGAACTAAAAAAATTCTCAAATCATTCCAAAAATCTGAAGGGAGGGTAGGAGAAACTCTTACAAATTTGTCATCAACTTCAATATTACCTTGATTCTAAAACCAGAGGAGGAGACAACAAAAATGAACCTACAGATCAATATTCCTGATGAACATAGATGCAAAAATGGTTAAAAAAAACTAACAGTTCAAATACAGCAACACATCAAAAATATCATTCACTCTATCCCAAGGATGCAGGAATGCTTTGACATATGCAAATCTATAAATATCCTGTATCATTATCAACAGAAAGAAGGACAAAAATTATGCTACCTCAATAAATGCAGTGAAAGTATTGGATAAAATACCAACACCCTTTCATGTTAAGAAAAAAAGCCTTAAACAAATTAGGTTTAGAAGAAACATACCTCAACAAAGAACAGACTATATTTATCAAGCCCGCAGCCAGCATCACTTTGAATTGGGAGAAGCTGCAAGCATTTCCACTAATACCTGGAACAAGACAAGGATTTCCATTTTTGCTAATCCTGTTCAATAGAGTACTGGGATATTCAGCCAAAAACTAGGCAAGAGAAAAAAATATTAGACATACAAATAGTAAAGGAGAAAGTAAAATTATTCTCGTTAGCAAATGATATGATTTCATATATAAAGAATCAAAACAAAACAAAAAAAAACCAAGAGCTTATTAAAATTGATGAGTGAATTCAGCAAACTTGCAGGATATAAAATCAACACACAAAAATCAGCATTTTTATACCCAACAGTGGTTTTACTAAGAAAGAACTTATCAGAGCAATCTCATTAACAATAACTATAAAACAATTAAATACCTTGGGATAAACCTAATCAAGGATGTAAAAGACCTCTATGTGAAAATTCCCCAACACGAATGAAAGAAATTGAAGAAGACACCAAGAAATAGGAAGACACCTATGTTGATGGATTAGAAGAATTAACATTATCAAAATGTATATACTATTCAAAATTGCTTTTAGATTCAATGCAATCCTCATGAAATACCAATGTCATTCTTAACATATGGAAACATAGAAGACTCCAAATAGCCAAAGCGATCTTGAAAAATAACACAGCTGGATGCATCACAATACCAGGTGTCAAGACATACTATTGTTCTAAGTAAACAAAACATCATGTTATTGGCAAGAAAAAGACATTATATAAAAAGTAACAGAATAGAAATATGATTATAAAATTTACTCTCTTGAGGTGGTTTTCTTCTAGTAGTCCTTGTTGCTTTAGTGTTTTTGTCATGGAAGGGTGTTGAAATTTTTCAAATTCTTTTCCTGCATAATTGAAAAGATCATGTGAATTTTCCTCTCTGTATACTTTTAGTCTGGTGCATTACACTGATCAATCACTTGTATATTGAACCATCCTTGCTCTCTGGGACAAATCCCACTTAGTCTTCATGCATAATCTTTTCAATTTACTGTTGAATTCATTCCTCTAATTTTTTGTTGATGATTGTTTCATCAGGGTTCATAAAGGATATCAGACTATAGTTTTCTTATAGTGTGTTCATATGGCTTTGATATCAGGGTGATGCTGACATCGTAGAATGACAAAAAAGGTCACATGTTGGGTTATTCCATTCATATGAAGTTCCCTTGATAGGCAAATCTATAAAGATAGAAAGTAGGTCGGGATCCCCATGGGTGGCAGAAGAAGAATGGGGAATTAATGTTAACTTGTAGGGGATTGTTTTTCAGGAGGTGATGAGAATTTTTGGGAGTTAGGGAGTGATATTATTTGTAAAACCATGTGATTAACTTTAAGCTACTAAATCTGGAATTTTGTGATTTGTAGATTTCATGTTAATAACAAAAATTTGAAACTTGTATGGATGGTTTGTATCATTGCTCACTACTCACTGTTCTCTACGATTACTTAAATACTTGCTGATGGTCAGATCCATCCCACCCATTAGGAAGACCAGTCCAGTGGAGGAGGCACATGTGATTAGAAGTTACCCTACTAGAATTTATAATGTTAGAATTATATGGGAGGGAAAAGAACCTTAAGTGACAATTAAGCCATTGAGTGTTAATTGATTCCTTGTTCTTTTATCAGGAGGCTGGTGGAGTCTGCTCGGTGGCTGGTTACCACCAATCGGCTAGAGGAGGGCACCAAGGCACTTAGAAGGGTTGCACGCATCAATGGAAAAGAGAGTGCTGGAGAGATCCTGACCGTTGAGGTGATTTGGGAAGGGAGCTGGTGACTAGGATAAAATGCCATGACCTCACAACCCCCTCAGTTGGGTTCCTGGAAAGACTGCAGGCCCAGAGTTAGAATTCTGTGAGTGGGTGACTACATCTCTCTCTTGATCCCACATTGATTTGTCATTGCAGGGAAGGGGCATTAATTTGAACATAGATATTTTAACTCACTGACAAACTATACATAGTAGTTTGAATAAATTCCTTATTAATATTACTTTGAACATGTAAGAGAAAATAATTAAAACACCTTTGATTTCTCTATTTCACTAGCTCATGGTCCCTGTTAGGGTAATAAGAAAGCCAATAAAAGACAATATAATTGTCCTTGCAGAAGATGACATTAAAATATGGTTTTGACTTATGCATTTCTTCAGTAATTAAGTATTTATTATGCATCATATGTAAGCCATTTGCTGATCTACCCAATATGAGTATGGCAGTAGGATAGATGATGGCATTTACAGTCTCCTCACTAGAGGGGTTGTATCTGTACAGAAAAGTATCTGAACAGGCTTTCTCTTTTTTCAAATTTCTTTTCTCATGACTCAAGACCAGGTCCTGATGTGACTCATTCAAGTACTGTCTCACTCATTCCTATAAAAATACAAATGTACCTACAGTGTACCAGCATGGCAATAGGTAGTACTAAGTGAGTAAATCAGAGTTGCTGCAGCAAGTAACTTACATTTTACTATGGGCACCAAAAGTACGACACCATTATATAGAATAGGTGCTATGGCAAGGTTATGTAAACAGCATTTTTTGAGAGAAAACAAAGTAGTATCCACTCTGTCCTTAATAGGCTAGGAAAAGAGTAGGAATTAACTGATAAAACTGTAAAAGAAAGGCATTGTAGGCATAACACCAACTAGTTGATAGCGGCACAACAGATAACTGGTGCCATATCAACCATGAAAGAAACAAAACGCTTTGTAGAATAAAATGTTAATAAAGGAAAACACAAAGTTACTATCTCCTGGGTCTAATGACTGTGTTTCTCAGACTTGGTAAATAAATTGTTACATGCAATCTCCCCAAAAGCCTTATTTCATTATAGCTTAAATTTTTTTTTTTTGACAGGCAGAGTGGACAGTGAGAGAGAGAGACAGAGAGAAAGGTCTGCCTTTGCCGTTGGTTCACCCTCCAATGGCCGCCGCGGTCGGCGCGCTGCGGCCGGCGCACCGCGCTCGTCCGATGGCAGGAGCCAGGAGCCAGGTGCTTTTCCTGGTCTCCCCATGGGGTGCAGGGCCCAAGCACCTAGGCCATCCTCCACTGCACTCCCGGGCCACAGCAGAGGGCTGGCCTGGAAGAGGGGCAACCGGGACAGAATCCGGCACCCCGACCGGGACTAGAACCCGGTGTGCCGGCGCCGCAAGGCGGAGGATTAGCCTGTTGAGCCACGGCGCCGGCCCCATTATAGCTTAAATTTAAAAGCTGTAATCTTTTTAAAAAATTATTTAATCATTTGAAATTCAGAGCTACACAGAAAGAGCACTTTCAACTGTTGGTTCACTCCCCAGATGACCACAACGGCCAGGGCTGGGCCTGGAGCTTCTTCTAGATCTCACACAGGTTTGGCAGGAGCCCAAGAACTTGGGCCACCTTTCTCTGTTTTTTTTTTCCCCAGGCCATTAGCAGAGAGCCAGATCAGAAGTGGAGCAGCCCGGACACAATCTGGTACCCATATGGGATGCTAGTGTCAGAGACAGTGGTTTTAGTGGTTACATCACAATGCCAGCCCCCAAAGAGTATAATCTTAACATGAAAATGAGGTTCAAGTGATGATGGACTACTTATATGTAGTTCTCTACTTATGGCACCTTTGTCAATGTCCTCAGCACATCTAATGAAGTAGATACAAGCATGGACTAACTACTAACCACAGATGTCACAATCTTTTATAGTCTACCCATGGAAGTAGCATCCCATCACTTTAGCTACATTCTGTTTAATAGAAGCGACCCACACTTGAGAAGAGGGGAAAAAAAAAAAGTCTGTTTTATCTGAATTCACAATATGTCCACCTTATTCTTAAATGACATTTTTATGTTTATTTTTGTGACAGAGAGGAAGGATGGGAGGGAGCAATGAAAGATAGTTTCTATCTACTTGATCATTCCCCCAAATGCCTGCAATAGCCAAGGCTGGGCTGGGAATGAAACTGGGACTCAGGAATTCAATCCAGATCTATCATGTGGGTGGCAGAAACCCAATCACATAAGCAATCATCATTACCCTCCAGGAACAGCATTACCAGAAACAGCAGGATTCAGGATGAGGAGCCAGAACCAGGAATCAAACCCACGTACACTGATGTGGGACATGAGCATCTTAATCACGAGAATGAACATCCACTCCCACTTTGATCTCAGAATGTATTCTCGCTTGTATTCTACCGCTAGCATGTGTTCATTACAACTAGAGCCTTGTGCATCTGAGCCCCTTTCCTACCTCAAAAGGCAAACTTCTTCCCCAAGCAGATATTTTGTTCTTTACTGTAGTCACTGGTCTGGTAGGAGGGAAATGGTGATAGAACACAGCAGGGGAGGAATATGTGTTCTTACCTGCATAATATTCTACGTCATCGTCTTGAAACAAGGTGGGAGTACTAAGTTTTAGTAGGTATGAGTGGATGAGGCCAACAGGACAAGGGAGAGTGAGGATTCAAAAGAATCAAATGCCTCAACCCAGACATACCCATCCCAAAATGAGTCCTGCTTTCTCTCAGCATTGACTAAGGAACCCATCCAAGGTTCAGATTTCTATATTTATCTTAAGCTACTCTTAAAGTTAAACCTTGAGACTTGCTCTTCACTTTTTATGCCCTCCACCAGTGGATGATGAGGGTCTCTATGTACGCTCCTCTTTATATTCACTGTCTGGAGTTCACATTTCACTTTATAATGGTGTCAATCACTCATCAGTTTTACCTTGTCTTTCTTAAATGCACTGATGGTCCCTACAATAGCATTCTGATCCCAAAGTCCTAATTATTATTTTTTTGAAACTTTCAAAATTCTAGATTGTATACATGTCAGCACATCTTCCCATCCCTGTTTACCTTCTGTGAAATTTGTAAGAGTTTAATCACAGTAGCATGTTCTGTGAGCACAGTTATGAGATATTCATTGGATGATCTAGCTCTAAATTCTCATTGTTGTATCAATAGCCTAGTATTGTTTTGCAAGGTCATAATTTCATATAGTTTATATACATTTCAGGTTGATATATGTGGCTTTGAATAAATTTTATCTAATCCATGCAAAAATGAAGTGTTAATTTCGTTTTTAAACTGATATGTAACAATTCTATATACTTAGGAAGTACCATAGGAGGTTTTAATACCTATATAAATTGTGTATTGTTCAAACCAGGGTAAGTCTACCTATCTCTTCAAATATTTATTATTCATTTGTGATAAGACATGAATATTCAAAATCCTTTCCTTCTTCCTGTTTCATTTTTGGAAATACATGAGGGTAGTTCAAACAGTTCATAGAAAGTAGACAGAAAAATAAGTTTACTTGGGTATAAAAATGTTGACAGTCATGTATATGGGAGGTCTTCAAAAAGTTAATAGGAAATGTATGTGATGGCAAAACTATGCACGGTTTTCAAATTTTTATATCAAAAAACTTTTGAATTTCTTTATTCCACAAACTAAAGTACCCTCATTATCACTATCTGTAGTCTCTATAGTACAATAGAACACTAGAACTTATCTAAATATAATTTGGTGCTGTTGACCAAATTTTTTCTGATAATAAATAATGTGTAAGTGTCAAGGCTAGGATTCTAAGCCAGATTTGTACAGCTCTAAAACTGACTTCTTTGAAAATTCTGTTTCTCACTGTTCATTGCTGTGGACTAGGCAACACTCATACTCCAGCCACACATCCTCTGCTCTTTCCTCTACCTTTAACTCTGCCCTGCATTCATGAGGGGAGGCAGCATGCCTATCATACCTAGAAAAGGATTGCTTGGAAACAAATGATGACATAGAGGCTGGTGCTGTGGCTCACTTGGCTAATCCTCTGCCTGCAGCACCAGCACCCCGGGTTCTAGTCCCGGTTGGGGCACCAGATTCTGTCCCGGATGCTCCTCTCCCAGTCCAGCTCTCTGCTGTGGCCCGGGAAGGCAGTGGAGGGTGGCCCAAGGACTTGGGCCCTGCACCTGCCTGGGAGACCAGGAGGAAGCACCTGGCTCCTGGCTTCAGATCAGGGCAGCGCACTGGCTGCAATGCACCGGCCATAGCGGCCATTTGTGGGGTGAACCAATGGAAGGAAGACCTTTCTCTCTGTCTCTGTCTAACTCTGTCTGACAAAAAACAAATAAAAAACAAATGATGAAGTAGAAATCATTCACTTGCGTGGCTTTTGGTGCATTTTCCAAAATTAGTTGCCTGATGATACAGGGATTCATTTCTAGAATCTCTATTCTGTACATGATCTCTATGTCCATATTTATTCCATTTTACTACAGCCCTGCATTGTATCTTGAGGTCAAGTATTGTGATGCCTTCAGCTTTGTTGTTTTAGCTCAGAATTGTTTTGGCTATTATGGGCCTTATGTGCTTCTATGTGAACCTTAGGATTGTTTTTTGCAGTTATGTCAACAATGTCATTGGAATTTTGATGAGGATGACTTTGAATTTATAAACCACTTTCAGTAGAATGAAAATTTTAATAATATGAATATTTATTTTTCCAGTCTATGAGCTTGGGAGGTCTTTCCAAATTTTTGGGTTTTCTTCAATTTCTCTCATGCATATGTTATCATTTTCACTATAGAAATCTTTCAGCTTCTTAGTTAAATTTATTTCTGGCTATTTTTTTTTTTATCTATTATGAATGGGACTGCTTTTCTGATTTCTTTTTATAAGCATATTGATGTATACAACTGCTATTGATTTTTATATATTGATTTTATATCCTGCAATTTTACTGAATTTTTTCAATCAGATTTAATAGGTTTTGGTGGATTCTTTAGGGTTTTTTATAGAATCAGGTAATCTTCAGATAAAAAACTTATCTCCTTCCTTTCCCATTTATAGAAAGTTGTATTTCTTTTTCCTTGATGCATTCTATGGCTAAGACTCTCTTACTATAAAAAAGGGAAGAACAAACCTCTCATGTTCAGTGGATAGGACAGAAATATTGAAACTAGAGGGGCTGGCATTCTGGTACAGTTGATTCAAGCCCTGGCCTGAAGCACTGGCATCACATCTGGGCATCAGTTCTAGTCCTGGCTGCTCTTCCAATCCGGCTCCCTGCTATGGCCTGGGAAAGCAGGAGAAGATGTCCCAAGTCCTTGTTCCCCTGACCCACGTGGCAGACCTGCAAGAAGCTCCTAGCTCCTGATTTTGGATTGGTTCCGCTCTGGCCATTGCGGTGATCTTGGGAGTGAACCAGTAGATGGAAGACCTCTCTCTGTGTCTCTACCTCTTTCTAGAACTCTGTCTTTCAAATAAATAACATAAAATACCATGATTTCTCATCTTATTGGACTTGCCACTGTGCATTATTGACATCTAATAAACGCTTGTTACTTTTGTTGTTGAAGTTTGTGAGATCCAACATGCAAGAGGAGCTGGACAAAGCCCAGAACAAACCATCAGCATTCCAGGTGCTCCGTGCACCCAAGCTGTGCCTGAGAGTCTGCTGCCTTGGCTTTGTGAGGTGAGTTCCACTGGGAGATGCTTAACTTTAAAATAATTGGAGATGAAAATTAATTATTTCTTTCAAAGACATCAGCAACATTTCTTGAGGACAATGAACACATAAGAGAAAAAACAAATGATATAAAAGGACTGTCTTTTTTAAGTTTTTTTAAACTTTTATTTAATAAATATAAATTTCCAAAGTACAACTTTTGGATTATAGTGGCATTTTCCCCCCATAACCTCCCTCCCACCCGCAACCATTCCATCTCCCACTCCCTCTCCCATCACATTCACATCAAAATTCATTTTCAAATATGTTTATATACAGAGGATCAATTTAGTAGGTACTAAGTAAAGATTTCAACAGTTTGCACCCACACAGAAACACAGAGTATAAAGTACCATTTGAGTACTAGTTATACCATTAATTCACATAGTACAACACGTTAAGGACAGAGATCCTACATGAGGAGTAAGTGCATAGTAACTCCTGTTGTTGATTTAACAATTTACAGTCTTAAAATGCCACATTTCAGAATAGCCTAACAGTCTAAGATTACCCCAGCACGAAGTGCATCACTCGAGAGTAGGATTATGAGAAGCTTTAGCATAACATAGACTTTTACTTATTTAACTTTTTGTGAAGGAAAAGTCCAGCACAGGGAAACACAAATCTTAAGTGTTCATCTACATCAGTCTTAAATCACTTACAACCCGTGTAGCTGCCTCGCAGACAAGCACATTTTCAACACTGTCAGGTCTCCATTTTCCTCCAATTAATAATTGTCTAAAAGCACCAGCTATTCTTTATCACCCAGATTACTTTTATCTGCTCTTGAGCATCCTATAAATGGAATCATACTACATGCATAGCTTTTTGTGTTTTTATTTTATTTTTGACAGGCAGAGTGGATAGTGAGAGAGAGAGACAGAGAGAAAGGTCTTCCTTTACCATTGGTTTACCCTCCAATGGCCGCTGCGACCGGCACGCTGCGGCCGGCACACCGCACAGATCCGAAGCCAAGAGCCAAGTGTTTCCTCCTGGTCTCCCATGTGGGTACAGGGCCCAAGCACTTGGGCCATCCTCCACTGCCTTCCCGGGCCACAGCAGAGAGCTGGCCCGGAAGAGGAGCAACTGGGACAGAATCCGGTGCCCCGATTCTGTGTGTACCAGCGCCACAAGGCAGAGGATTAGCCTATTGAGCCATGGCGCCGGCCCCAGGCATAGCTTTCTATATGTGAAACTCATGCATTTTGCTTTGCATAGCAATTATTTAGGGTTTTTATTACTGGTAATTTTGTATTAATAGATCATAATTATTTTCCCTTCTTCAACATATGACTTTCGAATTTTTAACTTTTTTTACTTGTGGGATATTATAAATTCCTGGGCTTTAGGGGTGTGTGTGTGTGTGTGTGTGTGTGTGTATTTGGCTATAGTAAGCTACCAAATAGTATTCAAAATGAGTGTACAAATGTACATGCCAACAGCAAGTACAGCAGTTTTGTTGTTCCATGTCATTGCCAATACTAATTATTCTGAAATAAAATAATATTTAGTTATTCCAGTGGCTGTATATTGTGTCATAATATGATTTTAAATTTCATTTTCCTGATAACTGGTAGTAAAGAAGTGCTTATGTTGCCTTACCATTGTCCTTTTTTATTAGGCTGTCAGTTTTTTCTTATTTATATCTTTTTAGAAATATATTCTAAATGCCTTTTCACAATCTGGTGTGCCTTTCCACTCTCTTAAAGAGTGTGTTTTGATAAGCTAAATTTCACAATATTCATGAAGTTTTATTTATTAACATTTTCTTTTATTGCTAATGTTTCTGGTATCCTGCTTAAGTAATCTTTGCTATCCCAAGTTTACACAGATATTCTCTTCTCAAAACTTTCACCATTCACATTTTTACCTTTTACTCATCTGAAAGTAATTTTTGTGTAGGATCTAAGATAGGGATCAAAGTTCATCCTTTCCTGATAGATTGACAATTGACTCACCACCCAATGAAAATACCATCTGGCCGGCGCCACGGCTCAATAAGCTAATCCTCCGCCTTGTGGCGCCAGCACACTGGGTTCTAGTCCCAGTCGGGGCACCAGATTCTGTCCCAGTTGCTCCTCTTCCAGGCCAGCTCTCTGCTGTGGCCCGGGAGTGCAGTGGAGGATGGCCCAAGTGCTTGGGCCCTGCACCCCATGGGAGACCAGGAGAAGCACCTGGCTCCTGGCTTCAGATCAGCGCGGTGTGCCAGCTGCAGCGCGCCGGCCGCGGCGGCCATTGGAGGGTGAACCAACGGCAAAAAGGAAGACCTTTCTCTCTGTCTCTCTCTCTCACTGTCCACTCTGCCTGTCAAAAAAAAATTGTATACCTTAACTAAAATTTTAAAAATTCATATTGCGTAATCTGAACACATAGAATCCAAAAATAAAAAAGCAAAACATAATCCTCACCCTTCTTTCAAATCTCTTTTCTGGTTGTTCCCCTCTTCCTGAATAAAATCTCTAACAAGCAGCCTAATATCTACTCTCCTTGCCGGTAATAAAAAAAGTCCAGTTTGTTCATCCCCAAGAAAGGCCTCATCTTATCAATGAATTTATTTCAGCCATGCACATGAAAGTTCAGATCTTCAGAATTAGAGTATCTCTGTTTATCTGATCTGGGGTTGATCAGGCCACAGGAAGAAGACGTTATTGACTACTTTTCTATTTCAACATGTTGTGATATCTCTCACCTCTAACCTATAGGCAGGTGTCTCGTTGCTACATATTCAGAGTCAGGAAAATGAGAAGACCAAATGGGGAGGAAAGGACTGAACATTGTTAAATGTTGGAAGCTGGGCGTAGTAGATGATGAAAGTGGAACATCTTCCCCGGGCACTTGTGAGTAGATTGTGTAGAAGCCTCCAAATGCTGTTTAGTCTTTCACTCCATTTCTTGTGATGTAAGAGATCCATTTTCCTCTGGATTCTACAAATACATTTCAGGCCCCACAAATTTGGCTGAATAGATCACTTGGCCTTTTTTTCTCCATTCATTTTTCCACTAAAATGACTTCAGGCCAGGTCTCTTCTAAAACCCTGTACTAGCCTGTGAACAAATCCATATGTCCTGCAAATATATTACTGGAGGGACATATAGCTGCCACTCTGCTTATCTCAATTCTGGTGTTTTAGGCTAATAGACATTGGTTCCAGTTGTTATATTGCTTAAAACTGGCCACCGTACCCTTCAATCCAGGAAACTTATGGAGAGCTCCTCACTGTAACAGTTCTTCTAGCCTCCTTCAGTAGGATTAAGGTGAAGAAAGACTCCACACTGAGGAACAGAGACGATAATTCCATAGGATGTTGAACCATAAAGTGGAAAACCACTATTTTCCTAATATCCAGCATTCCACCCTCTCCTTGTTCAAGTCTTAAGAACCTCCATTTGAGGTTTCATACTGGAGTCTGTGTATATTTGATACTGCTTTTACCTCTTAGTAAATACTATAACAAAGAGCGCATTTGACTTCATGTTCTGCCATAGTTCATGTTTAGATCATAGTGACCACATCTGCCGGGGCCAATATGATCATCAATGATGAGAGTTGCCTTCAAAATTGTAAGCAACATTTCTTAGGCTCTAAACTCTGTTAAATATGCTCTTACTCCTTTATGCACTTCAGACTGGGAGCCACTGTGCCATTGATGGGCCTGATACTCAACCTGCAAGAACTGGGGAGCAGTATCTTCATGTTCCAGGTCATCTTTGGAGCTGTCACATTCATAGCCAGATATTCTGCTTATTTGATGATGAAACACACGGGTCGTCGAATCAGTCAGTCCCTGTTTTTGTTCCTGGTGGGACTATTCATTGTGGTCAACACCTTTTTGCCCAGAGGTGAGAGGCAGGAATTTGGGGGAAGAAAATGGTTTTTCTCAGTCCTTGGGAATTACATAGGACTTACATGCCTGATGCCAAAAAGTGCCATTGACATTGAAAGCTGAAAGGTGGCCTGAAATTAATAAGAGGGCTTGAAACTGACTCTGATAAGAAGTTGTTAGCAGGGCTTAGGCTCCAAATGAGCTGGTATCAGCAAGGTGTGGTTCTGAAGCATAGGTGTCTTCATGTCATATAGGAGGAACCTGGACAGCAGTTCCAACTACACAGGGCAGGTTCTCTAGTGGTTATGGTACATGCCTAGGGCCGATCACAAAAATGCTCTTGGAGAGGGAAGGCCTTGCAGTTGTGGTTATATCCAGATGGGCACACAGTCCTCTCGCTTCCTCTGTCTGGGACTCCTTCCAAGATTTAATGCCTTCCTGATTTGTCCTCTCTCTCACCTTTGCATATTCGCTTTTTCTGAGACTGGCATTTGAGTCACTGTAAGTGAACCCTTTTAGGAGAAGCCTTGTGACTATTATGAAATAAAAATCCCTGTTCGTAGTAACAAAGGGAGGATCCGATCATGTTCTATCTTTTAACCTGTTTTGGAATCTGTCTCTAAACAAGGAAGAGATTAATAAACTTGCCCATATTCTCATAGAATCAATTTTACTATTGAATGACATTATGTAATGATTAAGGGTTCTTTATCCATGCTCCCAGAGTAGGAACATACTTTTCATGATCCCAGACTGGTGTGCTACACTCCTCCTGGTACAAGTTTGCTGACTTGTAGGACTGCCCTCTCTATCATTTAAAGTACTATTTAGATGATTTTCATAGAATTTCATAAGTGTATTTTTGCATTTTATTGTGTTTCTCAAGATGACATAGCTTATTTCTAAATAGAATTCCTAATGCAATTCTGAATTGTTATTCTAGAGTCTGGGACTCTTCACACTGTCCACTCCCAAATAAACTCAATCTGTTTGTTACTGTATTGGTGGCATACCTGTCCCACATCAACCCCACACATTTAACTCTAAATGTTCCAGACATGAGTCGTTAACTTCTCAGTTATCTGTTTATAGCTCTGTGCTTTCCAGAAAGTGCAGAAAAAGTAACACAATAAATACAATTATTCAAAAATGCAAATAGAGTTGAAGCAACTGATCTACATCTTATCATTCACTGTTTAAGCCATGACATCCTGCAGTCCAAGTTCATTTGTTTACCCTTGATCTCCAGGAGCTTGCAGGCTGCACACCTTATGTTTCAGATCTAAAATCCCCCATCACCTCCAAACAGAAGCTTCTCACAGTTATTTGGCAGTTGACTGATTTCCTCACCCAACCTTTCATGATTCTTACTGGTCATCTCGTCTCCAGAAATGCAGACTCTACGTGCGGTATTAGCAACTTTGGGACTTGGTGCTGCTTCTGCTGTCACCACTGTGTTTTCTGTCCACCATCTAGAACTCATCCCTACCATGTTCAGGTACAAGAACTAAAAGAACATCTGTTTTAAAGCAGGATTTCTGTGGATTAATTGACATCTGTCACTGGAATAAAACTGAGACTATTTAGATGTCAGAGGACTAAATTCTAATGCAAGTTAATAGCAATCAATAACCAATTATTCAAGCTAAATTATACTTGACCATGTGACAAGTCCTATAATGTGTCATCTCAAGAACCACTCTCCAAGAATGGCACTACAATCATCCCTGGTTTAATAGTGAAGAAATTGAAGTTTCAAGCAGTTACTAACATTATACTATCAAACAGAAATCCATAGCAGTAAATGTTGCCAGGCTCGTGTGTTTAATAACTTTGTTGCAGTGTCTCCCAAAATTAAATGAAGATGATAAATGAGAACTTGTGTTACTTAACTCTACATGTTTTTCATTGTTGTTTGCATTGTCCTTTGCACTCAAAGGTCAACACTATCTGGAGTCAATAATATGTTTGGTAGAGTTGGGTCAGTACTGGCCCCCCTCCTCATGACCTTAGCGGTGTATTCTCCCCACCTGCCCTGGATCATGTATGGAGTCTTCCCCATCATTTGTGGCCTGATTGTGTTCTGCCTTCCAGAAACCAGGAATCAGCCTCTTCCTAACACCATTCAGGATGTGGAAAATGAGTGAGTAAATCATGTAACTGTCATCTGAGTGAGGAGTGGCTGAGTTAATAGCTCTGTCATGAGGAAAAATGACCTTTTGGAGATTTCAGCCCATGTAGGCTCAGACCCGAGCTATTTGTCTCCATGTCCTTTAGTTCAGTAGCTGCCTCACCCCAACCCACAGAGGTGTCAGATTCCTTGCAAGGCTCTCTAGGTCACACATATCTTCTCACACTAGTAGGTTTAGTGGAGAAAAGACCAAAAGGATCCCCAATATAAAGGATTCATACTCTTTACCCTTATGGGAAATGCACACTCCTGACATTTTCTCAAAAATCTACCAAGACTCAAATGCTTCATTTTCAACACACCAATTTTACCATCCATAAGCTCAAGGAGCACTTGATAAAATGTGGGAAACAAAATGAGTTTGCCTTATGGATACAAACCTGTTTATTGCTTTGGTTAGTAAGATGTATGGAACAAGCTTCCTTGCAGATTTGACAGTATGTTTAAAGGAGGTAAGTCTGCTGGGATACCTATGAAATTTAGTCAAATTCACTACCAGAGGTAAAGAAACTTTGAAGAGAAGCAACTTAGTAAAAAATTTTGAAATAAGGAAAAAAGTGAAAATACCTGTAAAATTTTCCATTGTCCCTTTGATTTTTGTTCTATGATGTCATTGGTCAAATGTCTACCAAGACAACAGTGAGAGTTGAAATATTCAACACTGCCTTCTCAGGTATTTTGAGGTATCAGGACCATTTCCAGCATAAATATGTCAATAAATAAAGGGTCTGGAATTACACACCTGAAGGTAGAAGATCAGCTTGTCCTCCAGCATGCAGGATATGTACAGTTACTCTACAACTTCCATTTGCTCATTTTGTTTTTGTTTGGATTTCTTCCCAGCACAAAAAAATTAAGAAGAGTACAGCAGGAAGATACTTGCATGAAAGTAACACAATTTTAAGAAATTCTCAAGAGTGGAGCTGAAGCACAAAATATAAGAGGGAAAAAAAATCAAGATTGTTCCTGTATACCTATAAAACCTACCACAATGCAGTGGACAAATGGATGCCTTTTATAATTGTGGCGCTAAATATATCGATTTCCCCCAAATAATTTGTGATTTGTAAGTTTAAGTAATTTGTTTTGAGAAGTAGTTGCAAGAGTAGTTCTAAATTCCTCTATAAATAACAGCCAAGACGATTTTGGAAAAAAAATGGAATTTTCATGTGCTCTAGACATCTAACTTCTGAGTATATTTTAAAAGGAAATGAAATCACTATGCTGATTGATATCTGCCCTCTTATGGAATCAACCTAAATGGCCAACAGATAAATGGATAGATTAAAGATAGTCCAGATACACAGGGACTATTATTCATCTGTTAGAAGAAGATCATATCTTTGCAACCACATGGATGGACCTGGAGGACATTATGTTAAGTGAAATAAGCCAACTACAGAAAGACAAATACTGCATGATCCCATTCATATGTAGGAGCCATAATAATTTGATTTCACAGAAATAGAAGATGGTAGTTTCCTGAGGCCGATGAGTGAGGAGAGTGTTTGGGAGATATGGGTCAAAGAATATAAAATTACAGTTATATAGGATGAGTAAATTCAAGAGAGCTATTGTATACTTGGTGACAGTAGTTGATAACATATTGTACTCTTGAAAACTGCTAAGATAGTGGATGATGTTATCACTATAAAAATGATGACTAAGTGATATGCATATGTTAAAAAGCTAGATTTAACCATTCTGCAATGCATATGTACTTCAGAAGTCATGTTTTACATAGTAAATGCACACAATTTTATCTGTGAATTCAAAAATTAAATCTGAAAACAGAAGGCACATGTGATGACAAAGAGGCTCAAATATGATGAATGCTGGACTTTAAGAAACTACAGTCATGGGAACAGCAACAGCAAACGCAACCACAAGTCTTGATAATTCCAGACCCATGCTCATGCATGTACAAATAACATATGAGACTCTGCACCAAAAGTCAGTTCTTAATTGAAAAATTATGTAATAAGCTTTTTAGAAATAAATTT
Source organism: Sylvilagus floridanus (assembly GCA_949820135.1). NCBI lineage: Eukaryota > Metazoa > Chordata > Mammalia > Lagomorpha > Leporidae > Sylvilagus > Sylvilagus floridanus. Next base: position 118,015,647 of record OX463224.1, on the reverse strand, counting down.
ATAAAAATGATGGCAATGGAATCCTCTTCATTATAATTTTTTGCATATTAATTTTCATTCTATATTTTAAACAAACATGAATCATTTTAATTATTATAAATGTCAGTTAAGACTCAACTGACAAATTACTTTAAAATATATGTGTGTGTGTATTTGGTATTTATCAGTATGAATAAAATTCTACTTCTCCACAAAATCGGACAAGAATAAGAACAAATGTTTTTCATAGTGGAAAAAAAAAACCCACTAGAGTAATCAATGTGTAAAAAAAGAGATCCAAGATGGCTGAAAAGGGTACAGCCATGCAAACTTAAACTGCTTTGGGATATGGAAAGAACAAAGGAAGGAGACGGGGGTCTAACTGATGGAAATTTTCAAGGAAGAAGTGAAAAAGAGACTCCATGGGACAAGAGTAGGGAAGATATTGCTGCAACCAGAGGCACAGTGCAGCCAGCTGCCAGGTGTGAGCCACATCAAAGATGAAATAAATTGCTGTGTGCCCTGCCTCTCCCAGTTTTAGCTGAAAGCAGATTCCACAGCCACTCACTGACTTTTACTTCAGGCTGGAGAGTTGACCGAGGATTGAAACACTGCTGGGCTTGGAGCAGAGAAGTGACCTTGCTTCCTTCCCCTTTCCACTCCTGCACAGTGCAATATCTAGCAGCAAAACACCATACAGTGTGCCTATGTTCTATTTTTTTATTTATTTTATTTTTTGACAGGCAGAGTGGATAGTGAGAGAGAGAGAAACAGAGAGAAAGGTCTTCCTTTTGCCGTTGGTTCACCCTCCAATGGCTGCCGTGGTCGGTGCACTGCGCTGATCCAATGGCAGGAGCCAGGTGCTTCTCCTGGTCTCCCATGCGGGTGCAGGGCCCAAGCACTTGGGCCATCCTCCTCTGCACTCCCGGGCCACAGCAGAGAGCTGGCCTGGAAGAGGGGCAACTGGCACAGAATCTGGTGCCCCGACTGGGACTAGAGCCCAGTGTGCCGGCGCCACAAGTTGGAGGATTAGCCTAGTGAGCCACGGCGCTGGCCTTGTGCCTATGTTCTACCAGCATCAGAGTCAAAGCCAGGCAACATGTGGGGCAAAAGAGATGCCCTGCATCTGGCAACTGTGCAGGTTTTTAGGCATTAGCCCCAGTGTTACGTTCAGGTGCTCTACATGACCCAGGTAAATTCACTTTAGCTTCTTGGAGAGTAATACTAGAAGAAGCCCATAAAAATCTACCACTATCCTGGGAGACCTGATTAGTGGCCCCACTATACTTTGCAGCACCAAGACAGTAATGATTTCTTCTAAATCTCTTGGTGCCAATGCAATCTACCCAGTGGACATAGGGAAGAACCTGCATGCATTCTGCTTTTCTGGACTCATACACTTCAGAGTAGACTTCAGAGTAGAACCTTCTATATACATTGTAGTCACCCTGTAGGACTAGAACAGAGTCAAGCTCACATCCCTTAATCCTAAAATTAGGGATATTTGTATTATAAGCCACAGCACCATTTGGACTCTCCTATCCAGACCTAAGGAAGGGTCCATCCATATCACATAGTCCTAGACCCACAGCAATTGGTGCCACAAGCCCCAGCATCACTCAGTTTTGCCTGTAGGACAAGGAGGCAGCCACCCCTGCCTCCTTCAGCACCAAAAATAAGGCCCTGGCTATCACATTTGCCAGGGAGACTGACACTCAATTCACTGTGAACCAAAGATGCACACATTAGGAAACATATTCATCTCAAAGCCATACTTGTATACCTATAACTGCAGCAGACTAATCCTTTGTGTCACTTATAGACATAGCTGACATTAAGACAAAAGAATTCATTCAGAGACTCACTTAGAACCAAAGCCAAGGCAACAAGCCAAGTGACATGTGAATTCTGGTTAAGCCATATGCTCTTTTCCAATAGAAAACACTCCAGAAATCAGAAAGGATGAATACACCAGATGTGTATATGCCAAAATAGGGATACACAGAGACATGATGAATCAAGGTAGCATGACACCTACAAAAGAACTCAATAATTCTCCAGAATTAGATCTGAGCTGAAGGCAATCTATGAAATGGCAGATATAATTCAAAATAATGTTTGTAAGGAAGCTCAGTGAGATGCAAGAGAATGTAGATAGACTGATTAAAGAAATCAAGAAATCCGTGAGTGACATTAGTGAAAATATTACTAAGGAGGTAGGACTCATTAAGAAGAACCAAATAGAAATTTCGAAGCTGAAATCTTCAATCAGTGAAATAAAAAAATATGACTGAGAGTTTTAAGGGCAGAAGAGACCACATGGAAGAAAGAATTTCTGATCTTAAGAACAAGAGTTTTGACAAAAATGAAAAAATAATTGAAAAGAATGAAGAAACTTTTTGTGAAATATGGGATACAATTAAAAGACCAAATATTTGTATTATAGGTATTCCTGAAGGAGAAGAAAAAGGTGTTGAGAACCTGCTAAGTGAAATAACAATTGAAAATTACTCAGGTCTTGAAAGACACAAGGACTTTCAGATATAAAGATTTCAAGGAACTCCAAGCAGATTCAATAAAAAAAAAGTCTTCTCCAAGCATATTGTCATCGAAACTGTTCAAAGTTAAAGACAATAAGAGAATCCTAAAGAAAGTAAGGAAAAAGCATCAAATTACATATCATGTAAAAATAGATTAATATCAGATAAGAGAGGAGGAGGAGGAAAGGTGGGAGCATGGATGAGAACAATGGTAGGGTTGGAAGTATCACAATGTCCTTAAATCTGTAAAAATGAAATACATAAAATTTACTTACCTACAATAAAATATTAAAAAGAAACCCTACAGGACAGAAAGAAGTGGGATGATAGATTTAAGGTCTTAAAAAACCTGAATATAACCCTACCATACAACCCAGCCATCCTACTCCTTGGAATTTACCCAAAGGAAATTAAATTGGCAAACAAAAAAGCTGTCTGTACCTTAATGTTTATTGCAGCTCAATTCACAATAGCTAAGACCTGGAATCAACCCAAATGCCCATCAACAATAGACTGGATAAAGAAATTATGGGACATGTACTCTATAGAATACTATACAGCAGTCAAAAACAATGAAATCCAGTCATTTGCAACAAGATGGAGGAATCTGGAAAACATCATGCTGAGTGAATCAAGCCAGTCCCAAAGAGACAAATATCATATGTTCTCCCTGATTGGTGACAACTAACCAACCACAAAAAAGGAAACCTGTTGAAGTGAAATGGACGCTATGAGAAACAGTGACTTGATCAGCCCTTGTCCTGACTGTTGATGTAAAATGTAATACTTTATTCCTTTTAGTATTTCTTTTTTTGTTCTAGTTAATACTATTGGTTGAACTCTGTAATCAACACACATTAATTGTTAGGTGTTTAAATTTAACTGAAAAGTGATCCCTGTTAAATATAAGAGTGGGAATAAGAGAGGGAGGAGATGTACAATTTGGGACATGCTCGATCGGACTTGCCCCAAATGGTAGAGTTACAATCGTGCCAGGGGATTCCAATACAATCCCATCAAGGTGGCATGTACCAAGGCCATTGCACTAGTCCAAGTGATCAGTTTCAGTTCACAATTGATCACACTGATAGGTCTAAGAGGCAAAGGGATCACACAAACAATACTAGTGTCAGCGAATAGTAACTGATAGAATAAAAAAGGGAGAGAACGATCCAACATGGGAAGTGGGATACACAGCAGACTCGTAAAATGACAGATGTCCTGAACAGCACTCTGACCTCAGAACCTCAGAATCAGCCCTTAACACATTCAGATCTGGCTAAAAAGCCCATGAGAGTATTTCAGGCAAGAGAAGACAAGACACTGTGGCAAAAAAAACACATCTAAATGAAAGATCTCTGTGAGTGAGATCCCAGTGGAAAGCACAGGCCATCAAAGAAGGAGGTGCCTTTCTCTGAAGGGAGGAGAGAACTTCCACTTTGACTATGACATTGTCTAAATAAGATCGAAGTCAGCGAACTCAAGCAGCTTCCATAGCCTTGGAAACTCATGACTAGAGCCTAAGGAGATTACTGACACCATAAACAAGAGTGTCAATTTTTAAGTCAACAACAGGAGTCACTGTGTACTTACTCCTTATGTAGGACCTCTGTCCTTAATGTGTTGTCCAGTGTGAAATAATGCTATAACTAGTACTGAAACAGTATTTTTACACTTTGTGTTTCTGTGTGGGTGCAAACTGATGAAATCTTTACTTAATATATACTAAATCAATCTTCTTTATATAAAGATAATTGAAAATGAATCTTGATGTGAATGGAATGGGCGAGGGAATAGGAGATGGGATGGGTGCGGGTGGTAGGGAATTTATGGAGGGGGGAAAGCCATTGTAATCTATAAACTGTACTTTGGAAAATTATATTTACTAAATAAAAGTTTAAAAAAATACTTCTAAATAAAAATTTTATGTCTAGCAAAACTATCCTCTAAAATGGAGGAGAAAATGTTATTTTCTAGATAAAAAACAACATAATTTACCACCACCAGACCAGCCTTATAAGAAATTGTAAATGACATCCTGCATTAGAAATAAAAACCAAGAAAACACAAGGCACCACCAAATCACTAGCATAGCAGGTAGAAACATTCAATCAAAAAATGACAGGTCTAAGTTCTCATTTGTCAATACTTACCTTGGCTATAAATGGATTAAATTCACCAACCAATAAACTTTGGTTGGCTGACTGGATTAAAAAACCACAACCGCACTATATGCTGCCTTCACAAATAAAAACACACAGGCCAGCGCCATGGCTCAACAGGCTAATCCTCCGCCTTGCGGTGCCGGCACACCGGGTTCTAGTCCCTGTCGGGGCGCCGGATTCTGTCCTGGTTGCCCCTCTTCCAGGCCAGCTCTCTGCTGTGGCCCGGGAGTGCAGAAGAGGATGGTCCAAGTGCTTGGGCCCTGCACCCCATGGGAGACCAGGAGAAGCACCTGGCTTCTGCCATCGGATCAGTGTGGTCAGACTGAAAGTGAAGGGTTGGAAAAAGATACCAGGCAAATGGAAACCAAAAGTGAGCAGGTGTAGCTATACTTATAGCAGATAAAACAGACTTTAAATAAAAGCTGTAAAAACTAAAGAAGGTCCTTATATTTTGACAAAAGGTTCAATTCAGCAAAATGACCTAACAGTCATAAATATGTATACACCCAAACCAACATCACCCAGATATATACAGCAAATACTGGTAACTCAAAGGAGGAGTTAGATTCCAATACTATAATGGTGACTTCAGCACCACACTGTCATTGATAGACAGATCATCCAGCCAGAAAATCAATTATGGAACATCAGAGTTGAACCGTGCTATTAAGCAAATGTAACTAACAGACATTTACAGGACATTTCCAAGTAGCTACAGAATACACATACTTCTCATCACCTCATGGAAATATCCATGATTTTCCAGGATAGACCACGTATTAGGCTACAGATAAGTCTCAGCAAATTTTAAAAGCTTGAAATCATACATGTTATCTTCTCAGACAATAAAGGAATAAAGCTAGAAATCAACAAGATCAATAGTACATTCAGAAATCTTTGTTAACTTAAACAATTTGTCATTTTAAACAATGATCATCTTTGAAGAATTTAAGAAGGAAATCAAAAACATTCTTGAAATAAATGAAAATAAAAACACAAAATCAAACCCTGAGAGATACAGTAAAAGCAATATTAAAATTGACGTTTTTAAATTAAATTTTAAATTAAATTAAAGTTTTTAAATTAAATTAAGTTTTAAATTTAAATTAAAATGGAAGCTGTTGCATAGTGGGTAAAGCCTCCGCCTGCAGTGCCAGCATCCCATATGGGTGCCAGTTCAAGTCCTGTCTGCTCCACTTCCAACCCAGCTCTTTGCTATGGCCTTGGAAAGCAGTAGAAGATGGTCCAAATCCTTCCGCCCCTGCACCTGTTTGGGAAACCCAGACGAAGTTCCTGGACCCTGGCTTCAGAGTGGCACAGTTCTAGCCATTGCAGACATTTGGGCAGTGAACCAATGGATGGAAGACCTCTCTCTTTCTCTCTCTCTCTCTCAATCTCTCTCTCTCTGCCTCTGTGTCTCTGTAACTCTGCCTTTCAAATAAATAAAGAAATAAATCTTTTTTTAAAAAGATGGAAATTTGTAGTATTAAGTGCTTACATTAAAAAAGAGAAATGTCTCAAATTAAAGATCTAATGATACATCTTGAAGACTTAGGAAAGCAAGAACAAACCAATGCCAAGATTTGCAGGAGTTGAGAAATTGTAAAAATAGAGCAAAAATATTTTCTATGCAATTTCCAATTTAACACCAAGTTTTTTTTTTCATTTTCAATTCTCTTTATATACAGAATATCAATTCAGTATATACTAAGTAAAGATTTCATCAGTTTGCACCCACACAGAAACACAAAGTGTAAAGTACTGTTTGAGTACTAGTTATAGCATTACTTCACATTGGACAACACATTAAGGAGATCCTACATGAGGAGTAAGTACACAGTGACTCCTGTTCTTGATTTAACAATTTGACACTCTTGTTTATGGTGTCAGTAATCTCCCTAGGCTCTAGTCATGAGTTGCCAAGGCTATGGAAGCCTTTAGGGTTAGAAAATTAATCAATTTTTTAAAAAATATCATGTAGGATCTCTGTCCTTAACTTGCTGTACATTGTGATTTAATACTATAACTTGTACTCCAACCATATTTTTCACTTTGTGTTGCTATGTGAGGGGAAACTGTTGAAATCTTTACATAATATGTACTAAACTGATCTTCTGTATATAAAGAGAATTGAAAATGAATCTTGATGTGAATGGAAGGGGAGAGGGAGCGGGAAAGGGGAGGGTTGCAGTTGGGAGGGAAGTTATGGGGGGGGGAGCCTTTGTAATCCATAAGCTGTACTTTGGAAATTTATATTCATTAAGTAAAAGCTTTAAAAAAATAGAGCAAAAATAAAGGCGACTGAAACAAAAACAATACAAAAGGTCAACAAAAAAAGTTGATTTTTTTTTTGACAGGCAGAGTGGACAGTGAGAGAGAGAGACAGAGAGAAAGGTCTTCTTTGCCGTTGGTTCACCCTCCAATGGCTGCCATGGCTGGCGTGCTGCGGCTGGCGCACCGTGCTCATCTGATGGCAGGAGCCAGGTGCTAGGTGCTTTTTTCCTGGTCTCCCATGGGGTGCAGGGCCCAAGCACTTGGGCCATCCTCCACTGCACTCCCTGTCCACAGCAGAGAGCTGGCCTGGAAGAGGGGCAACCAGGACAGAATCCAGCGCCCCGACCGGGACTAGAACCCGATCTGCCGGTGCCGCAAGGTGGGGGATTAGCCTGTTGAGCCAGGGCGTCGGCCAAAAGTTGATTTTTTGAGAAAATAAGCTAGATAAACCTCTAGCCAGAGGAACAAAGAAAAAAATAAAAAATAAAGAAAGCTAAAGATGAAAAGGGGAACATTACAACTGACACCACTGAAATACAACGGATGGTAAGAAGTTACTGTGAAGAACTATATACTAATAAACTTGAGAACCTTATAGAAATGAGTAAATTCCTGGATTCATATAACCTATCAGGATTAAATCAAGAGGATAACCTAAACAGACAGATAACAAGTGCTAAGACAGAGGCAACAACCAAGTCTTCCATCAAGGAGCAGTCCAGGAACTGATGACATTACTACTGAATTCCACAAAACATTAAAAGAGGATGTAACTCCAATAGCTTTCAAGCTATTCCAAAGTATTGAACAGGATAGAACCCTGCCAAACTCTTTTCATTATTTTGATACCAAAACCAAAGACATGTCATGAAAAGAAAACTACTGACCTATATCCTTAATGAACATAAATGCAAAGATTCTCAACAAAATACTAGCAGATCAAATCCAAAACTACATCAAAGAGATCATACATATTCATCAAGTAGGGTTCATGCCAGAAATGCAAGGATGGTTCAACATTCACGCATCAAGAAACATAATAAATCACATGAATGGAATGAAGAAGAAAAACCATATGGTCATCTCAATATATACAGAAAAAGCATTTGATAAGATTCAACATCCCTTCATGATTAGAAAAGGAACATTCCTCAACATTGTAAAGACTAGATATCACAAACAGACAGCCAATATCATAGTAAATGGGGGAAAACGGAAAGCATTTCCCCTCGGATCTGGTACAGACAAGGATGTGAATTTTCATCACTTTTATTCAATATAGTACTGGAAGTGTTAGCAAGAGCGGTTAGGGAGTTGAAAGCAATAAACTGCATCAGACTTGGAAAGGAAATCTGATTATCCATTTTTGCCAGTTATATGATGTGTACACGAGAAAACCTAACACTCCACCAAAAAGCTATTAGAATTGATAAACCAATTCAGTAAAGACCTGAGACTGTGAAGTTGTTGGGAGAAAATGTAGGGGAAATACTCTAAGATGCTGATGGAGGAGATGACGTTTTGGACATGACTCCCAAAGCAAGGCCACAAAAGCAAAACTAAACAGCTGTGACTGTATCAAACTGGACCAACATAATCCTATTACAGAAAACCAGTCTATCCCTCCCACTGTGTCTCTGTTACTCTGCCTTTCAAATAAATCAATAAAAGAATGGTAAAAAGATGTCAGATTTAATAGTGATCAAATAAATATACACTAAAATGAAATTCCATCAACGATTTTCCAAAGCCACAAATGCAACATTTTTGGGGTGGGCAAAGTACCACAAAATGGACATTTGCACAATACTGGAAGGTGGGATATAAAATAAAGCATGTCACAAAGTTGCTAAATCCTCTGAAAGCTGGAGAAAATATTTTAATATTTCTGGGATAATTAATAAGAAAATAAAGAATAAGAGCCTCTAGAATAACTTCTAGAGGTGGGGTTTGTTTCATTGTTTGCTTGCTTTGTTGGTTTAGTTGTTTTTAAATTAATCTATCTTCTCCCATGACTACTCTACATGTTCCTTAGCTTCTAAATTTAGAATATCCCATATTGGTGCACAGTTATATGCTTTCCTTTTTTCATTTTATTTTTTAACATTCCTTTAATAAATATAAATTTCCAAAGTACAGTTTATGGATTACAGTGGCTTTTTCTCCCCCACATAATGTCTCTCCCACCCGCAGCCCTCCCATCTCCCGCTCGCTCTCCCATTCCATTTACATCAAGATTCATTTTCAATTATCTTTATATACAGAAGATCGATTTAGTATATATTGAGTAAAGATTTCAACAGTTTGTACCCACACAGAAACACAAAGTGTAAAGTACTGTTTGAGTACTAGTTATAGCATTACTTCACATTGGACAACACATTAAGGAGATCCTACATGAGGAGTAAGTACACAGTGACTCCTGTTGTTGACTTAACAATTTGACACTCTTGTTTATGGTGTCAGTAATCACCCTAGGCTCTTGTCATGAGTTGCCAAGGCTATGGAAACCTTTTGAGTTTCCCGACTCCAATCTTATTCCGACAAGATCATAGTCAAAGTGGAAGTTCTCTCCTCCCTTCAGAGAAAGGCACCTCCTTCTTTGATGGGCCCATTCTTTCCACTGGGATCTCACTCACAGAGATCTTTCATTTAGGTCTTTTTTTACAGAGTGTCTTGGCTTTCCATGCCTAAAATACTCTCATGGGCTCTTGAGCCAGATCTGAATGCCTTAATGGCTGCTGAGGCCAGAGTGCTTTTACTGTAATTACAACTTATTATTATCATGTCCAGAAACTGACTTTTTCTACTCCTCATTTTCTACTCAATAATATCCTCTCATAGTAAGCAAAGGTTCACTTCTATTAGGATGTCACCCTGCTACATGAATAATACCCAGGAATCATTTCACTTTTTCTGTTTAATTCTTTCGAAGACTATTGTATCTCTTCCTTGTGGTTTTCATACAATGTGAAAATATGTATGTACCCATCTCTTAGTAACTGAAAAATGGGACCTTGTAATATTGACTTTCTTGATTTACTTATAAATTTATACATAAGTATGAATTAACAAGGTCACTTTATGCTTAGCAACAATAGTAGAAAGGTAGTACAAGTACAATTAGAATCAACCAATAAATTTGATAAAATAAATAATTATATATAGGTACAATTTCCTTTTTTGTGTCATTTCACCACTGCAAAAATCTTAAAAGTCACTATCACTGATATGATTTAACTGAGGCAGAACTGAAGTTACAAGTCAGCCTTCACATTCAACATTCCAGTTAGATTGATTTTAACTAATGATATTTTTCATTAACTTTTGGCCAAAATTAATTTTAACCAAGAAAATGAGTTGCCCTATTCTTTGGAAATAAATATCATCAGGCATTTCATTTATGAGACCAAAAATCCCTTTTCTGAAAATAAATACCATTGAGCATGGTTATTTTAGGTCATAGGGATATTCCATCCAACTGAAAGTCCACTCAACTCTCATGAAGCTCAAGGTTCAATATAACTCACAGAGAAATGTTTTGGGCAAGACTGGTTGTCAACAACTGAATATCTCTTTTCTAAATAATTACATCTGTGACATTTTGGAACTCTCTGGCTGTTTAAAATCAAAGAACCTGAGGAAGTCATGTCTCTGCTCTTCTGCAGTGCTGAGACTGGGCCTATTGAGAAAGTGGGGCCAAGATAACAGAGCACTAGAGGAATGGTGAAAGGAAGCATTCTCTTCCTCTGAACTTATCTCCGTAGAGTCACTGTGCTTCACCTTGGAGACAACCTGCTCAGCCTCAATGGCCTTTGATGTGCTCCTGGAACAAGCTGGAAGCCTGGGCAGATTTCAGATCCTTCAGATTGCCTTCTTTTTTTCACTAGTATAATAACATACCCTCATGTTCTGTTGGAGAACTTCACTGCAGCCATCCCTGGGCATCGCTGCTGGGTCCCCCTCCTGGACAACCACACGGCCTCTGGCAACGACTCTGACATCCTCAATCAAGACACCCTCCTGAGAGTCTCCATCCCGCTGGACTCAAACCTGAGGCCAGAGAAGTGCCGTCGCTTCATCCATCCCCAGTGGCAGCTCCTTCACCTCAACAAGACCTTCCCCAATATAAGACACAGAGCCCTGTGTGGACGGCTGGGTGTATGATCAGAGCTCCTTCTCCTCCACCATTGTGACTAAGGTAATTTTTGCAACCATAAAATGTAAATAATCTTAAGAAATTATGATGACATGGTTTGTTATAAGAAGAGAGAGATTTTTTGTGTCCTGCAACAGCTTCTTCTGAAGGAGGCAATCGTGCCTGTCACTAAGGATGTCTCTTACTAGAACAACCAGAGAACTACAGATGCTCATTGCCATCCAGTTGTCTTAGTTAAAAGCTATGACTTTGAGCTTACACAGTTACATATTACACGTACAGAATTAACTTGCCCCAGCTTTCTTTTTTATATATAAATGGAAAATGTTCATATTTTTATATATGCAGTTTTAAAAGCATAATGACAATGTTTTCTCCCATAATGTCAGTTGAGTATTTCCTTTATTGAGTGTTTCTTTGTTGATTTTTTTTTCTTGCTGCAGAGAGGCTTCTTAGCTTGATGTAATCCCATCTGTCTATTTTTGCTTTTATTGCCTGTTCTTCTGGGATTTTATCCAAAAAGTCCTTGTCTATGCCAAAATCTTGCACTGTTTCCAATGTTTTCTTCTAGTAATTTGACTGCTTAATATCTTAGATCTAGCTCCTTGATCCATTGTGTTTTTAATATGGTATAAGGTAGGGGTGTTTCATATTTCTGCATAAGGTGGTCCAACTCTCCCAACACCATTTGTTGATGAGGCTGACCTTTCTGCAGGAATTGATTTTAGCTTTTCAAAGATTAGTTGATTGTATGGATTGCATGGATTAATTTCTGGTGTCTCTGTTATATTCCATTGTTCCACATCTGCATTTTTGTGCAAGTACCCAGCTGTTTTGATTATAACTGTCATGTAATATGGATTGAAATATGGTATTCTAATGCTCTGGCTTTGTTTGTTATTTAAGATTGCTTAGGTATTCAGGGTCAAATGTGTTTCTATATGAATGTTAGGGTCCATTTCCCTAGATCTGAGAAGAAAATCTGGTATTTTGATTGGGGTCACATTGAATCTTTAAAATTGCTTTGGGCAGTTAAGGACATTTTATTACTTTTTTATTTTTTTAAAGATTTTTATTTATTTATTTGAAAGGTAGAGTTATATACAGTAAGAGAGAGAGACAGAGAGAAAGGTCTTCCTTCCCTTGGTTGACTCTCCAAATGGTCGAAATGTCCGGAGCTGCACTAACCCGAAGCCAGGAGCCAGGTGCCTCCTCCTGGTCTCTCCTGTGGGTACAGGGGCCCAAGCACTTGGGCCATCCTCCACTGCTATCCCAGGCTACAGCAGAGAGCTGGACTGGATAGGCCAGTGCTGTAGCTCACTTGGTTAAACCTCCGCTTGCGGCAGCAGCATCCCGTATGGGCGCCAGGTTCTAGTCCCGGTTGCTCCTCTTCCAGATGTTAATCATTTATCAGATGTCTGTCTCTCTCTCTCTCACTGTCTATAACTCTACCTGTCAAATAATAAAAAAGAGAGAGAGCTGGACTGGAAGAGGAACAATCGGGACTAGAACTGGAGCTCATATGTGATGCTGGCACCGCAGGTGGATGATTAACCTAGTGCACCATGGTACATGAATAATACCCAGGAATCATTCCACACTTTCTATTTAATTCTTTCAAAGCCTACTGTATGTCTTCCTCATGGTTTTCATATGATGTGGAAGTGAAAATATGTATGTACCAATCTCTTAGTAACTAAAAAATTGGACCTTGTAACATTGACTTCATGATTTATTTATAGCAATATTAATTCTTCCAATCCATAAACATGGATGATTTTTCATTTTTGTGTATGTGTTTATATTCCTTCCTTAATTTTTTAAAATTTTATTTGTAGAACTCTTTCATATCCTTGGTTAAATTTGTCCCAAGGTATTTCATTTTTTGTAGAAACTATAAAGGGACTAATCTTGCAAGTTCCTTCTCAGCCTTAAGATTTTTGTGATACAGATGCTTTTCATTTTTGTGTTTTTATTTACTCTGAAACTTTGCCAAACTTTTACTAGTTCCAGTAATCTGCTGGTGGAGCTTTTGATTCCCCTAAGTATAGAATCCTGTCATCAGGAAACAGGGATAATTTGTTCCTCCTTTCCCTTTTATAGCCCTTTGATTTCCTTTGTTCCTAATTACAGTGGCTTTAAATTCCAGAACTGTATTAAATAGTAATGGTGGGAGTGGATATTCTTGACTGGTTCCACATCCAGTGAAAATGCTTCCAGCTTTTCCTCATTCAACATTCTTGCTGTGCTTTGTCATAGATTGCCTTGCTTGTGTTGAGGTTCATCCCTTCTGTACCCAATTTGCTTAAGTGTTTTTTATTTATGAAGAGACATTGTATTTCATCAAATGATTTTTCTTCATGTATTGAGATAATCATATGGTTTTTATTCTTCAGTTTCTTATTGTGAGGTATTTTGTTTATTGTTTTGCAAATGTGGAACCATCCCTACATCCCAGGGGTAAATCCCATTTGGTCCACATGGATGATCTTTTTGATGAGTATTTGGATTCAGATAGCTAGTGTTTTGTTGAAGATTCTTGCATCTATGTTCATGCAGGATATTGGTGTCTAATTTTTATTTGTTGTGTCTTTTTCTGTTTTTGGAATTAAGGTGATGCTGATCTCATAGAAGGAGTTTGGGAGGATTCACTCCCTTTCAATTGTTTTGAATAGTTTAAGAAAAAATCTCTTTGGTTCTCCCAAATGAGGGCATTCACCCAAGTATAAGAACCATCGTTGAGTGCCTACCAAGATGCATTAGTAGAAAGCTGCATCAGAGGCAGAATGGCTGGGACTCAAATTGGCATTCCCACTTGGAATGCAGGCATCCCGAGTATTACCATAATGGCTGCTCCTCATGCAAATTTGTATTCAACAATAAGAAAAGCATGCTATCATCACATGCATAAATGTACAAGAAACATAATAAAACATGATTAAATGATATATGATTTGAATTTTTAAATTAGAAACCAAACAAATTAACACATGGTACTTTAACTTGTAAAATTATATACCTTGGTGGTGGGCTAAAAGAATGCACAAATTGGGATTCTTGTCTAAGAACAATGTTCTGTTTCACCAGGGACTGGCTAAGTGAGTACTTTGATTGTTTTTTCTATGTTTTTTTAAGATTTACTTATTTATTTGAAAGTCAGAGTTACAGAGAGGCAGAGAGAGGCAGAGAGAAAGAGAGAGAGAGAGAGAGAGAGTCTTCCATTCACTGTTTCACTCCCCAGTTGGCTGCAATGGTTGAAGCTACTCTGATCTGAAGCCAGAAACCAGGAGCTTCTGGGTCATCTATGTGGATGCAGGGGCCCAAGGACTTGAGTCAACTTAAACTGTTTTCACAGACCATGGATGAGAGCTGGATCAGAAGTGGAGCAGCCAGGACTCAAACTGGTGACCATATGGGATGCCAGCACTGCAGATGGTGGCTTTACCTGCTATGCCACAGTGCTGGCTCTGAGCACCTGATATTAAGATGGCTACACCATGCTAATAGAAACCAAAAAAGAGCTGTTGTATCCATCATAATACCAGACGAAATAAACTTTAACACAAAAACTGTCAAAAGAGACAGTGAGCACTATGTAATGGTTAAGGAATCAATTCAACAGAAGATATAATTATTATCAATGTATTTGCATCTAATTACAGGGCACCTGTAATTATTAATCATTATATAATGATTAATTGATCAATTCATTAGAAGATTTTACTATTATAAATGGATATGCATCTAATTACAGGGCACCTGGCTATTTAAAAGAAATGTTAAGGGATTTAAAGGGATATTTAGACTCCAATACAATATTATTGGGGAATTTCAATGCTCCACTTTCAGCAGTGGACAGATCAACCAGACAAAAAATCAACAAGGAAACATCAGGTATAATTGGAATCATACTATGCATCTTCTCAGACAACAATGGAATGAAGACGGAAATCAGCAACTTGGGAATCTCTAGAACAATGCAAACACATGGAGACTGAATAACATGCTTCTGAATGAACTGTGGGTCGTAGAAGATATCAAAAGAAAAATAAAAAATTTCTGGAAACAAATGAGGATGACAACACAACATACCAAAAATTATGGGATACAGCAAAAGTAGTATTAAGTAGAAAGTTTATAGCAATTGTTGCCTACTTCAAGGAATTTGAAAGATACCAAATAAATAAGCTATATGTACACTTCAAGGATCTAGTAAAAACAACAGCCAACCAAACCCAAAACTAGTAGGAGAAAAGATAATGAAAATTAGAGAAAAAAATCAACAAAGTTGTAACAAAAAATATAAAAATCAGCAAAAAGAAGAGCTATTTTTTGACAAAATAAGCAAAATTTAAACACCATTAATCCAAATAACAAAAAAGGAGAGAAAAGACTCAAATCAATAAAATTAGAGATTAAAAATTAAATGAAACAACAGATATCAGAGATAAAAAGAATCATTAGAAATTGCAACCAAGAGCTACATGCCAACAAACTGGGAAACCTAGAAGAAATGTATAGATTCTTGGACACACACAATCTACCTAAATTGAGCCAAGAACCTAGAAATCCTAAACAGATCCATAACCAAAGTGTAAATTGAATCAGTAATAAAGACCCTCTAACCAAAGAAATCCCAGGACCAGGTGGCTTCACCACTGAATTCTACCAGATATCTTCTCAAATTATTCAAAACAATTGAAAGGGAGGGAAGTCTCCCAATTCTCTCTATGAATCCAGCATCACATTTATTCCTAAACCTGAGAAAGATGGAACTGAAGAAGAGAACTACAGACCAATTTCATTGATGGAAAAATCATCCATGTTCATGGATTGTAAGAATCAGTAGCATAAAATATCTATTCTGGAAGCATTACAGGTTCAATATGATGCCCATCAAAATACCAAAGACATTCTCCTCAGATATAGAAAAAATGATGCTAAATTCATACGGAGCCACAGGAGACCTTGAATAGCTAAAGCAATCTGGGACAACAAAAACAAAGCTGGAGGCATTACAATAGTAGATTTCAAGACATACCACACGGCAGTTATAATGAAAACAGCCTGAATCTGGCACAAAAACAGATGGACAGATCAATGGAACAGAATAGAAATCCATAAATCATCCAAGATTGATAACCAAATATATTTGAACAAGGAGCTAAAACTAATTTCTGGAACAAGAAGAGTTTCTTTATAATTTTCATCATGGAGGCCTTTGACAACCTTAGTTAAATTTATTCCATGCTATTTGATTTTTATTTGTAGCTGTTGTGAATAGGATTGATCTTGAAAGTTCTTTCTCAACTGTGGCATTGTCTGTGTGTACAAAGGCTGTTGATTTTTGTGTGTTGAGTTTTATATTCTACTACTTTACCAAACTCTTCTATGAGTTCCAATATGTTTTGATGGAGTCTTATGGATCCTCTCTATATAGAATCATGTCATCCTCAAGTAGGGATATTTTGACTTCCTCTTTCCCAATTTGTATCCCTTTGATTTCTTTTTCTTGCCTAATGGTTCTGGCTAAAATTTCCAGGACTATATTGAACACCAATGGTGAGAGTGGGCATCCCTGTCTGGTACCAGTTCTCAGTGGAAATGTCTCCAACATTTCCCATTCAATAGCAAACTATACGTGGTTTTGTCATAATTTGCCTTGATTGTATTGAGGAATGTTATATATACTCACATGTTTATAGCAGCACAATTCACAGTATCTAAGATATATAATCAACCCTGATGTCCATCAACTGGTGACTGGATAAAGAAAATGTGATATATTTGCATGATGGAATACTACTCAGCTGTAACAAAGAATGAAATTCTGTCGTTTGCAAGCAAAGTTATTTAATGGGAGACCATTATGCTTACTGAAATAAGCCAGTCCCCAAAAGACAAATATCACATTTTCTCTTATTTGGGATAGCTAATATTTAGAGTACAAATATACCTTAATATCTATGAGTGAGATTACCATAGATATTAATTAGTGTTTATAACCATTGTACATATTCCTGTTAACAGAGGACTTTCTACTTTTAATTTGATGAACTCTTTTTTAAGACTTATTTATTTATTTGAGAGGAAAAGTTACAGAGAGGCAGAGGCAGAGCGAGAGAGACAGAGGTATTCCATCTGCTGGTTCACTCCCCAGATAGCTGCAATGGCTGGAGCTTCGCCATTCTGAAGCCATAAGCCAAGATTTTCTTCAAGTTCTCCCACACAGGTGTAGAAGCCCAAGGACTTGGGCCATCTTTAACTGCTTTCCAAAGCTATAGCAGAGAGCTGGATTGAGAGGAGCAGCCAGGACTTGAAAAAGTGCCCATACAGGATGCTGGCACTTCAGTCAACGGCTTTACCAGCTATGACACAGTGCCATCCCCAGTGAACTTTATTTAGTGATGCTTTGAGTCTGTGATTATAAAGTAAATTAAAAATATGTTATCACAAAATTTAAAAGCGGGGAAAAAGAGAAAAGAAGGGGGAGGGAGATGGGGAAAGAGGGAAGTATCAGTACATTCTTAGAATTGCAACTAGGAACTACTTGAAATGTTTTCTCTTTAAAATAGTAAACGTATTATTGAAAAGAAAGCATTTTCTATAAAAGCTGATTTTCCCATTTCAGGAAGCAAATAGGACACCTAACATGCATGATCCAAAAAGAATCTCACCGTTGTACCTTATAGCCAAATTCTCAAAGTGCAACATAAAGAAGCAAAAAAAGTATAAGAATGAAGCTGACATCTAATTATTTCATTATTGTATATATCCCTTGTCTATATTCCTGAGAAACAATGGTCTTTCTACTTTTTACTTGTTGAACATTAGGGTTGGTGGTGACTTAAACCTGTAATCATGAGTAGATTAAAATTATGTTATTGCAAAAACTAAAGGAAAATAAAAAGAAGGAAGGAGGGGAAATGAGGAAGGGAGGGAAGTATGATTATCTCCTTAGAATTGTGTCTATGAAATCTATTTTCTTTATTTTAAAAAAATTTTAAAAGAGATCTAAAATATACAAAAGAAAATCTCCATGTCACTTTTAAATGAACTTCCATTAGCTTGCTATTATTCATCAGAAATCTTACAGGCAAGGAGAGACACAGTACAAGACTAGAAGAAAAACTTCCCAATCTATAATACTTTATTCAGCAAAGCAATCTTTAATAAATAAAGGATAGTTAAAATATTTCCAAGACAAATAAACACTGGAGAAATTTATTACCAACTGACCAGCCTTAAAAATAATAATAAAGGATAAATTACATACAGAATAAAGAAAGGTTACATCTACCCTGACAGTGTATGATCCTAGAAAAACTACCGAAAAAGATCAAAGAATATTTGAAACAAACAAAAGAAATTTTAAAGGAATAGGGCCAGAAAAAATCCTTACTTATCAATAATATCCTTATATATAAAAGAACTAAATCTTCAATTAAAAGATACTGGTTCTCTGCATGGCTTTTTAAATGCCTTAACAACAAACTTCCCCCGAGAAAGTCTCTTTACAAGGAAATGCATACATACACTGAAAGTAAATAAAAAAATATCCCATGCAAGCACAAACCAAAAGAAGTTGGAGTAGCTATGCTTGTATGAGACAAAACAAACATTAAGACAAACTGTAAAATGAGAAAAACAAGGTCACTATATAATGATCAAGGGAACAAGCCAACAAGATGTGATTATTGTAAATGTAAATGCAAATAGGCCAGAGCACTTAGTTTTATAGAACAAATGGTATTGTTACTAAAGGGAGATGTAAGCGCTAATACCTTAATATATGGGACTGTAACACCACACTTTGATCAATGGACAGATCATCCAGACAAGAAAATCAACAAAGAAACCATAAAACTTATAGAAACTATTGATCAAGTTGACCTGGTGATATTTACAGAACATTCCATCCAACAACTCAGAATCCACATTCTTTTCATCAGCTTGTGGAACACTCCTTGAAGAGACTATGGACTACAAAATGAATCTCAAGAATTTTTAACAAGTCAAAATCACATGATGTATATGTTCTGACTGATAACTACTAGAACTGTAAATCAACAGAAAAGAAGCTGCAGAAATTATATAACTGCATGGAATAGAAATGGCAGGAATGGACAATGAACAATGGATTACTGGAGAAATGAATGGGAAACGTAAATCCTTGAAATTAATGAAAATAAAACATCATATATTGAAAATTTGATTCTTATGCCAGCATTGTTGTGCAGTGGAATAAGCCACTGCCTGCAAAGCCAGAAATCCACATGATCATCAGTTCAAGTCCAGGTACTCCACTTCCAATCCAACTCCCTGCTAATGCACTGGGCAAGCAGCAGCACATGTCCCAATGCTTGGGCCCCTATCGTTAGGAAGACCAGCACAGTGGAGGAGGTACATTGGTTAAGTTACACTGCTAGAATTTATGTTAGTACTTTGTGGAAGGGAAAAGGAACCTCCAGTTAATGTAAAGTGACAATTAAGCAATTGAGTGCTAACTGATCCTTTGCTGTGCTCTTTCAACAGGAGGCTGGTGGAGTCTGCTCGGTGGCTGGTTACCACCAATCAGCTAGTTGAGGGCACCAAGGCACTTAGAAGGGTTGCACACATCAATGGAAAAGAGAGTGCTGGAGAGATCCTGACCCTTGAGGTGATCTGGAAAGGGGAGCTAGGTACTGGGATAAAATGCCATGAACTCACAATCGCCCTCATCTGGGTTGTATTTTTGGGAGGACACAAAAGCACTCACTCTAGCTTAATGGGCTAGGAAAGGATTATGAGTTAGCTGTTAAAAATGATAAAGAAAGGCATAGCAGACATCACAGAAGCTGATTGGTAGCTGTGCAACTGATAAAACCCCATTCAATCACAAAGGAAAACAATGTCTCATAGAATAAAATATTGATCAAAGAAAACACAATCTTTCTGGCCTCTGAGTCAATGACTCCATTTCCCTTATATGATGAATAAATTGCCACTTGCCAAATGTCCAAGAAAAACTAATATCCTTATAGCTTATATTCAGTCTATAATCATAACATTTAAATGATGCCCAAATGTTGATAAGACTACCTAAGTGTGTAGTTGTGTAACTACAGAATTTTTGTGTTTGTATTTCTGTTTTTTCTAACATGTTTATCACTTACTCTATACCTTCATAAGGAGTTTGCTCAATACACAAATTTCTTGTGTCAGCACTTGCAGAGAGAAGCTCATTGTCTTTAGTGCAATATCACATGGGCAAGAGCCACGAAAGATCGCCATGACACAGTGCCTTCCAAAGTTACATAACTAATGTCTTTGCCTCATGACTTTGTACATGTTGTTTTCTATTAAAATGATTTCATAATAATTCTTTCTCTACTGTACCGCAATGATGCCTACCAATTCCCCGCCTCCATAGTGAAGTCTCATTCTCTTCCCTTCTTTGCATTTCAAGTATCCAATGGTTTTGAATAGAGACCATGGTTCAGTGTCAGGCCAGGACCAAACATGTTAAATGTCAAGATTTCCCCGTGAGTTCCCACAATAGCCTCCCCATTGTTGTACGTACTGGAGAGCAAGGAGAGGACAAACAAGGGTATAGACACAGTCAGATGCAGTGTGTGCCAGTCTCAAGTGGCAAAAGCTAATCCTCCCAAGAGAATCTGCCCAACACTGTGGGCACATAACATTAGTGTTACTCCTATAAGTTGTGAGTTGCTTACTGCCCACACTGACGCTGAATAATATATACACATTTATTTCAGTCAAAGGGCAAATTCAAGGTCAATTCAAGGCATAGATATAATGAAAGTCTGAAATTGTTAACTCACCAAGAATGAAAGAGTTTGACAAAACAATTTTGCAATTATGACAGAAAATCCAGCCAAGAAGTGTAGAATGCAGAAGATGAGGAAGGTGGGAGCAAAGGCTGCACAGGTTTCCCTGGTGGCCATATGGAGGTGACACCATGTGTAAACCCCCTTCCTTCCATAACTAAGAAATAAGATTATTTAGTAAGAAACATAATGTGTGTAAAACTTAACACAAGATGATACATCTTCAAAGTCAGGATAAATGGTTCACATTTGTAACACTGCATTGGAGGCTCATGGAATAATTATATTTGTCAACAGTAGAAATCACATATGTAATTCTCCTCGTCCCTTGAGACCATTATCAACTCTCAGTCAACAATCACCAGGAAGACTTTTTCCATATGAAACCATATGAAAGACATGAAATATGGGAAGTTATCCCAAAAGTTTGTTATAAAAATGTACTTATTGAATACAGTGAGTTTCTTTCTTGTGTTTAGAGCAGTGAGGAGTAAAATCAAGAGATCTTTATTTTGTTTCTGAACTATTAGTACAAAGCCTTTCAAAAAACTAGGTACTAGGATGCTATGTGAGGGCAAATGGTTTAAAATCTTTTCTTAACACATACTAAACTGAACTCCTGTATACAAAGAGAATTGAAAATGAATCTGAATGGGAATGAAAGGGGAGGGGGAGTGGGTAAGGGGGAAGGGTAGCGGGGGGGAGGGGAGGTATGGGTGGGGAAGTCATTGCAATCCACAAGTTGTACCTTGGAAATTTATATTCTAAATAAGAAAAAAAATAAAAAATAATAAAAAATAAACTTGTAGAATCCTAAAAATAAATAAATAAATAAATAAATAGCAAAATGTTATCTAAAAAAAAAAAAAAAAAGGTACTCACTAAACCAGTCCCTGGTCAAAAAGAACATTGTTCTAGACAAGAATCCCACTTGTGCATTCTGTTAGCCCCTACTCCCAACAAACTATATAATTTTACAACTTAAACTACCATATATTAATTGGTTTTGTTTATATTTTTAAAAATTGGAACAATATAACATTTGATCCTATGTTATATAATGTTTTCCTATGTTATATAATGTTTGATCCTATGTTATATAATGTTATATAATGATGCATGTGATGATAGCTTGTTTTTCTTATTGTTGATACAAATTTGCATGATGGACGGTGCAATGGTTAAGCTGTCAGCTGGGATGCCTGCCTTCCATGCAGGACTGCTACTTTGAGTCCCAGGCATTCTGTTTCTCATGCAGCTTTCTGATAATGCATCTTGGAAGCCAGCCGATGATGGCACTAGTTCTTGGTGACTGCTGCACATATGGGAGACCCAGAAAGATTTCTGGGCTCCTGACTTCACCCTGGTACAACCTTGGCTGTTTTGGGTATTTGGGGTGTGAATCAACAATGGAAGATCTCTCTCACTTGGTAACAGCCTTTTAGTAATGAAAACACACTTACCAAATAAACCCACATAATATGTCATATTTTAAAATTATATTGCTTAAAAGTGTAATGTATACTTATGTTTCAAGAAAGATTCTTCAGTTATTATCTAAATCATTTCATGCATTCAGTCACCTACTCATTCTGCAATTTCAATTGTAGTACTGAGCTTGGAGTTTGAAAACTAGGGGCAGAGATCTCAGATGGTTAAACAGGGAAATACATGCTGACTTTGACCACAGGAAGATACCAGAAAAATAGGGGAGGGGCCACATTCCCAGGGCAGAGTTGGAGAAAAGTTTGTAGTGGAAAGTCAACAGAATAAGGGAATAGACAGAATGGAAAGCTAGGGGCAAGTTAATTCTGTACATGTAATATGTAACTGTGTAAGCTCAAAGTCATAGCTTTTAACTAAGACAACTGGATGGCAATGAGTGTCTGTAGTTCTCTGGTTGTTCTAGTAAGAGACATCCTTAGTGACAGGTACAGTTGCCTCCTTCAAAAGAAGCAGTTTCAGGACACAAAAAATCTCTAACTTCTTATACCAAAATACATGATGTGTGGATCATGTGATCAACAACCCAAAAGAAAGTGAGGTGCCACTTACCTGTCTGAAAGATAGCCAAATATCAGACTTCCCAGCAGCGACCCACTCATGAACAGGGTTGGAACCACTGATTTTTGTGACAGATTCACAGATGAGGTCCCACTGGAACAGGAAGCAGCACAGCAGAGTTTTAGGAGAGTTGCAGCCCTTTGGTGGAGCCTGACCACAACCTCCTCATGTGATACACACGAGCTCCTGCTATGGGGTTCTCCTCCTTCTCCAATTTCATCTACAGTCACCTCCCTCTGGCTGCCCACACTCTAGAAATACTGAAACTTACATCAACCTTTCAAATGCCACTGCCCCTTTTACCTCCTACCCTTCTGATAATCTGTTACCACATGTGTACACGACTTCAGTCATTTTTCTCTTAGAGCACCAAATCTATTTACTGTTCAACACATGTGTAGTACCATAATTAAAATCACAAAAAATGTCATTTTAAGAAACTTAAGTTACCAATATTTAAATACTAGGAAAATCAATGTTTTTTTCCTTCATCATGTCATCAACATGTTACCCCACAGTTTATGCTTAATTATTATAAAATGTTTGTTTTTTTAACTTTTCATTTTAGATGTTTTAAAATTAGTAAACCTAAAATTTTTGCTATGTGAAGAGTTCCTATACAACCCATTCAGAGCTTCCAGTAATTTTAATATCATATACATTTGCCACTGTCCATAGCCACTCCCAATTTTTTCTGTAGTTTTAAAAATCCAAGCTTCCTTTGTGCCTTTCATCCCTTACAACCTAGTAATTAACATAGTAATTAGCATAGTAATTTACCAATATGCCTATATTGAGGTTTATTTTATCCCCCATATATGATGAAGAACATGTAGCATTTGTCTTCCTGTGTCTAACATATTTCTTTCTTTTACAGAGTGGACAGTGAGAGAGAGAGAGAGAGAAAGGTTTTCCTTTGCCATTGGTTCACCCTCCAATGGCCGCCGCGTCCGGCGCGCTGCGGCCGGTGCACCGCGCTGATTCGATGGCAGGAGCCAGGTGCCAGGTGCTTTTTCTGGTCTCCCAGGGATGCAGGGCCCAAGCACTTGGGCCATCCTCCACTGCACTCCCGGGCCACAGCAGAGAGCTGGCCTGGAAGAGGGGCAACCAGGACAGAATCCGGTGTTGACATGATGTCTTTCAATTCTATCCAGTTTGATGCAAATGACAGGATTTCATTCTTTTTTAAAAAAACTAAGTGGAAATCTATTATATATAAATTGTATTTCCATTGGAAAATATTAACTTAGTAGATATTTGAAAGCAGAGTTACAGAGAGTTAGAGAAAGACACACACAGAGAGAAAGATCTTCCATCCACTGGTTATCTTCACAAATGGCTGTAAAAGCCAGGGCTGAGATGGGGCAAAACCCAGGATCTGGAACTCCGTCTCAGGTGCCTAAGCACCTGGGACATATTCTTCTGTTTTCCCAGGAGCATTAGCAGAGAAGTGGAGCAGTTTG
Source organism: Sylvilagus floridanus (assembly GCA_949820135.1). Classification (NCBI taxonomy): domain Eukaryota; kingdom Metazoa; phylum Chordata; class Mammalia; order Lagomorpha; family Leporidae; genus Sylvilagus; species Sylvilagus floridanus. The sequence goes on along the minus strand of OX463224.1, from coordinate 117,991,173 downwards.
GCATCAACTCAGTGCTTACATTAGATGCCAGCTTTACAGGTAGCATATTAAGCCACTCAACTACAATGTGGGCACCCGTATTTTCTTTATTGATTCATGTGATGATGGAAACCTGGTTGATATCAAATCCTGGCTACTGTGAAGAGCAATGACCGTGGTGGAGCACAGATGACTTTTTGAATTAATGATTTCATGTCTTTTGGATAAATACCCAGTGGTGAGTTTGCTAGGTCATGTGGCAGTTCTCTTTCTAGTTTTTGAAGAAGTCTTATACTGTTGTCCATATGGCTGTACTAATTTACATTCCTGCAGTACTGTGTAAGAGTTCCCTTTCTTGCACATTCAGGACAGCCATGGTTGCTTTTTGTCTATTTGATGACATCCATTCTAACTGGAGTAGGTGATATCTCATTGTGGTTTTGATTTTATTTTCGTATCTGTGAGAAATAGTAATATTGACCATTTCCTCCACATATCTGTTGGCCATTTGTTTTGGCCACTCATCAAATCAGCTAAAGAGCTTCAACAGGACTGATGCTAGGATCCTGTGTATATGGGTTCTGATTTACTTGCACTGTGCTTCAGTTTTGCAATCAGTGCTTAGTAACACTGACCTAGCAAAACATTTTGTGAGTAGCATTTCAATTACTTTTAACATTTAGGGTTATCCTCTCTATAAAATGATATAGTAGTAGGTTGAGGTATAGTTTGTTCAATTCATTAATCTCTATACTAGCACCCTTGATATTGTGGTACAGATAAGCAATTGCTCATTGCTGAAGGAATGAAGACTTTCTGCATTGGATAAAATAAGTTGGTAGAGAATTCTCAGTCCATTCTTTGTGTTAACTCCAAACACCTTCAGTTCACATCACTGCTCTATAAACAGGTTAAATGAGGACTCTTACCTTAGTCACAATGGTGGAGGAGAAGGAGCTCCGATCGTACACCCAGCCATCCACACAGGGCTCTGTGTCTGACTCACTTACATTGGGGAAAGTCCTGTTCAGATGAAGGAGCTGCCACTGGGGATGGATGAAGCGACGGCACTTCTCAGGCCTCAGGTTTAAGTCCAGCGGGATGGAGACTCTCAGGAGGGCGTCTTGATTGAGGATGTCAGAGTCATTGCCAGAGGCCGTGTGGTTGTCCAGGAGGGGGACCCAGCAGCGATGCCCAGGGATGGCTGCAGTGAAGTTCTCCAACAGAACATGAGGGTAGGTTATAACATTGGTGACAAAAAAGAGAACAATCTGAAGGATCTGAAATCTGCCCAGACTTCCAGCTTGTTCCAGGAGCACATCGAAGGCCATTGAGGCTGAGCAGGTTGTCTCCAAGGTGAAGCACAGTGACTCTACAGGGATAAGTTCAGAGGAAGAAAATGTTTCCTTTCACCAAGTCCTCTAGTGCTGTGGTGTTTGGCCCCACTTTCTCAATAGGCCCAGTCTCAGCACTGCAGAAGAGCAGAGATAGGAGTTTCCACAAGTTCTTTGATGTTGGCAGCCAACAGGTTAAAAAAAAAAGTCACAAATGTAATTATTTGGCCAAGAGACCTTTAGTTATTGATGACTGATCCTGCTACTACACTTCTCCATGAATGATGCTGACCCCTGAACTTCACGAGAGTGGAGCAGACTTTCGGCTAGATGGACTCTCCACGTGACCTAAAGTGTACATGCTCAATGTCTGTATGTATTTTCAGAGAAGGGTTGTTGGAGACTCACAAGTGAAGTGCCTGATGGTGTGTCTCTCAAGCATCAGAGCAGGGCTTTTTATTAGTTAAAAATGGATTCTGACTCAAGGTTAATGAAAAGACTCTTAGTTAAAAGAAAGCAAAGTGGAATGTTGACTGGAAATGTGGACTGCTGGTAATTGAAATTCTGCTTCAGTTCAATCATACCAGTGACAGCGATGTTAAGATTTTTGCTAAAAAGAATAAAATAGTAATTGTTTCTCAATTGTCAGGACAAGGACTGATCAAGTCGTTGCTTCCTTTTTTAATAGAAAGCTTTTATTCATTAATTATAAATTTTGTAAATACATTTTGATTTATAGTGATTGCTCAAATCATACGTACCCTCCTACACACAAATTTGCTTCGTTTTCATCATGAAATTGTGTTGTTTTATCCAATGATTTATCTGCATATAGTGAGATAATCCTATGTTTCTTCTTCTGCAGTTTAAAAATGTGGTGTAGCACATTGATTATTTGCGTACATTGAACCATCCCTGCATACCAGGTATACATCCCAGTTGGTCTGGGTGGGTGATCTATCTGATGTTATATTGCATTCTATTGGCCAGAATTTTATTGAGGTTTTTTAAATTCATTTTTGCATTTAGTTAATTCAAAGTACAGTTTATGAATTACAATGGCTTCCCCCCATAATTTCTCTCCCACTCTCACCCCTCCCTTCTCCCACTCCCTCTCCCATTCCATTCACATCAAGATTCATTTTCAATTATCTTTATATACAGAAGATCGATTTAGTATATATTGAGTAAGTATTTCATTAGTTTGCACCCACATAGAAATACAAAGTGTGAAATACTGTTTCAGTACTAGTTATAGCATTACTTCACATTGGACAACACGTTAAGGACAGATATCACACATGAGAAGTAAGTACAGAGTGACTCCTGTTGTTGACTTAACAGTTTGACTTAACAGTTTGACACTCTTGTTTATGGCGTCAGTAATCTCTCTAGGCTCATGTCATGAGTTGCCGAGGCTATGGAAGCCTCTTGAGTTCACCAACTTCAATCTTATTCCGACAGGGTCATAGTCAAAGTGGAAGTTCTCTCCTCCCTTCAGAGAAAGGTACCTCCTTCTTTGATGGGCCCATTCTTTCCACTGGGATCTCACTCCCAGAGATCTTTCATTGAGATCTTGTTCGTTTTTTTTCCAGTGTCTTGGCTTTCCATGCCTAAAATACTCTCATGGGCTCTTGAGCCAGATCCGAATGCCTTAAGGGCTTATTCTGAGGCCAGAGTGCTATTTAGGACATCTGCCATTCTATGAGTCTGCTGTGCATCTTGCTTCCCATGTTGGATCATTCTCTCCCTTTTTCATTCTATCAGTTAATATTAGCAAACACTAGTCTTGTTTGTTTGATCCCTTTGACTCTTAGACCTATCATTATGATCAACTGTGAACTGAAATTGATCACTTGGACTAGTGAGATGGCCTTGGTACGTGCACGTTAATTTTTTAATTGACACAAGAGCCACTTTGTGCTCACTTCCCATGCTGGACCACTTTCCCTTAAGAGATATGCTGTTGTGGGGGTCAATGGGAAGCCTCGATCCCAGAGATTTACCTTACCCTTAGTATGTCAGATAGACGATGTGCTGGTTGCACACCAGTTCTTAGTTATGCCAGAGTGCCCAACTCCCTTACTCAGAAGGCACTTGTTGTCATCCCTCAGAGCCTCTTTAAGGCTATCTTCTCTGCAACCTACATTATGATGCTGATAACTAATTAAACAAGTCCTAGTCTAGATAATACCCCTGCTGAAATAAAGGAAAGAATAGATCCCCAAGCTTGGGATCAAACAATTCCCAGGTGGTCCATAAAGGCCACATCTGTTGAGGTTCTATTAAAGGATAAGAATGCATTTCCTCATCAATGCCAGTACCCAATGAAACCAGAAGCGAGAAAGGAACTCCAGCCTTTAATTAAAAAATTTCTAAAACATGGACTTTCGGTGCCTTGTCAATCCCCTTGTAACGCCCCCATTCTGCCAATCTTAAAGCCCAATGGAGAATATAGGATGGTTCAAGACCTCAGAGCGATTAATGATGCAGTTGTTCCAATCCATCTCGTTGTGCCAAATCCTTATATGATATTGACACAAATACCTGATGGGACCTCTTGGTATGCAGTGTTGGACTTAAAGGATGCTTTTTTTTGTATTCCATTAAGATCAGAATCCCAGTATTTATTGACCTTTGAATGGACTGACCCAGCCTCTGGGATAACTCAACAGTATGCATGGGCTGTCCAACCCCCAGGGATACCAGGACAGCCCTCATCTGTTTAATAATGCACTTGAAAAAGAATTCAGGGAAGTGCAACTAAAGAATGGGGCAATCTTACAGTATGTGGACGATATTCTCATCTGTAGTCTCCCCAAAGAGGACTTAGATGAAAACACCATCCAGGTTTTAAACTTCCTAGCTAAACGAGGGTACAAAGTTTCTCCTGCAAAGGCCCAAATTTCTAGACAAGAGGTAGACTAGCTGGGGTACATCCTACCTCCAGGGAAATGGACTCTCTCAGTCAAAAGAAAGGAAGCTATTTTATGTATAGGGCCACCACAGACAACGAAGCAACTCAGGGTATTTTGGGGGATGGCAGGATTCTGTAGAATATGGATCCCAGGATTCAGATTGATAGCCAAACCCTTGTATGAGGCCTTAAAGGGCCCTGAAACAGACCCACTCTACTGGACAGGAGAGCTACAGAAGTCATTCCAAAGAATTAAAGAGCTTTTAACAGAAGCCCCAGCACTAGGGATTCCTAATGTGAGCAAGCCATTTACCGTGTTCATAGCAGAAAAATATGGAGTGGTTTTAGGAGTACTAACCCAAAAACTGGGTCCCCCCCATGACCAGTGGCCTGCTTTTCAAAATGGTTAGATTTGGTAGCAACTGGATGGTCTGCATGTTTAAGGGCAGTCGCTACTACTGCCCTATTGGTGGAAGAAGCCACCAAACTGATCTTAGGTCAGCTTCTTGAAGTTCAAACTCCACACCAAGTGCAGGGAGTCTTAGAAATTAAAGGACACCAATGGCTGACAGGAGGGCACCTCACGAGATATCAAGTCCTATTGTTAGACTCACCTGAAATGACCCTTAAAGTGTGTCAGGTCCTCAACCCAGTGATTTCGTTGCCAGCAGACAATGCTTGAGAGTTGACCCATCCCTGCATAGAAACTATAGAGCAGGTGTACTCTAGTAGGCCAGACCTACGAGATGAGCCCTTGGAAAATCCAGATGCCGAATGGTTTACTGATGGCAGTAGCTATATGAAGGAAGCAGTTAGAAAGGCAGGCTATGCTGTAGTGGATCTTACTCAGACAATAGAAACCCAAGCACTACCACACAATACTTCAGCCCAAAAGGCAGAGCTTATTGCATTGACCAGGGCTTTACAACTGGGAAAAGGCCAGCGAGTTAATATATATACAGATTCCAGATATGCTTTCCTTGTGTTACATGCACATGCAGCAATCTAGAAAGAGAGGGGCTTACTGACTGCAAAGAATTCCCCTGTTAAATATGGAAAAGTGATACTGGCTCTACCTCAGGCAGTACTGGTGCCTTTAGAAGTGGCCAGCATCCACTGCAAGGGACATCAGGAGGGAGATAATTATGTTAACCAGGGAAATGCATTAGCAGATAGAGCAGCAAAAAGAGCAGCTACACAGGAGGATTTGGAAATGGCCCTTATACCTCAATCTGTGGAAGTGGCTAAGGAACCTCACTATATGGAGCCTGAGAATGAATGGGCCCAACAGCGGGGCTATATTAAAAACACAAATGGATAGTATGTACTAAATCATAGAATTATGCTACCAATGGCCACTCAATGGAAAATTATTAAGGAGATACACAACTCTATCCACTTGGGAAGAGACGCCTTAGTACAACTGGTCTCCCGAGCTTTTGGAGGAAAGGGACTAAATATGGTCATAAAGGAAGTGACTCGCTCTTGGCCACTATGTTTACAGAATAACCCTGGCAACATAAGGCCACCTCCCCTGTTGACTCCTGTGCAGAGGAGGGGAACACACCCAGGTGAAGACTGGCAGGTTGATTTTACCAATATGCCCCCAACAAGCAATTATAGGTACCTGCTAGTCTTTATTGATACTTTTACAGGACGGATAGAGGCCTTTCCGACTTGAACAGAGAAAGCACATGAGGTGTCTAAGGCCTTGTTGAAAGACATGGTGCCACACTTTGGACTCCCGCGGTCACTCCAGAGTGACAATGGACCTTCATTTATATCTAAAATAACACAGTAGGTAGCCACTGCTCTAGGAATTTCTTACCACCTCCCTACTTCTTGGAGGCCTCAGTCATCATGTAAAGTTGAAAAGTCTAATCATAGCCTTAAATGGATTCTGGCCAAGCTTTGCCAGGAGACCTCAGAAACATGGCTCAAACTGTTGTCAATTGCTCTTCTCAGGATGAGAATAGCACCGAAAACTGCCTTAAAGCCTAGGCCCTGTGAGATGCTCTACAGGAGGCCTTTCCCCGCCTCTGACATCCTCTTTGACTCAGAGGTGCAAGATCAAATAAAGTACATTATCAACTTAGGCCAGATACAAAAGGATCTGGTAAAATATGACAACAAGGTCCTTCCAGCGCCAGACCCTGAGGCTCATGAGCAACCTCTCTCCCCAGGGGACTTGCTCTTAATAAAGACCTGGAAGGAAGGGTCTCCTCAGCCCAGTCACGGCCCCAGTGGAAGGGGCCCTTCTGAGTACTGCTGAGCATGTCTACTTCAGTAAAATTACAGGGAGTCCCAAGCTGGATACATTTCTCGAGGATTAAACCTCTACCTCTTGAGTCTCCACAGGTGGATCCAATAGATACATCAGCTTATTCCTGTGAGCCAATTGAAGATCTAAAATGCCTCTTCAAAAGGCAGAAGGATAAGTAGAACTCTTGTCCTAGCCACATCAAAATGCTGCAATTCAGTGCCCACCTGAATATACATACCTCTTTTTGATCCTTTCTTGGTGCTATTATTGGCAGAAGGACCCCTTAGTTGGTTCCTCAGTGGTAAAGAGTGACAGCCCAGAATAGTTTTATGAAACCAACTTTAAGAATCTGACCTTAGCTGTGGGTAATCTGACCTATACTTCAGGACAGCTTCTAGAGCAGGCTCTGATTTCAGTAGACTCCCTGTCCAGGGTAGTTATGGACAATAGACAAGCCCTAGAGTTCATGTTAATAGAACAAGGGGGCATGTGTGCAGTGCTCAATGGGATCTGTCACCTTTACTCAAATAATAGTATGTTCACAGAAAAGGGTAACAAAGATTTCTATGCTCAAGCTAAATGGCTTTATAGTTTGCATAGGGGTAATCTCTCACCACCTACTGTCTGAGAGATGGCTAGACATGTTTTTTCCATTTTAAGAAGCACACCAGTTGCACCTGAGGTTATTCCAATCTTGCTCATGGTGATTGACAAACTTATATGTTTCAGAAACAACAGCTTCTGAGAATAATGATGACCATGCAGGGGACACAGAGGATGGCAGTGACTGAAAGAGCTCCAGCTTGTGAAGTGAACTCATTAGATGAGATAGGCAGAGACTTCCGGACTGAGAACAGCAAGGGTCTGCACCCCTACTAAGCAGGAAGCAGCTACAGAAAATGGTGACTTGACACCCATCAACATCCCCTTAAGATTAAGGTCTGGAGTCTCTGAGGGTGGAATGAAGTAGGCAGGCATAAGGGCTAAAATCAATTAGGTTTGTGAGCTGGAAGACCACGTCTTTGCCACGCCTCTTTGTGACCTCATGCCCTATGCAATACCCTCACCATGCCCCCATGTGACATCAGGCTCAATCTGACCATACCTGAGTGCCTACCTGCCCACAAGCCACTCCCCTGTGGAAAATATATAAAAGGCAGGGAGCGTCCCAACAGGCTCCCTGCCTCTGCTTTGCTGCTGGTGATAAGCGGTGGATAGCAGCTCAAGGCGCTTGCTGCACGTGGTTTTTGGCCTGTTCTCTGCTTGGTATGAACACTACCCTGGTTTCCAGATTTTCCCCTCTCTTTAAACTGAACTAAAGTCCTCGCTTTCCTAGGCACCTTTCACACTAAATAAAGCCTAAAATGTACCATGCTGCTTCATTTATCTGTGCTGGTATTTAGAATTCTTCTCTAAATATTAGGCAAGAACCCTCTTTGACTTAATAGTATTGGGGATTTATTAATAAGCATATGGTGATATTGTGTGGCACCCCAAATTCCGGTAGCATATGTGGCACCCCAGATAGCACTTCTGGGGAACTCTAAAGGGGCACATTTTTGTATAAATTTTATGGCATCATCTCCGATTTCAGTTTGAGCCATGGCTGCTCCACTTCTGATCCAGCTCCCTGCTAATGTGCCTAGGAAAGCAACAAAGGATGGCCAAAGTCCTATATCTTGAAATCTGTTACTGTGATGCCTCTGGCTTTGTTTTTCTATGTAGGATTGCTTCATCTATTCAGGGTCACTTATGTTTCCATATGAATTTCAGCATAATTTTTCTTGATCTGAGAAAATTATCATTGTTATTTTGATAAGGATCACATTAAATTGGTAAATTGCTTTCTGTATATGGACATTTTGGTAATATTAAATATTCCAATCCAGAGGCCAGTGCTGTGCTGCAGTAGGTTAATCCTCCGCCTGCAGTACTGGCATCCTATATGGGTACTGGTTATAGTCCCGGCTGCACTTCTTCCAATCTAGCTAGCTGCTGTAGCCTGGGAAAGCAGCAAAAGATGGCCCAAGTCCCTGCACCCGCATTGGAGACTGGGAAGAAGCACCTGGCTCCAGGCTTCAGAAAGGAGCAGCTCTGACCATGCAGAGATTGGAGAGTGAATCAATGGATGGAAGACTTTTTCTGTTCCTCCCTCTCATTTTCTGTAAGTCTATATCTCAAATAGATTAATTAAATTTTTAAAAAATATTTCAATCCACAAATATGTAAGATTTTTCAATTTTTGTGATATTTTAATGATTTTAATTTTCATCATAGAGATCTTTGACATCCTTGGTTAAGTTTATTCCAAGGGATTTAATTTTTTTAGTTACTGTGAGTGAGATTGATATTAAAAATTCTTTCTTAGCCATGGCTTGGTTTGTGTATACAAAGGCTATTGATTTTTGTGTGTTGATTTTATTCACAGCAACTTTACCAATCTCCCCTTGACTTCTAATAATCTCTTAGTGAAGCTTTTGGATCTCCTATATATAGAACTACATCATCTGCAAACAGGGGTAATTTGATTTCCTCCTTTACAATTTGTATCCCCCTTGATTTCTCTTTCTTGCCTAATGGCTCTGGCTAAAACTTCCAGTACTAGATTGAATAGCAATGGTGAAAGTGGGCATCCTTGTCTGGTTCTTGTTCTTGGTGGAAATGCTTCCAGCCTTCCCCATTCACTAAGGTGCTGGCTGTGCATTTGCCAACAATACTTTGGTCATGGCAAAGAATGTTCCTTCCCTCCTTTCAATTATTTTGCATAACTTGACAAGTATTAGAATTAGTTCTTATTTAAAAGTCTGGTAGAATTCAGCAGTGAAGCCATCTGGTCCTGGGCTTTTTTTGCTTGAAGGGTCTTTATTACTGACTCAGTCTCCATCCTGGTTATTGGTCTGTTTAGGCTTTCTATGTATTCATGACTCAATTTTGATATGTTGTATATGTTTAAGAATCCACACATTTCTTCTACATTTTCCACGTTGTTGACATATATCAGTTTGTAGTAGTTCCTGATGATTCTTTTATTTCTGTAATACTCATTGCTACATCTCCTTTTCATCTCATTTTGTTAATGGAATCTTCTCCCTTTTGTTGTTTCTCTTTATTCAAGTATGCCAATTATGTATCCATTTCATTTATTTTTCTAATAAACCAACTCTTCAGTTCACTGATATTTTGTAGTTTTTGTTTCATTTTTGTTTATTTCTTCTCTAAAATAATTTTTCCTCCTATTAATCTTTGGTTTGGTTTGTTGTTGTTTTTCTATATGTTTGAGATTCATTGATAGCTCATTTTTTATGCCTTCCAAATTTCTTGATATAGGTACTAAATGCTATAAGCTTTCCTTTTACAATGTTTTTATTATATCCCCTAATTTTTGACATGTTGAATTGCCAACTTCATTAATTTCAAGATTTTTTTGACTTCTCTTTTGATTTCTTCAATGACCCATGTTCATTCAGGAGCACAATGTTCATTCTCCATGTGTTTGCATATTTTCTAGAGATTGTTAGGTTGTTAATTAATAGCTTGATTGCATTGTGGTCAGATAAGATGCATGGTATGATTTCAATATATTTTAATTGTCTCTGACTGGATTTATGGCCTAATATATAGAATATCCTAGAGAAAGTACCATATACTCATTAGAAAATGCATTCTACAAATGTGGGACAAAAGGTTTTGTATATAGCAGTTAGGCCCATTTGGTCCATAGTGTAGATTAGCTCTGTTGTTCCTTTGTTGATTTTCCGTCTAGGTGATATGTCCATTCATGAAAATGGGATGTTGAAGTCCCTCAGCATTATTGTATTTGTTCTATGTCTCCCTTTAGATTTATTAACAATTGTTTAAATAGTCAGGCACCCTGGCTTTGGTGCATATACATTTGTTATAGTCTCATCTTCCTGTTGAATTTATGCATTAATCATTTCATAATATCTTATTTGTCTCTTTTAAAGTTTTTGTGTTAAAGTCTATTTTCTCTGATATTAGAATGCCTACACCTCCGCATTTTTTTCATTATCAATACTTATATTTCTGCATATTCCTTTCATTTCCTAAGTATTTTAGAGAGACATTCCTGTTTAATGTGGAACACACATTTTATATTCATGTCTTCACCTGATTAGTATGATAACTTCCTCCCTTCCTCTACTCTTACTCCCATTTCCCCTAGGAGAAATGGTGAATGGGGTACCACAATTTTTGCTTTTTCTCTCTCAGGCACCTTGACTCCCTTTACCTTCATTATTCTCAGCAAGAGAACATAAATAATAAAAATACTATTTGTCAATGAAACTGAGAAAAGGACTGGGCTTAGGATTAAAACTACCTTAGCCAATATTGTTCTTCATCACTTACACACTGAATATCCCTTCTGTGACAAGTTAAATAACCTCCCTGTAACAGTTCTCAATGACAAAATGAAGATGAAAAGGGTAAGATAAAAGAAAGAAAATGTTAAAAGTGATTATAATGCAATTGATGCATAGCAAATAGCCAGTGATTTATCAAGATTTCATTGTCATTATTTCTATAATTTACTCATAACTTCTAAATGATTTGCCTTCCCTGAGTTCCTTCTCACTGCTTTTACATACAGTTAGTCACTTTTGAAAAAAAAATCTGATTGTTTAGCTCCACAATAGGATGTAGTGTGTCTCCCAAAATTCACATGATGAAATCAAACCCCGAAACACCTAAAGATATAACAGTATTTTGAGAAAAGGTAAAATGAGATTGAAGGGAATGAGTCCTAATCTATCTTTTGTTTTTTTTGGACAGGTAGAGTGGACAGTGAGAGAGAGAGACAGAGAGAACAGTCTTCCTTTATCGTTGGTTCACTCTCCAATGGCCGCCCCAGTCAATGTGCTACAGCCGGTGCACTGCGCTGATCCGAAGCAAGGAACCAGGTGCTTCCCACTGATCTCCAATGCAAGTGCAGGGCCCAAGCACTTGGGCCATCCTCCACTGCCTTCCAGGGCCACAACAGAGAGCTGGCCTGGAAGAGGGGCAACTGGGACAGAATCCAGAGCCCTGACTGGGACTAGAACCCAGTGTGCTGGTGCCACAGGTAGAGGATTAGCCTATTGAGCCATGGCACCAGCCCCTAATCTATCTCTTATTAACTAAAAAAAAAAGATCTTGTGACACTAACTACATACTATTTCTTTTTTCTTCCATGACACATCATAATAAGAGTGGAAATAAGAGAGGGAGGAGATGTACAGTTCAGCACATACTCAATCAGATTTACCCCTAATGGTAGAGTTAGAAACATGCCAGGGGGCCGGCGCCGTGGTCGGGGCGCCGGATTCTGTCCCGGTTGCCCCTCTTCCAGGCCAGCTCTCTGCTGTGGCCCAGGAGTGCAGTGGAGGATGGCCCAAGTGCTTGGGCCCTGCACCCCATGGGAGACCAGGATAAGCACCTAGCACCTGGCTCCTGCCATTGGATGAACGTGGTGCGCCGGCCACAGCGCGCTGTCCGTGGCAGCCATTGGAGGATGAAACAACGGCAAAGGAAGACCTTTCTCTCTGTCTCTCTCTCTCTCACTGTCCACTCTGCCTGTCAAAAATAAAAAAAGAAAAAGAAAAAAAAAAAGAAACATGCCAGGGGATTCCAATTCAATCTAATCAAGGTGGCATGTACCAAGGCCATCTCACTAGTCAAAGTGATCAGTTTCAGTCATAATTGATCATAATGATAAGATTAAGAGTCAAAAGGATCAAATAAACAAGACTAGTGTCTGCTAATACTAACTAATAGAATTAAAAAGGGAGAGGATGATCCAACATGGGAAGCAGGATACACAGCAGACTCATAGAATGGCAGATGTCCTCAACAGCACTCTGGCCTCAGAATCAGCCCTTAAGGCATTCAGATCAGGCTAAAAAGCCCATGAGAGTATTTCAGGCATGAAAAACCAAGACCTTGTGGCAAAAAAAAAGGCTAAGTGAAATAAGCCAGTTCCAAAGGGACAAATATCACATGTTCTCCTTGATCTGTAACAACTAATTGAGTACCTTAAAGGAAACCTGTAGAAGTAAAACAGACACTATGAGACATTTGATCAGCCCGTGTCCAGACTGTCGAGGAACAGCTTACTATTTTATTTTTTTTTAGTATTTTCCTTTTCTACTTCATACCATGGATTGAACTCTTTACTTAGCACAGAATTATTCTTAGGTGTTTAAATGCAATTGAAAATTAACCCCTGTTAAAAATAAGAGTGGGAAGAAGAGAGGGAGGAGATGTACAGTTCGGCCCTCATTCCTTTAGACTTACCTCTATGGGGAAAGCTAAAAACTTGCCATGGGATGCAACATTCCAATAATCTGGCAGGTACCAATGCCATCTTATTAGTTAAAGTGATCAGTTTAATTTCATGTCTGATCATAAAGATAGAATTAAGTGTCAAAGGGATCACTTAAATAAGACCAAGTGTCTGCTAATAATAATTGATAGACTTAAAAAAGAACGATCCAACATGGGAAGCAAGACACATATCATATTGATAGAATGACAAATGCCTAAACAACACTCTGACCTCAGAATCAGAACTCAAGTCATTTGGTTCTGGTTAAAAAACCCATGAGAGCATTTCAGGCATGGAAAGCCAAGACACTGGCAAAAAATTACCTACATGAAAGATGTCTGTGAGTGAGATCCCAGTGGAAAGAAGGGGCCATCAAAGAAGGAGGTACCTTTCTCTGAAAGGAGGAGAGAACTTCCACTTTGCTTATAGCCTTGTATAATAATGTCACAGTTTGTGGACTCAAAAGGCTTATGTAGCCTTGGCAGCTCAGGACAAGAGCCTTGAGTGATCACTGATGTCATAAATAAGAGTATCAATTGTTAAATCAACAACAGGAGTCACTGTACACTTGTTCCCCATGTAGGAACTCCATCCTTAGTGTGTTATACTATGAGAATTAATGGTAAAAAAAAGTCTTCAAACAATACTTTACACTTTGTGTGTCTGTAAGGCTGCAAATTATTGAAATCTTTCCTTAGTATGGAGTTGATCTTCTGTATAGAAAGATAATTAAAAATGAATCTTAGTGAAGAATGGGCTGGAAGCTGAGTAGAAGGTGGAATGGTTGTGGGTGGGAGGGTGGGTAGGAGGTGAGCAAACGCTATAATCCAAAAGTTGTAAATACAAAATTTATATTTAATGAATAAAAGCTTTCTATAGAAAAGAAGCAATGAATTGATTAGCCATTGTCCTGAATATCGAGTAACAATTACTATTTTATTCTTTTTAGCAAAAATCTTAAACTCACTGTCACTGGTATGATTGAACTGAAGCAGAATTTCAATTATCAGCATTCAGCATTTACAGTCAACATTCCACTTTACTTTCTTTTAACTAAAGAGTCTTTTCATTAACCTTGAGTCATAATCCATTTCAACCAAGAAAAAGCCCTCTCTGATGCTTGAGAGACACACCATCAGGCACTTCACTTGTGCGTCTCCAACAACCCTTCTCTGAAAATAAATACTGACCATTGAGCATGTATACTTCAGGTCATATGGAGATTCCATCCAGCTGAAAGTCTGCTCCACTCTGGCGAAGTTCAGGGGTCAGCATCATTCATGGAGAAGTGTTTTAGCAGGGTCAGTCATCAAAAACTGAAGGTCTCTTGGCCAAATAATTACATCTGTGACATTTTTAACCTGTTGGTGGCCAACATCAAAGAACTGTGGAAACTCCTATCTCTGCTCTTCTGCAGTGCTGAGACTGGGCCAACTGAGAAAGTGGGGCCAAGATCAACACAGCACTAGAGGGCTTGGTGAAAGGAAACATTTTCTTCCTCTGAACTTATCCCTGTAGAGTCACTGTGCTTCACCTTGGAGACAACCTGCTCAGCCTCAATGGCCTTTGATGTGCTCCTGGAGCAAGCTGGAAGCCTGGGGAGATTTCAGATCCTTCAGATTGCCTTCTTTTTTGTCACCAATGTGAAAGCGTACTCTCATGTTCTGTTGGAGAACTTCACTGCAGCCATCCCTGGGCATCGCTGCTGGGTCCCCCTCCTGGACAACCACACGGCCTCTGGCAATGACTCTGACATCCTCAATCAAGACGCCCTCCTGAGAGTCTCCATTACTGATAGACACAAACCTGAAGCCAGAGAAGTGCTGTCACTTCAACCATCCCCAGTGGAAGCTCCTTCATCTCAACAGGACCTTCCCCAATATAAGTGAGTCAGACACAGAGCCCTGTGTGGATGGCTGGGTGTACGATCGGAGCTCCTTCTCCTCCACCATTGTGACTAAGGTAATAGTCCTCATTTAACCTGTTTATAGAGCAGTGATGTGAACTGAAGGTGTTGGAGTTAAAACAAAGAATGGACTGAGAATTCTCTACCAACTTATTTTATCCAATGCAGACAGTCTTCATTCCTTCAGCAATGAGCAATTGCTTATCTATACCACAATAGTCAAGGGTGCTAGTATGGAGATTAATGAATTGAACAAACTATGCCTCAACCTACTACTATATCATTTTATAGAGAGGATAACCCTAAATGTTAAAAGTAATTGAAGTGCTACATGCAAAATTTATGCTAGGTCAGTGTTACTAAGCACTGATTGCAAAACTGAAGCACAAGGCAAGTAAATCAGAACCCATATACACAGGATCCTGGCATCAGTCCTGTTGAAGCTCTTTAGCTGATTTTATGAGTGGCCAATACAAATGGCCAACAGATATGTGGAGGAAATGGTCAATATTACTAGCTCTCACAGATATGAAAATAAAATCAAAACCAAAATGAGATATCACACCAGTTAGAATGGATATTATCAAAAAGAAAAAAGCAACCATGGCTGCCCTGAATGTGGAAGAAAGGGAACTCTTACACAGTACTGCAGGAATGTAAATTAGTACAGCCATATGGAAAACAGTATAAGACTTCTTCAAAAACTAGAAAGAAAACTGCCACATGACCTAGCAAACTCACCACTGGGTATTTATCCAAAAGACATGAAATCATTATTTCAAAAAGTCATCTGTGCTCCACCACAGTCATTGCTCTTCACAGTAGCCAGGATTTGATATCAACCAGGTTTGCATCATCACATGAATCAATAAGGAAAATACGGGTGCCCACATTGTAGTTGAGTGGCTTAATATGCTACCTGCAAAGCTGGCATACTATGTAAGGTCTGAGTTGATGCCAAACTGCTCCACTTCTCTGCTAATGCTCCTGGGAAAGCAGGAGATATGTCGCAGGTGCATAGGCCCCTGAGACAGAGTTCCAGATCCTGGCTTTTGCCCCATCTCAGCCCTGGCTGTTGCAGCCATTTGTGGAGTGAAGATCCACTGTGAGATCACTGATGATGGACACTTGTAGACTGCCATCACTTTGTGTCTGCAGCAGAGATGCATATGTACAGTGGGTAGTCACTGTTGTAAACATTCTTGTGAAACAACATGGGGCAGATATGGTGGTAAACCTTACAGCAATAACCTGAGAGCTGGTACAATAGGTAATTTTTGCAGCCATAAAATATAAATAATCATAAGAAATTATGATGCCATGGTTTGGTATAAGAAGTTAGAGATTTCTTGTGTCCTGGAACAACTTCTCCTGAAGGAGGCAATCATGCCTGTCACTAAGGCTGTTTCTTACTAGAACATCCAGAGAACTACAGACGCTCATTGCCATCTACTTGTCTTAGTTAAAAGCTTTGCCCTTTGAACCTACAAAGTTACATTTTACATGTATAGAATTAACTTGCCCCTAGTTTTTCTTTCTGACTATTACCTTATTCTGTTGTCTTTCCACTACAAACTTTTCTCCAACTCTTCCCTTGGGAATGTGGTCCCTCCCCTATTCTTCTGATATCTTCCTGTGGTCAAAGTAAGCATGTATATCCCTGTTTAACCATCTGAGATCTCTGCCTCTACTTTTCAAACTCCAACCTCAGTACTACAATTGAAATTGTAGAATGAGTAGGTGAGCAAATGAATGAAACGATTTAGATAATAACTGAATAAGTTTTCTTCAAGCATATTTTACCTTACACTTTTAAGCAGTATAATTTTTATAAAGCTTTTATTTAAAGAATATAAATTTCCAAAGTACAGATTATGGATTACAATGGCTTCCCCCCCAATAACTTCCCTCCCACCAGCTACCCTCTCCTTTCCCGCTCCCTCTCCCCTTTCATTCGCATCAAGATTCATTTTCAATTCTCTTTATACACAGAAGATCAGTTTAGTACATATTACGTAAAGATTTCAACAGTTTGCCCTCACATAGAGACACAAGTGAAAATACTGCTGGAGTACTAGTTATAGTATTAATTCACAATGTACAGCACAATAAGGACAGAGATCCTACATGATTTTTTTAAATAATTAATTATCTATGCAATTTCCAATTTAACACCAAGATTTTTTAATCATTTTCGATTATCTTTATATACAGAAGATCAATTCAGTATATACTAAGTAAAGATTTCATCAGTTTGCACCTACACAGAAACAAAAAGTGTAAAAATACTGTTTCAGTACTAGTTATAGCATTACTTCACTTTGGACAACACATTAAGGACAGATCCCTCATGAGATGTAAATACACAGTGACTCCAGATGTTGACTTAACAATTTGACACTCTTGTTTATGGCGTCAGTAATCTCCCTAGGCTCTTGTCATGAGTTGCCGAGGCTATGGAAGCCTTTTGAGTTCGCCGACTTTGATCTTATTCCGACAGGGTCATAGTCAAAGTGGAAGTTCTCTCCTCCCTTCAGAGAAAGGTACCTCCTCCTTTGATGGGCCCGTTCTTTCCACTGGGATCTCACTCCCAGAGATCTTTCATTTAGGTCTTCTTTTTTTAGGTGTTTAAATTTTAACTGAAAAGTGATCCCTGTGAAATATAAGAGTGGGAATAAGAGAGGGAGGAGATGTACAATTTGGGACATGCTCAATCGGACCTGCCCCAAATGATGGAGTTAGAATCATGCCAGGGGATTCCAATACAATCCCATCAAGGTGGCATGTACCAAGGCCATCTCATTAGTCCAAATGATCAATTTCAGTTCACAATTGATCATAATGATAGGTCTAAGAGTCAAAGGGACCACACACACAAGACTAGTGTTTGCTAATACTAATTGATAGAATGAAAAAGGGAAAGAATGATCCATCATGGGAAGCGAGATACACAGCAGACTCATAGAATGGCAGATGTCCTAAATAGCACTCTGGCCTCAGAATCAGCCCTTAAAGCATTCGGATCTGGCTCAAGAGCCCATGAGAGTATTTTAGACATGGAAAGCCAAGACACTCTGAAAAAAAAAAAAAGAAGAAGAATTAAGCAGTATAATTTTAAAATAAATAATCATATGAGTTTTTTTTTTGTTAAGATGTGTTTGTTTTCAACACTAAAAGGCTGAGTTACCAAGTGAGAGATCTTCCATTGTTGGTTCATACCCAAATACCCAAAACAGCTAGTGATGTACCAGGGTGAAGTCAGGAGTCCAGAAATCTTTCTGGGTTTCCCGTATGTGCAGAAGACATACTACTACTACAGCCATCATCATCTGCCTTCCCAGATGCATTATTAGAAAGCTGCTTGAGAAACAGAATGCCTGGGACTCAATACCAGTCCTACTTGGAAGGCAGGCATCCCAACTGACAGATTAACCATTGCACTGTAATGCCTGTCTGTCAAGTAAATTTGTATCAACAAAACAAGCTATCATCACATGCATCAATATACAGGAAACAATATATATAACAGGATCACATGTTATATTATTCCAATTTTTAAAATAGAAACTAACATATTAATATATGGTATTTTAAGTTTTAAATTATATACTTTATTGGGAGTAGGGGCTAACAGAATGCACAAATTGGGATTCATTCCAGAACAATGTTCTATTTGATGAGGGACTGGTTTAATGGGTACCTTATTTCATAAAAGTGTTTATATAGATAGTTCAGAGACAAAGCACAGATCTCTTGATTTCATTCATCATGTTTCTAAATACAAGGCACAATTTCACTATATTCAGTGCGTACATTTGTATAACAAAATTTTGGGATAAGTTCTCATAATTCATTGTCTTTCATATGGCTTAATATGGAAAAAGTCTTCCTGGTGATTGTTGACTGACAGAGAGTTGATAATGGTCTTGTATGGACTAGGAGGATTACATCTGTGATTTCTGCTGTTGACAAATATAATTATTCCACTAGCCTCCAATGCAGTGTTACAAATGTGAACCATTTATCATGATTTTAAGATGTGACATATATGTTAAGTTTTACACACAGTATGTTGCTTCCTAAGTAATCTTATTTCTTCAGTGTGGAAGGAAGGGATTTACACATGGTGTCTCCTCCAGATGGCCATCAGGGAAACCTGTACCACCTTTGCTCCCACCTTCCTCATCTTCTGCATTCTACACTTCTTGGCTGGATTTTCTGTCATAATTGCAAAATTGTTTTGTCAAACTCTTCCATTCTTGGTAAGTTAACAATTTCAGACTTTCATTGTATCTATGCCTTGAATTGACCTTGAAATTGCCCTTTGACTGAAATAATTGTGTGTATATATTGCAGTAACAGAGTGGACAGTTGCCAAGTCACAATATACAGGTGTATACTGATGTTATGTGCCCACAGTGTTGGGCAGATACTCTTAGGAGGATTAGCTTTTGCCATTCGAGACTAGCACACACTGCATCTGACTGTGTCTGTATCCTGGTTTGTCCTCTCTCTGTTCTCCAGGTATGTACAAGCATGGGGAGGCTATTCTGGGAACATACAGGCAAATCATGACATAAAATGTTTGGTAGTGGTCTGAAACTGAGCCATAGTCTCTATTCATAACCATTGAACTACTTGAAATGCAAATAGGGAATAGAATGAGACTTCACTATGCAGCCTGGGACTTGGTAGGCATCATTGTGGTACAGTAGAGAAAGAATTATTATGAAATTTTAATAGAAAACAATATGTATTGAGTCATGAAGCAAAGACATGAATTATGTAACTTTGGAAGGCACTATGACATGTAGATCATGTGGTGTCTCTTGTCCGTTTAAGTGATATTGCACTAAAGACAATGAGTTTCTCTTCATAAGTGTTTGACATAAGAAGAGTATGCTTTCTCCAGCTTTAAGAATTGGCATGGATGTAAATTTTAGGAAAATTAAAGAGAAAGACCTCCAAAAATAGGGTCCTTAATACAAACAAACAAAAGAAAACATAGTAAGAACCACCATTTTCAGACCTGCAGTGATTCAGTGAATCTTTCATTTAAGAAAAATACCTAAATCTCATTAGAATAGTTGATTTTGAGTTTTTAAAAAAATATCCAAATTTTATTTCCTACTCTCCATATATGATATAGCCTTGAAGAAAAAAAAATAATCGTGAATATCTTGGTATTACCAGGAGAACAGGGTTTGAGTTATTTCATAGCCTCATTCACTGTAAGTTGTCGTTATTTGACCTGTCTGGTGATTTACCTAAAAGCTCATTGCAAAGACTACCTGACTTGAGTTTGACTTGCTCACGATGGAAAAAAAACCCAGCTACTTCACTGGAGTGCCTGAGGCAGACTTCTGGAGGGGAGAAGGGAAGTGACACTGATGTTGCAAGTATGGAGATACAAAAGGGCTTTATAAAAGGTAAACTCAGACCACAGCATTTAGAATCCCAACACTCTATAGCAGAAGGGACGCTGACAGGAAAATGATCAGCAGGACTCCTACTCATGCCACAGAAATCTGAAGCATTTGCTGCTGGAGATGTCTGGAGCCCTCACAGGCCCTTAGAATTTTGGAGGAGCTTCTAGGTGAACACATGGCTGTCTCACTATTTTATTCCTTTTTGTGTTTTTTCATTCTACTTAATACCATTGGTTAAACTCTTAAATTAATACTCAATTATTCTTAGGTGTTTAAATTTAACTGAAAAGTGAATCCTATTAAATATAAGAGTGGGAATAAGAGAGGGAGGAGATGTATATTTCGGCACATGCTCACCCAGACTTCCCCCAGTCTAGAAAAAGAAATGTGCCAGGGGGTTCCAACTCAATCCAATCAAGGTAGCAAGTACCAATCCCATCTCACTAGTCCAAGTGATCAATTTCAGTTCACAATTGATCATAGTGATAGGTCTAAGAGTCAAAGGGATCACATAAACAATACTAGTGTCTGCTAATACTAACTGATAGAATTAAAAAGGGAGAGAATGATCCAACATGGGAAGCAGGATACACAACAGACTCATAGAATGGCAGATGTCCTAAATAACACTCTGGCCTCAGAATCAGCCCTTAAGGCATTCCGTTCTGGCTAAAAAGCCCATGAGAGTATTTCAGGAATGGAAAGCAATGACACTGCAGTAAAAAAAACAAAAGGACCTAAATGAAAGATCTCTGGGAGTGAGATCCCAGCAGAAAGAGTGGGCCATCAAAGAAGGAGGTACCTTTCTCTGAAGGGAGGAGAGAACTTCCACTTTGACTAGGGCCTTGTATAAATAAGTTTGGACTTGGTGAACTCAAGAGACTTCGATAGCCTTGGCAGCTCTTGACAAGAGCGCCAGGTGATTACTGACATCATAAATAAGAGTGTCTATTGTTAAATCAACAACAGGAGTCACTGTGCACTTACTCTCAATGTAGGATGTCTGTCCTTAATGTGTTATACTATGTGAATTAATGGTATAATCAGTACTCAAACAGTACTTTATACTTTGTGTTTCATTGTGTGTGCAAACTGTTGAAATCTTTACTTAGTATATACTAAATTGATCTTCTGTATAGAAAGTTAATTGAAAATGAATCTTGATATGAATGGGATGGGAGAGGGAGTGGAAGATTGCATGGTTGAGGGTGGGAGGGAACATATGGAAGGGAAAAGCCGCAATAATCCAAAAGCTGAACTTTTGAAATTTATATTTATTAAATAAAAGTTTAAAAAAATAAAATCATGCACAAATCAAAAAAAGAAAAAAAAAGAAAAAAGAGTGGAAGTTCTCTACTTCCTTCAGCAAAAGGTACGTCCTTCTTTGATGGCCCATTTTTTCTGCTGGAATCTCACTCACAGAGATCTTTCATTTAGGTCATTTTCTTGCCACAGCGTCTTGGCTTTCCATGTCTGAATTACTCTCATGGACTTTTTAGCCATATCCAAACAACTTAAGGGCTGATTCTGAGGCTAGAGTGTGGTTTAGGACATCTGCCATCCTATGAATCTTCTGTATATCATGATTCCAGTGTAGGATCATTCTCTCCTTTTTAATTCTATCAATGATTTGTAGACACTGGTCCTATTTATGTAAGCCCTTTAACACTTAATCCTATTTTTTTGATCAGTTATGAACTTAAACTGATCTCTTTCACAAGGCTATATTCAGGTTTCTCTGCAATCTCCAAACTGACTTTCATAGTGGCTTTTCCAGTTTGCATTCCCACCAACAGTGGGTTACTGTCCCTTTTTCCCCACATTCTCGTCAGCATCTATTGTTGGTAGATTTCTGTATGTGAGCCATTCCAACCAGGGTGAGGTGAAACCTCATTATGGTTTTGATTTGCATTTCCCTGATTGCTAGTGATCCTGAACATTTTTTCCTGTGTCTGTTGGCCATTTGGATTTCCTCTTTTGAATAATGTCTATTGAAGTCCTTGGCCCATCTCTTAACTGAGTTGTTTGCTTTGTTCTTGAGGAGTTTCTTGATCTCTTTGTAGATTCTGGTTATTAATCCTTCATATGTTGAGATAATCATTTTTTTCTTCTGCAGATTGTTAAAGTGGTGTATCACATTGATTGATTTGCGAACATAGAACTATCCCTGCTTACCCGGGATAAATCCCACTTGGTCTGGGCGGATGATCTTTCTGATGTGTTGTTGAATTTTATTGGCCAGAATTTTATTGAGGATTTTTGTGTCTATGTTCATCAGGGTTATTGGTCTATAATTCTCTTTCAATGCTGCATCTTTTTCAGGCTTAGCGATTAAGGTGATGCTGGCTTCATAGAAAGAATTTGGGAGAATTCCCTGTCTTTATATTGTTCTGAATAGTTTGAGAAGAATTGGAGTTAGTTCTTCTTTAAATGTCTGGTAAAATTCAGCAGTGAATCCATCTGGTCCTGGGCTTTTCTTTGTTGGGAGGGCGTTTATTACTGATTCAATTTCTGTCTCAGTTATAGGTCTGTTTAGGTTTTCTATGTCCTCATGGTTCAATTTACGTAGGTTGTATGTGTCCAGGAATCTATCCATTTCTGATAGAGTCCCCTGTTTGCTGGCATACAACTCTTTGTAGTCATTTCTGATGACTTTTTATTTCTGTGGTGTCTGTTGTTACATTCCCTTTTCATCTCTGATTTTGTTTATTTGTCTCTTTTCCTTTCTTTATTTAGTTAGTTGGGCCAGTGGTGTGAAATTTGTTTATTTTTTCAAAATACTAGCTCTTCATTTGGCTGATATTTGTAACATTTTTTTGGATTCAATTTTGATGATTTCTTCCCTAATTTTAATTATTTCTCTTCTCCTACTACTTTGGGTCTGGTTTGCTGCAGTTTTTCTAGGTCCTAGAGGTGAATTGATAGCTTGTTTATTTGGTGCCTTTCCAATTTCTTGATGTAGGCACCTCTTGCTGTAACCTTTCCTCTTAACACTGCTTTTCAGTATCCCATATGTTTTGATATGCTGTGTTGTTAAACTCATTTACTTTCAAAAACTTTTGTATTTCTCTTTTGATTTCTTCTATGACCCACTGTTCATTCAGGAGCATGTTATTCCATCTCCATGTGTTGCATATGCTCTAGGAATTGCTGAGTTGCTGATTTGGAGCTTCATTCCACAGTACTCTGAGAAGCTGCATGGTGTGATTTCAATTCTTTTTAATTTGCTGAGACTTGCTTTATGGCCTAGTATGTGGTCAATCCTAGAGCAGGTTCCATGTACTGCTAGGAAGAATGTGTATTCTTTAAGTATAGGATAAAAACTTCCATAGATATCTGTTAGATCCATTTGGAATATAATGTTCATTACATCTGCTGTTTCCTAGTTGAACTTCTGTCCAGTTGACCTATTTCTGAAAGTGGAGTATTGAAGTCCCCCAATACTATTGCATTGGATTCTAAGTCTCCCTTTAAGTTCCTTAGCATATCTTTTAAATAAACCGGTGGCCTGTAATTAGGTGCATATAAGTTTATTATAGTTACAGCTTCCCGTTGAATTGATCCCTTAATCATTATATAGTGCCCCTCTTTGTCTGATATTAAGATGGCTACGCCAGCTCTTTTTTGGTTTCTGTTGAAATGGAGTAACCTTTTCCAAGCTTTCACTTACAGTCTGCATGCATCTTTGATGGAAAGATGAATTTCGTGTAAGCAACTAATAGATGGGTTTTGTTTCTTAATCTATTCAGCCAGTCTGTGCATTTTAACTGGAGAGTTGAGGCCATTAACATTCAATGTGACTATTGATAAGTACTAAATTTGCCCTTCCATTTTCCCTAAGTTATTTTCTAATATATTCTTTGAACATCCTGTGATCTTTTACTGTGAGGTTCCTTCATTTACCTTCTTTCATACTGATGACCGAGTTTCTGTATTTCTGTGTGTAACACATCTTTAAGGTCTTTTGCAGGACTGAATGAGTGGTGACAAACTATTTCAATTTCCATTTGCTATGAAAGGTCTTTATTTCCCTTTCATTCACAAATGAGATATATTTGCAGGATATAATATTCTGGGCTGGCAGTTTTCCCCTCTTAGTACCTGGGCTATATCTCGCCATTCCCTCCTAGTCTGTAGGTTTTCTGATGAGAAGCCTGCTGTGAGTCTGATTGGAGATCCTCTGAGAGCAATCTGATGTTTTTCTTTGCACATTTGAGAATCTTTTCTTTATGTTTCCCTGTAGTGAGATTGATGACAACGTGTCGTGGTGAGGATGTCTTTTGGTCATAGTTACTGGGGCTTCTATGAGCTTCCTGTACTTGGATGTCTCTTTCCTTCTCCAAACCCGGGAAACTTTCTGCTAGTATCTCACTAAAAAGGCCTTCTAATCCTTTCTCTCTCCCCATGGCTTCAGGAAATCCTAGAACCCAAATGTTGTTTTTTTTAATTGTATCCTGTAGATTCCCAGCAATATTTTTTTTGGATTTGTAATTTCCTCTTCTTGTCCTTGATTTGACTGTATAGTTTCCTGTGCTCTGTCTTCTAAGTCCGATATAGTTTCTTCCATCTCACTAATTCTGTAATTAAGGCTCTCAGATGTGTTTTTCATTTGATCTATTGAATTGTTCACTTAATTTTGATTTCTCTTCAATATCACAATTTCATATTCTACTAGATTCTTTATTTCATTATGATTCCTCCTGAAGATTTCATTATCACAAGAGAGATTTTCTGTCCTGTCCAGTATGGATTCCTGTAGTTCATCAATTTGTTTTTGATAACTTCTAAATGTTCATATCATAAATTTTTTGAAATCTGTATCTTGCATTTCTTTTATCTCATCGTCTTCATAATCTTGAATTGGAGTGTCATGTTCATTTCTGGGCGTCATAATGTCTTCCTTGTACTTGTTTCCTCAGTTTCTGTTGCTTGGGATTGTGGAGATATTCTTTGGTTTCTTCTTCTTTTTTTTTCTTGCTGTGGTGGCTTTTCTTGTTATGCTATGACTCTAGATTAAGTGGACTGTCTGCTTTTGGAGGATCTTTAGAGGCTTGTGATGGGTGTGGCCAGAGAGCTCTGTTCAATTCTTCAGGGTTAAGGGTGTGCCCAAGGTGACACACCCAGGTTTGGCATGGTAAATCTCCCCCCCCCCCTTTATTTACAAGGGAAGTAATTCTGCTCAGCTAATCTCTTCTCCTTGCTGGCATACAGTGCCTGAGTGCTAGCCCCAGTGGGTATAATATTTGTATAATATTTGCCTGCTCTGTCCAAAGGACCATACAAAGGGTCTTTGCAGTCCTTAGTGTAAGCTCAGATTCCCCTGCAAACTCCCACCGGGTAGCCAAGGCTGCCTGAATTGGTGAGGTCTCCTACCAAGACTACTCATGTCTCAGCCACACCATGAGTTCTCCCACACACTCGCAGTTTTTTTTCCACAGTCCCTGTCATAAGCTCCACACATTCACAAGGCCTAAATCTCCTGCTATTTCTCCCCACCAGAGTCAGGTTTTTCTGCTTGGTTGAGGGCAGGCACAGCCCTGAGGTGGCACAGCTGTTATGTATGTCCAAATGGCACCTGCTCTATGGTCTTCCCCGTCTTTGTAAGGTGAGTGGAGAGAGAATCATGTCCATGCCGGACCCTTTTATTTTTTTTCTCTCCTCTAGTTAGGCTGGTGTACTTTCTCCCATGGGGCTTCAAGCCAGGTACCCTCTACGCTCTTCCTGCCACTTTTCTGTCAGTGTCTTGCACTACTGAGTTTTCACCTCACCTGCCTTTCCAGCGCTGCTACTTAGACTCGGTAGCTGGGGTCCAGAGCCATGGGCACTCATGCCCACCATGTATGTCCACTGTGTCCCATTAATTCTGGAAAAGTTTCCTCTGCAATTTTTTCCCTAACACTTCCCTGAGACTAACATGTCTCCACTTTTATTAAACTGTCTTTTCCTGGAATATCAGTGAGCTCCCTCCCTATTCTGCCATCTTGGAACCTCATGAGTGTCAATTGCTAAATCAGCAACAGGAATCACTGTGCACTTGTCCCTAATGTAGGAACTCCATCCTTAGTGTGTTGTACTATGAGAATTAATGGTAAAAGAAGTCTTCAAACAATACTTTACACTTTGTGTGTCTGTAAGGCTGCAAATTATGAAATCTTTCCTTAGTATGGAGTTGATCTTCTGTATAGAAAGATAATTAAAAAAGAATCTTAATGAAGAATGGGCTGGAAGATGAGTAGAAGGTGGGATGGTTGTCAGTGGGAGGGCGGGTAGGAGGTGAGCAAATGCTATAATCCAAAAGTCATCTTTACAAAATTTATATTTAATGAATAAAAGCTTTCTATAGAAAAAGATCAGTGACTTGATCAGCCCATATCTCTCCCTGGTATGATTGAACTGAAGCAGAGTTTCAATTACCAGCATTCAGCATTTACAGTCAACATTCCACTTTACTTTCTTTTAACTAAAGAGTCTTTTCATTAACCTTGAGTCAAAATCCATTTCTAACAAAAAAATCCCTGCTCTGATGCTTGAGAGACATACCATCAGGCACTTCACTTGTGAGTCTCCAACAACCCTTCTCTGAAAATAAATACTGACCATTGAGCATGTATACTTCAGGTCATATGGAGATTCCATCCAGCTGAAAGTCTGCTCCACTCTCCCGAAGTTCAGGGGTCAGGATCATTCATGGAGAAGTGTTTTAGCAGGGTCAGTCATCAAAAACTGAAGGTCTCTTGGCCAAATAATTACATCTGTGACATTTTTTAACCAGTTGGCTGGCAAAATCAAAGAACTGTGGAAACTCCTATCTCTGGTCTTCTGCAGTGCTGAGAGCAGTCCTATCGAGAAAGTGGTGCCAAGATCAACACAGCACTAGAGGACTTGGTGAAAGGAAACATTTTCTTCCTCTGAACTTATCTCCGTAGATTCACTGTGCTTCATCTTGGAGACAACCTGCTCAACCACAATGGCCTTTGATGTGCTCCTGGAACAAGCTGGAAGCCTGGGGAGATTTCAGATCCTTCAGATTGCTTTTTTATTTGTTGCCAATGTTATAACCTACCCTCATGTTCTGTTGGAGAACTTCACTGCAGCCATCCCTGGGCATCGCTGCTGGGTCCCCCTCCTGGACAACCACACGGCCTCTGGCAATGACTCTGACATCCTCAATCAAGACGCCCTCCTGAGAGTCTCCATCCCACTGGACTCAAACCAGAGGCCAGAGAAGTGCCGTCGCTTCACCCATCCCCAGTGGCAGCTCCTTCATCTGAACAGGACCTTCCCCAATATAAGTGAGTCAGACACAGAGCCCTGTGTGGATGGCTGGGTGTACGATCGGAGCTCCTTCTCCTCCACCATTGTGACTAAGGTAAGAGTCGTCATTAAACCTTTTTATAGAGAAATGATGTGAATTGAAGGTGTTTGTAGTTAACACAAAGGATTGGCTGGGACTCCTTTATCAATTTCCCTTATCAAATTAAGAGATTCACTTTCTTCATAGAAGGTATAAATTGCTTAGCTGAACCACAATAGACAAGAGTGCTAGTATGGAGGTCAAAGAATTGAACAAACTATACCTCAACCTACTACTCTATCATTTTATATAGAGATGATAACCCTAAATGTTAAAAGTAATTGAAGTGATACTCTCCCTTGTTTTGCTAGGTCAGTGCTACTCAGTACTGATTGCAAAAATGATGCACAGTGCAAGTAAATCAGAACCTATATACATAGCATCCAGGCATCACTCCTGTTGAAGCTCTTTAGCTGAGTTGAGTGGCCAATACAAATGGCCAACAGATATGTGGGAAAAATCATCAGTATTACTAGCTCTCACAGATATGAAAATAAAATAAAAACCTACTCCAGTTAGAATGGATATTATCAGAAAGACAAAAAGTAACCATGGCTGCCCTGAATGTGTAAGAGATGGAACTCTTACACACTATTGCAGGAATGTAAATTAGTACAACCATTATGGAAAACAGTATAAGACTTCCTCAAAAACTAGAAAGAGAACTTCCATATGACCTAGCAAAGTCATCACTGGGTATATATCCGAAAGACATGAAATCATTATTTCAAAAAGTCATCTCTGTTCAACCAAGGTTATTGCTCTTCACAGTAGCCAGGATTTGATATTAAACAGGTTTCCTTCATCAGATGAATTAATAAACATGGGCGGCAACATTGTGGTTGAGTGGGTTAAGATGATACCTGCAAAGCCAGCATCCATGTAAGCTCTGATTTGTTGGCCCACTGCTCCACTTCTCGCTAATGCTCCTGGGAAAACAGAAGAACACGTCCCAGGTGCTTAGGCTCCTAAGACGGAGTTCCAGATCCTGGCTTTTGCCCCATCTCATCCTTGGCTATTACAGCCATTTGTGGAGTGAACCGGTGGGTGGAAGATCTTTTTCTGTTTGTGTCTTTCTCTAACTCTCTGTAACTCTGACTTTCAAATATGTAATAAGTATATTTTCCAAAGTAAATGGAATTCCACTCAGTTATTTTGAAAGAATGAAATCCTGTCATTTGCATCAAACTGAATAAAAATGAAAGACAGCATGGTAATTGAAATAAGTCAGACACAGGAAGACAATTGTTACATGTTCTTCCTCATACATGGGAGCTAAAATAAACCTTAATATAAAAATAGTTGTTGATTACTAAAGATTGGAAGAGTTGAAATACACAGAGGAATTTTGGGTTTCAAAAACTACAGGAAAAATTTGGAGTTGCTAATGAGTTGTGGCAAATATATTTGAGGTTAAAAATAGTGGAAGCTGGGGCCAGCACCATGGCTCACTTGGTTAATCCTCTGCATGTGGCACGGGCATCCCATATAGGCATCAGGTTCTAGTCCTGGTTGCATCTCTTCCAGTCTAACTCTCTGCTGGGGCCCGGGAGGGCAGTGGAGGATGGCCCAAGTGCTTCGGCACCTGCACCCGCATGAGAGACCTGGAGGAAGCACTTAGCCCTGCTTTGGATCAGTGCAGCACCAGCCATAGCAGCAATTTGGGGAGTGAACCAACGAAAGGAAGACCTTTCTCTCTGTCTCTCTCTCACTGTCTATAACTCTACCTGTCAAATAAATAAAAAAATGGTGAAAGCTGGGAATGGGCTATATGGGAACTCTTCACATGACTAAAATTCTACGTTTATTTTTTAAAACATCTAAAATGAAAATTTTTAAAAAGAAAAACCAAACATTTTATAATAATTAAGCATGAATTATTGAATAACATGTTAGTGACATGATGAAGGAAAAAAACTGGATTTGCCTAAGTATATACATTTTGGTAATTTAAGTTTCTTAAAATTTCATTTTATGTGATTTTAATTATGGTACCTCACAAATGTGTTGACAGTAATACAGTAAAGGGATTTGGTGCTCTAGGAGATAAATGACTAAAGTCGTGCACACACATGGTAACAGATTATCAAAAGGGTATGAGATAAAAAAGGCAGTGACATTTGGTAGGTTGATATGAGTTTCAGTATTTCTAGAGTGTGTAGATGAAATTGGAGAAGGAGGAGAACCCCATAGCAGGAGCTCGTGTGTATCACATGAGGAGGTTGTGGTCAGGCTCCACCAAAGGGCTGCAACTCTCCTAAAACTCTGCTGTGCTGCTTCCTCTTCCAGTGGGACCTCGTCTGTGAATCTCAGTCACAAAAATCAGTAGTTCAAACCCTGTTCATGAGTGGGTCGCTGCTGGGAAGTCTGGTATTTGGCTATCTTTCAGACAGGTAAGTGGCACCTCACTTTCTTTTGGGTTGTTGATCACATGATCCACACATCATGTATTTTAGAAGACTGATAAGCTCACACTGCCCTTTATGCTGGTCTACATGCTCACCCAATTGTCTGAATTCAGGGAGCTACAAAAATAAGCATATTTGTACATGGCCTGGATAGTATAATTTGTTATGACAAATCTATCCATTGTGTGCATAATAGGAGACATAAAAAGACATCTAAATAAGATTCAAGGAAGTTTCATGAGTGATTTTCAAAGCATATTGGAGGGTGTGAGATTTATGAATTGGAGTGAGTTCAATACAAGGACAGGTAGAGAATTTGAGGCATGTTCAAAAGCACAAAACTGTGAAAGAATGTTACTGGCCTTGGCAATGATAGGAAACACCTGGAACCTGTGAGTTCAATGATGATGGTCAATTGTAGAATGCCATCACTTTGTGTTGCAGCAAGATGCACACGTACAGTGGGTAGTCATTGTTGTAAAACCTCTTGTTGTGAAAGAGATTTGGGTAGATATGGTGGTAAACCTTACAGCAATAACCTGAGAGCTGATCCTTGTGAAATAGGTACAATAGGTATTGTTTGCAGCCATAAAATGTAGATAATCTTAGGAAATTATGGTGACATGGTTTGGTACAAGAAATTAGAGGTTTCTTGTGTCTTGAACAGCTTCTTCTGAAGGAGGCAACCATGCCTGTCACTAAGAATGTCTCTTACTAGAACAACCAGAGAACTACAGATGCTCATTGCCATCCAGTTGTCTTAGTTAAAAGCTATGACTTTGAGCTTACACAGTTACATATTACATGTACAGAATTAACTTGCCCCTAGTTTTCCATTCTGTCTATTCCCTTATTCTGTGACTTTCCACTACAAACTTTTCTCCAACTCTCCCCTGGAATTGGTCCCTACCTTATTCTTCTAGTATCTTCCTGTGGTCAAAGTCAGCATGTATTGCCCTGTTTAACCATCTGAGATCTCTGCCCCTAGTTTTCAAACTCCAACCTCAGTACTACAATTGAAATTGTAGAATGAGTATGTGAGCAAAGAAATGAAACAGTTTAGATAATATCTGAATAACTTTTCTTCAAGTGTATTTTAAGTTACACTTTTAAGCAGTATAATTTTAAAATATGACATATTCATCTGAGGTTATTTGGTAAGTGTGTTTTCATTACTAAAAGGCTGTTACCAAGTGAGAGAGATCTTCCATTGTTGATTCACACCCCAAATACCCAAAACAGCCAAGGTTGTACCAGGGTGAAGTCAGGAGCCCAGAAATCTTTCTGGGTCTCCCGTATGTGCAGCAGTCACCCAAGAACTAGAGCAGTAATCGCCTGCCTTCCAAGATGCATTATCAGAAAGCTGCATGAGAAACAGAATGCCTGGGACTCAAGGTAGCAGTCCTGCATGGAAGGCAGGCATCCCGACTGACAGCTTAACCATTGCACCGTAATGCCTGTCTGTCAAGTAAATTTGTATCAACAATAAGAAAAACAAGCTATCATCACATGCATCAATATACAGGAAACAATATATATAACAGGATCACATGTTATATTTTTCCTATTTTTAAAATAGAAATCAAACATATTAATATATGGTATTTTAAGTTTTAAATTATATGCTTTATTGGGAGTAGGGGCTAACAGAATGTGCAAATTGGGATTCATTCCAGAACAATGTTCTATTTGATGAGGGACTGGTTTAGTGGGTACCCATTTTATAAAAGGCTTTGTGTTGATAGTCCAGAGACAAAGCACAGATCTCTTGATTTCATTCATCACTGGTCTAAACACAGGGCAAATACTCACTATCTTCAATGCATACATTTGTATAACAAACTTTTGGAATAAATTCTCATAATCCATTGTCTTTCATATGGCTTAATATGGAAAAAGTCTTCCTGGTGATTGTTGACTGACAGAGAGTTGATAATGGTCTTGTATGGACTGGGAGGATCACATCTGAGATATCTGCTGTTGACATATATAATTATTCCACTAGCCTCCAATGCAGTGTTCCAAATGAGAAACATTTACCATGATTTTCAAGATGTGCTATTTTTTTCCTTTTTTCCACACATTATTTCCTTCCTAAATAATCTTATTTGTTAGGTATGGAAGGAAGGGGGTTTACACATGGTGTCTCCTCCAGACGGCCATCATGGACACCTGTGCCGCCTTTGCTCCCACCTACCTCATCTTCTGCATTCTACGCTTCTTGGCTGGATTTTCTGCCACAACCGTTATGGCAAACTCTTTCATTCTTGGTAAGTTGAACATTTAAGATTTTCATTGTATCTATGCCTTGAATTGACTTTGAAAATGCCCTTTGACTGAAATAATTGTGTATATATTTTTCAGTATCAGAGTGGACAGTTGCCCAGTCACAACACATAGGAGTAACACTGATGTTATGTGCCTATGGCGTTGGACAGATACTCGTGGGAGGATTAGCTTTTGCCATTCGAGACTGGCACACACTGCATCTGACTGTGTCTATACCCTTGTTTGTCCTCTTCTTGTTCTCCAGGTATGTACAAGCATGGGGAGGCTATTGTGGGAACACACAGGAAAATCTGGAGATTTAACATGTTTGGTACTGGCCTGACACTGAGCCATGGTCTCTTAATAACCAATGAACTACTTGAAATGTAGAAGAGAGAAGCGAATGGGACTTGAAAATTGAAACTGGGACTTGGTAGTCATCATTGCAGTACAGTACAAAGAACTATATACGAAATTATTTTAATAAAAACAATATGTATGGAGTGATGAAGCAATGACATTAATTATGTAACTTTGGAAGGCACTATGACATGGAGATCATGTGGTGTCTCTTGTCCGTGTAAGTGACAATGCACTAAAAACAATGATTTTCTCTGTAAGTGTTTGACATAAGAAGAATATGCTTTCTCCAGCATTGAGAATTGGCATGGAGGCACCTTCTGTGAAAATAAAAGAGAATGACCTCCAAAAATCGGGTCCTTAATACAAACAAAAAACATAAAAAACATACTAAGAATCACCATTTTCAGGCCTGCAGTGATTCAGGGAATTTTTCATTCAAGAAAAATACCTGAATCCCATTAGAATAGTTAATTTTGAGTATTTTAAAAATAGCCTTGAAGAAAAAAATAATCGTGTATATTCTTAGTATTAGCAGGAGAACAGGGTTTGAGTTATTTCATTGCCTCATTCAAGGTAAGTTGTCATTATTTGACCTGTCTGGTGATTTACCTAAAAGCTCATTGCAAAGACTACCTGACTTGAGTTTGACTTGCCCATGATGGAAAACAAACCCAGCTACTTCACTGGAGTGTCTGAGGCAGACTTCTGGAGGGGAGAAGGGAAGTGACACTGATGTTGCAAGCACAGAGGTACACAAGGGCCTTATAAAAGGTAAACTAAGACACAGCACTCAGATCCCAACACTCAGGAAACTCTATAGCAGAGACTCAGACAGGAAAATGATCAGCAGGATCATGCCACAGAAATCTGAAGCATGTGCTGCTGGAGATGTCTGGAGCCCTCACAGGCCCTGAGAATTTTGGAGGAGCTTCTAGGTGCACACATGGCTACAGTGCCCCAGAGAAATAGCCCAGCCCATGTCAGGACTTCCTCCTCTCTGGCCTCTCATGCACAGTTCCTTCTTGAGTACCCATCCACTCAGGGTCCTTAAACAGCCAACAACTGCCCCCAGAAGTTCATCACACCCAGTCCAAAATCAGCTGAGTTAGCACACCTTCATTCTTAGAGTCCCAGGCAGTATCCAAGCAGGTTTCCTAAGGCAAAGCCCACTGATGCCCCTGTAGAGTCATCAGGCAGCCCTCTCTAGCTTCTTTCATCCCTAAGAAGTTACCGAACCACCAGTTCTCCATCCTTGGCTTACTGATACCCCAGCCAGCAGCCAAGGCTCACACCGAGTGAATGAGCATAGCTCTGGGGCTGACTCCCCCAGGGGCAGGGTGCAGGGGATCTGTCCTTTGCTGTACGCATTGCCCTGACTCTGCCTACAGTGTTGGTAGGAGCAGAATAGATGTGTTCTGTGTGGCTTCGCACTGTTGCGTTGGCACTTAGTGCAGGTTCAGGAGGGTCAGAAAGGGCAGCAAAGCAGCTTCCCTGCTCCAAGCCTGGCAGCTGCTCACACCACAGTCAGCTCTCCAGCCTGAAGTAGGAGTCAGAGTTCGACCCTGGAAATCCCTCTCAGTGAAAACTGTGAGTGCTGGGTACGTGCTGATTTCTTTCTACCTCTAATTGATTAAATGGGGACTCACAAGCTGGCAGCTCACCACACTGTCTGGGTGGCTGCTATAGTGTCTCTGTCTTCTCTCCTCTTCCCTAGAGTCTCTGTTTAGTGTTTGTTGCTTTTTTGAGAAAATGTTCATAAATCATGGCCGTGGAAACAGTTCATCCTTTGTTCTCTTCGTATCCCAGAGCAGTTTAAGTTATTTGGTAATTTTGGTTCCCCCAGATATCCATATTTCTAAAAAGTTGTACTTTTTTTACATTGGGGATTATATCCTAGTTTTGTCAATTTGAATGCTAGGATATGAGAGAGGGAGAGAGAGAGAGAGAGAGAGAGAGAGAGAGAGAGAGAGAGAGAGAGAGATTTTCCATTCTTTGGTTCACTCCACAAATGGCTGCAATAGTTTACCCTTGGCCAGGCAGAAGCCAGGAGCCAGGAATTCCATCCAGGTCTCCTATGTGGATATCAGGGGACCAAGCAGTTAATCTAACTTCTGCTGCTTTCCCACACACATTACCAGGGAGGTGGATCTGAAGTTTAGCCCACAGGCCTGGGACTGGTTCTCTGATGTGGGAAGTCACTATTGCAGGCAGCAGCTAACCCTCTGCTACATAACGCTGGCCTTGCTTTTTATTTTTAATTTTTTTTAATTTTTGACAGGCAGAGTAGACAATGAGAGAGACAGAGAGAAAGGTCTTCCTTTGCCGTTGGTTCACCCTCCAATGGCCACCGCGGCCGGCGTGCTGATCCAAAGGCAGGAGCCAGGTGCTTCTCCTAGTCTCCCATGGGGTGCAGGGCCCAAGCACTTGGGCCATCCTCCACTGCACTCCCTGGCCACAGCAGACAGCGGGCCTGGAAGAGGAGCAACTGGGACAGAATCTGGTGCCCCGACCAGGACTAGAACCCGGTGTGCCGTCGCTGCAAGGCAGAGGATTAGCCTGTTGAGCCATGGCGCCGGTCAAGGCCTTGCTTTTTAATTTTTAATTCCCATATATTGATTGACAATGATTTCTTACCCTCAGTAACTATTTCTAGTGAAAACTTACAGAAAGAAAATTTGAATTTTAATAAATCAACAATTTATGAAAATATTTTTACTCAAAAGCTCAATGCATTAGATAGATTTTATGAAGCCAAGAACACATGTATTGGAAACATTTACCAGTTTATTTTTTGAGATTTATTTATTTATTTGAAAGGCAAGGTGAGAGAGGCAGAGGCAGAGAGAGAGAGAGGGAGAGGTCTTCTATCTGATGGTTCACTCCCCAGATGGCCACAATGGCTGGAGTTGTGCCTATCCAAAGTCAGGAGCTTCTTCTGCATCTCTCATGTGGGTTCAGGAGTCCATGGACTTGAGCCATATTCTCCTGCTTTCCCTGCCATAGCAGGATCTTCTTAGATAAGACCAGAATTCTCCTGCCATAGCAGAGAGCTGGATCAGAAGTGGAGCAGCTGGGTCTCCAACTGGTGCCTATATGGGACACTGGCACTGCAGGCGGCAGCTTTCACCCACTAAACCATAACACCAACCCCTACAGTTTATTTTTAACAGTTATACTTAGGTTGCCTGAGAAACTAAAATATTTGACAAATACATTTATTGCTCTTTCCAAAGAACAATCCTCAAAGCATCAATTGCATCAAATGTTTATCTTATTATTTGTTCTTAAGTCAAACTTATAGCTTTATGATTTTAAATATCTAACAAACCTAAGTCTAACTTTTGTTTGATCAGCAAAAGTTCCCTGATGAGTGGCTACAAAAATCCCTTAGAAAATACTACATGATCAAATCCTACCATACCTCAAAAAGATTTTTACCCAGAACAATTGGAATTCATCCCTGATATGTAGAGATGGATCAACATATACAAATCCCTAAATGTGATACATCACATGAACAAACTGAAGAATAAAAAGCATGTGATAAACCCAATAGATGAAGAGAAATCATTTAATAAAGCATAGCATCCTTGCATAAAAAAAAAACTTTAAAAATTGGGGGTAGAAGCAAGACACCTCAACACAAAAAGGAAATATGTGACCAACCCAGAACCAGCATCCTATTCAACAGCAAAAAGCTAGATACACTTCCACTGAGACTAGAAACCATACAAGAATGCATACTTCCACCTTTACTGTTCATATAGTTCTTGATACTTTAGGCAGAGCCATTAGGCAAGAAAAATATTTAAAGGGATACAAATTTGAAAGACAAATTCAGAAGATGGCGGAATAGTGAGGACGCGCACTAGCAGTCCGCAAAAAAATAGTTTAATAAAAACAGAGTTACTGTAGCCTCAGGAAAAATCTCAGGGAAAAAAATGCAATGGAAATTCTTCCTGACCCAGTGAATGAGACACAGAGGACCTAGGGGAAAGTAAGTTTGCGAACGGCAAATCGTGCCATAGTGGCATGGGAGCTGCCAGGAGGGACGGGAACCGGAGGGAACACAGTCGCCATTGGAATTGAGCGCTTGAACGGGAGCCGATACAGGGATCCCGAGACACTGGCGGGGGGAAACAGACCCCCACGGGGGAAACAGCACAATTGAGGCGAGCCCCCACGGACACTAGCCTCTCTCATCGCCCACTCTGCGAATTCGAGCTAGTTTGAACGCAGTGGCACGGCGCGTGCCCACCGGCTGAGACGGGAGCCGGGCGGAACACAGTCGCCGCAGGATCTGCGCGCTTGAACGGGAGCCGATACAGGGATCCCGAGACACTGGCGGGAGGAGGCAGACCCCCACGGGGGAAACAGCACAATTGAGGCGAGCCCCCATGGACACTAGCCTCTCTCGTCGCCCACTCTGCGAATTCGAGCTAGTTTGAACGCAGTGGCACGGCGCGTGCCCGCCGGCTGAGACGGGAGCCGGGCGGAACACAGTCGCCGCAGGATCTGCGCGCTTGAACGGGAGCCGATACAGGGATCCCGAGACACTGGCGGGGGAAGCAGACCCCCCACAGGGGGAAACAGCACAATTGAGACGAGCCCGCACGGACACTAGCCCCTCTCGTTGCCCACCTTGCGAAGTCGAATTTGATTGAACGCAGTGGGACGCTGCACGCGCCCGCCCGCCCACCCGCCCGTCACCGAGGCAGATGGAACCAAAAACCTGAGGCTGTAGAAACCTAAAGGGGATCCAAAAACTGGGAACACACCGCGCACACAAACTCCGTTACCTTGACAACCCAGAGAAAGAGTGTGGGAAAAAAAAAAATGCCAAACAAAAACAGATTCCGAGGGAGCAAGATCAAGGAAGACGCTATGATGACCCCAAACGGAAAAGACACCCCAAGTCAGGATTATGAAGATAATGAAATAGAAGAAATGCAAGAAGCAGATCTCAAAGAATTGATAAGAACATTAAGAAGTTCTCAAAAACAAATTCTTGAACTACAGAAATCTTTAATGGATAAGATGGAAAATCTCTCGCGGGAGAATGAAATACTACAGAGGAATCAAAACGAAACGAAACAACTAGTAGAACAAGAAGCTACGATAGTGACAAAAAACCTTAATGAATTGAAGAATTCAATAGATCAAGTGACAATTAATCTTGAGGGCCTTAAAACCAGAATGAGTGAAGCAGAAGAGAGGATATCAGACCTAGAAGACAGAGAACAGGAGAGGAAACAGTCAAACCAAAAACAAGAAGAGAAAATTAGAAAACTAAAAGATATCGTCGGGAATTTACAGGATACTATTAAAAAACCCAACATTCGGGTTCTAGGTGTTCCTGAAGATATGGAGAGGGAGAAAAAATTAGAAGGCCTTTTCAGGGAGATACTAGCAGAAAATTTTCCAGGCTTGGAGAAAGACAGAGAAATCCTAATCCAGGAAGCTCATAGAACCCCTAATAAACGTGACCAAAAGAGATCCTCTGCACGACATATTGTAATTAAACTCACCACAGTGATACAAAAAGAAAAGATCCTAAAATGTGCAAGAGAGAAACGGCAGATTACTCTCAGAGGATCGCCAATTAGACTCACAGCTGACTTCACAACAGAAACCCTGCAAGCAAGGAGGGAATGGCGAGACATAGCCCAGGTACTTAGAGAGAAAAACTGCCAGCCCAGAATATTATACCCTGCAAAGCTCTCATTTGTGAATGAAGGTGAAATAAAGACCTTTCATAACAAACAAAAATTGAAAGAATTTGTTGCCACTCGTCCAGCCCTGCAAAAGATACTTAAAGATGTGTTACACACAGAAACACAGAAACACGGCCATCAACATGAAAGAAGGTAAAGGAAGGGAACCTCACAGCAAAAGATCACAGGGAATTCAAAGCATACATTAGAAAATATCTTTGGCAAATGGCAGGGCAAACTTACCACTTATCAATAGTCACATTGAACGTTAAAGGTCTAAACTGTCCTGTTAAAAGACAGAGATTGGCTGATTGGGTTAAAGAACAAAAACCATCTATTTGCTGCTTACAAGAAACACATCTTTCCAACGAAGATCCATACAGACTGAAAATAAAAGGATGGAACAAGATATACCATGCCAACAAAAATGAAAAGAGAGCGGGTGTAGGCATCTTAATATCGGACTACATAAACTTTAACACAAAAACTGTTAAGAGAGACAAAGAGGGGCACTATATAATGATTAAGGGATCAATACTACAGGAAGATATAACAATTCTCAATGTATATGCACCTAATTACAGGCCACCGGTTTATTTAAAAAATTTGTTAAGAAACTTAAAGGGAGACTTAGACCCGAACACAATAGTACTGGGGGACTTCAATACTCCACTCACAGATATTGACAGATCGACAGGACAGAAGATCAACAAGGAGACAGTAGATTTAAACAACACTATAGCGCAAATGGATCTAACAGATATCTACAGAACTTTTCATCCTACACTTAAAGCATTTACATTCTTCTCAGCAGTACATGGAACTTACTCTAGGATTGATCACATATTAGGCCATAAAGCAAGTCTCATCAAATTCAAAAGAATTAGAATCATACCATGCAACTTCTCAGACCATAAGGGAATGAAGTTGGAAATTAGCAACTCAGGAATCCCTAGAGCATATGCAAACACATGGAGATTGAACAACATGCTCCTGAATGAACAATGGGTACAGAAGAAATTAAAAGAGAAATCAAAAATTTTCTGGAAGTAAATGAGGATAACAGCACAACATACCAAAACTTATGGGATACAGCAAAAGCAGTGTTAAGAGGAAAGTTTATATCAATAGGTGCCTACATCAAGAAACTGGAAAGGCACCAAATAGATGAGCTTTCAATGCATCTCAAGGATCTAGAAAATCTGCAGCAAACTAGACCCAAATCTAGTAGAAAAAGAGAAATAATCAAAATCAGAGAAGAAATCAACAGGATTGAATCCAAAAAAACATTACAAAAAATCAGCCAAACGAGGAGCTGGTTTTTTGAAAAAATAAACAAGATTGACACCCCATTGGCCCAACTAACTAAAAAAAGAAGAGAAAAGACCCAAATGAGTAAAATCAGAGATGAAAGAGGAAATGTAACAACAGACACCACAGAAATCAAAAGAATCATCAGAAATTACTACAAGGACTTGTATGCCAGTAAACAGGGAAACCTATCAGAAATGGATAGATTCCTGGACACATGCAACCTACCTAAATTGAACCAGGAAGACATAGAAAACCTAAACAGACCCATAAGTGAGTCAGAAATTGAATCAGTAATAAAGGCCCTCCCAACAAAGTAAAGCCCAGGACCAGATGGATTCACTGCTGAATTCTACCAGACATTTAAAGAAGAACTAACCCCAATTCTTCTCAAACTATTCAGAACAATTGAAAAAGAGGGAATTCTCCCAAATTCTTTCTATGAAACCAGCATCACCTTAATTCCTAACCCAGAAAAAGATGCAACATTGAAAGAGAATTACAGACCAATATCCCTCATGAACATAGATGCAAAAATCCTCAATAAAATTCTGGCCAATAGACTGCAACAACACATCAGAAAGATCATCCACCCAGACCAAGTGGGATTCATCCCTGGTATGCAGGGATGGTTCAATATTTGCAAAACAATCAACGTGATACACCACATTAACAGACTGCAGAAGAAAAACCATATGATTATCTCACTAGACGCAGAGAAAGCATTCGATAAAATTCAACACCCTTTCATGATGAAAACCCTAAGCAAACTGGGTATAAAAGGCACATTCCTCAATACAATCAAAGCAATTTATGAAAAACCCACGGCCAATATCCTATTGAATGGGCAAAAGTTGGAAGCATTTCCACTGAGATCTGGTACCAGACAGGGATGCCCACTCTCACCACTGCTCTTCAATATAGTGCTGCAAGTCTTAGCCAGAGCTATTAGGCAAGAAAAAGAAATCAAAGGGATACAAATTGGGAAGGAAGAACTCAAACTATCCCTCTTTGCAGACGACATGATTCTCTATTTAGGGGACCCAAAGAACTCTACTAAGAGACTATTGGAACTCATAGAAGAGTTTGGCAAAGTAGCAGGATATAAAATTAATGCACAAAAATCAACAGCCTTTGTATACACAGGCAATGCCACGGCTGAGGAGGAACTGCTAAGATCAATCCCATTCACAATAGCTACAAAAACAATCAAATACCTTGGAATAAACTTAACCAAGGATATTAAAGATCTCTACAATGAAAATTACAAAACCTTAAAGAAAGAAATAGAAGAAGATACCAAAAAATGGAGAAATCTTCCATGCTCATGGATTGGAAGAATCAATATCATCAAAATGTCCATTCTGCCAAAAGCAATTTACAGATTCAATGCAATACCAATCAAGATACCGAGGACATTCTTCTCAGATCTGGAAAAAATGATACTGAAATTCATATGGAGACACAGGAGACCTCGAATAGCTAAAGCCATCTTGTACAACAAAAACAAAGCTGGAGGCATCACAATACCAGATTTCAGGACATACTGCAGGGCAGTAGTTATCAAAACAGCATGGTACTGGTACAGAAACAGATGGATAGACCAATGGAACAGAATAGAAACACCAGAAATCAATCCAAACATCTACAGCCAACTTATATTTGATCAACGATCCAAAACCAATCCCTGGAGTAAGGTCAGTCTGTTTAACAAATGGTGCTGGGAAAACTGGATTTCCACGTGCAGAACCATGAAGCAAGACCCCTACCTTTCACCTTACACAAAAATTCATTCAACATGGATTAAAAATTTAAACCTTGAACCGACACCATCAAATTACTAGAGAGCATAGGAGAAACCCTGCAAGACATAGGTACTGGCAAAGACTTCTTGGAAAAGACCCCAGAAGCACAGGCACTGAAAACCAAAATTAACTACTGGGATTGCATCAAATTGAAAAGTTTCTGTACTGCAAAAGAAACAGTCAGGAAAGTGAATAGGAAACCGACAGAATGGGAAAATATATTTGCAAACTATACAACAGATAAAGGGTTGCTAACCAGAATCTACAAAGAAATTAAGAAACTCCACAACATCAAAACAAACAACCCACTTAACAGATGGGCCAAGGACCTCAATAGACATTTTTCAATAGAGGAAATCCAAATGGCCAACAGACACATGAAAAAATGTTCAAGATCCCTATCAATCAGGGAAATGCAAATCAAAACCACAATGAGGTTTCACCTCACCCCGGTCAGAATGGCTCACATTCAGAAATCCACCAACAATAGATGCTGGAGAGGATGTGGGGAAAAAGGGACACTAATCCACTGTTGGTGGGAATGCAAACTGGTGAAGCCACTATGGAAGTCAGTCTGGAGATTCCTCAGAAACCTGAATATAACCCTACCATTCAACCCAGCCATCCCACTCCTTGGAATTTACCCAAAGGAAATTAAATGGGCAAACAAAAAAGCCGTCTGCACAGTAATGTTTATTGCGGCTCAATTCACAATAGCTAAGACTTGGAACCAACCCAAATGCCCATCAACAGTAGACTGGATTAGGAAATTATGGGACATGTACTCTACAGAATACTATACAGCAGTCAAAAACAATGAAATCCGGTCACTTGCAACAAAATGGAGGAATCTGGAAAACATCATGCTGAGTGAATTAAGTCAGTCCCAAAGAGACAAATATCATTTGTTTCCCTTGATTGGCGAAGACTAACTGAGCACCAAAGGGGAAACCTGTTGAAGTGAAATGGACACTATGAGAAACAGTGACTTGATCAGCTCTTGTGATGACTGTTGTTGTACAGTGTAATACTTTATCCATGGTAGTATTTTTTTTTTATCCTAGTACTAGTGGTTGAACTCTGTAATTAACACACAATTATTCTTAGGTGTTCAAATTTTAACTGAAAAGTGATCCCTGTGAAATATAAGAGTGGGAATAAGAGAGGCAGGAGATGTACAATTTGGGACATGCTCAATCGGAACTGCCCCAAATGATGGAGTTAGAATTGTGCCAGGGGATTCCAATACAATCTCATCAAGGTGGCATGTACCAAGGCCATTTCATTAGTCCAAATGATCAATTTCAGTTCACAATTGATCACACTGATAGGTCTAAGAGTCAAAGGGATCACACAAACAAGACTAGTGTCTGGTAATACTAACTGATAGAATCAAATAGGGAGAGAACGGTCCATCATGGGAAGTGGGAGACACAGCAGACTCATAGAATGGCAGAAGTCCTAAATAGCACTCTGGCCTCAGAATCAGCCCTTAAGGCATTCGGATTTGGCTCAAGAGCCCATGAGAATATTTTAGGCATGGAAAGCTAAGACACTCTGAAAAAAAAAAAAAGAAGACCTAAATGAAAGATCTCTGTGAGTGAGATCCCAGTGGAAAGAACGGGGCCTTCAAAGAAGGAGGTACCTTTCTCTGAAGGGAGGAGAGAACTTCCACTTTGACTATGACCCTGTCGGAATAAGATCGAAGTCGGTGAACCCTAAAGGCTTCCATAGCCTCGGCAACTCATGACTAGAGCCTAGGGAGATTACTGACGCCAAAAAACAAGAGTGTCAAATTGTTAAATCGGCTGGCGCCGTGGCTCAATAGGCTAATCCTCCGACTTGCGGCGC
This sequence comes from Sylvilagus floridanus, assembly GCA_949820135.1. Classification (NCBI taxonomy): domain Eukaryota; kingdom Metazoa; phylum Chordata; class Mammalia; order Lagomorpha; family Leporidae; genus Sylvilagus; species Sylvilagus floridanus. The sequence continues at coordinate 117,947,949 of OX463224.1, read as the reverse complement.
CGGCACACCGGGTTCTAGTCCCGGTCGGGGCGCCTGATTCTGTCCCGGTTGCCCCTCTTCCAGGCCAGCCCTCTGCTGTGGCCAGGAGTGCAGTGGAGGATGGCCCAAGTGCTTGGGCCCTGCACCCCATGGGAGACCAGGATAAGCACCTAGTACCTGGCTCCTGCCATCAGATCAGCGCGGTGCGCCGGCCGCAGTGTGCCGTCCGCGGCAGCCATTGGAGGGTGAACCAACGGCAAAGGAAGACCTTTCTCTCTGTCTCTCTCTCTCACTGTCCACTCTGCCTGTCAAAAAAAAAAAAATTGTTAAATCAACATCAGGAGTCACTGTGTACCTACGTCTCATGAGGGATCTGTCCTTAATGTGTTATCCAATGTGAAATAATGCTATTACTAGTACTGAAACAGTATTTTTACACTTTGTGTTTCTGAGTGGGTGCAAATTGATGAAATCTTTACATAGTATATATTGAATCGATCTTCTTTATATAAAGATATTTGCAAATGATTAAAAAATCTTGGTGTTAAACTGGAAATTGCATAGATAATTAATCAATTCTTTAAAAAAAAATCATGTAGGATCTCTGTCCTTAATGTGCTGTACATTGTGAATTAATACTATAACTAGTACTCCAACAGTATTTTCATTTTGTGTCTCTATGTGAGGGCAAACTGTTGAAATCTTTACGTAATATGTACTAAACTGATCTTCTGTGTATAAGGAGATTTGAAAATGAATCTTGATGTGAACAGAAGGGGAGAGGGAGCGGGAAAGGGGATGGTGGCGGAAGGGAGGGAAGTTGTGTGTGTGGGGGGAGCCATTGTGGTCCATAAGCTGTACTTTGGAAACTTATATTCTTTAAATAAAAGCTTTATAAAAATAAAAAAAAAGAAAGACAAATTCAAATTAGCCCTGTTTACTAATGACATGATTCTTTATATAGAGTAACACACTCCACTGAGAGACTGATCCCAAAGAGTTTGGGCAAGGTTGCAGTGCACAAAGTTAACACAAATAAATCAGTAGTATTCGTGTACACTATCAATGCCATGATTGAAAAAGAATTTGTGAGAACAGTCCCATTCACAATAGCTACAAAAATTTAAATATTTGGGATAAATTTAAGCAATGATATACAAGATCTCAACAAAACATTAAAGAACTAGAAGAAGGCCCAAGACTGGAAAAGCCTTCCATCTTCATGGATTGAAAGAATTAATATCAACAGAATGCCCTTGTTACCCAAAAATGAATGGATTCAATACAACCTCATTCAAAATACCAAGGACATTCTTCTGAGATCTAAATCAAGATCCTAAAATTCATATAGAAACATGAAACCCCTGATTCTTAATCAGTGAAAACAAAGCTGGAGTCATCACAATACCAAATTTCTCGACACACTACAGGGTTGTTGTAAACAACATTTCCTGATTTTGACAAAAATAGACATGTGGACTATGGATCAGAATAGAAACCCCAGAAATTAATCTATGCATCAGCAACTAACTAATCTTTGACAGATGCGCTAAAATCACTCTCTGGAGAAAAGATATTTGCTTCAACAAATGGTGTTGGGAAAATTGGATTTCCACATGCAGTAATTTGAAACAAAACCCATACCTTTACCCTATATTAAAATCACCTCACCATGGAGCAAGACCTTAATGCATCAATGTACCAGAGGAAAACATTAGTGAAATACTGCAATGCATGGGCCTAGATATAGACATCTTAGATAAGACCAAGCAAGCACAGATATATGAGCAATAATAAACACATGGGATTATATCAGTGTAAGAAATTTTTTCACAGCAAAAGTAACACTCAACAAAGTGAAGAGGTAGTGTACAATATGGAAGAAAATATTTCCCAACTATGTAACTGATAAAGGATTAATATCTAGAATAGATAAGGAGCTTAACAAACTGCACAATAACAAAACAAGCAATCCAGTTAAGAAATGAGCAAATGTCATCAACTGGCATTTCAAAGGATAAAATATAAGTGTCCAAAGACACATGAAAAAATGCCAGAGAATCATAAGCCATCAGAGAAATGCAAGTAAAACCGCAAAAATCTTTCACCACACCCAAGTATGAGTGACTACCATCCAAAAATCAAAATAAAACAAATGTTGATGAGATTATTGAGAAAAAGGTACCCAAATACACTTTTAGTGGAAATGTAGATTGATATAATCATCATTTTTTAAACTTTTATTTAGCAAATATAATTTTCCAAAGTACAGTTTATGGATTTCAATGGCTTTTCCCTCCCACCTGCACCCTTCCCATCTCCTGCTCCCTCTCCCATTTCATTCACATCAAGATTCATTTTCAATTATCTTTATATACTGAAGATCGATTTAGTATGTATTAAGTAAAGATTTCATCAGTTTGCACCCACACAGAAACACAAAGTGTAAAATACTGTTTGAGTACTAGTTATAGCATTACTTCACATTGGACAACACATTAAGGACAGATCCCACATGAGGAGTAAGTACACAGTGACTGCTGTTGTTGATTTAACAATTTGACACTCTTGTTTATGGCGTCAGTAATCTCCCTAGGCTCTAGTCATGAGTTGCCAAGGCTATGGAAGCCTTTTGAGTTCGCTGACTTCAATCTTATTTAGACAAGGTCACAGGCAAATGAAAGTTCTCTCCTCTCTTCAGAGAAAGGTACCTCCTTCTTTGATGGCCCATTCTTTCTACTGGGATCTGACTCGAAGAGCTCCTTCATTTAGGTCCTCTTTCTTTTTTCTTTTTCTTTTTTTTTTGCCAGAGTGTCTTGGCTTTCCATGCCAAAAACACTCTTATGGGCTCTTCAGCCATTTCCGAATGTCTTAAGGGCTGATTCTGAGGCCAGAGTGCTATTTAGGACATCTGACATTCTGTGAGTCTGCTGTGTCTCCCACTTCCCATTTTGGATCATTCTCTCTCTTTTTTATTCTACCAGATAGTATTCAATGACACTAGTTTTGTTTGTGTGATCCCTTTGACTCTTAGACCTATCAGTGTGATCAATTGTGAACTGAAATTGATCACTTGGACTAGTGAGATGGCCTTGGTACATGCCACCTTGATGGGATTGTATTGGAATTCCCTGGCACATTTCTAACTCCACCATTTGGGGCAAGTCCGATTGAGCATGTCCCAAATTGTACATTTGGGATATAACCATTATGGAGAACAATTTGGGGATATTTCAGAAATCTGAAAATAGATCTACCATATGACTTTGCTGTCCCACTTGCTAGAATACACCCAAATGTATCATCACGGAATGAGTTATCTGTACTCCCATGTTTATAGCAGCTCAATTCACAGTATCTAAGATGGAATCATTCTAGATGACATCAACTGGTGACTGGATAAATAAAATGTTGTATATATACATGATGGAATACTACTCAGCTGTAAAAAAGAATGAAATCTAGTCTTTGGAAACCACATTTATGTAACCAGAGACCATTATGCTTAGTGAAATAATCCAGTCATCAGAAATCTTACAGGCAAAGAGAAACTGGAGAGATAAGCACAAGACTGAAAGAAAAACCTCCCAGTCTATAATACTTTATCCCCCAAAGTAATCTTTAATAATAAATGACAATTAAAAGTGTCCAAGACAAACAATGAGGAACTTCATTGCCACATGACAAGCCTTTACAAATAATAGCTAAGGGTATTCTACATACAGAATAATGAAAGGTTACATGTGCTCTGACAGTGGATAAAAGTATAAAACCTACCAAGAAAAAGATTAAAGGACATTTGAAACTAACAAAAGAAACTTTAAAGGAATATGGCCAAAGTCTTTACTTGCCAATAATATCCTTAAATGTAAAAGAACTAAACTCTTCAATTAAAAGATACAGGTTCTCTGAATGGCCTTTTAAGTAACTCAAAAACAAACTTCCCACAAGAAAGTCTCTTTACAAGTAAATGCACACAGAGACTTCCTAGAGGGTGGATAGGGAGGGAGTGCACTTATAATCCAGGAAAAGATAGTTTAATAAAAGTGAAGATACTGTAGTTTCAAGGAAGAGTTAGGAAAAAGAGCAGAGGAAACTCTTCCAGAACTAGTGGGACATAGTGGACCTATGTGGAAGGCATGGCTCGAGACCCCAGCCGCCGAGTCTATGCACTAGCGCTAGAAAGGGAGGTGAGGCAAAACCTCAGTATCCCAAGACACTGGTGGGAAAGTGGCAGGAAGAGCATAGAGGGAATGATGCTTGAAGCCCTGTGGGGAAAAGTTCACCACGCTAATTAGAGGATAGAAAAAAAAATAAAAGGGACCAGTACAGACAGAATTCTCTCTCTCCACTCACCTTACAAAGGCTGCAAGAAAAAGAGCAGGCACCATTTTGGACATATGTAAAAGCTGCGCCACCTCAGGGCTGTGCCTGCCCTCAGCAAAACAGAAAAACCTGAGTCTGGTGGGGAGAAATAACAAGAGGTTAAAACCTAGTGAATGTGTAGAGCTTATGAACTGAGACTGCAAAAAAAAAAAAAAAAACCTGAAGGTGTGTGAGGGAACTCAAGGAGTGCCTGAGATGGGCCAGCACTCAGACACTGATAGCCTTCAAGGAGAATAGCTCCTTGAAGCTGTGCAGAATTACTTCCATTCTGAATGAAAAAAAAAAGAGAGAGAGACAGAAGTTAGCATGCCAAACCTCAGTGTGTCACCTTTGGCACACCCTTAACCCTGAAGAATTGAACAGAGCTCTCTGGCCACACCCATCACAAGCCTCTAAAGATCCTCCAAAAGCAGACAGTCCACTTAATCTAGAGTCATAGCATAACAAGAAAAGCCACCACAGCAAGGAAAAAAAAAAAAGAAGAATAAGAAACCAAAAAATATCTCCACAATCCCAAGCAACAAACACAGAAACTGAGGAAACAAGTACAAGGAAGACATTATGACGCCCAGAAATGAACATGACACTCCGATTCAAGATTATGAAGATGATGAGATAAAAGAAATACAAGATTCAGATTTCAAAAAATTTAAGATAAGAACATTTAGAAGTTTTCAAATTGATGAAATACAGAAATCCTTACCTGACAGGATAGAAAATCCCTCTCATGAAAACGAAATCATAATGAAATAAAGAATCTAGTAGAATATGAAATTGTGATATTGAAGAGAAATCAAAATGAAATGAAGAATTCAATAGATCAAATGAAAAACACATTTGAGAGCCTTAATTACAGAATCAGTGAGATGGAAGAAACAATATCAGACTTTAGAAGACAGAGCACAGGAAAGTATACAGTCAAATCAAAGAAAAGAAGAGGAAATTGGAAACCTAAAAAATATTGTTGGGAATCTACAGGATACTATTTAAAAACTCAACATTCAGGTTCTGGGAGTTCCTGAAGACATGGAGAGAAATAAAGTATTAGAAGGCCTTTTTAGTGAGATATGAGCAGAGAACTTCCCAGGTTTGGAGAAAGACAGAATCATCCAAGTACAGGAAGCTCATAGAAGCCCCAATAAACATGAACAAAAGAGATCCTCACCATGACACGTTGTAATCAAACTCACCACAGTGAAACACAAAGAAAAGATTCTAAAATATGTAAGAGAGAAATGTCAGATTACTCTCAGAGGATCCCCAATTAAACTCACAGCAGACATCTCATCAGAAACCCTACAGACTAGGAGGGAAAGGCGAAATATAGCCCAGGTAACAAGAGAAGAAAACTGCCAGCCCAGAATATTATATCCTGCAAAGCTCTCATTTGTAAATGAAGGTGAAATAAAGACCTTTCATAGCAAACAAAAATTGAAAGAATTTGTCGCCACTTGTCCATCTCTGCAAAAGATGCTTAAAGATGTGCTACACACAGAAATACAGCCATCAATATAAAAGAAGGTAAAGGTTCAATATTGGCAAATCAATCAATGTGATACACCACATTAACAAACTCCAGAAGAAAAACCATATGATTATCTCAATAGATGCAGAGGAAGCGTTTGATAAAATACAACACACATTCATGACAAAAACTCTAAGCAAATTGGGTATAGAAGAAACATTCCATAATACAATCAAAGCAATTTATGAAAAACCCATGGCCAGCATCCTATTGAATGGGGAAAAGTTGGAAGCATTTCCAATGTGATCTGGTACCAGACAGGGATGCCACTCTCACCACTGCTATTCAATATAGTTCTGGAAGTTTTAGCCAGAGCCATCAGGCAAGAAAAAGAAATCAGAGGGATACAAATTGGGAAGGAAGAAGTCAAACTATCCCTCTTTACCAACAAAACCTTAAGAAAGAAATAGAAGAGGATACCAAAAAATGAAGAAATCTTCCATGCTCATGGATTGGAAAAATCAATATAATCAAAATGGCCATTCTCCCAAATGCAATGTATAGATTCAATGTGATACCAATGAAAATACCAAGGACATTCTTCTCAGATCTGGAAAAAATGATGCTGAAATTCATAGAGAGGCACAGCATACCTTGAATAGCTAAAGCAATCTTGTACAACAAAAACAAAGCTGGAGGCATCACAATACCAGATTTCAGGACATACTACAGGGCAGTGCTTATCAAAACAGCATGGTACTGGTACAGAAACAGATGGATAGACCAATGGAACAGAATAGAAACACCAGAAATCAATGAATCTCAAGAATTTTTAACAAATCATACATATATCATGTGTATTTTCTGACTGAAAAGCACTAGATCTGTAAATTAATACAAAAGAAGCTACAGAAATTACACAACTACATGGAATATAAACAGCATGAAAGAACAGTGGGTTACTGAAGAAATGAATAGTGAACTTAAATATTTCTTGAAAATTTATAAAATAAAACCTATCATATACATTGAAAAGTTGGTTCTAGCACCAGCATTGTGCTACAGTGGGATAAACCACTCCCTACAAAGCCAAAAAATTAACATGCTCATCGGTTCAAGTCTCAGGCACTCCACTTCCTGTCCAACTCACTGCTCTTGCCCTAGGCAAGCAGCAGAAGATGTTCCAAGTCTTTGGACCACACCCTTAGAAAGACCAGTACATTGGAGAAAGTACATTGAAAAGTTACACTGCTAGAATTTATGTTAACATTATATGGAAGGAAGAAGGAACCTCCACTTAAGTTTAAGTGACAATTAAGCAATTGAGTGCTAACTGATCCTTTGCTGTGCTCTTTCAACAGGAGGCTGGTGGAGTCTGCTCGGTGGCTGGTTACCACCAATCAGCTAGTTGAGGGCACCAAGGCACTTAGAAGAGTTGCACACATCAATGGAAAAGAGAGTGCTGGAGAGATCCTGACCCTTGAGGTGATCTGTAAAGGGGAGCTAGATACTGGGATAAAATGCCATGAACTTACAATCACCCTCATCTGGGATCCTGAGGGAATTCAGGCTCAAAATAGAATTCTGTGAGTGGGGTAGCATGTCTCTGACTTGATTCCCCATGGATTCATAATTTTAGAGAGGGGTCACAAAAAAGTTTACTTTTCCTGATGCCAAGAATTTGAACATAGCTATTGCAGTTCATTCGCATATGTGAACATAGAATCGGAACATAGATATTGCAATTTCTTGGCATAAGTGCGCATGGTAGTTTGAATCAACAGCTAAATATCCTTACCTTGGACATGTAGAAGCAAATATTGCAAGTAATTTTATTTCCCACTCTTTCAATAATTTTTTATTTAATTATTTTTTATTTATATGAAAGTCAGTGTTACAGAGAGATGTAGAGACAGTGAGATAGGTCCTCCATCTGCTGGTTCACTCCCCAGATGGCCGCAATGGCTGGAGATGTGCCAATCCAAAGCCAGAAGTCTGGAGATTCTTCTGGGTCTCCCACATGGGTGCAGGGGCCCAAGGACTTGGGCCATCTTCCACTGCTATCCCAGGCCATAGCAGAGAGCTGGATCGAAAGAGGTGCAGCTGGGACTAGAACTGGCACGCATATGGGGTGCTGGCACGTAAGGCCAGGGCTTTAACCCACTGCGCCACAGCTCCAGCCCCTCTTTCACTATCTTAAAGTTCCCTTTGTGGTAATCAGAAAGCCTATAAGACAAAAGATTGCTGTCCATGTAGAGAATAACATTAAAAGCATAATTTTTGACATTCATGCATTTATTCATTAATTCATTGAAAATTTCTTATGCACTGCATATAAGATGTGCTTATCTACATAATGTGGATATGGCGGTAGGTGGATAATGCTATCTATATCATCTTCATTGTGTGGCAAAAATGTGACAGGATTTTTTTTTTAAGTTTATTTCCTCATCAAGAAGCCAGATCCTGTTGTGACTCATCCACGTACTTCTCACTAATTTATATAAAAACATTTAGATACCTACAGGGCACCAGCAGGGTAATAGATACTAGCAGGTGCATAACTCAGAGTCTGAGTTCAAAATACTCCCATTGTACAGTTGGATACAAGATTAAGAATTCATCATGTAAAACAGGTGTTAAGACATGAGTATATGGAGAATATTTTTTGGGAAGACACAAGGTAGTATACACTCTAGCTTAATGAGCTAAGAAAGGATTGTGAGTTAGCTGTTAAAATGAAAAATAAAGGCATTGCAACAGCACAGAAACTTATTGGTAGCTGTGCAACTGAAAAATGCCCCCATCAAACCATGAACAAAGGCAATGCCTTGCAGAATAAGATGTTGATCAAGGGAAACACAGTTTATGGCCTCTGATCCAATGACTCCATTTCCCTTACATGATAAATAAATTGCCACTTGCCCATTGCCCAGGAAAAGGTAATTTCATTTTTGCTTATATTCAAAGTCTATAATCTTCACATTTAATTTATGCCCCATGGATGAGGTCACTTATGTGCAGTTCTCTAACTACAGCGCTTTTGTATTTGGACTTCTGTTTTCTCTAACATGCTTATCACTTTCTATTGGCCTTCAGAAGGCACTTGCTCGATATGCAGATTTCTTCTACAATCATTCAATGCAATAGGATGGTCTGCAACAAGTTCAAGGAAATTCCCATTATACAAAAACTAGGCATAAATTTTGAACCTATTGCACCAACACAAATTCATTAATTCCATTTTCCACCTATTTTTGAGTTCCCTGCCTATAATCTTTCTCTATCATAATCCCAAAAAATCCTCCTAGCATTCACCCTCTGCCCAATTCCAAATTTATTCCCAAATTTTTAGCAATTTTTAACAGCTGTACTCATTTCCTGTGCCAACACTAGAAATATATCTATTGAAATGGAACAAATGACTTTAAAATTGTGTCTTTAAATAAGAATCTATGAAGGGATTACCTTGGTCTGTTATTAACAGTCTCTCACATTTTGTAATCAAGACAGTATTTTCAGCTGTGATATTATCCAAGTCTTCCCTGGGGAAGGATCTGCTTGCTAGCTTACTCACATAGTTTTTGGAAGGATCAAATTCCTCTCAGATTGTTGGATTAGGACCTCCTTTATGGCCATATGGATCTCTCCAACATGACTGTGCTTTGATGAAGTATGTAGCTAGAGAAGGAACCCAGTATGGCAGAAGTCACAGTCTTTAATAATCTACCCATAGACTTAGCAGCCCATGATTCTTGCTCTATTCTGTTTATTAGAAGCTACCCACACTTGAGAAGAGAGGATTACATGGAAGTAAAAATTCCAAAAGGTAGTATTGAAGATTGTGATTCAAAGCTGCCCACCATAGTTTTCACATGACAAAAAGTCTCCTTATATGTTTTTACAATATGTAAACCTTGATATTAAGTGATTTTTTTGTTTATTTACATATGAGAGAGAGGGAAGGTGATAAGGAGGGAGGGAGGCGTCCTCAGAAGATAGCCCATGGAGAGCTTTTATGTGTTTTTACATTCTCCAAATGCCTGCAACAGCCTGGGCTTGGATGCCCATGAAACCAGTAGTCCACAAGTCAATCCAGGTCAACCAAGTGTGTGTCAGGAATCCAATTACATTAGCCATCACCACTGACCTCTGGAATCTGCATTAACAGAAAACAGGAGAATTAACTGAACACAGGAGAATGCTAGGAATCATACCCAGGTACACTGAATTTGGACACAGGCATCTTAACCATTAGTGTAAACATCCATTCCAACATTGTTATCAGAGTCTACTCTCTTGCATTGATGGTCCCTTGCTATAGCCATCCAATGCCAAAATCCTATTAATTATTATTTCTCTTGAAATTTTCAAAACTCCTAGATCATATGCATGCCAGTGTATCTGTCCCACCACTAACCCATCCTTGTTCATCATCAGTGAAATTTAGTAGTTGAATCGCAATAGCACACTACGATGAGCAACAGATATGGAAAATTAATTGAACAGTCTAGCTCTAAATTCTCATTGTGGTATCAATAAACTAGTATTATTTTGCATGACAATAATTGACAATAATTGCTTTATTCTGTTTTACATCATTTCATAATGACATGATGCTTTGGGCAAATTTTAGACAATGCACATGAATTAGAAGTGCTAATTTCATTTCTAAAGTGAAGCATAACTGCACATACTAATGGGGTGTCATTAGAAGTTTCAATACATCTATACATTGAATATTACTCAAATCACCATGAGTTTTACTATTTCCTCAAATTTTTATCATTAATTTGTAATAAGAACATTCAAAATTCTTCACTTCTGCATTTTCTTTGTTGGGGGAATACATGAAGGACCTTTCCATATGGAAAATAGAATTTAAAATAAGATTATTTGATCACTTCTCACCCTTTCTGGCTAAGATCAAAACAAAAGTATAAAACATTTGAATACAAAAATATTTCAAATTCATGCAAATCAAAAGTCTTCAAAAGGCTCTTAGAAAATGTGTATTATGGAAAAACTATGCATGGATTTCCAAAGTTTTTTCATATCTTTTAATTACTTTTTCCACAAACTGAAGCACCTTTGTGTAATATATTACCCTTATCTTATAGCCCCAACTGTACAACAGAGCACCAGAACTTATTTCCTATTTAATGTTAATTTGATGCCAGTGGACTAACTTTTTCTGACATAGTAAGTGATGTAATAATTTCAGAGCTATCTAAACCAAAATTTGAATCCCTATAACCAACTTTTTTGACATTAAAATAGTTAGCCTCTCATAGCACTTGCCTAGGCCCAGCTTACATTGTATCAATATATTCCCTGCTCTTTTCACTGCCTTTAACTCTGCCCTCCATTCATGATGGGAGGCTACATGCCTGTCATGCTCAGACAAGGATTTGTAGCCAAATGATAAAGTGGATAGAGTTTTAATGAAAAAAACACTCATTGCAGAATCAGGTTGCTATAAATGCATGAATTCAGTTCTGTGATCTTGATTCTACTCCATGGTCTATACGTCCATTTTATGCCATTGTACTTTAGCTCTGTACTATGTCATGAAATAAGGAATTGTGATGCCTTAAGCTTTGTCCTTTGTTTCTTGAAATTGCTTTGGCTATTCCAGAACTTTGTGCTTCCATAAGAACTCTAGCATTGTTGTGGTTATTGTTCTCCAAAGAATGCCATCAGCATTTTGGTTGCAACTGTTTTGAATCTGTAATCACATTGGGTAGTATGGATATTTTGATACCAAGAGTACTAATTCTTCAAGTCCATGAATATGGGAAGTCTTCCCACATATTTGTGTCTTCCTTAATTTCTTTTGTCAATGTTTCAACACTTCATTTGTGAAAAACCTTTCTAATCCTTGGTTAAATTCTTTCTGGATACTATTCATAGTTTAAGTGAATCAGACTTCTTTTGTGACTTATTTTATGGCAGCTTTGTAAAACTGCTATTGATTTATGTTAATTTTATATTGTATAAATTTACTGAAGTTTTATATCAGTTCTAATAAGATTTTGATGACTCATTCATTTTAATATATAGAATCATGTCATCTACAAACAGGGAAAACTTAATTTCCTATTTGTATAGTTTTGTATTTCTTTAAGTTAGCTAGTTGTTCTAAGGTTCCCTTATTTGAACAAGGGAAAGACAAATCACCCAGGCTTAATGAAAATACAGAAATGTTGAACCATGGAACAATTACCTTTTCATGGCATTCCTTTGGTAATATAAATCATTTTTCAATGTTTTTGCACCTCAGGAGTGCAATATTTCACTGGCTTTATTCCTATGCAGTTCATCTGAGTTCCCATTTCCAACTACGCCTTTCAGAACTCTGCACCCAAGCGATCGAACACTGAATGCTCACATCCCCCCTAGATAGAAGAGTCTGTGAGTATAGTGAACTCTGAGTCTATCTCATCTTCCAGGACTCACCACTGCACTCATTGACATCTCATAAACACTTGTTTTTGTTGTTAAAGTTTGTGAGGTCCACCATGCAGGAGGAGATGGACAAAGCCTCAACCAAACCATCCGTAGTCGAGGTGTTCCAGGCACCCAAACTGCGCATGAGAATTTTCTACCTGAGCTTTCTGAGGTGAGTTACACTGGATGATGGTCATGAAGAATTCCTTATGGTGTCCTTAGTCCATTTTCATTAGGTTGTCAATTTTTTGGTTCTTTATTAAAAATATATTCCAAACATAATACATAGAAATATATTCTGAATGCCTTGCCTCAGTGTGGAAATAAAAGTATGTGTTTTGATTAACTAATTTTTTCATCTTGTTATATTTAATGTAAAGAGAACACATTTCATATATTCTATAGGTATAGTTCAAGAAGACAAACCTCCTCAATTCCCTCCTTCAATTCCTTTCCCCTTCCTATTTTTCTTAATTACTGCAAAAACATAATTTCAACACATTCAACAATCATAGGCTTAATTCACCACTAATCATAATATTCAACAAGGAAAATATAGGAAGACCACAGTTCCACAGGAGTGTAAACGAGGGCTAAAAACAACAAATACACAACAAGATGCCTTTTCATGCCTATACATTTTTGGCATTCTATGTTAACTGCCATGTGTCAGACACAATATATGATATTTGTCTTTTGGGGACTTGATTATTTCACTGAGTATAATGGTTTCCAATTGCTTCCATTTCTTAGGAAAAGACAGGATGTCATTTGCTTTTTGCGGCTGAGTAATATTCCATTAATAATGTGTAATATTAATAATGAGTAACATTAATAATAATATTATTATATTAATATTAATGCTAATGATTATATTAATATTGATATTAATGAATATTTATGTTAATAATGAGTAATATTCCATTCCAGTAGTATATCACATTTTTTTTCAGCAGTCATCACTTGATGGACACCTACATTGATTCCATATCTAATTATTTATAAATTGAGTTGCAACACACATGTGGTACAGATAACTCTTCAAATGGTAGATCTGTTGTCAAACTATCCAAAATGTTTGTACTAGATTACATTACTACTAACAGTGTATTTGGGTACCTTTTTCCCACACCCTCACCAACATTCCTTATTTTTTGATTTGGGGAACATAACCATCCTAATTGGAGTGGGTGAAACTTCATTGTGGTTTTGATTTGCATTTCCTTGATGCTTAGAGATCCTGACCATCTTTGAGCCACTTGAATGTGATCATTTGAAAAATACTTTTTTAATTTTCTTTGCCATTTCTTACCTGGATTTTTTCTCTTGCTAATGTTGTATTTCATGAGTTCCTATAGATCTTGGAGATTAATCCTTTTTTAGTTGTGTGGTTTGCAGTTGTTTCTCCTGTTCTATCAGTTTACTCTTGACATTGCTGAGTGTTTCCTTTGTAAGGCAGAACCATCTTAGCTTAATGCAATCCCATTTGTCTACTTCTGCTTTTATTTCCTGTGATTCCAAAGTCCTTTCCAAGAAGTCCTTGCCTATGCCAATGTCTTTCATTGTTTGCCTCTGATGTTTACCTCTAGTAATTTGATGGTTGAGGTCATAGACTTAGATCCTTGATCAATTTCGAGTTGATGTTTGTATAACGTGTAAGGTAACTATCTAGTTTTATACTTTTGCATGCAAAGATCCAATTTTCCCAGCACCATTTGTGAATTAGCTCCATTGATAAAGAATAATTGATTGTAGAGTTGTGTATTAACTTCTGGGTTTTCTGTTCTGTTTCATAGATCTATTGTCCATCTTTGTGGCAATTCCCACGTGTTTTGACTATAACTACCCTGTACAATGTCTTGAAATCTAGTAGTGAAAACCCTATGGCTTTATTTTTCCTTTAGTTATTTGGGGTCACTTATGATTCAAGCATTTTAGCATTGTTTTTTTTTTCTAGATCTGAGGAGAAAGTTCTTTTTAAAATATGTATTTACTTATTTGAGATACAGAGCCACAGAAAGAGACAGGAAGAGACAGAGGTCTTCCATTCACTGGTTCACTCCCCAAGGACCACAACAGCTAGAGCAGGACCGACCTGAAGCCAGGAGCCAGGAGCTTCCTCTTGGTCTCCAGTGTAGGTGCATGGTCCAAGCACTAAGCCATCCTCCACAACCCTCCCACACTGTTAGCGGGGAGCTATACTAGAGGAAGAGCAGTCAAAACATGAACCAGGACCTATGGAATACTAGCACCAAGGGCAGAGGCTTAGCCCACTATGGTTCTGGCCCCTATCCTTTGTATTTTTATTGGGATCACAACAAATGTGTAAAGTTCCTTGGGTTCTATAGGCATTTTGTTGATATTATTTTTTTCCAAACCATGAACCTGAGAGATGTTTTGGTTTTTTGTATCACATTTTATTTCTTTCTTTAATATTTTATCATTTATATTGTAAAGATCTTTCACCTCCTTTATTAAATTTATTTCAAAGTATTTATATATTTTTGTAGCTAATTTGAATGGTACTGATTTTACAAGTTTTTTTTCTCAACTAAGGCATTGTTACTCTTTAAAAAAGCATTTAATTTTTGTGTACTGATTTTATATCCTGAAACGTAACCAAAATCTTAAAAGTCCGAGTAGCCTCAGAGCTTGAGCTACATAAATACTTACTGGACAAGATAGAAAATCTCTCTCATGAAAATAAAATCTTAAGGAGGAATCAAAATGAAACGCAGAAACTAGTAGAATAGGAAACTGTGATAGTGAAGAGAAATCAAAATGAAATGAAGAACTCAATAAATCCAATTGCAAACACATTAGAGAGCCTTAAAAACAGAGTCAGCGAAGCAGAAGAGAGAATACTGGACTTAAAAGACAGCACAGGAAACTATACAGTCAATTCAAAGAAAGAAGAGGAAATTAGAAATCTAAAAAATATTGTTGGGAATCTACAGGATACTATTAAAAAAAAACCAACATTCAGGTTCTAGGAGTTCTTAAAGGCATGGAGAGGGAGAAAGGATTAGAAGGCCTTTTTAGTGAGATACTAGCAGAGAAATTACCAGGTTTGGAGAAGGACAGAACATCCTAGTACAGGAAGCTCATAGAACCCCTAGTAAACATGACCAAAAGTGATCCTCATTACGACATGTTGTAATCAAACTCACCATACTGAAACATAAAGAAAAGATTCTAAAATGTGCAAGAGAGAAATGTCAGATTACTCTCAGAGGATCTCCAATTAGACTCACAACAGACTTCCCATCAGAAACCTTACAAGCTAGAAGGGAATGGAGAGACGTAAACCAGGTACTAAGAAAGAAAAACTGCCAGCCCAGAATATTATATCCTGCAAAGCTCTCATTTGTGAATGAAGGTGAAATAAAGACCTTTCACAGCAAACAGAAATTGAAAGAATTTGTTGCCACTGGTCCAGCCCTGCAAAAGATGCTTAAAGATGTGTTACACACAGAAACATAGAAACACGGTCATCAATATGAAAGAAGGTAAAGGAAGGAAACCTCACAGTAAAAGATCACAGGAAGATCAAAGCATATACTAGCAAATATCTTCGGAAAATTGCAGGACAAATTTACTACTTATCAATAGTCACATTGAACGTTAAAGGCCTGAACTGTCCAGTTAAAAGACACAGATTGGATGATTGGGTTAAGGAACAAAACCAATCTCTTTTCCTGCTTACAACAAACACATGTTTCTAACAAAGATCCATACAGACAGAAAGTGAAAGGCTGGAACAAGATATACCATGACAACAGAAATGAAAAAGGAGCAGGCATAGCCATCTTAATATCAGACAAAATAAACTTTCACACAAATTATGTTAAGAGAGACAAAGGGGGGTACTATATAATTATTAAGGGATCAATTCAACAGGAAGATATAATGATTATCAATGTATATACACCTAATTACAGGGCACGGGTATAATTAAGAGATTTGTTAAGGAACTTAAAGGGAGACTGAGACTCCAATACAATAGTACTGGGGGACTTCAACACTCCACTCTCAGAAACAGACAAATCAACCGGACAGAGATCAACAAGGATACAGAAGATTTAAATGACACTATAGCCCAAATGGGTCTAACAGCCTTCTACAGAATTTTCATGCTACATAAAAAGAATTTACATTCTTCTCAGAAGTACATGGAACCTACTCTAGGAATGACCACATACTAGGCCATAAAGCAAGTCTCAGCAATTTCAAAAAAATTAGAATCATACAATGCAGCTTCTCCAACCATAGGTGAATGGAGTTGGAAATACGCAAATCAGGAATCCCTAGAGCATATGCAAACACATGGAGATTGAACAACACTTGGAGATTGGGCCAAGGACCTCAATAGACATTTTTCAAAAGAGGAAATCCAGAAGGCCAACAGGCACATGAAAAAATGTTAAGATCACTAGCCATTAGGGAAATGCAAATCAAAACCACAAGGAGGTTTCACCTCACCCCGGTTAGAATGGCTCACATTCAGAAATCTACCAAAAACAGATGCTGGAGAGGATGTGGGGAAAAATGGACACTAAACCCACTGTTGGTGGGAATGCAAACTGGTTAAACCACTATGGAAGTCAGTCTGGAGATTCCTCAGAAACCTGAATATAACCCTACCATACAACCCAGCCATCCCACTCCTTGGAATTTACCCAAAGGAAATTAAATAGGCAAACATAAAAGCTGTCTGCATGTTAATGTTTATTGCCCCTCAATTCACAATACCTAAGACCCAGAATCAACCTAAATGTCCATCAACACTATACTGGATAAAGAAATTATGGGGCATGTACTCTATAGAATAGTATGCAGCAGTAAAACAAAAATGAAATCTGGTCATTTGCAACAAGATGGAGGAATCTGGAAAACATTATGCTGAGAGAATCAAGCCAGTCCCAAAGGGACAAATATCATATGTTCTCCCTGATCAGCAACAAATAACTGAGCACCAAAGGGAAACCTGTTGAAAGTGAAATGGACACTATGAGAAACAGTGACTTGATCAGCTCTTGTGCTGCCTGTTGATGTACAATGTAAATCTTTATCCATTTTAGTATTTTTTTGTTCTAGTACTATTGGATGAACTCTGTAATTAACACACATTTATTCTTAGGTGTTTAAATTTTAACTGAAAAGTGATCCCTGTTAAATATAAGAATGGGAATAAGAGAGGGAGGAAATGTACAATTTGGGGGATGCTCAATCGGACTTGCCCCAAATGATGGAGTTAGAAACAGGCCAGGGGATTCCAATACAATCCCATCAAGGTGGCATGTACCAAGGCCATCTCACTAAGCCAAATTATCAATTTCCATTCACAATTGATCACACTGATAGGTCTAAGAGTCAAAGGGATCACACAAACAAGACTAGTGTCAGCTAATACTAACTGATAGTACCAGAAAGGGAGAGAATGATTCAACATGGGAAGTGGGAGACACAGCAGACTCATAGAATGGCAGATGTCCTAAATAGCACTCTGGCCTCAGAATCAGCCCTTAAGGCATTCGGATCTGACTGAAGAGCCCATGAGAACATTTTAGGCATGGAAAGCCAAGACACTCTGGAAAAAAAAAAAAAGAAGACCTAAATGAAAGATTTCCGCGAGTGAGATCCCAGTGGAAAGAACAGGGCCATCAAAGGAGGTACCTTTCTCTGAAGGGAGGAGAGAACCTCCACTTTGACTATGACCCTGTCACAATAAGATCGAATTCGGCAAACACTAAAGGCTTCCATATCCTCAGCAACTCATGACTAGAGCCTAGGGAGATTACTGACGCCATAAACAAGAATGTCAAATTGTTAAATCAACATCTGGAGTCACTGTGTACTTACGTCTCATGAGGGATCTGTCCTTAATGTGTTATTCAATGTGAAGTAATGCTAAAACTAGTACTGAAACAGTATTTTTACACTTTGTGTTTCTGTGTGTGTGCAAACTGATGAAATCTTTACTTAGTATATACTGAATCGATCGTCTGTATATAAAGATAATTGAAAATGAAAAAAAACTTGGTGTTAAATTGGAAATTGCATAGAAAATTTATCAATTTTTTTTAAAAAATATCACATAGGATCTCTGTCCTTAATGTGCTGTACATTGTGAATTAATACTGTAACTAGTACTCCAACAGTATTTTTCACTTTGTGTAGCTATGTGGGGGCAAACTGTTGAAATCTGTATGTAATATATACTAAACTGATCTTCTGTGTATAAATAGAATTGAAAATGAATCTTGATTGAATGGAAGGGGAGAGGGAGCAGGAAAGGGGAAGGGTTGTTTGTTGGAGGGAAGTTATGGGGGGAAGCCATTGTAATACATAAGCTGTACTTTGGAAATTATTTTATTTAAATAAAAATTTTAAAAAATCAGCAAAAAGAGGATCTGGTTTTGTGAAAAAATATGATACTTGACACAACATTTGGAATAAAACAAAAAAAGAAGAGCAAAGACCCAAATCAATAAAATTAGAGATGAAAAAGTAAACATAACAAAAGACACCACAGAAATAAAAAGAATCATCAGAAATGACTACAAGGACTTGTATGCCAGCAAACAGGGAAATCTATCAGAAATGGATAGATTCCTGGACATATACAACCTACCTAAGTTGAACCAGGAAGACATAGAAAACCTAAACAGACCCATAACTGAATCAAAAATTGAATCAGTAATAAAGGCACCCCAAACAAAGAAAAGCCCAGGACCAGATGGATTCACTGCTGAATTCTACCAGACATTTAAAGAAGAACTAACTCCAATTCTTCTCAAACTCTTCAGAATAATCGAAAAAGGGGAATCCTCCCAAATTCTTTCTAAGAAGCCAGCATCACATTAATGCCTATGCTGGAAAAAATGCAGCATTGAAAGAAAATAACAGACCAATTTCCATAATGAACATAGACACAAAAATCCTCAATAAAATTCTGGCCAAGAATGCAACAACACATCAAAATATCATCCACCCACACCAAGTGGGATTAATCCCTGCTATGCAAAGATGGTTCAATGTTCACAAAACAATCAATGAGATACACCACGTTAACAGATTGCAGAAGAAAAACCATATAATTATCTCAATAGATGCAGAGAAAGCATTTGATAAAATACAATACCCTTTCATGATGAAATCTCTAAGCAAATTGAGTATAGAAGGAACATTCTTCAATACAATCAAAGCAATTTATGAAAAAGCAATGGCCAGCATCCTATTGAATGGGGAAAAGTTGGAAGCATTTCCACTGAGATCCGGTACCAGACAGGAATGCCCACTCTCACCACTGCTATTCAATATAGTTCTGGAAGTTTTAACCACATCTATTAGACAAGAAAAAGAAGTTAAATGGATATAAATTGGTAAGGACGAACTCAAACTACCCCTCTTTGCATGATATGATTCTTTATTTAGGGGATGCAAAGAACTCTACTAAGAGACTATTGGAACTCATAGAAGAGTTTGGCAAAGTAGCAGGATATAAAATCAATGCACAAAAATCAACAGCCTTTGTATACACAGGCAATGCCATGGCTGAGAAAGAACTTCTAAGAACGATCCCATTCACAATAGCCACAAAAACAATCAAATGCCTTGGAATAAACTTAACCAAGGAAGTTAAAGATCTCTACGATGAAAACTACAAAACCTTAAAGAAAGAAATAGAAGAGGATACCAAAAAATGGAGAAATCTTCCATGCACATGGATTGAAAGAATCAATATCATCAAAATGGCCATTCTCCTAAAAGCAAAGTATAGATTCCGTGAATACCAATCAAAATACCTAAGACATTCTTCTCAGATCTGGAAAAAATGATGCTGAAATTCATATGGAGACACTGGAGACCTCGAATAGCTAAAGCAATCTTGTACAACAAAAACAAAGCTGGAGGCATCACAATACCAGATTTCAGGACATACTACAGGGCAGTGCTTATCAAAACAGCATGGTACTGGTACAGAAACAGATGGATAGACCAATGGAACAGAATAGAAACACCAGAAATCAATCCAAACATCTACAGCCAACTTATATTTGATCAAGGATCCAAAAACAACCCCTGGAGAAAGGACAGTCTATTCAATAAATGGTGCTGGGACAATTGGATTTCCACGTGCAAAAGCGTGAAGCAAGACACCTACCAACAGCTCACAAAAAATCCACTCAATATGAATTAAAGACTTAAATCTACAACCCGACACCATCAAATTATTAGAGAAATTGGAGAAACCCTGTTAAATATAGACACAGGCAAAGACTTCTTGCAAAAAACCCTGGAAGCAAAGGCAGTCAAAGCAAAAACTAACATTTAGGATTGCATCAAATTGAGAAGTTTCTGTACTTCAAAAGAAACAGTCAGGAGAGTGAAGAGGTAACTGACAAAATGGGAAAAATATTTGCATACTATGCAACAAACAAAGTTTTAATAACCCAAAACTACGAAGAGTTCAAGTTACTCTACAACATCAAAATGAACAACCCACTCAAGATATGGGCCAAGTACCTAAATAGACATTTTTCAAAAGAGGAAATCCAAATGGCCAACAGGCACATGAAAAATGTTAAGATCACTAGCCATTAGGGAAATGCAATTCAAAACCACAAGGAGGTTTCACCTCACCCCGGTTAGAATGGTTCACATTCAGAAATCTACAAACAATGGATTCTGGCTAGTATGTGGGGGAAAATGGACACTAAACCCACTGTTGGTGGGAATGCAAACTGGTTAAATGTCTATGGAAGTCAATCAGGAGATTCCTCAGAAACCTGAATATAACCCTACCATACAACCCAGCCATCTCACTCCTGGGAATTTACCCAAAGGAAATTAAATAGGCAAACATAAAAGCTGTCTGCACGTTAATGTTTATTGCCCCTCAATTCACAATACCTAAGACCCAGAATCAACCTAAATGTCCATCAACAGTAGACTGGATAAAGAAATTATAGGACATGTACTCTATAGAATAGTATACAGCAGTCAAAAACAATGAAATCTGGTGATCTGTAACAAAATGGAAGAATCTGTAAAACATCACTCTGAGTGAATTAATCCAGTCCCAAAGGGACAAATATCATATGTTCTCCCTGATTGGTGACAACTAACCAACCACAAAAAAGGAAACCTGTTTAAGGAAAGGGACAACTATGAGTAACAGTGACTTGATCAGCTCTTGTGCTGACTGTTGATGTACAATTTAATACTTTATACACTTTAGTATTTTTTTGTTCTACTTAATAGTATTGGTTTAACTCTGTAATTAACACACATTTATTCTTAGGTGTTTAAATGTAACTGAAATGTGATCCCTGTTAAATATAAGAATGGGAATAAGAGAGGGAGGAGATGTACAATTTGGGACATACTCAGTCTCCTCTGTTGTCAGCATTGGGAGAATGAAATCTGGTGATCTGTAACAAAATGGAAGAATCTGTAAAACATCACTCTGAGTGAATTAATCCAGTCCCAAAGGGACAAATATCATATGTTCTCCCTGATTGGTGACAACTAACCAACCACAAAAAAGGAAACCTGTTTAAGGAAAGGGACAACTATGAGTAACAGTGACTTGATCAGCTCTTGTGCTGACTGTTGATGTACAATTTAATACTTTATACACTTTAGTATTTTTTTGTTCTACTTAATAGTATTGGTTTAACTCTGTAATTAACACACATTTATTCTTAGGTGTTTAAATGTAACTGAAATGTGATCCCTGTTAAATATAAGAATGGGAATAAGAGAGGGAGGAGATGTACAATTTGGGACATACTCAGTCTCCTCTGTTGTCAGCATTGGGAGAGGATGATTGCATCAGGCAGCATGATCACATCCTGCTCTCTCTTCCAAGGTGACCAATGCTCATGGTGAGCCCACAATTGCCACACACCCCTTTAACACAAGCATGGGAACCACACAGAGGATCTCTGTGGTCCTCAGTGTGGACACAGAACTCTCTGCAATGACCTCACCCACAGGCACTCAGGGAACTCTGAGTCTCTGAAGCAAGACATGTGGATTTTCCAGAGACCCAGCTACACCCAGTCCTATCATTTAGTCACTGATTTCAGGTGAGCAGGGCTCCCACAGTCAAAGGGACAGGGAATCCACTCTCAGCTCTGCTAGCCTACTCCGTCCACAGAGAGAGCCTGAGCATTCCCAAAGCCAACTGCCTGGTTTTGCTCCACATTGGTAGACTGATTCCTGGTGCCCAAGGTAGAATGAAGGAAGAGGAATAGCTCACAGGCCCCACCCCTGCCAACCCTCAGGCTAGAGTCAATGAGGACCACATATTTATCCCTTCTGATAAAATTTCTTAGTCAGTTGCACATGAGCTGCACCTGCCTCTACTCGCCTTATTGAGGGGGCTCTTTCTCCCTGTTGGTTCCCAGGCACCCTAGTCAGGGGATGGGAAGGAAGCAGTGTGCTCTTCCTTCACAGCATTGGTGGATACTCTGCCCCACACTAGCACTCAATATCAGTGTAGTCCACAGGGTTCACACCAAGGCACTATCACCAGCGACTTGTGCTGAGGCAGACTCCTCTCACCTTGCTCCAAGATGGCATCTCCTCTAGCCTCTGGCTGCAGAGTTTGTCATTGGTGTCCCCTCTTGCTGCTGTGTTTTACTGTCCTTTCTGCTTTGTGACATCTCTCTTCTTTCTGTATTTTCCATTACAAATGCCTCTCCCTCTCTCTCCTGGAAATATACTTACTCTATAATTCTTCTATTATTTTCTTCTGGTCACAATCAACATGTCGTTTCCCCATTCAGCCATATTGAATCTCTTTGAAGAAAATTTTTTAATATTCATAAAGTTCTATTTATTAAGATTTTCTTTTATTGTAAGTGTTTCTGGTACCCTGTTTAAGAAATTTTTGCTTCTCCATGATTAGATATTCCCTTCACAAAAATTTTTGCTTTTCACAATTATACCTGTGACTTGTCTCTAATTTTTTGGTGGAATTTGAGATATTGATAAATGTTCTTTTTTTTCATGATGGACTGATCATTGACTCTCACAAGATGAAAAATATCCCTTCCCTAATTAACTTACTATGCATTTTTGTAAATCAATATATATATATGTATATATATATAAGTGTATATATATATATATATGTATGTGTGTATGTGTGTGTGTGTGTGTGTATTTTTATTCTAAATCAGTTCAAAATACTGTTTGATTGCAAGTTAGATCCTCTTTAACTAAAAAGTATTATATAAACATTTTGATTTGTTTCCAAATATCTAAGAACAATCTGGTTGTTGTTCATTTTTTTAGATTTCTATTATTCTATACTTGGCCTCTGGATTACTGGCTATTAATTTAATGACCCAAAATATATCCTGTTTTGGCAAATGCAAATATTTTAAAACACATTTTCTTTTTTTAAGATTTTCTATTTATTTGAGAGAGAGAGTTATAGACAGAGGGAGAGACAGAGAGAAAGGTCTTCCATCCATTGGTTCACTCCCCAGGTGGTCGCAACAGCCGGAGCTATGCTCATCTGAAGCCAGGAGCCATGTGCCACTTCCCAGTTCCCATGTAGGTACAGGGGCCTGAGGACCTGGGCCATCTTCTACTGTTTTCCCGGGCCACAGCAGAGAGCTGGATTGGAAGGGGAGCAGCTGGGACTCAAACTGACACCAATATGGGATGCCGGCAGACAGGCAAAGGATTATCCCATGGTGCCAGCCCGTAAAATATACATTTTCTACAGTTACTTTAATAGTGTATGTATGTACCAATTCATTCAAGTGGACAAAGATGTTGTATAAGACACTTCTCTATTTCGTCATGTTGGGATTTCTCTCCACACCTCTGGTCTGTGGTCCAGGTTTCTACCTTCTACATACTCATTCAGGAAAAAGGGAAGAGCTAATGGGAAACAAATAACTGACTGGAGTTAAATATAGTATCCCAGGCATAGTAGATGATCAAAGCAGATGCCTGCCCTGGACACTTTTATATAGATTCTTTGGAAGCTCCGGATGCCTTTTAGCCTCTCTCTGCATTTCTTGTGATATAGGAAATGTATTTTCCTCTGACTGCTGCAAATACCTATCTCTCTAGGCCCTGTGAATTTGGCAGGGTGTTGTGTACATCAGTTGGCCCACCCTAAACCCTTTTTATTCTTCCTTTTTCACACACAGGAATTCAAATGACTCCGAAACAGGTTTCTTCCAGAGCCTTTACTGAGCTATGAATAAATCCACACATCCTTGCGATATATTACTGAATATATACTAAGTTACCACTCTCCTTGTCTCAATTCTTATGCTTAAGGTTCATAGTTGAGTAGTTATAGCTCTTAGATTGCTTAAAACTGTCAGGTCTCTATACCCTTCAATACAGGAAACACATGGAGAGCTCTACCTGTAAGAGTTCTTGCAGCCTCACACACAAGGATTAAGGTGAAGAATGGGTCCACACTGCGGAGCAGAGAAGAGAACCTCACAGGATATTGAACCTTGGCGAAAATAAATAAATAAACACTCCCTAATTTCCAATATATAACTGTATTTCAGCTGAATTCTTTTTTTGAAATTATTTTATTTTATTTTATATTTAATTTATCTTTTTATTTAGTAAATATAAATTTCCAAAGTACAGTTTATGGATTACAATGGCTTCCCCCCATAATTTCCCTCCCACTCACACCCCTCCCATCTCCCACTCCCTCTCCCATTCCATTCACATCAAGATTCCTTTTCAATTCTCTTTATATACAGAAGATCAATTTAATATATATTAAGTAAAGATTTCATCAGTTTGCACACACACAGAAACACAAAGTGTAAAAATACTGTTTCAGTACTAGTTATAGCATTACTTCACATCGAACAACATATTAAGGACAGATCCCACATGAGATGTAAGTACACAGTGACTCCTGATGTTGATTTAATAATTTGACACTCTTGTTTATGGCATAAGTAATCTCCCTAGGCTCTAGTCATGAGTTGCCAAAGCTATGGAAGACTTTTGAGTTCGCCGACTTCGACCTTATTCCACAGGGTCATAGTCAAAGTGGAAGTTCTCTCCTCCCTTCAGAGAAAGGTAGAAAGGTACCTCCTTATTTGATGGACCCGTTTTTTTTTTTTGTTTTTCTTTTTTTTTGTAACTACTATTTAGAGTATAAATTTCCGAAGTACATCTTATGGATTACAATGATTCCCCCCCCCCCAATAACTTTCCTCCAACCCACAACCCTCCCTCTCCTCTTTCATACGCATCAAGATTCATTTTCAATTCTCTTTATACACAGAAGATCAGTTTAGTACCTATTACATAAAATTTCAACAGTTTGCCCCCACATAGCAACACAAAGTGAAAAATACTGTTTGAGACTAGTTATAGCATTAAATCACAATGTACAGCACATTAAGGACAGAGATCCTACGTGATTTTTTTTTAAAAAATTGATCAATTTTCCATGCAATTTCCAACTTAACACCAAGTTTTTTTTTCATTTTCAATTATCTTTATATACAGACGATCAATTCAGTATATATTAAGTAAAGATTTCATCAGTTTGCACCTACACAGAAACACAAAGTGTAAAGTACTGTTTCAGTACTAGTTTTAGCATTACTTCACATTGGACAACACATTAAGGACAGATCCCACATGAGACGTAAGTACACAGTGACTCCTGATGTTGATTTAACAATTTGACATTCTTGTTTATGGTGTCAGTAATCTCCCTAGGTTCTTGTCATGAGTTGCCGAGGCTATGGAAGCCTTTAGGGTTTGCCAACTTTGATCTTATTCAAACAGGGTCATAATCAAAGTGCAAGTTCTCTCCTCCCTTTAGAGAAAGGTACCTCCTTCTTTGATGGCCCTGTTCTTTCCACTGGGATCTCACTCACAGAGATCTTTCATTTAGGTCTTCTTTTTTTTTTCCAGAGTGTCTTGGCTTTCCATGCCTAAAATGTTCTCATGGGCTCTTGAGCCAGATCCGAATGCCTTAAGGGCTGATTCTGAGGTCAGAGTGTTATTTAGGACATCTGATGGCCCGTTCTTTCCACTGGGATCTCACTCGCAGAGATCTTTCATTTAGGTCTTCTTTTGTGTTTTCCAGAGTGTCTTGGCTTTCCATGCCTAAAATACTCTCATGGGCTCTTGAGCCATATCTGAATGCCTTAAGGGCTGATTCTGAGGCCAGAGTGCTATTTAGGACATCTGCCATTATGAGTCTGCTGTGTATCACGCTTCCTATGTTGGATCATTCTCTCCCTTTTTTTATTCTATCAGTTACTATTCGCAGACAATAGTCTTGTTTGTGGGATCCCTTTGCCTCTTAGACCAATCAGTGTGATCAATTGTGGACAGAAATTGATCACTTGGACTAGCGAGATGGCATTGGTACATGCCACCTTGATGGGATTGTATTTGGATCCCCTGGTATGATTCTAACTTCACCATTTGGGGTAAGTCCGATTGAGCATGTCCCAAATTGTACATCTCCTCTCTCTCTTATTTCCACTGTTACATTTAACAGGGATCACTTTTCAGTTAAAATTTAAACACCTAAGAATAATTGTGTGTTAATTACAGAGTTCAACCAATAGTAGTAGAACAAAACGAAGAAAAAACACTAAAATGGATAAAGTATTACATTGTACATCAACAGTCAGGACATGAGCTGATCAAGTCACTGTTTCTCATAGCGTCCATTTCACTTCAACAGGTTTCCTTTGGTGTGATGAACTCGGATTTCATATTACTTTTTCTGTATGAGGGTGTTAGTTTCTTTTACTGAAGTATGTGTACATTGGTACCCCCTCCCTGTGGCCTCAGCAAAATTTGCAAAAAAACAGCCCATTCTCCAACATGATTTTATATTTAAATCATTGCCTTAAGAAGAAATATGCTATGAAGCAGGACAAAATGTCATCTGTAACATTGACTTCGGCTACCTGGACAATATTTTCACCAATTATAGGACTTGCCTTCAAAATTGTAAATGATATTTTTAGGCTCTAAGCCTTGTTAAATTTGTCTTTATTCCTTTATTCACTTCAGGCTAGGAACCACTGTACCTTTTTATGGCTTGATACTAAACCTACAGGAACTGGGGAGCAGTATCTTCATGTTCCAGATCCTCTTTGGAGCTGTTATACTCATATCCAGATGTATTATACTTTTGATAATGAAATACATCGATCATCGGATCAGTCAGTCATTGTTTTCCTTCCTGGCAGGACTTTGCATTCTGGTCAACACCTTTTTGTTCAAAGGTGAGAGAGGCAGGAGTGTGGGGGAAGGAATTGGTTTCCGTTGGTCCTCAGGAATTATGTGGGTTTATATGTGGCCAAAAAAAAAATTTAAAGCTTTTATTTAAAGAATATAAATTTCCAAAGTACAGCTTATGGATTCCAATGGCACCCACTGCCCCCCACGGTGGCCAAAAAATTATACGGGTCTTTAGTGCAGTATGGCAAAGATTGCCATTGGCTTTGAGCAATGAAGGCTTGCCTGAAGTTTTTAAGATGGGTTGAAACTTATCCTGGTAACTAATTTTGGCATTTCCTGGGCTCCAACTGAGCCACTGTCAGCAAGGGGTGGTTCAGATACACAGGTGTCTTCATGACATGCAGGATGAACCTGGACACCAGTACCAACTACACAGAGCCACTTCTCTACCAGTTATGGCACTGACTGTTGTCTAATCATGCTTTAATACACATGGAAGGGATCAGCCTTGCCGTTGTATCCCCAAACACACACACGGTGCTCTCATCACGTCTGTCTTAGACACTTCCCAATGTTAAGGCCTTCTTGCCTTGGCATCTCATTCACCCTTTCATATTCACTTTTTAAAAAAATTCTGCCATTTTAGTCACCATAAATGCAAAAGAATTTTAGGAGAAACTCTTTGACTACAGTGAAATAAAAATCCTGCCTTCAATCAGAGAACTCTATGGCAAGAACAACAAGACAGTTTCATCTGGTTTCATTGTTTAACTTGTTTTGTGTTCTGTGGCCCAGACTGATGGGCTGCACTCCAGCTCATACAAATTTGCTGAGTTATTAAGAGCCTTCTCCATTGTTTAAGGTCATATTTCAATGTTTTCGTTGAATTTTATAAGTTCCTTCCTGAATTTTTAGTGTTAATATTTCCCAGGGTGACATTGCATCCTGGGAATACAAGTCCCAAAATATTATTCTAGATCCTGTGTCTCTTCACACTGTCCACTCTAAATAAGCACAATCTGTTACTGTTTGGTAGAATACCTGCCCTACATCAACAATGGTTGTCCACACTATTCATTGTAAATTGTTCAGTACTTGAATATTTCCAGTTATTACCTGTAACATATGTATATACAGTAAGTACATTTGAAATTACCAATGTTATATATAGTAATAAATGACCTAGAATAAGCATACATGCGTTTATTAACTGTAAATACATCTATGTCTTACAGAAAGTGCACAGGAAAAGTAACAATTACTCCAATATGCAGGAAGACTTGAAGCTACTGATTTAAAACTTTTCACTCATTGTTTAAGCCATGACATTCTGCAGTCCACATTCATCCATGTATAACATCTGGGATGTGCAGTTTGTATGCATTAGATCATACACCAGAACCACCACCAACCTTCCAGCAGTATTGTTCCACATTTATTTGTAGGTTGACAGATTTCTCCGTCCAAGGTTTTCTAACTCTTGCTGGTCTTCCTTTCTCCAGAAATGCAGACTCTACGTGTGATTTTAGCCACTTTGGGAATCAGTGCTGTTTCTGCTGCCATTACTACTTTTTCAGTCCAGTCTGTAGAACTCATCCCCACTATATGCAGGTACAGGAACCAAAAGGCCATATGTTTGCTATCCAAACAGAACTTTTCTGGAATAATTGGCATTTATTTTAGGAATAAAATTGAGACTGTTTAGATGTCAGAGGAAAAAATGGTGATGCAACTAATAACCAACAATTATTAAAGGTAACTTTATACCTAAAAATGTACCATGTCCAACAAGGCATCATTTCATTTACCTTAAGAACCACTCTCCAGAATTATGCTACGTTGATCGCTATTCAATAATGATTAAATTGAGGTTTCAAGTAATTGCCAACACCATAAAATCAAACAGGGAGAAAAAGCAGTGAACCTCACTATTAAAGGTTTGCTGTGTTTCATAACAGTTTCAGGATATCCCATACTGAAAGCAAGATGATAACTAAGATGTTTCATGTAATACCTCTACAAAATTTTCTCTGTATTGTTATTTGCACACAAAGGTCAACATATTCAGGAATTAATAATTTGTTCTCAAGAATTGGAACAGTGCTGGCTCCCCTCTTTATGGCCTTAATGGTGTATTCTCCCCACCTGCCCTGGATCATGTATGGAGTCTTCCCCATCCTTTCTGGCTTGATTGTCTTCTGCCTTCCAGAAACCAGGAATCAGCCTCTTCCTAACACCATTCAGGATGTGGAAAATCAGTGAGTAAATCCTGTAGCTGTCACCAGAGTGGGTTGTAGCTGTGTCAATATCACTGTCATGAGGAAAGGAATGACCCCTTAGAGTTTTGTCTACGTGGGCTCAGACCAGGGCTCTTTGTCTCCATATCCTTGAGTTCAGTGGCAACCTTGCCCTATCCATAGAGCTGTCAGATTCTTTGTGAGGTTCTCTAGGTCACAGAGACCATTCTAGACCAGTAGGTTTAGTGGTGAAAAGGCCTAAAGTAGTCTCATTATGAACGGTTCATGCTCTTTACCCTTACAAGTATGACGCACTCCTAAGGTTTTCTCATAAATCTCCTGAAATTGTAATGCTTCATTCTTATCATGCCAGTTTTATCATCCATCAGACAATGAGTGCTTAATAAATATGGGAAAGAATCTAAGTTTGCATAATGGACATAAACCTGTTTTTGCTTTAGTTAGGTAGAATTATGGGACTAGAGTATGGAACAAACTTCCTTGCAGAATGCCACTATATGTCTACAGTAGGTTGGTCCGTTGGGATATTTGTGAGACATGCACAGTTATTTTATATCTTCTTTGTTTCTTGACTTTGTTTTTGTTGGATTTCATTTTCCCAGCACAAAAGATTCTAGGAGAGTAAAGGATGATGATACTTTCCTGAAAATAACACAATTTTAAGGCATTCCAAGAATTGACCCGAAGAAGAGCTAAATAAAGAGAAAAAATAAAGCTTGTTCCTACGTATCTATAAAACCAGTGAAAAATGTAATGTACAAATGGGTGCGTTTTACATTTGTAGACACTAATATATCAGTTTTCCCAAAATCATTTATGAGTTTAAGTTATTCCACCAACCAACTGTTTACATGTGGGAGTAGTTGAAAACAGCTCCAACTTCATCCACAACTCTTAACAGCCAAGATAATTTATGAAAAGCAGCATTATTCATGTGCTCTTGCTATCCCAGTATTGGATATTTTCAAAGAAATGAAATCACTATTTGCATTTCATGCAAAGAGATATCTGCAGTCCCATATTTATTGTAACACTAATCTTTATAGCTAAGATGTGGAACCAATGTAAATGTCCAATAGATGAATAGATACAGGACAAGTGATATAGATACTGAGTATTATTCAGATGTTAAGAAAAAAGAAAATCCCATCATTTGCAACAAAAGGATGGACCTGGAGGACATGATGATAAGTGAAAAATACCAAGCATGAAGACAAATGCTGCATGATCTCACTCATATGTAGAATCTGAAATAAATTGATCTCACAGAAATAGAGCCTAGATAGTGGTTACCAGCTGCTGAGGCAGTGGGATGAGGGATGCAGGTGGGGAACTACTGCTCAAAGGATATGAAATTACAGTTATGTAGAAAGAGTAAGTTCAAGAGATCTGTTGTGCAACCTAATTATAATAGTTAATAACAATATGCTGTATTCTTTAAAATGTTGAGAGTGGACAGTGTTATAATTACAAAAATGATAATAACTGTGTGATGTAATGATATGCTAAATAGCCAGATTTAACTATTCTGTAATGCAAATACACATCAAAAATGCATGTTCTGTATAATAAATACACTTTTTCAATGAATTCAAAAGCAAATAAGAAAATTTGAAAACAGGTAAAGGCACATCACTGGGTAAATATGGTTGTGTATGATAAAGCATATGATGAATTTTTTAAACTACAGTCATCAGAACAACAATAGCAGAAGTGAGCAGCAGTCATGATAATTCCATAAAAATGCCCATATATACAAAGAATTTATGAAATTTTGGCACCAAAAATTACATGTAAGTTGAAAGATTATGTAATGAATAGTAGTAATTACTTTTTCAAAATAAATTCACAAGCATTATTGCAGTGTCTTCCTTTTAGTGGAAATATTTTTTCCTTTGCATTCCTTCTGGCTCCATATTTTATACAAATGTGAATCATTTTAATTATTATCAATATTATCAAATATTAAAACACAAATGGTTTGTTAAATTACTTCAAAATATATGCATGTGCATGTATTTAATTTATATCATAAATAAAATTATACTTCTGTACAAAATATGAAAAGATTGACAAGTTTTTGGGTAACACCACAGGAGTAATAAAACACCACATGGGTAATAAATGATTAAAAAATTAAAAATTTAGTTGTGATGAAAGAATAATGAAATACCGACTTTCATTTCCCAAAGCAACAATTATTTTTAAAGGAAGCATTCATTCTTGTGATGGATGAGATGCAACGAAACTGACAGTCAAGTGATGCTGAGTGAGGTACAAAATAAAATATATTTTGAAGCTGCTTAAAAAATAATACTTTAACTTAAGAAAAGCTTCAACATCGTGTTTCAATTTTGTAAAGTTCTTGTGAATTGCCCTGATCTTGCAAGTTTTTCTCAGCCATGGCGTTGCTGGTGTACACAAATGCTACTGATTTTTGTGTTTTGATTTTATGTTCTGCAACTTTTTTAATGTCTTCAGGAGTCTGTTAGTTCTAATAGTCTCTTAGTGGAGTCTTTTGGTTCCTCTATATCTAGGATTGTGCCATCTGCAAACAGGGACAATCGGACTTCCACCTTTCCAATTTTTATGCCTTAGATTTCTTTGTCTTGACTAATGGCTATGCCTAAAATTTTCAGAAGTATATTGAACAGCAATAGTGAAAGTGCACATCCTTGTCTGGTTCCAGATCTTCATGGAAATGCTTCCAAACTTGTAAGATCAGTACCATTCATGGTAGCTACAAAACAAAATTTAAATAACTTGGAATAAACCTAACTAAAAATATAAAATATCTCCACAATGAAAATTATAAAGTATTAAGAAAAGAAATAGAAGAAGACACAAAGAAATTGCAAAAATCATCAACATTTGTGGATTAGAATTAATATCATCAAAATATCCATATTACCAAAAGCAATTTAGGGATTCCTTGTGATTCAAATCAAAATATCAAGGACATTCTTCTCATATCTAGAAAAAGTGATACCAACAATTTATGGAGAAATACAAGAGACCCTGAATAGCTAAAGCAATCTTAAACAACAAAATAATGTCTGAGACATCATGATACCAGATTCCAAGACATACTACAGGGCAGTTATCATCAAACATGACAGGAAATTCTGTTGGGACATAGATATTAAAGAAAAATCTAATGAAATATTAGAAATGAAGAATTTAATATCTCAAAAAGTACAGAGGAAACCCTTAATAACAGATTTAGTGAGGCAGAAGAAAGAATAACCAAGCTAGAAAACAAATCTTTGAAAATAGAAAAAAAGGATTAGAAAAACAAATCATGGCATTTGAGAGTTTTGGGATACCATCAAATGACCAAATATACATGACTTAGGATTTTCTGAAGGATTGGAAGTACAGAATTATTTGAAGACTTACTCAGTGAAATAATGACAGAAAATTTTCCTAATTTGGAGAAATATGTGGAAATTCAATTACAGGAAGCATATAGAACCCCAAGTAAGAATGATCAGAAAAAGTCTTTACCTCAACCCACTGCAGTCAAACTTTCAAAGGTAAAACACAAAGAAAAGATCCTAAAATGTTCAAGAAAAACTATTTTCAAAATATCTTCAACTAGATTGACAGCTAAGGTCTGATCAGAAACCTCACCTGCTGCAAGAGACTGAAGAAACTTAGTCCAACTCCTAAAAGAAAAAAACTGTCACAACAGAATACAGTAGTGGTGAAATTCTCATTTATAAATGAAGGTTAAATACAGAACTTCCAAAACAAGCAAAAATTGAAAGAATTTATCCCAACACTGCCAGCATTACAAATGCTACTTAAGGATGTGCTGCAATCATAAACAGAGAAACATTCTCATCATAATGAAAGAACATGAAGTGAGAAAATCTAGTAAAAATACTGTGGAAATCCAACACAAACAATAAGAATATTTATGCAGAATGGCAGGACCAAGCCATTCCTTATCACTAATGACCTTGAATGTGAATGGCCTCAATTTTCCAATTAAAAGACACAGACTGGCTGAGTGGACTTAAAAAAACAAGACCCTGTCGTATGCTGCTTATAAGAAACACACCTCACCAACAAAGATAGACACAGACTGAAAGGGAAAGCATGGAAAAAGATATTCCATGCAAACAAAAATCACCAAATGGACAGGAGTAACAAACTTAATATCAGACAAAATAGACTTTAACACAAAAACTGTTCAAAAGACAAAGAAGGACATTACATAATGATCAAGAGAGAAATTCAATGGGAAGATGGGACTATACTAAATGCATATGCGTGGAACACCAGGATGCCTGATATTTAAAACAAATGTTAGAGGATTTAAAGGGAGACATAGGCCCCAACAGAATAATAGTGAGGGACTTTGGCACCATTTTCATCAGTGGATGCATCAACTATACAGAAAATCAACAAACAACAGAGGTAATCTTCCAATTGATAGATCTACATGATACCTGCAGAACACTTCATCCTGGGGCCAGTTGAAGGATGGAAGGTGGGTAAAGCTGCCATGAAGTAGTGAGTAAAGCTGCCATCTGCAATGCCAGGATCCCTTTAGATACTGGTTTGAGTCCTGGGTGCTCCACTTCTGATTCAGCTCTCTGATGATATGCCTAGGAAAGCAGTGGCAGGTAGCTCAAGTATCTGAGCACCTACACCCACGTGGGAGACCTGGAAGAACCTCCTCCTGGCTTTCAATCAGACCAGCTACAGCTCTTGCAGCCATTTGGGAAGTGAACCACTGGAAGGAAGTTTTCTGTATGTATCACTCCCTCTCTCTCTAACTCTGCCTTTCAAATAAATCAAGTAAATCTTACTTTTAAAAAAGAACATTTAACAACACAGCTACAGAATACACATTATTTTCAATAGTGCATAGAATTTTATCTAAAGTGGACCATTTCATTTGCCATAAAACATATCAATAAATTCAAAAAATGAAATCATACCATGTATATTTGCTGGCCACAATGAAATGTAGCTGGAAATTAACAACCTAACAGTCTCTAGAAAATATGCAACCACTGGACAATGAACCACATGCTGCTTGAATAGAAGAAAACTAAACATATTTTTTAAAATCTTAGAAATGAAGGAGGATAACAATACAACAAATCAAAAAATGGGATGCAGCAAAAGCAGAGTTCAGATCAAATTGTATAGCAATTAGTGCCAATTTCAAGAAATTGGAAAGCAATCAAATATGTCTAACAATTCATCTCAAGGACCTAGAAAAACAGGGACAAATCAAACCCCAAATCAGTAGAATGAAAGAAATAATAAGTAAAGAAGAAATAAAAAATTTAAATTAAAATATGAGGGATCAGAAAGAGCTGAATATGCTAATTTCAATTTCTGTTGGATAGGAAAAGAACAAAGGAAGGACATTTGTAGCGGTCAGACTGATGGAATGTTTGATGAAGTGAAGAAACAAGAGGGACAAGAGGAGAGAAGACATAGATGCTGCTGCAACCAGACACACAGTACAGCCATTGGCCAGCTGTCAGCTGACATCTAACAACATCAAAGTAGGGAGAAATTCGTCTGCACCTAACTGCTCAGTTTTAGTTGAGAGGGAATTACACAGACCCCCATTAACTTGACTATTTCAGCCTGTGGCAGTGATTGGCTTCTGAGCATCTGCCAGACTTGGAACAGGAATGCCACATTACTTCTCTCCCCTCCACTACCCCTGAATACATTGACCCATCAAGATTAATTCAAGAAAATATATATAATCTAAAAGGGCCCCCAAGAGCAATGAGATTGAAGCAGAAATCAAAAGTCTCTGATCAAAAAAATTCTGGCACCTGATGGTTTTACTACTAAATTCTATAAGACAATCAAAGAGGAAATAATTACTATATCTCAAAATGTTGCAAAATAATGAACAGGATGGAATTCTGCCACTCTTTTGAGGAAGCCAGCATAATTTTGATACCAAAATTGAGCAAAGATATGACGCAAAAAGAAAACTAGAGGCCTACCCAGTTTGCATTCCCACCAATAGTGGGGTAGTGTCCCTTTTTCCCCACATCCTCTCCAGCATCTAGTGTTGGTAGATTTCTGAATGTGAGCCATTCAACCGGGTTGAGGTGAAACCTCATTGTGGTTTTGATTTGTATTTCCCTGATTGCTAGTGATCCTGAACATTTTTTCATGTGTCTGTTGGCCATTTGGATTTCCTCTATTGAAAAATGTCTACTGAGGTCCTTGGCCCATCTCTTAAGTGGGTCGTTTGTTTTGTTGCTGTGGTGTTTCTTGATCCCTTTGTAGATAATGGTAATTAATCCCTCATCGGTTGCATAATTTGCACATTTTTTCACATTCTGTTGGTTGCCTCTTCACTTTCCTGTTCTTTTGCAGTACAGAAACTTCTCAATTTGAAGTAATCCCAATAGTTAATTTTGGCTTTGACTGCCTCTGCCTCTAAGTCTTTTTAAAAAAGTCTTTGCCTGGAGAGCGGCAAGATGGTGGAATAGGAAGGGAGCACACCAATAGTCTGGGGAGAGACAGATTAACAAAAGTGGAGATACTGCAGGTTCAAGGAAGAGTAGGGGAAGAAACAGCAGAGGAAACCCTTCCGGAACTGGTGATTCACAGTGGACCTGCGTGGAGAGCGTGGGAGCCTGCAGTTTGGGACACCAGCAGCAGATTCAACACACCAGCGCTGGAACACAAGGTGAGCCGAACCTCAATAGCCCGAGATACCATCAGGGAAGAAGAAAGAGGAGACCAGAGTGAACAAGGCTTGAAACCCTGTGGGGAAAAGTTCACCAGGCTAACTAGAAGAGAGAGAGAGAGGGGGGGAAAAAAAAGTGACCCATACGGACACGAGTTTCTCTCTCTCCGCTCACCTCTCAAAGGTGAGAAAGACAAAGAGCAGGCGCCATTTTGGAATACGTCATAAGCAGGGCAACCTCGGGTCAGCACCGGCCCCGAGCCTAGCAGAAAAAGCTGACTCTGGGTGGGAGGGGTGAAATAACAGGAGATTAGAACCTAATGAATGTGTGGTGCTAATGAACTGAGACTGTGAAAAAAGAGACGGTGGGGGAGAGAACTCATGGAAATCACGAATTCATGTGAGTACTCTCCAGAGACGCTACAGTTCAGTAGCCTTGGCAGCCCAGTGGGAGACTACAGGAGAATCTGAGCCCACACTAAGGGCCGCAAAGATTCCCTCTCTGGTCCTTGGGAAAGAGCTTCCGATCTCTGGCTCCTGTGGGTATATCATTCGCCTGCTAACCACCACCAATTCCATTCAGCTGTGTGAAATTACTTCCCTTTTGAACCAAAAAAAAAAAAAAGTAACAGAAAGAGATGTACCACACCTAACCTGGGAGTGTCTCCTTTGACACACCCTCAACCCTGAGGAACCAAACAGAGCTCTCAGGCCACACCCACCTCAAACCTCTAAGGCTCCATCAAAAGCAGACAGTCCACTTAATCTAGAATCATAGTATAACAAGAAAAAAACACCACAGTGAAGAAACCAATATGACAAACAACAAACGCAAAAACCGAGGTACTAAGAACAAGGAAGAAACTATGGCGTCCCCAAATGAAAAAGACACCCCAATTCAAGATTACGAAGATGATGAGATAGAAGAAATGCAAGAAGCTGATCTCAAAAAATTGGTAAGCATACTAAGAAGTACTCAAAAACAAATTCTTGAACTACAGAAATCCTTAATGGACAAGGTAGAAAATCTCTCTCATGAAAATGAAATATTAAGGAGGAATCGAGCTGAAATGAAACAACTAGTAGAACATGAAATTGTGATAGTGACCAGAAATCATAATGAAGTGAAGAATTCAATAGACCAAATGAAAAACACATTAGAGAGCCTTACAAACAGAATGGGTGAGGCAGAAGAGAGAATATCAGACTTAGAAGACAGAGCAGAGGAAAATATACAGGCAAGCCAAAGAAAAGAAGAGGAAATTAGAAATCTAAAAAATATTGTTGGGAATTTAGAGGATACTATTAAAAAACCCAACATTCGAATTCTAGGAGTTCCTGAAGGCATGGAGAGGGAGAAAGGATTAGAAGGCCTTTTTAGTGAGATACTAGCAGAAAATTTCCCAGTTTTGGAGAAGGACAGAGACATCCAAGTACAGGAAGCTCATAGAACCCCTAGTAAACATGACCAAAAGAGATCCTCACCACGACATGTTGTAATTAAACTCACCACAGTGAAACAGAAAGAAAAGATCCTAAAATGTGCAAGAGAGAAACGGCAGATTACTCTCAGAGGATCTCCAATTAGACTCACAGAAGACTTCTCATCAAAACCCTAAAGCTATAAGGGAATGGCAAGACATGGCCCAGGTACTAAGAGAGGAAAAACTGCCAGCCCAGAATATTATATACTGCAAAGCTCTCATTTGTGAATGAAGGTGAAATAAAGACCTTTCATTGCAAACAGAAATTGAAAGAATTTGTTGACACTCGTCCAGCCCTGCAAAAGATGCTTAAAGATGTGTTACACACAGAAACACAGAAACACAACCATCAACATGAAAGAAGGTAAACGAAGGGAACCTCACAGCAAAAGATCACAGGGAATTCAAAGCATACATTTGGATAAAGAAATTGTGGGACATGTACCCTATAGAATACTATACAGTAGTCAAAAACAATGAAATCCGGTCATTTGCAACAAGATGGAGGAATCTGGAAAACATCATTCTGCGTGAATTAAGCCAGTCCCAAAGGGACAAATATCATATGTTTTCCCTGATCGGTGACAACTAATTGAGCACCAAAGGGGAAACCTGTTGAAGTGAAATGGACACTATGAGAAACAGTGACTTGATCAGCTCTTGTGCTGCCTCTTGTTGTACAATGTAATACTTCGTCCATTTTAGTATTTTTTTTATTCTAGTACTCTTGGTTGAACTCTGTAATTAACACACAATTATTCTTAGGTGTTTAAATTTTAACTGAAAAGTGATCCCTGTGAAAGATAAGAGTGGGAATAAGAGAGGGAGGAGATGTACAATTTGGGACATGCTCAATCAGTCGTGCCCCAAATGATGGAGTTAGAAATGTGCCAGGGAATTCCAATACAATCCCATCAAGGTGGCATGTACCAAGGCCATCTCACTAACACAAATGATCAATTTCAGTTCATGGTTCATCACACTGATAGGTCTAAGAGTCAAAGGGATCACACAAACAAGACTAGTGTCTGCTAATACTAACTGATAGAATAAAAAGGGGAGAGAATGATCCAACATGGGAAGTGGGAGACACAGCAGACTCATAGAAGGGCAGATGTCCTAAATAGCACTCTGGCCTCAGAATCAGCCCTTAAGACATTCGGATCTGGCTCAAGAGCCCATGAAAGTGTTTTAGGCATGGAAAGCCAAGACACTCTGGAAAGAAAAAAAAGAAGAAGAAGATCTAAATGAAAGATCTCTGGGAGTGAGATCCCAGTGGAACGAATGGGGCCATCAAAGAAGGAGGTACCTTTCTCTGAAGGGAGGAGAGAACTTCCACTTTGACTATGACCCTGTTGAAATAAGATCAAAGTTGGCAAACCCTAAAGGCTTCCATAGGCTCACCAACTCATGACTAGAACCTAGGGAGACTATTGACGCCATAAACAAGAATGTCAAATTGTTAAATCAACATCAGGAGTCACTGTGTCCTATGTCCCATGTGGGATCAGTCCTTAATGTGTTTTCCAATGTGAAGTAATGCTATAATTAGTACTGAAACAGTATTTTTACACTTTGTGTTTCTGTGTGGATGCAAACTGATGAAATCTTTACTTAGTATATACTGAATTGAACTTCTGTATATAAAGATAATTGACAATGAAAAAAATACTTGGTGTTAAATTGGAAATTGCATAGAAAATTAATCAATTTTTAAAAACATATCATGTAGGATCTCTGTTCTTAATGTGCTGTACATTGTGATTTAATGCTATAACTAGTACTCCAACACTATTTTTCACTTTGTGTTCCTAGGTGAGGGAAAGCTGTTGAAATCTTTACTTAATATATAGTAAACTGATATTCTGTATATAAAGAGAATTGAAAATTAATCTTGATGTGAATAAAAGGGGAGAGGGAGTGGGAAAGGGGAAGGTGCGGGTGTGAGGAAAGTTATAGGGGCGGGGAGAAGCCATTGTAATCCATAAGCTGTACTTTGGAAATTTATATTCATTAAATAAAAGCTTTAAAAAAAACCATAAACAAACTATGAATTGAAGAGCATTTGCACAAGAAAGGCACATACAGGAAATCTACAGCAGACTTCAGTAAATGGGAATAAGGCGCAAATACTCTTAGCACTTCTATTCATCAGGTGAGTAGAGGATTCTTCCAAA
Source organism: Sylvilagus floridanus (assembly GCA_949820135.1). Classification (NCBI taxonomy): domain Eukaryota; kingdom Metazoa; phylum Chordata; class Mammalia; order Lagomorpha; family Leporidae; genus Sylvilagus; species Sylvilagus floridanus. The sequence goes on along the minus strand of OX463224.1, from coordinate 117,907,837 downwards.
GAAATCACATAAAGAAAAAAAAAACTCTACAAGGGACAATTTATTGCCTCAGTGGTTTCTCTCCCAGCTATGCCATTAAAATATTCAAAATCCACATGCAAACAAAGGCTCACAGCAGAAATATTCATGAAAGCCAAATGGAAAAGCAACACAAATACTGAAGTCCAATGTGAAGTAATGCTATAACTAGCACTGAAACACTATTTTTACACCTTTTGTTTCTGTGTGAGTGCAAACTGATGAAATCTTTACTTAGTATATACTGAATCAATCTTCTGTATATAAAGATAATTAAAAATGAAAAAAAATCTTGGTGTTAAATTGGAAATTGCATAGAAAATTAATCAATTTAAAAAAATATATCATGTAGGAGCTCTGTCCTTAATGTGCTGTACATTGTGATTTAATGCTATAACTAGTACTCCAACAGTATTTTTCAATTTATGTTTCTGTGTGGGTGCAACTGTTGAAATCTTTACTTAATATATAGTAAACTGATCTTCTGTATATAAAGAGAATTGAAAATGAATCTTGACGTGAATGCAAAGGGAGAGGGAGTGGGAAAGGGGAGGGTTGCAGGTGGGAGGGAAGTTATGGGGGGGGGAAGCCATTGTAATCCATAAGCTGTACTTTGGAAATTTATATTCATTAAATAAAATGTATATATCATTAAATAAAAATTCATTAAATAAAAAAAGAAAATATGTTATGAAGTAAAAAAAAAAAGTCTTTGCCTGTGCCTATATCTTACAGGGTGCCTCCAATGTTCTCTAATAATTTGATGGTGTTGGGTCATATATTTAGATCTTTATTCCATATTGAGGGGATTTTTGTGTAAGGTGTAAAGTAGGTGATTTGCTTCATGCTTCTGCATGTGGATATCCAGTTTTCCCAGCACCATTTATTGAATAGTCTGTCCCTGCTCCAGGAATTGGTTTTAGATCCTTGATCAAATATAAGTTGACTATAGATGTTTGGATTTTTTCTGTGTTTCTATTCTGTTCCATTGGTCTATCCTTCTGTTTCTGTACCAGTACCATGTTGTTTTGATTACAACTGCTCTGTAGTATGTCCTTAAATCTGGTATTCTTGTGCCTCCAGCTTTGTTTTTGTTGTACAAGATTGCTTTAGCTATTCAAGGTTTCCTGTGCATCCATATGAATCTCAGCATCATTTTTTCTAGCTCTCAGAAGAATTTCTTTGGTATTTTGATTGGTATCACATTGATTCTATAAATTGCTTTTGGGAGAATGCACATTTTGATGATATTGATTCTTCCAATCCATGAGCATGGAAGATTTTTCCATTTTTTGGTATCCTCTTCCATTTCTCTTTCTTTAAGATTTTGTCAATCTCATCATAGAGATCTTTGACGTCATTGGTTAAGTTTATTCCAAGATATTTGATTGTTTTTGTGGCATTTGTGAATGGGTTTGATCTTAGAAGTTCTTCCTCAGCCGTGGCATTACCTGTGTATAGAAGGCTGTTGATTATTACGCATTGATTTTATATCCTGCTACTTTGCCAAACTCTTCTATGAGTTCCAATAGTCTCTTAGTAGAGTTCTTTGGGCCCCCTAAATAAAGAATCATGTCGTATGCAAAGAGGGATAGTTTGAGTTCTTCCTTCCCAATTTGTATCCTTCTGATTTCTTTTTCTTACCTAATGGCTCTGCCTAACACTTCCAGAACTATATTGAATAGCAGTGCTGAGAGTGGGCATCCCTGTCTGATACCAGATTTCAGTGGAAATGCTTCCAACTTTTCCCCATTCAATAGGATGCTGACCTTGCGTTTTTCACAAATTGCTTTGATTGTATTGAAGAATGTTCCTTCTATACACAATTTTCTTAGAGTTTTCATCTTAAAATGGTGTTGTTTTTTATCAAATGCTTTCTCTGCATTTATTGAGATAATCGCATGGTTTTTCATCTGCAGTCTGTAAATACAGTGTATCACGTTGATTGTTTTGTGAATGTTGAACCAACCATGCATTCCTGGGATACATCCCACTTGGTCTGGGTAGATGACCTTTCTGATGTATTGTTCCATTCTATTGGCCAAAATTTTATTGAGGATTTTTGCGTCTATGTTCTTCAAGGATATTGGTCTGTAATTCTCTTTCTTTGATGTATCTTTTTCAGGTTAGGAATTAAGTTCATGCTGGCTTCATAGAAAGAATTTGGGGGGAGCAGCAAGATGGCGGAACAGGAAGGCAGCACACCAATTGTCCGGGGAGAGACAGTTTAATAAAAGTGGAGATGCTGTGGGTTCAAGGAAGAGTAGGGGAAGAACCAGCAGAGGAAACCATTCCGGAACTAGTGATTCACCGTGGACCTTTGTGGAGAGCATGGGAGCCCGCAGTTCAGGACACCAGCGGCAGACTCAGCACACCAGTGCTGGAACAGGAGGTGAGCTGAACCTCAATAGCCTGAGACACCAGCAGGGAAGCAGAAAGAGGAGACCAGAGCGAACAAGGCTTGAAACCCTGTGGGGAAAAGTTCACCAGGCTAACATGGAAAGAGAAAGAAAAAATTGACCAATACTGACAGGAGTTTCTGTCTCTCTCCACCCACCTCTCAAAGGTGAGCAAGACAAAGAGCAGGCGCCATTTTGGAAGACATCATAAGCAGGGTGACCTTAGGTCTTCACCGGCCCTGAGCCTAGCAGAAAAACCTGACTCTGGGCGTGGGGGTGAAATAACAGGAGATTAGAACCTAATGAATATGTGGTACTAATGATTGAGACTGTAAAAAAAGAGACAGTGGGGGAGATAACTCATGGAATTCACCACGTGAGTACTCTCCAGAGACACTATAGTTCGGTATGCCAAAAAACAAAAGCAAAAACTGAGGTAACAAGAACAAAAAAGACACTATGACGCCCCCAAAATGAAAAAGACACCCCAATTCAAGATTACGAAGATGATGAGATGGAAGAAATGCAAGAAGCTGATCTCAAAAAATTGATAAGCACACTAAGAAGTACTCAAAAACAAATTCTTGAACTACAGAAATCCTTAATGGACAAGGTAGAAAATCTCTCTCATGCAAATGAAATATTAAGGAGGAATCAAGCTGAAATGAAACAACTAGTAGAACATGAAATTGTGATAGTGACCAGAAATCATAATGAAGTGAAGAATTCAATAGATCAAATGAAAAACACATTAGAGAGCCTTAAAAACAGATTGGGTGAAGCAGAAGAGAGAATATCGGACTTAGAAGACAGAGCACAGGAAAATATACAGTCAAATCAAAGAAAAGAAGAGGAAATTAGAAACCTAAAAAATATTGTTGGGAATCTACAGGATACTATTAAAAAACACAACATTCGAGTTCTAGGAGTTCCTGAAGGCATGGAGATTGAGAAGGATTAGAAAGCCTTTTTAATCAGATACTAGCAGAAAACTTCCCAGTTTTGGAGATGGACAGAGACATCCAAGTACAGGAAGCTCATAGAACCCCTAGTAAACATGACCAAAAGAGATCCTCACCACGACATGTTGTAATTAAACTCACCACAGTGAAACAGAAAGAAAAGATCCTAAAATGTGCAAGAGAGAAACGTCAGATTACTCTCAGAGGATCTCCAATTAGACTCACAGCAGACTTCTCATCAAAACCCTAAAGCTATAAGGGAATGGCAAGACATGGCCCAGGTACTAAGAGAGGAAAAACTGCCAGCCCAGAATATTATATACTGCAAAGCTCTCATTTGTGAATGAAGGTGAAATAAAGACCTTTCATTGCAAACAGAAATTGAAAGAATTTGTTGACACTCGTCCAGCCCTGCAAAAGATGCTTAAAGATGTGTTACACACAGAAACACAGAAACGCAACCATCAACATGAAAGAAGGTAAACGAAGGGAACCTCACAGCAAAAGATCACAGGGAATTCAAAGCATACATTTGGATAAAGAAATTGTGGGACATGTACCCTATAGAATACTATACAGCAGTCAAAAACAATGAAATCCGGTCATTTGCAACAAGATGGAGGAATCTGGAAAACATCATTCTGCGTGAATTAAGCCAGTCCCAAAGGGACAAATATCATATGTTTTCCCTGATCGGTGACAACTAATTGAGCACCAAAGGTGAAACCTATTGAAGTGAAATGGACACTATGAGAAACAGTGACTTGATCAGCTCTTGTGCTGCCTCTTGTTGTACAATGTAATACTTCGTCCATTTTAGTATTTTTTTATTCTAGTACTAGTGGTTGAACTCTGTAATTAACACACAATTATTCTTAGGTGTTTAAATTTTAACTGAAAAGTGATCCCTGTGAAATATAAGAGTGGGAATAATAGAGGGAGGATATGTACAATTTGGAAATGCTCAATAAGATGTGCCCCAAATGATGGAGGTAGAATCATGCCAGGGAATCCCAATACAATCCTATCAAGGTGGCATGTACCAAGGCCATCTCACTAACACAAATGATCAATTTCAGTTCATGGTTCATCACACTGATAGGTCTAAGAGTCAAAGGGATCACACAAACAGGACTACTTTCTTCTAATACTAACTGATAGAATCAAAAATGCAGAGAAATATCCAGCATGGGAAGCAGGAGACACAGCAGACTCATAAAAGGGCACATGTCCTAAATAGCACTCTGGCCTCAGAATCAGCCCTTATAGCATTCGGATCTGGCTCAAGAGCACATGAGAATATTTTAGGCATGGAAAGAAAAGACACTCTGGAAAAAAAAAGAAGACCTAAATGAAAGATCTCTGCAAGTGAGATCCCAGTGGAAAGAATGGGGCCATCAAAGCAGGAGGTACCTTTCTCTGAAGGGAGGAGAGAACTTCCACTTTGACTATGACCCTGTCGGAATAAGATCGAATTCGGCGAACCATAAAGGCTTCCATAGCCTCGGCAACTCATGACTAGAGCCTAGGGAGATTACTGATGCCATAAACAAGAGTGTCAACTTGTTAAATCAACATCAGGAGTCACTTGAGGGATCTGTCCTTAATGTATTGTCCAATGTGAAGCAATGCTATAACTAGTACTGCAACAGTATTTTACACTTTGTGTTTCTGTGTGGGTGCAAACTGATGAAATCTTGACATAGTATATACTGATTCTATCTTCTGTATATAAAGATAATAAAAAATGAAAAAAAATCTTGGTGTTAAATTGGAAATTGCATAGATAATTAATCAACTTTAAAAAAATATCTGGTAGGATCTCTGCCCTTAATGTGCTGTACATTGTGAATTAATACTATAACTAGTACTCCAACAGTATTTTCACTTTGTGTCTCTATGTGAGGGAAAACTGTTGAAATCTCTACGTAATATGTACTAAACTGATCTTCTGTGTATAAAGAGAATTGAAAATGAATCTTGATGTGAATGGAAGGGGAGAGGGAGCGGGAAAGGGGAGGTTTGTGGGTGGGAGGGAAGTTATGGGGGGGAGGCCATTGTAATCCATAAGCTGTACTTTGGAAATTCATATTCTTTAAATAAAAGCTTTATAAAAAAAAGAAAGAATTTGGGAGGATTCCCTCTTTTTCGATTGTTCTGAATAGTTTGAGAAGAATTGGAGTTAGTTCTTTAAATGTCTGGTAGAATTCAGCAGTCATTCCATCTGGTCTTGGGCTTTTCTTTGTTGGGAGGGCCTTTATTATTGTTTCAATTTCTGTCTCAGTTATGGGTCTGTTTAGGTTTTCTGTGTCCTCATGGTTCAATTTATGTAGGTTGTATGTGTCCAGGAATTTATTTGTTTTTGATAGATTTCCCTGTTTGATGGTATACAACTCTTTGTAGTAATTTCTTATGCCTCTTTTTATGTCTGTGGTGCCTGTTGTTACATTCTTTTTTTCTTCTGATTTTATTGATTTTGTTTTATATCTTCTTTTTTTTAGTTGGGCCAATGTCATGTCAATTTTGTTTATTTTTTCAAAAAACCAGCTATTCGTTTTGTTGATCTCTTGTAATTTTTTGAATAAATTCTGTTATTATCTTTTCTAATTCAATTATTTCCCTTCTCCTACTAGTTTGGGGTCTGTTTTGCTGCAGGTTTTCTAGATCCTTGAGATGCATTTATAGCTCATTTGTTTGGTGCCTTTCCAATGTCTTGATGTAGCACCTCTTGCTATAAACTCCTCTCAACACTGATTTTGCTGTATCCCATAAGTTTTGATGTGTTGTTATCCTCATTTACTTCCAGAAAGTTGTTGATTTCTATTTTATTTCTTCTATGACCCAGTGTTCATTCAGGAGCATGTTGTTCAGTCTCCATGTGTTTGTATTTGCTCTAGGGATTCCTGAGTTGCTATTCCCAGCTTCATTGCACTGTGTTCTGACAAGATGCATGGTATGATTTCTATTCTATTGAATTTGCTAAGACTTGCTTTATGGCCTAATAGCCAATCCTAGTGTTGGTTATTGTACTGCTGAGAAGAATGTAAATTCTTTATATGTAGATTTGAAAGTTCTGTAGATATCTGTTAGATCCATTTGGACTATACTGTCAATTATATCCTATTTTTCCTGGTTGATCTTCTGTTTGGTTGATCTGTCTATTCCTGAAAGTGAAATATTGAAGTCCTCCAATACTACTGTATTGTAGTCTAAGCCTCCCTTTAAGCCCCTTAAAATATCTTTTAAAGAAACTGGTTCCCTGTAATTAGGTGCATAATTTTTTATAATAGTTACATCTTCTTGATGAACTGATTCCTTAATCATTATATAGTGCCCCCCTTTGTTTCTTTACAGTTTTTGTGTTAAAGTTTATTTTGTCTGATATTAACATGACTATGCCAATTCATTTTTGGTTTGTGTTGGCATAGAGTATCTTTTTCCAACCTTTCACTTTCAGGCTGCATGCATCTTCATTGGAAAGATGTGTTTCTTGTAAGCAGCAAATAGATGGGTTTTGTTCCTTAATCCATTCAGCCAGTCTGTGTCTTTTAACTGGAGAATTGAGGCCATTTACATTTAATGTGACTATTTATAAGTAGTGACTTTGCCCTGTCGTTTTCCCCCAAGATATTTCTAATATATGCTTTGAACTTCCTGTGTTCTTTTACTAGGAGATTTTCTTCCTCTATCTTCCTTTGTATGGATGGATATGTTTCTATGTTTCTTTGTGTAACACATCTTTAAGCATCTTTTGCAGGGCTGGATGAGTGGCAACAAATTCTTTCAATTTCTGTTTGCTATCCATGTTCTTTATTTTACCTTCATTCAAAAATGAGAGCTTTGCAGGATGTAATATTCTGGGCTGGCAGTTTTTTTTTCTCTTAGTACTTGGGCTATATCTTGCCATTCCCTCCTTGCCTGTAGGGTTTCTAATGAGAAGTCTTCTGTGAGTCTAATTTGAGATCCTCTGAGAGTAATCTGATATTTTTCTCTTGCACATTTTAGGATCTTTTCTTTATGTTTCACTGTGGTGAGTTTGATTACAATGTGTCATCATGAGGATCTCCTTTGTTCATGTTTATTGGGCATTCTATGTGCTTTCTGTACTAGGATGTCTCTGTCCTTCTCCAAACCCAGGAAATTTCTGCCAGTATCCTTTCTCTCTCTCTCCATGCCTTCAGGAACTCCTAGAACCCAAATGTAGGGTTTTTTAATAGTACCGTCTAGATTCCCAACAATAGTTTTTAGATTTCTAATTTCTTTTTTTCCCCCTTTGGTTTGACTGTACACTTTCCTGTGTTCTGTCTTCTAAGCCCAATATTCTCTCTTCTGCCTCACTGATTCTGTTTTTAAGGTTCTTAAATGTGTTTCAATTCTATTTAATTCTTCATTTATTTCAGTTTCTCTTCAATATCTCAATTTCATATTGTACTATTCTTCATTTCATTTTGAGTCCTCCTTGATATTCATTTTTATGTGATTTTCTGTCCTGTCCTGTATAGATTTCTGTAGTTCATGATTTTCTTCCTCTCTTTTTTTCAGCTGTGGTGGCTTTTCTCACTATACTATGACTCTAGATTAAGTGGACTGTCTGCTTTTGGTGAATCTCTAGAGGCTTGTGATGGGTGTGGCCAGAGAGCTCTGTTCAGTTCTTCAGGGTTAAGGGTGTGCCCAAGGTGATACACCCAGGTTCAGCATGGTAATAATCTCTCTTCCTCTTTTATATTTTTTTTCAGAAGGGAAGGAATTTTAGTCAGCTGAGTTCTTCTCTTCTATGGCAATCAGTGCCAGAGTACTAGCCACATTGTGTATAATATTTGTCTGCTCTGTCCCAAGGACCACACAAAGGATCTGTGCAGTCCTCAGTGTAAGCTCAGATTCCCCTTCCATGTCTCTAACTGGGTAGCCAAGGCTGCCCAAACTTGTGGGTTCTCCCACTGAGAATACTCAAGTCTCAGCCACACCTTTAGTTCTTCCACACATCCTCAGTTGTTGTTTTTTTTTTCACAGTCCTGGGTAATAAGCTCGACACATTCAATAGGTGTAAGTCTTTTGTTGTTTATCCCCACCAGAGACAGGTTTTTCTGCATGGCTGAGGGTGAGTGCAGCCCCAAGCTGGTGTAGCTGTTACGTATGTCCAAAATGGTACCTGTTCTATGTCTCACTCACCTTTGTAAAATAAGTGGAGAGAGAGAATTGTGTCTGTACAGGTCCATTTTAATTTTTTTCCTCTCCTCCAGTCATGCTGATGTACTTTTCCCAACGTGGCTTCAAGCCTCCTTCCCCTAAGCTCTTTCTGCAACTTCTCCACCAGTGTCTCGGGCTACTGTGGTTTTGCCTCACCTCCCTTTCCAGCTTAGAGTGGAGACTCTCTCAGCAGCTGGGCTCCCGAGCTCTGGGCTCCCATATTCTCTCTTCTGCTTCACCCATTCTGTTTTTAAGGCTCTCTAATGTGTTTGTCATTTGATCTATTGAATTCTTCATTTCATTATGGTTTCTCATCACTATCACAGTTTCTTGTTCTACTAGTTGTTTCATTTCATTTTGATTCCTCCTTAATATTTCATTTTCGTGAGAGAGATTTTCTATCTTATCCATTAAAGATTTCTGTAGTTCAAGAATTTGTTTTTGAGAACTTGTTAATGTTCTTATCAATTTTTTGAGATCCACTTCTTGCATTTCTTCTATCTCATCATCTTCATAATCTTGAATTGGGGGTGTCTTTTTCATTTGGGGGCATCATAGTGTCTTCCTTGCTCTTGTTACCTCAGTTTCTACTTTTGTTTGGCATTTCTCCACACTCACCGGGCTGTCAAGGTTACAGAGTTGTGTATTCGGTGAGTTCCCCGGCCGTCGCAGTTTGTTAGTTCTGTCCACTTTAGTGGCGGGTGGGTGCCCTTTACTACTCTTGTCTTGCTCGGCTTTGTAAGGTGAGTGAAGAGAGAGGCTAGTGACAGTGCTGGTTCCCCTTATTTATTCTTTTTTTTTCACTCCTCCAGTCAGCCTGGTGCACTTTCCCCAGTGGGGTCTGCCTCTTCCTACCAATGTCTTGGGTTACCGAGGGACTTTTTTTCTTATTTAGAATATAAATTTCTAAATTTTAACTGAAAAGTGATCTCTGTGAAATATAAGAGTGGGAATAAGAGAGGGAGGAGATGTAAAATTTGGGACATGCTCAATCAGTCGTGCCCCAAATGATGGAGTTAGAATTGTTCCAGGGGATTCCAATACAATCCCATCAAGGTGGCATGTACCAAGGCCATCTCATTAGTCCAAGTGATCAATTTCAGCTCACAATTGATCACACTGATAGGTCTAAGAGTCAAAGGGATCACACAAACAAGACTAGTGTCAGCTAATACTAACTGATAGAATGAAAAAGGGAGAGAATGATCCATCATGGGAAGCAGGATACACAGCAGACTCATAGAATGGCAGATGTCCTAAATAGCACTCTGGCCTCAGAATCAGCCCTTAAGGCATTCGGATCTGGCTCAAGAGCCCATGAGAATATTTTAGGCATGGAAAGCCAAGACACTCTGAAAAACAAAAAAAAAAAAAAAAGAAGATCTAAATGAAAGATCTCTGCGAGTGAGATCCCAGTGGAAAGAATGGGGCCATCAAAGCAGGAGGTACCTTTCTCTGAAGGGAGGAGAGAACTTCCACTTTGACTATGACCCTGTCGGTAAAAGATCGAAGTCGGCGACCCCTAAAGGCTTCCATAGCCTCGGCAACTCATGACCAGAGCCTAGGGAGATTACTGACGCCATAAACAAGAGTGTCAAATTGTTAAATCAACATCAGGAGTCACTGTGTACTTACGTCTCATGAGGGATCTGTCCTTAATGTGTTATCCAATGTGAAATAATGCTATTACTAGTACTGAAACAGTATTTTTACACTTTGTGTTTCTGAGTGGGTGCAAACTGATGAAATCTTTACATAGTATATATTGAATCAATCTTCTTTATATAAAGATAATTGCAAATGATTAAAAAATCTTGGTGTTAAACTGGAAATTGCATAGACAATTAATCAATTTAAAAAAAAAATCATGTAGGATCTCTGTTCTTAATGTGCTGTACATTGTGAATTAATACTATAACTATTACTCCAACAGTATTATCATTTTGTGTCTCTATGTGAGGGCAAACCGTTGAAATCTTTACGTAATATGTACTAAATTGATCTTCTGTGTATAAAGAGAATTGAAAATGAATCTTGATGTGAACAGAAGGGGAGAGGGAGCGGGAAAGGTGAGGGTAGGGGGAGGGAGAGAAGTTGTGTGGGGGGGAGCCATTGTAATCCATAAGCTGTACTGTGGAAATTTATATTCTTTAAATAAAAGCTTTATATATATATATAAAAAAAGAATATAAATTTCCAAGGTACAACTTGTGGATTGCAATGGCTTCCCCACCCATACCTCCCCTCCCCCCCCCGCTACCCTTCCCCCTTCCCCACTCCCTCTCCCCTTTCATTCCCATTCAGATTCATTTTCAATTCTCTTTGTATACAGGAGTTCAGTTTACTATGTTTAAGAAAAGATTTTAAACCATTTGCCCTCACATAGCATCCTAGAGTGAAGTATACTCTTTGAGTACTAGTTGTAGCTTTAAATCACGTTGTACAGCACATTAGGGACAGAGATCCTACATGATATTATTTTTTAATTGATTGATTTTTATGTAACTTCCAATTTTTTTAATCATTTCCAATTGTCTTTCTATACGGAAGATCGATTCAGTATATACTAAGTAAAGATTTTGTCAGTTTTCACCCACACAGAGACACAAAATGCAGAAATACTGTTTCAGTCCTAGTTATTGCATTACTTCATATTGGACAGCACATTAAGGACAGATCCCACATGGGCCGTAAGTACACAGTGACTACTGTTGTTGATTTAACAATTTGCCACATTTGTTTATGGCGTCAGCAATCTCCCTAGGCTGTAGTCATGAGTTGCTGAGGCTATGGAAGCCTTTAGTGTTCGCCAACTTGCATCTTGTTCTGACAGGGTCATAGTCAAAGTGGAGGTTCTCTCCTCCCTTTGGAGAAAGGCCCCTCCTTCTCTGGTGGCCCTGTTCCTTCCATTGGGATCTTACTCGCAGAGATCTTTCATTTATGTCTTCTTCTTCTTTTTTTTTTCCCAGAGTGTCTTGGCTTTCCGTGCCAAAAATACTCTCATGGATTCGTGAGCCGGATCCTAATGCCTTAAGGGCTGATTCTGAGGCCAGAGTGATTTATTAGGATATCTGCCATTCTATGAGTCTGCTGTGTATCCTACTTCCCATGTTGGATCAGTCTCTCCCTTTTTTAGTTCTATCTGTTAGTATTAGCAGTCACTAGTCTTGCTTGTGTGATCCC